>CM039678.1:122955100-124312600 GCA_022496015.1 Hordeum marinum
GTTCATAGATGAGAGTTCCTATTTATAGTTATGAGAAAAAGAAGCTCAATGAAGATTGTGCTCTCGATATTGTTATTAAGAAAAAACTTCTAAACCGTTGGGAGAAGAGTAGTGGAGCGGTATTTTGATCTCTAAATTGTTACCAATAAAAGAATTAGGTTGGGCTAGTCTGTAGCCGTGTCACCCCTTTGATGATAGTGAGATTTTCAAAATGAGAAACAACGAGACATGGAATCAATTAGGCAACCAGTGGGACGTTATTTCGATCTCAACTCACACATTTTATTACATTAGTTCTTACCGCATGTCATTTTATTATTATTTATATATGCTTGCCGTATCACCGTATTGCTGTTTTTAGAAATTGCCGTATCCCGTATCATCGTGTCGATGTCGCCGTATCGGTGCTTTGTAGATTACTATTACTCCACTCATCGACCCCAATCCAGCATGCATCTAGAGTATTAAGTAAAACAAAGTAATGCATGGAGACCGGTAACATGATGTAGACAAAGTAAACTCAAGCAATATGAATAAATCCCATCGTGTTATCCTTACTAGCAGCAACACAAAGACACATCTTGTCCCCTACTTTGTCACTGAGATATGGAAACTCAACAGGTTGAACCTACAACAACACACCTCTCTCACCGAAGAAATATCAATCTAGTTGGCCAAACTATTTCAATAGATCAGAGAGAATTACGAAGATGTCATAATCATGCACATAAGAATCATTTTAGAATTCAGAGAAGACTCAAATAATTGTCATGAATAATCTAAAAACAAACCCACAATTCATCGAATCCTAACAAACGCACCACACAAAAAGATTACATCGGATGGATCAAAGCAAAGACGCAATGATCATTGTATTGAAGATCAAGAGAGAGAGAGAGAGATTTCCATCTAGGAACTAACTACGAACCCGTAGGTCTGTGGTGAACTACTCACATATCATCATGAAGGCAACAAGCTTGATGAAGAGGCCCTCCGTGATCGATCCCCCTCCAACAAGGTGCCAGAACGGAGCTCCAGATGGCCTCCCATCGGAATAGAGACTTGTGGCGGCGTAAAAAGTGTTTCGGGACTAGCTCTAGGATTTTTAGAATATATGAGAATTTATAAGCAAGAGAACAGAGTCAGGAGAGCCATGAGGGGCCCACAAGCCATCATGGCGCCCCCAAGGCATGCCGTGTTGGCTTGTGGGGCCCTCGGGTGCCCCCAGCCTTCTTCCGAATCTTCTAGATCTTCTTTTGGTCCAGAAAAAATCACCAAAAAGTTTTAGGGCAATTGGACTTCGTTTGGTATTGTAAACCTGAAAAGTGAAAAACATGCACAAAACAGCAACTGGCCATGGGCGTTGGGTCAATAGGTTAGTGGTAAAAAATAATATAATTGGTAAACAAATACTCAAAAGTATCCTAGAATGATAATATATTAGCATGGAACAATCAAAAATTATAGATACATTGGAGACGATCAGTTTCCTCGGAGTTGCCTCACATCTAGCGAAGGTGGCAACATCCTTCTTCTTGCGCACCTGTGGGAACGACAAGGAGACGCGAGACAAGCATTGCCAACGGCGATCGGTACATGCGTGTGTCGGCGTGCATGAGGGTGGATCATGGATGCGCGGGAGGGGGCTCTTCCTTCTTTATGTAGATCGAAGCTAGGAGCCATTGTGTGGGTCATGGTCAAGTCCGAATCTGGCTCTGGTACTTTATAGGCTTTGGGTCGTGTGTGCGTATGTGGGCAGGGGGTCACGACGTACTAAAACTAGGAGGAAGAAATATCCCTCCCTTTAATATTAGGTGCAGATATAGACTTTTGAGCAAAGAAACAACAACCTAAAAGGTTTTCGTTATTGCGTTTGCATAATTTGAAGAAAAATACAATGGAAAGCAACAACTTATGTTATTGTTTCTCAGTCCATTGAATTGTGCATCATCAAAAAAGATAGTAACTAGATGTTTCTCGAGATAAATTAGATTGGTAAAGGGTAAGGTCATCATATGTCTTGATAATGTCAAGAACAGCAGATCCCTCTAAAAAGAAAAGTTCACCTTAATAATACACATATGCCATTAAGTTGTGGTTCAATCCCGGTTGGACTCAAGGTACACCCTATAACTGTTCATCTCAAGCCTCTCTCTTTGCATGGCCCACGAGGACGGGGACATGGAGGCATCATTGAGACACGACGCTCCAACGGACGGGGCATGCAAGTTCGGGGAGGAGCAATTAATTCGCCCTACATGGAGTCAGGACATACATAAGTGCGCACAAAGGTGGGGGTGGGGTATGGCGAGGTTGAAGAAACACAAGCAAAAAACATTTTGATAAAAGATATTCATTATTTGGCAGTGTCAAATGATTGTAAAATCTTCCAACTCTACGATACGAAAATCCTAAAATCATAGACATACCAACTCCTCGAATTTGTACTGAAAAGAAATTTGATCTGTGATTTGAACTTTGTGGAGCTGGAGCCTTTAGGCCAGTTGCACGGTTTCCCAAGCCAGAGCGTGTAAAAATGCCATATATTTCTAAATCTATATATGGGAGTACTCTTTCACATTCTCCCACAATCCTAGGGGCTTGTTTGACAGCTGCTCCAGTCGAGCCTGGCTAGCTTAAACCTGGCTCACATGAGGCTGCTTGAGCAAATTCAACCTCTAAACCAACATCTTCAACATGTTTGGTTGCCCACATCTAGTTCTCACGCATTAGGGGATAACTTAGTGCACAGTGTTTGGTTGACTGCATTGTCTGAATTCACACATAAGCACTTTTTTGGTTGCACTCATGGTGCGAGGTGTGCTAAGCTTGTATCCTATGTGGTAGGGTTACCTTACACATGATCACATCTACCACACCAACGCCAAAGCACTGCAATGGAGACGAAATTCATGATGATGATGAAGTTCTTTACCCCTAGGCGTGGCTCATCCTTGCCAACTTCGGCATTTCCAACTTCAACCTTGCATGTGTGCTTTCGCACATAGTTGGCGTAAACTTCTTCTGTCACCTGTCTAGTCTTAAACCCTCTATGGCTGTTATTGTTGTACGATGCAACTTGTTCGTTGCAAGCTTCCCATTAACTGTAAACCCCTAGTGTCTTCCCGACGGACACCGCATACCATTTGTCCTAGTAGTGCACAAGAGCAACAATTGAAGCAACAAGCAAAAGAACAATCAAGAAGCAAGCAATGAAGCAATCAAACAACGAGTAATGGAGCAGAAGTACTAAGCATGCATGATCATATGGTATAGCAAGTTCTATCCTAACACTATTATGGTGTCATCCTACCACCACATCCAAAAGATTGTGTCATCCTATCACTGCAAGTTCACAAGCATCATGAGAGGTTAGTATATACCACCTCAACAAAATATACAGATCATCAAACAATTTTCAAGCCCTAACTACACAAAATATACTCGTCATCGTCGTCGCCATCGCCATCCAGGATCATGCACGTGGTAACTAGCAACAAGCTTTAGTAGTAGTGCTTGCCCAGCCAGCTCCTAAGTCAGAGCACCTTGTGGACGTCTGCCATGGCAACAAACCCAACACCATGGGCCTTGTTGTCCAACAGGTGGCTCAGAGCTACCATGAGAGCCTCATCGTTGAATCCCTCTTGCTCCATGATGGTGTTGTACAGGTCAGGGTGGACGTCAAGGGTCTTGTGCTCCCTAATGGCGGTTGCCACCTCCTTCACGACCTCAGTCATGCTACTGAAGACATTGATCTCCTCTTTCATCTGGCCGCCCCTCTTCCTCTTCCTATCCACCGCAGGGACATGCTTAAATGGCTTCTCAGGGCCATCAATGACTGCCTTTACGTCCGAGGTGCCTAGGAACTCCGGCCGCATGGGAGAACCAAGAGCCTCAGAGGAGCCCATGACATCCTTTCCGGTTGCCAGGGCGAAGGAGAAGATGTGTTGCATCTGGTTGTAGTTCTAGATGGGTGTGTTAAGGAACTCAATGTCCTTAGGTGTTCCTAAGAAAGAAGCAGAAGCATCCTTGTTAGTTGCTAGTAGGAAATGGTTGACAGTGTAAAAAACAAGGGGGCGGTGAGCTAACTACGACATGGTCGGTGTAGTGCTCTGCCTCCAGAACGATAAAGCAAGTGCTCTGATCCCATGAGGCACCGCTAAGGTCTCTGAGCTTGGACACTTGGATCCATCGAGCTCTGTACTTTCTCAGGTGGTTGTACACCTAGGTGGTGGTCACCCCTGGCCACATAACTCAAACACATGCTTCGCAACGGTGTTCAAGTGCACCTCCTTGAAGCCCTTGTCAGTCCTAGCCCCACTAGAGATGAGCTCACACATCTTGTTCAGCACAAACGTGAACATGAATGACCGCCACTTCATGTTGTTTTCCCTACCATCCTTGTTGGCCTTCAGTGCAGTGGCAAAAAAAGTGGTAGTTGGCTCAACGAGCACAACTAGCACAAAGATAGAAGCACCAGGTGATAACTCGAACACCTTTGAATCAGCAGGCATGTTCTGATCAAGGAGGGAATGCAATTCCTCGACATAGGAGGCCGCGAACTGGCTGTCGGATAGGACAAGGGCCTGAATAATCTCTTGCGTCTGTGTGGTCATGTCCTACAGTCGTATCACACATTGACTTAAGCATAGCACACACGGTACCACAACATCACAACCGAACAATCTATGAAAGGATGAGCATACATGAAAACTAGCTATGAATCCATCACCAACAGCTACCACAACGTCCGAACTAGCTATGAATCCCTTGTGTTCATCACAAATAGCTATTCTAGCATGCTACAAATCCTAACCAACTAGCTATGAATCCATAGTCTTCATCACTATTATACTACTCTAGCTACACAGGACCACGACAAATAGATACCATAACATCAAAATCTACTGCTCATAGATCAGCGCACGAATCAACCCTACCACATGTTTGCACATCTAACCCTACAACCACATCATCTCAGATCTAGCTAAAACGAACACAGAGAAAGAGAAGATTAACTCACAGAGGCCATGGCTACAACTCGCGTGGGGGGAGGGGGGGAGGAGGCGGGAAGGGTCGAAGAAGTTGAGGACACGAGTTGTCGCCGCCGTGGACCGCCGACCAGTGAAGGAGCTCCGCTTACCTGGTCATCGGTGTTGATGCGCGTCGACGAGAAAACTCGAAAAGGGGGAGAAGGGTGGCGGGGCTTTGGATGGTGAGAGGATGGGGGCTAAATAGGGCAATTGAATCGGCCGGTTGGGGGGGGGAGCCAAAATCCTTCCACTGATTTTTCGGATACGCGCACGAGCTCATGCCATCTCCCTGATCGCAGGAGCTCAACGCAACATTTCCTCCCCTAGCTCGCACCAACCTGGCTCTGGAAAAACTGTTGATCCGGACATAGCTCTTAGGCTTGGCTCGGAGTGCTATAAATTTCGTACCGTGCAGGCCGAACAATGTATACAAGGTAACCAAACAGTCCAATCCTTTGCCGTGCAAGCCTGATTAGGCCTTATACGGACAACCAAACACTTATAATCGTATATTTCGAAGCAGAGCGTTTCTAAAGAATCTGTATTGGCCGAGATACTTTTGTAGTGAGTGGGTCCATGGCGCATGTTGGTTGAAAACGCTAGTTAGCAGACACGGATTAGCTAACACCTGTTCCAGAGTCTCTCCGGCAATCTTTTCTCTCTGGCAATCCTAATGTGTCTCCTCTCTCATAAGCCTCTTTTCTCATTTCTCTTTCTTTATCGCACCGATGGCATGAGTGGTTGAATGCTCCATGCTATGAAAGTTCTGTGCCAAGATATCTGTTTTTCTTTTCTTTTTTGAACATACACATCTACTTTATTATCTGTGAGAGAGAAGTCAGTCGTTGATCGATAGACTATCCAAATACAGAAATAAAATAAAAACGAGTTCTGAGAAAGGTTCAGAATTTATTTCGGAGCACTGATTTTGCTTTTTCTGCTCGAGCTCCTCCTATGACACATTTGCCATGAAATTTTGCGCGGATACAGAAAACTTGTCCATGTTCATTGTGTAAAAGAAGTATATCAATTTTTTTTTACTATTTTATTTGAATTTACTGTTCATCCATGAGCAGGTGTGCTTCTGTCCAGCTATGGATTTTCGACCCAGAGAGGCAGAGACTACCTATTTCCGGTGCAGCTTCCCGATGAGTCCATATGCTTCCCCAATTGCAGATCGTGCGATTCTTCCCCAATTTGTGCCATCCAATCGACCAAAGTCGACGTTGCCGGTCAAGAGGGGTCTCGCTAGAGGTCGCAAACAGGAGTGAAGTTTCTTGTCCGCTCTCTATTTCAGCACAACCTGTCAACCCACCCCTGTCGCTCTCCCGCACCTCGCCTCCCTTCCTCCGGATCTCGGCTCGGCTCGCCGGCGCCAGCAGAACGGGGCCGGAGACACAAGAGCGAACCCCCCCCCCCCCCCCCCACACACACAATTTTGTTCACAGCTCGAGAGGCCAGTAGGGCATTGATTCCTCTGTGCTCGCCACGTGATGGCGGCGGCGCTCATGGACGGCGAGCTCGGGAGCCTCTTGAAGGTCACGGCGGCGGTTTGGCCGGCCATGTACTACGCCCGCATGGCCACCGCGCTCATACGCCCTGGCGCGGCTCGCCTCGCCGCGCTCCTGCCCGCCGTCGCGCTCTTCTGCGGGATCCCCTTCGCCTTCTCCACCACCACGTTCCGCGGCAGCTCCGCCTTCTTCCTCTGCTGGCTCGGCACCTTCAAGCTCCTCCTCCTCTCCGCCGGCCGCGGCCCCCTGGACCCGTCCCTCTCCCTGCCACACTTCGTCTTCTCCGCCTCCCTGCCCGTCAAGTTCCGGCAGTCCCCATCCACCTCCTCGAAAGCAGAGGACCAAGATCCCGCTTCGGCTTCGGCCCGCGGACACGGCCCGGCCAAGATCCTCGTCTCCGGCGCCGTCATCCCCTTCATCATCTATGCGTACCAGTTTAAGGACGCGATGAGCTGGTGGCAGCTCGTCCTCATGTACACCGCGCACGTCTACTTCTCCCTGGAGCTCCTGCTGGGCTCGGTGCACGCCCTGATCCACGGCGTGCTGGGCATGGAGATGGAGCCGCAGGTGGACCGGCCGTACCTGGCGTCGTCACTGCGGGACTTCTGGGGCCGGCGGTGGAACCTTATGGTGCCTGCCATCCTCCGGCCGTCGGTGCACGGCCCCGTGCGCGCGCGCTTCGGCGACGCGGCGGGCGTCATGGCGTCCTTCCTCGTCTCCGGGCTGATGCACGAGGTGATATTCTACTACCTCATGTGGCAGCCGCCCAGCGGCGACGTGACCGCCTTCTTTGTCCTGCACGGGGCGTGCACCGCGGCGGAGGGGTGGTGGGCGCGGCACGCCGGGTGGTGGCGCCCGACACGGGCGGTGTCGGTGCCTCTCACGCTGGCGTTCGTGGGTGGGACGGCGATCTGGCTCTTCTTCCCGGCCATGGTCAGGGGCGGCCTGGACGAACTTGTGCTGCAGGAGTGCCAGGGCTTGGTGGTGGCCATGGAGCAGGCCGGCCATTGGCTCGCCGCCGCTCCCATTCTTTCCACCCGCTGACCAGCAGAAAACATGTGCTGTGACGAGGGATTGAACGTGTGCCGTAGGATTAAGATCAGAAGGGAGATAGGAATACACTAGTGATGTGGACTGTGGTAGACTCAGATCTTCAAAGATCGTGATTGAACATTCGTTGATCAATAATAATTAAAATATCGGTTTTGCTGAAACTCATTCGACTGAGATAATTTTTGGTCTTATTCACTTTTTCAGCCGTTCAATCAAATTTTCAAGATTCGTGTGGGATGGCAGGAAATGACGCTCACGAGTCGTTCAAGCGAGTCCCCTCAAAAAAACAAAAAGAGTCGTTCAAGCGAGGTGGCCTCGGCCTGTTTCGTGCTTTTTTTTCTTCTGGGTGTTGGGTACGAACATGTGTCCGTAGTCACGGGCCTCTCCCTTTCTGGTCTGTTTTAGTGCCCAAGTTGTTTTCTTTTCTACGTGAGCCTTAGCTACCAAGTTCTTTCTTTTTTAGCTGAGCCATGTTACTTTTTTTGTCCATTTACCAAGAGACAACGTGGGTGTGCAGATCCATTTATTAATCAAACGAAGGCTGCCTCCCACTCTGCTACATACATGATCTTTTTTATTCAACGCTACTACATATTTTTATTATGTTGTCATCTTTTTCCTTTCTATTTTCTGTTCTTTTTCTTATGTCGATATTTTTAATTTTTAGTTTTTATGTCTTTTTTGCAGGGTAGTTTTTCTGTATTCTTGTTTCTGTTCTTCCATTTTTCTACAAAACACTTTTCGTTTTCTACTTTTTTGCAAGCAATTTGCCTACCTATAAATAGTGAGAGTTATTTTTATGTTTTATTTCTCACTCTTTTATTATTGTTACTTTTTTGTATTTTTCTTTTATTTTAATGATACCAAAGTCAAGCCCTCCTTTTGGGTGGAAATGTTTTTTTTAGATTTTTTTATTAGTCAAAGGTCTTAACCTAGGCTTTCACTTCAAGTTTTAAAATGAGGTCACAACTGGAACTTCGTATATCAAAGTTGCAAATGCTAATTTTGAATTGTGGTCACAATTACAAGTTTTGAAAGGGGAACCCAACTATAAGTTTTTAAAATGGGTCGCAACTACGAGTTTATGAGGTTGCAACCGCATGGACACAAAGCGATTGCAACTTAAGTCGGAAGGAGATTATCGGGTCAGTTGCATGCTCATCACTAGACATGTAACTGCAAGCGTTCTAACCCAACTGCAACTGCAGGGGCACGCACTTAACCGCAACTGGGTCGGTAGGTTATTGTTGGGGTAGTTGCATGTCCATCACTAGACATGGAACTGCAAGCGATGTAACCCATCTACAACTTCAAGGGCACACACTTAACTGCAACTGGGTTGGTGGGGAGTTGTTGGGCCCCTTGCATATGTCCATCAATAGACATGCAACTACAGGGGTACACACTTTACTACAACTGCCAGAGCACACACTTGACTGCAACTCTGGTCGAAAGGGAGATTCTCGAGTCAGTTGCATGTCCAACACTAGACATGCAACTACAAACGTTGTCACCCGACTGTAATTGCAAGGGCACACACCTCATTGCAACTGGGTCGGTGGGGAGTTATAGGACATGCAACTACAAGCGTTGTAATATGATTGAAACTGCACGGTCACAAACTGACAGAAGCTTGGATCGGGAGTCGAGTTGTTGGGTTCAGTTGCATGTACACCATTAGAGATGCAACTGCAAGCGTTATAACCTGACTGCAATTGCATTGACACAAAGCACCCACAAACTGGGGTCGGGGGAGTTTGTCATGGCCAGCTATATATGTACATCACTAGACATGCAATTGCAAGCGTTGTAAATCAGTTCCAACTGCATGGGCACAAAGTGACGACAACTACTTGGGTTAGGTGTTCAGTTGTTATGGTCAGTTGCATGTAGACCACTAGACATGCAACTACAAATGTTGTAATCCCACTGCAACTTCAAGGGCACAAAGCGACTACAACTAGCGTCCAAGGGGAAGTTGTTAGGGTCAGTTTCATGTATACCACTAGACATACAATTTGTATGCGTGTGCGTGGCATTTTTTCTATTAAAGACATGTGCACGAGTTGTACGCAATGCACCCATCCGCAATTGCAACCCTCGCAACATTTACACAAATACACCCGGAGATTTGTTATACATTTTGTTTAATACCTAAATTACTCCATGCATTTACTACCTTTCAGCTACTGACCTATAGCCATAAAAAAGCTATTAATCTATAGGAAACAAGGTGTTGTATACGTATACATGTGGCATTCTTTATGTCTTTATGTATCCGTTTGGCGGCACGTTCATACAACCGGCGGGGAAGCGAAAATAGGAAAAGTGACAAGCGCGGAGAGGACGAGCGAGGATGTACGCACACAAAAGCTAGCGTTAGTAGAACTCACTTCACTTGATGTCAACTCACGACAGGCTCACACGTACGAGCCATGCATGCAGCCGCAGGGATGGACGTATCCCTCCAGTCTCGTTCGCCAAGAAAACAAAGGAGAGACAAGCCCAATTTTTTTCTTTTCTTTTCTCTATACAAGCCCATTTTTTTTGAACAAAGCCCATTAAAAAGAAGAAAGAACAACAATCAACAACAAGCCAGCAGCCCAGAAAAACAAAAAAGCAATTTAGGATGTGGAGTCCAACGACAAAAGTCTTTTATAACATCATTTGACTGAGACCAAACTATATCTCAGTCGAATGAGTTCTAGGCATTCCCTTAAAATATATTGCTATTCAGATTTTGGATAACTTTGTACAGCCTGGCGATATCCTATTCTTGACATTGGACGAATGGCTGCTTTCTTTTAAAAAGGAGGATCACCCCTCGCCTCTGTATTATGATGATGCATGCATCTATTTTATTAATATAAATGGAAATAGAGATTCGACATAAGTGCACAATCTAAAAGAGTTCTGAACTCGTAAAAATAAAATATAATAAAAGCCACGTCTGGCTAAGACAATAACAAGCATCGTTGACTAAACACCTAGCCTATTAGTTAGCCGCTATCCAAACCGGTTGAAGATAGCCCGTGCTACCGTCTTTCATTGGTTGCACCCAATAGCCAAAAGCTCAATGGACTCCACAGTTGTAAGTAACAACCACGTACGGATCCGTATCGTAGCTCTGTAGATAACCTGCAAAAAGTTGTTGAAGTTTTTGTTTTTAAATATGATATCGTTTCTATAGTTCCATATAGCCCAGAATAAAACACATATCCCTATCCAAATATGACCCGCAATATTTGTTTGCACTCCATTTAGCCACGTCCCAAATAACATATTCATACTAATTGCAGGGTCAATGTTAAAGGCTATATGTGTAGTACGCCAAAGTAATTGGGCAAGCGGGCAATCAAGAAAGATGCGTTTAATATTTTCATTGTGATCACAAAAACAACATCTGGTGTTTCCGACCCAACTTCGCTTAATCAGATTGTCCTTCGTCAAAATCACTCCCATGTGAACAAACCACATATTTTTTTGATTCGTAATGGTACTTAACCTTCCAAATGTGGGGTGATGTCGGTAATGTCCCAAAATAAATGAGAGCTAGATACATCGATTTCACGGAAAAGCTGCCATTTGTGGTTAGTTTCCAGTGAATAGTATCGCACTGGTCCGTGAGTTGAACTTTCATCAACCTACAGACTAAGTGTGGCCAACAATCCCATCGTTCCCCCACCAAAGATCCCCTTTGTATATTTAGGGGAACCGTCTGTAATACTGTAGCAACATAATCTTTCTTACATTGCACAATATTATATAAGGAGGGATAATGTAGAGCCAAGGGCATCTCCCATAGCCATGTATCTTCCCAAAATCTAATAGCGTTGCCATTAGGAACATTAAATTTCACCCTATGGAAAAAATTAATTTTCATCTTCATTAACCCCTTCCAGAAAGGTGAATCAGAAGGTCTAACTAAAACCTGCGCAAAAGTCTTAGATTGTAGGTATTTATTGCGGAGAATTTGTGCCCACGTTCCTTCCGCCTCAACGGCCAATCTAAAGAGACATTTACTAAGAAGGCATCTATTTTTAATTTCTAAGTTCTCAATCCCTAACCCACCTTGGTATTTGGGTCTACATATTATATCCCATCTGGCAAGTCTGCACTTCTTCTTTGTATCATCACTTTGCCAAAAGAATCGAGAACGGTAGAAATCTAATATTTTTCGTACCCCTACCGTAATTCAAAAAAGATAATAAGAACATTGGCAGGCTAGTCAAAACTAAATTTATTAACACTAAGCAACCGCTATAAGACATAAGCTTGCCCTTCCAGCAACTTAGTCTCTTCTCGAACCTATCCTCAATACATTTCCATTCGTTGTTTGTGAGCTTACGGTGGGGAATGGGTATTCCCAAATTACTAAATGGAAGAGATCCTACCTCACAACCGAATAATTGTCGGTATGTTTCTTGTTCTTCCTTGGCTTTCCCAAAGCAAAATAATTCACTCTTGCTGAAATTAATCTTAAGCCCTGACAATTGCTCAAAGAGATAATGTATAAGTTTCATATTTCTAGCTTTTGCAAGGTCATGTTCCATGAAAATAATCGTATCATCCGCATACTGCAAGATGGACACTCCTCCATCTACGAGATGCGGAATCAAGCCTCCTATTAGATCGGCATCTTTTGCCCGACCAATAAGAACAACCAACATGTCAGAAGCAAAGTTGAATAGAACTGGTGACATCGAGTCCCCCTGTCTTAGACCCTTATGTCTTTGAAAATAATGACCTACATCATCATTCATCTTAATTCCAACGCTAGCTTTCTGGACAAAGGAATCAACCTGGTTCCTCCAGGTTTCGTTGAATCCCTTCATATGCAAGGCATGTTGGAGAAAGGGCCATTTGACCTTATCATATGCCTTCTCGAAATCAACTTTGAATATAACTCCGTCAAGCTTCTTCGAGTGTATTTCGTGAAGGATCTCATGTAGAACGACAACCCCTTCTAGGATGTGTCTACCTGGCATGAAGGTCGTCTTGGTTTCTTGAACTACCGAATGGGCCACCTGTGTCAACCTATTCATAGCAACCTTAGTGACAATTTTAAAACTGACATTGAGCAAACATACCAGTCTAAATTTCTCAATGCGAATGGCCTCCACCTTCTTCGGCAACAACGTGATAGTTCCAAAGTTTAGGTGGAATAGCTCAAGCTGACCGTTGAATAAATCATGGAACATATGCATAAGATCTCCCTTGATAATATGCCAACACTTCTTGTAAAACTCAGCCGGAAAGCCATCTGGTTGGAGCCTTATTGTTTTTCATTTGTGTTATTGCTTCAAACACCTCTTTCTATGAAAATGGAGCTGACAATATCTCATTCTTGTCTCCAGTGAGTTGAGGAATGTCATCTATTATGCGCTCATCTAGTGACACATGATTCACCTCAGGTGCCCCAAAAAGATTTTTATAGTAATTAGAGATGTACAACTTAAGGTTCTCATGTCCTGTTATTGTACCCTCATCTTGTTCAAGCTGAATAATACGCTTCTTTCTGCGGTTCCCATTGGCAATCATATGAAAGAATTGTGTGTTATCATCCCCTTGGATGACTTTTGTTGTCTTGGCTCTAAGTGCCCACTTAATCTCCTCCTCTCTAAGCAGAACATGAAGTTTCTGCTCGGCGTCATTCTTAATGTCTTTATCCACAGCGCAAAGAACATTTGACTCGGTTTTCAAATCTAACTCATTAATCAACTGAATAAGGTTCTCCTTTTGTACTTTGTAGAGACCGCTCTGATGTTTTGCCCATCCTCTCAAGAATTGGCTTAAGTGTCTAATTTTGTTTTGCCATCTATCCATATTTGGATTTCCACCAACCTCTTTGCCCCATTCTGTAGCTATAAGGTCAAGAAATCCCTCTCGCTCAAACCATCCTACTTCGAAAGAGAAGATGTTCTTATTTCCCACATGAGTCGCCTCTCCAGAGTCAACCAGTAGTGGAGTGTGATTAGACACTACTCTGTGTAGAGCCTGAACTATTACTAGGGGGAATTTATGTTCCCACTCAACACTGGCAAGCACATGATCTAAATTTTTATATGTCGGTACGGGTAGTGTGTTTGCCCACGTGAATTGTCTACCTGAGAGGTCAATCTCTCTAAAATACATACTCTCTATGATTGTGTTAAACATGAATAACCACCGACCATCAAAATTATCATTGGTTTTTTTCTTCTCTCCTTCTAATGATGTTAAAATCTCCCCCCACAAGGATAGGCAGCGTTTCATCTCCACAAACCTTCGCTAAGTCTGAGAGAAACTCATATTTGAGATCCGGTTGTGCTGCACCATATGCAACCACTAGTGCCCATCTAAATCCATCAATCCTCGATCTCACTCGAAATTTGATAGAAAAATCACCATATTCCACTTTAGTCACTTCTAGCATTTCACATTTCACCCCAAGTAGAATCCCTCTAGATCTGCCCCTTGGAGGTAAACAATGCCAGTCAAACTCAACACCACCACCTATGGTGTTCAGAAACTGGTGTGTAAAGTTATCTCTGCCCGTTTCGAGAATCGCCATAAAGTCTAATTTGCGTACTACCGATGATTCTCACAAAAATCTTCGTTCAGCCAAGTCTGCCAGACCTCTGCTATTCTAGAACATTCCTTTCATTTTTCATCATATTTTTTTCCTTTTGTTTTACTCTCGCACCCCAATGAATCGCTGACAAAGGATAAACCTTCCTCTTCCAGGAACGTTTTGGTTTATCTTGTAGCGTTTCTGTCTCAACTTGGCTAGACGTAGAAGTAGTGCCATAGACTTGCCGAGGAGCCAAATACTCCTCCGCATCCGACACTTCCTCCTGATCATCTAATCCCTTAGTCGGAATAAGATCTTCACATAAACTTTGTAACGATGTTACCCCTAGGTTATTAATTTCAGATTCATCCATAGGTTTCACATCCGCTAAGTTTCTAATAATACCACATGCTCTTTCTGCTTCTAGATCTAACAAATCATTAACAGATTTAGCAATTTGTTTACTATCGTTTCCAAGAGAAATACCTAGGTTGCAGGCTTTATAAATAATTTCATGTTCTGAGAAATGTAGAGTAGAACAACTGGTATTAATCGCCATACCTGTGGTCTTTTCGACATCTCGAAGTTTGGTGTCTCTCATAGCCTGCCCCAGCTACATGTCATTTGCATATGGCTGCCCCTGAATGTGATGACTGAAGCGCCTATCACCAGAAGTTGGATCGGGGATCCCAGTGAATGCAATCACCTCCTTCATGGTGGACGCTGACTGGTTCTGGCCTCCTGCCTTAAGACTAACGGTGTCAGATATATGGGCATCATCCTGCAAGACCTGTTGGTGTTCCTCATGCACTCTGCCACCCTCGGCCATCGGTGGTTGCACAATTGTCGGTCTCGGTGACGATGTGAGAGCCCTCGGCCTCAGTGACAATCTAGGCATAGAAGGAGGTGGCTGGCGGGCCATCTGCCCGCAATATTGTACCTCCTGTGTGGATGGGTCGGCAAGTGTAGAAAAGGCCTGGCCTACCCCCTTACCGTGTCCCTAGATGTTGTCCTCAGATGAGCCGACACGCATCAAAGGTGGTGCTGAAGGTGAACTCCCAGAGACCTCCTGTCCCATGTGTCCATCAGTACTGGTATGTGCGGGTATGTCCCCCGAGACCTTCTGTCCCATGTGGCCATCAGTACTTGTATGAGCAGGTATATCCCCATCCTCCATATCTAGACGAACACCCCACAATCGACTCGGCGCTGAGATTGCCTAAAATGATCCAAAACGAGGAGATGCCGTCGGTGGAGTAGACGGAGCCGCCCCTTTATGAGGAGGTGCCTCAGAATACTGGCCTGGCAACCTCGCAGGATACGACGATTGGTTGTCCGCTCCTCGAGAACAACTAGACTCATGGTTTCCTTTCCCGCTGCCCCCATCAGTCATATCCACATCATTTATCACATAATTAGTGTCCATAGTAGAATCGTCCTCAATGTCCACCTCTAGATCATAAACCACACCATCATAAGTCCATGGTACCTCATTTGGCATGTATTCCACATGGAGTACCGTGACTAGCACCCTCGCAATACCATGCGCTTGAGTGAAGGGCATGTCAACCTTCTGAGTCTTACCGATAAGCGCACCCAAACTCCAAACCATTAAGAAGTCATTCAGAGGTTTCCGGTACTCCTGTGAAACGTATCCAAATCTAATCAGGTTTTCTCCCCTTAGGTTTTGATTTCTTGCATTCATCAAACTCAAGTAAGCACTTACTTCCAGGGACCTTACTGAAGCCAAACTTCGGCAGTCGATCAAGATCCTCCCTCCTGGGGAACTCCACTCAATATACCTGCTCGTCCACTCTAACAGGTGACCAATGGAAAGAATCTGACACCAGTCGTCTGAGCTGTTGAGGCACCTGCTCCTCTGTCAACGACCCTTGTGAAACTTTAACCAAACAATTCCTCGAACTCTCCAATCATGGATTGTTTGCTAGCACATGTGGAGTCTCAGAAAACATGAGTCTATTGTCAGCAACACCATAGATTGTCATACCTGGTTTTGCAACAGACAACATAGGGCACTCGACATCTCGGTGACCCGGCTTCTAACATGTATCACACAACTCCACAATGCAATCAATTGCAAAATGTCCAGGTTCACCGCATCTATAACAACACATTTTACTTTTTGCGATCCACCTTGTTAGCGCGCAAATTTTCAGATTTATTGCTCTCCTTGTCACTCGCGGATTCCTTTACTTCCCTCGCCCCGATAAGAGGCACCGAGACTGTCGCTATGGCTTTGACCGATGCGATCGTTGTCGCCGACAGCTTCGTTGTTGTAGCCTCTTTACCCATAGTATTAGTCGTAAACCCCTTGGGACCCGGTGGTTTGGGGTAGGTCCTCGGAGGCTTGTGTTCGAAGTGTCGGCCCCCTCCGCCACGCCCGCCTCCTCCATGAAACCATTGTGGTCCGGATGCTCCTTCAATGAAAGTTCCAACGGGAGGATTGAATCCATGTTCGTTCTGGTTCTGCCAATGAGTACTATCACCCCTACCTCCATAGCCCGAAGATGAGCCATGGAATCGATTCCCACTTGTACGGTATTCGAATCGACGATTGTCGTAATTAGTCGACCCGCCGCAGGCACCTATGAATCTGCCACGACCGGTAACAGCCCCTCCATGGCCATTTCCTTTGCCTCGTGGACCATTTTCCCCCTATTGTTCCTTCCCGCTAACATTAGGGTGAGCGGGAGGCAAGTCACTAGCCCCTCTGCCATTCATATCCTCCCTCGAAGGCAGCACACGCAGCAATGACAGTAGCGGCATGACGACACGAGCCTTGCCAGCACGCGACAAGAAGCCAGGCTGTAGGATCAAAAGTAGGTTTAGAGGGGGGGTGATTAGACTACTTGACAAAATAAAAATCTACTCTTTCCCAATTTTAAGTGTTGTCAGATTTTAGCATTCATAGCAAGTCAAGTGCACCCTACACATGCATGTCTATGAGTATAGCAGCGGAAAGTAATAAAAAGCATGAGTAGTAAAGAAAGGGTAGGAAGATCAAACGCAATTTGAAGACACGATGATTTTTCCCGTGGTTCCGATAGGTGGTGCTATCGTACGTCCACGTTTATGGAGTCTTCAACCCACGGAGGGTAACGATCATGAGAGTCCACGGAGGGCTCTACCCACGGAGGGTTCCACGAACAAGCAACCTTGACTATACCATGATGGCATACATCCACGGTGGACTAGCCTGGTAGATCTTCACGAAGTAGGCGATTTCCTTTCCCTTACAAACTTCTTGGTTCACTCCACAACATGAAGTAGGAGGCTCCCAAGCGACACCTAACCAATCTAGGAGGCACCACCCTCCAAAAGGTAATACACTCAATAATGTCGATGAACTCCTTGCTCTTGTGCTTCAAGGTGGTAGACTCCTCAACACACAATCACCTTCTCACATATTTGGCTATGGTGTAAGAGATTGATTGGGTAGAAAGCAACATGGGGAGGCTAGAGATCAAGATTCATATGGTTGGAATGGAATGGCATGATCTCAACACATGAGTAGGTGGCTCTCTATTAGAAAATCTGATAGGATTGGTGGGGATCTGTTTTGAGTGCTTCTCTTGCGAGTAGGTGGTGGTGGAGGGGTATATATAGTCATCTCCAAAAATCCAACCGTTACACCTAATAAGTCAGACTCGGTGACACCGATCTGTTAATCTCGGTGGTACCGAGTTGCCTCAAAGGTAGCAACTTTTGAATCTCGATGAGACAGATACATAAAACTCGGTTGCACCGATAAGGTGACCAAAGGTGAGATTGCCAGACTCGGTGACGCCGATTCAACAAACTCGGTGGGACCAATTTTTGTTAATTTGTGTAACAGAAAGTTGGCAACCCAAACTCGGTGGCACCGAAGCACAATTTGTTGCACCGAAGGGCTAGGGTTTGGCTGAGTCTGTGTGAGGCTGAGAATCGGTGGCACCGAGTGGAAAGTGTTGGTTGCACCGATTTTGACAATTTGACTTTGGACAAAATTTTGTGGAAGAGCTTGTGGGTGTATGTGGTGACTATCACTTGTGCACGTATGAGCATTTTGTTCACCAACAGTACCTTACCCCCTTTTGATAGTATTGGCTTTCCTATGGACTCAAAGTGATTTCTCACAAAGTAAAATCTAGAGTCCTCTTGCTTGAAGCTTTGCCAATCTATTTCCTTGCATCTTGGGGTATTCGGCAATCCTTTTGCCAACCAATCATTGAACTTTTCCTGAAGCATGCTTAGTGGAAACATTAGTTCAATGGCATATATGTTGTTATTAATTACCAAAACCACCAAGGGAGCAAATGTGCTTTCAATATCCCCCCTTTTGGTAATTGATGACAACATATAGATCAAAGCTTCGACATATGATATAATCAATGAATATAATCGTTGCTTTGAGAAGTACGTGATAAGTAAGAGCTCCCCCTAAATTTGTGCTTTATTTTTAAATTTGCGTTTGAATGCAAATGCACAATCGATTAGGTACACGAGGCACTTCTTCCATGTCACATACACCTTGGTGGTATGCGAGAGTAAATAAGAGTTAATATCATAGCACAACACATCAAGCAAAGTGAATGATCATCTCATAACCATCAAAAGGATAGGAAATAGTAGCAACACACATTAAAGCGTATGATAAAACACAAACAAAAGTATAACACATCCAAATCAAAAGACCAAATGTTTTTAAAACATCAATAAAACCAAACGCTCTCTCACTCAAAGCCTAAAGATATATAAGTTCTCCCCCTTTGGCAACAAGTTACCAAAAAGTTCAAAGAGATATAGCTAATCGTCCTTCTACGACTGATCTCCTCCGGTGGTCGATGTCGGAGTGGAGAGAACTGCGTCGACGAAGACCTTTGTGGATCTCCTGGATGGAGTTGGAGTAGCAACTGGAGGAACTGGAGGAGCTGATGGAGTTGAAGACACTATAGCTGGTGCAGACGATGAAGGTCTCGTCTCCGGAGCTGACACTGTAGGTCTCCTGGCCTGTGTCTTGAACTGGGTAGTTGTCCTGACAGGTGCACAATCCTCATCATCAGCAGAAGAATCAGACTCTAAAGAGGTGCGACGAATAGGAGTTTCATCTACTTCCTTCTTGAGGGTCTTCACTCCATACCAAAAGATGTTCACAAGGCTCTTCTGATCTTCCAGTATGCTTTTGATGTCCTTCTGCATGTCCATGACTGTAGATATCAAAAGATCCATCTGCTTGTTCCTGGATCTAGGGACTTGAGTACTAGTGGCTCTAGTTGCCTCTGCCTCTGCCTGAGCTGCAGCTGATGTGGGATGGTCTAGGTCCATCACCACAATGGTGTCCCTGAAGTCCGACTGTAGGGGCAAGTGTGGTCTATCCAAAGCAAGGATGTGCTTCTCTAGCTTGGAGTTGATGAGCATCCGAATGTAGGGTGCATAGAAGCATGAGTGCTTCTGACCAGTAGCAACCCTCTTCATAGTCTCCACTATCAGATCAATCGCTTTGAATCTCTGGTTCCGGTCAATGTGAATCAGCAAGTTGATGGAATAGCCTTGGATCATCTTCTCGTCACCTGACTTGGGCATCGAGGTATGCCTCAAAATAGTGTTAATTGTGCGGAGACCTGCCTAGAGGTGATAGATGGATCCTAGTTTGTGGGACTGAAGTTGTGCAACAGGAATGACATAGTACATGTCCTTCATGGCATTGTGGCTTGCCTTGGACTCTGAGTATATGAATTTATCTCCATCATGTGCCTCTAGGGCTCCTAAGATGGCAGCCCATTCATCAACTGTAGACTCGTATCTTCCTCCTTCTGTTATCCACACAATTCTACCATCTCCGTAGAAGTGAGCAGTGGAGTAGAATTGCATGATCATCTCATCGTTCCATACAGTGAACTCTCTACCAACAAACTGATCTATGCCAATGAAGTGGAAGTTGTCTTGGACACATGGGAAGTAGTTTTCATTCTCCTTGATGTACTTCCAATCGATGTATCTCATGTCACTCACAGCTGGACTCTTGTCAAGAAAGATTGTCTCATAGAAATCTTGTTGCTCCTTGGTGTAGAACTTGTAGTCCCCATTTGTCTTCCTCCTCTAAGAGTAAGGATCAATGGCTCTCCACTCTCTCAAAACTGCATCCTTCTTCTTCTTCTTCATGTCAACAGCAATTGGATGGATAACATTATGCTATGGAAGGTGAGGTATGAGCTTTATCAAAGCAGACATATCATCCTCATTAGCTTCTCTGAAGGTGGATTGATACGTCTCCAACGTATCTATAATTTTTGATGATGTCATGCTATTATATTATCTGTTTTGGATGTTTTTATGCATTAATATGCTATTTTATATTATTTTTGGGACTAACCCATTAATCTAGAGCCTAGTGCCAGTTTCTATTTTTTCCTTGTTTTTGAGTTTTGTAGATATGGAATATTAAACGGAGTCCAAACGGAATAAAATCTTCGGTATGATTTTTTGGAAGGAAAGAGATCTTCCAGACTTGGAGTGCACGCCAGGGCACCTGCCAGGAGGTCACAAGCCCTTGAGGTGCGGCCACCCCCCTAACTGCGCCTTGCAGGTTGTCGTCTCCTGGCAGGTCTCCTAACCCTATTCATCGTCCTATAAATACCAAAATATTCGCCCAAACACCAAAAAGATCCATGCAAATACTTTTTCGCCGACAGAAGCCTTCATTCCCGAGAGATCCAATCTTGGAGCCTTTTTCGATAATCTGCCAGAGGGGGATCCGATCACGGAGGGCTTCTACATCAACTCCATTGCCCCTCCGATGATGCGTGAGTAGTCCACCACAGACCTATAGGTCCATAGCTAGTATCTAGATGGCTTATTCTCTCTCTTTGATCTTCAATACCATATTCTTCATGATCTTCATGGAGATCTATCCGATGTAATACTCTTTTGCGGTGTTTTTGTCAAGATCCGATGAATTGTGGGTTTATGTTCAGATTATCCATGAATCTTATTTGAATCTTCTCTAAATTCTGATATGCATGATTTCATATATTTGCAAGTCTCTTAGAGTTATTGATTTGGTTTGGCAACTAGATTGGTAATTCTTGCAATGGGAGAAGTGCTTAGTATTGGGTTCAATCTTGTGGTGTCCTCACCCAGTGACAAAGTAGGGGTAGCGAGGCACGTATTGTATTGTTGCCATCAAGGGTAACAAGATGGGGTTTTCATCATATTGCTTGAGTTTATCCCTCTACATCATGTCATCTTACCTAATGTGTTACTCTATTCTTCATGAACTTAATACTCTAGATGCAGACATGAGTCGATCGATGTGTGGAGTAATAGTAGTAGATGCAGAATCGTTTCGGTCTACTTGACACGGACGTGATGCCTATATGCAGGATCATTGCCTTGGATATCTACATGATTATTCACTTTTCTATCAATTGCTTGACAGTAATTTGTTTACTCACCGTGATATTTTCCTTCAAGAGAGACGCCTCTAGTGAAACCTATGGCCCCCGGGTCTACTTTCCATTATATATTTTCAGGTCCATAAACCAAAAATACCTTGCTGAAATTTATTTATCTTTTACTTTCCGCAATCGTTTACATCTATCTCTATCACATCTAATCCTTGCAAATAACCGTGAAGGGATTGACAACCCCTTTTTAGCGTTGGGTGCAAGAGTTTGATTGTTTGTGTAGGTGCATCCATTGGTGACTTGCTTGTTCCTCCTACTGGATTGATACCTTGGTTCTCATCAACTGAGGGAAATACTTATGTACTTCGCTGCATCACCCTTTCCTCTTCAAGGGAAAACCAACGCAAGTTCAAGATGTAGCATGGATCCCTTGTTATTCTTAGAAGATGGGATATCTCTGGTAGTCCTCTTGGACTTCTTTGCAGCAGCCTTCTTAGGTGCAGACTTGGTGCTCTTGGAGGGACCTTGCTTTGGCATAACATCTTCCAACAGCTTCTTCTGCTTATTCTTGGGAGGGGCCTTGACAACATGCTCTTCCTCCTCCTCCTCCTCACCAGCAGCCTCCTTAGGGTCCTCAAACATTAAGGTGGGCCTGCCAACAACACAGACGATCCTTTTCCTGGATTTCTTCTCTCCTACCTTCTTATGCAATGACTTCCTTGGGGGATCAATGGTCATGGTATCCCTAGCACTCTCAGGTGCTCTCATAGTCTCTCGAGGTGCATATGTTTTGCTGACAATCCTCCTGGAAGAGGTGGCTTCATTTGCTGACTTCTTGGCAGCCTTCTCTTGCTTCTTAGCAAGAACCTCCTCTGCCACAGAATCTAAATCCTCCTCATATGAATTCAGTATCTTCTTGGTCCTAGTAGCAGCCTTGGCAACCCATGAGAACTAGGGATGCCTGGATCTGAAAATGAGCTAGACATAGGGCTAGTGCCTGAACTCATGTCAATGTTCTGCTCCTGCAAGTTCTGGCTGTCCTCAGCATCTGACATATCTGACCCTGTGAATAGAGTATAGAAGAGTGGAATAGGATAAGTCATCACAAAATGAAGCTGGTTTTTGAAAGATTGAACAGAAACATCATAGATGTAGTTCACAGCAAAATTAGATTTCGGTGTCACCGAGTCAAATATTTTGGTGCTGCCGAGACGCACAAAACTCTTAACCAAAACATGGAAACAGTTTCGGTTGGACCGAAAACTGTCACTCGGTCTCACCGAGTTCTATCCTCAGTAGCACAAAAAGGAAATCTTTGGAACCGATTTTTCTTACTCGATATCATCGAGATGCAACTTTGCAGGCAACTAAACCTAGAATTTTTTCGATTCGATAGACTATTGAGTTCTTCTCGTGGACTGAATGATCTCAAACGGTGGCTAGATAATGGAGAAACCCTAATGCACAAGAATCAGAGGTTGGAGGGCAAGAGGGGGCCGAATACATACCCTATCTCGGTGATGGATCCGCTACGACAGCGACGATGGAGAAGATTTCATCGGCGACGGCGATTACCAGCGGTGAAGACACTCGAGGAAGCAAATGCGATGACCAGGGGTCCTTTTCGACAGCTTTGGGTTTTGGGACGCGTCGGTTGGAGGATTGAATTTAAAATCATCGGGTCCACAACATATATACCCCTCACTATTGGTGACACCGATTCTAAATTTTTGGTGTCACCAAGTTTCTCAACTGTCAGCTGACAGGGAAACTCGGTGTAACCGAGAATATGGAATCGGTAGTACCAAGATAGAAAACCAGATCAACCCTAGGAATTTGTTGAGACCGAGTTTTTTGAGTTGGTTCCACTGAGATGCTTGGGAGGTTTTAATGGTCAGTCCTTTGTAGATACGAAACTCCGAGTGCTCCTCACAAAGAGATCGAAAAGTACTTGCTCAAACTTTGTGATGCACATGAATAGAACATGAGGTGAGAAAGCATAGATAGCTAGAGGAGTGGTCCTAGGCATTCTTGTACATCCAATTGGCAAATGAAAAATCAAAAGCCAAATAGCAACAATTGGATGTCCTCGAATGAGTAAATAAATGCAGACCAACATGCTCACACAATAAGATGTCAAATGAAAACATGGCAAACATGCACAAACACACTAGCATCTAACAAGCACTTTGGTAATGAGGGAGTCATCTATATATGAGTATATTGACTTAGGAGCCAAGTAAGAATACTTGATCATAGGTCACACTCATCGTTTAAGCACAAGTGGGGTTACCACTTTTACATAAAGCATTTAATGTTGTCACATACTATGATATGCTTTGACTCATGTCTTAGAGTAAAGCTCCCCCTTGATGTGACATCCCCCCATAGGAGGGATAAACTAACCTTGCGTTTTTTCGATGAAGACTTTATGTAGGTGAAGTAGTGATGGATGCTCAAAGTTGTTGAAGATCACCATGATTTGGGAGCATCCTTGTTGTTTCATTACTCTTCTCACCTACATGGGTTAGTCCCAACACACAAGAGACAAATACAAGGATATCTATTGACATGGAGTGCAAATCATACATGATGATGTCCATTGATTTGTTGATTACCTTGCCCCTTGCTTACCTTTGAGGGAATGTGTGACTCCTTGAACTATTGCATGATGTTGAAGTTGATTGCAACTAGTTCTTGCCAATAATGAATATGAGTGTATTTCATTGGCGGAGTCACCCCTCAAGAACTTCTCTAGTTCTTCATCTTGGGGACCCACATCAAGTTGATGGGGATCCTTGGTGTTGAAGTAGCACTTGTAGAAGTTGAGCTTGTAGTAGCCTTGGGAACCCACCTCACCAAAGCTTGGGATCATCTTCATATGAGTCAATGTCCTCTTGAAGATTGTTCTTGCCCTTGAGCTTGGGGTCTTGTGGTGGAAGGTCATCTTGAGCTTTTGTTCCATTGGGGAGAGTATTTTCATACTTCTCCTTTTTAGTAACAAACTTGGGATTTGGGTATTGAACTTCTTCCCATTCAACTCCATTAGCGTTGAAGTAGCCAACACCATGGTTCTTCCGTTATCCTCCGTGCTTGCGTACAATCTCCTCAAATTGTTTGCACCCTTCAAGACTCTTGTAGATACCTTTCTCTATAATCCCTTTCAAAAGTTCATTTTCTTGCTCAAGTGTACCTTGGCTAAGAGAAGAGTTAGTGGGATCAATAGAACTACTAGAAGCAATATCATTGGATTTGTCATTTTTATTGCTAATAGTTTAAGAACCTTTCTTTCCTTTATTACTAGTTTGCTTAATCTTAACTTGTGCATGAACGTAGACAAGAGAAGTCATTGATAGCTTTAAGGAACTCATGCCCTTGCTCTAAATAGAGTTTCTCGAAGCGGAGATTCTCATGTGTCCTTTCAAGCTCTCTATGATCTTGTAGAGTAGACTCGTGAGCTAACTTAAGAGTGTTTAGTTCTTGAGTTAGTCGTTCTATTTCTCACTTATCATCATCACACGACTTGTCTAGACTAGAGTGATTACTAGCAAGTTCATCTTGACTAACATTACTAGATATGTCAAATAGCAAGTCATCTTCAATTAACAGGTCATCCTCATCACTACTGAAATCAAGATACTCGGGGTGTGATTCCTTGGGGCCTTTAGCCATGAAGCAACATCCACTTCCTTCATTTGGTGAATCAAATATGTCTTAGGAGTTGGTTGTCACTAGTGCAAGTCCGGCAACACCTTCATATTGACTATAGTCAGAGTTGGAGTGGTAGATTCTCTCGGAGTGGTTGTCGGAATCAAAGCCGGAAACCCATTCACCAACATGAGCTTGATGTCTTCTTATTGAGTAGCTCTTGGTGTAATTGTCCTTCTTTTCCAAGTCCCTACTTCTCCTTGAGGGTCTTCGTTCATAATGATCATCCCTACTCCTTCTCTCTCTTTGAGGTGACTCGTCTCTTGGGCTTCGTCTTCTTGGTGTCTCTTCTTTCCTTTTGTAAGGAGACGTGCACTTATTGGAGTAGTGTCCAGGCATCCCAAATTGTAGCAGTTTCAGTCACGACTTGACGAACGCTTCTCTTCATATCTTGAGTTGGAGCTTCGATCTTTGCTTCTATTCTTGTAGAACTTGTTGAATTTCTTGACCATGAGGCGTATCTCTTCACTAGTGACAAGGTTGTTGCTTGAAGTTGCGGGAGCATCACCTGTGGCTTTGTAAGCACCGCCGGACTTGTGGTGAAGCTCTTCCTTGTCCTTGAGTGTCATCTCATGAGCAACAATCCTTCCAATCACTTCCATTAGCTTGAGATCTTTGTAGTTGGGCATCATTTGGAACAATGTGCATATGGTGTCATATCGATCATTCAAGGCTCTAAGTATCTTCTTGATGATGAATTTGTCGGTCATGTATTCGCTTCCTAAGCCAACAATCTCATTGGTGATGAGAGCTAGCCTAGAGTACATCTCAGCGACTCTTTCACCATCCTTCATCTTGAACTTGTCAATCTGACTTTGAAGAACATCCAGCCTTGATTCTCTCACAGATTTGGTACCTTCATGCATATCAACCAAAGTATCCCAAATCTCTTTTGCATTCTCAAGACGGCTGATTTTGTTGAATTCTTCGGGGCATAGGCAGTTGAAGAGAATGTCACATGCTTGAGAATTTAGTTGCAACATCTTCAATTCTTCCTTAGTCGCTTAGCGATTCGGTTCCCTTCCATCCACAAAGAATTCACCTTGTAATTCAACACGAACAACAACCCGTACGACAGCGTTATGACCAGGAAGGTGCATTTTCATTTTGTGCTTCCAACTAGCAAAATTAGTACCATCAAAGTACGAACCTCTATGATGATAATTTACCTCACTAGATGCCACTCTCCTAGGTTGTGAAACGAATGCAATAGAGACCAAAGCTCTGATACCACTTGTAGGATCAAAAGTAGGTCTATAGGGGGTGATTAGACTACTTGACGAAATAAAAATCTACTTTTTCCCAATTTTAAGTGCTGGAAGATTTTAGCATTCATAGCAAGTCAAGTACACCCTACACATGCATGTCTACGAGTATAGCAGCGGAAAGTAATAACAAGCATGAGAAGGAAGGGTAGGAAGATCAAACTCAATTTGAAGACACGATGATTTTTTCCTATGGTTCCAATAGGTGGTGTTATCTGTTGGAAATATGCCCTAGATGCAATAAATAAAGTGTTTATTATTGTATTTCCTTGTTCATGATAATCGTTTATTATCCATGATATAATTGTATTAATAGGAAACATGGATACATGTGTGGATACATAGACAAACACAATGTCCCTAGTATGCCTCTAGTGAACTAGCTCGTTGATCGAAAGATGGTTAAGGTTTCCTAGCCATGGATATGAGATGTCATTTGATAACGAGATCACATCATTAGGAGAATGATGTGATGGACAAGACCCAAACTACAAACGTAGCTTATGATCGTGTCAGTTTATTGCTACTGTTTTCTGCATGTCAAGTATGTGTTCCTATGACCATGAGATCATGCAACTCACAGATATCGGAGGAGTACCTTGTGTGTACCAAACATCGCAACGTCACTGGGTGACTATAAAGGTGCTCTACAGGTGTCTCCGAGGGTGTCTGTTGAGTTGGCATGGATCAAGACTACGATTTGTTACTCCGTCTGATGGAGAGGTATCTCGGGGCCCACTCGGTAATACAACATCACAATAAGCCTTGCAAACAATGTGACTAAGTGTTAGTTGCGAGATCTTATATTACGGAACAAGTAAAGAGACTTGCCAGTAATGAGGTTGAACTAGGTATGGAGATACCGATGATCGAATCTCGGGCAAGTAACATATCGAAGAACAAAGGGAACATCATACGGGATTAACTGAATCCTTGACATAGTGGTTCGACCGATAAAGATCTTCATAGAATATGTAGGAACCAATGTGGACATCTAGGTCCCACCATTGGTTATTGACCGTAGAGGTGTCTCGGTCATGTCTACATAGTTCTCGAACCCGCAGGGTCTGCACACTTAAGGTTTGGTGACGTTTCGGTAGTATAGAGTTATGTATGGTGGTGACCGAAGTTTGTTCGAAGTCCCGGATGATATCCCAGACGTCACGAGGAGCTCCGTAATGGCTCGTAGGTAAAGATTCATATATAGGAAGTCTTGTTTTGGTCGCCGGAAAAGTTTCGGGCTCATCGGTAGTGTACCGGGAGTGCCGGTAGTGTACCTGGAGGCCACCAGGAGGGGTATTTCGACCCAATAGGCTACATGGGCTGTAGGAGGGCATAAACCAGCCCTTAGTGGGCTGGTGGAACATCCACAAGAGGCCCATGCGGCTGGAGGGAAAAAGGCCTAAGAGAAAAGTGGAAAAAAGGCAAAATAGGGTGAATCCTAGTCCTACTAGGATTGGAGGTGGACTCCACCTCTCCCTCTCTCCTTCAGCCAAAGCAAGGAGGCCTTGGCCCTTGTTCCAAGGCCTCTCCTCCTATCCTCTTATATATACTTTAGGTATTAGGGTTTTTGCACTAGATTTTCAGCCACGTGCTACCCGTTCGTCTAGTGCATAGTTTCTCCTCTAGATCGGATTTCTGCAGTGCTTAGGCGAAGCCCTGCCGGAATTGCTCCACCACCATCGCCGGAACGCCGTCAGGCTGCCGGAGAACTCTTATTACTCTCCACCCCTTCTTGCTGGATCAAGACGGTGGAGATCGTCATCAAGCTGTACGTGTGCTGAATGCGGAGGTGCCGTCCGTTCGGTGCTAGATCGGAAGGATCGTGATCAAGTTCGTGGGACGGATCGTGATCAAGTTCGTGGGACAGATCGTGATCGCATCACAAGATGGATCGTGATTGGATCTCGGAACGGATCGTGATTGGATTGCGGGACGCACGGCGATTTGGATCGCGAAGACGTTCGACTACACCAACCGCGTTTCTTAACGCTTCCCGCTTAGAGATCAACAAGGGTATGTAGATCCACTCTCCCTCTCATAGATGCTCATCACCATGGATAGATCTGCATGTGCATAGGAATTTTTTGCCATGCAACATTCCCCAACAGTGGCATCATGAGCTAGGTCTATGAGTAGATGTGATCTCGAGTAGAACACAAAAGGTTTGTGGGCATTGATGCTTAGATTGCTTCCTCCCTTGGTCGGATTTTGGTTCAGCGGTATTGTGAGATGAAGCGGCCCGGACCAACATTACTCATACGCTTACGAGATACCGGTTCCCTCGACGCAACTTGTTACCTAGATGGCTTGCGGGTGGTAGTTTCTCTCACTTTAGTTGGATCGGATTCGACAAAGGCGGTCCTTGAGAAGGTTGAAAAGCAAATTATGTATCACTGTTGTGGTTTATGCGTAGGTGAGAATCGTTCTTGATAGAAACCCGTAGCAGCCACGTAAAACATGCAACAACAATTAGAGGACGTCTAACTTGTTTTTGCAGGGTATGTTGTGATGTGATATGGCCAATTACATGATGTGATATATGTGATGTATGAGATGATCGTGTGATGTATAGAATTTCACGACTTGCATGTCGATGAGTACGGCAACCGGCAGGAGCCATATGGTTGTCTTTAATTATTGTATGACCTGTGTGTCAATCATTAAGCGCTATGTAATGCTTTACTTTATCGCTAAACGGTAGCAATAGTAGTAGAAGCATGTTGGGCGCGACAACCCTGATGGCAACACGTTGATGGAGATCAAGATGATGGAGATCATGGTATCTTGCCGGTAACGATGGAGATCATGTCGGTGCTTTCAAGATGGAGATCTAAATCACAAGTTCATGGCCATATCATGTCACTTATGAATTGCATGTGATGTTAATCCTATTATGCACCTTGTTTTGCTTAGTACGACGGTAGAATTATAAGGTGATCCCTCACTTAAATTTCAAGATAAATTGTGTTCTCCCCGAGTGTGCACCATTGCGAAAGTTCGTCGTGTTGAGACACCACGTGATGATCGGGTGTGATAGACTCTACGTTCACATACAACGGGTGCAAGCCAGTGTTGCACGCGCAGAACACTCGGGTTAAACTTGACGAGCCTAGCATGTACAGGCATGGCCTCGGAACACAAGAGACCGAAAGGTCGAACATGAGTCATATAGTATATATGATCGGCATAATGATGTTCACCATTGAAGCCACCTCAACTCACGTGATGATCCGACCTAAGTTAGTGGTTTTGGATCATGTGACACTTAGATGACCGGAGGGATGTCAATTTGAGTGGGAGCTTTAGTAATTTGATTAACTAAACTCATTATCTTGAACAATAGTCTAAGTAAACTTTGCATATTTATGTTGTAGATCAATGGCTCGCGCAGTAGCACCCCTGAATTTTAATGAATTCCTAGAGAAAGCTAAACTGAAAGATGATGGAAGTAACTTTGTTGATCGGGCCCGTAATCTGAGGATTATCCTCACGGCTTCCCAGAAATCATATGTCCTTGATGCACCGCTTGGTGACCAACCAGAAGACATGACCTCCGAAGACGTTAAGAACGCTTGTGAGGCATGTACTGGAGATTACTCAATAGTTTAGTGTGCAATATTCTATGGCTTAGAACCGAGACTTCAAAGACATTCTGAACGTCATGGAGCATATGAGATGTTCCAGGATTTGAAGTTTATCTTTCAGAAGAATTCCCGGATCGAGAGGTATGAAACCTCTGATAAGTTCTATTCTTGCAAGATGGAGGAGAACGGGTCTATCAGTGAACATATACTCAGAATGTCTGGGTATTCAACTCGTCTAGCGGAGTTGGGAATTGCCCTTCCGCTAGAGGCAATCACTGACAGAGTTCTTCAATCACTACCACCTAGTTACAAGAGCTTTGTGATGAACTATAACATGCACGGGATGAACAAGTCAGTCGCCGAGCTGTTTGCGATGCTAAAAGTCGCTGAGTCTGAAATCCAGAAAGAACATCAAGTGTTGATGGTCAATAAAACCACTAGTTTCAAGAAAAATGGCAAAGTCAAGGGCAAGGGCAAGAAGGTTAAAACCAAGAAGGATGGCAAAGCAGTTGCTACTCCTATAAAGAAGCCCAAGCATGGACCCAAGCCAGAAAATGAGTGCTTTCATTGCAAGAGAACTTGTCACTAGAAGCGGAATTGCCCCAAGTACCTTGCTGACAAGAAGGCGGCCAACGACAAACAAGGTATATATGATATACATGTTATTGATGTGTACCTTACTAGCTCTCGTAGTAGTGCCTGGGTATTTGATACCGGTTCGGTTGCTCACATTTGCAACTCAAAGTAGGAACTACGTAATAAACGAAGGCTGGCAAAGGACGAAGTGACGATGCGTGTGGGAAATGGTTCCAAGGTTGATGTGATCGCCGTCGGCACGCTCTCTCTTCGATTACCATCGGGATTAGTGATGAACCTGAATAATTGTTATTCAGTGCCTGCGTTAAGCATGAACATTATATCTGGATCTTGTTTATTGCGAGACGGTTACTCATTTAAATCGGAGAATAAAGGTTGTTCTATTTATATGAGTAATATCTTTTATGGTCATGCACCCAATGTTAGGGGTTTATTCATATTGAATCTTGATAGTGATGACACACATGTTCATAACATTGATGCCAAAAGATGTAGAGTTGATAATGATAGTACCACCTTATTGTGGCACTGCCGTTTAGGTCATATTGGTGTAAAACGCATGAGGAAGCTCCATGCTGATGGACTTTTGGAGTCACTTGATTTTGAATCACTTGACACATGTGAACCATGCCTCATGGGCAAGATGACTAAAACGCCGTTCTCTGGAACAATGGAACGGGCGAGTGACTTATTGGAAATCATACATACTGATGTGTGCGGTCCAATGAATGTTACAGCGCGTGGTGGATATCGTTATTTTCTCACCTTCACTGATGACTTAAGTAGATATGGGTATATTTACTTAATGAAACACAAGTCTGAAACGTTTGAAAAGTTCAAGCAATTTCAGAGTGAAATTGAGAATCATCGTAACAAGAAGATTAAGTTCCTACGATCTGATCGAGGAGGTGAATATCTGAGTTATGAGTTTGGCAGTTACATAAGACAGTGTGGAATTGTTTCACAGTTGACACCGCCCGGAACACCACAGCTTAATGGTGTGTCCGAACATGGTAATCGAACCTTATTAGATATGGTGCGTTCTATGATGTCTCTTGCTGATTTGCCACTATCGTTTTGGGGTTATGCATTAGAGACAGCTGCATTCACTTTAAATAGGGCACCATCAAAATCCGTTGAGACGACGCCATATGAACTGTGGTTTGGCAAGAAGCCAAAATTGTCGTTTCTTAAAGTTTGGGGATGTGATGCTTATGTCAAAAAGCTTCAGCCTAAAAAGCTGGAACCCAAAGCGGAGAAATGCGTCTTCATAGGATACCCGAAAGAGACAATCAGGTATACCTTCTATCTCAGATCCGAAGGCAAAGTGTTTGTCGCTAAGAATGGAACATTTCTTGAGAAAGAGTTTCTCTCGAAAGAATTGAGTGGGAGGAAAATAGAGGTTGATGAGGTTATTGAACCTTTACTTCAACTAGAAAGTAGCGCAGCACAGAAAGATGTTTCTGTGGAACCTACGACGGTAGAAGAGGAAGTTAATGATGATGATCATGAAGCTTCGGATCAAGCTACTATTGAACCTCGTAGGTCGACAAGGCCGCGTACTACCCCTGAGTGGTACGGCAACCCTGTCTTGGAGGTCATGTTGTTGGACAACAATGAACCTACGAGCTATGGAGGAGCAGTGATGGGCCCGGATTCCGAGAAATGGTTAGAGGCCATGAAATCCGAGATGGGATCCATGTATGAAAACAAAGTATGTACTTTGGAAGTATTACCTAAAGGGCGAAAGGCCATTCAGAACAAATGGATCTTTAAGAAGAAGACAGCCGCGGACGGTAATGTCACCGTCTATAAAGCTCGACTTGTGGCAAAGGGTTTTTCACAAGTTCAAGGAGTTGACTACGATGAGACTTTCTCACCCGTAGCGATGCTTAAGTCTGTCAGAATCATGTTAGCAATAGCTGCTTATTTCGACTGTGAAATTTGGCAGATGGATGGCAAAACAGCGTTCCTCAACGGTTTCCTTGAGGAAAAGTTGTATATGATGCAACCCGAAGGTTTTGTCGATCCAGAGAATGCTGACAAAGTTTGCAAACTCCAGCGATCCATTTATGGACTGGTGCAAGCATCTCGGAGTTGGAATAAGCGCTTTGATGAGGTGATCAGAGCGTTTGAGTTTATACAAGTTTACGGAGAAGCTTGTATTTACAAGAAAGTGAGTGGGAGCTCTATAGCGTTTCTAGTATTATATGTGGATGGCATATTGCTGATTGGAAACAATATAGAAATGCTGGAAACCGTGAAGGAATATTTGAACAAGAGTTTTTCAATGAAGGACCTAGGAGAAGCTGCTTTCATATTAGGAATTAGGATCTATAGAGATAGATCAAGACGCTTAATAGCACTTTCACAGAGCACATACCTTGATAAAGTTTTGAAGAAGTTCAAAATGGAACAGTCCAAGAAGGGGTTCTTGCCTGTGTTACAAGGTGTAAAGTTGAGTAAGACTCAATGGCCAGTAACTGCAGAAGATAGAGAAAAGATAGAGTAAAGGTGTAAATGTTTCTCGTTTATGGAGGTGAAGAAGAGCTCGTCGTAAAGGGTTACGTCGATGCAAGCTTTGACACTGATCCGGACGACTCTAAGTCGCAAACCGGATACATATTTATTCTTAACGGGGGAGCGGTAAGCTGGTGCAGTTCCAAGCAAAGCGTGGTAGCTGATTCTACGTGCGAAGTGGAATACATCGCAGCCTCGGAGGCGGCAAAGGAAAGTGTGTGGATGAAGCAGTTCATGACAGATCTTGGAGTAGTGCCCAGTGCACTGAATCCAATGAACCTGTTCTGTGACAACACTGGTGCCATTGCTCTGGCCAAGGAACCAAGGTTTCACGAGGGGACCAGACACATAAAGCGACGCTTCAACTCCATCCGCGATTACATCATGGAGAAAGACATAAATATTTGCAAAGTGCACACGGATCTGAATGTTGCAGACCCGTTGACTAAACCTCTTCCAAGGGCTAAACATGATCAACACTAAAACTGCATGGGTGTTCGATTCATTACAATGTAAATCACATAGTGATGTGAACTAGATTATTGACTCTAGTGCAAGTGGGAGACTGTTGGAAATATGCCCTAGAGGCAATAAATAAAGTGTTTATTATTGTATTTCCTTGTTCATGATAATCGTTTATTATCCATGCTATAATTTTATTAATAGGAAACATGGATACATGTGTGGATACATAGACAAACACAATGTCCCTAGTATGCCTCTAGTGAACTAGCTCGTTGATCGAAAGATAGTTAAGGTTTCCTAGCCATGGACATGAGATGTCATTTGATAATGGGATCACATCATTAGGAGAATGATGTGATGGACAAGACCCAAACTACAAACGTAGCTTATGATCGTGTCAGTTTATTGCTACTGTTTTCTGCATGTCAAGTATGTGTTCCTATGACCATGAGATCATGCAACTCACAGATATCGGAGGAGTACCTTGTGTGTATCAAACATCGCAACATAACTGGTGACTATAAAGGTGCTCTACAGGTGTCTCCGAGGGTGTCTGTTGAGTTGGCATGGATCAAGACTGGGATTTGTTACTCCGTGTGACGGAGAGGTATCTCGGGGCCCACTCGGTAATACAACATCACAATAAGCCTTGCAAGAAATGTGACTAAGTGTTAGTTGCGAGATCTTGTATTATGGAACGAGTAAAGAGACTTGCCAGTAACGAGGTTGAACTACGTATGGAGATACCGACGATCGAATCTCGGGCAAGTAACATATCGAAGAATCCTTGACATAGAGGTTCGACCGATAAAGATCTTCATAGAATATGTAGGAACCAATGTGGACATCTAGGTCCCTCCATTGGTTATTGACCGTAGAGGTGTCTCGGTCATGTCTACATAGTTCTTGAACCCGCAGGGTCTGCACACTTAAGGTTTGGTGACGTTTCGGTAGTATAGAGTTATGTATGGTGGTGACCGAAGTTTGTTAGGAGTCTCGGATGAGTTCCCAGACGTCATGAGGAGCTTCAGGATGGTCTGGAGGTAAAGATTCATATATAGGAAGTCCTGTTTTGGTCGCCGGAAAAGTTTCGGGCTCATCGGTAGTGTACCGGGAGTGCCGGTAGTGTATCGGGAGGCCACCGGGAGAGGTATTTCAACCCAAGAGGATACATGGGCTGTAGGAGGGTGTAAACCATCCCTTAGTGGGCTGGTGGAACATCCACAAGAGGCCCATGCGGCTGGAGGAAAAAAGGCCTAAGAGAAAAGTGAAAAAAGGCAAAATAGGGTGAATCCTAGTCCTACTAGGATTGGAGGTGGACTCCACCTCTCCCTCTCTCCTTTGGCCGAAGCAAGGAGGCCTTGGACCTTGTGCCAAGGCCTCTCCTCCTCTCCTCTTATATATACTGGAGGTTTTAGGGGTTTTGCACTAGATTTTCAGCCACGTGCTACCCGTTCCTCCAGTGCATAGTTTCTCCTCTAGATCGGATTTCTGCAGTGCTTAGGCGAAGCCCTGCCGGAATTGCTCCACCACCATCGCTGGAGCGCCGTCAGGCTGCCGGAGAACTCTTCTTCCTCTCCACTCCTTCTTGCTGGATCAAGACGGTGGAGATCGTCATCAAGCTATACGTGTGCTGAACGCGGAGGTGTCGTCCGTTCGGTGCTAGATCGGAAGGATCGTGATCAAGTTCATGGGACGGATCGTGATCAAGTTCGTGGGACGGATCGTGATCGCATCGCGGGACGGATTGTGATTGGATCGCGGGACGGATCGTGATTGGATCGTGGGAGGCACGACGATTTGGATCGCGAAGACGTTCGACTACACCAACCGCGTTTCTTAATGCTTCCCGCTTAGCGATCTACAAGGGTATGTAGATCCACTCTCCCTCTCGTAGATGTTCATCACCATGGATAGATCTGCGTGTCCGTAGGAAAGTTTTTGTTTCCCATGCAATGTTCCCCAACACTATCATACGTCCACGTTTATGGAGTCTTCAACGCACGGATGGTAACGGTCGTGAGAGTCCACGGAGGGCTCTACCCACAGAGGGTTCCACGAAGAAGCAACCTTGACTATGCCATGATGGCCTACGTCCACGGAGGACTAGCCTAACTCGGGGTAGATCTTCATGAAGTAGGCGATCTCCTTGCCCTTACAAACTTCTTGGTTCACTCCACAACACGAAGTAGGAGGCTCCCAAGCGACACCTAACCAATCTAGGAGGCACCACCCTCCAAAAGGTAATAAGCTCGATAATGTCGATGAATTCCTTGCTCTTGTGCTTCAAGATGAAAGACTCCTCGACACACAATCACTCCCTCATAGATTTGCCTATGATGGAAGTGATTGATTGGGTGGAAAGCAACTTGGGGAGGCTAGAGATCAAGATTCATATGGTTGGAATGGAATGGCATGATCTCAACACATGAGTAGGTGGCTCTCTCTCAAAATATCTGATAGGATAGGTGGGGATATGTTATGGGTGCTTCTCTTGTGAGTAGGTGGTGGTGGAGGGGTATATATAGGCATCTCCAAAAATCCAACCGTTACACCTAATAAGTCAGACTCGGTGACACCGATGTGTTAATCTCGGTGGTATCGAGTTGCCTCAAAGGTAGCAACTTTTGAATCTCGGTGAGACCGATAAATAAAACTCAGTTGCACCGATAAGGTGACCGACGGTCAGATTGCTAGACTTGGTGACGCCGATTCAACAAACTCGATGGGACCTATTTTTGTGAATTTGCATAATAGAAAGTTGGAAACCCAAACTCGGTGGCACCAAAGCAGAATCGGTTGCACCGAAGGGCTAGGGTTTGGCTGAGTCTGTTTGAGACTGAGAATCGATGGCACCGAGTGGAAAGTCTTGGTTGCACCGATTTTGACAATTTGGCTTTGGACAAACTTTTGTGGAAGAGCTTGTGGGTGTATGTGGTGACTATCACTTGTGCACGTATGAGCGTTTTGTTCACCAACAATACCTTACCCCCTTTTGATAGTATTGGCTTTCCTATGGACTCAAAGTGATTTCTCACAAAGTAAAATGTAGAGTCCTCTTGCTTGAAGCTTTGCCAATCTATTTCCTTGCATCTTGGGGTATTCCAGAGTCCTTTTGCCAACCCATCATTGAACTTATCCTGAAAGATGCTTAGTGTAAACATTAGTTCAATGACATATATGTTGTTATTAATTACCAAAACCACCAAGGGAGAAAATGTGCTTTCATAGGGCTAGCGCGGCACGGTCTAACCCTAGAAGGAATAACGTCGATTACTTCTGTCTCCTCGATCTGATGATTAGATGAACCGGCGACATACGTATGTGTATCTCTATACACGCAAGCAATCCCATCCCATTCGTGCACTTGGAAAGATTTGACTTGGGTTTCCTGTTGGGCCACATACCCAATGTCTTTGGACCCCCAAGTTGACTCCACTAATTCTGGCTCGTATTGACCTAATGGCGAGTTCAAATGAACCTTGCGCATCGCTGAGATCGAGCACTCTCCGGCGACTGCCGGCGGTGGCAACCACACCGCGAAGTGAGATTTCTTATTCTTCCGTGATATTACTCTCGTCCACGAATCCGGTTTGATACAATCTGACAAAGTAAGCTTAGGCCAATTTACCTTTGGAATAGGCCCTCTCCAAGGTTTTATGTGTTTCGACGTTGAGTGTCGTGGGGCACCCTAGTGCTCCCACTTGCTAGCACGCGTAGGGTCGCCATTCTCCCTCTCTGTTGATGCATAGATGCAAGAAAATGAAGATGGCGATGTCTCCTGCGTCGCTTCATCAACATCTTCATCCTTGTCGTCCTTGACGAGGACCCAAAATTGACCCCCAACTCTTGGTTTGTCCCTCAGATCCCTTGTAAGATCAACGGTCTCGATCGGATCCGACGTCTTCTGTTGATCCTGCAAAATTTGAACTCCGATGCAAATATCAAAAATCTCAACCATGAGAGACGTACCTTCGAACACCCGCTCCTCACTCTGCAAGTATCGTCCTGCCAGTATGTCTTTTTGAAGATCCATCACCGTCATCCGCTTGACTTCGGCTGGAGGTTGAGAAAACCTTGCGATTGAACTCCATCTTGTTCGTTGTTGAGGACGATCTCCCACCGCAACGGCCCAACCCCTTCATGTGAAAGCAGCTGATCATCCACGGCGAGCGATGTCCCTCCCGGCAACGAAAAAAATCATTCATGACCGGTGGCATCTCAAGTGTTACCATTGGCGGGAGTGGCGCAACTGGATCGCCTGGATCTCCGATAAAGCCAGCCACATCATTTGCATCCCATGCGTTGTCTTCCTGCGCTGCTGACGACTGTAGATCAGAAGTACGTGGCGTCACCAGTGTGAGTGAATCTTGGCACGATCCATCAGATAGGAGGGGCGGCGGGGTGTGATCCACCGCACGATCCGCCCCCCCCGTCGCGCGCTCCGCCAGATGCCCATACCCCCCCCCCCCGTCGCGACCATGCGACACAAGTTGGAGTGGCGCCGGTGGAATGACGGACAGCGAGGAAGCAGGTGCCCACATCGTCGCGGGCGTCGCCTTACTCATCTCACATGGTCCAATGAATATACACTTTAAAGTACCTCACGAATCTCACGCGATGCCGCATCCTGATACCCATGTCATTAATTTCCTACGATGGCATGGTTGCAAAAGGCATAATAAATTTGCTAGTTAAAGATACATATCAAATATTCGATGATACACTATGGCTCTCGTCCTTTGCACGTAGAGTCAACATTCTTAATAAGGCTGGTTGTAATTGGAAGTATCATATGCTAGTATCATACATATGATACTAGTGTATGATACTACATCCCTAATGCATAGTATCATATGTTAGTATCATAGCATAATTTATTTATTGTCATGCATGGCATATAGTATCACATCATTTAATATGATACAGTATCATGATATGATACTCAACCCTCTCTTTCTTCATTTAATTCTATGTCATCTCATCAAAATGGTCTAGTTGGCATGCACGATACTACCTATGATACTCCATTACAACCAGCCTAATGTTATTTGCGTTTGCATGCAAAAAAATGTGGGCGTCAGTTATAAATTTAGCAATTAATACCGCATTGTTGTTGGATCGAGATGAATAATTTATGTTAGATAATTTCCATTTAAAAGAAAAACACATTAAGTGAGAAGCTGGTGCTTACACAAACACTGAGTTAAGCTTCTTTGAGCGGGTTTGTCTTCCAAATAAACCAAACACGATAAGTTCTAACCATGTTATCTATTAGGCTGGTCATACTGTGTTAACAGTGTCATGTATATGATACTAGGCTTAGTTACTAGTCTTTATAGTGTAAAGTAACATAGTATTAGTGTCATAAATGACCTCATTTATTAATTTGTACACTCATCTTTTATCAAGAAGCGTTATGTTACAGTAATACATTATGTTAGCGAAATGCCTTTTGGACCTCGGCCTCCATGGATGTCGGTTTTTGAAAAACCCAAAATTCATATTTTTACATTTCAAAAAATCTAAAAAACATGAAGGCATTACACACATGTGTGTAAATTTTTAGGACGAAATACGTTGAAATGAAGACTGTGCAAAAAAGACAAATCTAAGACTTTTTGACACATGATACTATTCATCCTTAAAGTCTAGAAATTTGTCTTTTTTGTACAGATCGCATTTCAAAGTATTTCATCTTGAATTTTTACACACACGTACATTTCATCCTTGTATAGTTGCATATTTTTTTTCAGAATTTTTTTAAGTCGAAAAATTTGAATTTTGAATTTTTTAAAAATAAGAGGGCTCCATGAAGCTCGGTCACCAAAACGCCCTACTCATTATGTTACTCTAAACATATCTCTGCTCATTAATTACATGGTATGTAAGCAGTTTTTTCTTAAAATGCGCTATGTTACTTGCTAAGTTACTTTCATCATAACCAGCCCTAAAGCATATCGATCCAAGCCAGTGTTAGTTCATTAGCGATAGAAGAATATAGCACTAAACTGCTAATGAATGATTGTGGCCGTAGTTTAGTGTGCTCAAGAAGAGAACGTTACCGTGAGTAGTAAATGGAGTGTGCGACCGAAAGTTGGCAGTTAGAGCACGTACACTAAATTCTCAGCTTTCTTAGAACAGGATAATAGCTGAGATTATTAAAGAAAAGGTTTCTAGAATTATTCTCATGACGTATTCAATTTCTCAATTAACTAAAAAAACAAATATGAAATATCTTAGGAAATCTCTCAAATCTAGCTAGATAATTTCTCATGAATTAGTATGATAAAAATTAAGCTTCGTAGAAATGTGTGATTATGTGAAATGGTTTTTAAGTTTGAGAGGAAGGAGTTGAAGGAAGATGACACGGCGTAGATGGAATCAATGGAAACGGCATTAACTGATGATGGATATTAGTTGTTGGATGTTGGTGACTAGAGCAGGAGCATACCGTTGAGTGGGCCGGTGCATGCAGAGAGTACAGTGCTATGCATCTCTATTAAAATGGTGAATACATATAGCGGTGCAGATCCCTATGCATATTCGATGATGAGATATTAGGAGGCTGTGCCCGGAGTTGTTTCTATGCAATTTCGGTCATCTACCCATTTATTTTAAAAGTCCAATCAAATTTACCCTTTTAAAGCCTATTAATTAGACTTGACTAGTAGAATAAAAAAAAATGGTTAGAAACAGCTTATTCTAGAAGCCAAAGAAGCAACGAAAAGAACGGGTGCTCCTACGTGTAGGTTGCACGTGCTCCGTGTGCGAAGAAGTAGGATGGCCCATATTTGCTACTTTCCAGTTTGGGAAGGTTCACCAAAAAAAACAAAAAAAAACTCAAATTTGTTCATCGAACCTATTTGTTCATCATATAAAAAATGTACATCACATTAAAAAATTATTGAATTCAAAAAATGTTCTTGAATTTAATTTTTGTTCATAAAATTAGAAACAATGCTCATTGAATTTAAATTTTGTTCTACAACACACAATTTTTTGAAATCATGCATATTTTTTGAATCAGCAACCATTTTTTGAATCAACGAAAGTTTTTGAATTGGCGAACGTTTTGTGAAATTCAGGAATATTTTTTGATTGTCGAGCCGTTTATTAATATGCGTACATCTTATTTTGCAAAATCATGAACATTTTCCAAACCATGAACATCTTATGATTGTGGAACATTTTTGAAAAAATCACTGTTTTTCTTAAGTTGAAACTTTTCTAAAAAATTGTAACTATTTTAAAGAATAAGAAAATAAAATAATAAAAAGGCAAAAGCAAAAGGCAAAACACAGAAAACGAAATACAAAACTGGGGCGTCTGGTCCCTCTCATGGGCGGACCCAATAGTGACACGCAGGAGGAGAGAGGGTGCGTGCTGGCATGTTTGCTAATGCCTCACGCGCTAAATAGGAGCTCCTTAAAGAACTAGTCCTGAAACAAATTAATAATGGTGACGTAGTTGTTGATCGGCGACTTGTTTTTCGTCTTCGTCCCACGCTCACTCGTACTGTACCTCTTAGTTGACATAGAACGACACTTTTGTCGTGACCAGTGAAATACTTCTTCTAGCGGCCCCAGGAATGTTTGACGAACAATGAGAAAAACAATTCGTGTGTTGTACCACGAAATTTTCTACGTTCAAGAGTTTTTTTTAAGGACACTAATAGTGCCCGTCCAATATGTTTGGAATGAGCAATTTGTTTGATCAGGAAGCAATGTTCTGCAGAAATCCCTATAGGTGGAGAGGTAACAACAGCGTCGGTTGATGGGTTGCACTACTGCTAATTAGCAGTAGCACGGGGTAAAGACCGACGCTGTAGGTTCTAATACTCGTGATTTGCGTTTGGTTTTCTGTGAAGAGGAACGAGTTATCGTAGTAAAAAGCGGGTAAGTATTTCACTCAGTTATGAAACCAAGGTTTATCAAACTAATAGGAATACCAATCATCAATCGTCTTCAGCAGCTGCATGATACTCGTGATCTGCGTTCGGTTTTCCGTGCAGAGAAACGGATTATCGCAGCACAAAGTGAGTAAGTATTTTTCTTAATTACGAAACCAAAGTTTATCGAACCAATAGGAATACCAATCCTCAACCGTCTTCAACGGTTACATACACAAAAAAAACAACAACTTGCATCCAACGCCGCCAAGAGGGTTGTCAATCCCCTTGATCTCGTTATTTGCAAACAAGTGAGTCGTGTAGATAATTGTAAATTGCAAAATAAAATAAAAGAAAAGAAATAATAGCAAGGTAATAAAAGCGTTTGTAAATATATAAGTGATTAGACCCGGGACCGTAGAGTTCTCTACTGACATTTCTCATAGAAATAGCATACGACGGGTACACAAATTACTGTTGGACAATTGATAGAAAAACGAATAGTTATGCGATTTTTACGGAAATGATCATGTGTATATAGGCATCACGTCCATAAGCAAATAGAACGACTCCTGCCTGGACCTATTATTATAACTCCATCCATCGACCGATACCCAGCAAGCATCTAGAGTATTAAGTAAAACAGAGTAATGCTTGAAGAACATTGACATGATGCAGACAAAGTAAACTCAATCAATATTGAATAAACCTCATCGTTTTATCCTTAGTAGCAGCAACACAAAGATGCAACTTGTCCCGTTCTGTCATTGGGATACATAAACTTGTCAGGTTGAACCTAGTACAAGGCACCACTCTCATCGAAAAAATATCAATCTAGTTGGCCAAACTATCTTAATAGATGGAGAGCATTACGAAGCTATGATGATCATGCAAATAAGAATCTTAGTATTTAGATTTGACTCAAATACTTTTCATGAATAACCTCAACATAATCTCACAATTCATCGAATCACAACAAACAAACCATACAAAGGGATTACATCGGATAGATCAAGGCAAAGATGCGATGAACATTGTATTGAAGAGAGAAATATATATATATAGGGAAAATACCTCCTACTGCCGGGTGTAGTTACTCCCATGTCTTCTATACTACCATGTGGTAGTATATATACTAATTTCTCACTTTGAGTATGTTCACATACTATATATAAGATACTCCAAGGCGTGTTACATGAAAAATAATATAGTTGATTCATAGTTTTTATCGTATTATGAAATACGTACATATTTGTACTTAAAAATGAGTATGCTAAAAATATGATATATACTACCTAAAAAATAGTAGATATACTATCTAAATATTCTTATACTACATACTACGCGTACATACTCTCCGATACTATAGATATTACCTACAATATATCAAACAAAAGTGGGAGTAACTACACCCGGTCGTACGGAACATTTGTCCTATATATATATATATATAATGTTTCGTACGACCGGGTGTAATTACTTTCACTTTTGTTTGATATGTTGTAGGTAGTATCTATAGTATCGGAGAGTATGTACGCGTACTATGTAGTATATAAGAATATTTAGATAGTATATATACTATTTTTTAGTTAGTATGTACCATATTTTTAGCATACTCATTTTTATGTATAAATATGTACATATTTTCATAATATGATAGAAACTATGGATGAACTATATTTTTTTCATGTAGCACACTTTCGAGTATCTTATATATAGTATGTGAACATATTCAAAATGATAAATTGATATATATATACTACCACATGGTAGTATATGAGACATGATAGTAACTACACCCGGTAGTAGGAGGGATTTTCCCTAGGGTTCCCTAGGAGAGAGAGAGAGAGAGAGATTTCCATCTAGGGGCTACCTACGGATCCGTAGGTGTGTGGTGAACTACTCACAAATCATGGTGAGGGCAGTAAGGTTGATGAAGAGGCCATCCTGATCGATCTCCCCTCTGGTAGGGTGCCAGAAAGGAGGTATAGATGGCCTCTCGTTGGAACAAAGACTTGCGGCGGTGAAAGAGCGCTCTTAGAGTTTTTAGGGTAAAAGAGAATTTATAGGCCAGAGAGGCGCATCGGGAGGCGCCCGAGGGAGGCACAAGCCATCAGGGCGCCCCCCTGTTGGCGCGCCCTGTTGGCTTGTGGGTCCCTCATGGCTCCTCCGGCCTCCCTTCGAAATTTTCAGGTCTTCTTTTGGTCCAGAAAAAATCATAAACAAGTTTCGTGGCAATTGGACTTTGTTTGGTACTGTAAACCTGAAAAGACAAAAACATGCAAAAAATGACAATTGGCACCGGGTACTAAGTCAATAGGTTAGTGCTCAAAAATATTATAAATTGGTAAATAAATACCCAAAAAGTATCTTAAAATGATAATATATTAGCATGAAACAATCAAAAATTATAGATACATTGGAGATGTATCAGCATCACCAAGCTTAATTCTTGCTCGTCCTCGAATAGGTCAATGATAAAACAAATTTTTTGATTTGACATGCTACCCATTATGCAATCTTTGGTATGTAATCTCATTGTGAAATGATGAATTAACAAATAACAACATAGTAATATTTATAAGTATAAGAAACAAAATCATTGTTTTTTTAAAGTATACGAACTTAAAAGAATGTTTACCCTTACTCATCTTATTATATTAGCAAGGCATGACTCCGTCCTCACCACATATATACAAATGTTAAGCACCACGGTGTCCAAGTCAGGCAATTGGATCGTACTTTTCAATATGCATCAACTTTTTATTCTTCATGCAATACATGAATGTGAACCTTTAGACATAGCATATATGTGGTATAGAATATGATGATAGATATCAAAAGAGTAAGAAGTGGAAAAGATAGTCTCGTATCAACTAGGCGTACCAATGAGCTATGAAGATGCTCATCGATCGATGTCAATGCAAGAAGTAGTGATTGCCATGCAAATGAGGGACTGGAGCTATAAGTGTATGAAAGGTCAACTGAAGCTAAGTGAGGTGTGCATCCAACTTGCTTGCTCGTGAAGACCTCGGACATTTGAGGAAGCCCGTCATCAGAATATAATTTATTATGAAAAGGCAATTCCCATTAGCATATGGAAGTGTCAACATATGAGACTCTCTATATGAAGAATATGGTTCCATTTTGAGGCACAAGTGTGATAAAAGATAGTAGCAAAGTCCTTCTCTCTTTTTCTCTCATTTATTATATTTTTTATGGTGGGTTTTTTTTCTTTTCTTTTTTTGCCTCCCCTATTCATTTTTTATATGGTGGTCTCATTTGGCCTCCCTAATTTTATTTTATTTTTCCTCCGTAGTCTCATCCCGACTTGTAGGGGTATCATAGTCTCCATCATACTTTCCTCATTGAGATAATGCTCTAATAATGATGATCATCATACTTTTATTTACTTACAACTCAATATGAAGGACTGTTAGGAACATATGACTCTATATGAATGCCTCTGGCAGTGTACCGAGATATACAATGATCTAGTGTGACATGTGTCAAAACATGATGAACGGTGGCTTTGCCATAAATACTATGTCATCTCTATATAATCATGCAAAGCATTATGATGATGAACGAACTAGTCATGTGAAGTGACGATGGAATTCGCATGGTAATATATTTCAGAATTGCTATGAAAATACCATAATAGGTAGGTGTGGTGACTGGTTTGAGAAACATATAATGAATTTTACGTGCAACAAAGCGTATCATGTCACGGGGTTTGGATGCACCGACGAAAGTTGCACCGATCCTCGAGGTGACAATGGGCTACACCCGGTACCGAAGAGGCTAGCAAATATGAGAAGGTGAAGATGCGTATGTACATGGTGTCACATTTGTTATTAAGAACTCACATATTTATTGCAAAGTTTTATTAGTTTTATCACAAATCAAAGTACTCCTCGCATGCCTCGAGGAAGGAGTTTGGTAGGAACTAACCATCGTGCGTCCCCGACTGAAAATAACACTAGGATTTCAACGAGGAATAAAAATGCTCACACATCATCACCATGTCTCTTTAATTTTTAGATGAATAACAAGTTAACACCTCTTAATCTTGACACTTCTACGAATCAACAATTATAGACTCAGACTTTTTCATATTACCACATCAATGTCATTGACCCACAACTTTTTTATATGTGTTACATGATGATTTTGACTATCATTCACCGAATACCTATTTTTTAGACTAGTCTTATGACCCATACAAATTACCGTTACTATTTATTCAATTCTTAAACAAATATAAATGAAATACTAGAACAACTGTCATGGGCTGCCCAAGACGTTTAAGAAGATTATGAGAGGTCGGGCTGTAGATGCTCCCCACGGAGTCCATGGTGGCTTCTCCCGTAGAATAAAGTTCATCGTCTCTTTCAAGCCGAAGCAAGCAGGTCGGGCCATGGATCAGGTGTGCCCAATTATCTTACTGCATCAAAACTATTTTCCTCATCTCGATCCGGTTCTTTCTACCACATTAATTGCATATGAATTATTTATCTATGCAGATTTGTTACGGTCATGCCTCCTATGCATCCTGTCCAGGCCATCCATCAAGAAAAGAAAATTGAGTGTAAGTCTGCCGTTGCCAATGGATTTTCCTCTCAGTATCTCTGTAGGCGTACAACCAAGCATGCTACTATGCGTGCCCTCAACGTCCACCTCCTCCACAAGCCCGATAATATACACCAATTGGTTCCTAACTACCAATGTTGCAGGTGCCCAATACCCAATCCGCAATCCAATGTGGGAGAAGGCCCAACCGTGCTTTCCGGGATACAAACATATGAGGCCAGCTCGATTACTTCTCACACAATTGGTTTTGCCAGCAGATGACGGCCGAATTTGTGCACGTACAGAAGCGCAGGCTGCTGGATCAATTCCACAGGGAGACGCATGTATCGATCCACTCGGCAAAACACGCACGAGAGGACACAATTTTATTCGTCACAGAGTCGGGTGTGCTAGGTTGAGTCAAGCTAGCCTCTACATGTGTGCAATCTACAAGTACGGCCAGAAATAACTCAGGTTTAATCTTTGAATTACCGCTTTGAGGAGTTGTCATGCAAGGCCATGAGATAAAAAGAGTTGCGAGGAAAGGCATGTGTATATATTGTGTCCGGACTCCAATTTATTTATACGTATATACTTTTTATATTACTAGCACAGATGCCCGTGCGTTACAACGGAAGACATTGTTGCACGTCATATACCTCACTCATTCATCTATCCTCATCTCTTTGTCTCTCCGTCACACACCCATGCATTGCAATAGGAAAAATATTCCTCATACTATTCCCCTCAATTTTCTTTCCTCACGCTCCCTATGCTTGTAATATGATTTTGTAAAAATAAAAGTGTGTTGCAACGGGATAAAAATTCCTCGCACCCCTATGATTTTACTATGGGTTTTGTAAAAAATATGGCGAAGTGAAAATTTGACTTATGAGTTAAATATTAAAAAAACATATGCGCTTCATATAATTCCATTTTAATTAGAGAGCTTTGCTTCCCTTATTTCCCTGCGTGATTTCCGTCCTTATTCTTAGCACGCCTTTCTTATTTCGTATCAATTACTTTCCTTCCTTATTCCTTGCACATCTTTCTTATTCTTTGTCTCCATTCCTTTCCTTCCTTATTTCTTGCATGTCCTTCTTATTTTTTGTCTTAATCATTTGCTTCCTATAAGACGGCTCCGCGATACCAACAAACTCAAAAACATATGTAAATTCAAAGAATTTAATGTTAGGGGTGAGCATACATTTCGTATAACCTTAAAGATGTGCAACGTTGATTGTCCGGTCCATAGTCTCCATCCATCGACTACATATACATTGATTTTATCGCTCTCTTAACAATAAAGAGCTAACTCGTGGGGTTGGCTAGTGCGTGCCTTATCAACCCAAATCATAGATAAGTATAAATAGTGCATATGCCTACGCGTTACAATGGATGAAAAAACAAAAAACCTGAACCGCGTACCACTATGTGCTACTTTGTGTATCCAACTCGAAAAATGTCACAAATACGATTACTCTCATCTCTAACATTTTGAAAGTAAAGTTATGTGACTAAAATTTTAAAAATGCAAATACTTCGATTCAGAAATGGAGGGAAAACTTTGTCAAACTTGCAAAAGTGCTTACGTTCTCTTACTTTTAGCAACTTAATGCTACTTTTGTGAGGTGTATAGATGATCTAAAAACTATGGCTCCTATGACCTTAACATATATAATTTTTTTGATTCATGTATGAAAGAAACTTCTGTCAGACTTGAAGAACCAGTTTGCAACAGGAGAAAAAAACGACATTCAAAAGTCCACTTAGACGCATCCGCGTCCATATTTGCTATATTTTCATTAATCAAGGGGATTTAATTACAATGGAAGACAAAATTTGCATGCATATCTTAGAAGTGTATGAGATCATCATATATTCAACATGCAAAAAATAATAGATTAGTGAGAATAAACCCTAATAATCAGGACTGCACTCCAGCACGCATGTGTATGAAATAGAACTCACATGATGCCAATACCTGCCCTTGGAGACACGGGATGTAGCCAGGCGTGATGTATGCTCATGAACTCTCTACACATCCTCCTTTCGGCTCTCGACTTCATTATCCTCATAATTGTTTGGGTTTTTGTCAGGTTGTAACTTTACGAAGTAAAACATGGTCCAGATTTGTTGGAACTGTGAACGGAGCGGACGAGCGGCGCCCCGTTCGTATGCGTGCATAATTAGCGTGTGAGCCAGCAGGAAATACTACCCAATCGTTGCATGCCAGTCTACAATCCCGTTTCAATGTGAACATTTGAGAAATCTTTTATTACTTCATTAATCTTGGAAGCCAGCAATCACCTACTTAACCGGCTCTCTTTATTCCATCCATTATAATTCCTTCCATCTTGTGCCCACTGAGACAATGGCCTGTGGTAAAGTACATAAGTACCCGAGACTTCAAGTGGACACATAAGCTTGGTTAGTTGGGCTGGTTAGTGTGTTCGTGCTTCATCTTTATGGGCAGGGTTCGAGTCCTGCATAATTCTATTTTTAAGAGATCGCATGGACCAGGGTTCGAGTCCTGCATAATTCTATTTTTTAAGAGATCGCAATTTAAACACAAAGGACGTACGGAACGGATCAGATGACCAAAAAAATAGAGAAACAATCATTCCTTTAATATTAGGTATAGATTAAACACAAAGGACAGACGAAAGACATCAGAACATACGGAACGGACCAGATGACCAAAAAAATAGAGAAACAATCATTCCTTTAATATTAGGTATAGATTTACGGGTTTATGTGGCTTGCCTCTATGAATAATTTTATTGTTGAAGTTTTTTGCAAGCTATATGCATGTTGATTATATTTTGAAATTTGTAAGTTTATTGTGATCAGTGTCCGAATAATTGATACCCCAAAAAATTGTTTTGTGTATCCTCTCGGCTGGCCCCCGCGTCGTCTAGGTTAGGCGACACGGGCGGTGACTCGATCCCCCCTACCAGCATCGCCCTTCCCCCCTCGCCGCCGCCGGTGGCCACCTCCAGGCAAAGCCCGCGTGGTGGTGTGGTGGTGACGGCGGCGGGGCCTTCTCCGTTGCTGAGCTCTCAGGGGGTGGGAGCAATCGCCGGCGACGCTCGTTCCAATTGCAGGCGGCGCATTGCGCACTGGGGCGGTGGCGGCCTCGTGCGTCTCCGGTCGGGATGTGCCGACGGTTGTGCAGAGAAGGCGGGCGGGGTGGGCTGGATTTGGTTGAACTCGGCCGAATCTGGCTTCTCCTATCCGTCCGGCAGGTGGAGGGGCTTCATGGCCTCTACTGCTGCTCTTCGACGAGGGCGTTAGTTCCTGGAGTCTGCGGAGGGAGTGGAGGACGCCGGGGCGGCGGCCCAGGGCTCGATGTTGCTGGTTCTTGCCGACAGGGAGCCATGGCGCGTGGATCTGACGGTTACTCCGTGGATCCGTGGCCAGTGGTGGTGTTTCGGCCAACGTAGCGAGAGGTGCTGCGGAGGACGTGGCGGGAGATGCAGATTGGTGGGCTTCAATTTGGACGTTGCGACATGCTGCATGCTCCGACGATCTTGGTGCTTCGGTGCCCAGATCTGACCGCGCAACCTGACCTTTCTTGGATTTGTGGACGAGTTCCTGGCGAAAGCCTTGCCCAACCTCGGTTGGTGCCGACAGCGATGGCACCTCGGTGCCATTTTCCTCGTTGGAGGTGTGGCCACGGAGCTTCTTTCCACCCCATGGTAGGTGGGCTCTTCGGGAGAAATCCCTTGCTCTGGTCTCTCGGAATGGGCGAAGATGGCGGCTACATCACTTCCTCCTGAGAGGCATCGCGTTGGAGAGCCAGATGCAGATGTTTGCGTGGTTCTTGTCATCAAGGTTGGTGGATGTCGAGGCGGCGGCCCCGGATGTTTGATGTTTGTGCGTCAAGGCGGCAGCCTCGGGAACCATGGGTGGATGCGGATCCATGAGGAGGGGCAACATCTCAACATGGCTTGGGTGGAAATTCTATGTCACTGGTGTGGCGGGGTTGTCGGCTCGATCGACGCATCCTAGAGGGGGCGGTCTGACTTCATGTCGGGGCAGCGGCCCTGGATGAGTTGGTGCGGTGGCTGTGGTCTGCGAGCGGTCGCTCTGTTCAGCTTGGGTTGTGGGTGACTAAGCCGTGCGACGTTGCAACTCGAGGGCAAGCGGTGTTGGGGAACGGTGCATGGGAAATAAAATTTTTCCTACGCACACGCATATCTATCCATGGTGATGAGCATCTACGAGAGGAAGAGTGGATCTACGTACCCTTGTAGATCGCTAAGCGGGAAGCGTTAAGAAACGCGGTTGGTGTAGTCGAACGTCTTCATGATCCAAATCGCCGTGCGTCCTGCAATCCAATCACGATTCGTCCCGCGATCCAATCACGATCCATCCCACGAACTTGATCACGATCCGTCCCACGAACTTGATCATGATCCTTCCGATCTAGCGCCGAACGGATGGCACCTCCGCGTTCAGCACACGTACAGCTTGATGATGATCTCCACCGTCTTGATCCAGCAAGAAGGAGTGGAGAGGAAGAAGAGTTCTCCGGCAGCGTGACGGCGCTCCGGCGATGGTGGTGGAGCTATTCCGGCAGGGCTTCGCCTAAGCACTCCAGAAATCCGATCTAGAGGAGAAACCATGCACTGGAGGAACGGGTAGCACGTGGCTGTAAAAACGAGTGCAAAAACCCCAAAACCTCTAGTATATATAGGAGGAGAGGAGGATAGGAGGCATCCTTGGTTTCCAAGCCAAGCTGGTTCGGCCGAACCTACTAGGAGAGGAGGACTCCTCCTCCAATCCTAGTAGGACTAGGATTGCTCCTTTTTGCCTTTTTTTCCACCTTTTCCTACTAGGCTTTTTCCTCCAGCCACATGGGCCTTGTGTGGGAGTTTCCACCAGACCACTAAGGGATGATATTCACTCTCCCACAGCCCATGAAGCCTCTTGGGTCGAAATACCCCTCCCGGAGGCCTCCCGATACACTACCGGCACTCCCGGTACACTACCGATGAGCCCGAAACTTTTCCGGCGACCAAAACAGGACTTCCTATATATGAATCTTTACCTCCGGAGCTCCTCGTGATGTCCGGGATCTCATCCGGGACAACGAACAACCTTTGGTCACCACCATACATAACTCTATACTACCGAACCTTAAGTGTGCAGACCCTGCGGGTTCGAGAACTATGTAGACATGACCGAGACACCTCTACGGCCAATAACCAATAGAGGGACCTGGATGACCATATTGCTTCCTACATATTCTACGAAGATCTTTATCGGTCGAACCTCTATGTCAGGGATTCAGTTAATCCCATATAACGTTCCCTTTGTTCTTCGGTATGTTACTTGCCCGAGATTCGATCGTCGGTATCTCCATACCTAGTTCAACCTCGTTACTGGCAAGTCTCTTTACTCATTCCGTAATACAAGATCCCGTGGCTAACACTTAGTCACATTGCTTGCAAGGCTTGTTGTGATGTTGCATTACCGAGTGGGCCCTGAGATACCTCTCCGTCACACGGAGTAACAAATCCCAGTCTTGATCCATGCCAACCCAATAGACACCCTCGAAGATACCTGTAGAGTACCTTTATAGTCACCCAGTTACGTTGCGATGTTTGATACACACAAAGCATTCCTCCGGTGTCAGTGAGTTACATGATCTCATGATCATAGGAACATATACTTGACATGCAGAAAACAGTAGCAATAAATTGACATGATCATATGCTACGTTTGTAGTTTGGGTCTTGTCCATCACATCATTCTCCTAATGATGTGATCCCATTATCCAATGACATCTCATGTCCATGGCTAGGAAACCTTAACCATCTTTTGATCAACGAGCTAGTTCACTAGAGGCACACTAGGGACATTGTGTCTATCTATGTATCCACACATGTATCCATGTTTCCAATTAATACAATTCCAGCATGGATAATAAACGATTATCATGAACTAGGAAATATAATAATAAACACTTTATTTATTGCCTCTAGGGCATATTTCCAACAGTCTCCCACTTGCACTAGAGTCAATAATCTAGGTCACATCACTATGTGATTCACATTGTAATGAATCGAACACCCATGCAGTTCTGGTGTTGATCATGTTTAGCCCTTGGAAGAGGTTTAGTCAACGGGTCTGCAACATTCAGATCCGTGTGCACTTTGCAAATATTTATGTCCTTATCCATGATGTAATCGCGGATGGAGTTGAAGCGTCGCTTTATGTGTCTGGTCCTCTTGTGAAACCTTGGTTCCTTGGCCAGAGCAATGGCACCAGTGTTGTCACAGAACATGTTCATTGGATTCAGTGCACTGGGCACTACTCCAAGATCTGTCATGAACTGCTTCATCCAGACACCTTCCTTTGCCGCCTCTGAGGCTGCGATGTACTCCGCTTCGCACATAGAATCGGCTACCACGCTTTGCTTGGAATTGCACCAGCTTACCGCTCCCCCGTTGAGAATAAAGACGTATCTGGTTTGCGACTTAGAGTCGTCCGGATCTGTGTCAAAGCTCGCATCGACGTAACCCTTTACGACGAGCTCTTCATCACCTCCATAAGCGAGAAACATTTCCTTAGTCCTTTTTAGGTACTTAAGGATATTCTTGACCACTGTCCAGTGCTCCATTCTAGGATCACTTTGAAACCTTCCGGCCATACTTATGGCAAGGCTGACATCGGGTCTTGTGCACAGAATTGCATACATGATAGAGCCTGTGGCTGAAGCATAGGGGATGACACTCATCTTTTCTCTATCTTCTGCAGTTACTGGGCACTGAGTCTTACTCAACTTCACACCTTGTAACACAGGGAAGAACCCCTTATTGGACTGATCCATTTTGAACTTCTTCAAAACTTTATCAAGGTATGTGCTCTATGAAAATGCTATTAAGCGTCTCAATCTATCTCTATAGATCTTAATGCCTAATATGAAAGCAACTTCTCTTAGATCCTTCATTGAAAAACTCTTGTTCAAATATTCCTTCACGCTTTCCAGTATTTCTACATTGTTTCCAATCAGCAATATGTCATCCACATATAATACTAGAAACGCTATAGAGCTCCCACTCACTTTCTTGTAAATACAAGCTTCTCCGTAAACTTGTATAAACTCAAACGCTTTGATCACCTCATCAAAGCGCTTATTCCAACTCCGAGATGCTTGCACCAGTCCATAAATGGATCGCTGGAGTTTGCAAACTTTGTCAGCATTCTCTGGATCGACAAAACCGTCGGGTTGCATCATATACGACTCTTCCTCAAGGAAACCATTAAGGAACGTTGTTTTGACATCCATCTGCCAAATTTCATAGTCAAAATAAGCAGCTATTGCTAACATGATTCTGACAGACTTAAGCATCGCTACGGGTGAGAAAGTCTCATCGCAGTCAACTCCTTGAACTTGTGAAAAACCATTTGCCATAAGTCGAGCTTTATAGACGGTGACATTACCGTCCGCATTTGTCTTCTTCTTAAAGATCCATTAGTCCTGAATGGCCTTTCGCCCTTCAGGAAATACTTCCAAAGTCCATACTTTGTTTTCATACATGGATCCCATCTCGGAATTCATGGCCTCTAACCATTTCTTGGAATCCGGGCCCATCACTGCTCCTCCATAGCTTGTAGGTTCATTGTTGTCCAACAACATGACCTCCAAGACAGGGTTGCCATACCACTCAGGGGTAGTACGCGGCCTTGTCGACCTACGAGGTTCAATAGCAGCTTGATCCGAAGCTTCATGATCATCATCATTAACTTCCTCTTCTATCGTCGTAGGTTCATCAGAAACATCTTTCTGCACTGCGCTACTTTTTGGTTGAAGTAAAGGTTCAATAACCTCATCAAGCTCTATTTTCCCCCCACTTAATTCTTTTGAGAGAAACTCTTTCTCAAGAAATGTTCCGTTCTTAGCGACAAACACTTTGCCTTCGGATCTGAGATAAAAGGTATACTCGACTGTCTCTTTCGGGTATCCTATGAAGACACATTTCTCCGCTTTGGGTACCAGCTTTTCAGGCTGAAGCTTTTTGACATAAGCATCACATCCCCAAACTTTAAGAAATGACAACTTTGGCTTCTTGCCAAACCATAGTTCATATGGCGTCGTCTCAATGGATTTTGATGCTGCCCTATTTAAAGTGAATGCATCTGTCTCTAATGCATAACCCCAAAACAATAGTGGCAAATCAGCAAGAAACATCATAGAACGCACAATATCTAATAAGGTTCGATTACGACGTTCGGACACACCATTATGCTGTGGTGTTCCGGGCGGTGTCAACTATGAAACAATTCCACATTGTCTTAAGTGACTGCCAAACTCATAACTCAGATATTCACCTCCTCGATCAGATCGCAGGAACTTAATGTTCTTGTTACGATGATTCTCAACTTCACTCTGAAATCGCTTGAACTTTTCAAACGTTTCAGACTTGTGTTTCATTAAGTAAATATACCCATATCTACTTAAGTCGTCAGTGAAGGTGACAAAATAACGATATCCACCAAGCGATGTAATATTCATTGGATTGCACACATCAGTATGTATGATTTCCAATAAGTCACTTGCCTGTTCCATTGTTCCAGAGAACGACGTTTTAGTCATCTTGCCCATGAGGCATGGTTCACATGTGTCAAGTGATTCAAAATCAAGTGACTCCAAAAGTCCATTAGCATGGAGCTTCCTCATGCGTTTTACACCAATATGACCTAAACGACAGTGCCACAAGAAAGTGGTACTATCATTATCAAACTCTACATCTTTTGGCATCAATGTTATGAACATGTGTATCATCACTATCAAGATTCAATATGAATAAACCCCTCACATTGGGTGCATGACCATAAAAGATATTACTCATATAAATAGAACAACCTTTATTCTCTGATTTAAATGAGTAACCGTCTCGCAATAAACAAGATCCAGATATAATGTTCATGCTTAACGCAGTCACTAAATAACAATTATTCAGGTTCATCACTAATCCCGATGGTAATCGAAGAGAGAGCGTGCCGACGGCGATCACATCAACCTTGGAACCATTTCCCATGCGCATCGTCACTTCGTCCTTTGCTAGCCTTCGTTTATTCCGTAGTTCCTGCTTTGAGTTGCAAATGTGAGCCACCGAACCAGTATCAAATACCCAGGCACTACTACGAGAGCTAGTAAGGTACACATCAATAACATGTATATCATATATACCCTGTTTGTCATTGGCCACCTTCTTATCAGCCAGGTACTTGGGGCAGTTCCGCTTCCAGTGACCAGTTCCCTTGCAATGAAAGCACTCAGTTTCTGGCTTGGGTCCATGCTTGCGCTTCTTTACAGGAGTAGAACCTGCTTTGCCATCCTTCTTGGTTTTACCCTTCTTGCCCTTGCCCTTGACCTTGCCATTTTTCTTGAAACTAGTGGTTTTACCGACCATCAACACTTGATGTTCTTTCTCGATTTCAGACTCAGCGACTTTTAGCATCGCAAACAGCTCGGCAACTGACTTGTTTATCCCGTGCATGTTATAGTTCATCACAAAGCTCTTGTAACTAGGTGGCAGTGATTGAAGAACTCTGTCAGTGATCGCCTCTGGCGGCAGAGCAATTCCCAACTCCGCTAGACGAGTTGAATACCCAGACATTCTGAGTATATGTTCACTGATAGACCTGTTCTCCTCCATCTTGCAAGCATAGAACTTATCGGAGGTTGCATACCTCTCGATCCGGGCGTTCTTCTGAAAGATAAACTTCAACTCCTGGAACATCTCATATGCTCCTTGACGTTCAAAACATCTTTGAAGTCCCGGTTCTAAGCCATACAATATCGCACACTGAACTATTGAGTAATCTCCAGTACGTGCCTCCCAAGCTTTCCTAACGTCTTCGGAGGTCATGTCTTCTGGTTGGTCACCAAGCGGTGAATCAAGGACATATGATTTCTGGGAAGCCGTGAGGATAATCCTCAGATTACGGGCCCAGTCAACAAAGTGACTTTCATCATCTTTCAACTTAGCTTTCTCTAGGAACGCATTAAAATTCAGGGGTGCTACTGCGCGAGCCATTGATCTACATCATAAATATGCAAAGGTTATTTAGACTATTGTTCAAGATAATGAGTTTAGTTAATTAAATTACTGAAGCTCCCAGTCAAATTGACATCAGGTCATCTGAGTGACACATGATCCAAATTCACCAACTCATGTCCGATCATCACGTGAGTTGAGGTGGCTTCAATGGTGAACATCATTATGTTGATCATATCTACTATATGACTCATGTTCAACCTTTCGGTCTCTTGTGTTTCGAGGCCATGTCTGTACATGCTAGGCTCGTCAAGTTTAACCCGAGTGTTCTGCGCATGCAACACTGGCTTGCACCCGTTGTATGTGAACGTAGAGTCTATCACACCCGATCATCACGTGGTGTCTCAACATGACGAACTTTCGCAACGGTGCACACTCGGGGAGAACACAATTTATCTTGAAATTTAAGTCAGGGATCACCTTATAATGCTACCGTCGTACTAAGAAAAACAAGGTGCATAAAAGGATTAACATCACATGCAATTCATAATTGACATGATATGGCCATGAACTTGTGGTTTGATCTCCATCTTGAAAGCACCGGCATGATCTCCATCGTCACCGGCAAGACACAGTGATCTCCATCATCTTGATCTCCATCAACGTGTCACCATCGGGGTTGTCGCGCCCAACATGCTTCTACTACTATTGCTACCGTTTAGCGATAAAGTAAAACATTACATAGCGCTTAATGATTGAAACGCAGGTCATACAATAATTAAAGACAACCCTATGGCTCCTACCGGTTGCCGTACTCATCGACATGCAAGTCGTGATAATCTATACATCACATGATCATCTCATACATCACATATATCACACCATGTAATTGGCCATATCACATCACAACATACCATGCAAAAATAAGTTAGACGTCCTCTAATTGTTGTTGCATGTTTTACGTGGCTGCTACGGGTATCTATCAAGAACAATTCTCATCTACGCAAAAACCACAACGGTGATACACTAGTTTCTTTTCAACCTTCTCGAGGACCGCCTTTGTCGAATGCGATCCAACTAAAGTGAGAGAAACTAGCACCCGCAAGCCATCTATGCGACAAGTTGCGGTCGAGGGAACCGGTCTCTCGTAAGCGTACGAGTAATGTTGGTCCGGGCCGCTTCATCTCACAATACCGCTGAACCAAAATCCGACCAAGGGAGGAAGCAATCTAAGCATCAACGCCCACAAACCTTTTGTGTTCTACTCGAGATCTCATCTACACATAGACCAAGCTCTGATACCACTGTTGGGGAACGTTGCATGGGAAACAAAAATTTTCCTACGCACACACAAATCTATCCATGGTGATGAGCATCTACGAGAGGGAGAGTGGATCTATGTACCCTTGTAGATCGCTAAGCGGGAAGCGTTAAGAAACGCGGTTGGTGTAGTCGAACGTCTTTGCGATCCAAATCGCCGTGCGTCCCGCGATCCAATCACGATCCATCCCACGAACTTGATCATGATCCGTCCCACGAACTTGATCACGATCCTTCCGATCTAGCGCCGAACGGACGGCACCTCCGCGTTCAGCATACGTACAGCTTGATGATGATCTCCACCGTCTTGATCCAGCAAGAAGGAGTGGAGAGGAAGAAGAGTTCTCTGGCAGCATGACGACGCTTCAGCGATGGTGGTGGAGCTATTCCGACAGGGTTTCACCTAAGCACTGCAGAAATCCGATCTAGAGGAGAAACTATGCACTGGATGAACGTTAGCACATGGCTGTAAAAACTAGTGCAAAAACCCAAAACCCTCTAGTATATATAGGAGGAGAGGAGGAGAGGAGGCAGCCTTGGCTTTCAAGCCAAGCTGGTTCGGCCGAACCTACTAGGAGAGGAGGACTCCTCCTCCAATCCTAGTAGGACTAGGATTGCTCCTTTTTGCCTTTTTTTCCACCTTTTCCTATTGGTTTTTTTCCTCCAGCCACATGGGCCTTGTGTGGGAGTTTCCACCAGACCACTAAGGGCTGATATTCACTCTCCCACAGCCCATGAAGCCTCTTGGGTCGAAATACCCCTCCCGGAGGCCTCCCGGTACACTACCGATGAGTCCGAAACTTTTCCGGCGACAAAAACAGGACTTCCTATATATGAATCTTTACCTCCGGACCATTCCGGAGCTCCTCGTGATGTCCGGGATCTCATCCGGGACTCCGAACAACGTTCGGTCACCACCATACATAACTCTATACTACCGAAACGTCACCGAACCTTAAGTGTGCAGACCCTGCGGGCTCGAGAACTATGTAGACATGACCGAGACTACTCTACAGCCAATAACCAATAGCAGGACCTGGATGACCATATTGGTTCCTACATATTCTACGAAGATCTTTATCGATCGAACCTCTATGTCAGGGATTCAGTTAATCCCGTATAACGTTCCCTTTGTTCTTTGGTATGTTACTTGCCTAAGATTCGATCGCCGGTATCTCCATATCTAGTTCAACCTCGTTACCGGCAAGTCTCTTTACTCGTTCCGTAATACAAGATCGCATGGCTAACACTTAGTCACATTGCTTACAAGGCTTGTTGTGATGTTGCATTATCGAGTGGGCCCTGAGATATCTCTCCTTCACACGGAGTAACAAATCCCAGTCTTGATCCATGCCAACCCAACAGACACCCTCAGAGATACCTATAGACTACCTTTATAGCACCCAGTTACGTTGTGATGTTTGATACACACAAAGCATTCCTCCGGTGTTAGTGAGTTGCATGATCTCATGGTCATAGGAACATATACTTGACATGCGGAAAACAGTAGCAATAAACTGACATGATCATATGCTACGTTTGTAGTTTGGGTCTTGTCCATCACATCATTCTCCTAATGATGTGATCCCGTTATCAAATGACATCTCATGTCCATGGCTAGGAAACCTTAACCATCTTTTGATCAACGAGCTAGTTCACTAGAGGCACACTAGGGACATTGTGTCTGTCTATGTATCCACACATGTATCCATGTTTCCAATTAATACAATTCCAACATGGATAATAAACGATTATCATGAACAAGGAAATATAATAATAAACACTTTATTTATTGCCTCTAGGGCATATTTCCAACAAGCGGTGGTATGTCAGGACGGCGGTCCCGAAAGGTTGTATGCCAGTGGACTGTGCAGGGCGCAATGGAGGAGAGGAGGTCAGGGCGGCGGCCTTGAGAGTTTGGCAGCATCGATTGCATGCACCTCGTGTCGCTTGGGCGACGATATTGTTCTTGATGTTGGTTGGCAGCGTATCGGTGTCGTGTTTAGTGGTTTGCAGGCATCTTCACCTTGTGGGAGCGTCCTCGTCTGCTCCTCTCATAGTAGTCATGGCTTCTTCTCTCCGGGAAGCGTGGGTTGGTCTGTGTGTGGCGCTAGTGTGCTCTACTGTTGGTTGGGGCGTCGTTGACAAGTGTGTTGTGGCCTTGTGGTGTGATGATTCGAGCCGGGGCTTGGCTCCGTTTGTATCGGTTTTCGCCCAGTTTTCCGTATTAACGGGACAACCTTCTTCTTAATTAATGAACGGGCAAAGCTTTTGCTTCGTGTTTCGAAAAATAATTGATACCCTGGACCATGAAGTGCTTGGCCAAACGCAGGTTCGTGTTATTTCAACAATCTTTTGATATTTTTATTAAAAATTGTTTTTGTTACTTCTTTGATACCCTTGACCATGGAGTGCTCGGCCAAACGGAATATTTGCTTCTAGACTGGAATGCATGCACATATATATCATGTAAATAGTTTGAATTATTTGCTTCTGGCTTCTATACACCTAAAATGCATGGCTCGTGGGGAGCTGTTTCATAGGGGTGTGTATTGACTAATTATCGCTTCATTAGGAAATGGTTCTAAACTCAAGTATGTATTGATATATTTTTAGTACCACTATATTAATTTCTCAATTGGTACATGGGGAACTTACTTTAGTTTTCATGGAAATATCCCACGCATAGTTCCTAAACCAGCGCTTGGTTCCCTCCTTCCTTTTAATTTTACATCACATGAATCATGTGAATAAATTCTTATGGTTTTCTAATTTCATGAGGGACAACATAGTTGATATTATTCTAAGTTGGATTAACCAATTTAGCCAATTTGAGAAAGTACGCATGAGCATGTTGAAATTGTAGGCTCCTGTTCTGCGTAGGAACTTGATGTAGCACTCTAATGTTGTGCCCCAGTAAGCTTTGTTTAACCAAAAATAATCATTCAAAAATCACAATGGTTTCATTTCCTTTCTTTTCTCAGACGTGGGTCAGGGAAAACATTAGAATAATTTGGGAACTTCAAAATCACTATTATGAGGTCGTTTTTGAAATGCTAGCATACAGTTCCAACAAATGAAACTATCTTATCGTTTCACTTCTGCCCTCCAATGATTTATATTACTTTTGAGGGACTCCATTGGTTCATTGTGTGTATAGAATTCGTCAATTATGTAAATCATTTTTTGCCTACTTCTCACCGGGCTAAAATTTGTGTTATTTTGTATTTTCTATGAAGGGTTGGCACCACGCTGGATGCTTCATCATCATAGGGTATTTTAATCAAGTGTTTAGGTATTCATTTTGTGACCCCAATATCATCTGCCCTTTTGCATACTAATTAACTATCTAATTCCTTACTCTTTAGTCAGCTTTCTAGAACTAACTATTTCCTCTTCTTTTGAAACACCAAGGTATATTTAATTTTTTTCCAAGGAAATAAAAAGGTATATAAAGTTGTAAACTCTACAGTCTCACGAGAATTTTGATGAACGTCTAATTAGTTACTAACGGGCTGAAGAATATCATCTTTCAAGTTGAGTATTTAAATCCGTTTTTGACATACATAGGCACAAACAACAATATTTTGCTTTGATGTTTGATATTCAAAACAAATGTTCACATATCACCATAAAGGTATGATATTGCAAAACTATTTTTATGAATTTTTTACAAATTTGTAGAAGTTTTGTAGAAGTTTACCTGACATATTAGTTTGAAAAACTATCTCTACATTAACAGTCAAAGTTTTGTAGAAGTTTACCTGCACGTTTTATATGTGCCAACCATTGGTTACAAGATGTAACATAAAAACTCTATTGTTCCATAGTTCAAGCCTTAAAATTGCATTATCTCTCATTCAAAATATACTAGTATACATGAAAATTATTTGTGGAAATGGAAACCAAATTGCCGCACAATCCGGAATTTGTGTTGTTTAATTATATTTTGAATAATGACAAGGTTAAGAGGCCGCACCCTATGCATAACTAAATAAGCAATGTGTTAGCGGCTCTAGATTGTTCCCAAATGGACCAACAAACATATGTTTAGGGTAATTGTTCACACATGATTGCATCTTCATGTAGTAACTATGATTAGGGTTATCGAAACACATATTAGTTTGATGGCATTAGATGATGATTTATCTAACGTATATGCATACCTTCTACATAAATCAAATGTTTCTGAAAGTATATCCTACACAAAAGTCTGAAGTGTAGCTGTTCATTTGACAAAATGATATTCGTTGTAATATAATTTGAAAGAAAATATTAGATAATCGGCCTGTGAAAATGCACAGGTTGACGACTAGTACCTATAATATTCTAATCCTATGAACAAAGGAAGCACATCCTGCGATTCTTTTCCAATTTGTGCCATCCAATCGACCAAAGTCAACGTTGCCGCCTTGCCGGTCAAGAGGCGTATGGCTAGAGGTCGGAATGGGGGGTAAAGTTTCTTGCTCTCTCTATTTCAACAACACTTCTTCTTCAATACAACCCCTCCCCCCTCCCGGACACAATGACGGCTCAGATCTCACGATACTCTTTCATAAAAAAGGGCATGATGGTCATTTTCCCCCGGGTCGACGTACGCGCATCATCCCCACGGCGCCAGCGGACGGTTCAGTCGATGTAGATGTACGGGCATCATACATGTACGACATGTACCCCCGCGTCGGCCGGCTTGACGTGTGGCGCTCCCTAGTCAGCCCGCGTCGCCCGTGACCGCGGTCAAACCACGCGTCGTCGGTTCCAGATGGCCCGCCGGTTCCCGAGGCCGCCGCCATTAATCCCGCCTGCACAGTCAGCCCGCGTCACCTGTGACGCTGTCGGTTCCAGATGGTTCGTCAGTTCCCGAGGCCACCACCATTAATCCTGCCTGTGCCGTCGAATTGAAGTCTGACGAAACCGCCCTTGATCATCAGCCCATCGTCTCCCGAGGCAACGCGTTTACGCCGGGGGAGTAACGACGCCCAACCGCCGGTCGCCCCCTGACGGCCTATATAAAGCCGGCGTATCGGCCCATCGTCCAGACCCCCGACCACTCTCTGTCATGTTGCCCCTCTCCCTCTTCACTTCCTCCGACGATGGCCTTCTACATCGGCGGAAGTAGCTCCGGCGCCGGAGACGACAACGACCCGAGCATCTGGCCGACGAGCCTTGACGGGCCGGCAACGGAGGAGCTCCACCGCTACGTGTTGCTGGTGCCACCGGGGTGCCGGCTCGCGAAGCCGTCGAAGATCGACAAGGACGGATACGCGATGCTCGGGCCCGGCACCACGGCGTAGGAGCACCATTACCACCGCGGCGGCCGGTGCAACATCGTCGGCCAACACGCGTTTTCGTACGGTAAGTCCTACGCCGATGCCATCAACCAATTCCGGAGCGCGTCGGCGGCCGCGGGCAACCCCGTCAACTCCGTGTTGGAAATATGCCCTAGAGGCAATAAATAAAATGTTTATTATTATATTTCCTTGTTCATGATAATCGTTTATTATCCATGCTATAATTATATTGATTGGAAACACATTACATGTGTGGGTAAATAGACAACACTTTGTCCCTAGTATGCCTCTAGTGAACTGGTTCGTTGATCAAAGATGGTCAAGGTTTCCTAGCCATTGACATGTGATGTTATTTGATAACGGGATGACATCATTAGGAGAATGATGTGATGGACAAGACCCAAAGTACAAACGTAGCATATGATCGTGTCAGTTTATTGCTACTGTTTTCTGCATGTCAAGTATATGTTCCTATGACCATGAGATCATGTAACTCACGGATACCTAAAGAGTGCCTTGTGTGTATCAAATGTCACAACGTAACTGGGTGACTATAAAAGTGCTGTACAGGTATCTCCAAAGGTGTCTGTTGAATTGGCATGGATCAAGAATGGGATTTGTTACTCCATGTGACGGAGAGGTATCTCAGGGCCCACTCAGTAATACAACATCACAATAAGCCTTGCAAGCAATGTGACTAAGTGTTGGTCACGGGATCTTGTATTACGGAATGAGTAAATAGACTTGCCGATAACGAGGTGGAACTAGGTGTGGAGATACCGACAATCGAATCTCGGGCAAGTAACATACCGAAGAACAAAGGGAACATCATACAGGATTAACTGAATCCTTGACATAGAGGTTCGACCGATATAGATCTTCGTAGAATATGTTGGAACCAATATGGACATCCAGGTCCCGCTATTGGTTATTGACCGTAGAGGTGTCTTGGTCATGTGTACATAGTTCTCGAACCCGCAGGGTCTGCACACTTAAGGTTTGGTGACGTTTCGGTAGTATAGAGTTATGTATGCTGGTGACCAAAGGTTGTTCAGAGTCCCGGATGAGACCCTGGACATCACGAGGAGCTCCAGAATTGTCCGGAGGTAAATATTGATATATAGGAAGTCCTATTTTGGTCGCCAGAAAAGTTTCGGCTTCATCGGTAGTGTACCGGGAGACCATCGGGAGGGGTATTTCGACCCAAGAGGCTACATGGGCTGTGGGAGAGTCAATACCAGCCCTTAGCGGACTGGTGGAAGTCCCACACAAGGCCCATGCGTCTGGGAGAGAAAACCCACAGAGATAAGGTGGAAAAAGGTAAAATAGGGAGGAATCCTAGTTCTACTAGGATTGTTGGAGGAGTCCTCCTCTCCTCCTTGATTCGGCCGAACCAAGGGCTGGTACCTTGTGGGCCAAGACTCCTCCTCTCTTCCTCCTATATATACTAGAGGTTTTAGGGTTTTTGGCACTAGATTTTTATCCACGTGCTACCCATTCCTCCAGTGCATAGTTTCTCCTCTAGATCGGATTTCAGCAGTGCTTAGGCGAAGCCCTGCCGGAATAACTCCACTACCATCGTCGGAGCGCCGTCACGCTGCCGGAGAACTCTTCTACCTCTCCTCTCCCTCTTTCTGGATCAATAAGGCATAGATCGTCATCAAGCTGTACGTGTGGTGAATGCGGAGGTGTCGTCCGTTCGGTGCTTGATCGGGACGGATCGTGATTGGATCGTGGGATGCTCGGCGATTTGGATCGCGAAGACGTTCGACTACACCAACCACGTTTCTTAACGCTTCCCGCTTAAAGATCTACAAGGGTATGTATATCCACTCTCCCTCTTGTAGATGCTCATCACCACGGATAGGTCTTGCGTGAGCGTAGGAATTTTTTTGTTTCCCATGCGACGTTCCCCAACAGTGGTATCAGAGCTAGGTCTATGTGTAGATGAGATCTCGAGTAGAACACAAAGAGTTTGTGGGTGTTGATGCTTATATTGCTTCCTCCTTTGGTCATGTTTTGGTTCAGCGGTATTATGGGATGAAGCGGCCCGGACCAACATTACTCGTACGCTTAAGAGAGACCGGTTCCCTCAGCTGCAACTTGTTCCAAAAGATGACTGGCGGGTGGCAGTTTCTCCTACTTTAGTTGGATCAGATTCGACAAAGGCGGTCCTTGAGAAGGTTGAAAAGCAACTTATGTATCACCATTGTGGTTTATGCGCAGGTGAGAATTGTTCTTGCTAGATAACCATAGCAGCCACGTAAAACATGCAACAACAATTAGAGGACGTCTAACTTGTTTTTGCAAGGTATGTTGTGATGTGATATGGCCAATTACATGATGTGATATATGTGATGTATGAGATGATCATGTGATGTATAGAATATCACGACTTGCATGTCGATGAGTACGGCAACCGGCAGGAGCCATAGGGTTGTATTTAATTATTGTATGACATGCGTGTAAATTATTAAGAGCTATGTAATGCTTTACTTCATCGCTAAGCGGTAGCAATAGTAGTAGAAGCATGATGGGCGCGACAAACCCGATGGCGAGACGTTGATGGAGATCAAGATGATGGAGATCATGGTGTCATGCCGGTGACGATGGAGATCATGCCGGTGCTTTCAAGATGGAGATCAAAAGCACAAGTTCATGGCCATATCATGTCACTTATGATTTGCATGTGATGTTAATTCTTTTATGCACCTTGTTTTTCTTAGGATGACGGTAGCATTATAAGGTGATCCCTCACTTAAATTTCAAGATGAATTGTGTTCTCCCCGAGTGTGCACCGTTGCGAAAGTTCGTCGTGTCGAGACACCACGTGATGATCGGGTGTGATAGACTCTACGTTCACATACAATGGGTGCAAGCCAGTGTTGCACTTGCAGAACACTCGGGTTAAACTTGACGAGCCTAGCATGTACAAACATGGCCTCGAAACACAAGAGACCGAAAGGTCGAACATGAGTCATATAGTAGATATGATCAACATGATGATGTTCACGATGCTAAAAGTTGCTGAGTCTGAAATCCAGAAAGAACATCAAGTGTTGATGGTCAAAAAAACCACTATCAAGAAAAATGGCAAAGTCAAGGGCAAGGGAAAGAAGGGTAAAACCAAGAAGGATGGCAAAGCAGTTGCTACTCCTATAAAGAAGCCCAAGCATGGACCCAAGCCAGAAACTGAGTGCTTTCATTGCAAGAGAACTGGTCACTACAAGCGGAACTGCCCCAAGTACCTGGCTGACAAGAAGGCGGCCAACGACAAACAAGGTATATATGATATACATGTTATTGATGTGTACCTTACTAGCTCTCATTGTAGTGCCTGGGTATTTGATACCGGTTCGGTTGCTCACATTTGCAACTCAAAACAGGAACTACGGAATAGACGAAGGCTGGCAAAGGATGAAGTGACCATGCACGTGGGAAATGGTTCCAAGGTTGATGTGATCGCAATCGGCATGCTCTCTCTTCGATTACCATAGGGATTAGTGATGAACCTGAATAATTGTTATTTAGTGCCTGCATTAAGCATGAACATTATATCTAGATCTTGTTTATTGCGAGACAATTACTCATTTAAATCAGAGAATAAAGGTTGTTCTATTTATATGAGTAATATTTTTTATGGTCATGCACGCAATGTTAGGGGTTTATTCATATTGAATCTTGATAGTGATGACACACATGTTCATAACATTGATGCCAAAAGAAGTAGAGTTGATAATGATAGTACCTCTTTCTTGTGGCACTGCCGTTTAGGTCATATTGGTGTAAAACGCATGAGGAAGCTCCATGCTGATGGACTTTTGGAGTCACTTGATTTTGAATCACTTGACACATGTGAACCATGCCTCATGGACAAGATGACTAAAATGCCATTCTCTGGAACAATGGAACGGGCGAGTGACTTATTGGAAATCATACATACTAATGTGTGTGATCCAATGAATATTACATCGCTTGGTGGATATCGTTATTTTGTCACCTTCACTGACGACTTAAGTAGATATGGGTATATTTACTTAATGAAACACAAGTCTGAAACGTTTGAAAAGTTCAAGAAATTTCAGAGTGAAGTTGAGAATCATCGTAACAAGAAGATTAAATTCCTACGATCTAATCGCGAAGGTGAATATCTGAGTTATGAGTTTGGCAGTCACTTAAGACAGTGTGGAATTGTTTCACAGTTGACACCACCTGGAACACCACAGCGTAATGGTGTGTCCGAACGTCGTAATCGAACCTTATTAGATATGGTGCGTTCTATGATGTCTCTTGCTGATTTGCCACTATCATTTTGGGGTTATGCATTAGAGATAGCTCCATTCACTTTAAATAGGGCACCATCAAAATCCATTGAGACGATGCCATATGAACTATGGTTTGGCAAGAGGCCGAAGTTGTCGTTTCTTAAAGTTTGGGGATGTGATGCTTATGTCAAAAAGCTTCAGCCTAAAAAGCTGAAACCCAAAGCGGTGAAATGCGTCTTCATAGGATACCTGATAGAGACAATCAGATATACCTTCTATCTCAGATCCGAAGGCAAAGTGTTTGTCGCTAAGAACGGAACATTTCTTGAGAAAGAGTTTCTCTCAAAAAAATTGAGTGGGAGGAAAATAGAGCTTGATGAGGTTATTGAACCTTTACTTCAACCAGAAAGTAGCGTAGCGCAGAAAGATGTTTCTGTGGAACCTACGACGATAGAATAGGAAGTTAATGATGATGATCATGAATCTTCGAATCAAGCTACTATTGAACCTCGTAGGTCGACAAGGGCACGTACTACTCCTGAGTGGTACGGCAACCCTGTCTTGGAGGTCATGTTGTTGGACAATAATCAACCTACGAGTTATGGAGGAGCAGTGATCGGCCTGGATTCCGAGAAATGGTTAGAGGCCATGAAATACAAGATGGGATCCATGTATGAAAACAAAGTATGGACTTTGGAAGTATTACTTGAAGGGCGAAAGGCCATTCAAAACAAATGGATCTTTAAGAAGAAGACATATGCGGACAGTAATATCACTGTCTATAAAGCTCGACTTGTGGCAAAGGGATTTTCACAAGTCAAGGAGTTGACTACGATGAGACCTTCTCACCCGTAGCGATGCTTAAGTCTGTCAGAATCATGTTGGCAATAGTTGCTTATTTTGACTATGAAATTTGGCAGATGGATATGAAAACGGCGTTCCTCAACGGTTTCCTGTTGGAAATATGCCCTAGAGGCAATAATAAATTAGTTATTATCATATTTCCTTGTTCATGATAATCGTTTATTATCCATGCTATAATTGTATTGATCGGAGACTTAAATGCATGTGTGGATACATAGAGAAAACCATGTCCCTAGTATGCCTCTAATAGACTAGCTCGTTGATCAAAAGATGGTTAAGGTTTCCTAGCCATGGACATGAGATGTCATTTGATAACGGGGTCACATCATTAGGAGAATGATTTGATGGACAAGACCCAAACTGCAAACGTAGCATATGATCGTGTCAGTTAATTGCTATTGTTTTCCGCATGTCAAGTATGTGTTCCTATGACCATGAGATCATGCAACTCACAGATATCGGAGGAGTGCCTTGTGTGTATCAAACGTCGCAACGTAACTGGGTGACTATAAAGGTGCTCTACAGGTATCTCCGATGGTGTCTGTTGAGTTGGCATGGATCGAGAGTGGGATTTGTTACTCCGTGTGACGGAGAGGTATCTCAGGGCCCACTCGGTAATACAACATCACAATGAGCCTTGCAAGCAATGTGACTAATTGTTAGTTGCGGGATCTTGTATTACGGAACGGGTAAAGAGACTTGCCAGTAACGAGGTTGAACTAGGTATGGAGATACCGACGATCGAATCTCGGGCAAGTAACATACCGAAGAACAAAGGGAACATCGTACGGGATTAACTGAATCCTTGACATAGAGGTTCGACCGATAAAGATCTTCGTAGAATATGTAGGAACCAATGTGGACGTCCAGGTCCCACCATTTGTTATTGACCGTAGAGGTGTCTCGGTCATGTCTACATAGTTCTCGAACCCGCAGGGTCTGCACACTTAAGGTTCGGTGACGTTTCGGTAGTGTAGAGTTATGTATGGTGGTGACCGAAGTTTTTTCGGAGTCCCGTATGAGATCCCGGACGTCACGAGGAGCTCCAGAATGGTCCGGAGGTAAAGATTCATATATAGGAAGTCCCAGTTTGGTTTCCGGAAAAGTTTCGGGCTCATCGGTAGTGTATCGGGAGTGTCGGTAGTGTACCGGGAGTGCCGGTAGTGTACCGGGGGACCTCCGGGAGGGGTATTTCGACCCCAAGAGGTCCATGGGCTGTGGGATAATAATAACCAGCCCTTATTGGGCTGGGAAAACAGCCACAAAGGCCCATGGCGCAGGAGAGAAAGTCCTAAAGCAAAAAGTGGAAAATCAGCCAATAGGAGGCAATCCTACTCCAACTAGGATTGGAGGTGAAGTAGGATTACTTCCCACCTCCTATTTCGGCCGACCCAAAGGCCTTGGCTGCCTCTCCTCTCCTCTCCTCCTATATATACTAGTGTATTGGGTGGTTTTTGGACAGAATTTCCGGCCACGTGCTACCCGTTACACCGGTGCACAGTTTCTCCTCTAGATCGGTTTTCCGCAGCGCTTAGGCGAAGCCCTGCCGGAATCACTCCACCACCATCACCGGAGCGCTGTCACGCTGCCGGTGAACTCTCTCTCCTCTCCACCTCCTCTTGCTGGATCGAGATGGTGGAGATCGTCATCAAGCTGCACGTGTGCTGAACGCGGAGGTGCCGTCCGTTCGGCGCTAGATCGGAAGGACCGTGATCGAGATCGCGAGACGGTTTGTGATGAGATCGCGGAACGGATCATGATGAGTTCGCGGGACAGATCGTGATCAAGATCGTGAGACAGATCGTGATGAGATCGCGGGATGGATCATGATGAGTTCGTGGGACGGATCGTGATGAGATCGCGGGACGCTCGGCGATTTGGATCGTGAAGATGTTCGACGACACCAACTGCGTTTCTTCGCTTCCCGCTTAGCGATCTACAAGGATACGTAGATCCACTCTCCCTCTCGTAGATGCTCATCACCATGGATAGGTTTGTGTGTGCGTAGGAAATTTTTTGTTTCCCATGCGACGTTCCCCAACAGTGGCATCATGAGCTAGGTTGATGGTTCGATGAGATCTCAAGTAGAACACAAAAGGTTTGTGGGCGTTGATGCTTAGATTGCTTCCTCCCTTGGTCGTATTTTGGTTCAGCGGGATTGTGAGATGAAGCGGCCCGGACCAACATTACTCGTACGCTTACGAGAGACCGGTTCCCTCGATGCAACTTGTTGCCTAGATGGCTTGCGGGTGACAGTTTCTCTCACTTTAGTTGGATCGGATTCGACAAAGGCGGTCCTTGAGAAGGTTGAAAATCAAACTAGTGTATCACCGTTGTGGTTTATGCGTAGGTGAGAATCGTTCTTGCTAGATACCCGTAGCAGCCACGTAAAATATGCAACAACATTTAGAGGACGTCTAACTTGTTTTTGCAGGGTATGTTGTGATGTGATATGGCCAATTACATGATGAGATATATGTGATGTATGAGATGATCATGTGATGTGTAGATTATCACGACTTTCATGTCGATGAGTACGGCAACCGGCAGGAGCCATAGGGTTGTCTTTAATTATTGTATGACCTGCGTGTCAATTATTAAGCGCTATGTAATGCTTTACTTTATCGCTACGGTAGCAATAGTAGTAGAAGCATGCAGGGCGTGACAACCCCGATGGCGACACGTTGATGGAGATCAAGATGATGGAGATCATGGAGTCATGCCGGTGACGATGGAGATCATGCCGGTGCTTTCTAGATGGAGATCAAAAGCACAAGTTCATGGCCATATCATGTCACTTATGAATTGCATGAGATGTTAATCCTTTTATGCACCTTGTTTTGCTTAGTACGGCAGTAGCATTATAAGGTGATCCCTCACTTGAATTTCAAGATGAACCGTGTTCTCCCCGAGTGTGCACCGTTGCAAAAGTTCGTCGTGTTGAGACACCACGTGATGATCGGGTGTGATAGACTCTACGTTCACATACAACGGGTGCAAGCCAGATTTGCACGCGCAGAACACTCGGGTTAAACTTGACGAGCCTAGCATGTACAGACATGGCCTCGGAACACGAGAGACCGAAAGGTCGAACATGAGTCATATAGTAGATATGATCAACATAATGATGTTCACCATTGCAGCCACCTCAACTCACATGATGATCGGACTTGAGTTGGTGAATTTGGATCATGTATCACTCGAATGATCGAAGGGATGTCAATTTGAGTGGGAGTTCTTTAGTAATATGATTAATTGAACTCATTATCATGAACATAGTCAAAGTGTCTTTGCAAATTATGTTGTAGATTACTAGCTCGCGCTGTAGCTCCCTTAAATTTTTATATGTTCCTAGAGAAATAGAGTTGAAAGATGTTGGTAGCAATATTGCGGACTGGGTCCGTGATCTGAGGATTGTCCTCATTGCTGCACAGAAGGCTTATGTCCTTAATGCACCGCTCGGTGCGCCACCCCCTCTAGCGTCGTCTATAGATGTTGTGAACATCTAACAGGCACGTTTCGATGACTACTTGATAGTTTAGTGCGTCATGCATTACGGCTTAGAATTGAGGCTCCGAAACGTTTTGAACGTCACGGAACATATGAGATGTTCTAGGAGCAGAGATTGTGATCTCAGGCTCGTGCCTGTGTTGCGAGATATGAGATCTCCAACAAGATTCTTTGCGTGTAAGATGAAGGAGAATAGCTCAATCGTTGAGCATGTACTCAGATTGTCTGGGTACTACAATCGCTTGAATCAAGTGGGAGTTGATCTTCCAGATAAGATAGTGATTGATATAGTTCTCCAAGTCACTGTCACTAAAGCTACTAGAACTTAGTGATGAACTATAATACACCAGGGATAGAAGTATTGATCCCTGAGCTGTTCGCGATGTTTGACACCGCGAAGGTAGAAATCAAAAAGGAGCGTCAAGTGTTGATGGTTAATCAAACCACTAGTTTCGAAAAGGGCAAGAGCAAGAAGGGAAACTTCATGGATAGCAAGTCAGTTGTTGCTCCAGTGAAGCAACCCAAAGTTGAACTCAAACCCGAGACTAAGTGCTTCTATTATGAGGTGAGAGGTCGCTGAAGCGAAACAACCCTAGATACTTGGTAGATAAGAAGGCTGGCAACATCGATAGAAGTATATTTGATATACGAGTTATTGATGTGTACCTTGCTAGTACTCCTAGTAGCACCTGGGTATTGGATACCGGTTCGGTTGCTAAATGTTAGTAACTCAAAATAAAAGCTACGGAATAAACGGAGAACTAGCTAAGGGTGAGGTGACGATATGTGTTGGAAGTGTTTCCAAGGTTGATGTGATCAACATCGCACGCTCTCTCTACCTTCAGGATTAGTGACGAACCTAAATAAATGTTATTTGGTGTTTTGCGTTGAGCTTGAACATGATTAGATCATGTTTATTGCAATACGGTTATTCATTTAAGTTAGAGAATAATGGTTATTCTGTTTACATGAATAATACCTTCAATGGTCATGCACCCAGTGAGAATGGTTTGTTGAAATCTTGATCGTAGTAGCACACATGTTCATAACATTGATGTCAAAAGATACAAAGTTAATAATGATAGTACCACATACTTGTGGCACTGCCGCTAAATGTCATATTGGTATAAAGCGCATGTAGAAACTCCATGCTGATGGATATTTGGACTCATTCGATTTCGAATTGGTTGAGACATGCGAACCATGCCTCTTGGGCAAGATGACTAAAGGACCCCGTTGGATGGAGCGGGCAAGTGATTCATTGGAGATGATACATGTTGATGTATGCAATCTAGTGAGTCTTGTAGCGTGCAGTGGATATCGTTATTTTCTTACCTTCACTGATGATTTGAGTAGATATAGTGTATATTTACTTAATGAAACACAAGTCTGAATCGTTTGAAAGGTTCAAGCAAATTCAGAGTGAAGTTTAAAGATCATCGTGACAAGAAGATAAAAATGACCACGATATGATCGTGAAGGTGAATGTCTGAGTTACGAGTTTGGCATACAACTTAAGACAATGTGAAATTTGTTTCACAACTAACGCTACCTGGAACACCATGGTGTGATGGTGTGTCCGAACATCATAGTCATGCTCTATTGATATAGTGCATACTGTGATGTCTCTTATCGTTTTACTACTATAATTTTTGGGGTTATGCATTAGAGACAACTACATTCACTTTAAATAGGGCATCATCTAAATCCGTTGAGATGACACCGTGTGAATTATGGTTTGATAGAAACCTAAGCTGTCATTTCTTAATATTTGGGGCTGTGACACTTGTGTGGAAAATGTTTTCACCTAATGAGGTCGAACCCAAGGCGGACAAATGCATCTTCATAGAATACCCTAAGATCAGTTGGGTGAACCTTCAATCTCAGATCCTAGTGCAAAGTGTTTGTTTCTTAAACGGATCCTTTCTCGAGGAAATGTTTCTCTCGAAAGAATTGAGTGGGAGGAAGATAGAACTTGATGAGGTTGTTAAACCTTTGTTCAACCAGAGAGTAGCGCAGCGCAGAAAGATGTTTCTGTGAAGCCTACGTTAGTTGAAGAGGAAGTTAATGATGATGATCATGAAGCTTCAGGATCAAGTTACTATCGAACTTCGTGGGTCGACAAGGATGTGTACTGCTCCTAAGTGGTACGACAACTCTGTCTTGGAGATCATGTTGTTGGACAACGATGAACCTACGAGCTATGGAGAAGCGATGATGGGCCCGGATTCCGACAAATGGTTAGAGGCCATGAAATCCGAGATAGGATCCATGTATGAAAACCACGTGTAGACTTTGGTAGACTTGCTCGTTGGACGGCAGGTCGTTGAGTACAAATGGATCTTTAAAATGAAGACAGACACTGATGGTGAATGTCACGTGTTGTAAAGCTCGACTTGTTGCAAAGATGTTTGTGACAAGTTCAAGGAGTTGACTACGATGAGACTTTCTCACTCGTAGTGGTGCTAAAGTCTGTTGGAATTATGTTAGCAGTTGCTGTGTTTTCAATTATGAAATCTGGCAGATGGATGTCAAAACATCATTTCCTTAACGGTTTACTTAAGGAAAGGTTGTATGTGATACAACCAGAAGGTTTTGTCAGGCCTAAGGATGCTAAAAGGTGTTCAAGCTTCGGTGATCCTTCCATGGACTGAAGCAAGCATCTCGCAGTTGGAATATACGCTTTGATGAGGTGATCAAAGTTTTGATGTTTATACAAAGTTTACGAGAAACTTGTATTTGCAATAAAGTGAGTGGGAGCACTATAGAATTTCTGATAAGTATATGTGGATGACATATTGTTGATCAGAAATAATGTAGAGTTTCTGGAAAGCATAAACGGTCATTTGGAAAGTGATTTTCAAAGGAAGACCTGGATGAAGCTACCTAATTGTTGAGCATCAAAATCTATGGAGATAGATCAAGATGCTCGATGAGACTTTCAATGAGTGCATACCTTGACAAGATTTTGAAAGAGTTCAAAATGGATCAGTCAGAGAAAGAGTTCTCGCCTGATTTGTAAGGTGTGAAAGTTGAGTGAGACTCAAAGCTCGACAACGGCAGAAGGAAGAGAAAGGACGAACGTCGTCCCCTAGGCCTTAGCCATAGGCTCTATATTATGCCATGCCGTGTACCGCACCTGTGTGTGCCTTGCCATGAGTCCGTCAGGGGGTACAAGAGTGAACCATGAGTGGATCACTGGACATCGGTCAAGATTATCCTCAGTAACTAAGAGACTGAGAAGATGTTTCTCGATTATGGAGGTGATAAAGAGTTCATCGTAAGGAGTTACATCGATACAAGCTTTAACACTAATCCGGATGACTCGTAGTAGCAATCTGGATACGTATAGTGGAGCAGCCATTTGGAAATAGTACCAAGTGGAGTGTGGTAGCAGTGTTTACGGTTTGACATAGAGATTTGCAAAGTACACATGGATCTGAATATTGCAGACCCGTTGACTATAAGACCTTTCTCACATGCAAAGCATGATCGAGCTCCAGAACTCATGATAATCATTTATTATCCATGCTATAATTGTATTGATCGGAGACTTAAATGCATGTGTGGATACATAGACAAAACCATGTCCCTAGTATGCCTCTAATAGACTAGCTCGTTGATCAAAAGATGGTTAAGGTTTCCTAGCCATGGACATGAGATGTCATTTGATAACGGGGTCACATCATTAGGAGAATGATGTGATGGACAAGACCCAAACTGCAAACATAGCATATGATCGTGTCAGTTTATTGCTATTGTTTTCCGCATGTCAAGTATGTGTTCCTATGACCATGAGATCATGCAACTCACAGATATCGGAGGAGTGCCTTGTGTGTATCAAACGTCGCAACGTAACTGGGTGACTATAAAGGTGCTCTACAGGTATCTCCGATGGTGTCTGTTGAGTTGGCATGGATCGAGAGTGGGATTTGTTACTCCGTGTGACGGAGAGGTATCTCAGGGCCCACTCGGTAATACAACATCACAATGAGCCTTGAAAGCAATGTGACTAATTGTTAGTTGCGGGATCTTGTATTACGGAACGAGTAAAGATTCATATATAGGAAGTCCCAGTTTGGTTTCCGGAAAAGTTTCGGGCTCATCGGTAGTGTATCGGGAGTGCCGGTAGTGTACCGGGAGTGCCGGTAGTGTACCGGGGGACCTCCGAGAGGGGTATTTCGACCCCAAGAGGTCCATGGGCTGTGGGAGAATAATAACCATCCCTTAGTGGGCTGGGAAAACAGCCACAAAGGCCCATGGCGCAGGAGAGAAAGTCCTAAAGCAAAAAGTGGAAAATCAGCCAATAGGAGGCAATCCTACTCCAACTAGGATTGGAGGTGAAGTAGGATTGCTTCCCACCTCCTATTTCGGCCGACCCAAAGGCCTTGGCTGCCTCTCCTCTCCTCTCCTCCTATATATACTAGTGTATTGGGTGGTTTTTGGACAGAATTTCCGGCCACATGCTACCCGTTACACCGGTGCACAGTTTCTCCTCTAGATCGGTTTTCCGCAGCGCTTAGGCAAAGCCCTGCCGGAATCACTCCACCACCATCACCGGAGCGCCATCACGCTGCCGGTGAACTCTCTCTCCTCTCCACCTCCTCTTGCTGGATCGAGACGGTGGAGATCGTCATCAAGCTGCACGTGTGCTGAACGCGGAGGTGCCGTCCGTTCGGCGCTAGATCGGAAAGACCGTGATCGAGATCGCGAGACGGTTCGTGATGAGATCGCGGAACGGATCGTGATGAGTTCGCGGGACAGATCGTGATCAAGATCGTGAGACGGATCGTGATGAGATCGCGGGATGGATCATGATGAGTTCGCGGGACGGATCGTGATGAGATCGCGGGACGCTCGACGATTTGGATCGCGAAGATGTTCGACTACACCAACCGCATTTCTTAACGCTTCCCGCTTAGCGATCTACAAGGGTACATAGATCCACTCTCCCTCTCGTAGATGCTCATCACCATGGATAGGTTTGCGTGTGCGTAGGAAATTTTTTGTTTCCCATGCGATGTTCCCCAACATTTCCTTGAGGAAGAGTTGTATATGATGCAACCATAAGGTTTTGTCGATCCAGAGAATGCTGACAAAGTTTGCAAACTCCAGTGATCCATTTATGGGCTGGTGCAAGCATCTCGGAGTTGGAGTAAGCGCTTTGATGAGGTGATCAAAGCGTTTGAGTTTATACAAGTTTATGGAGAAGCTTGTATTTACAAGAAAGTGAGTGGGAGCTCTATAGCGGTTCTAATATTATATGTGGATGAGATATTGCTGATTGGAAACAATATAGAAATGTTGGAAAGCGTGATGGAATATTTTAACAAGAGTTTTTCAATGAAGGACCTAGGAGAAGCTGTTTTCATATTAGGCATTAAGATCTATAGAGATAGACCGAGACGCTTAATAGCACTTTCATAGAGCACATACCTTGATAAAATTTTGAAGAAGTTCAAAATGGAACAATCCAAGAAGGGGTTCTTGCCTGTGTTACAAGGTGTAAAGTTGAGTAAGACTCAATACCTAGTAACTGTAGAAGATAGAGAAAAGATGAGTGTCATCCCTTATGCTTCAGCCATAGGCTCTATCATGTATGCAATGCTGTGCACAAGACCCGATGTCAGCCTTGCCATAAGTATGGCCGGAAGGTTTCAAAGTGATCTTGGAATGGAGCACTGGCAAGCGGTCAAGAATATCCTTAAGTACCTGAAAAGGACTAAGGAAATGTTTCTCGTTTTTGGAGGTGAAGAAGAGCTCGTCGTAAAGGGTTACGTCGATGCAAGCTTTGACACTGATCCGGACGACTCTAAGTCGCAAACCAGATACGTATTTATTCTTAACGGGGGAGCGGTAAGCTGGTGTAGTTCCAAGCAAAGCGTGGTAGCTGATTCTACGTGCGAAGTGGAATACATCGCAGCCTCGGAGGCGACAAAGGAAGGTGTCTTGATGAAGCAGTTCATGACAGATCTTGGAGTAGTGCCGAGTGCACTGAATCCAATGAACCTGTTCTGTGACAACATTGGTGCCATTGCTCTGGCCAAGGAACCAAGGTTTCATAAGAGGACCAGACACATAAAGCGACGCTTCAACTCCATCCGCGATTACATCATTGAGAAAGACATAAATATTTGCAAAGTGAACACGGATCTGAATGTTGCAGACTCGTTGACTAAACCTCTTCCAAGGGCTAAACATGATCAACACCAGAACTGCATGGGTGTTCGATTCGTTACAATGTAAATCACATAGTGATGTGAACTAGATTATTGACTCTAGTGCAAGTGGGAGACTGTTGGAAATATGCCCTAGAGGCAATAAGTAAAGTGTTTATCATTGTATTTCCTTGTTCATGATAATCGTTTATTATCCATGCTATAATTGTATTGATTGGAAACACATTACATGTGTGGGTAAATAGACAACACTTTGTCCCTAGTATGCCTCCAGTGAACTGGCTCGTTGATCAAAGATGGTCAAGGTTTCCAGCCATTGACATGTGATGTTATTTGATAACGGGATCACATCAATAGGAGAATGATGTGATGTACAAGACCCAAAGTACAAACGTAGCATATGATCGTGTCAGTTTATTGCTACTATTTTCTGCATGTCAAGTATATGTTCCTATGACCATGAGATCATGTAACTCACGGATACTGGAAGAGTGCCTTGTGTGTATCAAACGTCGCAACATAACTGGCTGACTATAAAGGTGCTCCATAGGTATCTCCGAAGGTGTCTGTTGAGTTGGCATGGATCAAGAATGGGATTAGTTACTCCATGTGACAGAGAGGTATCTCAGGGCCCACTCGGTAATACAACATCACAATAAGCCTTGCAAGCAATGTGACTAAGTGTTGGTCACGAGATCTTGTATTACGGAACGAGTAAAGAGACTTGCCGATAACGAGGTTGAACTAGGTGTGGAGATATCGACGATCGAATCTCGGGCAAGTAACATACCGAAGAACAAAGGGAGCATCATACGGGATTAAATGAATCCTTGACATAGAGGTTCGACCGATAAAGATGTTCATAGAATATGTAGGAACAAATATGGACATCCAGGTCCCGCTATTTTTTATTGACCGTAGAGGTGTCTCCGTCATGTCTACATAGTTCTCGAACCCGCAGGGTCTGCACACTTAAGGGTTGGTGACGTTTCAGTAGTATAGAGTTATGTATGGTGGTGACCGAAGGTTGTTCGGAGTCCCGGATGAGATCTTGTACGTCATGAGGAGCTCCAGAATGGTCTGTAGGTAAAGATTGATATATAGGAAGTCCTATTTTGGTCGCCGGAAAAGTTTTGGCCTCATCGGTAGTGTACCAGGAGTGCCGGTAGTGTACCCGGAGACCATCGGGAGGGGTATTTCGACCCAAGAGGCTACATGGGCTGTGGGAGAGTGAATACCAGCCCTTAGTGGGCTGGTGGAAGTCCCACACAAGGCCCATGCAGCTGGGAGAGAAAACCCAAAGAGATAAGATGGAAAAAAGGCAAAATAGGGAGGAATCCTAGTCCTACTAGGATTGGAGGAGGAGTCCTCCTCTCCTCCTTGATTCGGCTGAACCAAGGGCTGGTACCTTGTGTGCCAATCCTCCTCATCTCTTCCTCCTATATATACTGGAGGTTTTAGGGTTTTTGGCACTAGATTTTTAGGCACGTGCTACCCGTTCCTCTAGTGCATAGTTTCTCCTCTAGATCGGATTTCTGCAGTGCTTAGGCGAAGCCCTGCCGGAATAACTCCACTACCATCGCTGGAGTGCCATCACACTACCGGAGAACTCTTCTACTTCTCCGCTCCCTATTGCTGGATCAAGAAGGCGGAGATCATCATCAAGCTGTACGTGTGCTGAATGCGGAGGTGCCGTCCGTTCGGTGCTTGATCGGGATGGATCGTGATTGGATCGCGGGACGCTCGGCGATTTGGATTACGAAGACGTTCAACTACACCAACCGCGTTTCTTAACGTTTCTGCTTAGCTATCTACAAGCGTATGTAGATCCGCTCTCCCTCTCGTAGATGCTCATCACCATGGATAGGTCTTGCATGAGCATAGGAAATTTTTTGTTTCCCATGCGACGTTCCCCAACACTCCGACGGCGGCCAGCGACGATGCGGGCGGTGAGCGTTACCCCCAGGTCCCGTCGGCGGCCCTGCCGCCCCCTCCAGTGGCCCTGCCGGAGGTTGACCTCCCGCCAGAGCAGGTTGTCCTCCGAGAGGACGGCGACCCAGACAACACTCCGGGGCTGCTCGTCACCTTGTGTACCTCTTAGGCGGCGGCGGCGACTATGAGAGAGGCGGTGGAGATTGCGGCGACAATCGAGGCAGCGACGGCGATGGTGGCGACAGCGGCACCGGCGGGGGATGCGCAGCCGGTCGTCAAGGATGACGGTGACGACGACGAGATTGGCTAGGACAATCTCGACGTCAGCTCCGACGACGACGACGGTGTGGACGGGGACGTCACGGTGGAGGAGTCCGACGTCGTCGACCTCAACCAGTCCGATGACGGATATTAAATTTGAAATTTCACGAAGTTTATTCGAACTTTTAGTTATGTTTAATTAAATTTCGCGTTGTGTTTGTTGGAAAATGTCGCGTTGTGTTCGAATGTAATTTAAATGAACTATCGTTATGTCTAATTAAATATTTCTTTATGTTTTATGCATCATTATTATTTATTATTTTTATTTCTTTGAATTTATCGAAAAAATAGAATTTTAGAAACTTTGTGTGCCACTTATTGTAATAATGTAGGGCTGTGAATTTTTTTTGTCTTAATTTGAACGATGCGTGCCTCCTTGTGATGATCATTAGAGTGCGTAAAAAATTTGGATCCATACCGATACACAAAATTTGAACGAAATCTATGACTAAACGCACGTTGCCTCACGTTCGGCATATGTTTTTGCATTTTTTAGCATGGATAATCATACGAATGCACGGAATACCAAAAAATAAAAAAATTGGACGTGCCTCCTTGTGATGTTCAGTAGAGTGCGGGAAAAATTGATGATTCGAGGGATGAAGGGGACAAACATGATCGTAGTGTAACACCCCTTCTGCCCGTATAAAAACCCGTGGGTTGCACATGCTGTATCCAACTTTTGCCAGCACTTGTCAATGCACATCCAGGTGTCGCACGCAAAATTTGAACAAAATCAATGACCAAACGCATGTTGTGCGTCATGTTCGACAATTGTTTTTGTATGTTTTAGCATGGAAAATCATAGAAAATGCATGGGATGTCGGAAAATGAAAAATTTGACGCGCTGTGATGTTCATTAGAGCGCGTGAAAAAATTTGGCTCTGTTTGATAAAGGTGAGTAACATGATCGCATTGTAACACCCCTTCCGCCCGTACCAACACCCGCGGGTTGCACATGATGTACATGCATACATGCATGAAATCTACCCAACTGTTGCCAGCACTTGTGAATGCACATCCAAGTGACCCTTGCAAAAGCTGAACAAAATCAATGACCAAACGTAGGTTGCGTCACGTCCGCAACTGTTTTTGCATGTTTTTGCATGGAAAATCACAGAAAATGCACGAAATGTCAGAAAATAAAAAAATGACATGCCTTCTTGTGATGTTCATTTGAGCGTGTGGAAAAAAATTGGGTCCGTTTGATGAAGGTGAGAAACATGATTGCATTGTAACATCCCTTCGGCCCGTATCGACACTCGTGGGTTGCACATGATGTACGTGCATACATGAATGAAATCTACCCAACTTTTGTCAGCACTTGTGAATGCACATCCAAGTGTCCCACACAAAATGTGAACAAAATCCATTACCAAACGCACGTTGTGTTACGCCCGGCAACTGTGTTGCCTATTTTTGCATGGAAAATCACAGAAAATGCACAAAATATTGGAAAATAAAAAAAATTGACGTGCCTCCTTGTGATGTCCATTAGAGCGCGTGAATTTTTTTGGGTCCGTTTGATGAAGGTGAGAAACATGATCGCATTGTAACACCCCTTCCACCCGTACCGGCACCCGTGGTTTGCATATGATGTACGTACATACATGCATGAAATTTACCCAACTTTTGCAAGCACTTGTAAATGCACATCCAAGTGTCCCATGCAAAATTTTAACGAAATCGATGACCAAACGCACGTTGTGTCACGTCCGGCAACTGTTTTTGCATGGAAAATCACAAAAAATGCATTCAATATCAGAAAATTAAAATTTGATGTGCCTCATTGTGATGTCCATTCGAGCGCGTGAAAAAAGTTGGATCCGTTTGATGAAGGTGAGGGAGTCCTAGATTAAGGGGTCCTCGGGAAGCCGACCTATTCTTATGGGCCAGACTATATGGGCTACTTAGCGAACACAGGAATATTTGAAGGCCCAGTCTCCAAGATGGAAGCTTCGGGAAGCACGGCTTGCACTCCACGTTTGATGTAGCGAATAGACATGCTTATCTCTTCAGCATGTAGCCGACTGTGTGTAAACCCTAGGCATCCTCGACATCTATATAAGCCGGAGAGTTTTAGGGTACAGAACCAGAACAACTCATCTAGGGTTAGCTATTCAATCCCGAGGTAGATCAACTCTGTAACCCCCATATCATCAATACAACTAAGCAGGACATAGGGTATTACCTCCATAGGAGGGCCCGAACCTAGGTAAATCTATGTCCCCTTTGTCTCATGTTATCGTCGATTGTAGTCTCACAATTGGGACCCCCTACCCGAGATCCGCTGGTTTTGACACCGACATTGGTGCTTTCATTGAGAGTTCCTCTGTGAGCAAGATGGATTCAATGTCTCACCTTGTCATCAACGAAGAGGTCCACAATATGGACACTTTTGTCCCCGGACAGATCTTCGCCTTCGGCAGCATCGTGCTGCATGCTCATCCCACTGGCCATCTAGGCCGTGTGGAGAGCTTCGCCCCTGATCGAGAGGTCCGATGGGGAAACCTAGAGTTCTTCATGGACTCTTGGGGTGAGTTATCGTTGACCGGGCTCGCAGCTTCGCCAGTAGCACCTGAGGACTCTGAGGCGCTAACCCTGGGTCCCTTCTTCGGACACGCCAATGGCGTCACCCATGGCGATGAGCCGATCTCCTATCCTGGTCTGGTTATTGAGCTAGATGACCGGGCACGCGTTCTTGCTGAACACTCCCTATGTACGAACGCCTTGGAGGTTAACTCCGCAAGTTCCGAGAGGCTTGATCCGATCGGGCCCTAAGCGGTTGACGAGGACCTAGATCGGATCTCGTCGATGAAGATCAACGATGACCCAACCCCGCTCTATGCTCAGATCGGTTACGGTGCGGCACAGGACGAATTTTTTGACCCACCCACCACCCACTTGATAGCCACTGTCAAAGATTTAACCGACATGCTGGACTCTGCCTCCCAGGAGGCAGAATACATTGATGAAGAGGACCGTGCTCCCACCCCTGTTAGCACCGGGAGGTGGGCCGCCACTTCCACTTATGATGTCCACATGGTAGATACTCCTACCACTCACGATGACAACACACCTAACAACGATGGAAACAAGTCAGGCGATGCGCCATCAAGGCGCCAAAAACCGCATAAGCGGTCCAAAGGCAAAAAGGGAAGGAAATCTATTATCAACAACGGGGACGGTAATACCACTGCTGGCCATGCCAATCCTCATATCCCCAAACACCCGATAGAGGGTTCGGAAGGGCCTGAGGACCAGAACAACCCTGATAACGTCAACGATTCCGAAGACGATAATTACCTTCCCCCCGTTGAGGAGGAAGATATACCGGAAGACGATGTCTTGTACATTCCCGATAACCTCGAAGATCAGGAAGAGATCAGGCAGCGGCTCATAGCAACGACTCGTAGCTTGAAAGCTAAATAACGACAACTCAAAGCCGAACATGATGACCTCAATGATCGATGACGAAAGTCCTCTCAGCTGAGGAAGTATATGGCACCGGTCTGTCGGACCAGCCCAAAAGCTACCCACAGAGAAGATTGCTGCCGCAATTCGATGACGAACTCGCTGATACTCCGTCTCCGAACCGTACTCCATCGACAAGCCGGACCGAACCCCTCGCGGGCGGGACAAGACGGCTGACGACAATGGTTATACACCAGCAATGCCCCGAAGATGGATTAAGGAGCCATTAGAGCCCAATGACAGGTTCGACCTGCGAGATGACTTGGATCGCAGAGTAGTCTGTACAAGGTCCATCTACGCTAGAGAGGACTCACCCGATTGACAGGGCGGGTACAGACCATGGTTCAACCATAACAACAGAGTCCGGGAACACAACTAGACCCACGCAAAAGCTGAATACAGGCGCGACATAGCACGGGTCAGAGGTGCCGCTCACCCACTATGCTTAACAGATGAGGTAATGCGACATCAGTTCCCCTAGGGATTTAAGCTAGTGAATATAGAACAGTATGATGGGACTACTGACCCAACCGTATGGATTGAGGACTTCCTCCTACATATCCACATGGCACGAGGAGACGATCTCCATGCCATCAAATATCCATCTCTTAAGCTTAAGGGGCCATCTCGGCACTGGTTAAATAGCCTCCCAGAAAATTCCATTGGATGTTGGGAAGATCTGGAAGATGCGATCCTCTCTAACTTCCAGGGAACCTACGTCCGCCCGCCGGACTCTTCCGACCTCAGCAATGTCGTCCCGACGCCAGGCGAGTATGCACGGCAATTCTGGAATCGTTTATTGACTAAGAAGAAACAAATTGTCGACTGACCGGATGCTGAGGCCATAGCCTCCTTCCGGCTCAATATTCGGGATGAATGGCTTGCCCGCCAGCTTGGCCAGGATAAACCTTGGACCATGTCCGCCCTTACTTCCCTCATGAGCCGCTTTTGCGCGGGCGAAGATAATTGGCTGGCAAGACGCATCCACAATTTCGAAGATCCTGTAGCCTCTGAAGCCGAGGATGTCAACGGAAAACCAAAGAACAATAAGAATAAGCGCCGGCACAATAATAGCGATGCCGATGACACGACTGTCAATGCCGGATTCCGTAACTCCCGACCTGGGCAGCGGAAGAAGCCTCCTAAAGGCAATCGCGACGGACCCATCCAGCTGGAGAAGATCATGGAAAGGCCCTACCAAATCCACGGAACTCCAGAGAAGCCCGACAACCATACACACCACAATTGCTGGATGTTTAAGCACGCCGGCAAGTTACCACCCGAGGACCAAGGAAAAAGCTCTCGCAGCGAGGACGAGGATGAGCCTCGGGGTCCAATTGGTAGCGGACAGAAGAAATTTCCTCCCAAAGTCAAAATGGTGAATATGATATACGCCACCCACATACCAAAGAAGGAGAGGAAGCGCACCCTTCGAGAGGTCTACGCGGTGGAACCAGTAGCCTCGAAGTACAACCCATGGTCGGCATACCCGATCACTTTTGATCGGCGTGTTCACCCGACCAGTATCCGTCACGGGGGTTCGGCGGTCCTCGTCCTAGACCCCATTATAGATGGGTATGACCTCACAAAAGTCCTAATGGACGGAGAAAGTAGACTTAACCTAATTTGCTCAGATACGGTGAAAAAGATGGGCATAGATCCGTCAAGGATCAAAACCCAATAACACTACCTTTGAAGGAGTGATCCGAGGCGTTGAGGCCTAATGTACGGGTTCCATAACACTGGAGGTTGTGTTTGGCTCGCCTGATAACTTTCATAGTGAAGACTTGATCTTCAACATTGTGCCCTTCCACAACGGCTATCACGCGCTACTTGGTCGGACAGCTTTCGCACGTTTCAACGTAGTCGCAAATTACGCAAACCTCAAGCTCAAGATGCTGGGCCCCAAGGGGGTCATTACTATTAACGGCAATACAGAGTGTTCCCTCAGAACTGAGGAACATGCGCTGGCCCTGGCGGCCGAATTCAGTTACAAAGATGATCGGCAAGTTCCGGCATTCGCCGTAAAGGCACGTAAGGCTGGGAAACGAGTTCGGCTCCAAACCGAAAACTTAGATCCTTCCTCTTCCCCTCAATAGGGACTCGCCCCCCACCGCACAACTCCCAGACCAGCAAAGTACGTGCCACGAAGGCACAACTTCACACTTAAAATTCCGTGGGTAGCGGTGGGGAAATAAAGATGGGTGTCCGGCTGAATCGAACTTCTACCATCAACACATCTTCGGACAAAATGTAGGTACTCCTAAAAGACCTGCCAATGGCATAAAGCTCATCCACAATTTGGGGGCTTCTCAAGACCTTGTTTGCAAGATCTATTCGTCGAACACTAACACCCATCAAGGTGCATCTAAGAGGAGGAGCCAACTAGCAACGGGGCATATCGAGGACGTCAGGTTATCAATCGAAGACCCCTGGTAAAACAACTCTTGTATAATTTCTTTCTTTCACATACCTGTAAATAGTTGCTTCGGCAACCTGAGCTATAAGAGTTGTTGATAAAAATATAAAACCGTGTGGCACAAGCTGGCCTCATCTGTCCTTTTTTTGACGTATATTTTCACCTCTCCCCCTCTTCTCGTGGACCTATCCGGTATGATGCGAGGCAACCGACTAATAGACTGGGGGCTCGACTTTATTAACAAATCGCCTTATGTACATTATTTTATGCGTTTGGTGTCTTGGTGTTCGCTTTATATGCATCGGTTCCAAACTATGTCTTGGGTCAATAGTTGGGTTGCCTGGCTCATGTGCTTGACCCTTTACGTTCCTTTGTTTGGCTAAAAGAGCAAAGGGAGCACCCGTGCGATTGTGCTTTCGGATTGTCTGGTCAAGCACCTCAGGGGAGAAAGCCGAAAACTGACTGTCATAGTATGCGAGATCCAATCTGTGAACCCTAGCTAGAAGTATTATACTTCGATCCTCATAAGCGGTTATTCCGTGTTATAAGAGGAATCTGCCCTTTATGCAAACCTTGTGATACTGGCTTTGGCCACAGTTCGTCCGAACATCACAACACTTCGATGGCTAATCGTACGCTTCCGGTAGTCCTTTTCGCGCCCCTATGACTAAGTGAAAGAAATAAAGCACCATGGTCTGATTGCCTAGTCTGCCACACTTTACCGCCTTCGGGCTCCGATAATTCGGCTAAGGAACATAGTGCATTGGCATAGACACCCCATGTAGTATCTACATGGGGGCTGAAGCTGACGACTCGCATCTTTCAGTATTAAATGGCCACATAGGAGTTATAAAGGAATGCAAAAACATACAAGAACAATAAACTTATATCATCAAAAGTTTGAACAATGTCATCAGACGTGTTATAGTTTACTCAAATAAATTATCGCCTGGACAATGGGACGCTATCACCCGAGCACTCTCCATCACTCCATCGAAGTATAGCTCGGGGCGTCTATGCTCCTTGTTGGGAGGCGGCGGGGCGGTGGCGACCTTCATCGGATCCAACCCTGGCCAATGCACCTTCGCTCTTGCAAGGGCCATCCGGACTCCCTTGATGCAGGCGGAGCGCTTGACGGTGTCAAGGTAGGGCGAAGCAGCAATCAACTTCTACACCAGGCCAAAATAGCTGCCTAGCAGCGGCACGCCGGGCCACAAGCGGATGCATAGGTCCTTCATGGCTGGCTCCGCTATCCGGTGCAGCTCCATCAACTATTTCAGCTGCTCCACCAGAAGAGGAGGACCCTCGGGGGCTCCGAACCATGCCCAGAATAGCTGAGCTTCATCTCCCTCTCCCCGCGAGGAGAACAGCTGATTGGCATCCGCCATGCTCTTCTGGAGATCGGAGGAAGCGCCTGAGGAACTTCATGCCCGGGGTAAGCAATCCGAATTTGCTATCCCCGAGGATGCACTTTAGTGAGTATGGCTTACCATCTGTTATATCCTTTGCTTGGTGGACTTGCTCGTCGTAGAACAGTCTATCCACCCGCTCTTTCTAAAGTTCGGTCTTCAGAGTGGATAGTCCGGCCTCGCTCTCCTTGCCCTTCTGCTCAAGGGCCTTGCACTTTTTGCTGGCGTACTTTGTTGGGGAACATTACATGGGAAACAAAAATTTTCCTATGCACACGCAAGATATATCCATGGTGATGAGCATCTATGAAAGGGAGAGTGGATCTACATACCCTTGTATATCGCTAAGCGGGAAGCATTAAGAAACGCGGTTGATGTAGTCAAACGTCTTCGCGATCCAAATCGCCCAGCGTCCCGCGATCCCATCACGATCCATCTCGCAATCCAATCACGATCTGTCCCGCGATCCCATCACGATCCGTCCCACGATCAAATCACGAATAGTCTCACAAGTTTGATCATGGTCCTTCCTATCTAGCATCGAACGGACGACGCCTTCTCATTCAGCACACGTATAGCTCGATGACGATCTCCGCCTTCTAGATCCAGCAAGAGGGAGCGGAGAGGTAGATGAGTTCTCTGGCAGCGTGACAACGTGGTGGCGATGGTGGTGGAACAATTCCAACAGGGCTTCGCCTAAGCACCGCTGAAACGATCTAGAGGAGAAACTACAATCTAGAGGAGAGGGTAGCACGTGGCTGATTTCTGTGTCTCAAAACCCTCAAAACCTCTGTATATATAGGACGAGGGAGGGAGGAGGCTTGGCGCCCAAGTGGACAACCCTTGTGTTGGAAATATGCCCTAGAGGCAATAATAAATTAGTTATTATCATATTTCCTTGTTCATGATAATCATTTATTATCCATGCTAGAATTGTATTGATCGGAAACTCAAATACATGTGTGGATACATAGACAACACCATGTCCCTAGTATGCCTCTAATAGACTAGCTCGTTGATCAAAGATGGTCAAGGTTTCCTAGCCATGGACACGAGATGTCATTTGATAACGGGATCACATCACTAGGAGAATGATGTGATGGACAAGACCCAACTACAAACATAGCATATGATCGCGTCGGTTTATTGCTACAGTTTTCTGCATGTCAAGTATATGTTCCTACGACCATGAGATCATGCAACTCAGAGACATCGGAGGAGTACCTTGTGTGTATCAAACGTCACAACGGAACTGGGTGACTATAAAGGTGCTCTACAGGTATCTCCGAGCATGTCTGTTGGGTTGGCATGGATCAACACTGGGATTTGTTACTCCGTGTGATGGAGAGGTATCTCAGGGCCCACTCGGTAATACAATATTACAACAAGCCTTGCGATCAATGTGACTAAGTGTTAGTCATAGGATCTTGTATTACGGAAACGAGTAAAGAGACTTGCTGGTAACAAGGTTGAACTAGGTATGGAGATACCGACGATCGAATCTCGGGCAAGTAACATACTAAAGAACAAAGGGAACATCATATGGGATTAACTGAATCCTTGACATAGAGGTTCGACCGATAAAGATATTCATAGATCATGTAGGAATCAATATGGGCATCCATGTCCCGCTATTGTTTATTGACCGTAGAGGTGTCTCGGTCATGTCTACATAGTTCTCGAACCCACAGGGTGTACACACTTAAGGTTTGGTGACGTTTCAGAAGCATAGAGTTATGCATGGTGGTGACTGAAGGTTGTTTGGAGTCCCGTATGAGATCCCGGACGTCACGAGGAGTTCCGAAATGGTGCGTAGGTAAAGATTGATATACAGGAAGTCCTATTTTGGTCACCGGAAAAGTTCTGGGCTCATCGGTAGTGGACCAGGAGTGCCGGGAGGGTACCGGGGGACCATCGGGAGGGGTGTCACGCCCCGAGGGGCCTCATGGGCTGTGGGAGGAGACAAACCAGCCCCTAGTGGGCTGGATGAAGCCTCCACTAAATCCCATGAGGTTTGAGAAGGAAAAAATTCAAAGGTGGAGAGGTGGAAAGAGTTTCCAAGTGGAAAGGAGGAATCCTACTCCTAATAGGATTGGAGTAGGACTCCTCCACCTCCAATTTCGACCAAACCTTGAGGGTTTGTGTAGCGACCCGACTCAAAAACGAGTCAAGCCTCTGTGTGTTCTGTGCCATCCCTGGATCAGTATGCTGGCACACACAGTACATCAATGTATATATCAAAGTGCAATCACATGTAAACGTAAAACTGATATATACCTTAAAAATAGCAGCGGATACAGTCAACGGGAATGGAGTCCCAATAACACCAACGGCAAGTTGAGTGCGGACCGTAACCCTGAATCGTACTCTTACCCGTCGTAGAAGAGTATCTGCAACATGAGACGTTGCAGCCGTGTAGGTCAGTACATGGAATGTACTGGCAAGATCACCATAGTAGAACAGAAGAATAAAGACTATTCTATATGCAACGGATTTGAGGCTCTGTGTCCAAGTTTTTGCGTAAAAGCTGATTTTATTTTCCTACAACAAAGGAATATCAGGAATTTTCACTATAGAGTTACCTATCATGACATGGTTCCGCCAACCGATGTCCAAATGCCCACAAGTATCATTAAGTTGCCCACAATTAGTTATCAGTCCAGTGTTGAGAGTTCAGAGATAGATCCAAGTCTAGAAGCTCAAATTGTCCGTAACCGGGGACACGGCTAATCGATTAGGTTTAACTCTGCAGAGTGTTGTGTACTTTACCCACAAGATTCTTTCCCTCCTGGTATGTCCTCGCACTGCCTGGTGTTTGAGAATAGGATGAAAGAAACATGGTCTTTCAGAGTGCTTCCCTGACTGTCCGACAGTGCCCATCCCAATCCTAACGTCGACTACATCTCGTAGCACTGCCCAGCAGAGTCACAACAAAGATAAAGCAAGCCAGAGCCCACAATGACTTGTGGCTACACAGGTAAGCTTCTGGGCATGAAGTATTCATCCTTCTCTTTGAGTCTGGGTGAGGCTTTCCGCAAGATGTCATGGCGCTTCTCCATGCATCCCGGCCATCCACTGGTTTCTCCAGGGATGCCCAATCAACCATCCCTCACCCAGTAGTGTGTATTGAAAAACTTGTTTCTCGAGTCTCGAAGTCTTGAGGTCTTGAATATGCAGGTCTTGAAGAAACCTTCATGAAGTCGTCGTTTTGACGTGGAGTCCTTCTTCACACCACTCATGAACACTCATACCAGACCCCGTCTACTTTAGCATAGCATTTGACTAACTAGCGTTCCCGGGGCTTTAGTAACAAGTGGTGGGTTCCTACCTCATGCATTCTACCCAACTACAAGAATTTCAATAACACTATGGGAGGGATTTGTTGACTGATGTCACTACATGCAATAAAACATAGGTATGAAAAGATGGTCAAAGTGAACTTGCCTGTACTGTTGATGAAGAATAATATCGCTCTCAGAAGTAACTGATAGACTATTCGTCACTCTCCGATGATAATCTATAATCAAGCATTGCATTCATAAGCAAACACTTCTAACAAGCAAAAGTAACACAAAACAAAAGCAACAAGGTTGAGGAAAGAAATACTTAAGACAAAGTTAAAACACAAAACTCCAACAAATTCAAAAGTAACACAAAACCCAAAACAAAGTAAAATATAATAAAAGGATTTTAGTAAATATTTTGCTAGCAAAATGAATTACTTTTGAAAGACAACTAAAACTATGAAAACAACATTCTAACAACATGAGTGTTTGCCTAATGAATTTAACTACAAGCACAACCATAAACTAAGAGAAAACAAATTATGAAACAACTAAGTTAACAGAAATTAGTTAATAAAAATCTTTATTACAAAACATAATTAAATCATATACAACTTTGTGAAAATAATTTCTATGAAAACTAAATTGTTTTATAAGACATTACCTAATGATGAAAAATATAGTTTCCTATAATAATAGAGTAAAACTAAACTATTTTTGGTTTAAAACATTTATTTACAGAAAAGAATTAGTAAAAACTTTATTTGAAAACATAATCTAAATACTTAAAAATTTAGTTAAAAGTATTCTTACTAACTAATTTGTTTTAAATAAACTATACCTATTTGAAAAAGGGTATAGATCCCTACAACAAAATTTATAAACTAAGCAAATTAACTTTTGTTAGCAGCAAGTAAATTACTAAGGTTTGGAACAAAAAAACTAAATGAAATCTGAAACTTAATATAAATCATATTCAGATTTTCAAAAACAAAGTAAATCAATATAAATAAACTAATATGAAACTAAACAGATTCTGTTTTAGTTGAAAACACTATTTTAAATTATTCTAAAAATTCTCAAACTCTACCTAATGATAGCTAATATCACTAGTGATAAGTAGGAAAAAGAATCATTCAAAAATTCATTTTAAAACTCAAGATATTTAGAAAACAAAATTTAAATCAAATCTGTTCAAATTCAAATTTAAATGTTCAAACATAGTCAAATTTGGTATTCACAGAAACTAGATTAAATTTGTGATCTAATGCAAAAGAAATCAATTAAAAACATTAAGTAGTTTAAAAGATATAAAGAAAATAAAATCAAAACTATTTTGGAAACAGAACAAAAAAATGGGTTTCTACCGGACAGGGGGTAGACGTGTCGCTCTGTGATTTGTCAAGGGGTGTGTGTGCTAGGGAGTTTCGGGCGGACGACCGGTACTTAGCAGAAAACAGTTCGCGATTTAAATGTTATGATCTGGATCGTTGGATCCAGATCCAACGCACACGGAAAGGAGGAAGGGCTCACAGTGGAGGGGGTCGACGGCGGGGGTCTTCTCCGGCGGGGCCGAGACATCGAGGTGGTCGGGGCGCGTCTCCGGTGGTCGAGGGGGTCATCAGAGGGCTCCAACTGACGGCGGCAAGGTCCCGGCGACGGGTAGTGGTGTTGGAGGGGCGCGGGGATGACCGTGGCGACGTCCACGAGCTCGAGAAAAATCCGGTGGGGATCCGAATCTCCGGCGAGGTCTGTTTGCGGTGTACTGGCGGTCTCCGGTGGAGGTGAGGAGTCGGGGAGATACGCACGGTGGTGGGGAAATCGTCGGAGGCTCGGGAGAGTGCGGGGAGGTCAGGGTGATGCGGTGGCGTGTTAATGGCGCGACGGCGCTTGAGAAGTCCGGCGAGGAATAGCGGCAAGGGGAGGGCACGGCAGAGGGGGAAAACAGGGGAAATGGGAAGAGGGGAAGCGAGGCTTCTTATAGGGGGTCGGGGGAGTAAGGAGGGAGGGGGTCCGCGGCGAGGGGGTCCGGCGACGGCGTCGGGCGCGTGGGAGGAGGAAGGCGACCGGCGACGGTTTCGATCGGGCGCGTGGGGCCAGGGTGTCAGCGAGAGAGCGAGGGCGAGCGTAGTCAGCGGGCGACCGACCGGTAACGGTTTCGGCATTTAATGCTGGTGGGCTGGCCGTTTTATTATAAAACCGTTACCGTTTCCTATTTATGATTTTACCAGAGCCATAAAACTTGTTCAATACATTCGAATAAATTCCAAATATAGTCAAATTTTATATTAGAATTAACAGAATAATAAATGCCATTTAATGGACATTTTTATTCTGGCATTTGAATAATTTGGAAAAATATTGTTTTCAGAAATTGCCCTTTTGCTTTTAAATCCCTTTCCAAATATTTTTCAGAATAACCCCTGGTTTTTATTATTCAAATAAATCACCAAGAAGTCCCTGGTGTGGAGTGTCATGTTACTCCTCTCAAATTTTTTTTGTCAGGGGTTTGAATACTTTGAAAATTTTGGATAGGGACCAATATGAATTGGATTTTCAAAATAATCCAGAGGTTTTCAAAAGCTCTTTCAATTCCTTCTTTTAACTTCCAACTCATATTTCGTATAATTTGAAGAATTCATATTATCTTCTCTCATGAAAATCATTGAGTTGCATAAAGTTTTCTGAATTTGAAATATTTTCAAAATGGAAATTCAAATCATTTTCAATTCCCTTTTCATTTCTTTAAATGGAAGAAGTCATGTCATATTCACTCTAGGGTTTTGTGATGAAATGAATTTGAATTCCTGGTGATCAAAATGCAGATTGAAAGTTTTGGGAAAGTCAGTTAATTCCCTCTCAATAAACTTTCAAAAAGTTTCAAATTTCCCCCACTTTCAATCACTCAAACAAACAAACAAACAATCATTCTAATAATTATTATAACATTCCAAAGTTTGGGATGTTACAGTTTGAGGCTGCCTTCTCCCCTCCCTACCTCCTATATATACTAGAGGATTTAGAGGGGAAAGCTAACCCTAATTGCCACATGTTGCCCTCTTCTTCCTCTAGATCGTTTTCTCCTCCAGATCAGTTTTCAGCGATGCTTAGGCGAAGCCCTGCTATAATTACTCCACCACCATCGTCGCAACACCGCGTGCTGCCAGAGAACTCATCTACCTCTCCACTCCCTCTTGCTGGATCAAGAAGGCAGAGATCATCATTGAGCTGTACGTGTGCTGAACGCGGAGGTCCTGTCCGTTCAGCACTAGATCGGAAGAACCACAATGGGATCGCGGGACGGCTCATGATGAGATCGCGGGATGGATCGTGAAGGCGTTCGACTACATCAACTGCGTTTCTTAACGCTTCCTCTTAGCGATCTACAAGGGTATGTAGATTCACTCTCCCTCTCGTAGATGCTCATCACCATGGATAGATCTTGCGTGTGCGTAGGAATTTTTTTTGTTTCCCATGCAACATTCCCCAACAGTGCCATCATGAGCTAGGTCTATGTGTATATGAGATCTCGAGTAGAACACAAAGAATTTGTGGCTGTTGATGCTTAGATTGCTTCCTCCCTTGGTCTTGTTTTGGTTCAGCGGTATTCTAGGATGAAGCGGCCCGGACCAACCTTATTCGTACGCTTACGAGAGACCGGTTCCATCGACTGTCGTGTAACTTCGTTGCACAAAGATGGCTGGCAGGTGTCTGTCTCTCCTACTTTAGTTGGATCGGATTCGACAAAGGCAGTCCTTGAGAAGGTTGAAAAGCAACTTATGTATCACCATTGTGGTTTATGCGTAGGTGAGAATTGTTCTTGCTAGATACCCATAGCAGCCACGTAAAACATGCAACAACAATTAGAGGACGTCTAACTTGTTTTTGCAGGGTATGTTGTGATGTGATATGGCCAATTACATGATGATATATATGTGATGTATGAGATGATCATGTGTTGTATAGAATATCACGACTTGCATGTCGATGAGTACGACAACCGACAAGAACCATAGGGTTGTCTTTAATTATTGTATGACTTGCGTGTCAATCATTAAGCTCTATGTAATGCTTTACTTTATCGCTAAACGGTAGCAATAGTAGTAGAAGCATGGTGGGCGCGACAACCCCGATGGTGACACGTTGATCGAGATCAAGATGATGGAGATCATGGTGTCATGCTGGTGACGATGGAGATCATGCCGGTGCTTTCAAGATGGAGATCAAAAGCACAAGTTCATGGCCATATCGTGTCACTTATTATTTGCATGTGATATTAATCCTTTTATGCACCTTGTTTTGCTCAGGACGACGGTAGTATTATAAGGTGATCTCTCACTTAAATTTCAAGATCAATTGTGTTCTCCCCGAGTGTGCACCGTTGTGAAAGTTTGTCGTGTCGAGACAGCACGTGATGATCGGGTGTGATAGACTCTACGTTCACATACAACGGGTGAAAGCCAGTGTTGCACACGCAGAACACTTGGGTTAAACTTGACGAGCCTAGCATGTACAGACATGGCCTCCGAACACAAGAGACCGAAAGGTCGAACATGAGTCATATAGTAGATATGATCATCAAGATAATCTTCACCATTTAAACCACCTCAACTCATGTTGGGACCCCGATCCTAAGCCATATGAATCCAGACTATAACATATGATATCACTTTGCGGCCTTACGCACGGTAAACTCCACGGCTGCAGCCTTACCTTAGCCGGGACTGTTTGCGTATTTTGGCTCACGTATCTGAACATGTCGCTGGCAATCAAACGACAGAGAACCCGGGCCGACATGACTAGTGATAGAACCCAAGTGGCACATTCGTACGGAAACACACATACGTAACCCAGCAATGCAGGTGTCGGCCTCAAGCGTGTGTAGATGAGTCATAGCAAGCTACAAGGACTCCATTACGCCATGGGACATAAATGTCATCACTGCACGTAGACGAGTCGTATTAGGCTATAGGGACTCCATTACACTGCGAGACATTTCTCCGAAGGGACAGACACAGCAGCAAAGAAGGATACATGCCGGTCAATCAATGTGTCTAGAGCAGTAGCAAGCTACCAAGGCTCGGTGGAAGCACAAAGAGGCCGTTTCCCATACATACCATTGCACATCACACGTACGCACGACATGCCCGATATGCATAGATACAACCATGGCATCACAACATGACCATACATCAAGACAACTTTTATTTAAGAGGCTCAGAAGAGCCTTGCATAATATGTTCTTACAGGTAGGGGTCAAATGACCCAACACTCAAATCATACGAGCAAGTTCATAGAAACCAAGTGGAAGCATAAAGCTGTCTGAGTACAGACAGTTCAAAGAGTAAAAAGGCACATGACCTAACTATCTACATCCCGCCACAGGGCATAAGGTCGTAGCTATGACACCAGCTATTCGGCATCGTCAACATCTAGATAGAACCCACCTGATGGGGCCCGAGTCTCATCTGCAACATTTATTAAGCAAATATGAGTACAAACGTACTCAGCAAGTCTTTAAAACAGACGTAGACTATTCATGCTCAAGTATCAACAAGGGGAGTAGTGGTGTCTATGCAGCAATGCCAACTTTGACTCATGGCTAACCTATACTCCACAATTTTAACCCTTTGTTTAGATTTTAGATATCGCACACGAGTCCCCTAACTCCACATCAATACACCACCATGGATTCACTTCCCTCTCCTAAGAGAGTGCCATCCACAGTACTCACACTTGTCTAGATATTTTTATGAGTATCCATCAAATTATCTATGATTAACATAAGTTCTCCAAGTAGTCCATATCCGAGGACGCGGCTATTCGAATAGTTTTATACCCTGCAGGGGTGTACTTCTTCACACACACTCTCGCCACTTATCGCTATGTGCTCATAAAACCATGCACCTCGGCAACCTTCAAGCGGAAGCCCAGCGAGGGAGTCAGCCACGACCGTCAATCACATAAGACCTCTAGTCCAGGCTATCGCCTATTTGAGACTGAACCCGCACGGAAGTCCGTCCAAAGTTTCCGCTATGGCCCCAAACGATGTGCGCAGGGTTCCCAAGCCCACCATTTGGGTGACCCTTGGTACACCATGCCACTGCCTACCGCGTCGTAACCCACCCCTAGGGTCAACGCTACGCACGGCCTCCAGCATGCTATAAACACCAGAAACTACTTGCAACTCCTGGACCAAGGACTAAGCGGTTGATAAGTCGAGAGGGGTCGAGTTACTGGAACCTAATGTGTGGTAGTAACTAATCTTCGATCACAAACACGGAACTCGGTTCCTAAGAACGGTGCCAATGAGACAACCCGCTATGTACTCCTACATAGACTCTCATCGCTACCTTTACCAATTCGGGTTCATCATAAGCTTATCACATCAGAACAACATTATTTCACTCCAGTTCATCACCCATATGAATCAGACCTGACACAACTCTAAGCATATCAAGCATAACAGGCAAGTAAGCAAAGCACATCATGGCACAAGCATCTACCAAGTATGCTAGGTTGCAAGGTTTAGCTATTTACTGTGTCACTGACAGGTCATTCAAAGGAATGGGTTCATCTACCGTGTATGACAGACAATTGAACATTTGTCCTAATGCAATAAACAAGAGCAGGAGCGAGAGAATGAGATGCTATCGGAATGATCAAAGGGGTTGCTTGCCTTGCTGGGAAGCGGGAAGGTTTTCTCCTTCGTTGGAATACTCGGAGGTATCCTCAGAAGCAGGGCCTACCACAATGTAGATAAATGGCAATCAATACATGGCAAGTGCAACAATATGATGCATGATCATGACATGGCAGCATGTATGGATGAGGTAATGCAACTACTGTCCAAGTTAAATGAAGTGATTTTGAATATAGGTCCAAAATCATTCTCCTTTACATATTCCATATGTTAACCTATTAGTAAATGTCAATGTTCATCTACTTAGGTTGCTCTAACATGCATAATAATAGCACCATTGGATTTCAATGTGAGTTATAGATTAATTTGTATGAATTTTCTAAGTATTTAATAGTTTCTGGAATTAATTTAATTTAGAAAATTCATTATTGCATCATCATGATGTTAGTTGGTCAACAGACCGTTGACAGGTCAAACCTGACCAATGGGGTCCACTGGTGAGTGACCCAGCTACTAACAGAGTTAACTAATTAACTAATAACTAATTAGATTAGGGTAGGGCCCAATGTCAGTGGGTCATTAACTTAATTAAATTAATTAAATAAATAATTAAGCTAATCTTAATTAGTAGGGCCCAGCCCCACTTGCGAGTGACCCAGGGGGTCAAACACCGTGGTCAACTCCGGCAAGACCCATTGGCGTTGAGCCGCCGGTGGCTCCAGAGATGGCGGAGGGGTCGGGTTCCCTCCTCCGGCGACTAAAAGGACGGCGGAAGGCACCAGGCGAGCCTAGCCTCACGCGCGCGTCCACCCAGACACCTCTCAGAGGCTGAGACGGCCGGGATCGACTCTGGCGACGAGCTCGGCAGCTGCCGGAGCTCGGGCGAGCACGAGCTCAACGAACCAGGGCACCTCATGGCCGAGGCTTAGAACCTACGGGCTCTACACGACCCCACAAGCTCGATGGTGGCCACGGATGGACGAACTGGTCACTGGAGCAACGCCGACGACGAGCTCGTGCGGCAGGGCATTCGGGAGCTGACGCAACCGGGGCCTATAGAGGGGGAAAAGGCCGGGGAAGAGAGGCGAAAGGGCTGGGAGTTCATAGCGGGCTCGGAGCCGACGAGAGATTGCTCGGGGAGGGCTCGAGGGCGACGAATTGACGGCAGCGGAGCTCGGGTCCGAGGAGGAAGATGAGATCGAGGGCGACGTTCCAGGGCTCCTGGCGATGCGTGGCTCGACACAGAGGACGGGGAAGACAAGGCAGAGCCTCTGGCGGGCTCAGGGAGGCACGGGAGCAGCTACAACTATGGCGGTGAGCTAGCGGGGCCGTCGGCCATGGCGGATCAGAGGAGAGGAAGAAGCAGGGGGCGAAATGGGCGAGGGAGAGAGAGATGGGGACGACAGCGGCATCCTCATCCTCTCGCTAGTGCGGTAGGGGATGCATGCACGCAGGAAGTTGCGTGGCAGCTCCGGTGCGCGCGCGACGGGCACGCGCTCGTCCTCCTAGCCGCCAGGAGGATGACAACGGTGCTGGGCCAGCTGGGCCGGCCTAGGTGCTGCCTCCTTTTCTTTTCTTTTGGAATTCCAGATTCAGTTTTATTTTTCTGACATTTGTTTTATTTATTTTTAGGCACAAATGTTAGGTATAAAATATCCCAAATATTTTATAGAACCTAGTTTGAATATTTCAAACTTGTATAAAAAGTTTCAGAATATTTTGAAAACTAAAATATTTATAATGCTTTATTTGGCATTTTCGGCAGCTTTAATATTTATTTTTGAAATGCTATAAATACTCAAATATTTAGAATGACGCCTGATATATTCATGTCCACATTTATCAGACATAGGGGACATTTTTGATGGGCATTTTGGATTTGTTGTTATTTCTCAATCATGGAAAATTTGATTCCAGTGAGGTGTTTTGTTTTTTTGTTAATCCCCATTTCAGGTTGATGCAAAAAATGAAACATGATGCACACACATGTTGTCCTAAGTAAGCTAGCTAGGGATGTGACAACTCACCCCCACTCAAAAGAATCTCGTCCCGAGATTTGGAAGTTGTCGGGAAGAGCGCGGGGTACTCTAGTCGAAGACGATCCTCTCTTCACCATGTGGCCTCCTTCTCAGAATGGTGTGACCACCGAACCTTGAGAAACTTGATGTTCTGACGCCGAGTGGTATGCTCAGTTTGATCAAGAATACGAACAGGGTATTCTCGATATGTAAGGTTATCTTGGAGATCAAGCGCTTTGTGGTCTACTTTGCAGACAGGGTTCGAGAAGCAATGCCTAAGTTGTGAGACGTGGAAGACATCATGAACCTTGGAAAGATGCGGCGGAAGTTCCAATTGGTAGGCAACCTCTCCTCGTTTAGGAAGAATGCGAAAAGGTCCAATGTAACGAGGAGCCAACTTTCCCTTGATACCGAATCAGTGGGTACCCTTCAGAGGTGTAACCCGAAGGTAAGCCTTCTCATCAACTTCATAGGTCACAGCCTTATGATGACGATCATATTAGCTCTTTTGACAAGATTGGGCTGTTTTGAACTTTTCACGAATGATGCGAACTTGCTCCTCTGCATCCTGGATCATATCCGGGCTAAAGAGTTTCCTCTCTCCGGTTTCTGACCAGTTAAGAGGTGTTCGACACCTTCGTCCATAGAGAACTTCAATAGGGGCTCTGCCCAAGCTTGATTGATAACTGTTGTTATAAGCAAATTCAGCAAATGGAAGACACTTCTACCAATTCATACCGAAGGATATAACACAAGCTTGGAGCTTGTCTTCGAGGATTTGATTGACTCGCTCAACTTGACCACTTGATTGCGGGTGGAAAGCAGTGCTAAAGGATAGATGAGTCCCCATAGAGGTTTGGAAACTTTCCCAAAATCAGGAAGTAAAGATACTTCCGCGGTCTGAGTTAATCTCCAATGGAACACCATGAAGAGAAACTATTCGAGAAACATATAACTCCGCTAGCTGGCTAGCAGTTATACTCTCTCGAACAGGAAGAAAATGAGCCACTTTGGAAAGGCGGTCTATGACCACAAATATAGCATTATTCCCTCTCTTAGTCCTGGGAAATCCGGTAATGAAATCCATACTGACCTTATCCCATTTCCATTCAGGAATAGCTAAAGGTTGAAGGGTGCCAGCAGGCCTTTGATGTTCTGCCTTAACGCGACGACAAACGTCGCAGTTAGCAATGAACTAAGCAATTTCTCTCTTCATCCTAGTCCACCAGAACCTCTGACGTAGGTCCTGATACATCTTGGTACTACTAGGATGAATCGTGAGAGGAGAATCATGAGCCTCCTTAAGGATCAACTGTCGCAGATGTTGCTTATTCGGGATCACCAAGCGGTTCTCAAAGAAGACAACACCCCGATCATCTTCCGAGAAGCAGCTAACATTACCCTTCTTAATGTTTTTCCTTATCCGAGATATCCCGGCATCATCCTTCTGGGCTTCTATGATTTGATCCGTAAGAGTAGGTTTCGCCACCAGGTTGGAAAGGAATCCTTGAGGAACAATGTGGAGGTTCAACTTCCGAAATTCCTCATGGAGAAGTGGTTGACCTTGTTGTAACATCAGGTTGTTACAATAAGACTTACGAATTAGTGCATCAGCCATGACATTGGCTTTCCCCGAGGTGTAAGTTATCCCTAAGTCATAATCTGTAATCAACTCAACCCACCGTCTTTGCCTGAGATTCAAATCTGGCTGGGTGAAGATATATTTCAGACTTTGGTGATCAGTGTAAATTTCGCAACGATTACCTAAAAGGTAATGTCGCCATGTTTTCAGTGCATGGACCACAGCTGCAAGCTCAAGATCATGTGTTGGATAATTATCCTCATGTGGATGCAACTGTCGGGATGCGTATGCAATCACATGACGATCTTGCATGAGAGTGCAACCTAATCCTTCACGAGGCGTCGCAATAGATAACAAAGGCCTTAGAGAAGTCTGGTGGCACCAGAACGGGAGCAAAGGCCAGGCGTCTTTCAACTCCTGAAAACTGTGCTCGCATTGTGGAGTCCACTCGAACTTTTTATCTTTCTTGAGGAGTTCAGTCAGAGGTTTCGCAACCTTGGAGAAATTCTTGACAAAGCGGCGACAATAGCTCACTAAGCCAAGGAAACTCCAAACTTTCTTAACCGATTCAGGTTGAGTCCAATCAAGGACGGCCTAAACTCTCTCGAGATTGACAGCAATACGTTTACCAAAGATTACGTGGCCTAGGTAGGTCACTTCTGGTAACCAAAATTCACACTTGGAGAATTTGGCATACAAACGATGCTCTCGAAGTTTCATCAATACCAGCCTTAGATGCTCGGCATGTTCCTTTTTCTTCGAGTAGATGAGTATATCGTCGAGGTAGACCATGACAAATTTATCCAAATACTCCATGAAGATCGAATTCATCAAGCGAGAGAAGGTGGCTGGGGCATTGATGAAACCTAAGGACATGACGGTGTACTCGTATTGGCCATAACGAGTAACAAAAGCCGTTTTTGGAATGTCCCCGTTTCTAATTCTGATTTGATGGTATCCCAACCTCAAATCCATTTTGGAAAAGATACAGGATCCAGTGAGTTGATCATACAAATCGTTGATCCTGGGGAGCGAATACTTGTTCTTTATGGTGACCAGATTTACCGGCCGATAATCCATAACCATCCGATCTGATCCATCTTTCTTCTTGACGAAGAGGACGGGGCAAGACCAAGGAGAAGAACTAGGATGGATGAAACCTTTCTTCAAAGCCTCATCGAGTTGTATCTTAAGTTCGGCTAGTTCTAAGGGTGCCATTTTATAGGGTCTTCTGGCTATTGGGACAGTCCCTCGGATGAGCTCTATCACAAACTCAACATCTCTGACAGGTGGAATACCTGGCAGTTCTTCTGGAAAGACATTCGGAAAGTCACGGACTACCGGAATATCTTCTAATTCTGGAAGAGGGCTAGCATTGAGAGAATAGAGTTGGCATCTGGCTGCTCGAGTGGAGACATTAACTATCTCACCCGATGGATGCGTAAGTTGAACATTCCTAGTATGAGTATCAATCTTAGCATAGTGGGATTTCATCCAGTCCATGCCTAAGATGATATTGATGTCCGAAGACTTGAGGGCTATCAAAGATGCTAGGAAGACTAGCCTATCCACAAGAATCTCATTGTCATGGCTCACTCTAGAAGTTTGCCATTTTGAACCAGGAGTCTGAACTACTAAAGGAGTAGGCATATCACAAAATGACATGTTATGCAACTGTGCATAACTTTCCGAGGTGAATGAATGAGATGCCCCAGTATAAAAAGAACAAATGCTGGATGACTATTGACAAGGAGCATACCTAGGATAACATCAGGGTCCTCAAGGGCTTCTTCAGCAGAAACATAGTTCACTCGACCACGAGCAGGAGCTGGCTTCACATAGAAGGCTTTTCCCCGCTTCCCACGTCCAGCCGGCTTAGCATTGTTCTAGGGACACTCACGGGAGTAGTGTCCTGGTTCTCCACATTTGTAGCAGACAACGGTGGCACGGGGAGCAGCATTGGCAGGAGGACCTCCGAATGTCCTAGCTGGAGGGTTGGGCTGAGCTGGGCGAGGCGCCTAGAAGGATGGCCTCGCGGTGTACCTTGGCGGCAGAGCTGCGTTGGGCACCCACACCCGGTGTTTGTTGGAGCCCGAGCCAGATGCGAGGCTGAAGTCACGGGTGTGCTTCCTAGTTGCCTCGTAGTTAGTCTGTCTAGTTTCGGCATTGATAGCCTTGTTAACGAGAGCCTAGAAGGTTGTGCACTCATGCAGACGCAGATCTTGATGGAGCTCAGAACTAAGTCCCTTGCGGAACCTAGCATGTTTCTTGGCATCAGTTGACACTTCCTCCGGAGCATAACGAGCAAGATTGCCGAACTCACGTCTATAAGCATCCACTATCATTCTGCCCTGGGTGAAAGCACAAAACTCCTCTCTCTTGCGATCCATCAGCCCTTCCGGGATGTGATGGGTACGGAATGCCTCACTGAAGTCTGCCCAAGTTGGTGCGGGGCCTACGGGACGCATAGCTTCATAATTTTCCCACCATAGATTGGCGGGTCCTTCCAGAAAGTATGTAGCAAAGGTCACCTTGTTAGCCTCGGATACTTTGGTAGCTCAGATTTTGAGGGACATGCTGGTCAGCCAGTCATCCGCATCGAGCGGGTCGACCGAATGATGAAACTTAGGTGGGCACAACTTGACAAAGTCATTGAGGGACACACCATCATTGCGATCATTGCAGGGAGGATGCGTTGTGTTCTTCTCAATACGTTCCAACAGGCTGTTGGTCTCCCTTTTGTCCCGTTTAGCTTCGAGCATCACTTCTACCAAAGAGGGCGCCTGTGGTAGGTTCTCTTGCCTTGGCTGGCTTCCCTCGCCCTGCTCAGGGGCAGGCACGGGGTTATTCCTAGTTGACACCATCCTGGGAAAACAAACCCACGGCTTAGATAAGGAAGACACCAACTCTAAGGAATGAGATAAGGAATGTACTGGACAACATGGCATGCATGGGTAAACACCCGATCAACATGGTAATAACAAACTGCCATATGAACACCATGATTCATACACACCATGACATAGTTCAGTACAAGCCCAAGCTGAAATACAAACTACAGAGAGATGACACAACTCATCGGAGGCATTACAAGCTTCCTATACATTATCTATCTACACCTCCGGAACTTAGCTCTCAACCTCAGTCATATCCCAAAAGACACGCTGAACTGTGGCAATACGACTACTACCATACTAGTACTAATATCCACGTACTCAAGCATCACAATAGAATGCCTCATATAGGTTACCCCCGTGACCCGGGAGCTGAACCTGAGGATCTGGAAACACTCTAGCATGCGATCACTAGAAACCGTAAGGACAAGGACGTGGCCGCGGTCCCCTTGTTGGTGGCAACATCGGTCCTCGAAGAGGAGTGATACCTCCAACATCGGTCCAGTCTACGTGTGCTGGTAGATGAGTCCGCGATGGGTTCAACATATCCAAATCTCCATAGCCTGTCTACACGACAGGTGCTAGCTGCGTCAGGGCTGTCGAAAGACGTGCACGGGTAGCATATAGCTCCATGCGAAGGGCACGTGCATCACGATCCCTGTTCTCCAACATCTGAGCGGTCACCTGCAGCCTAGGGTCCTCATGAAAATGATCATAGTAGTCTACGCTAAGATAACTATCCTCTCCTCCCAGAGAAGCAGGAACATAACAAAACTCTATGTTCTCAAGCAGACCATGGTGAAACCTCATGATAGTCAGCATGGTGTAGGCGGCCTCCTGAACTGCCATGTCTATGGTGACACCTAATCCATAAGTCCAATGAAGTGGCTCTGCAGCTCCAGGATATGATGGATATATCTTAACAGTACAGAGATATTGGCTCTGGTTGAAGTCTCGATACTGCTCCTCTAGTGTGTACTCTCGATACCAACGGTAACCAGCCTCCATCATAACTCTAACCAACATGGCCATGTGACCCGGTACATCGATGCACCTGGTCAGACAGACCTCCTGACGGGAAGGACGAGGGGGCATCTGAAACAGAGAATGATGCAAAGACATTAGAGACTCTAGCAGAAATTGGACAGCATAACGACGGTAATTGCTCTATAAGGATTTTGAGACAACTGCAAAAGATTGGAAAGCATAATCGCTCGACTATCTAGACTCAAATCTCTTCTCCAACTGTTTGTCACACCAACAATACTAGAGTACGAAGTTCACTTGCGAACAAGCTAGCAAATATTCCATGGTTAGTAACTCGTCATCCTAAGCAATAGATGAGAAGCCTAGTTCTTAACCCCGTAGAAAAGATGAGAATGACTCAGAATAGAATACCTTAGGAAGAGTAGTAAAAAGATCCATGCGTTCCCTTCCACAATCAATTCCCCTACTTTTCTACAGTGTTTCTAGACTCAACTCGACTAGTTTAGCTTGGTAGTCCTACAGTCAGTCAGGCCCTGATATCAACGCTGTCGGGATCCCGATCCTAAGTCATATGAATCCAGACTGTAACATGACATCACTTTGCGGCCTCACGCAAGGTAAACTCCATGGCTGTAGCCTTACCTTAGCTACGACCGTTTGCGTCTTTTGGCTCACCTATGTGAACATGTTGCTGGCAATGAAACGACAGAGAACCCGGTCCATCATGACTAGTCATAGAACCCAAGTGGCACATCCGTACGGAAACATGCATACATAACCCAACAATGCAGGTGTCGGCCTCAAGCGTGTGTAGACGAGTCATAGCAAGCTACAAGGACTCCATTACGCCGTGGGACATAAATGTCATCACTGCACGTAGACGAGTCATAGCAGGCTACAGGGACTCCATTACACTGCGAGACATTTCCCCGAAGGGATAGACACAACAGCAAAGAAGGATACATGCCGGTCAATCAATGTGTCCGGAGCAGTAGCAAGCTACCAAGGCTCGGTGGAAGCACAAAGAGGCAGTTTCTCGTAAAGAGTACTACTAAAGGCACATGACTAGGTGTCGGATCCCATACATACCATTGCACGTCACACGTACGCACGACATGCCTGATATGCATAGATACAACCATGGCATCACAACATAACCATACATCAACACAACTTTTATTTAAGAGGCTCAGAAGAGCCTTGCATAATATGTTCTTATAGGTAGGGGTCACATGACCCAACACTCAAATCGTACAAGCAAGTTCATACAAACCAAGCGGAAGCATAAAGTTGTCTGAGTACAGACAGTTGAAAGGGTAAAAAGGCACATGGCCTGACTATCTACAGCCCGCCACAGGGCATAAGGTCGTAGCCGGGACACCAGCTATTCGGCATCATCGACATCTAGATAGAACCCACCTGATGGGTCCTGAGTCTCATCTGCAACATTTATTAAGCAAACATGAGTACAAACGTACTCAGCATGTCTTTAAAACAGACCTAGACTATTCATGCTCAAGTATCAACAAGGGGAGTAGTGAAGTTTATGTAGCAATGCCAACTTTGATTCATGGCTAACCTATACTAAACAATTTTAACCATTTGTTTAGATTTTAGATATCGCACACGAGTCCACTAACTCCACATCAATACACCACCATGGATTCACTTCCCTCTCCTAAGAGAGTGCCATCCATGGTACTCACACTTGTCTTGATATTTTTATGAGTATCCATCAAATTATCTATGAACAGCATAAGTTCTCCAAGTAGTCCATATACGAGGACGCGGCTATTCGAATAGTTTTATACCCTGCAGGGGTGTACTTCTTCACACACGCTCTCGTCACTTATCGCTGTGTGCTCATAAAACCATGCACCTCGGCAACCTTCAAGCGGAAGCCCAGCAAGGGAGTCGGCCATGACCGTCAATCACATAAGACCTCTAGTCCAGGCTATCGCCTATTTGAGTCTGAACCCGCACGGAAGTCCAGCCAAAGTTTCCGCTATGGCCCCAAACGAGGTGCGCAGGGTTCCCAAGCCCACCATTCAGGTGACCCTTGGTACACCGTGCTACTGCCTACCGCGGCGTAACCCACCCCTAGGGTCAGTGCTACGCATGGCCTCCATCATGCTATAAACACCAGAAACTACTTGCAACTCCTGGACCAAGGACTAAGCGGTTGATAAGTCGAGAGGGGTCGAGTTACCGGAACCCAATGTGTGGTAGTAACTAATCTTGGATCACAAACACGGAACTCAGTACCTAAGAATGGTCCCAATGAGACAACCCGCTATGTACTCCTACATAGCCTCTCATAGCTACCTTTACTAATTCAGGTTCATCATAAGCTTATCAGATTAGAAAAACATTGTTTCACTCCAGTTCATCACCCAGATGAATGAGACCTGACACAACTCTAAGCATAGCAAGCATAGCAGACAAGTAAGCAAAGCACATCATGGCACAAGCATCTACCAGGTATGCTAGGTTACAAGGTTTAGCTATTTACTGTGACAATGAAAGGTCATGCAAATGAATGGGTTCATCTACCGTGTATGACAGACAAGTGAACGTTTGTCCTAATGCAATAAACAAGAGCAGGAGCAAGAGAACGGGATGTTATCAGAATGAGCAAAGGGGTTGCTTGCCTTGCTGGGAAGCGGGAAGGTTTTCTCCTTCCTTGGAATACTCGGAGGTATCCTCAGAAGCAGGGTCCACCTCAATGCAGATAAATGGCAATAAATACATGGCAAGTGCAACAATATGATGCATGATCATGACATGGCAGCATGTATGGATGAGCTAATGCAACTACTGTCCAAGTTAAATGAAGTGATTTTGAATATAGGTTCAAAATCATTCTCCTTTACATATTCCATATGTTAACCTATTAGTAAATGTCAATGTTCATCTACTTAGGTTGCTCTAACGTGCATAATAATAGCACCATTGGATTCATTGAATTTGTCTGATAAATTTTCATATATAAATTATTTCAATGTGAGTTATAGATTAATTTCTATGAATTTCTAAGTTTTAAATAGTCTATGGAATTAATTTAATTTAGAAAATTTATTATTGCATCAGCATGACATCATCATGACGTGAGCTGGTCAACAGACCATTGACAGGTCAAACTTGACCAGTGGGGTCCACTGGTCAGTGACCCAACTACTAACACAATTAACAAATTAACTAATTCTAATTAGATTAGGGTAGGGCCCACTATTAGTGGGTCATTAACTTAATTAAATTTATTAATTAAATAATTAAGCTAATCTTAATTAGCAGGGCCTGGCCCCACTTGCTAGTGACCCAAGGGGTCAAACCACCGTGGTCAACTCCGGCAAGACCCACCGGCGTTGAGCCGCCGGTGGCTCCAGAGACGGCGGAGGGGTCTGGTTCCCTCCTCCGGCGACCAAAAGGACGGCGAAGGGCACCAGACGAGCCTAGGCTCATGCATGCGTCCACCCTGACACCTCTCAGAGGCTGAGACGGCCAGGATCGATGCCGGCGACAAGGTCAACGGCTGCCGGAGCTCGGGCGAGCACGAGCTCAATGAACCAGGGCACCGCATGGCCAGGGCTTAGCACCTACGGGCTCTACGCAACCCACAAGCTCGATGGTGGCCATAGATGGACCAACTGGTCACCGGAGTAATGCCGGCGACGAGCTCGTGCGGCGGGGCATTCGGGAGCCAACTCAACCGGGGCCTACAGAGGGGGAAAAGACCGGGGAAGAGTGAGGAAAGGGCCGGGAGCTCACAACAGGCTCGGAGCCGATGAGAGCTTGCTCGGGGAGGGCTCGAGGGCGACGAATCGACGACGGCGGAGATAGGGTCCGAGGAGGAAGATGAGCACGAGGGCGACGCTCTAGGGCTCCTGGCGATGCACGGCTCGGTGCGGAGGACGGGGACGATGAGGCGGAGCCTCTGGCGGGCTCAGGAAGGCGCGGGAGCGGCTGCAACTACGACAGCGAGCTAGCGGGGCCGTCGGCCATCGCGGAGCAGAGGAGAGGAAGAAGCAGGGGGCAAAATGGGCGAGAGAGAGAGACAGAGACGGGGACGACAACTGTGTCCTCATCCCCTCGCTAGCGCGGCGAGGGATGCAGGCACGCAGGAAGCTACGTGGCAGCTCCAGCGCGCGCGTGGCGGGCACGCGCTCGTCCTCTTGGCCGCCAAGAGGACGATGACGGTGCTGGGCCAGCTGGGCATGCCCAGGTGCTACCTCCTTTTCTTTTCTATTAGAATTCCAGATTCAATTTTATTTTTTTGACATTTGTTTTATTTATTTTTAAGCACAAATGCTAGGTATAAAATATCCCAAATATTTTATAGAACCTAGTTTGAATATTTCAAACTTCTATAAAAAGTTTCAGAATATTTTGAAAACTAAAATATTTATAATGCTTTATTTGGCATTCTCAGCAACTTTAATATTTATTTTTGAAATGCTATAAATACTCAAATATTTAGAATGACCCCTGATATATTCATGTCCACATTTATCAGACATAGGGGACATTTTTGATGGGCATTTTGGATTTGTTGTTTTTTTCACAACCATGGAAAATTTGATTCAAGTGAGGTGTTTGGTTTTTTTTGTTAATCCCCATTTCAAGTTGATGCAAAAAATGAAACATGATGCACACACATCCTGTCCTAAGTAAGCTAGCTAGAGATGTGACAACTCACATGATGATCGGACTTGAATTGGTGAATTTGGATCATGTATCACTCGAATGACCGGAGAGATGTCAATTTGAGTGGTAGTTCTTAACTAATATGATTAGTTGAACTCATTATCATGAACATAGTTAGTAGTGTCTTTGCAAATTATGTTGTAGATTACTAGCTCACGCTCCCTTGAATTTTTATATATTCCTAGAGAAATACAGTTGAAAGATGATGGTAGCAATATTGCGGACTGGGTCCATGATCTGAGGATTGTCCTCATTAATTCATAGAAGGCTTATGTCCTTAATGCACCGCTCGGTGTGCCACACCCTCTATCATCATCTGTAGATGTTGTGAACATCTAACAGGCATGTTCCGATGACTACTTGATAGTTTAGTGCGTCATTTATTACAGCTTAGAATTTAGGCTCCAAAACGTTATGAACGTCACAAAACATATGAGATGATCTAAGAGCTGAAATTGTCTCAGGCTCATGCCCGTGTTGTGAGATATGCAATATCCCGCAAGATTCTTCGCCTCCAAGATGAAGGAGAATAGCTCAATCGTTGAGCATGTGCTCAGATTGTCTGGGTGCTACAATCGCTTGAATCAAGCGGGAGTTGATCTTCCAGACAAGATAGTGATTGATATAGTTCTCTAAGTCACTATCACTAAGCTACTAGAACTTCATGATGAACTATAATTATGCCAGGGATGGAAATGATGATCCCTGAGCTATTTGCGATGTTTGACACCGCGAAGGTAGAAATCAAGAAGGTGCATCAAGTGTTAATGGTTAGTAAAACCACTAGTTTGGAGAAGGGCAAGGGCAAGGAGGGAAACTTCATGGATGGCAAGTCAGTTGCTGCTCTAGTGAAGCAACCCAAAGTTGAACCCAAACCCAAGATGAAGTGCTTCTATTAAGAGGAGAGAGGTTGCTGAAGCAGAACAACTCTATACACTTGGTATATACGAAGGCTCGCAACGTCGACAAAAGTATATTTGATATACGTGTTATTGATGTGTACCTTGCTAGTACTCCTAGTAGCACCTGGGTATTGGATACCGGTTCGGTTGCTAAATGTGTTGGAAATATGCCCTAGAGGCAATAAATAAAGTGTTTATTATTGTATTTCTTTGTTCTTTATAATCGTTTATTATCCATGCTATAATTGTATTAATTGGAAACGTGGATACATGTGCGGATACATAGACAAACACAATGTCCCTAGTATGCCTCCAGTGAACTAGCTCGTTGATTGAAAGATGGTTAAGGTTTCCTAGCTACGGACATGAGATGTCATTTGATAATGGGATCACATCATTAGTTGAATGATGTGATGGACAAGACCCAAACTAGAAATGTAGCTTATGATCGTGTCAGTTTATTGCTACTGTTTTCTGCATGCCAAGTATATGTTCCTATGACCATGAGATCATGCAACTCACAGATATCGGAGGAGTACCTTGTGTGTATCAAACGTCGCAACATAACTAGGTGACTATAAAGGTGCTCTACAGGTGTCTCTGATGGTGTCTGTTGAGTTGGCATGGATCAAGACTGGGATTTGTTACTCCGTGTGACGGAGAGGTATCTCAGGGCCCACTCGGTAATACAACATCATAATAAGCCTTGCAAGCAATGTGACTAAGTGTTGGTCACGGGATCTTGTATTACAGAATGAGTAAAGAGACTTTCCTGTAACGAGGTTGAACTAGGTATGGAGATACCGACGATCGAATCTCGGGCAAGTAACATACCGAAGAACAAAGAGAACATCATACGGGATTAACTGAATCCCTAACATAGAGGTTCGACCGATAAAGATCTTCGTAGAATATTTAGGAACCAATGTGTACATCCAGGTCCCGCCATTGGTTATTGACCGTAGAGGTGTCTCGGATGTCTACATAGTTCTCGAACCCGTAGGTTCTGCACACTTAAGGTTTGGTGACGTTTCGGTAGTATAGAGTTATGTATGGTGGTGACTGAAGTTTGTTCGGAGTCCCGGATGAGATCCTGGACGTCATGAGCAGCTCCGGAATGGTCCTGAGGTAAAGATTCATATATAGGAAGTCATGTTTTGGTCGCCGGAAAAGTTCCGGGCTTATCGATAGTGTACCGGGAGACTTCCGGGAGGGGTATTTCGACCCTAGTGGCTTCATGGGCTGTGGGAGAGTGAATATCAGCCCTTAGTGGGCTGCTGGAAACTCCCACACAAGGCCCATGTGGCTGGAGAACAAAACCCAAAAGGAAAAAGGTGGAAAAAGGCAAAAAGGAAAAAAAAGGATGAATCCTAATCCTACTAGGAGTGGAGGAGGTGGACTCCTCCTCTCCTAGTTCGGCCGAAGCCTAGGAGGCTTGGAGGCCAAGCTGCCTCCTCTCCTCCTCTCCTCCTATATATACTGGTGGTATTGAGGGGTTTTGCACTAGATTTTCAGCCACGTGCTACCCGTTCCTCCAGTGCATAGTTTCTCCTCTAGATCGGTTTTCTGAAGTGCTTAGGCGAAGCCCTGCCGGAATTGCTCCACCACCATCGCCGGAGCGCCGTCAGGCTGCCGGAGAACACTTCTTCCTCTTCACTCCTTATTGCTAGATCAAGACGGTGGAGATCGTCATCAAGCTATACGTGTGCTGAACGCGGAGGTGTCGTCCGTTCGGTGCTAGATCGAAAGGACCGTGATCAAGTTCGTGAGACGGATCGTGATCAAGTTTGTGGGACGGATCATGATCGGATCGCGGGACGGATCGTGATTGGATTGCGGGACGGATCATGATTGGATCGCGGGACGCACGGTGATTTGGATCGCGAAGATGTTCGACTACACCAACAATGTTTCTTAACGCTTCCCGCTTAGCGATCTACAAGGGTATGTAGATCCACTCTCCCTCTCGTAGATGCTCATCACCATGGATAGATCTTCGTGTGCGTAGGAAATTTTTTGTTTCCCATGCAACGTTCCCCAACAAAATGTTAGTAACTCGAAGTAAAAGCTACGGAATAAATGGAGACTAGCTAAGTGTGAGGTGACGATGTTTGTTGGAAATGTTTCCAAGGTTGATGTGATCAACGTCGCACGCTCTCTCTACCTTCGGGATTATCGACAAACCTAAATAAATGTTATTTAGTTTTTGCGTTAAGCATGAACATGATTAGATCGTGTTTATTGCAAAATGGTTATTCATTTAAGTTAGAGAATAATGGTTATTCTGTTTACACGAATAATACCTTCAATGGTCATGCACCCAGTGAAAATGGTTTGTTGTATCTTGATCGTAGTAATACACATGTTCATAACATTGATGCCAAAAGATACAAAGTTCATAATGATAGTACCACATATTTGTGCCACTAAATGTCATATTGGTATAAATCGTATGAAGAAACTCCATGCTGATGGATCTTTGGACTCATTCGATTTCGAATCGGTTGAGACATGCGAACCATGCCTCTTGGGCAAGATGACTAAGGACCCCATTTTCCGGTTTGATGGAGCGGGCAAGTGATTTATTGGAAATGATACATGTTTATGTATGCAATCCAATGAGTCATGTAGCACGCAGTGGATATCATTATTTTCTTACGTTCACTGATGATTTGAGTAGATATAGTGTATATTTACTTAATGAAACACAAGTCTAAATCGTTTGAAAAGTTCAAGCAAATTCGGAGTGATGTTTAAGATCATCATGACAAGAAGATAAAAATGTCCGCGATATGATCGTGGAGGTGAATGTCTGAGTTACGAGTTTGGCATACAACTTTTGACAATGTGAAAGTTGTTTCACAACTCATGCCACCTGGAACACCATAGTGTGATGGTGTGTTCGAACGTCATTGTCGTGCTCTATTGGATGTGGTGCATACTATGATGACTCTTATCATTTTACCACTTTCGTTTTGGGTTATGCATTAGAGACAACTACATTCACTTTAAATAGGGCACCATCTAAATCCGTTGAGATGACACCGTATGAATTATGGTTTGATAGAAACCTAAGCTGTCATTTCTAAATGTTCGGGGCTGCGACCCTTATGTGAAAAAAGGTTTTCACCTAATGAGCTCGAACCCAAAGCAGACAAATGCATCTTCATGGAAATACCCTAAGAATAGTTGGGTATACCTTCTATCTCAGATCCAAGTACAAAGTGTTTATTGCTAAAACGGGTCCTTTCTCGAGAAAGAGTTTCTCTCGAAAGAATTGAGTGGGAGGAAGATAGAACTTAATGAGGTTGTTAAACCTTTATTCAACCAGAGAGTAGCGCAACGCAGAAAGATGTTTCTGTGGAGCCTACATCAGTTGAAGAGGAAGTTAATGATGATGATCATGAAGCTTCAGATCAAGTTACTATCGAACCTCGTAGGTCGACAAGGATGCGTACTGGTCCTGAGTGGTACGACAACCCTCTCTTTTAGGTCATGTTGTTGGACAATGATGAACCTATGAGCTATGGAGAAGCGATGATGGGCCCGGATTTTGACAAATGGTTAGAGGCCATGAAATCCGAGAAAGGATCCATGTATGAGAACTAAGTATAGACTTTGGTAGACTTGCTTGTTGGATGGCAGGACATTGAGTACAAATGGACTTTTAAGATGAAGACAAACGCTGATGGTAAATGTCACCATTTATAAAGCTCGACTTGTCGCAAACAAGTTTTCGACAAGTTCAAGGAGTTGACTGCGATGAGACTTTCTCACTCGTAGCGATGCTAGAGTCTGTTGAAATTATGTTAGCAATTGTAGCATTTTTAATTATGAAATCTGGCAGATGGATGTCAAAACATCGTTTCCTTAATGGTTTACTTGAGGAAAGGTTGTATGTGATACAACCAGAAGGTTTTGTCAGTCCTAAGGATGCTAAAAGGTGTGCGAGCTCCAGTGATCCTTCTATGGACTAGAGCAAGCATCTCAGAGTTGGAATATGCGCTTTGATGAGGTGATCAAAGTTTTTGAGTCTATACAAAGTTTATGAGAAATTTGTATTTACAATAAAGTGAGTGGGAGCACTATAGAATTTTTGATAATCATATGTGGTTGACATATTATTGATCGACAATGATGTAGAATTTCTGGAAAGCATAAATGGTTGTTTGAAAATAGTTTTTCAAAGGAAGACCTGGATAAAGCTACCTAATTGTTGAGCATCAAGATCTATAAATATAGATCAAAATGCTTGATGAGACTTTCAATGAGTACATACCTTGACAAGATTTTGAAAGAGTTTAAAATGGATCAGTTAGAGAAAGAGTTATTGCCTGATTTGTAAGGTGTGAAGTTGAGTAAGACTCAAAGCTTGACCACAGCAGAAGAAGGAGAAAGGACGAAGGTCGTCCCCTATGCTTTAGCCATAGGCTCTATATAGTATGACATGTTGTGTATCACACCTATGTGGGCCTTGCCATGAGTCTATCATGGGGTACAAGAGTGATCCAGGAGTGGATCACTAGACAACGGTCAAGATTATCCTTAGTAACTAAAAGACTAAGGAAATGTTTCTCGATTATGGAGGTAATAAAGAGTTCATGGTAAAGGGTTACGTCGATGCAAGCTTTAACACCAATCCAGATGACTCTGAGTAGCAATCCGGATACGTATAGTGGAGCAACCATTTGGAATAGCTCCAAGTGGAGTGTGGTAGCAGTGTCTACAGTATGACATGGAGATTTGCAAAGTACACACGGATCTGAATGTCGCAGACCCGTTGACTAAAAGACCTCTTCCACATGCAAAGCATGATCGAGCCCCAGAACTCATTGGGTGTTAGATTCATAACAATGCGAATCACATGGTGATGTGAACTAGATTATTGACTCTAGTGCAAGTGGGAGACTGTTGGAAATATGCCCAAGAGGCAATAATAAATTAGTTATTATCATATTTCCTTGTTCATGATAATCGTTTATTATCCATGCTAGAATTGTATTGATCGGAAACTCAGATAATGTGTGGATACATAGACAACACCATGTACCTAGTATGCCTCTAATAGACTAGCTCGTTGGTCAAATATGGTTAAGGTTTCCTAGCCATGGACATGAGATGTCATTTGATAACGGGATCGCATCATTCGGAGAATGATGTGATGGACAAGACCCAACTACAAACATAGCATATGATTGTGTCAGTTTATTGCTATAGTTTTCTGCATGTCAAGTATATGTTCCTACGACCATGAGATCATGCAACTCACGAACATCGGAGGAGTGCCTTGTGTGTATCAAACATCACAACGTACTGGGTGACTATAAAGGTGCTCTATAGGTATCTCCGAGCGTGTCTGTTGTGTTGGCTTGGATCAACATTGGGATTTGTTACTCCATGTGACGGAGAGGTATCTCAGGGCCCACTGGGTAATACAACATCACAACAAGCCTTGCAAGCAATGTGACTTGGTGTTAGTCATTGATTCTTGTATTACGGAAACGAGTAAAGAGACTTTCCGGTAACAAGGTTGAACTAGGTATGGAGATACCGACGATCGAATCTCGGGCAAGTAACATACTGAAGAATAAAGGGAACATCATACAGGATTAACTGAATCATTGACATAGAGGTTCGACCGATAAAGATCTTCATAGAACATGTAGGAATCAATATGGGCATCCAGGTCCCGCTATTGGTTATTGACCATAGAGGTGTCTCGATCATGTCTACATAGTTCTCGAACCCACAGGGTCTGCACACTTAAGGTTTGGTGACGTTCCCGTAGTATAGAATTATGCATGGTGGTGACCGATGGCTGTTCGGAGTCCTAGCTGAGATCCTGGACATCATGAGGAGCTCTGGAATGGTCCGTAGGTAAAGATTGATATATAGGATTTCCTGTTTTGGTCACCGGAAAAGTTCTGGGATTATCGGTAGTGTACAGGGAGTGCTAGGAGGGTACCAGGGGACCATCAGGAGGGGTGTCACGCCCCGAGGGGCATCATGGTCTGTGGGAGGATACAAACCAGCCCCTAGTGGGCTGTACGAAGCCTCCACTAAATCCCATGAGGTTTGAGAAGGAAAAAAATCCAAAGGTGGAGAGGTGGAAAGAGTTTCCAAGTGGAAAGGAGGAATCCTACTCCTAATATGATTGGAGTAGGACTCCTCCACCTCCAATTTCAACCAAACCTTGAGGGTTTGAGGCTGCCTCCTCCCCTCCCTCCCTCCTATATATACTACTAGATTTAGAGGGGAAAGCTAACCCTAATTGTCACGTGCTGCCCTCTTCTTCCTCTAGATCATTTTCTCCTCTAGATCAATTTTAACCGGTGCTTCGGCGAAGTCCTGCTAGAATTACTCCACCACCATCATCGCAATGCCGTCGCATTGCCGGAGAACTCATCTACTTCTCCGCTCCCTTTTGCTGGATCAAGAAGGCGGAGATCGTCATCGAGCTGTACGTGTGTTGACCGCGGAGGTGTCGTCCGTTCGGCACTAGATCGGAAGAACCACAATGGGATCGTGGGACGGCTCATGATGAGATCGTGGGATGGGTCGTGATTGGATCATGAAGGCGTTCGACTACATCAACCGCATTCCTTAACGCTTCCGCTTAGCGATCTACAAGGGTATGTAGATTCACTCTCCCTCTCGTAGATGCTCATCACCATGGATAGATCTTGCGTGTGCGTAGGATTTTTTTTGTTTCCCATGCAACGTTCCCCAACACCTTGTCCATGGCGCAAGGAGGATAGGAGGAGTCCTCCTCCAATCCTAGTAGGATTAGGACTCCTCTTTCCCACTTGGAAACTCTTTCCACCTTGAGTTTGTTTTCTCCTGGAACCACTCCAGTCGCATGGGCCCTTAGGGGAGGCTTCGGCCAGCCCACCAGGGCCTGGTTTACATCCTCTCACGGCCCATGTAGCCTCTTGGGTCGAGACACCCCTCCCGATGGTCCCTAGGTACCCTCCCGACACTCCCGATATACTACCTATGAGCCTGAAACTTTTTTGGCGACCAAAACAGGACTTCCTATATATCAATCTTTACCTATGGATCATTCCTTAGCTCCTCGTGGTGTCAGGGATCTCATCCAGGACTCCGAACAACCTTCGATTACCACCATACATAACTCTATACTACCAAAACGTCACTGAACCTTAAGTGTGCAAACCCTGCAGGTTCGAGAACTATGTAAACATGACCGAGATACCTCTACGGTCAATAACCAATAGCGGGACCTAGATGTCCATATTGGTTCCTACATATTCTACGAAGATCTTTATCGGTTGAACCTCTATGTCAAGGATTCCGTTAATCTCGTATGATGTTCCCTTTGTTCTTCGGTATGTTACTTTCCCGAGATTCGATCGTCGGTATCTCTATACCTAGTTCAATCTCGTTACCGGAAGTCTCTTTACTCGTTCTGTAATACAAGATCCTGTGGCTAACACTTTAGTCACATTGCTTGCAAGGCTTGTTGTGATGTTGTATTACCGAGTGGGCCATGAGATACCTCTCCGTCACACGGAGTAACAAATCTCGGTCTTGATCCATACCTACTCAACAGGCACTCTTGGAGATACCTGTAGAGCACCTTTATAGTCACCCAGTTACGATGCGACGTTTGATACACACAAGGCACTCCTCCAGTGTCAGTGAGTTGCATTATCTCATGGTCATAGCAACAGATACTTGACATGCAGAAAACTATAGCAATAAACTGACATGATTATTTGCTATGTTTATAGTTTGGGTCTTCTCCATCACGTCATTCTCCTAATGATGTGATCCCATTATCAAATGACATCTTATGTCCATGGCTAGGAAACCTTAACCATCTTTGATCAACGAGCTTGTCTATTAGAGGCATACTAGGGACATGGTGTTGTCTATGTATCCACACATGTATCTGAGTTCCGATCAATACAATTCTAGCATGGATAATAAACGATTATCATGACAAAAGAAATATGATAATAACTAATTTATTATTGCCTCTAGGGCATATTTCCAACAGTCTCCCACTTGCACTAGAGTTAATAATCTAGCTCACATCGCTATGTGGTTTGTTATGAATCTCACACCCAATGAGTTCTGGGGTTCGGTCATGTTTTGCATGTGAAAGAGGTTTTAGTGAACGGGTCTACGACATTCCGATCCATCTGTACTTTGCAAATCTCTATGTCATACTGTAGACACTGCTACCACGCTCCACTTGGAGCTATTCCAAATAGCTAGTCCACTATACGTATCCGGATTACTACTCACAGTCACCCGGATTGGTGTCAAAGCTTGCATCGACGTAACCCTTTACGGCAAACCCTTTATCACCTCCATAACCGAGAAACATTTCCTTAGTCCTTTAGTTACTAAGGATAATCTTGACTATTGTCTAGTGATCCACTCCTAGATCACTCTTGTACCCCTTGACAGACTCATGGCAAGGCACACACAGGTGTGGTACACATCATGGCATACTATATAGAGCCTATGGATTAAGCATAGGGGACGACCTTCGTCCTTTCTCTTTCTTCTGCCGTGGTCGAGCTTTGAGTCTCACTCAACTCCACACCTTACAAATTAGGCAAGAAGTCCTTCTTTGACTGATCTATTTTGAACTCTTTCAAAATCTTGTCTAGGTATGTACTCATTGAAAGTCTCATCAAGCATCTTGATCTATCTCTATAGATCTTGATGCCCAACAATTAGGTGGCTTTATCTAGGTCTTCCTTTGAAAAATACTATTCAAACAACCATTTATGATTTCCAGAAATTCTACATCATTTCCGATCAATAATATGTCAACCACATATACATATCAGAAATTCTATAGTGCTCCCACTCACTTTCTTGTAAATACAAGTTTCTCGTAAACTTTGTATAAACCCAAAAACTTTGATCACCTCATCAAAGCATATATTCCGACTCCAAGAAGCTAGCTCTAGCCCATAGAAGGATTGCTGGAGCTTGCACACCTTTTAGCATCCCTAGGATTGACAAAACCTTCTGGTTGTATCTCATACAACCTTTCCTCAAGGAAGGAAACGATGTTCTCAGATCCATCTGCCAGATTTCATAAATGAAAAACGCAGCAACTGCTAACATAATTCCTACAGGCTTTAGCATCGCTACGGGTGAGAAAGTCTCATCACAGTCAACTCCTTGAACTTGGCAAAAACTCCTTTGCAACAAGTCGAGCTTTATAAATGGTAACATTTACCATCAACGTATGTCTTCATCTTAAAGGTCCATTTGTACTCAACGACCTGCCATCCAATGGGCAAGTCTACCAAAGTCTATCCTTGGTTTTCATACATGGATCCTTTGTCGGATTTCATGGCCTCTAAATATTTGTTAGAATATGAGCCCATCATCGCTTCTCCATAGCTCGTAGGTTCATCGTTGTCCAACAACATAACCTCTAAGACAGGGTTGTCGTACCACTCAGGAGCAGTACGTGTCCTTGTTGACCTACGAGGTTCAATAGTAACTTGACCCGAAGTTTAATGATCATCATCATTAACTTCCTCTTCAACTAACGTAGGCTCCACAAAAACATCTTTCTGTAGTGCGCTACTCTCTGGTTGAAACAAAGGTTCGGCAACCTCATGAATTTCTATCTTCCTCCCACTCAATTCTTTCGAGAGAAACTCTTTCTCGACAAAGGACCCATTTCAGCAACAAACATTTTGTGCTTGTATCTAAGATAGAAGGTTCAACCAACTGTTTACTTTAGGGTATTATACGAAGATGCATTTGTCCTCTTTGGGTTCATGCCCATTAGGTGAAAACCATTTTCACATAAGCGTCGCAACCCCAAACATTAAGAAATGATAGCTTAGGTTTCCGCCAAACCAAAATTCATACGGTGTCATCTCAACGGACTTAGATGGTTCCCCTTTTAAAGTGAATGTAGTTGTCTCTAATGCATAACCCCAAAACGATAGTGGCAAATCGATAAGAGACATCATAGTTCGTACCATATCCAATAGAGCACGACTACGACGTTCGGAAAAACCATGACACTATGGTGTTCCAGGTGTCATGAGTTGTCAAACAACTTTCACATTGTCTAAAGTTGTATGCCAAACTCGTTACTCAGATATTCACCTCCACGATCATATCGTAGATATTTTTATCTTCTTGTCACGATGATCTTAAACTTCACTCTGGATTTGTTTGAACTTTTCAAATGTTTTAGACTTGTGTTTCATTAAGTAAATATACTCATATATACTCAAATCATCAGTGAAGGTAAGAAAATAATGATATCCACTGCACTCTACAACACTCATTGGATTGCATACATCAACATGCATCATTTCCAATAAGTTACTAGCCCGCTCCATCATATCGAAAATGGGATCTTAAGTCATCTTGCCCATGAGGCATGGCCCTCATGTCTCAACCGATTCGAAATTGAATGAGTCCAAAGATCCATCATCATGGGGTTTCTTCATGCGATTTATACCAATATGACATTTAGAGGCAGTGCCATAAGTATGTGGTACTATCGTTATTAACTTTGTATCTTTTGGCATAAATGTTATGAACATGTGTATTACTACGATCAAGATTCAACAAACCATTATCATTGGGTGCATCACCATTGAAGCTATTATTCATGTAAACAGAATAACCATTGTTCTCTAACTTAAATGAATAACCGTGTTGCAATAAATAGATCTAATCATGTTCATGCTTAAAGCAAACACCAAATAACATTTATTTAGGTTTTTCACTAATCCCAAAGGTAGAGAGAGCATGCGATGTTGATCACATCAACCTTGGAGACATTTCCAACACACATCGTCAACTCACCCTTAGCTAGTCTCCGTTTCTTCCGTAGCTTTTATTTCGAGTTACTAACATTTAGCAATGGAACCGGTATCCAAGGAGTACTAGCAAGGTACACATCAATAACACATATATCAAATATACTTCTGTCAGCGTTGCCAGCCTTTTTATCTACCAAGTATCTAAGGTTGTTCCGCTTCAGTGACCGTCCCTCATAACAGAAGCACTTAGTCTCGGGTTTGGGTTCAACTTTGGGTTTCTTTACTAGATCAGCAACTGACTTTCCATCCATGAAGTTTCCCTCCTAGTCCTTGCCCTTCTCGAAACTAGTGGTTTCACTAACCATCAACACTTGATGCTCCTTCTTGATTTCTACCTTCGCTGTGTCAAACATCGCGAATAGCTCAAGGATCATTATTTCCATACCTGGCCTTTTATAGTTCATCACGAAGCTCTAATAGCTTAGTGACAGTGACTTGGAGAACTATATCAATCACTATCTTATCTGGAAGATCAAATCCCACTCGATTCAAGCGATTGTAGTACCCAGACAATGTGAGCACATGCTCAATGATTGAGATATTCTCCTTCATCTTACAGGCAAAGAATCTTGCTGGAGATCTCATATCTCACAACATGGGCATGAGCCTGAGATCCCAATTTCAGCTCTTAGAACATCTCATATGTTCCATGACGTTCAAAATGTTTTGGAGCCTCAATTCTAAGCCATAATGCATGATGCACTGAACTATCAAGTAGTCATCGGAACGTGCCTGTCAGATGTTCACAACATTTACAAACGATGCTAGAGGGGGTGGTGCACCGAGCGGTGCATTTAGGAGATAAGCCTTCTGTGCAGCAATGAGGACAATCCTCAGATCACGGACCCAATCCGCAATATTGCTGCCATCATCTTTCAACCGTATTTCTCTAGGAACATATAAAAATGCAAGGGAGATACATCGTGAGCTACTAATCTACAACATAATTTGCAAAGACACTACTGACAATGTTCATGATAATGAGTTTAATTAATCATATTGACTAAGAACTCCCACTCAAATTGACTTCCCTTCGGTCATTCCAGTGATACATGATACAAATTCACCAACTCAAGTCTGAGCATCACGTGAGTCGAGGTGGTTTCAGTGGTGAACATCATCATGTTAATCATATCTACTATATGACTCATGTTTGACCTTTCGGTCTCTTGTGTTCCGAGGCCATGTCTGTACATACTAGGCTTGTCAAGTTTAACCCGAGTGTTCTACATGTGCAACACTAGCTTGCACCCGTTGTATGTGAACGTAGAGTCGATCACACCCGATCATCACGTGGTGTCTCGACACGATACACTTTCGCAATAGTGCACACTTGAGGAGAACACAATTTATCTTGAAATTTTAGTGAGGGATCACCTTATAATGCTACCATCGTCCTAAGCAAAACAAGGTGCATAAATGGATTAACATCACATGCAAATCATAAGTAACATGATATGGCCATGAACTTGTGCTTTTGATCTCCATCCTTAAAGCACCGACACGATCTCCATCGTCACCGTCATGACACCAAGATCTCCATCATCTTGATCTCCATCAACGTGTCCCCATTGGGGTTGTCGTGCCCACCATGCTTCTACTAATATTGCTACCACTTAGCGATAAAGTGTAGCGACCCGACCTGAAAGGTCGAATCTCCAGTGTTTCCGTACCATCCCAAGATCATGCTGGTACCCACACGGTACATCAATGTATATATCAAAGTGAAATCACACAACTTTATTAATCAGAAATCTCATATCGAATTCTTTATTACAATAAAGATTACAATAAAGTGGCTGAAGGGCAACTCATGAGATAAACTAAACCAAAGTCTTGCGGAAGCTTCAAAGGTAGTTAAGTACATCTGACTCCAAGGGCATCTCACCGAGCGTAGAGCGTATCCTCACTCCTGGTCGGAAAAATACTCTGCAACATGATACGCTGCAGCCGTGTAGGTCAGCATATTGAATAGGCCGCAATGTCACCAAAAAAAAGGGGTAAAATAATCATACCTTCTATATGCATATATGGCAGGTGGGGTAGCAAGTTTTGCATAAAGCCAATTTTTCCTACAACAAGAGAGGGCAAAGCAAAAGTTATTACTACATTGTTGGTTGTTTAATGAGATGGTTCAACCAACCAATTCTCATACCCAAGTTGTCATTAATACCCACATCATTATAATACTTTGTGTTGAGAGTTCTAGATAGTTTCAGTTCCTTTGGCTCAAACTATCCATGACCGTGGGCTAATCAATTAGGTTTGTGTACTCTGCAGAGTTTTGCACACGTTCCCCACAAGATTTGATCGCCTCCCTTGAATTTCTCACACTTCAGGGTGTTTGAGAAACGGATGACCAAAACATGGTCTTCTAAAAGGTTTCCTTGAGACTCTGTTGGTGCCCATCCTTTCCTACCATTCTTCTACATCTCATAGCACCGCCTGTCCAGGGTCACCACGATATCCAACCAAGCCAGAGCCCATAATGGCTTGTGACTGTGTAGGTAAGCCTTGGGTCTTGAAGCATCCATCCATCTCTTTGTGCCTGGGTGGACCTTTCCTCGTGAATACTGGCACTTCTCCAACAACACCTATGCTAACCACTGGCTTCTCCAGGGCGCCGTTCAACCATCATCCACCCAAAGGTATGTTGAAGACTCGGAGCCTTGATGTTTTGTTCATCAAGTAGGTCTTGTAATTATTATCTCACAGCTCTCATGAATCACACAACCAACCCCGTCTACTAACAGCATAGCAAAATTTAAACAACGTTTCCCGGGGCCAAAGTGTCAAAAGGGTTGAGGAGTCCCTACCACATGATACTACATCAAGTAACCAAGTTTCCAAATTACCTACTTTGCATGCAATTGGGGAGATGGTAGAACTAATGCAAATAAAACATGGGTAAACATGATCAAAGTGATTTGCCTTCCTGACGATCCTCGTACTCAAGTGACTCTAGATAACAAGCTTCGCACTCCGGAAAACCTAACGAATCAAACAAAGCACGCAATCAGCATAACTACATACAATTCACACAACAGCAAGGTAACAAATATTTCAACAAACAATAGCACAATCAAAAGGAAAATCACTCAAAGTAGAAGACTCTAAAATTTTTGGTGTCAAAATTTCTACTAAGACATAATAAAAAAAAATTTGTTTTCAGCAACTAATCATTAGATAATAGAAAAGTAAATGCAAAATTTTTATTAGAAAACAGGAAGTATTTCATTATAAAAGTTTTGTGCAAAAAGGGTTACTACAAAACATTTTTTCTAAACAATACTCATGGTGAAACAAAGTTAACCTGTTTAAACTACAGCACAAAACAAAATAAAATATTTTTATAAAAAAAAAGTTCACCTAATGTTTAACAACAGAACTAAATAAACTAAAATAAAAAGTTAAACTAGAACAAAATCAACTAAAACTAAAATGAAAAAAATTCAATTAAACACTAAGAAGAAACTAAACAGAATCTATTTTTACTAAAAGCCTTAATCTAAATTTACTAAAAATTCTCAATTAGTGATGGATTATAAAACTAACCAATACAAAACAGTGGCAAAAAGAATCACTCAAAAATAAGTTTTTAAACTCAAGTTATTCAAGTTTTAGTGATTTGATCAAATTTAACAAAATTCAAAATTAAAAGGTCAAATTTGAAAACTAAGACTACATACGGAAAGTACATGAAATTTTTGACATGTTGCAAAAAGAATCATGCAAAAACTCTAAATATTTTAAAAGATATAATAAAAATAAAAACAGAACACATTCTATTTTCTAAAACAGAAACTGAAAAGAAAAATTATTTAGCTATCGGACAAGGGTGACGTGGCGGCTTCCTATTGGTCAAAAAAGCGCGCTATGGTGTTTGCGGCAGATGACCGAAGCGTAAAAGAAAACGGTTCGCCATTTTAATCTTTCTAATCCGATCCGTTGATCCTAGATCTAACGGCTACGGAGAGGGGGCAGGGCTTACAGAGGTGGAGGTCAGGGTTTCCGCGAGGTCGACGACGGTCGGACGTTGGATTTGGTCGGAGACGATGGTGCGGTGGTCGAGGGCGGCATTCGAAGGGTCCAGGCGACGGCGGCGAAGCTTCGGCGACGATTGGTGGCGTCGGTTGGGGCTGGGGACGATAGGGGCGACGGCGTCGAGCTCGGAGAGCTTCGGTGGGGTGCCGAACTCCGGCGAGGTGCGGGGCGATGTTCTGGCGACGGGAGTGGGGTTTCGGGGCTGGAATGGAGCGCAGCGAGGGCAGGGCTTTATATAGGCGCGGCGAGGGGTCGAGAGAGGGAAAGGGGAGCGAGATCCTGGGAGGAGGGATCTCCGGCGAGGTCGGGGGACGCAGGGAGGGAGATGAGGGCTATCATGGCGCTGTCGGATGGTGGGGTCTGCTCGTCAGTGAGGGAGAGGGCGGCGTTAGCACGTCGGTGACCGATTCAGAGCGATCTCGGGGAATAAAGGCTGGTGGGCCGGCCGGTTTTCTAATTAAAACGTTTAAATTCGTTTCGTGTTCTATTTTCCAGAGAATTAAAATCTCATTAAGGCATTCAAAACATTTCCAAAATGTGAAGATATATATATCAAATTGATCACGGGAATAAATCCTATTAAATGAACATTTTTGCATGGCCCAATGAATACTTTTTAAAAAAATATTTTCAGAAAATGTCTAAATTGATTTTAAATTATTTTGCAATAAATTTTCAAATAACCCCCTGGTTTTATTGTTCTAATATTTCACAAATACGCCCCTGGTGTAGAGTGTCATGTTACTTCTCTCTTTTTATGAATAATTCCAAGAGTTTTCAAAGTAGGGGAAACAAGTAAATAGAAAAATGAAAGTGGCCTTTTAGAAATCCAGAAGAAAAACTTCAACAATTCATTTCATTCAAACAATGTTATGATGATGCATAGCTGTATTTCATAACATTCCAAATAGAATTTTGGGATGTTATAAACCTACCCACCTTAAGATGAATGTCGCCCTCGAGATTCGGGTTGGCTAGAAAATAGGTGAGGGTGGTCTCGACGAAGATCTTGTTCGCGTTCCCAGGTGGCTTCCTCCTCGGTGTGGTGACTCCACAAAACCTTACAAAACTTGATGGTCTTGCTACGGGAAACTCTGTTGGTAGTCTCGAGGATTCTGACAGGCATCTCCTCGTAAGTCCGATCACTGTCCAGTTGTATGGCCTCTAGGGGCACTGTGTCTCTCAAAGGAATATCAGCCATCTCAGTGTGGCATTTCTTTAGCTGAGAAACATGGAAAACATCATGAACTCCGGACAATGCTTTCGGCAATTCCAATTTGTATGCAACTTCGCCTCTACGTTCAAGAATTTTGTAGGGGCCTATGAATCTGGGTGCTAACTTTCCTTTAACACCAAACCTCTTGATCCCTCAAAGTGGGGACACACGAAGGTATGCTCGGTCTCCCACTTCATACGTCACTTCCTTGCGTTTGCTGTCAGCATAGCTCTTCTGCTTGGATTGGGCTATCTTGAGTCGGTCTTGAATCAGTTTGACCTTTTCTTCAGAATCTCGGATAAGATTGGGACCAAAAAGCTTTCGGTCTCCAACACCATCCCACATCAATGGTGTTCGGCACCTCCTTCCATATAAAGCTTCAAAAGGGGCCATCTTCAGACTCGTCTGATAACTGTTGTTGTACGAGAACTCTGCATAAGGTAAGTTGTCCTCCCAACTAGATCCATAGTCTAGCGCACAACCTCTCAACATGTCCTCCAGAATCTGGTTGACTCTCTCCGTCTGTCCATCGGTCTACGGATGAAAAGCTGTACTGAATTCCAGCCTTGTACCCAAAGTTTCGTGTAACTGATGCCAAAACTTTGAGGTAAATTGTGTTCCTCTATCTGACACGATACTCCTCGGAACTCCATGCAGACATACGATCCTGGTCATATATATCTTGGCTAACTTAGCACTGGTATAGGTGGTCTTCACTGGAATGAAATGAGCCACCTTGGTCAAGCGATCGACCACTACCAAGATGGAATCATAACCTGAACGGGTCCTGGGTAATCCTGTGATGAAATCCATACCAAGCTTATCCCATTTCCACTCGGGTATCGGTAAAGGTTGGAGTAACCCTGCTGGTTTCTGATGTTCTGCCTTTACTCGCTGACAAACATCACATACCACAACATGTTCGGCAATATCCTTCTTCATACCTGTCCACCAGTAACTTTCCTTCAAATCCAGGTACATCTTGGTGTTGCCTGGGTGTATCGAGTAGGGTGAATCGTGCGCTTCTTGAAGTATCAACTTCCTGAGCTCTGGGTCATTGGGCACATATATTCGGTTCTTAAACCATAAAGTACCTTGTTCATCTTCACGAAAGTCTTTAGCTTTTCCATCCTTCATTCTCTGCTTTATCTCAGCTACCTCCTTGTCTGATTTCTGGGCTTCACGAATTCTTTCAGTCAAGGTGGACTGGATCTCTAGTGTGGCAACATATCCTTTGGAACTATCTCTAGCCGGAGCTCTCTGAGATCATCGGCTAACTCCTGGGGTAATCCTCCTGCTATGAGTGTGTTCACATAACTCTTCCGACTCAAAGCATCTGCTACAACATTTTCCTTTCCTCGATGGTAATGCAGTCTCATGTCATAGTCCTTGATTAACTCTAGCCATCTCCTCTGTGTGAGGTTCAACTCCTTCTGTGTGAAGATATACACGCTTTTATGATCAGTGTAAACATCACAACTATTTCCGATGAGGAAATGTCTCCAGGTCTTGAGTGCGTGCACTACAGCTGCTAGTTCCAAATCATGGGTGGCATAGTTCAACTCATGAGGTCGTAACTGTCTGGATGCACAGGCTACAACTTTTCCCTCCTGCATGAGTACTCCTCCAAGTCCTTGACGTGAAGCATCACAATAAACCTGGAAGTCCTTCCGAATATTTGGCAAAATCAACACTGGGGCTGTGACCAAATGTTTCTTCAACTCCTGGAAACTGGCCTCACATTCCTTAGTCCAAATATACTTAGACTCTTTCTTCAACAATTCCGTCATGGGTTTGGCAATCTTTGAGAAATTCTCAATGAACCTCCGGTAATATCCGGCAAGTTCGAGAAAACTGCGGATCTCCTTAACTGAGGTGGGTGACTTCCACTCGGTGACTGCTTCAACCTTAGCGGGGTCCACTTCTATTCCATCTCCAGAAATAACATGTCCAAGGAGTCCGACTTCCGTCAGCCAGAATTCACATTTACTGAACTTGGCATATAACTGATGCTCTCTAAGCTTTTCCAGAACTAAACGCAAGTGTTTCCTTGTGTTCTTCCTCGCTCTTGGAGAATATCAAAATGTCATCGATAAACACCATGACAAACTTGTCCAGATATTCCATAAACACTTTGTTCATAATATTCATGAGATAGGCAGGAGCATTAGTCAAACCAAAAGACATGACTATATACTCATATAGGCCATACCTTGTGGTGAAGGCTGTTTTGGGTATATCCTGTTCACGAATTTTCAATTGGTGATACCCTGATCGAAGATCGATCTTGGAGAATACTTTGGCTCCCACTAGTTGATCGAACAAGTCATTAATCATCGGTAGAGGGTACTTGTTCTTGATAGTCACCTCGTTCAATGCACGATAATCGACTACCATCCTCAAGGTTTTATCCTTCTTCTCCACCAAAAGAACTGGAGCTCCCTAAGGTGAAGAACTTGGGCGAATATACCCTTTGTCCAATAACTCCTTAATCTGCTTCTTGATTTCTTCCAAATCATTTGCGGGCATCCGATATGGTCTCTTGGAAATTGGAGCTGTTCCTGGTAGTAACTCTATCAGAAATTCAATCTCTCTATCTGGTGGCATGGCTGGTAATTCCTTCGAGAATACATCTGGAAAGTCTTGTACCACCGGCACTTCCTCCTGAACCACTCCTGTGAGGGAATTTAACCGAGCACTCATCTGTGTGCATCGGGATACATACTTAATCCTCTTGTTCTCTAGGGTGGTGAGCAAAATAGACTTGCTGGGGCAATCAAGGTTTCCTTCATACTTGGTCATCCAATCCATGCCTAGGATTCTAAGATGATGAGGTCGGTGGGAAAAACATGGTTTCCTATATGGAGTTTCAATGCGTGGCATCCTATCCCTGCCATCATCATACCTCCTGGGGAATTGACCTTAATGGCCTGACTAAGGATTCTGGTGGGTAAACCATACTTTTCCACAACTACCCTTGATATGAATGAATGAGTTGCACCAGAATCAAAAAGTACCATAACTGGACGTGAATGCAATAAAAACTTACCAACCACAGTCTCGAGCTGATCATAGACTTCTTCCACATCAATGTGGTTCACCTGAGCACGAGGACAATGATTTGGCTTCTTAGCCGATGAGTTGCCGTTGTTGTTGCCATTTCCATTTCCTTGCTTGTTCTGGGGACATTCGGTGGCATAGTGCCCTATCTTGTGGCACTTGAAGCAGGTGATATGGTTCAGATCCTTCTGAGCTGGAGCGGACGGTGCTGGTTGCCATTCCCACTTCCATTGTCATTCTTGAAGTTGTCATTGTTGGGACGATTATTCCCATTTCCTCCATGGTTGTGGCTTCCATGGTTGTGCACGTGATGAGTGTGTCCTCCATACTTATCGGTCCCTGATCCGGTATTCCCTGAGTATGGGGAGTAGCGGGGCTTCTGTTGAGCTCCAGAGTTAGACTTCCCCTGTCCATACTTCCTCTTGCGGTTTTCAATTTGCTGCTGCTTCCCTTCCAAGATGAGGGCCTTGTCTACCAGCTCCTGGTAGTTGTTGAAAGTAGCCACCATCAGCTGCACGCTCAACTCATCGTTGAGTCCTTCTAGGAACTTCTCCTGTTTGGTTGCATCATCGGCCACATCTCCTGGTGCATAACGAGCCAACAGGCTGAATTCATCCACATACTGGGCCACGGAGCGGTTCCCCTGGCGTAAGTTGCGAAACTCACGCTTCTTCAGACTCATGGCTCCAGCTGAGACATGAGCGGTGCAGAAAGCTAGCTTGAACTGCTCCCAAGTCACACCAGCAATGGGGTATGTGGTGGTGTAGTTCTCCCACCATGAAGCTGCTGGTCCCTCCAGTTGATGAGCGGCAAAGCGCACCTTTTCAGCCTCAGTGCATCCAGCGGTGATGAGTTCCATCTCCATCTTGCGGAGCCAATCATCTGCCACAATGGGCTCAGTGCTGCTAGAGAAAGTTGGTGGATTCAGCCTCAGAAAACGGGTGAGGTTGTCGCCCTGAGGTGGAGGGTGGTTGCTATGGTTGTTGGTCTGGTTCTGGATCAACAACTGCATCAGGGCATTCTGCTGCTAGAGAAGTTGTGTGAGTTCCGGCGGGAAGGTGAAGTCGGGCTCATGTCGCGGAGGCATCTTGTTGTTTTCAAAGGGGTGAGAATTAGAATAGAACAAGGGCCTAAAGGAAAATTTTCACTACCCATATGCAATGCAACATACATATCACACCAAACACTCATTCATTTATTCAACTCAAGGTTCAAACACCGAGATACAAGTCTCCAAATAAACTAGGCATCGACCTACGTTTTAACGACGAAATTTAAAGATACATGGGGCATGACTAAAGTTCTCTTCAAAATTCCATGGTAATGTGGCCTCCCCCGGTGGCGCTCTCCTCATAGTCATCATCGTTGCTGATCAAGGGAGCCATGTCTCTTTTTGGGTGAAGATTTTCTCCCATGTTCAGCTATTCCTCTAGAGTTGCAATGCGAGTGTTCAGCTTCTCGATCCTCTCTAAGAAATCCTTCACTTCATGCTCATGCTCGTACTTGGCTTCCTGTAGGTCAGCCTCGAGGTCAAACTCGCGGTTCATGAGCCTCTTGATCATCTTCGTGTCTGCGCGTACCCGAAGCTCCAAGGTCCTGATGTGAGTCTCCAAAGTCTGGATATAGGAAATGGTGGAGTCTTCAGTGGGAGTGTTTATGATATTTCCATTAGCATCCCTGCGACAAACCATGCCGAGTCCTGGCGAAATGGGACCACCCCTATATTCCTCCTGAATACGTCCGAGGGCACGGTGAATCGCCATGTCCCTCCCAAGAATCCACCTGGGTGCCACAAACTTGAAGTCGATGGGTTCTTTACGATTTCCAAAGGTCTTTCCAGGGATGTGCACCTCGATCCTGTAGCGACCGACTTGTGCAAAAGACATGATAGGAGTCTCGGTGATGCTTCGCAAAGCGATCCTTACGTCCCTGACGATCTTCACCATCTCTTTGCCAAAGGGCATCGTCGCGTCAGGCTGGCAAAACTCCATGAACAAAACTGGGGTGAAGGTGGCCATCTAGAAAGGTTGAAATAATCGGAGGGAAGTCAAAAATGAACAGATGAGAATATAAGAATTTTAAAGACAAAAAAATCCTAAGGCTTTTCCAATCCTAGAGGTTACGTCCTACGGTCAGCGTGAGCTCTGGTAAAATTTCTGTAGCGACCCGACCTGAAAGGTCGAATCTCCGGTGTTTCCGTACCATCCCAAGATCATGCTGGTACACACATGGTACATCAATGTATATATCAAAGTGAAATCACACAACTTTATTAATCGGAAATCTCATATCGAGTTCTTTATTACAATAAAGATTACAATAAAGTGGCTGAAGGCCAACTCATGAGATAAACTAAACGAAAGTCTTGCGAAAGCTTCAAAGGTAGTTGAGTCCATCTGACTCCAAGGGCATCTCACCGAGCGTAGAGCGTATCCTCACTCCTGGTCGGAAAAATACTCTGCAACATGATACGTTGCAGCCGTGTAGGTCAGCATATTGAATATGCCGGCAATGTCACCAAAAAAGGGGTAAAATAATCATATCTTCTATATGCATATATGGCAGGTGGGGTAGTAAGTTTTGCATAAAGCCAATTTTTCCTACAACAAGAGAGGGCAAAGCAAAAGTTATTACTACGTTGTTGGTTGATTAATGAGATGGTTCCACCAACCAATTCTCATACCCAAGTTGTCATTAATACCCACATCATTATAATACTTTGTGTTGAGAGTTCTAGATAGTTTCAGTTCCTTTGGCTCAAACTGTCCATGACCGTGGACATGGCTAATCGATTAGGTTTGGGTACTTTGTAGAGTTTTGCACATGTTCCCCATAAGATTTGATCGCCTCCGTTGAATTTCTCACACTTCAGGGTGTTTGAGATTTGGATGACCAAAACATGGTCTTCTAAAGGGTTTCCCTAAGACTATCGGTGCCCATCCTTTCCTACCGTTCTTCTACATCTCGTAGCACCGCCTGTCCATGGTCACCATGATATCCAACCAAGCCAGAGCCCATAATGGCTTGTGACTGTGCAGGTAAGCCTTGGGTCTTAAAGCATCCATCCATCTCTTTGTGCCTGGGTGGACCTTTCCGCGTGAATACTGGTACTTCTACAGCAACACCTAGGCTAACCATTGGCTTCTCCAGGGCGCCGTTCAACCATCATCCACCTAGAGGTATGTTGAAAACTTGGAGCCTTCAAGTCTTGTTCATCAAGTAGGTCTTGTAATTATTATCTCACAACTCTCATGAATCACACAACCGACCCCGTCTACTAACAGCATAGCAAAATTAAAACGACGTTTCCCGGGGCCAAAGTGTCAAAAGGGTTGAGGGGTCCCTACCACATGATACTACATCAAGTAACCAAGTTTCCAAATTACCTACTTTGCATGCAATTGGGGAGATGGTAGAACTAATGCAAATAAAACATGGGTAAACATGATCAAAGTGACTTGCCTTGCTGACGATCCTCGGACTCAAGTGACTCTAGATAACAAGCTTCGCACTCCGGATGATCTAACGAATCAAACAAAGCACACAATAAGCATAACTACATACAATTCACACAACAGCAAGGTAACAAATACTTCAACAAACAATAGCACAATCAAAAGGAAAATCACTCAAAGTAGAAGACTCTAAAATTTTTGGTGTCAAAATTTCTACTAAGACATAACAAAACAAAATTTGTTTTCAGCAACTAACCATTAGATAACAGAAAAGTAAATGCAAAAATTTTATTAGAAAACAGGAAGTATTTCATTATAAAAGTTTTGTGCAAAAAGGGTTACTACAAAACATTTTTTTCTAAACAATACTCATGGTGAAACAAAGTTTACCTATTTAAACTAGAGCACAAAACAAAATAAAATATTTTTATAGAAAAAACTAGTTCACGTAATGTTTAACAAGAGAACTAAAAAAATTAAAATAAAAAGTTAAACTAGAACAAAATCAACTAAAACTAAAATGAAAACAACTCAATTAAACACTAAGAAGAAACTAAACAAAATCTGTTTTTACTAAAAACCTTAATCTAAAATTTAATAAAAATTCTCAAACAGTGATGGATGATAAACCTAACCAATACAAAATAGTGGCAAAAAGAATCACTCAAAAATAAGTTTTTAAACTCAAGTTATTCAAGTTTTAGTGATTTCATCAAATTTAACAAAATTCAAAATTAAAAGCTCAAATTTGAAAACTAAGACTATAGACAGAAACTACATGAAATTTTTGACATGTTGCAAAAAGAATCATGCAAAAACTCTAAATTTTTTAAAATATATAATAAAAATAAAAAGATAACACATTCTGTTTTCTAAAACAGAAATAGAAAAGAAAAATTATTTAGCTATCGGACAGGGGTGACGTGGCGGCTTCTTATTGGTCAAAAAAGCACGCGTGTGGTGTTTGCGGCAGACGACCGAAGCGTAAAAGAAAACGGTTCACCGTTTTAATCTTTCTAATCCGATCTGTTGATCCTAGATCTAACGGCTACGGAGAGGGGGCAGGGCTTAGAGAGGTGGAGGTCGGGGTTCCAGCGAGGTCGACGGCGGCCGGACGTTGGAGGTGGTCGGAGACGATGGTGCGGTGGTCGAGGGCGTCGTCCGAAGGGTCCAGGCAACAGCGGCGAAGCTCTGGCGACAATTGGTGGCGTCGGTTGCGGCTGGGGACGACAGGGGCGACAACGTCGAGCTTGGACAGCTTCGGTGGGGTGCCGAACTCCGACGAGGTACGGGGCGATGTTCTGGCGAGGGGAGTGGGGTTTCGGGGGTGGAATGGAGCGCGACAAGGGCAGGGCTTTATATAGGCGCGGCACGGGGTCGAGAGAGGGAAAGGGGAGCGAGATCCGGGGAGGAGGGATCTCCGGCGAGGTCGGGGGACGCAAGGAGGGAGATGAGCGGTGTGATGGTGCTATCGGACGGTGGGGTTCGCTCGTCAGTGACGGAGAGGGCGGCGTTAGCGCATCGGTGACCGATCCGGAGCGATCTCGGGGAGTAAGGGCTGGTGGGCCGGCCAGTTTTCTAATTAGAACGTTTAAATTTGTTTCCTTTTCTATTTTCCAGAGAATTAAAATCTCATTATTGATCAGGGAAATAAATGCTATTAAATGAACATTTTTCCACGGCCCAATGAATACTTTTAAAAAAATTATTTTCAGAAAATGCCTAAATTGATTTTAAATTCTTTTCAAATAAATTTTCAAATAACCCCCTGGTTTTATTGTTCTAATATTTCACAAAGATGCCCCTGGTGTGGAGTGTCATGTTACTCCACTCTTTTTCTAAATAATTCCAAGGGTTTTCGAAGTAGGGGAAACAAGTAAATAGAAAAATTAAAGTGGTCTTTTAGAAATCTAGAAGAAAAACTTCAATAATTCATTTCATTCAAACAATGTTATGATGATGCATAGCTGTATTTCATAACATTCCAAAATAGAATTTTGGGATGTTACATAAAGTAAAGCATTACATAGCGCTTAATGATTGACACGCAGGTCATACAATAATTAAAGACAACCCTATGGCTCCTGTTGGTTGCCGTACTCATCGACATGCAAGTCGTGATATTCTATACAATACATGATCATCTCATACATCACATATATCTCATCATGTAATTGGCCATACCACATCACAACATACCCTGCAAAAACAAGTTAGACGTCCTCTAATCCTTGCTGCATGTTATGCGTGGCTGCTACGGGTATTTAGAAAGATCAATTCTCACCTATCCAAAAACCACCACGGTGATACACAAATTGCTATTCAACCTTCTCAAGGACCGCCTTTGTCGAGTCCGATCCAACTAGAGTAGGAGAGACAGACACCCGCCAGCCATCTTTGTGCAACAAAGTTACACGTCACTCAATGGAACCGGTCTCTCATAAGCATGCAAGTAAGGTTGGTCTAGGCCGCTTCATCCCACAATACCGCTGAATCAAAACACGACCAAGGGAGGAAGCAATCTAAGCATAAATGCCCACATACTCCTTTATGTTCTACTTGTGATGTCATCTACTCATAGACCTAGCTCATGATGCCACTATTGGGGAACATTGCATGGGAAACAGAAAATTTCCTACGCACATGCAAGATCTATCCATTTTGATGAGCATCTACGAGAGGGAGAGTGGATCTACATACCCTTGTAGACCGCTAAGTGGGAAGCGTTAAGAAACGCAGTTGATGTAGTCGAACGTCTTCGCGATCCAAATCAACGAGCATCCTGCGATCCCATCACGATCCATCCCGCGATCAAATCACGAATTGTCTCACAATTTTGATCACGGTCCTTCCGATCTAGCGCCGAACGGACAGCGCCTCCACGTTCAGCACACGTACAGCTCGATGATGATCTCCGCCTGCTTGATCTAGCAAGAGAGAGTGGAGAGGTAGATGAGTTCTCTAGCAGCACGACGGCATGGCGGCGATGGTGGTGGAACAATTCCAGCAGGGCTTCGCCTAAGCACCGCTGAAACGATCTAGAGTAGAAACTACGATCTAGAGGAGAGGGCAACACGTGGCTGATTTCTGTGTCTCAAAACCCTCAAAAAACCTCTAGTTTATATAGGAGGAGGGAGGGAGGAGGCTTGGCTCCCAAGGGGCCATCCCTAGTCCTTGGATCAAGGAGGAGAGGAGGAGTCCTCCTCTAATCCTAGTAGGATTAGGACTCCTCCTTCCCACTTGGAAACAATTTCCACCTTGAGTTTTTTTCCTCCTCCAACCACTCCAGCGCATGGGCCCTTAGGGGAGGCTTCAGCCAGCCCACTAGGGGCTGGTTTACATCCTCCTACAGCCCATGTAGCCTCTTTGGTCGAGACACCCCTCCCGATGGTCCCCCGGTACCCTCCCGGCACTCTCGGTACACTACCGATGAGCCCGAAACTTTTCTGGTGACCAAAACAGGACTTCCTATATATCAATATTTACCTCCGGACCATTTCAGAGCTCCTCGTGACATCCGGGATCTCATGCGGTACTCCGAACAACCTTCGGTCACCACCATACATAACTCGATACTACCAAAACGTCACCGAACCTTAAGTGTGCAGACCATGCGGGTTCGAGAACTATGTAGACATGACCGAGACACCTCTATGGTCAATAACCAATAGCGGGAACTGGATGCCCATATTGGTTCCTACATATTCTTTGAAGATCTTTATCGGTTTAACCTCTATGTCAAGGATTTGATTAATCATGTATGTTGTTCCCTTTGTTCTTCGGTATGTTACTTGCCCGAGATTCGATCATCGGTATCTCTATACCTAGTTCAATCTCGTTACCGAGAAGTCTCTTTACCCGTTCTGTAATACAAGATCCCGTGGCTAACACTTTAGTCACATTTCTTGCAAGGCTTGTTGTGATGTTGTATTATCGAGTGGGTCCTGAGATACCTCTCCATCACACGGAGTAACAAATCCCAGTCTTGATCCATACCTACTCAACAGAAACTCTCAGAGATACCTGTAGATCACCTTTATAGTCACCCAGTTATATTGCGACATTTGATACACACAAGGCACTCCTCCAATGTCAATGAGTTGCATGATCTCATGGTCATAGGAACAGATACTTGACATGCAGAAAACTATAGCAATAAACTGACACGATCATATGCTACGTTTATAGTTTGGGTCTTGTCCATCACATCATTCTCCTAATGATGTGATCCTATTATCAAGTGACAATTTTATGTCCATGGCTAGGAAACCTTAACCATCTTTGATCAACGAGCTAGACTATTAGAGGCATAATAGGGACATTGTGTTGTGTATGTATCCACACATGTATCTGAGTTTCCGATCAATACAATTCTAGCATGGATAATAAACAATTATCATGAACAAGGAAATATGATAATAACTAATTTATTATTGCCTCTAGGGCATACTTCCAACATCCTTGAGCTCATCCTAGACCTTTGCCACACAAGCCTCATGCTTATTGCTAGTGGCTTGTAGGGCGAAGAGTGCGGTTGCCGCCTCTTTGGCCGCCGCCCTCTGAACGGAAGCTTCATCCTTGGCACATTGAAGCTCGGCCTTGACCTTTTCTATCTCCTTTGATGAGTCTGCAAAAATGTTAAACTATATGACAACGCGCGTCGACATTGTTCGGGCAAAGGTATTCAGATTTTATTCAGACTTACCCCGTGCCTCGTCAAACCTCTTGTTGAGGGCTTCAATTTCATTCTTGGAGCATTTTAGCTTTCGGTTCAGCTCGTCTAGCTTGGTGCTATTTATCGCCGCCGCCGTCGACGACGCCTACACTACACATACATTGGACATATTACATGGGTTTCCAACTCCCGCATTGTCATCAATCCGATCATATATCAGATCTTGTTAAGAGCTACCCTAACATGCCGAACACTTAAAGTGTATCTTGTCCGGCATCGGGTACATGATTGACCCCTAGGTAAGTTTTTTCAAACTCACCTAGGGCTCGGGGGCTTCCGTGTGTACAATGGAAATAAATAAAACCTTTGCAAATAAAAGAATCTAATGACTTACTTGAAAACCCGTTAGGAGACCTTTGAAGGCCTCCGTCAGTCCATTGTCAACAGACTGGACGCTCTTTAGTGTGTCACCCATAAGGGTACAGTACTCCTTGGAGACGGAGGCGCTTGACATAGCCTCTTCCATCACCGGCCACCCATCGGTCGGCGACACCGGTGGTGATCGGATAACCTGATCACCGACCAGGGTTTGAACCGGTACCTCCAAAGGCGTGGTGCGCTCCGAAGATGCCCTTGGAGGGGACTATGCGGCCGCTCGTTCGGCCTCCTTAGTGTCCGGGCAGGGTACCTCCACTCGGTCTTCGGTGACCGAGGTGTTAGCCTCGGCCATTATGTTGTTCCCCCCGCCGTCGGTGCTAGGCTCGATAGGAGCATGTTCGGATGACACCTCCGCAGTGTCCTTCGCGGCGCCAGGGGTGGTGGGATGCGAGGCATTTCCGCTCGCCACCAGCTCGGCAGGCGGGGTCTCCCCATCCTTTATTTGATCGGTGGGAAGAACGCACGGGGGGTTACAAAATCGATAGGCACCTGCGTGTTAATAAACTTTAAACCTATGGAAAGATGAGCAAGGGGTCTCCGCATCCTAACCTTCGGGCGGGGGGCTTCACCCTGAGGATCCTTCGCGGAGCCGCCTCGAGGTCTTCGGACTCAGTGTCCAAGTCCGACCTGTCGGCAGACACGACCACCTGCGCCCGATATGCTCTCTTCTGGGTAGGAGGTGGCACCTCCTATGGGGCGTCCGATGATGTCGCCCTCTTTCTTGCGAGGGGGAACTATCCTCCCTCTTGACTTCGGCCTTCTCGTCCTCCTCCCCCTCTTCCTCTTCCTCCTCCTCCTCGTGCTCCTCTTGATTTGAGGAAGCGTTTATCTCCCTGGACGCAGTCTCTGACTGGTCCTTGAGGCAAAGGCTGGTCCGGCCTGGTTTCTTCTTCTCCTCCTTCTTCTAGGGGGCCTTGTACGGCTTCACCACGAGCATCACCGCTAACAGACCGGACCTAGCATCTTTGGGCTGGGGTGCCGGACTATTAATAGTCACGGCCTTCTTCAGCCATGACTACAGAGGGTGGTCGGAAGGAGTTTTAGAAGTCTTCTTTATGGAAAATGAAGCATGTCAAGCAAAGTTAATGTCATACCTCGGAGGTGGGCCTATTAGCGTGAAGGCCTTTATCTTCTCCTTCAGATGGACATCTCTTTTGTGATTTGAAGAACGCCTTCCATAGATTCTTCCGCGTAGTGAGGAAGAGATTCTAGATCGTGGGCGCGTCGTCGAGCTGACGGGCCCACAAGGGAGTATCCCAGTGTTGACAGGGGTGGATGCCTCTTCGGAGCATGACCTGGACCACATCGGTCAGGGTGAGGCCCTTCTCATCCTTGGTGGCGATACGCTTCTGCACGTCGCCCACCTCCTTGCTCGATCCTTCGCTGAGGCCCTTTTCGAGCCATGAGGCTAATAGTATGGGGGGGCGGATTTGAATGGGTCAGGGGCGATCTGACCTTCTTCTTGTGGTTCGATGATGTAGAACCACTCCTTCTGCCATCCCTTGATTGTATCGATGAATGTGTCGGGCGGCCACACGACGCGGGTGAGCTTGCCGATGACAGCTCCGCCACAATCCGCATGCTTGCTGCTGACGCACTTCGGCTTGACATTGAATACGTTGAGCCAAAGCCCAAAGTGCGGCTCGACCCGAAGGAACAACTCGCAAATGAGGATGAAAGCCGATATGTGCATAAATGAATTTAGTGTGAGGTCATGGAAGTCAAGGTCATAGAAGAACATCAACTCCCTAACAAAGGGGTGGAGCATAAAGCTCATCCCCCGTATGAAGTGGGGGATGAAGACTACCCTTTTACCTGGCTTGGGGGTGGGGATCACTTGGCCCTTCTCTGCCACGCGATGAGGGACGTCAGTGGGGAGGTATCCGACCTTCTTGAGATCCTGGATGTCCTCATCAGTCACAGTGGAGGCCTCCCACTTGTCGTTGGAGCCAGAGCCCGCCATTGGAGAGCTCGGAGGTGGGGGCGGAAGATTTGGATCTGGGTATCGAAGGCTTAGAGGAATGGATAGCAGAAAAAGTAGAGAGGGAGCGTGAATAGCCGCAGGGGTTTTCTTCCACTTTATGAGGCTTATTGTTTAAGCCCCCTCCGCCGTGCCATGAATCCCTCCACTTCCCGAGATGCATGCACAGTTGCGCATGCATGATTAAACATATCATGTGTAAAACGGGGCACGATTTGCGCATTGATAAATCGTGCTGATGAAACGGCCTCGAGTTGCGCATTGAGTTCCTGTAACTTGCCTATTAGTCATGGTGGGTTGTGACCTTTCGTTAGAGAGGTCGTCAGGGAACCTTATCTTCCCCCTGACGTTTGGCCTTCAAAGCCAAGTTATTTCGGAGTATTCGGACGTGCCGCTATTCGGAGGCTATTCGTCATCGGAGGCTGACCTTTGTTCGGCGAAAGGAACTTACCTCACAAGCCGAAGACTTAGTTCATGAAGAAATTGAAGTTGAAGACCCTTGGCATTGAAGGCAAGTTCGGAGGCTACTGAGGGAGTCCTGTATTAAGGGGTCCTCGGGAAGCCGACCTATTCTTATGGGCCGGACTACATGGGCTACTTACCGAACACAGGAATATTTGAAGGCCTGGTCTCCAAGATGGAAGCTTCGGGAAGCATGGCTTGCACTCCACCTTTGATGTAGAGAATATGCATGCTTATCTCTTTGGCATGTAACTGACCAAGTGTAAACCCTAGGCATCCTTGGTGTCTATATAAGCCGGAGGGTTTTAGGGTATAGAACTAGGACAACTAATCTAGGGTTATGTTGGGGATATACATCCAGGTTGAGACCCGCCCAGGTGGGGCTAGGTCATATGGTTGGCGGCTTATGATAATTCCAGGAGGAAGCATAACCAGTGGGCCGAAGGGCCCAGAGCCAGAAGGCCAGATGTAACCCGGTGGGCTTAAGCCGTCGGTAGAGACTTGTTGGATAAGGCATGTGTAGTTAGGGGTGAGGTCGGTTGCTATGTTTAACCGGACCCGGACTCTTGTAAGCCCAGGGGCCTTGACCCGTGTATATAAGGGCGGCTTACTTGGGCGGCTTAGGCACGAAACGATTGATCGAGAGCTAGGACTAGCGAAACTCGCTCCCTTTTAATCGATACACAATCAATACAACACAAAGCAGGACGTAGGCTTTTACCTCTTTCTGAGGGGCCAAACCTGGGTAAACCCTTGTCTCTTGATTCCAATCAACCCCTTCGAGTTCACCCCCTTAGTGATGGCCTCAAACCTAAGTCCGTTGACCCGGATATCTGCCGTGACAAATCCATGACAGTTGGTGCCCACCATGGGCTTGCGCACGGCGGTGTAAGGTTCTCGAAGGGATCTCTTCCAGGGATCGAGGGATACGCCGTTGGTAGGATGACGAAGAGTCGTTGTGGAAAGATCTACATCAATGACGCCGGCAGGGGCCCTAAAGCTGACTCAATTGAGTACGGGCACCGGGTCCCCTTCGGTGGAATTCACGTCTTCATCGGCAAGATCGGCGGATCTGAACCTGGGCCGGACAACTGCACGGACCTCGTCGAGCCGTCCCGGCGCGTGCGACCCGCCTGTGTTAACCCAGGTAGGAAGTGCCTCTTCATCGGCTTCACCCAAGGCACAGAGCTTGAAGGTTCCATGTCAGCGGAAGGAACTTTCATCTGCTTGGAGGATGGCTCCTCGAGCGGAGAGATGGAATCGTTATATCAGCTTCATAACGGTGGACTTGGGGGCTACATCGAGCATTATCCCGAGTCAGAATACCATGATCCGGAAGAGTATGGACCTTTGAGCCACACCGTTGTCATCATGGCGGGTTCGGCGTCGGCACATAATAGCACAACTGCTGGTGCGGCCGGTGTCGGAGCGGATAGGCCTCCGGCTTAGGTTCTTTTAGATCTAATGAACGAGCTTACCCCTGTTAGAGACCGAGGTCACTATTGAAAACCAAGCGGCCCGTAACGCGGAGAGCACAAGGTTGAAGAACCAGATGGCCGGAGTCCAACAGGAAATCAATGCGATGAAAGCCCAGATGGATGCTGACTCGGAGTGCCTCAGGGCTGAGGCCTTTCATTTGGAACTGGAGTAGCAATCGACAGTGGTGGTTCACCGGATGCGGCATCAATCTCGTTTGCTGGATCAATATGAAGCTAGGAATCTATTTAACACGCCAGGGACAGGACAAAAGATGCCTCTGACCCTAAACCGGATGCCAAAATTACCTAGAAGCTGGGCGGGGGTTCAGTGTCAGCAGCCAGACCCGCCCCGCTGTAACTACGCCACACATCAATCTTTTTTGACACCATCGGGTCATTACTCTGACCCGGCAAAGAACATGGTGGCAGCGGTGACCAGGCTCAGTACAATCCCAATTCCTGATGAGGCACATTTCGCGGAGGAAATGCGGAACACCATCGGGTACCTGCAGATGGCGGTGGCCCAGCAGGAGAAATATACCTATAGCCTGAGTCGTGTGCACTCAACCCCCATTCCAAGCCGCAGCTACAGCCGGTGTTATGAGTCGCCAGCGGTTTCCAGAACTGATCGATATCGAAACCCGCCAAGGGACGATCAGCCGGCTCATGACGCTTAGGGTTTGGTAGATTGGGCAAGGGCCCAGCGATAGGCGGCGGCTCTAGAGGCTGCGACGGCTTATCAGGAACCCACATTCACGCCCTCTGTTTTGGTAGGGGCCGGCTTAACTTCTAGGGATGTGGGGGTGCCATGTTTAGCACCAGCTTTGCAAAACGAGCGCTTGCCGAAAGACTTCAAAGGTCCTCGCAAGGTGCCCAACTATACTTCCGATTTACCCGGTGAAGCTTGGATTGAGAGTTACGAATTAGCCATGGAGATGCTGGATGTTAGTGATGCGGTGTGTGCCAAGTATTTCATCATGATGCTGGAAGGGCCGGCTCGTACATGGTTTAAGGGGTTGCCACCCAATACCATCAACACCTGGGCCGAGTTAAAGAAGAAGTTCATCAAAATTTCCAGGGAACGTGCAAGCAGCCCATGACGATCGTGGATTTGGATCATTGTGTTAAGTGTTAGGATGAGTCGGCCCATCATTGGGTCCGGCGGGTCTCGACCATCATTCACTCCCTTGACAACATTATGGCGTCTTAAGAAGTTTTGATCCTTGAGAAAAATTGTCACTTCACTCCTTTGAAGCAGAAGCTTGGCCGGCTCAAGCGCACATGTCAAGACATGGGGGAACTCACAACGGCTCTCACCAAGTATGCAGACTCTGAGAACACCAAGGATGCTGGTTCCGATGATGAGAAATCAGCCAAGGGCAATAAAAAAAATAATGGCAAGGGTCAGCCGCAGAATGGGGGAGGAAACAACAATGGTAATGGCAATGGAGGAAAGCGAAAGAACCAGGACGGTGGGTCGGAATTAGTGGCTAATGCCAACACTGGTAATAACCGTGGGAAGGGCAACGGCAAGCCACCGTTTAAGCGCAAGACTCTAGATTTTGAGACAATGTTGAATGATCCCTTCCTAAAGCACAACCGTCTGGATCATCCGTCGTCTCATGCTTGAAAGGATTGTTGGATCATGCGAGAATACCAAAAATACGGCGGCAACCAGCATCCAGGTGGCGGCGGCGCCCCCCCCCCCCCCCCCGGTGGGTCAAGACCTCTCGGGCCTGGTTTCGATCCATGCGGCTCAGGCTCAGGTCATCAGGGAAATCATGGAGGGAATAATCAGCAATTTGGCAGTGGAAATCAGCAAAATAACCAGTCCGGGTTTCATAACAATCCCAAGCAGCTTAACTCCGGCCAGTACCATCTCTTTACAACCTGTCTTGATAAATAGGACCAGAAGTTATGCAAGCGGGAGGTTAACATGGCCATGCCAGCTCTCCCGTAGTTTTTGAAGTGGTCTGAGTATGACATAACCTGGACCAGGGAAGATCACCCGCCGCGGGTAGATAACCCGGGGCAATTTGCTTTGGTGGTTGCTCCCCAGGTGGGAGGAATGTGTTCACTAAAGTTCTTATGGATGGAGGTAGCAGCATCAACACTCGGTATTATGACACTTTCCGCAGGATGAACTTGCTTGACAAGGATCTTAAGCCTTCTTCAATAGTCTTTCATGGCGTGGTTCCTGGGAAGTCGGCTTATTCGGTGGGAAAGATGTTGGGTAACGCAGCAGAAAACAAAAAAAATCGACCTACGCACCAGCCCAGGACCACTATGGAGACTAAATACAAGGTTTGATCATTTTCGTTAACGACTCGTAGCGCAGCGGAAGTAGAGTCGATGACGAACGGCGGTGCAGATCCCCGCAGCTAGGATTTTACAACCTCCCAACCACGAGGATGTATACCCTCACCTACCCCATGGACAGCCCTCCGGGAGGCGGTCGGACAATCCCCCGGATGGTGTCGCGGACAGCCCTTCGGGAGGACCTCTGAAACTTGGACTGTCACTCGGACAGCCCTTCGAGAGGACCTCCAAAACTCGGATGGTCACACGGACAACCCTTCGGGAGGCACTCTCGAACTAAGACCGAAACTATGATCTCTCTATAGAGTTGCACACATACGGTGTCATCTATCCGGCAGGGCTTCGCCGTCCAGAACTAGTTCCTGCCGGAACCCACACAGCCTTTCGGCTCTACGAAACTATTTCGCTACGAGCGAGAGAAGAAGCCAGATCATTGCAATGGCACTTGTATGTGAGAAGGAGTGAGTTTTTTGGCTGCCTCCTCACCCCTATTTATAGGGTGAGAGACTATGGTAAAAATACCAAAATGCCCTAAGATATTTTCACTATTCATAATAGTGATTCCACTATTCATAAATACTGTTTCCCACTATTCACAATAGTGTTTTCCACTATTTTCGTAATAGTGTTTTCACTAGTGATGAGATATTTTCTCCCAATAGTGTTTCCCACGATTCATAATAGTGTTTCCACTATTCACGAGATATTTTCTCCCAAAAAGCACTTTCACTATTCATGATGACATTTTTCAGCGTCCGTTCAAACTGAAAATATTTATGTGGGCTTAGAACATTTCCAGCACCCACTAAAATAATTTTCAATGCGATCCGGAACAATTCCGAATTAGTGATTTTCATCTATGAAAAGCAACTGATGTGGTTCCGGCAGCTCCAGAACATTTCTGGTTTTTCTTCCGGAAAATTCTAGAAAGTTTCCAGAACGATTCTGGTACCCTCCAAGAATTATTAGCCATGTGTCGAAACCAATTTGACTTTATGGTATCCCTTGAAACAACTTTTCAGTTTCACCGGAACTATTCCGGTGTTCTCTCTGCGGAACTTTTCCGCTGTCCGAAACTTTTCCGGTGTCCGAAACCTTTCCGGTGAATTTCTCTCAGACTCCCTATCTAGTATTCAACAGATAGATGACCCTTAAGTGTGTGACCCTATAGGTTCAGTGAAGCATAGACATGACCTGGAACCCCTTCCGATCAATGATCAACATCGGAGCCGTGGACACCCATATTGACCCCTATACCCACACGAATGAATATTCGAGTGAACCTCCAGTTGTCGTGTGCTATTCCTGTTGCTTCGCGATATGTTACAAATACCCAAGGTGAGACATGTTGGCATCCCCATGGATCAACAACTTGTCCATTATGCCAGTTACCTCATTACCGGTATTGTTCTCTTTTCTCGTTCCCGTGTTTAGGCATCCCGCGTGATCAAATCACAAAGGGCCTGGCCAGACGATGATGGATGCCGTAACACCGAGAGGGCCCAGAGATATCTCTCCATCGTCGGAGGAGCAAATCCCAATCTTGAGCAATCAAGTTACTTGACATACTTTTCCATGAACCCATAAGCCGCCGTAATAGCCACCCATTTACGGATGACGTTTAACAAACCCCAAAGTTCATGAAGCAAGCATGAAGAAACTTGATACTCTCATGGTCTAAGGAATTATGCAAATATTAACTTCTTTGTGTTATTAACCATTAACTTATGACAAATGTATCTCATAGCATAACATCAATTCGGGTCGATTCAACACAAATGTTCTTCTAACATTTTGCCCTCAAAATTGCCAACATAGCCATGCCCATGATCAGGAAAACAGGATCATCATGCAATACTTGAGACAGTCTTAGAGGCCAGACTAGGAATACAATTTACTGTTAATTATTCCACACGTGCATATGAGTCTTCCTTCAAGCCTCATGGTTATTGTAGACTCGAGAACCATAGTAGTTATAGCATGGAACATAAACCTAATTATGAACAGGGACATAATCAATAACATTTATTATTGCTTCTAGGACATATCTCTTACAGACTCCCACTTGCACTAGAGTCAATAATCTAGTCAATGCTAATGCACTTTACACCTATGGCATACTGGTGTAAAATATGCTTCGCTTGTGGTATAGCCTGATGTCCAACGGATCTGACAACTTCAGCTTCGTGTGTAACTTTGCATATCGTCGCGTTTTCAAGCTATCACAAAATTCGTATTTTGTGTGAACTTGGCTTTGCATATGTGTGAATCATTGGTCGAAACCTGATTCCTCAGACTGAGCTATGGAGCAACTATCTTCAATAGTGTCTCATAGACCAAAGCCATCTTGGAACCATACTAAGTTCATGAATGAACTATATGATTCAACAACTTCTTTGTCGCTTCCAAAGCGTCAACATACTTAGCCTTTGTTACAGAATTCGCCACAGTATCTTGTTTGGAACAATTTCCAACTACCGTGCCACCATATTGTGTATTACACAAAACCCTTAACTTAAATCGAAAATCGCATGGAGCATTGATGAAGACTGTATCGATGTAATTACTTACAACGAGCACTTCATAATCTCTTCTTGCGAGAAACCATGTCATCAGTACTACTCTAGCACTCAATGATATCTTTCACTGTTGTCCTATGATCAGTACTTTGATACTTTGGTATCCATACTTGCAACAACTTTGGAGTATCGGACATATCTGGTTGTTTTACATACCATGGAATACATGATTAATCCAAACACAAGAGTGTGTGGAATTTCCATCATGTATTTTAAACATCAGTGTTTTAGGACACTGAGTCTTGCAAAAACTCTTTCCATGTGACTTCGGCAAGAATCAGTCCTTGGCGTTTTAAATGCTAAAAAAATTTAGCATCTTGTCAATATGTATTCATAGCTTAGCCCCATTAGGTAAATCTATCTGCATAGATCATCATGCCTAATATTGAGGCTATTTGGCCTAAGCACTTCATCGAAAAACTATTTTCAAATGAAGTCCTAATTCGTGTCAAGAAATTCATTTCCAATTAACAATGTGTCAAGCACACAACGTTTTAGAAATATTATTATTCTTCCACTTACTTTCTTGAATCACAAGCATCTTCGTTACCCATTGATGAAGTCAAAAACCCTTTTTGACCATTTCATCAAACCACGAAGATTCCAACTCCATTTTGCTCTCTTCTGTCCATTGCTAGAACTCTGAAGTTTGCATACTTACTAGCATCCTCTGGATCGGCAAATTACTTTGGACTGTATCACATACAAGTCCTAGGTTTCATTTCCATCAGATGGAAATCCTTTTGTCATCCATGTTTCATATCTCATGATTGATATATGTATTAATTGCTAGTTCAACCCGAAACGACCTTAAGCATCGCTACGGTGAAACAACCTCATCGTAGTCAACTCCTTGAACTTGTTATTTCAACAAGTCGAGCTTTATGGATAAAACACTTTTATCCGTATCAGTTTTTAGTTCCATAAATAGTCGTTAGACTCTAAGTCCTCTGAAAGGTGTATCAAGGTTTTAATCTTGAATCACTTATATGGAAACTATCTCGGATTGTATTGGCATTTAGCCAATCCCGGAGTCAGGGCCCATCAACGCTTCCTTGTGTATTGTAGGTATACTGTTGTCTAACAACAATATCTCGTTTGCGCACCTGATAGGTTTGCACAAGCTTTGTCTACGTGGTTCAGCTGCACGTTCGACCGAAGTCCATACATTTTATTGTACATACTTTCGTATCAGTCGTAGTAGGAAAACAACGGAATCACTTCCAGGGTTTTTTCCTTTGAATTGATGACGACGATACTGGTTATCTCGTCGAGTTTCACTGTCCTCCCACTCACCTTTTGTAAGAACTATTCTCTTTAAAAGCATAACATTTTGTGGTGGGGGTATACCCAATGACTTGGGATAACCATACAAAGTAGGATTTGTCTGATTTGGAATAGGTTTGTAACCTTTTACACAAGCCCCATATTCCAAATGTTAAGAAAAGATATAACATGGTTGGGCGTACCATACCATGGCGTCATTTCAACAGACCTGATGGATCTCTTTTCAGTGTAAAAGCCACAGTCTCTAAAGCATCACTCTATAAAAGGGATAATGGCAAATCTATTTATGTCATCTTTGATCTTACCATGTCATAAATGGTTTGATTACATCTTCACGGACTTTCCACTTGCAGTGGTGTTCCGGGAGGTGTAAGTTATGAAACTCTTTTCACAACTCATCTGACATTCGCTAAACTTGTAACTCAAATATTCCTTTCTGCAATCAAATTGCAGAAACATAATTTTATTGGTACAATAACTTATACTTCATTTTTGAAAACCTTTCGAATGATTTCAAAAGATCCAGACTTACGTCTCATCAAGTAAATATCCATATATCTACTTGAGTCATTTTTGAAAGTAGACAAATCCACTGTTTGTAACAACATTTATCGAACTACATACATCAAATGTATGATCACCAATAAGTTCTTTGCTCGTTCCTTAAGGCCTGTGAACAGTATTTTAGTTAGTTCACCTTTTGGAGGAAAGTTGCAAGTGTCAGATGATTCAAAATCAAACGACTTCAAAATCCATCATAATGGAATTTTCCATGCGGGTTTCTCCAATGTGACCAAATGCAGTGCCACACATATGTGGTATTCTTTTAGTCTTGCGACATTTAGCATTAGTGTTATGGTTGTATCATATTTCCATCAATATTCATAACATACATCCCATCTAGGATGGAAGCATGGCCCTTCATGTTATTCATAATACTGAACAACAATTGTTGTCTTTATGAACAACTCTTTTGCAACAAACATTGTGCAATGGGCTAGAGTCTATGAAACTCTAAAATGAATTATAAAAGTAAACCCAGAGGTAATGTATTATTATCAATATTCATAACATACGTCTCATTCATAATGAAAGTATGGCCCTTATGTTATTCATAACACCGAACATGAAAAGTTCTCTTATGAACAACCTTCTTGCAAGATACCTTATGCAAAGGGCTAGAGTGTGAAACTCTAAAATGAACTATGAAACTTGATACATAGGGAATACACCGACGGAAGGCATAGTAACATTTACTATGTTCCCTGTGTGTATCTAAACCTCATCCCTGGCTAGTCTTTCAGGCCATAGTAGTTCTTACATCGAGTTACAACAGAATGCAATAGCGGGTATCTTTGTGACCAACTCACAATACCCAAGAATTAGTGATTAACATGTTTAACCATAATTCCCAAGAACTATATCTTTGACCAGCCTTATATACATCAAAAACCTGTATGACATTCATACATGAGCTGGATATTCCAGTCTTCTTTTCTATTGCCATTATACTTCTAACAGTTTAACTTTCAGTATTTCTCCTACTCTCAGAAGAAGCATCCAACTTAAGAGTGGCATTAGCCCTGGACTTCCTAGGCATGAAAGTCTCACTAACACCCTTCGGACACTTCCTTTCTCTTCAAGTTGTTGTTTTATTCACCTTTCATCATATGATAGGCGTTCTCCTAGATCCCTCTCTTATCAGTCTAATGCATAGTAAACTCCTTTACTAATAGTTTGCAAACAAGCATTGCTTTGGATATCTCATATCATTTAGCCTTTGTCTGTCTCTGAAAATGATTTTCAGATTCCATGAATATCACATAACTATCCAAACTTTCGAAGTTCGGGTCTCATGGAAGCTAATGTATTGCACTTGACTGAAACAAAATTCTAGCTTTTGGATCGAAGGATGAGAGTCACATGATCCATAGCATTAGCGGGAGAATACCAAAAGTATGCGATAGGACAAAGTCCTTCTCGGCACTCTTGAGGACAATCCTCACATTACGTTACCAACCGTAAAGTTTTAACCAGATATTTAATAGCTATTCAATTTTAATAGGGAAGGTGGAAACGCGAGCCATTATTCTACAACTATTATGCAAATCACACTTAGACATTGTTCAAAATTAATTGCACTGAGAATTAAAAAGGTAATTCTATAATGCACTCCCACTCAAATCAATATCTCTCATAATTGATTTTGAGTGATGCAAGACCCAACTTTTAATTCAACGTCAAGGATGTAACCATCTCAAGTGACGAGAATTTCAATTGGTAGGCCAACTTGCCAATCACATCTCTATGTGACTCTTGTTCATCTTTCGATGTGTGTGTTTCGAGCTCATGACTTTCATGCCTGATCGTCAAGACAACCAAGTGATCTCGTTGCGAGGTCTCAACTCACCCGCCTCACACTTCTCTAATCATTCGTACCCATGTAACCATGTGATACCCCGAAGAGATAGGTGTCGTGACGGTGCTACACTTGGGAGAACAAAAACTACTTGATATTTTGTGAGAGATCACCCTAATAAAAAGCGACTATTGCACAATCAAGAAGGGTGCATCAAGAGGGATAAACATCTCAAGCAATTCATAGTAGCATGATATGGTATAGCCCTTTTTGACGGAGAAGTCTTTCATTCCTTCGTCTTTGGCATTCGCGTCGGTGTTCACCTTCGCGAACATTGCCACCACCTTGTCGGTGCACCAGATAATATTGTTATCTCTATAGCTAATAAAATAAGTACATTACTTAAGGTTGACACGCAGGTCATTAAAGTGACAATCATATGGCTCCAGCCATCATGCCGAATCATGACACGCAGGTCATGTTAATATTACATCATATAGTCATCTCATACATAATCAAATTAATATGAGCATTGCTATACCACATCATATGCACATGCAAACCATCCTGCAAAACCAAGTTAGATGCCTCTAATCGGTTCATGCAAAAACTTGTTTTACGTGGCTTCTAAGGTTTTGAAACAAACCAAATCTACCAACGTCCGTCATCAAGTATGATAATTCAAGTTGCTAGATTAACTTTCTAGGGTGTATAAAACACGAGATAATAAAATCTCGAGCCCCATACTAAACTTCGTCATACGCGTGACCCCCGTGCAGATCACATCTGCATTGCCCTTTTGTCTACGACACATCCATCTTTCTCAACTATGGTGGAACACAAAGAACTGTTAGCACTTCGTTGATCTGTCAATCAGCATACTCAGGAGCAGCATGAAAGGATCGCGGATTGCCAGAACTTTGTGAGATTCGACCATTCCGTCAAGATCAGGACTATGCAAATTCAGGGGAAGCAAAAGGAACATCGGGTAACAGATTTCATATGCTACCCACACAAATAATTTTCAGCAATAGATCTCATCTACTACCTAATTATATTGTGCAACACCCATACATCTCTATGTATTCTAGATCGCAACCTGCATCTATGCATAGCACGACTCTTGATGCCACTGTTGGGTAATGCAGCAGAAAACAAAAAAAATTGACCTACGCACCAGCCCAGGACCACTATGGAGACTGCATACAAGGTTTGATCATTTTCGTTACCGACTCGTAGCGCAGCGAAAGTAGAGTCCATGATGAACGGCGGTGCAGATCCCTGCAGCTAGGATTTTACAACCTCCCAACCGCGAGGATGTATACCCTCATCTGCCCCACAGACAGCCCTCCGAGAGGCGGTCGGACAGTCCCTCGGATGGTGTCGCAGACAGCCCTTCGGGAGGACCTCCGAAACTTGGACTGTCACTCGGACAACCCTTCGGGAGGACCTCCAAAACTCGGATCGTCACACGGACAGCCCTTCGGGAGGCACGCTCGAACTAAGACCGAAACTACGATCTCTCTATAGAGTTGCACACATACGGTGTCATCTATTCGGCAGGGCTTCACCGTCCAGAACTAGTTCCTGTCGGAACCCAGACAGCCTTTCGGCTCTACGAAACTATTTCGCTGGGAGGGAGAGAAGAAGCCAGATCATTGCAATGGCACTTGTATGTGAGAAGGAGTGAGTTTTTGGGCTGCCTCCTCACCCCTGTTTATAGGGTGAGAGACTATGGTAAAAATACCAAAATGCCCTTAGATATTTTCACTATTCATAATACTGATTCCACTATTCATAAATAGTGTTTCCCACTATTCACAATAGTGTTTCCCACTATTTCATAATGGTGTTTTCACTAGTGATGAGATATTTTCTCCCAATAGTGTTTCCCACTATTCATAATAGTGTTTCCACTATTCACGAGATATTTTCTCCCAAAAAGCACTTTCATTATTCATGACAACATTTTTCAGCGTTCGTTCAAACTGAAAATATTTATGTGGGCTCAGAACATTTCCAGCACCCACTAAAATAATTTTCAATGCGATCCGGAACAATTCCGGATTAGTGATTTTCATCTATGAAAAGCAACTGATGTGGTTCCGGCAGCTCCAGAACATTTCTAGTTTTTCTTTTGGAAAATTCTAGAAAGTTTCCAGAACGATTCTGGTACCCTCCAAGAATTATCAGCCATGTGCCGAAACCAATTTGACATTATGGTATCCGTGAAACAACTTTTCAGTTTCATCAGAACTATTCCAGTGTTCTCTCTGCGGAACTTTTCCGCTGTCCGAAACTTTTCCGGTGTCCGAAACCTTTCCGGTGATTTTCTCTCAGACTCCATGTCTAGTATTCAGCATATAGATGACCCTTAAGCGTGTGACCCTATAGGTTCGGTGAAGCATAGACATGACCCGGAACCCCTTCCCATCAATGATCAACATCGGAGCCGTGGACACCCATATTGACCCCTATACCCACACGAATGAATATTCGAGTGAACCTCCAGTTGCCGTGTGCTATTCCTGTTGCTTCGTGATATGTTACAAATATCCAAGGTGAGACATGTTGGCATCCCCATGGATCAACAACTTATCCATTATGCCAGTTACCTCGTTACCGGTATTATTCTCTTTTCTCGTTCCTGTGTTCAGGCATCCGCGTGATGAAATCACAAAGGGTTTGGCCAGACGATGATGGATGCCGTAACACCGAGAGGGCCCAAATATATCTCTCCATATTCGGAGGAGCAAATCCCAATCTTGAGCTATCAAGTTACTTGACATACTTTTCCATGAACCCGTAAGCCGCCGTAATAGCCACCTATTTACGGATGACGTTTAACAAACCCCAAAGTTCATGAAGCAAGCATGAAGAAACTTGATACTCTCATGGTCTAAGGAATTATGCAAATATTAACTTCTCTGTGTTATTAACCATTAACTTATGACGAATGTATCTCATAGCATAACATCAATTTGGGTCGATTCAACACAAATGTTCTTCTAACATTTTGCCCTCAAAATTGCCGGCATAGCCATGCCCATGATTAGGAAAATAGGATCATCATGCAATACTTGAGTCAGTCTTAGAGGCCAGACTAAGAGTACAATTTACCGTTTATTATTCCACATGTGCATATGAGTCTTCCTTCAAGCCTCGTGGTTATTGTAGACTCGAGAACCATAGCAGTTATAGCATGGAACATAAACCTAATTATGAACAGGGAGATAATCAATAACATTTATTATTGCCTCTAGGACATATCTCCTACAAAATATCTCGTTGGAGATTGCCTTTGGTGATGAATTCAATTACAGCATGGAGTCTCTGTGGTTTGAAGTGGTCAAGATTAAGAGTCTGTATCACGCTCTGTTTGGAGGACCGGCTTATGCCAAATTCATGGCTAGGCCTTGCTATGCTTACTTACATCTCAAGATGCCCTGGTTAAACGGGACGATCACGGTCCATGGAGACTGGAAGACGGCTGCTGAGTGTGAGGATGGGGACGCAGCTTATGCAGAGTCAAGTTGCGCGGAGGCAGAGCTCCTGTTCTATAAGGAGAATGTTGACCCGGAGTTTATGACCCATTGAAAAAGCCTAACACAGAGTCTGAGTCACCACTTAAGTTTGTGGTGGATGATACCAAGTTGTTGGACTTCACGCTCGGCGACTCATCGCAACAGTTCACTATTGGGGCTAATATGGATCGCAAATAGGAAAGTGTGCTCATCGAGTTCATCCGTGAGAATCGGGACATATTTGCATGGAAACCTTCTGACATGCCGGGTGTGCCAAGGGAACTCACTGAGCACCACCTTAATGTTGATCTTAAGTTCAAGCCAGTTAAGCAGTTTATGCACCGATTTAATGAGGAGAGGCGGAAAGCAATTGGCGAGGATGTGCCCCGGCTCTTGGCTACAGGGTTCAGTATTGAGGTTTTTCACCCGGAGTGGCTTGCTAACCCGGTGCTGGTGCTTAAGAAGAACGGGACATGGTGTATGTGCATGGATGACATGGACCTTAACAAAGCGTGTCCAGTTGACCCGTTTGCTCTCCCCCGTATTGATCAAATCATTGATGCGACAGCGGGTTGTGAGAGTCTGTGCTTTTTGGATGCTTATTTAGGTTATCACCAGATCAAATGGAAGTTTAAGACCAAGAGAATACGGCTTTCATCACACCTTTTGGTGCCTTCTGCTACGTGTATATGCCCTCCGGGATCAAGAGTGCCCAGGCGACTTATCAACGTTGTGTACAGAACTGTCTTCATGGTCAGATTGGGCGCAATGTTCATGCTTATGTGGATGATATTGTGGTCAAGTCAACAAAGAAGGAGACTCTGGTGGATGATTTGAATGCGGGTCGAATTGCTACACTGAGCCATTTCATAAGCCGCCTGGGCGAGAAGGCTATCCCTTTATATCAGATGATGAAAAAGACAGATGATTCGTTTGGAGCAAGGCTGTGGATGAGGCGCTTGAACCAGTCAAGAAGTAGTTGGCTGAGCCGCCAATCTTGGTGGCTCCTGCTGAGAAAGAACCTTTACTCCTATATGTGACAGCTAACAACAAGGTAGTTAGCGTCGCGATTGTTGTGGAGCATAAGGAGGCAGGAAAGGAATTCCCCATTCAAAGGCCGGTTTACTATGTTAGCGAGGTGTTGATAGAATCCACGCAAAGGTATCCGCATTGGCAGAAGCTAATCTATGGGGTATTCATGGCGAATCACAAGTTGAAGCGTTACTTCCTTGGACATCAGATCACGGTGGTTATCTCTTCCCCTTTGGGAGACATTATCATAAATAGAGAGGCTACTGGCAGGATTGCTAAGTGGGCACTAGAGCTTGGACCCCTCAATTTGAAGTATGCACCTCGTACGACTGTCAAGTCTCAAGCTTTGGTGGACTTCATAAATGACTGGATAGAAATTCAGTCGCCTGAAGAGAAGCCGGACAACACATACTAGACAATTCATTTTGATGGATCCAGGCAATTGGAAGGCTCGGGGGCTGGAGTTGTTTTAAATTCCCCACAAGGTGACAAGTTCTGTTATGTTTTGATGCTAATGTTTCCTTGTACTAACAATGCAGCAGAGTATGAGACTTTGCTTCATGGGCTCCGGGTGTCCAAAGAGATGAACTTGAGCCGGGTCAAATGTCTTGGCGATTCAGACCTGGTGGCTCGGCAAGTTTCTGGAACATGGGACCCAAAAGACCCACAGATAAAAGCTTACCGTCAGGCGGTTGATATCTTAGCTTGCCACTTCAAGGGTTATAAAGTGGTTCATATTGATTGGCGCAGGAACGAGGAGGATAATGCGTTACCCAGGCTGGGGTCCCAACGTAAGCCGGTGCCACCTAATGTGTTCTTGGACGTGTTGCATCACCCGTCAGTCAAGTTACCGTCGGAGGAGGACTTGGTTGTACCTGACCCGGAGAGGGAATTGGTGGCGGCTCTCCGTGTGATCCCCGACTGGACTCTGCCTTACCTGACATACTTAACCCGTAGTGAGTTACCCCCAGATGAGACCCTGGTGCGTCAAATCTCCCAGCGATCCAAGTCCATGATCATCAAGGATAGCGAGTTATCCCGGCGCAGTGTGACTGGCGCGTTTCAGCAATGTGTTTCTCCTAATGAGGGCCGTGAAATTTTACAAGAAATTCATGAGGGCGATTGTGAGTATCACGCCAACTCAAAATCCTTGGTGGCCAAGGCTTTCCGCCACGGTTTTTACTGGTTAACAGCTCGTAAGGACGCGGAGGATCTGGTCAGTAAGTGTGACGCATGTCAGAAGTTTGGATGTCGTGCTCACGTATCGGCTCAAGAGTTGCAGATGATTCCAATCACCTGGCCATTTGTGGTCTGGGGGCTTGATATGGTAGGACCTTTCAAGAGGTCTAAGGATAAGAAGACCCACCTTTCGGTGGCGGTTGACAAGTTCACTAAGTGGGATTGAGGCAGAGCCCGTTAGCAAGTGTGATGCTGCAACGGTGGTTCAGTTCATCAAAAGCTGATCTTTCGCTTTGGTTATCCACATAGTATCACCACTGATAATGGCACCAATCTATCCAAGGGAGCTATGAAGGACTTCTGTGACGAGGAGCATATTCGACTCGATGTGTCTTCAGTAGCTCACCCACAGTCTAATGGTCAAGCTGAGCGTGTTGTTGACACCTGATTTTGGCACGATGCAAAATGTAGTAAAAATTGACTCAAATGAAAAGTTTTTTTCTACAAGAAAGTTCATATTGTCAAGTGGAACAACCTTGATATTTAGGTCATCACTATTCGGCATCATTTCGAGGGCCAAATTACACTTGGATTGTCATGTAGATGTTCTGAGTACTTTTTGGTCTATTATGCCTCCAAGACAACCTCGAATGAAGGAATGTTCTACATGGATTGTCTTCGTCTCGTAGAGATGATCAGTTTTATATATAAATCATCTCAATCTGAGGTCATATGCAAAAGTTAGAGCAACCAGAGTGCAGCCCTACCACAAAGCAAAATGTGGCATGGGAGATGAGACACATGTCTGATGGGTTGCGCGAGTCATTCGGACTTAAGACGTCCTCGGATGGAAAAAACTTACAACATGAAAAAGTTCCGCATCATCGAGGCGATTGATTTTGATATATAATCCTTCTCAATACGAGGTTGTATGCGACCTGGAGAGGCAAAACAAAATCAGCCTGGAGTTTCACTCGGGACTTCCGAGTGAAAGTTTGTCGGCCGAGTGAAACGTTTGCCGTCCGGTCGAGTGAAAAGTTTTCCATCCGACCAAGTGAAATTGCCGTCAAAGTGAAAGTATCCACCTGAGTGAAAAGTACTGGTGAAGTGAAAGTACCGCCCGAGTGCAATTGCCGTCCGAGTGAAAATTGGTGTCCGAGTGAGAAGTATCAGTCGAGTGAAAGTGTTGGTCGAGTAAAAGTTCAAAATTGCCTCGGATGAAAAAATGTTCAACATGAAAGTTGTTTGTAATGTCAAAACGGTCAAATTTATTTTAAGGTCATTATCATCTAAGATAGTATGTGGACTGCAGAGATACGACAACACTCGGACAGTCCAGTCTCCTACGTGACCGAGTCTAATTCAAAGTTAAAGATGACCTCGTGGAGTATTCAAGATGACTTTATTTGGGATAGTGTTAAATGTACGGATTGTTTGCCTCGTCGAGGCACACAAAATTGATGTTTGGACCATCTTAATCGGAGGTCATATGCAGATTCCACGGCCCACGCAAGAAGCAAGAAAGAAGATTGGGCCAGATTTGGGCTGAATCCGAGTGGGACTAGAACTGGGACTCTAGGACGTGAATTGATGTAATTTTCTTATAAGGAAAGCCTATATGAATCCTTTGCTTGTATGGGAAGTCCAGACGCCTCTTATATATGTTGGGGGTGACGGTCGATTGAACAACACACAATCGAACAAATCAACCTATACTACTTTTTCATCTACGTTCTTCATTTTTTCTCTCGTTCTTCGCTGTTCTTCGTGTTTGAGAGCTGCGAATACCGAGGCTCTAGGGGCGAGCGAATTGACCTAGGGCAGCTCTTAGCCACCGGACTCCCAAACAGGGTCCCTCCCGGGCATGCGGGGTTTTGGTTCTGCAAGTTAGTCAGCCGGCTGTCTTGCGTATCGCGTTGCGGGACGGACCTCCCTCAACGTGAGTTGCGGTGCATCACCCCCGGCGTCTAGGGTACATGGTGACGTGTTCGTGGGTGAATACACTTTTTGGCGACTTCGCTGGGGACTAAAGATCAATCATCCTCACCAACCATCATGTCTGATCTTCCCAAGCCATCCGAGATAGATGCCGATAACATCATTAAGCCCAAGCTTGGTGAACTATTGGCTGATCATCGCCAAGATTATGAGGTGTGCAAGAAGGCGCTGAAGAGAAGGAGTTGCAAGAGTTCCTTGGAAACTTCAATAAAGATCGCCAAGGCAATATCACTCCGATTGGAGAAATCAAGATCCCTCCTCTTCAAGCCGGGCAGGTTAAACCTCCTATAAGTACTACCTTTTCTCCCGAGCAGTGGGCTGAGATTGAGAGTCGTATTGCCGATGGTAATAATTTGGTCTATAAAACTTTCATAGAAAATACAAATGCATAGAAAAATATGCCTCAATCGTCTAGTGGTAATGTTGGTGTGGCTGCTAGTGTACAAAACCCTAATCTGTCTTTACCTCTTTCATCAGCACCTCCATGCCGATGAATTACTATCCTACACACACCAACCAGATTGTGGCTGCACCCTCTAATTCCATCATGATCATGCCAAGTTCAGTACCTATACCGAACCAAGCTGTACCTATAGGTTCAAGCACTCGGCCACATCTGAACTATGGTTCGGCATATGTGCCACAGTTCCTGCCTACTACTAGTAAATCTACTCCTCCCATCCCACAATAGCAAGCTTCACCACCTACTAAGGACGATACTTTAGCTAATTTTGGAGAGTAGATGGCTAAGATGCTTTGAGAGAATTTCGGAGTTGAGTTACCCTGGAATCGGATTTACCAAAAAACGTACCCCGAGTACTTTGACACTATCCAGTGCCCTCTAGGATATAAAATTCCAGATTTTGTTAAGTTCAGTGGAGAAGGCACAAAAACCACATGGCAACATGTTAGTCAATACTTAGCACAACTGGGTGAAGCAGGCTCGCTGAATGAATTGAAAGTGCGCTTGTTTCCTTTATCATTAACTGGTACTGCATTTTCATGGTTTTCTTCTCTACCACATGGTTCTATCCGTGTGTGGTCGCAGCTGGAACAGAAATTTCATGATCACTTTTATAGCAGCGACAATGAACTTAAATTGTCACATCTTACATCGGTTAAGCAGAAAAAAGATGAATCGGTCTCCGATTACGTCAAGAGATTTCGAAATACAAAGAACCGGTGCTATAGTTTGGTGATAACCGAGAGGGACTTGGCTGACCTTGTGCTTAGTGGTTTGAAAACTCACACTAGGGAAAATCTGGATGGCTATGAGTTCTTAAGTGTCAACCAAGTCTTGCAAAAAGCTTTGGCTCAGGAGAGCCGGAGCAAAGATCTCAAGGAGGTGCATAGATATAAAATTGATCGTCCTAAGATGAATACAATTTAGTATGGTAGTGATCACTTGGATGATGAAGGTGATATGTATGCTGTCGAATTTGTTTGGCCATCTAAGGCCAAACCGTTTACTTTACAATGATCTGAAACCGATTCATAAGAATCATGATGAAGAGATGAAGTTTACTTTTAACATTGATAAGTGTGACAAAATATTTGATGGTTTGCTGCAAGTTAAGATCATTAGGATATCTCACACTTTACCGTCGATTGAAGAGTTGAAACAACGTGCTTATTGCAAATATCATAATTCTTTTCCTCATGCTACTAATGATTGCAATGTTTTCCGATGACAGATACAATCGGCCATTAATGACGGATGATTGAACTTTTCCAAGATGCAAGTTGATAAGCAGCCCTTCCCAATGAACACTCTGGGTTTGGAGGGAAAAAAGTTGCTCATTCGACCAGAGGTAGCCGAATCTGCTAATAAAACTAATGTCATTATTGGTGAGCCTAGGAAAAGCAAGGAGGGCAGCAAGGTATGCAAATAAGTCGGCTGGTTCTAGCTATAATTGGTCATCGTACATGAAGCGACCAAGGTCACCATCAGCTGATGTGTTTAGTCGGCATGCAAAACTGACTGGATCAAGGGTGCCGTTTCCACAAGAACAATGACAACCTGTTTAGGATCGACTTGGATGCTCATATGGAAACTGACTAAGCATGGGTGTCCATTACTCGGTTGGTCAAAATATGCCTCCGAGTGAAAACTATCTGAGTATAAGAATGCACCCGGGTGGAAGTTATCTGAATGAAAGAATGCGTTCGATTGGATTCTACTCAATCGAACGTCTGAATGGATTTCATCCGAGTAAAAAGGTGCGCCCGAGTGTAAACTTCGTTGGCTAGAAAAGTCAACAAGAGTGGCGCATCAAGATGCCAAGTGTTGCAGCAGTAGAGTCAAGGAAAGGCAAGGAAAATATCAATGCTCACTCACTCGTCTTGGGCAGTGAAACATTCACCATGCAACAGCCGACTGTGCGTAGCAACCCAACTGAGCCGATACTTGTTATCACACCAAAGCACTCGACCAATGATCATGAAGCAAGTATCAGCCAAGTGAAGCCAATTGATCCTAAGTACACTCGGCCAAGGTGGTGTCCTCCAGGGCTAACAAAGACACAAAAGAGGAAATTACAGAGGTTAAGGAATCAAGAGATGGCAGAACAAGAGGCTGAGAAGCAAAGGGACGAGTTGTTCAATATCACTCGGCCCATGATACCAGCGAAGCAAGTGTGGAAGCCTAAAGCAATGCAAGACATAGTGGTTTCTACATCTATCATAGTAGCAATTACACCACCAAAAGAGGATGATGTAGCTATGACATCATCTCAGTTGCCAATTACTTCTCCTTCACTCGGACAAAATTCAGATTTAGTGGACGCGCGCGAAGAGGAAGACGATCTGTTGGATTATGAGTCTACACTGGTTCGTGAAGGTATGGATATCAATATGGTGTATTACTTACCCGCTGAATTCCGTGATGTAGATGAAGAAGGGGAAGTGGCTCAGCTGGATTTTGGTCCTAGAAATGCAATATTCGAGAAGCCAAAAGAACCAGTGACGCACTTGAAACCATTGTACCTCAGAGGTCATATCAATGGATCACCACTTGCTTGGATGCTTGTTTATGGTGGTTTTATGGTGAATCTCATGCCCTATTCGGTCTTCAAGAAATTGGGTTTGCCCGATGATGAATTAATCAAGACCAATATGGTGCTTAATGGGTTTGAAGGCAAAGAGAAAACTGAAGCCAAATGTGTGATGTATGTGGAGCTTACAGTCGGGAGCAAAACATTGGCTACTGCATTCTTTGTCGCCGAGGTGCAAGGTAACTACAACGTCATACTAGGAAGTGATTGGGTTCATGCAAACCAGTGCGTAACATCTACCATGCACCAATTTTTGATCCAATGGGTTGATGATGAGGTGGAAGTCATTCATGCGGATAACTCAGCTTGTGTTGCTTTAGCCGATGCATCGGTGGATTGGCAACATCCCAATGCTACTTGCTTGACAGGACATGACTGGTCAGAGTTTGATTTCCTTAGCGCAACGAAGAATGGCTTTGTGCCCGTCTCTTTAAAGCTGATTAATGTCAATCGGCTCCAAGGTATGATATGTTTAAATGGATTCTAATTTCGAGTGGTTGCAGAAGGTCATGCAAAATATCGGTCTAGCGAGAACGATATGTATGAATCTGTTGAGGAGTTGCATGACATGGATAAATTAGGACAGGATTTTCAATCAGCAGATCCATTAGAACAAGTAGATATAGGGGATGGTTCAGTTCCCAGTCCGACGTTTGTAAATAAAAACTTAAGAGCTGATCATAAAACTAAGTTGATCGAGTTGTTGAAAGAATATGTTTGCTGCTTTGCATGGGAGTATCATGAGATGCCCTGTTTAAGCTGAGAGTTAGTAGAGCATCGGTTACCTGTAAAGGTTAGTTTTAGACCTCATAAGCAATCGGCCAGGAAGTTTAATCTAAAAACATATGACCGGATCAAAGAAGAGATCGGTCGTTTACTGAAAGCTAATTTTATTAGACCTTGCAGGTATGCCGAGTGGATTTCTAACATTGTGCCAGTAGAGAAGAAGGGCTCTGGTAAGATAAGGGGTGTGTATTGATTTCAGAGATTTGAATAGAGCTACACCCAAAGATGAGTATCCCATGCCCATAGCTGATATGCTTATTAATGATGCTGCTGGACATAAGGTCATTAGCTTTCTTGATGGCAATGCGGGGTATAACCAGATTTTCATGGCCAAAGAGGACATGTCCAAAATGGCTTTTCGGTGCCCCGGATTCCTTGGTTTATTTGAGTGGACACTGATGACCTTTGGGTTAAAGAATGCTGGCACCACGTATCAGAGGGCTATGAATTTAATCTTTCATGATTTACTCGGTGTTATACTTGAGGTTTATATTGATGATATTGTTGTCATATCGGATGCTTTTGAATCTCATCTAGCCGATTTGCGTTTGACCTTTGAAAGGATGAAAAAATACGGACTGAAGATGAATCCTTTGAAGTGTGCATTTGGTGTATTGGCTGGGAAGTTTTTGGGTTTCATTATTCATGAGAATGGTGTAGAAATTGATCCCAAAAAGATAGAAGCCATACAAAAAGTGGAGGCTCCAACATGCAAGAGAGATATGCAAAAATTCCTTGGCAAGATCAATTATTTGAGAAGGTTCATAGCTAATTTGTCGGGGAAGGTTGATGCATTTACTCCTATCCGTCGGTTAAAGAATGATGCTGATTTTACTTGGGAGGGCAAAATAGCAAGAGGCATTTGATATGATCAAGACTTATTTGAGCACTCCTCCAGTGATGAAAGCACCCAAACATGGAGATCCCTTTAAGCTTTACATTGCGGCGGGGGAAGGTGTTATTGGTGTTGTATTGACTCAAGAAACCAAAGGAAGAGAACATACTATTACATATCTAAGTCGACGCTTATTGGACGCCAAGACAAGGTATACATTTATTGAAAAGTTATGCCTCTGTTTATATTATGCTTGCACAAAACTGAGACATTAACTATTGCCGAGTGCCTGCATAGTAGCTTGTCAAACCGATGTCATTAAGTACATTAAGTACATGTTGCATAGACAAATTCTTAGTGGTAGAATTGGCAAGTGGGCTTATGCTTTAATTGAGTATGATTTGGCTTATGAATCTCTAAAATCCAGGAAAGGCCAAATTGTTGCTAATTTTATTGTTGAGCATCGGATTAATGACAAGCATGATGTTGATATAAACCTGTATCGTTAGTGCCATGGAGGTTATATTTTTGATGGTTCAGTTTTTAGCAATGGCCAAGGTGTTGGTATTGTTTATATATCTCCTCACGGTGCTGTTTTTGAAGCCTCATGCCAATTGGAATATTTTTGCACAAATAATCAAGCCGAATATGAAGCATGGTTATTCGGTTTAAAGATGTTGCTTGCTATAGGTGCTACACATGTTGAGGCTTTTGGTGATTCGTTATTAGTAGTGCAACAAGTGACCAAAGTCTTTCGATGTTTTGAAGAATCACTTAATGTTTATCTTGATAAGTGTCTGGATGTGATTTCTAGTTTGGATTATTTTTGCATTGCTCATATATCTAGACATAAAAATTGGAGAGAAAATGAGTTAGCACAACAAGAATCCGGCTATCATATTGATCATGGCATGTTTCATATTTCTCAGAAGTCGATATCTTGTCTTGCTAATATGGGAAAGGACGAACTAGATCCCACTGGTTCGTCCACTAATAATAAATCTAGTGCAGGTGAAAATCATGACTGGAGGAAGCCCATTATTGATTACTTGTGCAATCCGAGTGAAAGGGTGGACAGGGCTGTTCGGCGTATGGCTTTGAAATATACGATGAGAGATGATGGTCTTTATCGCCGAACGGTTGAAGATGTTCTTTTGAAGTGTTTTGACAAAGACCAAGCAAGAGTTGTTATGGGAGAGGTACATGAAGGCATTTGTGGTACTCATCAGTCGGCAGCCAAAATGAAATGGCTCTTACGACGTGCTGGATTTTATTGGCCGACTATGATCAATGATTGCTTCAGGTATTATAAAGGGTGTGAAGCCTGTCAAAAGTTTGGTGATATTCAGTTGGCTCCTACTACTATGTTACATCCTATTATCAAGCCATGGCCTTTTAGAGGATGGGGTTTAGACTTCATTGGACAAATTCATCCATCTTCTTCAAACGGGCATCGGTTTGTGTTGGTGGCAACCGATTATTTCACTAAATGGTCTGAAGTAGTACCTCTCAAGAACATGACACATACAGAGGTAATTCAATTCATAACTGAACACATTATTCATAGATTTGGCATTCCTCATACATTAACTACAAATCAAGTTTCATCTTTCATGTCACATCAAGTTAGAGAATTTCCTGAATCATACAACATAAAGTTGCTCAATTCATCTCCGTATTATGCCCAAGCTAATGGACAAGCTGAGTCTAGCAACAAAATATTTATTAAGCTCATCAAGAAGAAGATTGAGGATAATCCAAGAAAATGGCATGAGTTGTTGTCTGAGGCTTTATGGGCACATAGGATCTCAAGGCATGGTGCTGCAAAGGTAACTCTGTATGAGCTAGTATACGGTCAGGAGGTTGTTTTACCAGTGGAGGTAAATTTGAGTCTTTGAGAATAGCCAAACAAAATGATTTATCGGCAGTGGTTTTTTATGATTTGATGATGGACAATATTGATGAGGTTGCTGATAAACGTTTGGTTGCATTAAAGGCCATAGAGAAGGACAAATTCAGGGTAGCAAGAGCTTACAATAAAAATGTCAAGTTGAAGAATTTTCAAGTTGGCGATCTTGTGTGGAAAGTGATTCTACCGATTGGTTCTGGGGATAGAAAATTTGGGAAGTGGTCTCCAAAATAGGAAGGTCCTTTCAGGATTGCAAGAATAGTTCCTAGAAATTCATATTTAGTGGAATCCATACAAGGAGTATTATTACCTCGAGCTCTCAATGGCAGATATCTTAGAAGTACCACCCGAATGTATGGCAAGAAGCCTAATTAGGTAATGGCCGATATATGATTATCGCCCTTATCATAAACATATAATTATCACCCTGAGAAATATAGATGGCCGATGGAGTGTTGACATTGTCCTTAGAACAAACATAGTGCAAATTATTTTTTGGCATGCTAGCTTTGCCGAAAAATAGGGGGGCATGTGTTGACACCTGATTTTGGCACGATGCAAAATATAGTAAAAATGGACTCAAATGAAAAGGTTTTTTCTATGGGAAAGTTCATATTGTCAAGTGAAACAACCTTGATGTTTAGGTCATCACCATTCGACATCATTTCGAGGGCCAAATTACACTTGGATTGTCATGTAGATGTTCTGAGTGATTTTTGGTCTATTACGCCTCCAAGACAATCTCGAATAAAGGAATGTTATACATGAACTGTCTTTGTCTCGTCGAGCTGATCGGTTTTGATATATAAATCATCTCAATCTGAGGTCATATGTAAAAGTTAGAGCAACCAGAGTGCAGCCCTACCACAAAGCAAAATGTGGCGCAGGAGATCAGACACATGTCTGATGGGTCGCGCGAGTCATTCGGCTCTCAAGACGTCCTCGGATGGAAACACTTACAACATGAAAAAGTTTTGCGTCATTGAGGGGATTGATTTTTATATATAACTCTTCTCAATCCGAGGTCGTATGTGACCTGGAGAGGCAAAACAAAATCAGCCTGGAGTTCCACTCGGGACTTCCGAGTGAAAGTTTGCCGGCCGAGTGAAACGTTTGCCGTCCGATTGAGTGAAAAGTTTTTCGTCTAGCCGAGTTAAATTGCCATCCGAGTGAAAATCGCCGTCCAGGTGAAAAGTACCGGTCGAGTGAAAGTACCGGCCGAGTGCAATTGTCGTCCGAGTGAAAATTGTTGTCCGAGTGAAAAGTACCGGTCGAGTGAAAGTGCCGGTCGAATGAAAGTTCAAAATGGCCTCAGATGGAAAATTGTTCAACATGAAAGTTGTTCGTAACGTCGAAACCGTCAAATTTTCTTTTAAGGTTATTATCATCTAAGATAGTATGCGGCGTGCAGAGATGCTACAACACTTGGAAAGTCCAGTCTGCTATGTGACCGAGTCCGATTCAAAGTTAAAGATGACCTTGTGGAGTATTCAAGATGACTTTATTTGGGATAGTGTTGGCCTTGTTGAGGCGCACAAAATTGATGTTTGGACCATCTCCATCGGAGGTCATATGTAGATTCCACGGCCCACGCAAGAAGCAAGATAGAAGATTGGGCCACATTTGGGCTGAATCCGAGTGGGACTAGAACTAGGACTCTAGGACGTGAATTGATGTAATTTTCTTGTAAGGAAAGCCTATATGAATCCTTTGCTTGTACGGGAAGTCCAGCCGCCTCTTATATATGTAGGGGGTGATGGCCGATTGAACAACACACAATCGAACAAATCAATCTATACTGCTTTTTCATCTACGTTCTTCAATTTTTTCTCTCGTTCTTCGCTGTTCTTCGTGTTTGAGAGCTACGAATCCCGAGGATATAGGCATGAGAGAATCAACCTAGGGCAGCCCATAGCGGTCGCACTCCCTGAAGGGGTCCCTCCTGGGTGTGCGGGGTTTCAGGTCTGCAAAAGCATCCGCCGGCTGTCTTGCGTATCGCGCTGCCGGACGGACCTCCCTCGACGTGAGCTGCGGTGCATCACCCTCGACATCTAGGGTACATAGTGATGTGTTCGTGTGTCAACACGTGCTAATCAAGAAATTTTCAGAGGTATTAAACCCCAGCTTATGGCTCCTCTAGAGCGCACACCTGGCTATTGGGTGGAAGAGTTACTGTCTATTCGTTGGAGCAACAGAACCACCCCCAACAGGTCTACAGGCTTTACGCCTTTCTTCATGGTCTATGGCATGGAGGCGGTTCTCCCCAGCGATATTCATCATGACTCGCCCAGAGTGATGGCTTACGTGGAGACTGATAATGAGGCGGCACGTCAGGATGCTTTGGACGCCTTAGATGAGACCCAGACGTTCCAAGAAGGCGACTTAGTACTCTGTTTGATTCAAGACTAGTCATATATGCACATGTTTTCACCTCCTTGGGAAGGGTCGTTTGTGATCAACAGGAATCTCAACAAAGGGTCGTATTATCTCATACACATACGGGAGAGTGACAAGTCTCGCACTTCTGGTGAGGAGAATAAGAGGGCATGGAATATTGCTCACCTTCGGCCATATTATACTTAAGTCGTTGGCCAACTCTTATCAATGTACATACCTATTTTGATTCTAAAAACCATCTTTTATGACATAATAAAGTGGGCATCCCCATGATTAGGGCCCTCTGCCATGTTCTTCACATTGTGTCTCATACAAAGGAGTTAATCCTTCATTGGGTCACTTGGGGGCTTTTAAACCCCCGTGGCCAGGCTTTCCATGCCATCAGGAGTCGATCCTTAATCAGGTGCTCTAAGGAGGGGCTTTCAAACCACTCTTGTCCAGATTTAAAATAGAGAGGGAGTTGATCCCTCAACCGGTCACTTGGGGGGAGGGGCTTTCGGTACAAAAGGTTAAAGTTATTACCACCTCTTGACCCGGCTTTCCCCCAACTCTGAGTTATACCTGCCTGTTTGCAACTTGCTACTCCACCAGGTGACCCGCCGAACTCTTTACAGTTAATCTTGATAAGAGACCCTGAACTTTTTTAAAGTTAACCTCGCACAAAGACACTGAACTTGTCAGAGTTTAAACGGCGGCTTGGTCACGAGAGAGCCGGCTTACGTTGAGCGAGGACAAACTCATTTTGTTGTTGTATCCCCTTCTCTATGTGGCCTGTTCATACTCTTAGCAATGTCAATATTTTAAAGACCCTGAACTTGCTAGAGTTTAAATGACATATTTATGTCACGTGAGGCCCAGTTTACAAGTAATAAGGCTTTCAGCCTAGTTTCTTCAGAGACAAAAATGTTTTCACAAACAAAAATAGGGCAAGAGTTGTTTTATCCTGTCGCGTATTTAAAACTAGCTTATAGGATGAGGCATACAATTATTTGTTCTTGCAGGTGCTCTCATGATGAGGTTCTAAGTCTTGGGAATTTTTTAGCTTGGCCCATGGAGTATAAGATGCCCGGTGAATCAAAACAACTAAAAGTCCTCCTATATCAATAGTTGAGTTTGGTGAACCACCATCGGAGCTTTCAAAGTATAAATATCAAAGGGGCAAAAACATGCGACCAAGAGTTTTTCTACAGCTATTACAAGTCTATCCAAAAGCCCCAAGTGTTCAAAGACTTAAAGTTATTTCAACAATTCTTAACCCGGTGGCGTCATCGAGGCGGGTTAGATGATGCAGATTTCTCTCTTAACTCACCGCCGGGTCATCCTACGCCGGGTCGTTGTGGTCCTTGATCTGGAGATTGTCCACATCCCAATTGTAGTCGGTCAAAGCTTCAAACATGGCTTCATCGTGCATGATTGGAGATGGGTCAACATCAGGAGCAAAGAAGTGCTTACAGCGTTGAGGGATCAAGTCTCTTGCTTCGAAGTTGGGTCCTTTGATCCGCCAGTTGTCCTCAGAGTAAGCCCCCTGGTACACTCATAAATCAGTTTCTATAGCCAGCCGACTTGCTAGAACCCGGGATGCTTTATGACTGCAGGAATAATCTGCCTCTGTGAAAGCCGAGCCATCATCCTTCAATTCAGGAAAGTTGTTCATCATCTCCACCGGGTTGAGTTCCTCGGCGAAAGCTAGTGATCGACTTAAGGAGGCTATGGCACCCGTGCGGGTGGCTGATCTCTTCAGTTCTTCCACTTGGATAGGAATGGTGGAAAGTGTCTCGATCACGCCCTTCATGAATTTTGGAACACCTTTTGCAGACATGATGGCTTTTATGGTCACAAGAGACCCGACATATAGTTGCTCTGTTAAGGTATACAGGGCCTTGAGCTTCATCAGGCTATCATCAGACAATTGGCGGCTCCGTGCACCTGTGAGGAAATCAACAGATTATAAGCTACCAGAAAGGGTGTTCGATAGATTATCAACAAAGAAGGTCAAGGCTCACCAAAGATAGCACCAATCATACGAGAGATATGGCCCTTCAGGGTGGTCAGTTCGTCAGTCGCCATCTTGAGCAGGTTCTCGGCGTCCTCGGCATGTTTAACCAGGGCGGCTTGGGTTTCTTCGGCAGACTTCTTGCCAGCTTTCAGTTCCGCTTTGAGTACATCTACTTCAGTTAAGGCGATCTGGCACTTTGCCTCGGCCTCCGCTTGCCCTATTTGTTGCAAGGCCAGATTCTTTTTCAAATTTGTTATTGCTGACACGGCACCGGTCAAAGATTCTTGTGCAAAGAAAGATTAGTAAGATTCTAAGCCGCCAGTTCCGCTCATAAAGTTTACGTCAATATACGATGCAAATTTTAAGTCCCAAGCAGATTGCAGGCAATTTACTTGACACTTGGGGGCTAATGCATCTCAGCTCTTTTTTATAGAGCCAGCTCATTGCTTAGGCATTGACCCGACCCTTGGGGGCTACATTTGTTGGAAATATGCCCTAGAGGCAATATATAAAGTGCTTATTATTATATTTCCTTGTTCATGATAATCGTTTATTATCCATGCTATAATTGTAGTGATTCGAAACACATTGCATGTGTGGGTAAATAGACAACACAATGTCCCTAGTATGCCTCTAGTGAACTAGCTCGTTGATCAAAGGATGGTTAAGGTTTCCTAGCCATGGACATGAGATGTCATTTGATAACGGGATCACATCATTGGGAGAATGATGTGATGGACAAGACCCAAACTACAAACGTAGCGTATGATCGTGTCAGTTTATTGCTAATGTTTTCTGCATGTCAATATATATGTTCCTATGACCATGAGATCATGCAACTCACGGATATCGGAGGAGTGCCTTGTGTGTATCAAACGTCGCAACGTAACTGGGTGACTATAAAGGTGCTCTACAGGTATCTTTGATGGTGTTTGTTGAGTTGGCATGGATCGAGACTGGGATGTGTTCCTCCGTGTTACGGAGAGGTATCTCGGGGCCCACTCGGTAATACAACATCACAATGAGCCTTGCAAGCAATGTGACTAATTGTTAGTTACGGGATCTTGTATTACGGAACGAGTAAAGAGACTTGCCGGTAACGAGGTTGAACTAGGTATGGAGATACTGACGATCAAATCGCTGGCAAGTAACATACCGAAGAACAAAGGGAACGTTATACGGGATTAACTGAATCCTTGACATAGAGGTTCGACCGATAAAGATCTTCGTAGAATATGTAGGAACCAATGTGGACGTCCAGGTCCCGCCATTGGTTATTGACCATAGAGGTGTCTCGGTCATGTCTGCATAGTTCTCGAACCGGCAGGGTCTGCACACTTAAGGTTTGGTGACGTTTCGGTAGTGTAGAGTTATGTATGGTGGTGACCGAAGGTTGTTCGGAGTCCCGGATGATATCCTGGACATCACGAGGAGCTCCGGAATGGTCCGGAGGTAAATATTCATATATAGGAAGTCCCAGTTTGGTCGCCGGAAAAGTTTCGGGCTCATCGCTAGTGTACCGGGAGTGCCGGTAGTGTACCGGGGGACCTCCGGGAGGGGTATTTCGACCCTAGAGGGACCATGGGCTGTGGGAGAGTATTAACCAGCCCTTAGTGGGCTGTTAAATCAGCCTAGAAAGGCCCATGGTGCAGGAGAAAAGGCTAAAAGGAAAAACAGCAAAAATCAGCCAATAGGGAGCAATCCTACTCCAAGTAGGATTGGAGGTGGAATAGGATTCCACCCCTCTCTAGTTCGGCCGAACCAAGAGGCCCTTGGCTGACTCTCCTCTCCTCTCGTCCTATATATACTGGTGGAATAGCTAGGGTTTTAGCAAAAAATACGGCCACGTGCTACCCGTTCCACCGGTGCTCCTCTAGATTGGTTTTCCGCAGTGCTTAGGCGAAGCCCTGCCGGAATTGCTCCACCACCACCATCACCGGAGCACCGTCACGCTGCCAGTGAACTCTCTCTCCTCTCCACCTCCTCTTGCTGGATCAAGACGGTGGAGATCGTCATCAAGCTGCACATGTGCTGAACGCGGAGGTGTCGTCCGTTCGGTACTAGATCGGAAGGATCGTGATCAAGGCCACGGGACGTTCGTGATCGGATCGCGGGACGGTTCGTGATTGGTTCGCGGGACGGTTCGTGATTAGATCGCGGGACGCTCGGCGATTTGGATCGTGAAGAAGTACGACTACACCAACCGCGTTTCTTAACGCTTCCCGCTTAGCGATCTACAAGGGTACGTAGATCCACTCTCCCTCTCGTAGATGCTCATCACCATGGATAGGTTTGCGTGTGCGTAGGAAAATTTTTGTTTCCCATGCGACGTTCCCCAACAGTGGTATTAGAGCTAGGTTGATGGTTTGATAAGATCTTGAGTAGAACACAAAAGGTTTGTGGTCGTTGATGTTTAGATTGCTTCCTCCCTTGGTCGGATTTTGGTTCAGGGGGATTGTGAGATGAAGCGGCCCGGACCAACATTACTCGTACGCTTACGAGAGACCGGTTCCCTCGACGTAACTTGTTTCTTAGATGGCTTGCGGGTGATAGTTTCTCTTACTTTAGTTGGATCGGATCCGACAAAGGCGGTCCTTGAGAAGGTTGAAAAGCAATCTATGTATCACCGTTGTGGTTTATGCATAGGTGACAATCGTTCTTGCTAGATACCCGTAGCAGCCATGTAAAACATGCAACAACAATTAGAGGACGTCTAACTTGTTTTTGCAGGGTATGTTGTGATGTGATATGGCCAATTGCATGATGAGATATATGTGATGTATGAGATGATCATGTGATGTATAGAATTTTACGACTTGCACGTCGATGAATACGGCAACCGGCAGGAGCCATAGGGTTGTCTTTAATTATTGTATGACCTGCGTGTCAATCATTAAGCGCTATGTAATGCTTTACTTCATCGCTAAGCGGTAGCAATAGAAGTAGAAGCAGGGCTGGCGCCACAATCCCAATGGCAGCACATTGATGGAGATCAAGATGATGGAGATCATGGTGTTGTTCCGGTGACGATGGAGATCATGTCGGTGTTTCGAAGATGGAGATCTTAAACACAAGTTCATGGCCATATCATGTCACTTATGAATTGCATGAGATGTTAATCCTTTTATGCACCTTGTTTTGCTTAGTACGGCGGTAGCATTATAAGGTGATCCCTCACTTGAATTTCAAGATGAACTGTGTTCTCCCCGAGTGTGCACCGTTGCGAAAGTTCATCGTGTCGAGACACCACGTGATGATCGGGTGTGATAGACTCTACGTTCACATACAATGGGTGCAAGCCAGATTTGCACGTGCAGAACACTGGGTTAAACTTGACGAGCCTAGCATGTACAGACATGGCCTCGAAACACAAGAGACCGAAAGGTCGAACATGAGTCATATAGTAGATATGATCAACATAATGATGTTCACCATTGAAACCAGCTTAACTCATGTGATGATCGGACTTGAGTTGGTGAATTTGGATCATGTGACACTTAGATGACCTGAGGGATGTCAATTTGAGTGGGAGCTTTAGTAATTTGATTAACTAAACTCATTATCTTGAACAATAGTCTAAGTAACATTTGCATATTTATGTTGTAGATCAATGGCTCGCGCAGTAGCACCCCTGAATTTTAATGTGTTCCTAGAGAAAGCTAAGTTGAAAGATGACGGAAGTAACTTTGTTGATTGGGCCCGTAATCTGAGGATTATCCTTACGGCTTCCCAGAAACAATATGTCCTTGATGCACCGCTTGGTGACCAACCAGAAGACATGACCTCCGAAGACGTTAAGAACGCTTGGGAGGCTCGTGCTGGAGACTACTCAATAGTTCGGTGCGCAATATTGTATGGCTTAGAACCGGGACTTCAAAGACGTTTTGAACGTCATGGAGCATATGAGATGTTCCAGGAGCTAAAGTTTATCTTTCAGAAGAATGCCCGGATCGAGAGGTATGAGACCTCCGATAAGTTCTATGCTTGCAAGATGGAGGAGAACGGGTCTATCAGTGAGCATATACTCAGAATGTCTGGGTGCTCAAACCGTCTAGCTGAGTTGGGAATTGCCCTTCCGCAAGAGGCGATCATTGATAGAGTTATTCAATCATTGCCACCTAGTTACAAGAGTTTTGTGATGAACTATAACATGCACGGGATGAACAAGTCATCATTCGAGCTGTTTGCGATGCTGAAAGCCGCTGAGTCTGAAATCCAGAAAGAACATCAAGTGTTGATGGTCAATAAAACCACTAGTTTCAAGAAAAATGGCAAGGGCAAAGGCAAGAAGGGTAAAACCAAGAAGGATGGCAAAGCAGTTGCTGCTCCTACAAAGAAGCCTAAGCATGGACCTAAGCCAGAAACTGAGTGCTTTCATTACAAGGGAACTGGTCACTGGAAGCGGAACTACCCCAAGTACCTGGCTGACAAGAAGGCGGCCAACGACAAACAAGGTATATATGATATACATGTCATTGATGTGTACCTTACTAGTTCTCGTAGTAGTGCCTCAGTATTTGATACCGGTTCGGTTGCTCACATTTGCAACTCAAAGTAGGAACTACGGAATAAACGAAGACTAGCAAAGGACGAAGTGACGATGCACGTGGGAAATGGTTCCAAGGTTGATGTGATCGCCGTCGGCACGCTCTCTCTTCGATTACCATCAGGATTAGTGATGAACCTGAATAATTGTTATTTAGTGCCTGCGTTAAGCATGAACATTATATCTGGATCTTGTTTATTGCGAGACGGTTACTCATCTAAATCAAAGAATAAAGGTTGTTCTATTTATATGAGTAATATCTTTTATGGTCATGCACCCAATGTTAGGGGTTTATTCATATTAAATCTTGATAGTGATGACACACATGTTCATAATATTGATGCCAAAAGATGTAGAGTAGTTAATGATAGTACCACTTTCTTGTGGCACTGCCATTTAGGTCATATTGGTGTAAAACGCATGAGGAAGCTCCATGTTGATGGACTTTTGGAGTCACTTGATTTTGAATCACTTGACACATGTGAACCATGCCTGATGGGCAAGATGACTAAAACGCCGTTCTCAGGAACAATGGAACGGGAAAGTGACTTATTGGAAATCATACATACTGATGTGTGCGGTCCAATGAATGTTGCAGCACGCGGTGGATATCATTACTTTCTCACCTTCACTAATGACTTGAGTAGATATGGGTATATTTACTTGATGAAACACAAGTCTGAAACGTTTGAAAAGTTCAAGCAATTTCAGAGTGAAGTTGAGAATCATCGTAACAAGAAGATTAAATTTCTACGATCTGATCGAGGAGGTGAATATCTGAGTTATGAGTTTGGCAGTCACTTAAGACAATGTGGAATTGTTTCACAGTTGACACCGCCCGGAACACCACAGTGTAATGGTGTGTCTGAACGTCGTAATCGAACCTTATTAAATATGGTGCGTTCTATGATGTCTCTTGCCGATTTGCCACTATCGTTTTGGGGTTATGCATTAGAGACAGCTGCATTCACTTTAAATAGGGCACCATCAAAATCCGTTGAGACGACGCCATATGAACTGTGGTTTGGCAAAAGGCCAAAGTTGTCGTTTCTTAAAGTTTGGGGATGTGATGCTTATGTCAAAAAGCTTCAGCCTGAAAAGCTGGAACCCAAAGCGGAAAAATGCGTCTTCATAGGATACCCGAAAGAGACAATCGGGTATACCTTCTATCTCAGATCCGAAGGCAAAGTGTTTCTCGCTAAGAATGGAACATTTCTTGAGAAAGAGTTTCTCTCGAAAGAATTGAGTGGGAGGAAAATAGAGCTTGATGAGCTTATTGAACCTTTACTTCAACCGGAAAGTAGCGCAGCACAAAAAGTTGTTTCTGTGGAATCTACGACGGTAGAAGAGGAAGTTAATGATGATGATCATGAAGCTTCGGATCAAGCTGCTATTGAACCTCGTAGGTCGACAAGGGTGCGTACTACTCCCGAGTGGTACGGCAACCCTGTCTTGGAAGTCATGTTGTTAGACAACAATGAACCTACGAGCTATGGAGGAGCAGTGATGGGCCTGGATTCCGAGAAATTGGTAGAGGCCATGAAATCGGAGATGGGATCCATGTATGAGAACAAAGTTTGGACTTTGGAAGTACTACCTGAAGGGCGAAAGGCCATTCAGAACAAATGGATCTATAAGAAGGAGACGGACGCGGACGGTAATGTCACCGTCTATAAAGCTCGACTTGTGGCAAAGGGTTTTTCACAAGTTCAAGGAGGTGACTACGATGAGACTTTCTCGCCCGTAGCGATGCTTAAGTCTGTCAGAATCATGTTGGCAATAGCTGCTTATTTCGACTATGAAATTTGGCAGATGGATGTCAAAACGGCGTTCCTCAACGGTTTCCTTGAGGAAGAGTTGTATATGATGCAACCCGAAGGTTTTGTCGATCCAGAGAATGCTCACAAAGTTTGCAAACTCCAGCGATCCATTTATGGACTGGTGCAGGCATCTCGGAGTTGGAATAAGCGCTTTGATGAGGTGATCAAGGCGTTTGGGTTTATACAAGTTCATGGAGAAGCTTGTATTTACAAGAAAGTGAGTGGGAGCTCTATAGCATTTCTAGTGTTATATGTGGATGACATATTGCTGATTGGAAACAATATAGAAATGCTGGAAAGCGTGAAGGAATATTTGAATAAAAGTTTTTCAATGAAGGACCTAGGAGAAGCTGCTTTCATATTAGGCATTAAGATCTATAGAGATAGATCAAGACGCTTAATAGCACTTTCACAGAGCACATACCTTGATAAAGTTTTGAAGAAGTTCAAAATGGAACAAGCCAAGAAGGGGTTCTTGCCAGTGTTACAAGGTGTGAAGTTGAGTAAGACTCAATGCCCAGTGACTGCAGAAGATAAAGAAAAGATGAGCGTCATCCCTATGCTTCAGCCATAGGCTCTATCATGTATGCAATGTTGTGCACAAGACCCGATGTCAGCCTTGCCATAAGTATGGCTGGAAGGTTTCAAAGTGATCCTGGAATGGAGCACTGGCAAGCGGTCAAGAATATCCTTAAGTACCTTAACAGGACTAAGGACATGTTTCTCGTTTATGGAGGTGATGAAGAGCTCATCGTAAAGGGTTACGTCGATGCAAGTTTTGACACTGATCCGGACGACTCTAAGTCGCAACCGGATACGTATTTATTCTTAACGGGGGAGCGGTAAGCTGGTGCAGTTCCAAGCAAAGCGTGGTAGCTGATTCTACGTGCAAAGCGGAGTACATCGCAGCCTCGGAGGCAGCGAAGGAAGGTGTCTGAATGAAGCAGTTCATGACAGATCTTGGAGTGGTGCCTAGTGCACTAAATCCAATAAATCTGTTCTGTGACAACACTGGTGCCTTTGCTCTAGCCAAGGAACCAAGGTTTCACAAGAGGACCACACACATAAAGCGACGCTTCAACTCCATCCGGTTCTACATCGAGGAGAAGGACATAAATATTTGCAAAGTGCACACGGATCTAAATGTTGCAGACCCGTTGACTAAACCTCTTCCAAGGGCTAAACATGATCAACACCAGAACTGTATGGGTGTTCGATTCATTACCATGTAAATCACATAGTGATGTGAACTAGATTATTGACTCTAGTGCAAGTGGGAGACTGTTGGAAATATGCCCTAGAGGCAATATATAAAGTGTTTATTATTATATTTCCTTGTTCATGATAATCGTTTATTATCCATGCTATAATTGTAGTGATTGGAAACACATTGCATGTGTGGGTAAATAGACAACACAATGTCCCTGGTATGCCTCTAGTGAACTAGCTCGTTGATCAAAGGATGGTTAAGGTTTCCTAGCCATGGACATGAGATGTCATTTGATAACGGGATCACATCATTGGGAGAATGATGTGATGGACAAGACCCAAACTACAAACGTAGCGTATGATCGTGTCAGTTTATTGCTACTGTTTTCTGCATGTCAATATATATGTTCCTATGACCATGAGATCATGCAACTCACGGATATCGGAGGAGTGACTTGTGTGTATCAAACGTCGCAATGTAACTGGGTTACTATAAAGGTGCTCTACAGGTATCTCCGATGGTGTTTGTTGAGTTGGCATGGATCAAGACTGGGATTTGTTACTCCGTGTTACGGAGAGGTATCTCGGGGCCCACTCGGTAATACAACATCACAATGAGCCTTGCAAGCAATGTGACTAATTGTTAGTTGCGGGGTCTTGTATTACGGAACGAGTAAAGAGACTTGCCGGTAACGAGGTTGAACTAGGTATGGAGATACCGACGATCAAATCTCGGGCAAGTAACATACCGAAGAACAAAGGGAACGTTATACGGGGTTAACTGAATTCTTGACATAGAGGTTCAACCGATAAAGATCTTCGTAGAATATGTAGGAACCAATGTGGACGTCCAGGTCCCACCGTTGGTTATTGACCGTAGAGGTGTCTCGGTCATGTCTCCATAGTTCTCGAACCCGCAGGGTCTGCACACTTAAGGTTTGGTGATGTTTCGGTAGTGTAGAGTTATGTATGGTGGTGACCGAAGGTTGTTAGGAGTCCCGGATGAGATCCCAGACATCACGAGGAGCTCCAGAATGGTCCGGAGGTAAATATTCATATATAGGAAGTCCCAGTTTGGTCGTCGGAAAAGTTTCGGGCTCATCGGTAGTGTACCGGGAGTGCCGGTAGTGTACAGGGGACCTTCGGGAGGGTTATTTCGACCCTAGAGGGACCATGGGATGTGGGAGAGTATTAACCAGCCCTTAGTGGGCTGTTAAATCAGCCTAGAAAGGCCCATGGCGCAGGAGAAAAGGCTAAAAGGAAAAACAGCAAAAATCAGCCAATAGGGAGCAATCCTACTCCAAGTAGGATTGGAGGTGGAATAGGATTCCACCCCTCTCTAGTTCGGCCGAACCAAGAGGCCCTTGGCTGCCTCTCCTCTCCTCTCCTCCTATATATACTGGTGGAATAGCTAGGGTTTTAGCAGAAAATACGGCCACGTGCTACCCGTTCCACCCGTGCTCCTCTAGATTGGTTTTCCGCAGTGCTTAGGCGAAGCCCTGCCGGAATTGCTCCACCACCACCATCACCGGAGCGCCGTCACGCTGACGGTGAACTCTCTCTCCTCTCCACCTCCTCTTGCTGGATCAAGATGGTGGATATTGTCATCAAGCTGCACGTGTGCTGAACGCGGAGGTGCCGTCCGTTCGGTACTAGATCGGAAGGATCGTGATCAAGGCCACGGGACGTTCGTGATCGGATCGCGGGACGGTTCGTGATTGGTTCGTGGGATGGTTCGTGATTATATCACAGGACGCTCGGCGATTTGGATCGCGAAGATGTACGACTACACCAACCGCGTTTCTTAATGCTTCCCGCTTAGCGATCTACAAGGGTACGTAGATCCACTCTCCCTCTCGTAGATGCTCATCACCATGGATAGGTTTGCGTGTGCGTAGGAAATTTTTTGTTTCCCATGCGACGTTCGCCAACAACATTCGGCTCCTAAGTTAAGCTTAAGTGTCGGATCATCGCTTAGGCATTGATCCGGCCCTTGGGGGCTACGTTCGTCTCTCAAGTTATGTTTAAGTGCCGGCTCATTTCTTAAAGCATTGACCCGGCCCTTGGGGGCTACGTTCGGCTCTTAAGTTATGCTTATGTGCCAACTCATTGCTTAGGAATTGACCCGGCCCTTGGGGGCTACGTTCGGCTCTTAAGTTATGCTTAAGTGCCAGCTCATTGTTTAGGCATTGACCCGGCCCTTAGGGGCTACATGGCAGCTCTATAAGAGATTACTAAGTCATTGGAAGACTCAGATGACTTTTGCAATAATCAACTGGCTCTTGGGGGCTGTATATGTATATAAGAGAGGCAAGATAAGTTCGATACCTCGTATTTTTTCTTCATCATGGCGACCAGGCTGGCCTCCATGTCCTGGCTGATGAACAGGCGGCTCAAATAGTCGTTGTGCAGTTCATCGACAGTGAGATTGTTCAACTTTGAAAGATCAGACGAGGTATTGTCTTCTTTGGAGGGAGATGCTTCATCTTCCTTGATATTCTTAGACAATGCATGAGATGGAGCTGGAGGTTTGTAAGCAGTCCCGGTGATTGTAACCTCCTCATGAGAAGCCTCGGGTTTAGTTGATGCCCGGGGGCTGGGCGGTTTAGGAGCAGAATTCGGGTGAACTTCAGGAGTTTCAATGTCCATAGCAGCTGGCTCACCATGTGGAGGGTTTTCTTCAGGAGCATCTTTGGCGGCCTTGGAAGGCTCGGCACGAGACTCGGGGATGTTAGGTGTGGGAAGCTCCGGGTCTTGAATATCAGGAGTGACTGATGACCCGACCCCTTTCCTCCGTTTGGCTTGAGCCCTGTGGATAAAGGCAATTTTTGACATGTCATGTTAAAGTAAGTTTTATTGAATGCTTTTTAGAACATAGGAATGCATGCATGTAGGATCGAGAGAGGCGTGTCTAGAAGGGGGTGAATAGACTACTAGCAGAAATTTAAAACCTAACCTTTTCCCAAGTTAATTGGTTGGTAGATTTTAATAGTTTTAACAAGTCTAGATAGTCTAACAGCCCTATACATGCATATATACAAGTATGCAGCGGAAAGTAAAGACATTGCACATGTAAGTAAAGAGATGGGGTAGGAAGATCAAACACAATAGGAGACGCAAGGATTTTTCCCGAGGTTCCGATAGGTAGTGCTATCGTACGTCCACGTTCATGGAGTCTTCAACCCACGGAGGGTAATGGTCGCGAGAGTCCACTGAGGGCTCTACCCACGGAGGGTTCCACGAAGAAGCAACCTTGACTATTCCATGCGGCTTCCATCCATGAAGGACTAGCCTCACTATGGGTAGATCTTCATGAAGTAGGCGATCTCCTTGCCCTTACAAACTTCTTGGTTCACTCCACAACACGAAGTAGGAGGCACCCAAGCGACACCTAACCAATCTAGGAGGCCCCACCCTCCAAAAGGTAATAGGTTTGGTAATGACGATGAACTCCTTGCTCTTGTGCTTCAAGATGATAGACTCCTCAACACACAATCTCTCTCACATAGATTTGGCTTAGTAGAAGAGATGGGATTGGTGGAAAGCAACTTGGGGAGGCTAGAAATCAAGATTCATATGGTTGGAGTGGAAGATCTTGACCTCAACACAAGGGTAGGTGGTTCTCTCTCCAAAAACAGAGTAGGATAGGTATGGAATAGTTCTGAGTGCTTCTCTTGGGAGTAGGTGGTGGTGAAGGGGTATATATAGGCACCCCCAAAAATCCAACCGTTACACACAATAAGTCAGACTCGGTGACACCGAAGTTTAAAACTCGGTGGTATTGAAGTGACAAAAAAGTGGCAACTTTTGAATCTCAGAGGTATCGATATACAACTCTTAGTTGCACCGACAAGGTGACCAACGGTCAAATTTACCAGTCTCAGTGACGCCGATTCACCATTCTCGGTCGAACTGAAAATGTGAATTTGCATAACAGAAAGTTGGCAACCCAACTCCATGGCACCGAGTGCAGTGTCGGCTGCACCGAAGTGTTAGGGTTTGGCTGAGGCTGTCTAGTGTTTGGAACTCGGTGGCACCGGGATAGTAAAGTTGGTTGCACCAATTTGGCATATTTGGCTTAGGACAGACTTTGGTGGGAGAGTATGTGGATGTTTTGGTGACTGTCACTTGTGCACGTTTGAGCATATTGTTCACCATCAAAACTTTACCCCCTTTCAATAGTATTGACTTTCCTATAGACTCAAAGTGATTTCTCACAAATGTAAAATGTAGAGTCCTCTTGCTTGAAGCTGGGCCAACCTATTTCCTTGCATCTTGGGGTAATTCCACAATCCTCAACCCTTTTTGCCAACACAAATCTTCATGGACTAACATCTGAAATATAATAGATAGAGGTGTTAGTCCAAGATACAATGTATGTTGTCATGAATTATCAAAACCACCAAGGGAGCATATTGTGCTTTCAATACCCTGGATTAATTGTAAAGGTGGGCAGCTTTGAGGCGGTTGAGTCACCAGAAGAAGGAGGTGAATCCTAGAAAAGTTAGCATCGATAAACCAATTAATCAATTGCAAAATAGTATCAAACAGAATAAGCTCAAGGAAAAAAGGTGCCCCGGTGCGCTGCTTTCGGGGAACTGGCTCATTTGGCAAATCAGATAAAAGATCTCCAGAGACGATGCTCCGGGTCTAACGTCTTCTATCATCCTGTTGTTTCTTCAAAAGAAAGTTATGACTCAAGTAAGCAAAAGAACGGGAGCTCTTTACCTTTCGAACATCTCGTTGTGTTTTGTTTATTGGAGAAAGGTCCGAGTCAGAGGAGATAATGATTACCTCAGCAACATTGGCATGGCTATTTTTAGCTTCTTCCTGTAATCGATTATTATCAATAAGTTGCATGAACAGAAGGCCAAGGGAGTCAAGTTCTACATCTGAATCATCTATATCCATTAGCTCTTCAGTCAACTGTTTCCGTTTGCGGGACGGCGCCTTAGGTTTGGAAGCCTTAGGGACCTTGCTTTTCTTTTTTGAGGACAACAACTTTTTCCAAAAGGAGGAGCCGGCCTGTAAGAGGTAAAATGGATTAGCAAGAAGGGCTGTTGAGATATGGAGTTTCAAGAGTAGATGAAGGATAAAGTAAAATACTTACATCCGGAGCCAGGTTAAGAGCGTAGAAGGGGCTCAGGCTGGTTTTGCTACAGGCGGCTAGTGTTTCCCCCAGCAGAGACTTGACGATGGAGTTGAGGTCCTAATTTGTCATGGGCGTCTGATTACAGCGTTGAGGGTCATCAACGTTACCAGAATATTGGCACATGAAGGCGGTTCGGCGGCTCAATGGTAGAATCCTCCAGGAGACCCAGCTGCGGGTTAGGTCAATACCTATCATCCCATTCGCCAATAAGGCCCTGGCCTTGGAAAAGGTAGCATCATATGGAACCCGTTCGGCGGCTGACATCCAGTCTGGAAGTTCTGTATTTGTGCTGAGCCGGTAAGGACGGTAACCCGGCAGTGGATTCTCCCCCTCTGGACAAGTATCTTGGCAATAGAACCAAGTCTTCTTCCACTCTTTGGGATGACTCGGCAAGGTAGCTGCTGGAAAGAGAACGTCCCTCCCCCTATGAAGTGTCACACCTCCAAGCTCAAGACTTAACCCGTCGGCCATCTCAATTTGGCGGTCGACATAAATAAATTCTTTGAATAAGTTGACAAATGGTTCTTCTTGGAGGTAAGCTTCACAGAAGGTTTGGAATTGTAACATATTTGTGATAGATTTTGGACCAATATCTTGAGGGTGCAAGTTGAAAGCGTGTAATGTTGGGGAACGTTGCATGGGAAACAAAAAAATTCCTACGCACACGCAAGATCTATCCATGGTGATGAGCATCTGCGAGAGGGAGAGTGGATCTACATACCCTTGTAGATCGCTAAGCGGGAAGCGTTAAGAAACGCGGTTGATGTAGTTGAACGTCTTCGCGATCCAAATCGCCAAGCATCCCATGATCCAATCACGATCCGTCCCGGTCTAGCACCGAATGGATGGCACCTTCGCGTTCAGCACACATACGGCTCGGGGATGATCTTCGCCTTCTTGATCCAGAAAGAGGGAGCGGAGAAGTAGAAGAGTTCTCTAGCAACACGACGGCATTGCAGCGATGGTGGTGGAGCTATTCTATCAGGACTTCGCCTAAGCACCGCTGAAACCGATCTAGAGTAGAAACTACGATCTAGAGGAGAGGTAGCATGTGGCTGTTTTTCTGTCTCAAAAAACCATTGAACCTCTAGTATATATAGGAGGAGGGGAGGGAGGAGGCTTGGCTCCCATGGGAGCCAGCCCTTGTTCGGTCGAAATGGGGGAGGAGTCCACCTTCTCCACTCCTAGTAGTATTAGGACCCCTCCTTTTCCCACTTGGGCCTCTCTTCCCACTTTGGGTTTCCTTTCCAGCCGCATGGGCTTCCTGTGGGGCTTTGGCCAGCCCACTAAGGGCTGGTATTCCTTCTCCCACATCCCATGTAGCCTCTTGGGTCGAAATACCCCCCCCCCTCCCCCCGATGGTCCCCCGGTACCCTCCCAGCACTCCCGGTACACTATCGATGAGCCCAAAACTTTTCTGGTGACCAAAACAAGACTTCCTATATATCAACCTATAAATCATTACCTACGGACCATTCCAGAGCTCCTCGTGACATCCAGGATCTCATCTAGGACTCCAAACAACCTTCGGTCACCACCATACATAACTCTATACTATAGAAACGTCACCGAACCTTAAGTGTGCAGATCCTGCGGGTTCGAGAACTATGTAGACATGACCAAGACACCTATATGTTCAATAACCAATAGCAGGACCTGGATGCTCAAATTGGTTCCTACATATTCTATGAAGATCTTTATCGGTCGAACCTCTATGTCAAGGATTCAGTTAATCCCATATGTCGTTCCCTTTGTTCTTCGGTATGTTACTTACCCGAGATTCGATAGTCGGTATCTGTATACCTAGTTCAATCTCATTTCCAGCAAGTCTATTTACTCGTTCCGTACAAGATCCCGTGGCTAACACTTAGTCACATTGCTTCCAAGGCTTGTTGTGATGTTGTATTACCGAGTGGGCCCTGATATACCTCCGCATCACACGGAGTAACAAATCCCAGTCTTGATCCATACCCACTCATCAGGCACTCTTGGAGATACCTGTAGAGCACCTTTATAGTCACCCAGTTACGTTGCGACGTTTGATACACACAAGGCACTCCTCCAGTGTCAGTGAGTTGCATGATCTCATGGTCATAGGAACAGATACTTGACATGCAAAAACTGTAGCAATAAACTCACATGATCAAATGCTACGTTTATAGTTTGGGTCTTGTCCCACACATCATTCTCCTAATGATGTGATCCCATTATCAAATGACATTTCATGTCAATGGCTAGAAAACCTTGACCATCTTTGATCAATGAGCTAGTCTACTAGAGGCACACTAGGGACAAAGTGTTGTCTATATATCCACACATGCAATATGTTTCCAGTCAATACAACTATAGCATGGATAATAAACAATTATCATGAACAAGGAAATATAATAATAACCATTTTATAATTGCCTCTAGGGCATATTTCCAACATGTAAGACGTCCGATTTTTTTGACCCGGGTGGAGAGAAGCTCCGAAGGAGGTGGTCTATGAAGACTATGACTTCCCCGTCTTCAGGCTTAGGGGTGGTCTCGCTGCCTGGAACCCACCAATGGATAACATCTTGAGCCGGCAGAACTCCCATTGTGACGAACTCATTTAGATTTTCCTCGGTTACTCCGGACCGGACCCAGTTGCAAGTGGACGGAGTCTTTGACATGATGGTGGCTTAGGAAGCTGAGGAAGGCATGAGCATTTGGCGACTCAAAAATATACCTTGACTAAAGGTTGCTACGGTAATAAATAGTAGCTACATTTGTCGGGTTAATAAAAATTATGAGCCGCCGAAATGGCTTGCGAAGAAACACAGTGAGCTGGCAGACTGATGGCGGGTCAAGTCCTCTACGCAGGACGAAAAACTGCTAAGTGTTGATAAACTGTTTCCACAAGTACGAATATGAATTTGAGATCTATGGGCACAGAAAAATGAAAAATATTCTAGCCCTAAAAAGCCTGACGGAAGAACAGATGGTTGAAGCTTGGATTATTGCGCAATTGCCGATCTACAAACGAGTGCGCCTAAGTGTGGAGCAAACTGCCGCGTGATTTTTGGGGTGCTATGAAATTTTTGCAGGTGTCTTCAAGGCTAATTGATAAAGAACGCTTCTGTGAAGAACGATGAACTCAATGGACTCCATGGATGCAAAGAAAACCCTAATGCAGATCTGGCAAGGGCAGTACTCAAACCTAAGGAGTGCTATGAATATGCGGGAGTTTTGGTTCGATTCAGGGTGATGCAGCTGCCAGAGTTGGTGAAGACGACGAGGCACGGGCGACGCGGTTGGCTCTGGTGGCGCAGGTGCTCGGAGGAAGAAGAAGAAGAGGGCAGTGAGGAAGATGAAAGTAATAAACCCCCCGCGTCCATTTATAAGGGCACGATGGTATTTCCAACGGTCTGGCATGGGAATCGAGGGGGCACGTTGGTGATTAAACTAAGAAGATGCCTCAATTTCCGGGCTGGTCATTTTAATGACGAAAGATTCATTCTGACATCACAGGAATCTTTTTGATTTTGCCGAGTGACGTCACGGCGGGTCATGATAGCTTGTTAGGTGCAAGGATTGCCCGTTTCATGGCGCGTCATGATGACTTCAAGAGAAGACAAGGTTCGCCAACCAGAAGACTTGGAGATTGACACGACGTGGTTCAAATCAATCTGGGGCCTAATGTTGGGGATATACATCTAGGTTGAGACCCGCCCAAGTGGGGCCGGGTCATACGGTTGGCGGCTTATGATAATTCTAGGAGGAAGCATAACCAGTGGGCCGGAGGGCCTAGAGCCAAAAGGCCGAATATAACCCGATGGGCTTAAGTCGCCTGTAGAGACTTGTTGGATAAGGCATGTGTAGTTAGGGGTGAGGTCGGTTGCTATGTTTAACCCAACCCGGACTCTTGTAAACCCAGGGGCCTTGACCCGTGTATATAAGGGCGGCTCACCTGGGCGGCTTAGGCATGAAACGAGTGATAGAGAGCTAGGACTAGCGAAACTTGCTCCCTTGTAATCGATACACAATCAATACAACACAAATTAGGACATAGGCTTTTACCTCTTTCCGAGGGGCCGAACCAGGGTAAACCCTTATCTCTTGATTCCGATCAACCCCTTCGAGTTCACCCCCTTAGCGATGGCCTCGAACCTAAGTCTGTTGACCCGGACATCTGCCATGACAAATCCACGATAGGTTAGCTATTCGATCTTGAGGTAGATCAACTCTGTAACCCCCATATCATCAATACAACTAAGCAGGACGTAGGGTATTACCTCCATAGGTGGGCCTGAACTGTTGGGAGACGTAGTAGTAAATCAAAAAAATTCTACGTGTTCACCAAGATCTATCTATGGAGAAACCAGCAACGATTGGGGGAAGAGTGCATCTTCATACCTTTAAATATTGCTAAGTGGAAGCGTTACAAGAACGCAGTTGGTGGAGTCGTACTCGCAGCGATTCAGATCGCGGTGGACTCTGATCTTAGCGCCGAACAACGGCGCCTCCACGTTCAACACACGTGTAGCCCGGTGACGTCTCCTACACCTTGATCCAGCAAGGAGGAAGGAGAGGTTTAGGGAGAGTTCTGACAGCACGACGGCATGGTGATAGTGGAGCTACGTGGTACTCCGGCAGAGCTTTGCTAAGCACTATGGAGGACGAGGAGAGGGAGGAGTAGGGCTGCGCCGTGGGAGAGAGAGAGATGCGTGTCCCCAGCAGCCCCAAGGGCTCCTCTATTTATAGGAGGAGGAGGAGGGAGGGCTGCGCCCTAGGGTTCCCACCCTAGGGTGGTGCGGCAGCCTCCAGATCCCATTTGGCTGGCGGCCAAGAGGGAGAGGGGTGTGGCTGCCCTAGGGTGGGCCTTAGGGCCCATCTGCCCTAGGGTTTGCCCCCCTCCCACTTCAGCTGTGCCTTGGGACCTTGTGGGAGTGCACCAGCCCACCTAGGGGCTGGTTCCCTCCCAGCTGCAGCCCATGCAGCCCTCTAGGGCTGGTGGCCCCACTTGGTGGACCCCCGGAACCCTTCCGGTGGTCCCGGTACGTTACCGATAATTCCCGAAACATTTCCGGTGACCAAAACCTCACTTCCTATATATGAATCTTTACCTCCAGACCATTCCGGAGCTCCTCGTGACGTCCGGGATCTCATCCGGGACTCTGAACAACCTTCGGTAACCATGTACACTATTTCCCTATAACCCAAGCATCATCGAACCTTAAGTGTGTAGACCCTACGGGTTCGGGAGACACGTAGACATGACCGAGACACCTCTCCAGTCAATAACCAACAGCGGGATCTGGATACCCATGTTGGATCCCACATGCTCCACGGTGATCTCATCGGATGAACCACGATGTCGGGGATTAGATCAATCCGTATACAATTCCCTTTGTCTATCGGTATGATACTTTCCCGAGATTTGATCGTCGGTATCCCTATACCTTGTTCAATCTCGTTACCGGCAAGTCTCTTTACTCATTCCGTAACACATCATCCCATGGCTAACTCCTTAGTCACATTGAGCTCATTATGATGATGTCTTACCGAGTGGGCCCAGAGATACCTCTCCGTCACACGGAGTGACAAATCCCAGTCTCGATTCGCGCCAGCCCAACAGCTACTTTCGGAGATACCCGTAGTGTACCTTTATAGCCACCCAGTTACGTTGTGACATTTGGCACACCCAAAGTATTCCTACGGTATCCGGGAGTTGCACAATCTCATGGTCTAAGGAAACGATACTTGACATTAGAAAAGCTTTAGCAGACAAACTACATGATCTTGTGCTATGCTTAGGATTGGGTCTTGTTCATCACATCATTATCCTAATGATGTGATCCCGTTATTAAAGACATCCAATGTCCATGGTCATGAAACTGTGACCATCTATTGATCAACGAGCTAGTCAACTAGAGGCTCACTAGGGACACGTTGTGCTCTATGTATTCACACATGCATTATGGTTTCCGATTAACACAATTATAGCATGAACAATAGACAATTATCATGAACAAGGAAATACAATAATAACCATTTTATTATTGCCTCTAGGGCATATTTCCAACATGAACCTGCGTAACTATGTGTCTCCTTTGTCTCCTCTTACCGTCAATTCTAGTCTCACAGTTCGGGTCCCCCTACCCGAGATCCGCCAGCTTCGACACCGACAGAAGGTGAGAAACATCATCGCATTGTAACACCCCTTCCGCCCACACCGACACCCATGGGTTGCACATGATGTACATGCATACATGCATGAAATCTACCCAACTTTTGCCGGCACTGGTGAATGCACGTCCAAGTGTCCCACCCAAAATTTTAACAAAATCCATGACCAAACGCACGTTGCCTCATGTCCAGCAACTATGTTTGCCTGTTTTCGCATAGCGAAAAGTAAGAGTTCCAGGTTCTAGACTCATTGATGGCACAAGAACTTGACAGTGGTACTACACATTTGCATTGGCAAACCATTATTTGTTTAGCATATTTACTGAAAGTTTGTTGCGCTATTGTTATTATTTTTAGAGAAGAGAACTTGGAATAGATATTGCAAAATAAAATGCAACTGGAGTTGTGGATTATCCGGATGTATTCATGGCCTATTCAAACGTACGACATGACTCAACAAGAAGATGGGTGAGTATCTAGTTGAATATTATGTCGGTGTATTACATTTGTATGATGCATAATTATTTATTTTCAATTATATGCACCAGGAACTCATATGGATTATATGTTCTTGATTGCTTTAAAAATTGGAACGGTGATAGTAGACTAGCTCTTTTTCAAAGGTAGACAACCAATATTAGTACTATTTACTACGAATTATATTGTACTAACATGATTTGTTTTGCAGAGGTTAATTGATGATTCGAGGGAGCTAACGATAGCGCAACTTATTTTTCTAAAAAAACAAGCTTGGGGAAGTGAAAAACAAAGTTATTAGGATTGCAAGGAGGAAGAAAAAGATGTCACCGGAGGAGATTCGCGCGTGATTTAGCTTCCTACAGGACTAGATTATTCAAGTGCTTTTCGTAGTTCGTTATGAACTATTTGTAACAGACGTATTTATTTTTCACATATACTTAATGATATTTTTTGTTTGAAAGATTATATACTTCATGATATTTCACATGTTCTTCAAATATATTGTTGTTTACAGAAAAATCTCGTGTCATTGTTAAAAATATTATAAAGTTCGTTATCTTAATATATCGTTACTAGTGAATTTAAGACGACGCCAAATTAGATGTTTTTTATAATAAAAATGTGTGCCGGTGGATTAACGGGCCACGTCGACAGTCGGGCCCACGGAGAAGAAACACCGGCCCACTAATTTAACTTAAACTTTATTATCGTCAGGGGCGTCGGGCATATGAGCAGGTCGTCGCGCCATTCGACCAGTGAGGTGGGACTATATAATAACATCGATGAAGGTAGTCGGTCGCACGATGTTGCATTATTGCATGACGGACTTAGCACCGTGGGCCAGCCCAACTAAAACGACACGTGTAGGACACCGGCGATGTGTCGTTATTTAGTCCCACCTCGCAGACCGAAGGGCGCGACAACCTGTTTATATACCCGGCGCCCCCGACCATGTTGAACATCATTGTTAACTCAGCCTGACCGACGCCACGGCGCGGTAACCGACGGACATACATAGTTAGCCATTATAATAGTGATAAATTATGACAAGTCATATATCTTGAATAACACGAGAAGCATACAGATAAATATATTTTTATATAACACAATAGTCTAGATTAGAAAATGGACGTTTGGAGGCCGAGCTCCATGGAGCTCTATATTTTTGGAAAAATCAAATTTCAAACTTTTTGGTTTCAAAAAAATCTGAAAAAATTATGCAAGGAAGGATGTTATGTGTACGTGTGTAAATTTTTAGGATGAAATACCTTGAAATATGATCTACACAAAAAGACAAATTCATGGCCTGATACGATGAATAGTATCATGTGTTAAAAAGCCTCAGATTTGTCTTTTTTGTACAGGCCTCATTTCAACGTATTTTTTCTGAAATTTTACACAGATATGTGTTACACCCTTACATATCTCTGTATTTGTTTTCGGAATTTTTGGAAATGTAAAAATATGAATTCTCTTGAATTTTGAATTTTGCAGTTAAAGGCCTCCTTGGAGCTCGGCCTCCAAAAGCAATTTCCGTCTAGATTACACACATATAAAAAAGTCTCATATGTTTTATATAACACGAATACAAAGAAGAGTATTTCCTTCCATATTATTGAATAAAGTAAATTCTTTTGCTTTGTATAAATAAATGAAGTAAAACACTTGCAATAACACCGCTTGTGTCTTTTTAATCCCAGTTACTACATAAAATAAGTTATATATTGTAAGAATAATTATAAGAATGTATTCTGACATGCAATATGACAAGCTTACTCGCTATAATTTCTTCCATTGCTGCCAGCATCTTGTCGAATAAGAATGTGTTCTGACATGCAATATGACAAGCTTCTGTAGATACAATGCTCAACTTAGTATATCTAGCTTTGGCCTCCGTACCCGTCCAACCCCATGAAAACAGATCCCTGGTGCACTTCACGGGCAATCCAGATCTTGCTTTTTTATGAACCTTCACATGACACAACACTTAGGTATCACAGGTAAGTTGAGTGCATTCGAACCATTAAGAATATGTTTGCAAGCAAGACCTTTGCGAGTCATACTTCGACAACTGCACTTTATAGTTTCTGCGGAGTTACTTGGTGCATAGTCCACATTAAAAATGTGAGCCCTGTTATTTTTTCACGCAACCACAAATCTCTAACTGTCGGCTCCTCTCAATCTATCAATGACCTCAAGCTGATGTACCTTCTTTAAATCTTGCTGCAAGATATAAAAGTTTGCCTGTGTGAAACCTTTGGTAGGGAACAACTCAATGGTCTTACACTCGATCACTCCTCCTAGGAGAGTCTATGACACCGTGTAGTCGTCATGCGATTCATTCTCACGGAGACGGACAATGCAATTCTCATAGTGTGTAATCATGTCAACAATTGTCATACCATAGTCAAGATGAAGGTGCAGGCATGAGTTCAAGCTCCCGCTCCTCTGATTACTCCGCATACCAAGAAATAACACACCAGACAAATATGATGCAGCCCAAAGCTTCTTCTTCCTATACATCCTATGTAGCCATGTTTTTGTTTTCTTCGTCTGCCATTTATGAACAAACGCGGCCCATCTCTCCTCAAAAATTGTATGTGTAGTGGCGTAGTATAGTAGTGACCAGAATCCCTTCAATGACTTGTGGTCAAGGTGTTTCTGTATGTTCTCTTCAATATGCCATGAACATAGACGATGCCACGCGTCAGGAAGCACCTTCCTAATAGCCCTTATCATTGTTGCATCTCCATCAGTAATTATGTATTGGGGCTTCTTCTGACAGTGAGCTTTCAAAAACATCTCAAGCAGCCGAACATACATACCTTTAGTCTCATCTGAAACAAAGGCGATGCAAATACCGTAATGAAACTATGATTGTTGAGACCGATGAAAGGGATAAACAACATTCTTTATCTATTCATCTTGTATGTACTGTCGAAGACAGTGACATCACCATAGTCAAGATAATCCCAATGTGATTGCGAATCACACCAGAACAAGTTGTTTAGCCTGCCTTTAGCATCAACAGTGTGCTCAAAGAGAAAATCTGGATTCCTGTCCTTTCTAGCCATCATGATTCCTATAGCAGTGTCAGCATCACCCTGAGAAAGCAGTCCATCTTCTCCATGTAGCACATATTATACATCTACCTCCTTCCAAACCGTGTATTATCGTACGAACCATACCTTCTAACAAAGTTATCAAAAATAATGTGCTTTTTATCCCAGCTCCTGCCATAGCTGAGATCTCTGCTCTCTGAAATTCTTTTATCACATTGTGAGACCGAACGAAACAAACTTCGTCCGGTCTCGCAAGAACGTGGTTGTGATCATCGAAGAAACTGCTGACATACCAAAGTTCACTCTTTCTATCAAGCTTCATTATTAAATGGGCTTCACAGAAGCATCGACTCTCTGGTCACACTCTGTGGGTCCGGCCTTCCATGGTACAAAATTTGGCATGTCCTTTTCTTGTTGGAAATATGCCCTAGAGGCAATAATAAATTGGTTATTATTATATTTCCTTGTTCATGATAATTATTTATTATCCATGCTATAATTGTATTGATTGGAAACTAAATACATGTGTGGGTATATAGACAACACTGTATCCCTAGTATGCCTCTAGTAGACTAGCTCGTTCATCAAAGATGGTAAAGGTTTCCTAGCCATGGACATGAGTTGCCATTTGATAACGGGATCACATAATTAGGAGAATGATGTTGTCACACCCTATGTTTGTATCACCTTGTTATGTTTGGATTTATAAACTTTGGAGCCAACTAAAACTTTTTCAATGCTTGTGCTTGTTTGAATTGTTGCTTGTTTGATTATTGAGTGTAGTATATGGCACTCTTAGATTCTATCTCTCTCCTTCCTTGACCCAAACCTCTTGTCCAATGATCATGTCATGTGAATAGTGCCCAAAATTATTTTTATCAAATTTTGTTTTGACCAAAAATGATTTGCTCAGATTAGGTTTTCAAAACCCGCTGAGTTGAGGTTTGCACTACAAGTCCTCAAATTAGGTGGATCCTTCTTCCCCAAAGGCTTTATTTCAAACCTACTATATTTATGACTTCCCAAAACCACCAGATATTAATTTTAAAGATTATTTTAATATTTTATTTAAAGGCTTTTTCTTAAGACCAGAAATGGTTTTTCATAGGGAAAAATTATTTTTAATGCTTTCAAAATCTTTGAGAAAATTAGGGAAACTCAATGGACATATATTTTCCATATATATGAGTTTCAACACATGGGAATGTTCAAATCATGGGCAAAACCCCTCCAAACCCTTTCTGTCCAAATCAAGCTATTGAAATATTTCTATAAGAAATATTCTCAATATATTCCAAGAAAATTCTAGCAAGTCAACACTACCATAGGTGATGATCTTGGAAAGTTTCATATCAATCCAAGTTGATTTGATTCATCAAACCATTCCAAAACCCTCCCTGTCCAGATTCAAATTTGAGCAACTTTACATAGTGAAGTTTCTTCCCTTGTCCCCAAACTTTGTGGACATGCTCTAATCACCAAATATGACGCTACACTATGTGGTGCATCAAGGGTAAAATCTTAGCATAACTAGATCTACAAAAACCTGATTCTGTTAGTTTCTAGGGTTCACAAAGGTTCCATTGTCAACTTTGCTCATTTGAGCTCAAACTTGGTGATCAGGCTTATTTTCAACCACCATTTGATCCTGTCAAATATCATGGCAAGCAAAGTCCATTTGCTTGCCCTAATCCCCATCAAACACCTTCTGCAGGTTTGGAAAAGTCATGTTTTGACCACCTTTTGCTTTTCCCCTTGTCTCCATTTTTTTACCACACTTGATCCCTCACCTCTTACCCCTCCAGTAAAAATCCCAAGTCCATAGGCCACAGGAAGATGGGGTAAAAACCCCATTGTTACCCCTGGACGGCCCGGGTAGGAGCTCTCTCTCCCCTCCCCTCTTACTCTATTCTTCTCCTGGGGCGTCCAAGGTATTTTTCTCTTATCCTAGATCACCCTAGACACCCTTGGACACGCACAAGCCGCCGTTGCCACGCCGTGGCATGCCAAACGCGTGCTCTAGAGCACGTTATAGTGCCGAAAGACACTGTAGCCATTGCCCACTACATGGCCCCAACCACCTCGGGCGCCCCCCTCTCGCCAGATGGTCGGCCTCGGCGTTCGCAACATGCCGCCCCTTGTCCCCCTCCTCTCTCTCCCTCCTCTGACCTCCCTCGCACGCGTCATGGCCGCCCGAGCCGGCCAACCGCGGAGCTCACACGCACGCTCTTACCTGCCTCTCTCCTCTCTCCCCCTTGACCTAGACCAACCCCGCATGCACCCAGACTCGCTCCCTCCCTCTCCCGTGGCCTCTGGCCATGGCCACGAGCTCGCAAGCACACCCGAGCTCGGTGGACCGAGGGCCACCTACTTAAGGCCCTCCCCGAGCCTCCTCTTCCCTCTAGCCTCTCTCTTCACTCCCCAGTAGACCCCCTATGCGCCCTGAAGAACTCCTGAAGCCTCTGCGCTCGGGATCGAGCCGACGACCGCCGCGGCGACCTCGTCGCCAATCTCTTGGTAGCGACCCACTCCGGTCCCCATTTTCCTTCCGCTGGTCTCCCCTTGCTCTCCTGACCCGTTTCACCCTTGTCCCCATCCTCTTTGCAGCTCAAGACGACCCCGGTGAGTGCTCCTGAAGTTCCCTCCGCCGCGGGTGCTCGCTGCCGGCAACTTTAGCCACCTTCGGCGCTCCCTCCACCTCCAGGGGACCGGTGACTCGACCCCGAGTCCATCCCCGCTCTCTCCTGCCATCGTCGTGCCCCGCATCATCGCCAGTGAGCACCTCCCTTCTCTACCCCAAGGTGGGAGAAGGATCCGACAGGTGGGACCCACCTGTCGGCCTATCTCTCCCGCTCCCATGCTCTCTCTCTCACCCTTGCGGTCGCAGACAGCCGGGCCCCGCGCGTGAGGTTTTTACCTGGCCGCGCGCAAGGCTGGCTGGCTGGCCAGCTAGGCTGACCCAGCTGCTGGCCGCCTCTGTCCCAGGGCATAGTGCCCTTTTGTTTTTGTTTTTCCTTTTTCTTTTTCCCTCTATTTTCCAAAAATCCCACAGATCTGAAAATAATTCCAAACCCAATAATTTTTTCACCTAAATTCTTAGAATATTCCATAGAATTTATTAGTGCCACTTGTAAAAATATTTGAAAACCTTTTTTGTACTGTTTCAATTTAAAAACCCTATTTGGCATTATTAGCCCATGTTTTAAATATTTTTGAAAACCTTTTAAACTTCTAAGTCTTAAACAACTAATTTTAGTATGACCTTTAGTATTTAACAGAATAGGGTAGCATTTTGCTATTAGCTTTGTGTGCTCTGTTTTTGTGTGATGCTTATTTTTATCGCTTTTATTCGCGGCGATAGATTGCGCTATTGATGAGGGAGTTGGACCCGAAGACTTTGAAGACCCTGAAGACTTTGTTTAGCCAGGCAAGCAGCCCTTTGACCATGTTAAGAAACTTTTTCATGCATGACATATAGCACTTGTTGTTTTGATGATTGATCATGATGTGGTGTTCCACCTTTGGTGGGGTGTCTCCAATACTTTTACCGTTGACACTTGCATCGTGCATGACCCTACCACCTTATGAGGGTTATGCGGGTGGGTGTAGATAGGATGCTACTAGATGCTACGCAAGTGGGATGGGATTTATGCATAGTGATGGAAAGGGAGAAATGATTTCAAAGACTTTTCGGAAACCCCATTGGGTGCCACTAATGTCCGAGGGAGATGATGATGAGTTGGGTGACCACTTGAGAAAGAAGTGGTGTACTGGAGCAAGTGGGTGTGTGTGGTTTTCGAAAACGGATTGGTGTAAGTTGCGACCGTTATTCCAACCTTACATGTACGACCACAATACCCCTTATGGGACGGGGCTTTGTTGAGTACTTTGGTGGATACTCGCAAGGAGTCCGCATTACTAGTGGCGGGAGTGGCGTGGTCACTCCCGATACGGGGTCGCGCCGGTATGGACGATCATGCGCTGTCTTCACAAGCACCGGGCACACCGTTGGTCCCTGCATTGATGCTACGAGTGATGTACATCATGCGGGCTGGGTACCAATCGAGCGTACTCTTTGTTTAGTATCGCCTGGGGAAAGGCATTGTTTGGGTGCTTACCTCGGGTATGTGATGTATCGCGAGTCGTGGATGACACGGAAGTTCCCCGAGTCTTGTGGGTAAGGTGTGCAACCTCTACAGAGTGTAAAACTATTCGAATAGCCGTGTCCACGGTCAAGGACAGTTGGATGACTGCTCTTGTGCTACGTCCAAATGTTTTCACAACTGATGTGTGTGCGTGTGTTGGTGACAAGGATGGTACTTGAGCTAAGTCCGATGACTTGGTATGGCGATTGACTAAGTCCGATGACTTAGCATAATGAATGAACATGAGATGTTCAACCCCTACTTATGATGATATCTACAACTTGTTCATATGGATATCTAACAACTATTAATGCATGCCTACCTCGTTACTTGATCATGTCATTGCATTAAAATTCAGCTTTCCACAAATTACCTACTTAGTGTTATATCATGGATCATCATTACCTTGTTCCACAACTTGGGTTGCTTGCGAGTACATTCCAAGTACTCATTGGCTTGCCACTGGTTATTTAATTGGCCAGGCATGGAAGAGCAGGAGTATGTTGAAGAGTTCGTTGGTGACGAATATGCGAACTAGGACGCTTCCCAGTCAGAATGCCTGTAGGTTAAGGGGGATGGCATGGGTTCATGCTTTCGATCAAGATTTCCGTTGTTTGTTCTATTTAAGTGTTTGGCCCTTGTGGCCCCACCTATGTAAGACTAGACCTTCATGGTCTTTATTTGTGTAAGACGCTAAATGTGGATGTAAGACTCTTGTTATTCAGCTTATGTGTGTTCAGTGAGCATTGATCTCTGAGATCACTGTACACGTGCATTCGGTGATCACGACTTATGAGTCGGGGTCCCCACAGAGCTGGTATCAGATCCGTCCTGATTGTAGAAAACCCTTAGTTAGCATGGACATTAGTAAGGATAAAACCATTTTCAAAACTACACATAGGACCTATACTTAGGAATTCTGCACTGTTTACCTCTTCTATTCTTCACACAACACTCTGCTGACTCTCCCCCTTTCAAACTTTTGTAGATGGTCGTCATGACCGAAGCCTTCCTAACATCCGGCTTTCCCTTACACCTTGGGGATAGCCTGGAGAAGTGCTAGTTTCGCCAACCACCCATTTTCCTCTACCACGAGCACTTGGTCAATGTCCTCACGAAGGAGTACCACGTGGATGTGGTCATGAAGGAAAATGACTCCCCAACCAGTTGGTTCTTGGAAGGACCACGGATGGAGACCATGAGACTCGTAGTCGAGTCAGTTGCACGCAAGGCACTCCTACACCTTCGAGACATCATTCCAAAGATGCTGACGAACCGGCTACTCGCTACCTTCCCTTCAGGTAGGATGATCTTGGCGAGAGTTGGACGTTGATTCCATCCAAGGAGGATGGCACACCACTCAGGTTCCAGACCTACTTCAGCCTCTCCGCCGATAGTCTGGTTCACCACTTGATTAAGGAGTTCGTGAAGCTCCACGAGGAACTTCACCACACCCGTGAGCTACTCCGGCAAGCCAAGACAAAGCCAGATAAGATCAAGAAGGATGGATCCCTTGATGGACGACCAGTTGTCGCTTATCGAGGAGGAGTACCCCCAGCTAGAGGTGCACCCACGCGTTGACATCGCATGAGTACGAAGGAGTACCGTGAGCTCTTCACCGACCCGCCAGCAAAGCGTCATCGGGATGGACCTCCTCATTCCCCGACCCCTTCAACCGGGAATCATGCCCGTTCAGATGATGAATAGGAGGAAGACCCATAGGAGCATGACTACGAGACCGATCACTCCACCACCTGAGTCCGAGAACCCCAAGGGTAGGATCAGTCATGTACCCCTCATGCGAAGTCGAGTCCGTGTAATGGTTCATATGAAACCATGTGTGATTGTTGTTTGTTTTGTTGTTTGTGCTCTGATGCAAGTCGTGCTTTTTCCTTAGGTAACATGTAAGCAACTCCATCATCTATCTTAATATATGTTGATCTTTCGACCTTCGTTTTACCACACTTGCACTCGACCGACCCCCATAGCCACACTCTTCCATTGTTGCTTTTCCTCTCGTCTATCCTAGTTGTTTGACTTGGCTGCTCCAAACAGGATGGTGACTACTACCCGCAATAGATCCTTCGCCAACCCTGAAGCCGGCAACTCAAGCCAGCAACAGGGAGCTGGTGGGGCTACTCACGCTAGAGGACACCAGGAGCAGCCACAAGGCGACATTCCCCTGCCACCACCTCCACCAGAGAACATGACCATAGATCAGTTTCTCCAAGTTCTCCGAGAGGAATGCCAAGCCAACAATGCTGATATCCAGCAGATGGCTCAAGCCCTTGTGAACAACGAGCAGCAAGGCAGGAACGGCAATGGCCGCTCCACTATGTCTGAGTTCATGAGGAATTCGCCCCCAACCTTCACCGAGACTGCTGAACCATTGGATGCTGATGACTGGATCCGCACCATCGAGGACCTCCTTGCACTGGTCAATTGCAATGAGGGTCGTGAGAAGGTGCTTTATGCCTCTCACTGCCTTGAAGGTACCGCCCGAGCTTGGTGGGACAGATTCAAGGTCATGCAAGGTGAGCATGTGATAACTTGGAATGACTTCAAGGAAGGATATTGGGTTTGGCATTATTTTCAGATTTATGGGATTTTTGGAAAATAGAGGGGAAAACAAAAAGGAAAAAGAAAAGGGCACTGTGCCCTGGGCCAGAGGCGGCTAGCAGCTGGGCTGGCCCAGCTGGCCAGCCAGCCAGCCTCGCGTGCGGCCAGGTTCAAACCTGATGCATGGGGCCCGGATGTCTACGGTCGCAAGGGGGGAGAGAGCGGGAGGGGGAGAGATAGACCGACAGGTGGGTCCCACCTGTAGGATCCTTCTCCCACCTCGGGGAAGAGAAGGGGAGGCGCTCACTGGCGATGATGCGGGGCACGACGATGGCAGAAGAGAGCGGAGATGGACTCGAGGTCGAGTTGCCGGTCCCCTGGAGGTTGAGGGAGCGTTGGAGGTGGCCGGAGTCGCCGGCGGCGAGCACCCGCTGCGGAGGGAGCTTCGGGAGCGCTCACCGGGGTCGTCTCGAGCTGCAAAGAGGATGGGGACAAGGGGGAAATAGGTCATGAGAGCAAGGGGAGACCAGCGGAAGGAAAATGGGGACCGGAGGGGGTGGCTACCAGGAGATCGGTAACAAGGTCGCCTTGGCGGTCCTCGGCTCGATCCCGAGCGTAGAGGCTTCGGGAGTTCTTTGGGGCGCACAGGGGGTCTACTAGGGAGTGGAGAGAGAGGCCAGAGGGGAGAGGAGGCTCAGGGAGGGCCTTAAGTAGGCGGCCCTCGGTCCACTGAGCTCGGGTGCACTCGCGAGCTCGTGGCCGGGGCCAAAGGCCACGAGAGAGGGATGGAGCGAGTCTGGGGTGCATGTGGGGTTGGTCTAGGCCAAGGGGAGAGAGGAGAGAGGCGGGGGAGCGCGCGCGTATGAGCTCCGCGGTTGGCCGGCTCGGGCGGCCGCGGCGCGTGCAAGGGAGGCCAGAGGAGGGAGAGAGAGAGAAGGGGGACAAGGTGCGGCGTGTTGCGGACACCGACGCCGACCATCTGGCGAGAGGAGGGTGCCCGAGGTGCTCGGGGCCATGCAGTGGGCAACGACTACAATGCCTGTCAGCACTATAGCGTGCTCCAAAGCGCGCGTTTGGCATGGCATGGCATGCCAACGGCATTTTGTGCGTGGCCAAGTGTGTCTAGGGGGATCTAGGGCATCTAGGATAAGAGAAAAATACCTTGGACGTCCCAGGAGAAGAATAGAGTAAGAGGGGAGGGGAGAGAGAGCTCCTGCCAGGGCTATCCAGGGGTAAGAATGGGGTTTTTACCCCATCTTCCTATGGCCTATGGACTTGGGATTTTTACTGGAGGGGTAAGAGGTGAGGGATCAAGTGTGGTAAAAATTTGGAGGCAAGGGGAAAAGTAAAAGGTGGTCAAAATATGACTTTTCCAAACCTGGAGAAGGTGTTTGATGGGGATTAGGGCAAGCAAATGGACTTTGCTTGCCATGAGATTTGACAGGATCAAATGGTGGTTGAAAATAAGCCTGATCACCAAGTTTGAGCTCGAATGAGCAAAGTTGACAGTGGAAACTTTGTGAGCCCTAGAAACTGACAGAATCAGGTTTTTGTAGATCTAGTTATGCTAAGCTTTTACCCTTGATGCACCACTTACTGTAGCATCATTATTTGGTGATTTGAGCATGTCCACAAAGTTTGGGGTCAAGGGAAGAAACTTCACTATGTAAAGTTGCTCAAATTTGAATCTGGACAGGGAGGGTGTTGGAATGGTTTGATGAATCAAATCAACTTGGATTGAGATGAAACTTTGCAAGATCATCACCTATGGTAGTGTTGACTTGCTGGAATTTTCTTGGAATATATTGAGAATATTTCTTATAGAAATATTTCAATAGCTTGATTTGTACAGAAAGGGTTTTGAGGGGTTTTGCCCATGATTTGAACATGCCCATGTGTTGAAACTCATATATATGGAAAATATATGTCCACTGAGTTTCCCTAAATTTTCTCAAAGATTTTGAAAGCATTAAAAACAATTTTTTCCTATGAAAAATCATTTCTGGTCTTAAGAAAAAGCCTTTACATAAAATATTAAAATAATCTTTAAAATTAATATCTGGTGGTTTTGGGAAGTCCTAAATATAGTAGGTTTGAAATAAAGCCTTCGAAGAAGAAGGATCCACCCAGTTTGAGGACTTGTAGTGCAAACCTCAACTCAGGTTTTTTTGTAAACCTAATCTGAACAAATCATTTTTGGTCAAAACAAAATTTGATAAAAATAGTTTTGGGCACTATTCACATGGCATGATCATTGGGCAAGAGGTTTGGGTCAAGGAAGGAGAGGGATAGAATCTAAGAGTGCCATATACTACACTGAACAATCAAACAAGCAACAATTCAAACAAGCACAAGCATTGAAAAAGTTTTAATTGGCTACAAATTTCATAAATCCAAACATAACAAGGTGATACAAACACGGGGTGTGACAGACCTACCCCCTTACAAGAATCTTGTCCCCGAGATTCCTAGGCTAAGCATTAAAAAGATAAGGGAACTCCGATCTAAGATAGTCTTCATGCTCCCAGGTTGCTTCAGCTTCAGTGTGGTTGCTCCACTGGACCTTGAAGTACTTGATGGTGCGACTTTAGGTGCAGTGCTCGGCTTCATCCAAAATGTGAACTAGACTCTCACGATAAGTGAGATCTGGCTGAAGATCGATGGCTTGATGGTCGATGTCCTTGTAGAGGTCGGGGCGGTTGGGGACTTGCAGAGACTTCCGGAGTTGTGACACATGAAAGACGTTGTGCACATCCGATAGCTCGGAAGGTAGTTCCAGCTGATAGGCAACTTCTCCTTGCGTATCGGTGATCTTGAAGGGGACGATGAACCTTGGTGCAAGTTTTCCCTTGACGTGGAATTGCTGCGTGACACGGAGGTAAACATGGTCTCCAACGCGGAAACTCATGTCCCGATGGTGAGAGTCGGCGTAGCTCTTCTGCCTAGTCTTGGCGGTCTCGAGTCGCTCTCGGACGAGTTGAACTTGCTCTTCTACTTCGCGAAGGATGTCTGGTCCGAAGACTAACCCTTCTCCGGTTTCTGACCAGTTGAGGGGAGTACGACACTTGCGCCCATACGGCACCTCAAATGGTGCCATCTGAAGACTCGCCTGGTAGCTGTTGTTGTAGGAGAACTCGGCAAACGGTAGGCAATCTTCCCACTTGGCTCCATAAGCCAAGACACAAGCGTGGAGCATATCTTCGAGTATCCGATTTACTTGCTCTGTTTGCCCACCGGTCTGGGGGTGAAAAGCAGTGTTTAAGGAGAGCTTGGTTGCCAAGGCTTCTTGGAACCTATTCCGGAATCTTGAGGTGAACTAGGTTCCTCGATCCGACATGATATCCTTTGGAACTCCATGAAGTCTCACAATCCGGCGAGGCACTTGGGCGAATGAATCCTTTTCTGAGCTGCTCCACCAGTTGCTTCTTCAATTCAGCCAGCTCTTCGGATCCCATCATATAGGCCTTCTTATAGATGGTCCTTGATCCGGGCATAAGCTCAATGACGAACTCAATGTCGCGGTCAGGGGGCATTCCAGGCAGCTCATCAGGAATCACATCTGGGTATTCACATACCATTGGTACTTGATCCAACTCAGTTCCCGATAGACAGTTAGCCCGAGGGACTTGAGCGGAGACAGTGTTGGGAACATACTTGACTTCCACTCCTTGGCTATTGGTCATGGTGATAATCCTCTTGGCACAGTCTAACAAGCCTTGGTGCTTGGTCAACCAATCCATGCCTAGGATCACATCCAAGCCTTCTGACTTCAGGATGATGAGGTCTGCTAGGAAATCTACGCCGTTGATGTTAATCTCAACTCCCTTGCAACCTATCCCAGACTTCATAACTGATCCCGGGGTTTGTATCAACATACGACTACCCAGGGGTGTAGGCTTCATGCCACTCTCCAGTGCAAACTTTTGGGTGACAAAAGAATGCGAAGCTCCATAATCAAACAATATTGTTGTTGGGGTTGAGTTGACGAGGAACATACCCAGTATGACGTCCGGGTCTTCCTGGGCTTCCTCTCCGGTGACATGGTTCACACGACCTTGCTATTGTTGGGCTGGTTACGGGGAGCGGGGTTCCTTGGGGGTGCTCCACGACCTTGACCTTGGTTTGGCGCATTGGGGCGCGGTGCATCTGGCTTCTTGTTGGGACACAACCTAGAGATGTGTCCTGGCTGACCACATCCAAAGCAAGCGACTTGCCCAGGGTTGTTGTTGTAGTTCCTGCTGTTGTTGTTGTTATTGGGGTTGTTGTAAGCTGGCCTGGGATTGGCATACTACTGAGGCTGGTAGCTCGGACGAGGTGCAGGAGGTCTAGCCTGCTATGACTGATAGGTTGGCTTGGCTGGAGCTGGCTGCCAGGGGCGAGGCTTCGAGTTGCTGGAGCTGCCCTTGCTGATCATCTTGCGCTTTGGAGTGTCGTCTATGGCATGCCACTTGTCTTCCATCATGAGGGTCTTGTTCACCAGGTCGAAGAAGGTACAACAGTTGCAGACGATGAGCTGATACTGCAGGGTCTGTTGAAGTCCTTCCATGAAGCGTTCCTTCTTGGGAGCCTTCGTGTTGATGTCTTCAGGTGCATACCTTGACAGCAGGTTGAACTTTTGTAGGTACTCCTTGACAGAGCCACTTCCTTGCTTCAGCGCTCGGAATTCTCTCTTCTTGATAGCCATGATCCCAGAAGGAATGTGGGCAGTGCGTAATTTTTCCACCTAAATTCTTAGAATATTCCATAGAATATATTAGTTCCACTTGTAAAAATATTTGAAAACCTTTTTTGTAATGTTTCAATTTAAACCCCCTATTTGGCATTATTAGCCCATTTTTTAAATATTTTTGAAAACCTTTTTAACATCAAAGTATTAAACAACTAATTTTAGTATGACCTTTAGTATTTATCATAATAGGGTAGCATTTTGCTATTAGCTTTGTGTGCTCTGTTTTTGCGTGATGCTTATTTTTATCGCTTTATTCATGACGATAGATTGCGCTATTAACGAGGGAGTTGGACCCGAAGACTTTGTTCAGCCAGGCAAGCAGCCCTTTGACCATTTTAAGAAACTTTTTCATGCATGACATATAGCACTTGTTGTTTGGATGATTGATCATGATGTGGTGCTCTCGCTTCGGTGGGGTGCCTCCGATACTTTTACCGTTGACACTTGCATCGTGCATGACCCTACCACCTTATGAGGGTTATGCAGGTGTGTGTAGATAGGATGCTAATAGATGCTATGCAAGTGGGATGGGATTTATGCATAGTGGTGGAAAGGGAGAAATGATTTCAAAGACTTTTCAAAAAACCCATCGGGTGCCACTAATGCCCGAGGGAGATGATGATGAGTTGGGTGACCAATTGAGAAAGAAGTGGTGTACCGGAGCAAGTGGGTGTGTGTGGTTTTCGAAAACGGATTGGTGTAAGTTGCGACCGTTATTCCAACCTTACATGTACGACCACGATACCCCTTATGGGACGGGGCTCTATTGAGTACTTTGGTGGGTACTGGCAAGGAGCCTGCATTACTAGTGGCGGGAGTGGCGTGATCACTCCCGATACATGGTCGTGCTGGTATGGACGATCATGCGCTATCTTCACAGGCACTGGGCATACTGTTGGTCCCTGCATGGATGTTACGAGTGATGTACATCATGCGGACTGGGTACAAATCGAGAGGACTCTTTGTTTAGTATCGCCAGGGGAAAGGCATTGTTCGGGTGCTTAACTCGGATATGTGACGTACAGCGAGTCGTGGATGACACGGAAGTTCCCCGAGTCTTGTGGGTAAAGTGTGCAACCTCTACAGAGTGTAAAACTATTCGAATAGCCGTGTCCATGGTCAAGGATAGTTGTGTGACCGCTCTTGTGCTACGTCCAAATGCTTTCACAACTGATGTGTGTGCGTGTGTTGGTGACAAGGATGGTACTTGAGCTAAGTCCGATGACTTAGCATGGCGATTGACTAAGTCCAATGACTTAGCATAACGAATGAACATGAGATGTTCAACCCCTGCTTATGATGATATCTACAACTTGTTCATATGGATATCTGCCAACTGTTAATGCATGCCTACCTAGTTACTTGATCATGTCATTGCATTAAAATTCCGCTTTCCGCAAATTACCTACTTAGTGCTATATCATGCATCATCGTTACCTTGTTCCACAACTTGGGTTGCTTGCAAGTACATTCAAAGTACTCATTGGCTTGCCACTGGTTATTTAATTGGCCAGGCATGGAAGAACAGGAGTATGTTGAAGAGTTTGTTGGTGACAAACATGCGAACTAGGACGCTTCCCAATCAGAATGCATGTAGGTTAAGGCAGATGGCATGGGTTCATGCTTTCGATCAAGATTTCTGTTGTTTGTTCTATTTAAGTGTTTGGCCCTTGTGGCCCTACCTATGTAAGACTAGACCTTCATGGTCTTTATTTGTGTAAGACAATAAATGTGGATGTAAGACTCTTGTTATTTGGCTTCTATGTGTTCAGTGAGCATTGATCTCTGGGATCACTATACACGTGCATTTTGTGATCACGACTTATGAGTCGGGGTCCCCACAGATGTGATGGACAAGACCCAAACTATAAACATAGCATATGATCATGTTAGTTTATTACTATAGTTTTCTGCATGTCAAGTATCTGTTCCTATGACCATGAGATCATGAAACTCACTGACATCGGAGGAGTACCTTGTGTGTATCAAACATCGCAACGTAACTAGGTGACCATAAAGGCGCGCTACAGGTATCTCTGAGGGTGTATATTGGGTTGGAATGGATCAAGACTGGGATTGTTACTCCGTATGACGGAGAGGTATCTCAGGGCCCACTCGGTAATACAACATCACTATAATCCTTGCAAGCAATGTGACTAAAGAGTTAGCCATGGGATCTTGTATTACAGAATGAGTAAAGAGACTTGACGGTAACGAGACTGAACTAGGTATAGAGATACCGACGATCGAATCTCGGGCAAGTAACATATCAAAGAACAAAGGGAACATCATACACGATTAACTGAATCCTTGACATAGAGGTTCGACCGATAAAGATATTCATCGAATATGTAGGAACCAATATGAGAATCCAGGTCCCGCTATTGGTTATTAACCGTAGAGGTGTCTCGGCCATGTCTGCATAGTTCTCGAACCTGCAGGGTCTGCACACTTAAGGTTCGGTGACGTTTCAGTATAGTTGAGTTATGTATGTTGGTGACCGAAGGTTGTTAGGAGTCCCGAATGAGATCTCCTATGTCATGAGGACCTCTGGAATGGTCCGGAGGTAAATATTGATACATAGGAAGTCCCGTTTTGTCCATCGAAAATGTTTTGGGTGTTTCCGGTAGTGTACCGGGAGTGCCGAAGGGCCATCGGGAGGGGCCACCCACGCGCGGGAGGCCACATGGGCCAGAGGGGTGTTGCACCAGCCCTTTGTGGGATGGGCAAACCAGCCCTACAAGTACCATGCGGCTAGGAAAGAGTGGGAAAGGAAAAACCCCAAAAAGGGGAAGGAAAATCCAGATTAGGAAGGAGTCCTAATAGGATTCCACCTCCCTTGTGGGAGATGGATTCCTCCCTTTTTTGGTTCGGCTGAACCTGCTTGGAGTAGGAGCCAAGGGTGCATCCTCTTCCCTTCCTCCTATATATATTGAGGGATTTGAGGGAAGCCCCTAAACCTAATTGCCACGTGCTGCTCTCTTCTTCCTCTAGATCTGTTTCTCCTCTAGACTGATTCCGTAGTGCTTGGCGAAGACCTATCGGATCAGCTCCACCACCATCGCCACCGCGCCATCGTGTTGCCGTAGAACTCATCTACCTCTCCGCCCCCTCTTTCTAGATCAAGAAGGTGGAGATTTTCATCGAGCTGCACGTGTGCCGAATGCGAAAGTGTCGTCTGTTCGGCGCTAGATCGAAAGGACCACGATAGGATCACGGGACGGCTCATTATGAGATCACGGGACGGCTCGTGATTGGATCACGAAGATATTCGACTACATTAACCGTGCTTTTAACTCTTCCCACTTAGCGATCTACAAGGGTATGTAGATCCACTCTTCGTCTCGTAGATGCTCATCACCATGGATAGATCTTGCGTGTGCATAGGATTTTTTTTGTTTCCCATGTGATGTTCCCCAACAGTGGTATCAGAGATAGGTCTATGTGTAGATGAGATCTCGAGTAGAACACAAAGGAGTTTGTGGGCATTGATTCTCAGATTGCTTCCTCCCTTGGTCATGTTTTGATTCAGCGGTATTGTGGGATCAAGCGGCCCAGACCAACCATACTCGTACGCTTACGAGAGACCGGTTCCATCGACTAACATGTGACTTTGTTGCATAAAGATGGCTGGCGGGTGTCTATCTCTCCTACTCTAGTTGGATCGGGTTTGACAAAGGCGGTCCTTGACAAGGTTGAATAGCAATTTTTGTATCACCGTTGTGGTTTTTGCGTAGGTGAGAATTATTCTTGCTAGATACCCGTAGCAGCCACGTAAAACATGCAACAACAATTAGAGGATGTCTAACTTGGTTTTGGAGGGTATGTTGTGATGTGATATGGCCAATTACATGATGAGATATATGTGATGTATGAGATGATCATGTTTTGTATAGAATATCAAGACTTGCATGTCGATGAGTACGGTAGCCGGTAGGAACCATAGGGTTCTCTTTAATTATTGTATGACCTTCATGTCAATCATTAATCGCTATGTAATGATTTACTTTATCGCTAAGCGGTAGCAATAGTAGTAGAAGCATGGTGGGCGTGACAACCCTAATGGTGACACGTTGATGGATATCAAGATGATGGAGATCATGGTGTCATGCCGGTGATGATGGAGATCATGTCGGTGCTTTGGAGATGGAGATCAAAAGCACAAGTTCATGGCCTTATCATGTCACTTATGGTTTGCATGTGATGTTAATCCTTTTATGCACCTTTTTTTGCTTAGGACGACGGTAGCATTATAAGGTGATCCCTCACTAAAATTTCAAGATAATATTGTGTTCTCCCCGAGTGTGCACCGTTGCGAAAGTCTATCGTTTCGAGACACCACGTGATGATCGGGTGTGATAGACTCTATGTTCACATACAACGGGTGCAAGCCAGTGTTGCACCTGCAGAACACTCGGGTTAAACTTGACAAGCCTAGCATGTACAGACATGTCCTCGGAACACAAGAGACCGAAAGGTCGAACATGAGCCATATAGTAGATATGATCAACATGATGATGTTCACCATTGAAACCACCTCAACTCACGTGATGATCAGACTTGAGTTGGTGAATTTGGATCATGTATCACTCGGATGACCGAAGGGATCTCAACTTGAGTGGGAGTTCTTAGGTAATATGATTAATTGAACTCATTATCATGAACATAGTCAGAAGTGTCTTTGCAAATTATGTTGTAGATAGCTCGTGATGTAGCTCCCATGTTTTATTGATACGTTCCTAGAGAAAAAAGTAAGTTGAAAGATGGTAGTAGCAATTATGCGGACTTTTTTCCATGATCTGAGGATTGTCCTTAGTTGCTGCACAGAAGGCTTATGTCCTTAATGCATCGCTCGGTGCGCCAAACCCCCTAAAGCAGCATTTGTGGATGTTGTGAACATCTGACAAGAACGTTCCGATGACTACTTGATAGTTCAGTGCGTCATGCATTACGGCTTAGAATTGAGGCTCCAAACACATTTTGAACGTGACGGAGCATATGTGATGTTCCAAGAGCTGAAATTGGATTTCAGGCGCGTGTCCGTGTTGAGAGTTATGAGACCTCCAACAAAGATTCTTTGCTTGCAAGATGAAGGAGAATAGCTCAATCAGTGAGCATGTGCTCAGATTGTCTGAGTACTACAATCACTTGAATCAAGTGGGAGTTGATCTTTCAGATAAGATAGTGATTGATATAGTTCTCCAAGTCACTGCCACCAAGCTACTAGAGCTTCGTGATGAACTATAAACATGCCAGGGATGGATGATCCCATGAGCTATTCGTGATGTTTGACATCTCGAAGGTAGAAATCAAGAAGGAGCATCAAGTGTTGATGGTTGGTAAAACCACTAGTTTCGAGAAGGGAAGGGTAAGAAGGGAAACTTCATGATTGGCAAGCCAGTTGCTGCTCGAGTGAAGAAACCCAAGGTTAAACCCAAACCTGAGACTAAGTGCTTCTACTATGAGGGGAACAGTCACTGCAGCAGAACTACCCTGGATACTTGGTAGGTAAGAAGGCTGGCAACGTCAACAGGAGTATATTTGATATACGTGTTATTGATGTGTACCTTGCTATTACTCCTAGTAGAAGCCGGGTATTAGATACCGGTTCATTTGCTAAATGTTAGTAACTCGAAATAAAAGCTACGGAATAAATGGAGGCTAGCTAAGGGTGAGGTGACCATGAGTGTTGGAAGTGTTTCCAAGGTTGATGTGATCACCATTGCACACACTCTCTCTACCTTCGGGATTGGTGATGAACCTAAATAAATGTTGTTTGGTGTTTACGTTGTGCATGAACATGATTAGATCGTGTCTATTGCAATACAATTATTCATTTAAGTTAGAGAATAATGGTTATTCTGTTTACATGAATAATACCTTCAATGGCCATGCACCCAATGAGAATGGTTTATTGAATCTTGATCATAGTAATACACATGTTCATAACATTGATGCCAAAAGATACAAAGTTAATAATGATAGTACCACATACTTTTGGCACTGCCGCTAAATGTCATATTGGTGTAAAGCGCATGAAGAAACTCCAAGCTAAATGATCTTTGGACTCATTCGATTTCGGATCAGTTGAGGCATGCGGACCATGCCTCTTGGGCAAGATGACTGAAACCCTATTTTTCGGAATGATGGAGCGGGGAAGTGACTTATTGGAAATTATACATCTTTATGTATGCGGTCCAATGAGTGTTGTAGCGTGCGGTGGATATCGTTATTTTCTTACCTTCACTAATTATTTGAGTAGATATGGGCATATTTACTTAATGAAATACAAGTCTGAAACATTTGAAAAGTTCAAGAAAATTCAAAGTGAAGTTTGAGATCATCGTGACAAGAAGATAAAAATGTCTACGATATGACCGTGGAGGTAAATACCTGAGTTACGAATATTGGTATACAACTTAAGACAATGTGTAATTTGTTTCACAACTCACGCCACCTAGAACACTATAGTATGATGGTGTGTCCGAACGTCGTAGTCGTGTTGTATTGGATATCGTGCAAACTATGATGTCGCTTATCGATTTGCCACTATCATTTTGGGGTAACGCATTAGAGACAACTACATTCACTTTAAAGGGGCACCATCTAAATCCGTTGAGATGACACTGTATGAATTTTGGTTTAGCAGAAACCTAAGCTGACATTTCTTAATGTTTGGGGTGTGATGCTTATCTGAAAATGGGTTTTCACCTAATGAGCTCAAACCCAAAGCAGACAAATGCATCTTCATTGAATACCCTAAGGAAACATTTGGGTATACCTTGTATCTCATATCCAAGCGCAAAGTGTTTGTTTCTAAAAATTGGTCCTTTCTTGAGAAAGAGTTTCTCTCGAAAGAATTGAGTGGGAGGAAGATAGAACTTGATGAGGTTGTTAAACCTTTGTTTCAACCAGAGAGTAGCGCAACGCAGAAAGATGTTTCTATGGAACCTACGTCAGTTGAAGAGGAAGTTAATGATGATGATCATGAAGCTTTGGATCAAGTTACAATCGAACCTCATAGGTCGACAAGGACGCGTACTACCCGTGAGTGGTACGGCAACCCTGTCTTGGAGGTCATGTTATTGGATAACGATGAACCTACGAACTATGGAGAAGTGATGATGGGCTCGGATTGAACAAATGGTTAGAGGCCATGAAATCCGAGAAAGGATCCATGTATGAAAACCAAGTATGGACTTTGGTAGACTTGCTCGTTGAACGGAGGGTCGTTGAGTACAAATGGACCTTTAAGATGAAGACGGACGTTGATGGTAAATGTCACCATTTATAAAGCTCGACTGGTCACAAAGAATTTTCTGCCAAGTTCAAGGAGTTGACTATGATGAGACTTCACCCATAGCGATGCTAAAAGTCTGTTGAAATTATGTTAATAGTTGCTGCATTTTTCGGTTATGAAACTTGGCATATGGATGTCAGAACATCGTTTCCTTAACGGTTTCCGTGAGGAAAGGTTGTATGTGATACAACGAAAAGTTTTTTCACTCCTAAGGATGTTAAAAGGTGTGCAAGCTCTAGCAATCCTTCTATGGACTGGAGCAAGCATCTCGGAGTTAGAATATATGCTTTGATGAGGTAACCAAAGTTTTTTGGGTTTATACAAAGTTTATGAGAAACTTGTATTGACAAGAAAGTGAGTGGGAGCACTATAGAATTTCGGATAAGTATATGTGGTTGACATATTGTTGATCGGAAATAATGTAGAATTTCTAGAAAGCATAAGGGTTGTTTGAAAAGAGTTTATCAAAGGAAGACCTTGATAAAGCTACTTAATTATTGGGCATCGAGATCTATATAAATAGATCAAGACGTCTGATAAGACTTTCAATGAGTACATACCTTGACAAGATTTTGAAAGAGTTCAAAATGGATCAGTCAAAGAAAGAGTTCTTGCATTATTTGTAAGGTATGAAGTTGAGTAAGACTCAAACCTCGACCACAGCGGACGAAAGAGAAAAGACGAAGGTCGTCCCCTATGCCACTAGCCATAGGCTCCATTTGGTATGCCATGATGTGTACTGCATTTGATGTGTGCCTTGCCCCATGTATGACAAGGGGGTACAAGAGTGATTCAGGAGTGGATCACTGGACAGCGGTCAAGATTATGCTTAGTAACTAGAGGACTAAGGAAATATTTCTCGATTATGGAGGTGATAAAGAGTTCGTCGTAAAGGGTTATGTCGATGCAAGCTTTAACAGTAATCCGTATCACTCTTAGGTTGTGTTTGGTTGAGCTTTTTTACCAACTTCTACTTCGAAAAGATAAAAGCTAACCAAAGGGGTAAATGTCAAAAGCAGCTTTTGAGAATTTGTAGCTTCTTCCTAGTGTAAATTTCAAATCTGGGGGTACCCCAACTTTTCAGCTTCCAGCTTTTCCACAGCAGCTTTTTCAGAATCTGCAGCTCAACCAAACACAGCCTTAGTAGCAATCCGGATACGTATAGTGGAGCAGCCATTTGGAATGGCTCCAAGTGGAGCATGGTAGCAATATCTACAGTATGACATAGAGATTTGCAAAGTACATACGGATGTGAATGTCGTGGACCCGTTGACTAAAGACCTCTATCACATGCAAAACATGATTGAACCCCAGAACTCATTGGGTGTGAGATTCATAACAAATCACATAGCGATGTGAGCTAGATTATTGACTCTAGTGCAAGTGGGAGACTCTTGGAAATATGCCCTAGAGGCAATAATAAATTGGTTATTATTATATTTCCTTGTTCATGATAATTGTTTATTATCCATGCTATAGTTGTATTGATTGGAAACTAAATACATGTGTGGGTATATAGACAACGATGTGTCCCTAGTATGCCTCTAATAGACTATCTTGTTGATCAAGGTTTCCTGGCTATGGACAGGAGATGTCAATTGATAACGGGATCACATCCTAATGATGTGATGGACAAGAACCAAACTATAAACATAGCATATGATCGTGTCAGTTTATTGCTATAGTTTTCTGCATTGTCAAGTATCTATTCCTATGACCATGAGATCATGCAACTCACTGACAACGAAGGAGTACCTTGTGTGTATCAAACATCGCAACGTAACTGGGTGACTATAAAGGTGCTCTACAGGTATCTCTGAGGGTGTCTGTTGGGTTGGCATGGATCATGACTAGGATTTGTTATTCCGTGTGACGGGGAGGTATCTGAGGGACCACTCGGTAATACAACATCACTATAAGCCTTGCAAGCAATGTGACTAAAGAGTTAGCCAAGAGATCTTGTATTACGGAACGAGTAAAGAGACTTGTCGATTACGAGATTGAACTAGGTATAGAGATACCGACGATCGGATCTCGGGCAAGTAACATACCGAAGAACAAAGGCAACATCATACGGGATTAACTGAATCCTTGACATAGAGGTTCGACCAATAAAGATCTTCATAGAATATGTAGGAACCAATATGAGCATCCAGGTCCCGCTATTGGTTATTGACCGTAGAGGTGTCTCGGTCATGTCTGCATAGTTCTCGAACCCGCAGGGTCTGCACACTTAAGGTTTAGTGAAGTTTCGGTATAGTTGAGTTATGTATATTGGTGACCGAAGGTTGTTCAGAGTCCCGTATGAGATCCCGTACCTCACGAGGAGCTCCGGAATGGTCCGGAGGTAAAGATTGATATATAGAAAGTCTCATTTTGGCCACCGGAAATGTTTTGGGCGTTTCTGATAGTGTACCGGGAGTGTCGGAGAGCCATCGAGAGGGGCCACCCAGGTCGGGAGGCCATATGGGCCTGATGTTGGAGAGAGTTGCATGGGAAACAAAAAATTCCTACGCACACACAAGATCTATCCATGGTGATGAGCATCTATGAGAGGAAGAGTGGATCTACATACCCTTGTAGATCGCTAAGCGGGAAGCGTTAAGAAACACGGTTGATGTAGTCGAACGTCTTCGCGATCCAAATCGCCGAGTGTCCCGTGATCCCATCACAATCTATCTCGCAATCCAATCATGATCCGTCTCGCGATCCCATCTCGATCTGTCCCACGATCAAATCACGAATCGTCTCGCGATCCTGATCACGGTCCTTCCGATCTAGCGCCGAACGGACGGCGCCTCCGCGTTCAGCACAGGTATAGCTCGATGATGATTTACGCCTTCTTGATCCAGCAAGAGGGATCGGAGAGGTAGATGAGTTATCAGGCAGCGCAACGGTGTGGTGGCGGTGGTGGTGAACTAATCCTGCAGGGTTTTGCCTAAGCACCGCAGGACTTATCTAGAGGAGAAACTGATCTAGGGAAGAAGACGGCAGCACGTGGCAATTATGCTTGGCCATCCCCTATAAATCCTCTAGTATATATAGGAGGGAGGGAGGGGAGGAGGCAGCCTCAAACCCTCATGGTTTGGCCAAAATTGGAAGTGGAGGAGTCCTACTCCAATCCTATTAGGAGTGGGATTCCTCCTTTCCACTTGGAAACTCTTTCCACCTCTCCAGCTTTGGGTTTTTCCCACCCCTAGCCGCATGGGCCTTAGTGGGGAGCTCGGCCAGCCCACTAAGGGCTGGCTTGACTCCTCCCACAGCCCATGAGGCCCTTTGGGTCGAGACACCCCTCCCGATGGTCCCCGGTACCCCTCCCGGCACTCCAGGTACACTACCCATGAGCCCAAAACTTTTCCGATGACCAAATAAGGACTTCATATATAACAACCTTTACCTCCGGACCATTCCGGAGCTCCTTGTGATGTCCGGGATCTGATCCGAGACTCTGAACAACCTTCGGTCACCACCATACATAACTCTATACTACCAAAATGTCATCGAACCTTAAGTGTGCAGACCCTGCGGGTTCGAGAACTATGTAGACATGACCGAGACACCTCTATGATCAATACCCAATAGCGGGACCTGGATGCCCATATTGATTCCTACATATTCTATGAAGATCTTTATCGGTTGAACCTCTATGTCAAGGATTCAGTTAATCCCGTATGTTGTTCCCTTTGTTCTTCGGAATGTTACTAGCCCGAGATTCGATGGTCGGTATCTCTATACCTAGCTCAATCTCGTTACCGGTAAGTCTCTTTACTTGTTCCGTAATACAAGATTCCGTGTCTAACTATTTAGTCACATTGCTTGCAAGGCTTATAGTGATGTTGTATTACCGAGTGGGCCCTGAGATATCTCTCCGTCACATGGAGTAACAAATCCCAGTCTTGATCCATACTAACCCAACAGACACCCTCGGAGATACCTATAGAGCACCTTTATAGTCATCCAGTTACGTTGCGACGTTTGATACACACAAGGTACTCCTCCAGTGTCAGTGAGTTGCATGATCTCATGGTCATAGGAACAGATACTTGACATGCAGAAAACTATAGCAATAAACTGACACGATCATATGCTATGTTTATAGTTTGGGTCTTGTCCATCACATTATTCTCCTAATGATGTTATCCTGTTATCAAATGACATCTCATGTCCATGGCTAGGAAACCTTGACCAACTTTGATCAACGAGCTAATCTATTAGAGGCATACTAGGGACATAGTGTTGTCTATATATTCACACATGTATGTGAGTTTTCGATCAATACAATTCTAGCAAGGATAATAAATGATTATCATGAGACAGGAAATATGATAATAACTAATTTATTATTGCCTCTAGGGCATATTTCCAACACCTAAGGGGTGTTCCACCAGCCCTTAGTGGGCTGGGCAAACCAGCGCTACAAGGCCCATGCGGCTAGGAAAGAGTGGGAAAGGAAAACCCCCAAAAGGGGAAGGAAAATCCAAATTAGGAGGGAGTCCTAATAGGATTCCACATCCCTTGTGGGAGGTGGATTCCTCCCTTGTTTGGTTCGACCGAACCTGCTTGGAGTGGGGGCCAAGGCTGCCTCCTCTCCCCTTCCTCCTATATATATTGAGGGATTTTGAGGGCAGCCCCTAACCCTAATTGCCACGTGTTGCCCTCTTCTTCCTCTAGATCTGTTTCTCCTCTAGATTGATTCCGTAGTGCTTGGCGAAGCCCTGCCGGATCAGCTCCACCGCCGCCGCCGCCGCCGCGGCGTCGTCGCGCTGCCGGAGAACTCCTCTACCTCTCCGCCCCCTCTTGCTGGATCAAGAAGGTGGAGATCGTCATCGAGCTACACGTGTGTTGAACGCGGAGGTGCCGTACGTTCGGCGCTAGATTGGAAGGACCACGATAGGATCGCGGGACGACTCGTGATGAGATCGCGGGACGGCTCCTGATTGGATCGTGAAGATGTTCGACTAAACCAATCGCGTTTCTTAACGCTTCCCGCTTAGCGATCTATAAGGGTATGTAGATCCCCTCTTCCTCTCGTAGATGCTTGTTACCATGGATAGATCTTGCATGTGCGTAAGAAATTTTTTGTTTTCCATGCGACATTCCCCAATATTTCTTGCCCTAGAACAGAGATACCTCCTCAAGCACCTTTTGCAAAAAAATCAAGTCCCTCCTCATATTGAATCCATGATCTTTCGCGTACTGGTTGTATAGCATGTATGCCTCTCCTTCTGACCTGAATGCCTTGGCCATCACTTTCCAATGCATACCCAGTTACTCTTATTGATATTCATCATAGTCGATGTCAAGGTCAAACTCAATATCGTCACCATGATCATCGTTCCCACTAGGACCATCAACACCCCCTGCAAAATAAGACATATAACCATGTTCATCAGTCTGTTGCTATGTTGTTTGTTTTCATGAATAATTTAAACACTAAAACTTACTTCGCTCACACTTCCTTCATTAGATGCATCGACATCGCCCTCACCATTGTCATCATCTAAAGTTGTCGGCTCAGTATCACCATCGGTATCTCTCTGCGTAGATTAAAATATGTAAGTGGTAATACAATTTTTATGCAAATAATAATCCAACATATTTTAAACGTACCTGGGTTCCACTTTCAGCATAAGATTGTTCATCTATATCGTAATCGTCATTGCCATCATTGGCATGCACCTATTTAAATTCAATAGCAAATGTAAGTGTCAGTTTACTAGTTTTTCTTCCAACCCATGCACACTTACATTACCACTATACGATTCATCCTGACTCATATAGTTGTTTCCAGGCAATTCGTTTACATTCAATGACGATGATCCATCCTCACTACTAGAGTCATCATTGCCATATTCGGTGTCTTGCTCTAACAATAAACCTTTTAAAAGTTGTTTCATCAATGTCAACATACCACAACATCATAGCGCATATAATGAAATCGTGAAAAATCTCATGGGTTAAATGAAAAAAAAAACTTACTGTCGGTCGTGGAAGGGTTCAACGACATCGGTCGTCATGTTCGACGTCGATGCATCGGTGGCTACAACGTCGTTGTTTGAACGTGGACACGCCGCGTCAGTCACTATGACCGTCGCCGTGTGGAGCAATGTTTCTTAGGAACCACGATGATGGTCACGGCGAGAAGGGCATGAACGCGTCGGTGGTGGAGGGTTTTTCGGGTCGGGCGGACACTACGGCGCACGCGACCCGTGCCGGTGTCGATGGTCACGGCAACTAGGACGGAGGTGACGGCAGAGACGATGTCGAAGACGATGACGGAAACGAGCGGGGTGGAGTCACAATGACAGCGAAGAGGGATGGGGTTTGTATTTTGTTTTCCAAACTAACCGCCGACTACGACGGACGGACTGATGTGGCATACATGGTTGGTCGGGCGTATGACGGGAGGGTGGACGAGAGACGGATACTGTATACAATGGCCGACCCATCATTGGGGCGAGCTGGGGCGGCCATCCCGGGTCGCCAGCAGCGAAAGATTGACCCCCACCTACATGTCTTTCCTCCGGCGGACGTCATCGCATCAGATTTCAGAAAACCATCGGCGGCGGCTTTGTTTCTGTTCATGAGTTCGCGCGGCAGGCAAGGATCGGACAGGTAAGTGAAGGAGAAAAAGTTTGGGCCGGTGACTGGGCTTTGTTTCTACAGGCCCAAACATACGACAGGTCGAGCCCAGTGTGTGTGGTCGAGCCGTTCCCCTATCCTTCGATCCAGAAATCGCTTGAGCCGTTCCCCAAGCTGGCTCCCTCACGACCTAGACCGCTGCGCCGTTGCGGTGTTGCGCCGCCACGCGGCCACGCGCCCGCGCGAAGCCAGCAATATGGCTTGGTTTGGCGTACGACATACCTAAACCAAGCTGCAAATACTAGGTATGAGTATATGTACTAGCCATGCTTGCCTGACAGTCTGGTTGTCTATGGGTCGTGTTGGCGGTGTGATGCACTGGTGTTGTGGTCTTTAGACTTGATTATGCACCTGCAACTAATCGATTAAGCGATCACACTGCATACTCATCAATCGTCATCATACACGGAAGAGAGGTGGTAGGATAACTTGGCTCGGACTGACGGTGCCACGGCCACACTTGCACAAGTTAAGACAACCAGTGGTCACCGGCTGGCGAGGCGGCAATCAGCGAGCAGCAAGTCCATTAGGAGGACGTCTCTATAGTGTATACGCATAAGGCACCGACGAAAAGAACCAATACAGAATGAAAAGTATTTTCTGTTGTCTACTGAAATAAGCTCTACTAATTCATGATTTATATACGGTTTATATATTTCTGTACATTTTTCAGCATAGAAATTATATGTTTTGTAGAAGATCTTTATGTTTGTCCAGTTTATATAGATGATAGATTGGTGATCGGTCATCCATGTACTAGCCAGGTATTGTGAGTGTCAATACTTAGCTTCTGGATTTTGGTTGTTTTAGCTATACATAAAGTATATATACATAGTATTCTAGTAAGCTCTTGCATAGCAATATTATACATGGTTTTCTTCTTCATAAACTTTACCACACCTAAAAATTATTCCTGGCTCTGCCATTAAGGTTTGCAGTTTATTAGTTTTTAAGAGCATTTTTATTCTTTGGCTGTTGAATGCTATGAGTTTTGATTGAATAAAGTTGTATTTATACCGAAAAATTTAGACACTAAATATTCACCCCAGCTAACTTCAATTCCTGGTATACAATATGGAAAGACCATACAGCCATTGTAACGCCAGCAGAACGGGGCCCGAGGCATACGAGCGAGCCCCCATACAACTTTGTTCACAGCTCGAGAGGCCAGTAGAGCATCGATTCCTCTGTACTCGCCACGTGATGGCGGCGGCGCTCATGGACGGCGAGCTCGGGAGCCTCTTGAAGGTCACGGCGGCGGTTTGGCCGGCCATGTACTACGCTCGCATGGCCACCGCGGTCATACGCCCCGGCGCGGCTCGCCTCGCCGCGCTCCTGCCCGCCGTCGCGCTCTTCTGCGCGCTCCCCTTCGCCTTCTCCACCACCGCGTTCCGCGGCAGCTCCGCCTTCTTCCTCTGCTGGCTCGGCACCTTCAAGCTCCTCCTCCTCGCCGCCGGCCGCGGCCCCCTGGACCCGTCCCTCTCCCTCCCCCACTTCGTCTTCTCCGCCTCCCTGCCCGTCAAGTTCCGGCAATCCCCATCCACCTCCTCGAAAGCAGAGGACCAAGATCCTGCTTCGGCCTCGGCCCGCGGACACGGCCCGGCCAAGATCCTCGTCTCCGGCGCCGTCATCCCCTTCATCATCTATGCGTACCAGTTCAAAGACGCGATGAGCTGGTGGCAGCTCGTCCTCATGTACACCGCGCACGTCTACTTCGGCCTGGAGCTCCTGCTGGGCTCGGTGCACGCCCTGATCCACGGCGTGCTGGGCATGGAGATGGAGCCGCAGGTGGACAGGCCGTACCTGGCGTCGTCGCTGCGGGACTTCTGGGGCAGGCGGTGGAACCTCATGGTGCCCGCCATCCTCCGGCCGTCGGTGCACGGCCCCGTGCGCGCGCGCTTCGGCGACGCGGCGGGCGTCATGGCGTCCTTCCTCGTCTCCGGGCTCATGCACGAGGTGATGTTCTACTACCTCATGTGGCAGCCGCCCAGCGGCGACATGACCGCCTTCTTTGTCCTGCACGGGGCGTGCACCGCGGCGGAGGGGTGGTGGGCGCGGCACGCCGGGTGGTGGCGCCCGCCGCGGGCGGTGTCGGTGCCCCTCACGCTGGCGTTCGTGGGTGGGACGGGGATTTGGCTCTTCTTCCCGGCCATGGTCAGGGGCGGCCTGGACGAGCTTGTGCTGCAGGAGTGCCAGGGCTTGGTGGTGGCCATGGAGCAGGCAGGCCGTTGGCTCGGCGGCGGCGCCGCCACCCGGCCACCGGTCCAATTCTTTCCACCCGCTGACCAGCAGAAAACATTTGCTGTGACGAGGGATTGAACGTGTGATTCCAAGGGTGATATGAGTATCCTACTCCCTCTATTCCATAATATAAAAACGTCTTTTACGCTATTTTATATTATAAATCGAAAATACTTTTATATTATAAGACAAAAGGAATACTTGTGACGTGGACCGTGGTAGACTCAGATCTAGAAAGATCGTGATCGAACATTCGTTGATCAATAATTATTCAAATATACTATTGCTATTCAGATCTTGGATGATTGTGTACAGTCTGCCGATATCCTGTTCTTTCGCTGTCTGCTAAAATAAACGGTCCCCTATACAGTTTATTTCAAAAGTCTAATCAAATTTACCAGGCAGCAGTGCTCCTGGTAAGTTCTCTCAAAAAAAAAGTCTAATCAAATTTATTTATTTAAAGCCTACTAATTAGACTTGATTAATAGGATTTTAGAATAACTAATATTTTTAGAGCCAGAAATTTTACACAAAGACTGAGGAAAACAACTCACGTGCTGTACCACGAATTTTCCAACCTAGGTTTTTTTTTCAAGGACACTAATATCCAGTGCCCGTCGGATACGAGGGCGTTTGGAACGAGCAATTCGTTCGATCAGGAAGCAACTTACTGCGAGAATGGCGTTGCAACGACCGAGCTTCATGAAGCTTCGTTATATAAAAAAATCAAAATATATCTAAATGTTTCAAAAAATGTCGAACTTTTTCCTACAAACACATGTTCATATCCTTGAAGTATGTATAAAATGTCATTATCTAATTTGGTTATTTGCATACTGCATAAAAAAACAAATATCTAGCCCAAATACAACAAAGGAAAACCCATTTTAACATGTGTATTTGTCTTTTTTTTATACATCACATATGAATATATATGTTCATGAAATTTTGTATATGTACATTACAAATATATTTCTATCCATATACTTTTTTCAGATTTTTTTGAGATGTGAAAAAGGTATTCTCTCTGGAAAAAAAGTAACGAGCTCAGTGGAGCTCAGCCTCTCCACGCACTTTTCACGTTCCAGCTAAATATTTCGTTCACTAGAACAAAATAAGCAAGCGTAATTTTTTTTGGACGAGAAAACTCACAAGAAAAGATCAAACCGTATGAGCTATATCTCCCTTGTAGCGAGACGGTACGATGTCACGTCCAAGATGCGCGTCTATCCATATTGAGGCACGGGAGCCTCGACAAGGGATAGATGTGCATATCGTCGTTCGCAAGTATAGCATCATTACATCATACATACAGAAGAGATGAGTATATGAGTTGGCTTACACTCACCACATACTAAATTACAATTCCACACAAGGGTTCAAACATCAATATGAAGTCAGGGTCCGGCTACGGACGAAAACAAACGATAAAAGTAGATGCAATGATACTATCTCGCTAGCCCCGAAGATCACGACCATGGTCCTCTACTCATCCGGATAAGTCACGTACATCCTGCCCATTTCCTCGTCGTCCTCTCACTGGAGCTGCGTCAGATCATCCTGCACGAACTTATCTATACCTGTACCTGGATTGTTGTAGTAATCTCTGAGCCACAAGGACTCAACAATCATGCGCCCGGGTACCGAGACTATTCAAGCTTAAAGGTTGGGATGAGATAAGTGTTTAGTTTACAGCAGCATTAAGCATTTTTGGTGGCTAAACTTACGTAACATGAAGATAAATATGCCTACGATAAACGATCGAATCTAGAATGACCTCTATGAGATCCTGAACACTTACTTACGTCAATCATAACCTCACCGTGTTCTCTCTCGGGTCATGTTCACGAGCAGAGACGATCACGGATACTCACACAGTTGGTGCATTTTATTAAAGTTTACTTCAAGTTAACTATAATCGGGTGTTAAACAAATATCCAAGTTGCCACATAACCGCGGGCACGGCTTTCCGAAAGATTTGACCCTGCAGGGGTGCTCCAACTAGTCCATCACAAATTAACCACACTCCGCGGGAATAGCCTCGACCACGGATCTCGTGATCATCCTAGGCAACTCCAAAGGAATTCTAACACCTCGAGATAGCCCGAAGAAAGTCAGAGCTCCTCACGCAAGACACTCGATAAGGTAAAACAAGTCCAGCAAGACCACCTGACGTGTCGACGAACCCGATAAGAGCCGCGTATCACATTCTCAGGACACGACGGATAAGCATAGCGTATAGTGGCGTGATAGAAATCTCTCGAGTTGGCCCGGGTTGGCCCCGCACACGGTTCTAGTTTGGACCAACACTCATGAGGAGCATTGGCCCGGGGGTTGATTAATTATCCACGGGGTTGCAAAGCCCTATGCAAATTTTATTAAGTTATTAAGCAAATGCAGTATCAATGTTGGGTCTTGCCAGATAAGTTTTAATCTCAACCGAATAAACAGGAGGGTCCCCATAACAACCCCGAACATGTTAGGAGCGTAAAGTATGGAAACATAACACCGGTAACAAGAAACTATGACGGTAACATCGGAAAAAAACACCTAGCAAAAGGCCAAGCCTTCCACCAATACCAAGATATATATATGCATTAAATTAAATAACAGATAATATTGTGATGTGCCAAATCCATGTTATCACATGGATACATCCTGCACCTGCAACTAAGAACGCTATAAGAGGGGCTGAGCAGCAGTAACTTAGCCAATCAAAGGTTTGCTAGGATGTGGAGGGTTAGAGGCTATCATGGCAATTAGGAGGTTGACATTCAAGTGGTAGGTAGCGCAGTTGTAACGATAAGAGCGAGGCAACTAGCAAGCGAAAATAGTATCGGGATCCGGGTACGATCATCTTGCCTGTTAGTTCTTCAGTGGAACAAGTAGCGGGATCCTCGTAGTTGTACTCGCCTGGCTCTTCGTACACAAGTTCAACGTTCGCGTCTACCCAAACGAAATAGTAAGGATAAACAAACAACCATGGTGCAATGCACAAGAAAAAATGATGCATGCTTATTTGAAGAGTTTTAGCATGGCAATCCTAACTAGTCATGTTTCACATGCAAAGGATTGGTTATTAATTAATCTAGACATAACCTTATGCTAAGTTATTTAGACATGCATGAGCATGGAAAATATGGATGCATCATGCAAAAACGATAAAAAAATGCATATGAAGAACGTAAGAAACAGAGTTACGATTCTCACGATACGCTCACGACAAGATACGAAGGAAAAACACAAGACAAGAAGGACCTGGGCTATTCCTTGGCATTCAAGGTAGCCACTGGTTAGGCAATGAAAAACCAACCACAATAGAGCCAAAGATCAAGCAATTCCATGGATTATAGCTCCCACAAGTCACAAAACAATAAAACAAACAATCTGCCACAAAACAGCAACATAGCAATTTACACAGCCAACAACTTGAGCTACAGGAATCCTACAACAACAAACAAGGTATTGACAGAAACTACATAACATGCTTATCAACTTATCCAACTACACAATCTGGAACAGAGGCACACATCAATAAGCATGAAGCTCACAAGTTGGCATGATGAAATAGAAATCTGGGACTTAGAGAAAATAACAGTTTTCTGGAATATGAGTTAACCTGATGGCAAGTTGACAGCAGAAACTAATGGTGATAGAGACCACCTCATGGCATGAAAATTAACAGGATCCTAGAAGACAACATATACTTAAAAACACTAGCACTGAGCTTGAGCTAATTCACAACATATCACAAGATAGCAACTACTCTTCTCATGGCATAAAAATAATAGCAGATTCTCAGACTTAGAAATATTTGGCATGGTTGAAAACAGCAACACTTTAGTGGCTACTTTAGAGCATGGTTTCCACTCATTTTCAATTTGATTATGATAAAGATAAATACCATGGCATTCTACACATCAAAGACTACCACATTCATGTTGACACAAACATCATAGCATGCATGGATTAAACATAGCAAAAATGACAAAATGGCATTATGAGATAAAATGACATTTCGTCAAACTTGCTCAAAAGACCAAACCAATAGCACCAATGAATTCCTGGGATTTTTCTACCCCAAATTCATCTATCATAGCCATATAGTCCCATGGAGCATCATGACAACAACTACATAGCAAAAGCATCATCCACTCTTATAAGTGAAAACTTACCCAAAATGTGCATGAGCATAAATGAACCTATCCAGATATGGAAATATTGCTATAACAGGAAAATAGCTAATTATCAATACAAAACATGACACATGCTAAAATAAATAATGTATGACAAGTGGGGCATGGCCCACTTGTCACACACACACACACACCCAAACCTACACACACACTACCACACATACACACCACATGGCATGCACACACACAAGCTACATATGCACAAGTGCATATGGCACACCCACACTCATGAACACACACACCTATGTGTGCGGGTGCTCATCACACCCACACATGTGCACACATATATGCACAAGTGCATATATGCACATACACATGCATGTAGCACCACACTCACACTCATACACTCACACACACATATGTACTGAAGCTCACACACACATGCAGTACACATACACATGTTTACTAAACAAAAAAGGGAGAAAGAAAAAAAACACCTATACAAGCATTTGTACACATACACATGCACAACACACACACAAACACACCATCAATAAAAATCAGGAAAACAAAAAAGGGGGCCTGGGACTCGAACCCACGACCGGCTAGTCGATGCCCGAGTCAATTGCCACTAGGCTAAGTGGGAACTACTGACCGAAGGGGGGGTCTCGCACCTCATCTACTAACACGCATGGGGTCTAACTGACGAAACTGAACCAAGCCAGCGGCGGACAGAGGAATGCGACGGCTACGAATTCCGGTGACTACGGGGCCTCTCCGACGAGGGGGAAGCTCGGAGGGGAAGAGGGAACCTTAGGAGGATCCATTCCCGGGGCTAGGGAGGCGCGGCAGCGAGGGGAACGAGCGGCACGAGCTTGCTGGCGCTGTGCCATGCGAACGTAGCAGCGGACCGAGCGCAACGATGATTGCGACTACGAGGGGGAAGCGGAGAGGGGAGGAAGACACGCAGGTCTTACAGCAGGCTCGATGTCGTTGAACGGGCTCGGGGAGGAACCATGGCGTCAAACTGATGCGGCGAAGGAGCTTGACCGGAGAGGAAGAAGACGAAGCAAAGGCTGGCCTTGGCATCCCACGAGGCAGCAGAGGCCGACGGGGAAGAAGGGGAACGACGCGGACCGATCCTGATGCTCGCCTGCTTAGGGGCTGGTCGGAGAAGCTTCCGCGGCGACGAGCTCCTTCTATGAACCTCTCATCCCACTCTTTGAATCTCGCCTTACCTGAGATGAAGGAGGAGGAAAGGTGGAGGGCGGCGGCGCGAGGAGGGAGAGGGAACCCTAGGGGCGGCACGGGTGCCGAGGGGACTAAATAGGTGCCGGATGACGGCGTCTCGACGTCTGAAGATCACGACGGCGACCGCTCTCTCTCTCTGCTCTTGCGCTGAACTGACGGAAAGGGGGGCGACGGGGCAGGTTGCTGCTAAGGCTGGACTGGGCCGCGCGGCAGCGAGGTTACCTGGGCCGGGGAAAGGCCCAGTGCCCACTCTCTCACACAGAAATAAAACAGAGGGGGTTTTCTTTTTAAAATAGCAACAACACAAGAAAACCCTCCAGAGAAAAAATAAAAGGATTTTTGCAAGAACAAAAATACTTTGACATTGAAAATAAAATGCACTATTTACTAAAAATATCAAGATGATTTTTAGGACAAGTAATTTAAATACTTTTAAATATAGCTAGCCCCTGTTCAAAGCAAAACCTCATGAGCCCAAAGCTCAAACTCCAAGGAGAGCAACACACATAAACTCAAAACAATATTCCCTACACCATGGACATTTTTAAACAATTTTATAGCAAGTTAATTCTGTTGATAAAATGCCAATGGAATAAAAGGGTTATAGGTTGGGTTTGTTTGAAAAGAGTAAGAGAGGGGGAAGGATATGAAGCCCACTCAAACCACACATCCACACAACACACAACAAGATCACTCCCAAACACACTAGGTCAAGAAGCACATCACAAACAAAGGCATGTCATGAGACAAGGCATGACAAGGAACAAACCCATTCATTAACTCATGACAACAAGGTTCACATAAGAAACATGCCATAAAAGGTAGGGACAGCACTTGTGCTGTCACAACTCTCCCACACTACAAGAGGATCTCGACCCAAGATCTAGGAAGGAAAGAACTCTGGAAATTCGGAACGGAGAAGGTCCTCACGTTCCCAAGTAGCTTCTTTGTCAGAATGATGAGACCACTTCACCTTGAGGAACTTGATAGATTTGTTGTGAGTCTTACGCTCAGTTTCTTCGAGAATTGCCACTGGATGCTCACGATATGAGAGGTCTTCTTGGAGATCAATGTCTTGGAGGTCAATGGTATGCTTAGGAGTCTTGAAGCACCTCCGGAGCTGAGAAACATGGAAGACGCCGTGCACATTTGCAAAATTTGGAGGAAGCTCTAGTTGATATGCAAGTCCACCTCTCTTGCCAACAACTTTGAAAGGACCAACAAAACGAGGAGCTAGCTTCCCTTTAATTCCAAACCACTGAGTGCCCTTCATGGGAGAGACTCTAAGATATACTGGGTCATCCACTTGAAAGGAAACATCCCAATGTTTGTTATCGTAATAACTCTTCTGTTGGTACTGAGCTGCTTTGAGGTTCTCATGAATGACACAGCACATTTCTTCTGCTTCAGTGATCATGTCATTGCCCAATATTTGACGCTCATCGGTTTCAGACCAGTTAAGCGGGGTACGACACTTCCTGCCGTAGAGAATCTCGAAAGGGGTCTTGCCTGAGCTAGCCTGAAAGCTATTGTTGTATGAGAATTCAGCATATGGAAGGCAGTCTTCCCATTTCATGCCGAACGAAATCACACAGGCTCTAAGCATATCTTCAAGGATCTGATTGACTCTCTCAACTTGACCACTTGTCTGCGGATGGAATGCAGTGCTGAAACGGATCTTGATACCCATAGTAGTCTGGAAGGACTCCCAAAACTTGGAAGTAAAGAGGCTTCCATGGTCAGATGAGATGAGCTGAGGAATACCATGCAAAGAAACTATCCTTGACGTATACAACTCTACAAGTTGACCTACCGAGATAGATTCTTTGACTGGCAGGAAATGAGCAACTTTGGTCAGCTTGTCGATAACCACAAAGATGGCATCCTTGCCTCTCTTGGACTTGGGAAATCCAGTGACGAAATCCATCTCCACATGATCGAATTTCCACTCTGGGATAGGCAAAGGCTGAAGAAGACCTGCTGGACGTTGATGCTCCGCCTTCACTCTGCGACAAACATCACACTCGTTCACAAACTGAGCAATTTCACATTTCATGCAAGTCCACCAGAAGGTTTGCTTGAGATCCTGATACATCTTGAAACTTCCTGGATGAATGGATAGAAGAGAATTGTGTGCTTCGTCCATGATAACCTTTCTGAGATCACCTTTTGGAACCACCAGACGGTTCTCAAAGAACAAGGTGTCTTTTTCATCAACTCGAAAGCACTTATACTTCGGAATGCCCTTGGCCACACGTTTCTTCACTTTCTTCACCATAGCGTCAAGAAGCTACGCTTAGTGAACCTGATCTTTCAGAGTCGGAGAGACTTGAAGATTGGCAAGAAATCCTTGCGGAATCATTTGAAGGTTGAGCTTGCGGAAGGCTTCACAAAGCTCGGGTTGAAGAGGCTTCAGGATGAGACTATTGCAGTACGCCTTATAGCTGAGCGCGTCTGCAATGCCATTTGCATTTCGAGGAGTATACTCAATGCTTGGATTGAAGTCCTCAAGCATTTCCACCCAACAAGACAGTTGAAGATTAAGATTGGGTTGAGTGAAAATGTACTTCAAGATCTTGTGATCGGTGTACACCTAAACTGGTCTACCCAACAACAAATGCCTCCAAGTCATTAGAGCATGCACAACTGCCGCCAACTCGAGATCATGAGTGGGGTAGTTCTTCTCGACAGGCTTCAACTGACGCGAGGTATAAGCAACAATCTTCTTATCTTGCATGAGAACACCACCAAGACCTTGGAGGGAAGCATCACAGAAAACTTGGAAAGGCTTTGACTGCTCAGGAGGAACAAGAATTGGAGCTGAAGTTAGTCTCTGCTTGAGTGTATTGAACGCCACATCACACTCAGGAGACCAAACATACTTGACACTCTTCTGGAGGAGATTGGACAGAGGCTTAGCAATTTGAGAGAAGTTCTCCACGAATCTTCTGCAATAACTAGCAAGCCCGAGGAAACTCCGAAGCTGCTTCACATTCTAAGGAGGCTCCCACTTCAAGATTGCCTCAACTTTCTCAGGGTGCACTTTATTCCCTCGACAGAGATCACATGCACAAGGTACACCACTTCATTGAGCCAAAACTCACACTTGGAAAAGTTGGCATAGAATCGATGCTCCCTTAACTTGTCAAGCACAATGCGGAGATGCTCTGCATGCTCTTCTTCTGTCTCCGAGAACACAAGGATATCATCCAAATAGACCAAGACGAACGCATTCTTGAAAGGAGAGAAAATGAAGTTCATCATTCTTGAGAAGGTTGGAGGAGCATTTGCAAGACCAAACGACATGACGGTGTACTCATAAGAGCCAAAACTCATCCTGAAAGCGGTCTTAGGAATGTCTTCTTCGTGAATGTGAATCTGATGATAACCCATGCGAAGATCAAGCTTCGAGAAAACCTTGGCACCTTTTAGTTGTTCAAACAACTCATTGATGTTGGGAAGTGGGTACTTGTTTCTAATTGTCTTCTTGTTCAATGGACGGTAGTCGACACAAAGCCGGTCCGTGCCATCCTTCTTCTTGACAAACAAAACACCACAACCCCATGGAGAAGAACTTGGTCTGATCAGGCCTAGACGTTCTTGTTCATCTAGTTGCTTCTTCAACTCTTTCAGCTCTTCGGGGCCAAGTTTATAAGGGCGCTTGCAAACCGGTTCAGTTCTGGGCTCGAGATCAATCACGAACTCGACTAGCCGGTGCGGAGGCATTCCTGCCAATTCTTCTGGAAAGACATCTTCATACTCATTAACCACCGGAATTTGAGAAATCGCCGAGATTTCACCCTTCTCATTAAGAGCAAACAGACGGATTGTGTCATCTCGGCCCGTGAAAATAATCACATCTTTTGAAGGATGAGTCAGCTTGACTTCTTTTGCTTTACAATCAATATAAGCCTTATTCATATCCAGGAAGTCCATGCCCAAAATGAGATCAATGTCGGAATTACCGAGAACAATTGGAGAAGCCAGAAAAGAATAATTGCCCATCTTGATAGAAACATCCAGAACCAAGCAATTGGAATTCATTAACTTCCCAGGAGACACCACTGACACAGGTCTAAGGAGATCTTGACGTGCAAACTCATGCATTGCAAAGAAGAACGGGACATGAAACAATGCGATGCACCAGTATCAAACAAAACTTTTGCACGAATGGAATTAACTGAGAGATTACCCATGATCACTTGAGAAGAATCCTTTGCCTCTTCTGCATCCACCATATTCACCCTTGCTGACTTGGGATTATGCTTCACCATAGCATTGCCTGGAGGCCTGATTGGAGGAGGAGGCGAAAGACGCCACTGGTTGCACTTGTTTGCATAGTGACCCTTCTGGCCACACTTGTGACAAGTCACCTCTAAAAGCGGACGAACATTGCCTGGAGGAGGAACGTCTGGGGTCTCTGCTAAAATCCTGGGTTCGGTGGGTGGGAAGAACCACGGCCACCGAACTTCTTGTGCTGCTGAGGAGGACGAAACGGAGGAGGATTTGGCACCCGATACTTCTGCTGCTTAGGAACCATCTGAGAGCTGGAAGAAGACGAATATGAATACCTTGAACGCTTCCTTGAGTTCTCCAACTTGAGCTGAGTTGCCTTGACCTTCAAAGCCATGTTGTAGAAGTGATCAAACTCACGAGGCTCTTGAAGAACTAGGCCTGGCAGAAGCTCATCCTTGAGACCACCTCTGAACTGATAGATCATCGCCTTGTCATCTGGAACATCTTGCTTAGCATAGCGGGCTAGATTCTGGAACTCGATGTTGTACTGATAGACAGACTTGCTTCACTACTTCAGGTGCCTGAACTTCTCATGCATCTCCTCGACAAAGCTTGTCGGAATGTAATGGGCCCTGAAGTCACGACGGAAATCGTCCCAAGTAACAACACGATCGCCCCTGGAATCCTTGTATTGCTGCCACCAATTAGCTGTCTGGCCCTTGAGCTGGAACGATGCAAATCTGACAAAGTCCTCTGGCTTGACATTGCTGCACTCAAAATGCTTACTCATATCACGAAGCCAATCATCAGCATCAAAAGGCTGCTCACAATAGGTGAAAGACTTGGGCTGTTTGGCAAGGAACTGATTGAGCGTCGCAAACTGAGGTTGATTCTGAAAATTCCCTTGAAAGCCTTGCTGACCCTGATCTCTTTCTTGCAACAGCCTGAGCAACATCTGAGTGTTCGCATTGGTTGCGGCCATCATGGCTTGCCAAGCTTCTGGAGGAGGAGGCGGAGGCGGGGGGTGGAACATCAGCCTGCTCCTCACCATGACCCAGATTGTTGCGAGTTGGTGGAGCCATCCTGAAGATGGACAAAAACATCAGCACCTCATTTGATAAGATGAATTCAATAGCTGAATCAAAAGCTTGAAAGAATTGCACAAATAACATCATAGCCTTCCTACTAAAAAATTAGTAAGAATGCTTCTTCAGTTTCACGATAACATCATCAGATATTAGAAGCCACTTGCAATAACACAAAAGTATTGAGCCAATGTAGCTCGGAACAAATGTAAGTGCCCACATACATCTGAAGAAGATGATCCTAGATAACTACAAGATTTCCCACCTAAGAACTTCCGAAAACTTTCTGGTTATGCAATCCGGTCTGGGGGATACAAGGAGGAAATATCTCACACAACTAGCAATCCTACACCCCAACTGTATCCATCCTTCAACACATAACCAGAGGCTTTCGCAAATTCATCTAACTCGAATCCTCGAACTCACAACGATACTAAACCATGGTGGTACCCCGGACACCTCCCCAGTACTGGGTGACTCCGACCTTATCTCACCACGACAAGTATTGAAGTAATTTCGAACACTCTCCGTCCTGAGATATCAAGGAAGTTGAATGATAATGATGTGCCAACATTCCCTCGAGCTCGACTCCCGGGAAGAAATCAAGTCAGACAGGAGGCACCAAGACAGAACCCTGTCACATCGGTATCATATAGACTCCAAAATACCCGCGTGATCCTAAAAAAACTTGAGCGAGAAGAGGAGTAGAATCAAAATTCCTAAGTCGAATACCTCACCAGAGCATAGATGAGGAGTAAAAAGAATCCTACTCTCCGATATAACTAGACTCAAAATAGTTTTACTAGACTCGACTCGACCAAGTTCGATCAAGCAAAGGCTCCTATGGTCGTATGGCTCTGAATACCAACTTGTCACGCCCAAGATGCGCGTCTATCCATATTGAGGCACGGGGGCCTCGACAAGGGATAGATGTGCATCTCGTCGTTCGCAAGTATAGCATCATTACATCATACATACAGAAGAGATGAGTATATGAGTCGGCTTACACTCGCCACATACAAAATTATAATTCCACACAAGAGTTCAAACATCAATATGAAGTCACGGTCCGGCTACGGACGAAAACAAACGATAAAAGCAGATGCAATGATACTATCTCGCTAGCCCCGAAGATCACGACCATGGTCCGCTACTCATCTGGATAAGTCACGTACATCCTGCCCCTTTCCTCGTCATACTCCCACTTGAGCTGCGTCAGATCATCCTGCATGAACTCATCTATACCTGTACCTGGATTGTTGTAGTAATCTGTGAGCCACAAGGACTCAGCAATCATGCGCCCGGGTACCAAGACTATTCAAGCTTAAAGGTTGGGATGAGATAAGTGTTTAGTTTACAGCAGCACTAAGCATTTTTGGTGGCTAAACTTACGTAACATGAAGATAAATATGTGGCCTACGATAAACGATCGAATCTAGAATGACCTCTATGAGATCCTGAACACTTACTTACGTCAATCATAACCCCACCGTGTTCCCTCTCGAGTCATGTTCACGAGCAGAGACGATCACGGATACTCACACAGTTGGTGCATTTTATTAGAGCTTACTTCAAGTTAACTATAATCGGGTGTTAAACAAATATCCAAGTTGCCACATAACCGTGGGCACGGCTTTCCGAAAGATTTGACCCTCCAGGGATGCTCCAACTAGTCCATCACAAATTAACCATACTCCGTGGGAATAGCCTTGACCACGGATCTCGTGATCATCCTAGGCAACTCCAAAGGAATTCTAACACCTCGAGATAGCCCTAAGAAAGTCAGAGCTCCTCACGCAAGACACTCGATAAGGTAAAACAAGTTCAGCAAGACCACCTAACGTGTCGACGAACCCGATAAGAGTCGCGTATCACGTTCTCAAGACACGACGGATAAGCACAGTGTACAGTGGCCTGATAGAAATCTCCCGAGTTGCCCCGGGTTGGCCCTGCACACGGCTCTAGTTTGGACCAACACTCATGAGGAGCACTGGCCCGGGGGTGATTAATTATCCACGGGGTTGCAAAGCCCTATGCAAATTTTATTAAGCTATTAAGCAAATGTAGTACCAATGTTGGGTCTTGCCAGATAAGTTTTAATCTCAACCAAATAAATAGGGGGGTCCCCATAACAACCCCGAGCCTTCCACCGGTAACAAGAAACTATGACGGTAACAGCGGAACAAAACACCTAGCAACAGGCCAAGCCTTCCACCAATACCAAGATATATATGTGCATTAAATTAAATAACAGATAATATTGTGATATGCCAAATCCATGTTATCACATGGATACATCCTGCACCTGCAACTAAGAACGCTATAAGAGGGGCTGAGCAGCTGTAACTTAGCCAATCAAAGGTTTGCTAGGATGTGGAGGGTTAGAGGCTATCATGGCAATTAGGAGGCTGACATGCAAGTGGTAGGTAGCACAGTTGTAACGATAAGAGCGAGGCAACTAGCAAGCGAAAATAGTATCGGGATCCGGGTACGATCATCTTGCTTGTTGGTTCTTCAGTGGAACAAGTAGCGGGATCCTCGTAGTTGTACTCGCCTGGCTCTTCGTACTCAGGTTCAACATTCGCTTCTACCCAAAAGAAACAGCAAGGATAAACAAACAACCATGGTGCAATGCACAAGAAAGAATGATGCATGCTTATTTGAAGAGTTTTAGCATGGCAATCCTAACTAGTCATGTTTCACATGCAAATGATTGATTATTAATTAATCTGGACAGAACCTTATGCTAAGTTAGTTAGACATGCATGAGCATGGAAAATATGGATGCATCATGCAAAAATGATACAAATGCATATGAAGAACGTAAGAAACGGAGTTACGGTTCTCACGATACGCTCACGACAAGATACGAAGGAAAAACACAAGACAAGAAGGACTTGGGCTATTCCTTGGCATTCCAAGGTAGCCACTGGTTAGGCAATGAAAAAACAACCCCAATAGAGCCAAATATCAAGAAATTCCATGGGGTATAGCTCCCACAAGTCACAAAGCAATAAAACAAACAATCTGCCACAAAACAACAACATAGCAAGTTACACAGCCAACAACTTGAGCTACAGGAATCCTACTACAACAAACAAGGTATTGACAGAAACTACATAACATGCTTATCAACTTATCCAACTACACAATCTGGAACGGAGGCACACATCAATAAGCGTGAAGCTCACAAGTTGGCATGATGAAACAGAAATCTGGGACTTGGAGAAAATAACAGTTTTCTGGAATCTGAGTTAACCTAATGGCAAGTTGACAGCAGAAACTAATGGTGATAGAGACCACCTCATGGCATGAAAATTAACAGGATGCTAGAAGACAACATATACTTCAAAACACTAGCACTGAGCTTGAGCTAATTCACAACATATCACAATAAAGCAACCACTCTTCATGGCATAAAAATAACAGCAGATTCTCAGACTTAGAAATATTTAGCATGGTTGAAAACAGCAACACTTTAGTGGCTACTTTAGAGCATGGTTCCCACTCATTTGCAAGTTGATTATGACAAAGATAAATACCATGGCATTCTATACATCAAAGACTACCACATTCATGTTGACACAAACATCATAGCATGCATGGATTAAACATAGCAAAAATGACAAAATGGCATTATGAGATAAAATGACATTTTGTCAAACTTGCTGAAAAGACCAAACCAATAGCACCAATGAATTCCTGGGATTTTTCTACCCAAATTCATGTATCATACCCATATAGTCCCATGGAGCATCATGACAACAACTACATAGCAAAAGCATCATCCACTCTTATAAGTGAAAACTTACCCAAAATTTACATGAGCATAAATGAACCTATCCAGATATGGCAATATTGCTATAATAGAAAAATAGCTAATTATCAATACAAAACATGACACATGCTAAAATAAATAATGTATGACAAGTGGGGCATGGCCCACTTGTCACACACACACACACACACCCAAACCTACACACACACTACCACACATACACAGCACATGGCATGCACACACACAACCTACATATGCACAAGTGCATATGGCACACCCACACTCATGAACACACACACACCTATGTGTGTGGGTGGTCATCACACACACACATGTGCACACATATATGCACAAGTGCATATATGCACATACACATGCATGTAGCACCACACTCACACACGTACACTCACAGACACATATGTACTCAAGCCCACACACACACATGCACTACACATACACATGTTTACTAAACAGAAAAGGGAGAAAAAACACCTATACAAGCATTTGTACACATACACATGCACAGCACACACACACACTCTCACCATCAATAAAAATCGGGAAAACAGAAAAGGGGGCCTGGGACTCGAACCCATGACTGGTTGGTCGATGCCCGAGTCGATTGCCACTGGGCTAAGCGGGAACTACTGACCGAAGGGGGGTTCTCGCACCTCATCTACTAACACGCACGGGGTCTAACTGACGAAACTGAACCAAGCCAACGGCGGACAGAGGAATGCGACGGGTACGAATTCCGGCGACTACGGGGCCTCTTCGACAAGGGGGAAGCTCGGCAGGGAAGAGGGAACCTTAGGAGGATCCATTCTCGGGGCTAGGGAGGCGTGGCAGTGAGGGGAACGAGCGGCACGAGCTCGCTGGCAATGTGCCACGCGAACGTAGCAGCGGACCGAGCGCAACGACGATTGCGACTACGAGGGGGGAAGCGGAGAGGGGAGGAAGACGCGCAGGTCTTACAGCGGACTCGATGTTGTCGAACAGGCTCGGGGAGGAACCACGGCGTCGAACTGTTGTGATGGAGGAGCTTGACCGAAGAGGAAGAAGACGAAGCAAAGGCCGGCCTTGGCGTCCCACGAGCCAGCAGAGGACGACGGGGAAGTAGGGGAACGACGCGGACCGATCCCGACGCTCGCCTGCTCAGGGGCTAGCCAGAGAAGCTTCCGCGGTGACGAGCTCCTGCTCTGAACCTCTCAGCCCACTCTCTGAATCTCGCCTTACCTGAGACGAAGGAGGAGGAAAGGTGGAGGACGGCAGCGCGAGGAGGGAGAGGGAACCCTAAGGGGGCACAAATGTCGAGGGGACTAAATAGGCGCGGGATGATGGCGTCTCGACATCTGAAGATCACGGCGGCGACCGCTCTCTCTCTGCTCTTGCGCCGAACTAACGAAAAGGGGGGCGACGGGGCAGGTTGCCGCTAAGGCTGGGCTGGGCCGTGCGGCAGCGAGGTTACCTGGGCCGAGGAAAGGCCCAGTGTCCACTCTCTCTCACGGAAATAAAACAGAGGGAGTTTTCTTTTTAATATAGCAACAACACAAGAAAAACCCTCCAGAGAAAAAATAAAAGGATTTTTGCAAGAACAAAAATACTTTGACATTGAAAATAAAATGCACTATTTACTAAAAACATCAACATGATTTTTAGGACAAGTAATTTAAATAATTCTAAATATAGCCAGCCCCTGTTCAAAGCAAAACCTCATGATCCCAAAGCTCAAACTCCAAGGAGAGCAACACACATAAACTCAAAACAATATTCCCTACACCATGGACATTTTTAAACAATTTTATAGCAAGTTATTTCTGTTGATAAAATGCCAATGGAATAAAAGGGTTATAGGTTGGGTTTGTTTGAAAAGAGTAAGAGAGTGGGAAGGAGATGAAGCCCACTCAAACCACACATCCACACAACACACAACAAGATCACTCCCAAACACACAAGGTCAAGAAGCACATCACAAACAAAGGCATGGCATGATGATGAATGACATGATGCATGATGCATGAATGCATGAGACAAGGCATGACAAGGAGCAAACCCATTCATTTACTCATGACAACAAGGTTCACATAAGAAACATGCCATAAACAGTAGGGACAGCACTTGGGCTGTCACATAGGAGCTCCCGTCTTAAACGTCTACAGTAACAAGTCGATGGGGATAACTTGAAATAAGGGAACCCGCAAGGATCAATCTGTTGGAGATATGCCCTAGAGGCAATTATGTATGATGATATTTCCTATGTGTTTATGAATAACGATAGTCCTTGGACATTATTAGTGATGTGTATTAATAAGTACGTGACTTGTTTATTAGACTATGCATTGTATGATAACTGTCCTAAATAGTCCCTAGTCGAAAGGGTTGTGTGGGCGCGCAACTAATCAGACTAGTATATGACACGGTGGATGGTTCGGTCTCACTGACCATGTAGTATTGGATGCTAGCCGATAATATGGACTCAGAAAGGTCTGGTCGGATTCGACATAGTCGGATCTGAGTCGAGATAAGGTCTGAGTTGGACAGACCCAACTATGAGACGCAGCGATAGGTCATCTGTGAGTCTCTAATACAACATACGTTCTATGTCCTAAGACCTGAGCTGGCGCATGTACTCGGGATGGTGACAGACTTGCTTTGGGCCGACCAAACGCTACTCCGTGACTGGGTAGTTACAAAGGTAGGTTTCGAGCTTCTCTAGACCCATGCTGCGAGACATGGTCGAGCAAGATGGGATTTGCCCCTCCTACCAGGAGAGATATACTTTGGGCCCCCTCGGGTGATCTGACCTAGATAAGCATGGCCATGCGATGAGGATTATGAGATAATCCGAATGTTGGTCGGATTCACCGAAACGAGAACGAGGTCGTGCTGCAACAAGGATGACCATGTCGCCTTGTGCACGACAACATATATCGTGTGGCAAAGGGAACAAAAGTGTGAAGTACAGGTTCGCCTAACCAGCTTCATCGGACACTTGGAGTCGGCATGTCTTGCTAGAGGCCGCTACCGACCGGTCGAGTCAAATGTGATCTGACTCGCAACCAAGCGGACGAGAACCTATAGGGTCACGCACTTAAGGGAAGGAACACATGGGCTTTAGGATCCGTGCGAGGCCCAAGAGTTGAGCCCGCGCCATATGCCTGTATATAGTGGAGGTGCGGCACACCCATCGGGTTGGCCGCTTTGGCGCCGTCATTAGGGCTTTGCATGAGTTGCAACTAGCCACCTTCACTCATCGCCGCCGACCGTGTGATCGGACCTAGCAGTTTGCCGCACGAGTGTTCCTCCTGCACGCGCGGATACCATTAGAGGCAGTGCACTTGCGCCGCTCCGACGAACCTGTACGTGGGATCCGGCGACCGGCTGTTCGAGGGAGATCGGACGAGGAGGAGACGGACCACGCGAACGCGCTGCCCTAACTCTACTTCTGCTGCACGGCACTACGCGTCTAGTGGTAATGATCTATGATCCATCTTCGTAGCAAGTTCTTGGATGTTCTGCATGTAGGAAAATTTTAATTGGCATGCGATGCATGTCCAATACAACCCAAAAGTGATATCAGAGCCTTTGCTATAGGTTTTGGATTCAGATCGGTAGCATATGTGATATGTGGCGGCAGCGGATGTGATCTGTCGTCGTTCATGAGATCGGCTGTGTGCACGATTGATGAGATCAACTGCACATCGGGATAGCTTGAGGCTATGTTTTTTGTCAATCGGAATCGATGAGGTCGTGACACAACCTACCCTTACCGGTCGGTATCCGCCATCGGGGTTAACCGTGAAACGTAAATCCGAATTGTGTTCGCTATGATCAATGAGATCGGTCGGATTAGAAAATTCGGCGTGATCAGAGTGCACATGCGATCTGTGATTTCCGAAAACATTGGGCGCTGCCCGCACCCGCGAGGGGCGCTGCCCCTTCGAACCCTGCCCGCTAACCGGCTAGCGTGACCGTTGTGTGCGTAGCGCCTTGTATTTCATACACGATCACACAAACCGGTAAAATGCGATTCTATGCATAAGTTTGTTTTGCAGGTTTGATGTGAATAGTATGGCTCATATGTATGTGATGCATGTGTGTAATTTAACATGACCTGCGTGTCATGATTGTCACCCGGAAGGAGCCAAAGTGTTGTCATTATATTGTATAATGACCTGCGTGTCTACTTGTGATTCTGTGTAAATTCATTACTAGTTGTAGTAGTTGGAGGACAGAGATCAAGTTCGAGGTTTTGGCGTCCTGGTGTGACGAATAAGATGGAGTTTCGCCTTGGTCATCGGAGTAGGAGCCGGCCATGGAAGGACACCCATGAAGGAGCCATACTATTTCACATATTTATATTTATATGTGATTGATATTGCTTCTTGTTTCTATGCATGTTATAATGGTAGAAAGATCCCTCATTAATATCAAGTATATTGCCATTCTGGATGTTACACCTTCGCACGTCAAGTATGTCTAGTAGTGGGCTCATAAAATTGAGGTGCTACTAGGTGTCCTTGAACTGGAGGGTTTGTATCGGACACGGACATGCACTGCGTCGGGTTAACTTGACAAGGCTATCAAAACGGTTTTGGGCCTTGTGGCAAAGAAGGTTGGGAGTCGGGGTATAAGATACCTACCCGACCGACAGGAGTCGTATAGAGATACGATTAGCAAGGTGTTGCTTACTTAATAGGAAAGTTGGCTAACAGTGATGCTAAAACTCACTAGTCGCTCACGCTAGACGGGTCCTGAATCATTGAGAGTTTGCGGGGGGATGTTGACTTCAGTGGGAGTAGTTCTGTTTAAGGCTTGAATTACTCTACATAAACACATTGCTTAGTGATTGCATATTTTCTGTTGTAGATCAATGGCACCACCTGCTCAACCCAACTTTGCATTGAAATTAATTCTGGAAAAGGATAAACTGAATGGAACAAACTTTACCACCTGGTATAGAAATCTGAGAATTGTTCTCAAGCACGATAAAAAGGAACATGTTCTAGAGGATCCACTTCCAGAGGAACCTACCGAGAATGCTAATGCCACAACCAAGAATGCCCACCAGAAACTCATTGATGAATCAAACGAGATCAGCTGCCTCATGCTGGCTTGTATGGAGCCCGATTTGCAACAACATTTCAAAAACATTCAGGCTTTCGATATGATCAAGAGTTTGAAGAGCATGTTTCAGGTACAAGCTAGGACCGAAAGGTTCAACGTCTGGCAGTCCTTGACGGATTGTAAGCTAAAGGACGATGATCCACTGAGCCCGCATGTGATCAAGATGATCGGGTACGTGCAAGCTTTGGCTCGGTTAGGCTTCCCACTTGGGGATGAGCTGTCCACGGATGCAATTTTGGGTTCTCTTCCACCTAGCTATGGGACGTTCGTCTCGAACTATCATATGCACGCCATGGATAAGAAGCTCACTGAATTACATGGGATGCTCAAGGTGGCAGAGCAAGATATTAAGAAAGGCACACATCAAGTGTTGATGGTGCAGAACTCGGCTAAGTTCAAGAAGAGTTGGTCCAAGAAAAAAGGTAAGGCAAAGGGCACGTAGAAGGCTGTCTTCGCCGCTGAGCCAAAGTCCGGACCGAACTCAAAGACCATTTGCTTTCATTGCAAGGAAGATAGTCACTAGAAGAGGAATTGTAGCAAGTGGCTTGCTGAGCACGGCAAGAACGCCGGAGATGCTTCTTCAGGCAAAGGTACACTTGTTACATATGTTATAGACATTTACCTTGCTGACATACCTAGTAGCTCTTGGGTATTTGATACCGGATCGGTTGTTCATATTTGCAACTCGATGCAGGGGCTGGTAAGAACTAGGCGTGTGGCACAAGGGGAGATTGACATCAGGGTCGGCAACAAAGCAAGAGTTGCTGCGTTGGAGGTAGGCACGATGCAACTCAAGGTTCCTTCTGGATTTATTTTAGAATTGAATAATTGTTATTACATTCCCGCACTTAGTCGGAACATTATTTCTGCCTCATGTTTGATGAGTCAAGGTTATGAATTCAATATAAAGGACAATGGTTGTTCATTTTATTTGAATGGAATGTTCCATGGCTATGCACCCATAGTAGATAGGCTATTTATTTTAAATCTAGAAATGGAACTAGTCTATAACGTGAATGTCAAGAGGCATAAGCCTAATGAGATAAATCCGACATACTTCTGGCATTGCCGGCTTGGACACATTACTCTGAAACGCATGAAGAAGCTCCATGATGATGGACTCCTAACTTCGTCCGACTTCGCGCCGTTCGAGATATGCGAATCATGCTTGCTAGGTAAGATGACTAAGTCTCCTTTTGCAAAGAGTTGTGAGAGGGCGTCCAAGCAATTGGAGCTTATACATAGTGATGTGTGTGGTCCAATGAGCACAGCGGACAGAGGTGGCTATCAGTACTTCGTGACTTCTACCAAGGACTTGAGTAGATATGGATATATCTATTTGATGAGGCACAAGTTGGAAACTTTTGAAAAGTTCAAAGAGTTTCAGAACGAGGTTGAAATCAGCTCGGCAAGACGATAAAACTTCTATGATCAGATCGTGGAGCTGAGTACATGAGCCAGGAGTTTGATAATCATCTGAAAAGCCGAGGTATAGTACCTCAGCTCACACCTCCGGGTATGCCGCAGAGAAACGGTGTGTCAGAACGGAGAAATCGAACCTTGTTGGACATGGTCCGGTCGATGATGAGCAAATCAGATTTACCCTTGTCATTCTGGGATACGCTCTAGAAACTACAGCTTTCACACTTAATAGGGTACCATCTAAATCCGTAGACAAGACACCACATGAGATGTGGACTGGGCAGACTCCTAGTTTGTCTTTCCTAAATATTTGGGGTTGTGAAGCATTTGTCAAGTGACTCATGTCGGGCAAGCTTACACCCAAGTCGGATAAATGCATATTCATGGGATATCTGAGGGAAACCTTGGGATATAACTTCTACAACCGAGAAGAGAATAAAATGTTTGTTGCTCGGAACGGGGTTTTCCTAGAGAAAGAGTTTCTCAGTCGGGAGGCCAGTGGGAGAACGGTGCGACTCGAAGAAATTCGAGAGCCACTCGGGGACAACTCGGTTGGTGATGAGATTACACCGGAGTCAGTCAGAGAACCTGAAGTGGAATCGGCACCGAAGCCACGAAGGTCGGAAAGATTACGCAGAGTGCGCGATGTATTTTTGCTAGAAAGCGACGACCCGGACACATATGCGGAAGCAATGGTGAGCCTAGATTCCGAGGCATGGCTCGAGGCCATGAGATCCGAGTTAAAGTCCATGGATGACAATCAAGTCTGGGACTTGGTTGATCCGTCACCTGGCGTAGTTGCCATTGGTTGCAAATGGGTCTTTAAGAAGAAAACTGATGTGGATGGAAATGTTCAGATCCACAAAGCTCGGCTTGTCGCTAAAGGTTATGGACAAGTTCAAGGAATTGACTACGACGAGACCTACTCGTCGGTAGCGACGCTAAAGTCGGTGAGGATCATACTAGCTATAGCTGCATATTTCGATTATGAGATATGGCAGATGGATGTCAAAACGACTTTCCTTCATGGAAATTTAAAAGAGGATGTATACATGATACAGCCCGAAGGTTTTTTTGATCCAACTAACGCTGGTAAAATATGCAAGCTCAAGAGATCCATTTATGGATTGAGGCAAGCAGCTCGTGTTGGAACATTCGTTTTGATGAAGTCATTGTTGACCTTGGTTTCATCAAGAACGAAGAGGACTATTGTTTATACAAGAAGTCTAGTGGGAGCTCGGTAGTATTTTTGATCTTGTATGTGGATGACATACTACTGATCTGAAATGATGTTTCGATGCTGAACTCGGTCAAGGAATCATTGAATGGGAAGTTTTCGATGAAAGACCTTGGAGAGGCAGTGTACATTTTAGGCATCAAGATCTATAGAGATAGATCGAGGAGGCTGCTCGACTTGAGCTAGAGCACGTACATAGATAAAGTGTTGAAGAGGTTCAACATGAGTGAGGGCAAGAAATGGTTCTTGCCCGTCTCACATGGTGTAAGGCTAAGCAAGACTCAAAGTCCTACGACTTCTGATGAGCGAAACCGAATGAGTAGGATTCCATATGCCTCGGCAATTGGATCCATCATGTATGCCATGCTATGTACACGGCTTGATGTTGCCTATGCAATAAGCTTAACAAGCAGATACCAGGCCGGCCCAGGTGAGAGTCACAGGGCAGTGGTAAAAACTATCTTGAAGTACCTGAAAAGGACTAAAGAGATGTTCCTAGTTTATGGAGGTGAGGAGGAGCCCTGCGTAAAGGGTTACGTTGATGCTAGTTTCCAAACTGGCGCATGTACTCGGAATGGTGACAGATTTGATTTGGGCCGACCAAACGCTACTCCATGACTGGGTAGTTACAAAAGTAGGTTTCGGGCTTGTCCAGACCCATGCTGCGAGACATGGTCGAGCAAGATGGGATTTGCCTCTCCTACCAGGAGAGATATACTCTGGACACCCTCGGGTGATCCGACCTAGATAAGCATGGCCATGCGATGAGGATTATGAGATAATCTGAATATTGGTCGGATTCACCGGAACGAGAAAGAGGTCGTGCTGCAACAAGGATGACCATGTCGCCTTGTGCACGACAACATATATCGTGTGGCAAAGGGAACAGAAGTGTGAAGTACAGGTTCGCCTAACCAGCTTCATCCGACACTTGGAGTCGGCACGTCTTGCTAGAGGCCGCTACCGACCTGTCGAGTCGGATGTGATCTGACTCGCGACCAAGCGGACAAGAACCTAAAGGGTCGCGTGCTTAAGGGAAGGAACACGTGGGCTTTAGGATCCGTGCGAACCCCAAGAGTTGAGCCCGCGCCGGATGCCTATATATAGTGGAGGTGCGGCACACCCATCCGGTTGATCGCTTCGGCGTCGTCATTAGGGCTTTGCATGAGTTGCAACTAGCCACCTCCACTCGCCGCCGCCGACCGTGTGATCGGACCTAGCAGTCCGCCGCACAGGTGTTCCTCCTGCACGCGCGGATACCGTTAGAGGCGGTGCACTTGCGCCGCTCCGGTGAACCTGTACGTGGGATCCGGCAACCGGTTGCTCGAGGGAGATCGGACGAGGCGGAGACGTACCACGCGAATGCGCTGCCCCAACTCTACTTCCGCTGCACGGCACTGCGCGTCTAGTGGTAATGATCTATGATCCATCTCCGTAGCAAGTTCTTGGATGTTCTGCGCGTAGGAAAATTTTAATTGGCATGCGATGCACCTACAACACAATCATCCGATCTCTTGGTTGCAGCATAACCTAGCCACTGGGTCACCGTCGAGGTTCATGTTAAGTTTGTAGGTGCGACCAACTTAAAGGAAAAGAGTCGGGTTTCCACTGTTTTCCGGGGTATTTTTTGTTCTTGTTTTTTCACTGGTTTTTTGTCGTTTTTCTGTCTTTACTAGGTTTTTTATTTTTCTTTATTTTCTTCTTTGTTTTTCTTCATTTCTCTTTGTTTCTTTCTTGCATTCACATGCTTTTTTTTCTTTCATTATTTCCTTTTTGTTTGTTTCTTCTCTTTTTTATTGACTGTCTTTTGTTTTCTCTTGGGTTTTCATTGTATATATATTATACACACACATTTGTAATATGTGTAAATTATTTGTAAATACAAGATTAATATTTACTTAATGCACGTTCAATATGTCTCTATACACATTGAACAATTTTTAAATCCTCAAGTAATGTTTTTAATACATTGTCAACATTTTTATATACGCACTTAATGTTTTTTCAAATACTTGGTTAACATTTTTTAAATACAATTTTAATTTTTTAATACGTGGTCAACATTTTTTGTATACAAATTTAACATTTTTCAAATGCTTGATTAACTTTTTCAAATACAGGACTAACATATTTTTACTACATGGTCAGCATTTTTTCTATAGACATATAACATTTTAAATGCTTGATTAATACTTTTTAAATAGAAATTTAGCATTTCGTTAATAAATGGTCAACATTTTGTCTATACATATTTAACATTTTTCAATTGCTTGATTAACATTTTTTAAATACTTGTTTAACATTTTTTTCAAATGCTTTGATTAACATTTTATGACTACATGACCAATGTTTTTCATACAGACTATATTTTTTTTGTATACATGAGAAAAATTCCTCTATGCACATTTAACATTTTTCGAATGCTTGGCTAAAATTTTTCTAAATGGTTTATGTGTTTTTTCTGAAATATTTTTCTAGAATATTCGAAGCATAACATAATTTAAAAAAATACAAAAAATACAAAAATAAATGAAAAAAATACAAAAAGAACGAGGATGTGGCATGATACAATATATGTTGGCATGATACCTAAAAAGACAGAAAAAGGCAATATAGAAAGAAGAAAATTGACATGGTGTCTAAATTATTTTGGCAATATATAAAAAACATACTACTTCCATATCAAAGTATAAGACTTTTTCGACACTTTGACAGTGTCAAAAACATCTTACAGGGAGTAAATCAGAAAATTGCCATGCTATTGCATGATAAAACATGGTATATGGTGAATGGCAAGGTTGAACATCAAATCCCCTAAAAGATGTCATGATTCGTCCTTCTACAAAAAGGTATGCTACGACATGACCACGATCATTCTATATATCAATAAAAGATAGATATAATAAGACAATAAATTTTACAAAGTAATAAAGTGCTATAATCTGAAGAATAAAATTGTTATGCTACCTAGACTTAAATTTTTATGGTCTAATTAATAAAAAATCATAGTCTACATAATAAAATAGCATTGGTAGCCACAATAAAATTACCATGGTCTAAATTATAGCATTTTTCCATGATATAATAAATAAAATTGCTGTCGTGCAAAGAATTAAATTGTCATGCTACCAACAATAAAAAGAACATGGTCTAATTAATAAAAATGTCATGCTACCTACAATAAAAACAACATGGTCTAATTAATAAAAATGTCATGCTACCTACAATAAAAACAACATGGTCTAATTAAATAAAATGCCATGCTATCTACAATAAAAATAACATGGTCTAATTAAATAAAATGCCATGCTACCTACAACAAACTACCATGGTCTATTGAGAAAAAAATGTTCTCTTAATAACATGGCAACTTTTTTGGAATATGTAATGAACACATGGGAAAAGTAGGCATTGTGTTCTTTGAAAAGGATGACTAATTTGGGATGTTGTCCTTTCAAAAGTGGGGAAGTTTATGGATTTTCCATGAATATATAAAACTTGCCATGGTAGACAAAAATAAAAAGTGAACAAAACCTAAAAGGCAGATTTTTCATGGTAGAATATAATTGTCAACAAATTTGCCATGACATTTTTGAAATTTTGGCATGATAAGTTTAATAAAAATGTCATGGCACAATACATCACGTTTGCCATGGGTATGTCAAAATAGTAATGGGTCATGTATATTATAAACACAAACATGCCATTTGCCATGATACAGTCTTATGAGAAACAATTTGTGGAATGTTGATTTGCCATGTTCATTGAAAAATGCCATGGTAACTTGAAAACTTCCCATGAAATTAGCCATGATAACTATAAACATTCATTTCTGTTTATAAGAACATCTCATGTCATCACCAGATTTATGAAACGTCTTCTTTTGCCATGACCTAGAGCAAACAATTCTTAAGTTGACATGTGTATCAAATGAAAAATGCCACGTTGAGTGCTTAAAATCTGAAATTCCACCAAATGTAGCTCAGATATAAGCCCTATTGTGCCCAAATCCACTGGGAAAAAATGGAACAAAAAAGAACTCTAATAAAAAGCTTAAGAAAGAGCATATTGAAAAATGTGTGTGTCGACAACCGCGACACATAACTGCAACGGCGACGACGAGCCCGACCTCCTTCCCGCACCCCTTGTCGAGCCCTGCCTTCTCTACGAAGCACTGATACTTCAGAAATTTGTGTATCGCCGTTCAGTACTTTGCCGATACTTCGATACGTCAGATACGGCTTTGATACGGGTATTCCCTAAGTATCACCTTTTTCAGTTAAAAAGAAAAAAGAAAAAATATCGATACGGGTATCCCCGAAGTATCGCCATTCAGTACCGCTCCTGTCTTGATGTATTGTTGATCCATTCATGTAGGTAGTGGATGTGTAATGTACTGATGCAATAGTTGGATAAAATTGCTTGCTAAGGATGTTGCTTGTTGGATAAAATTGCTTGTTGATGTTGTTGGCTTGCTTTTTGATGTTTATGACGTAAAATTATTTGTTGATGTTGATGTTGCCTTCTATTGTTAGAAAAAAATATACAAGTATGCACCATGGCATCTTTTAGTTTTCTTCATCATCATTTAAGCATTATTGATGTGTATTGCCTGCTGATTTTAATTATCGCCATGTTCATAGATGAGAGTTTTTATTTATAATTACGAGAAAAAAGTGCTCAATGAAGATTGTGCTCTCTATATTGTTATAAAAAAAAACTTCTAAAACGGTTGGGAGAAGAGTAGTGAGACGGTAGTTTGATCTATAAATTGTTATAAAAAAGAATTGGGCTAGGGCAGTTAGTGACCCTTGATGATAGTGAGATTTTTTAAATTGAGAAACAAGGAAGGATATAAGCAATTAGGCAACCAATGAGGTGATATTTTGATGTTATCTTACACATTTTATTATGTTATATAGATTTAATTACATATCATTCGATTATTATTTATGTATGTTTATCGTATCGTCGTATTGCTATTTTTAGAAATTGTCGTATCCGTGTCGCATATCGATGCTTCGTAGGTTCTCCCGCGCCGTAGCATAGCCCGACCTCCTCCCGTGGCGGCCACCCGCACGCTCCTCCGAAGCAACTGATGGGGACGACCGTAGGCCGTAGCGGTACCTGCGGACGTCGACGGAGGCGAAGAGGGGCGTCGCCGTGGCCTCTTCCTCGGTGCCGCGTGACGGTGGCCTGGGGATGACGATGCTCGTGGCAGTAGTGCGCGTGGGGGGAATACGCCGAGGAGAGGTCGGCGAGGCCTGGCGGCGGCGGACCACCACCGCTTCCCCGTCGATCACCACCACGCGCGACCACGAAAGCGCAGACCCTGCCGCCACCGCCACCTTGAGCCCAGCACACCTCCGCCCGCGTCGCATGCGTGGAGAAGCGCTGGGATCCACGGTGAGGACGAGTTGGTTGAGGTCGTTCTCGCTCGATTGGGCGACTGCACTACGGACGACGCTCTTATATTTTCTACAAGTCTTGATGCTACCGGAGAAGCGTCTCGATTCCGATCCGACTCCGACAAGGCGCCGGGGCCCGGATCGTCCCCCGACGCCGCCGCCATGGTTAAATATACAGCAGCTCGGGCAGGCAAAGAACGAAACGATTCGACACGGTGATTGACCCCTCGGCGCCTGCAGCTTCGATCTCCCGCGAGCATTATACGTTAGCACGTACGTGGATTCGTGGGCCGATCGACCGATGAGCTTCCAGGACCTCGAGGCGGGCGTCCTGCGGCCGGCGCCGCTGCCGCTGCCGCAGGTGGTGGCGCACGGCGTCTTCCAGATCAACACCAAGGTGGCGGCGCTGCGGCACCTCTGCGACGCACTCGGCACACCCAAGGACACGCCCGCGCTTCGCGTCCGCCTCCGCGCGACGCGGGCGGAGGCCACGCGGCTCGCCAGAATCACGTCGCAGAACCTCAAGCAAGCCGCCGCCTCCGCCGGCGGCGACGCAGGCGCCGAGGGATCCACGTCACCCTGCTCGAAGCTGGCCATGGATTTCGAGGCAGCCCTGAGCGAGCTCCAGAAAGTCCAGCAGCGGATCGTGGAGGCAGAGCGACAGGTCAACTCCTCCGCCGCCGCCGCTGGTGGTTCATCTGCCGGTCACGAGCAGTGCACCGGGCAAACGCAGCAGCAGCTTCTGTCACACGGAACGGAGGTCGGAGAGCTCGAAGCCGTCGTGGACGAGAGGGAGCGGGGGATACGGGAGACGGAGCAGGTGATCACCAAGATCAACGAGATCTTCAGGGACCTCTATGCGCTGGTCGAGGAGCAAGCCTGCAGCGTCGACCACGTCGTGTGCGACATCGAGAGCGCCGCCGCGACGACGAGCCAGGCGGAGGAAGAGGTCTCTGCGTTAGCAGTGGAGAGCGGCCGGAGCTCGAGCTCGAGCTCGTCGACGAGATACTTGCTGATGTTTGTTGTTGGCATCTTCTTGTTCATCTTCCTACTGGTGCTTGTGGCGTAGTGCAGGTTGCTGAGTGTTTCTTGGACTCCATATTCAGTCGGGCCGGCTTGAGTTTGCATCGAGACGAGGGTTTCATTCGCTCTGGTCTTCTGGACTACTAGTCACTGGTGTGAAAACAGCACTTTGGTTGTTGTGACAGAGTTGCAGGTCAGTTTCTGATTCCAGCTGATACTATTCAGGTGTTAAAGCCCACCTTCGCATAAAAGTTGTGTATGACTCTTTTTTGGGGGAAAAGGGATGTTTGATTTTGATACCTTCAGACTTGTTTTAGTGATTCAATGCAGTAAAATATGTAATCAATTTTTTCTGTGAATTAGCTTGTTATTTTAATTTAATTCACAACAGTTTGCTTTTCGGATTTTATTACTATTGTGTACTGTATTACTATCTGTGATTCCTCGAATCAACAGAATATATTTCAAAAAATGGATTGGGTTTCATTATCAAGGGATAACATAGCAAAACAAAGAAATTCACAAGAACGAACTCTGTTTGAACACTACCATTAACTAATCTAACCATAGATAAGAAGAGGCATCACAGATTCACAGGCATCACATGTGTCACTAAACTATGAGAGCCAAGACCAACTACATCACTTTTCATAAGAAATGACCTACTCCCTCCGTCTCGACGTATAAGACATCTTCTTATAAAAACCAAATAATCTCAAAACACTTAGACGCGATGCATTAATTTTTATCTCGTTTTTGAAATCAACCAATAAAAAAGTAATGAATTGAGACTAACTAGCATGACATGCATCGGTCAATTCATTGCATGCAATAGTATTAATTAGCAAATTAACATTAATTTCTCTCGTTTTTCTCTCCGTCTTGATCACGATGCACAAACTAAAATGACTTATACCGAGACGGAAGGAGGAGGAGTATTTGTTTGTCTACCAATCTGTGTTGGGCCTCATAACTTAAGATAACAGATATAAAAACCAAAAAAGTGCAAGGTCTTGGTAGAACAAACTAGCCATGCTGTGTGCAGCATCACACCACGCCTCACTGATTGTGTTGCGTATAGTCTTTTATAATTTGTGTAAGTTTTCCATGTATTTGATGATCTTACTTTATTTGGTCATTTCTTTTTGTATTGTTGGTTTAGGTGAAACTCCTCTCTCAACCTAATCCCCACTAATCCCGATCATATAAATGATAAATCCATATGTACATATATAGTTCTAACAGCTACGCACAGCAACACATCATATCACCTGAGCTTCTCTGAAAGGAACAATGGATGCCATTTACTCAATAACTCAATCTACACATACTATGTCAAGTCGATGGCTATTAATTGAGCCAATATCTCTAGAAATTTAACACCATATATATTTGAAATGTGCAGCTCCATGGCATCACATCAAGTATTATGATGCACTATTAACATATACATTATCAGCTTTGAGACCCACTATGAAGATACCTAAAATTACAGCAGCATCAATAATTGTAATACCAAGTGTGTTATATCTACAACCTGACATCTAGAAGACAAATCTATCAGCCATGCAATCTTCTCATCATCTCATCATATAAGCAAGTAGCATCATTGGTGATATGCTCCTTGTACAGGAGCAATGTTTACAGAATATAGTCAAACAAATAGCGTGCAAAGATAACAGAGACACGTGCATTTTGGCAAACCATGGGAAGTAACAACTCTTAACTATCCAGAGAAAAGAAAAGCATAAAGAATGCACCCACTTCAATGACACCTAATGCTTAGCAACGATTCAAGGCAGAGTAGTCCAAAATGCAACAAAATAAAATATCTGCCAAATGAAGATGTCACAAAACTGTATACATTGGTAAGGGGTAAAATAGAACTTACATATCCATAATATCAATTCCAGATGCATTGATGCTCAGTCTATCTAAGTAAAGCCCCAATGAGAATATGCATGAGGTAGTACACAATATACGTTTCAGAATGCAAGGATATTCTTGTCTATGCAGTGGACACTGCTGAGTTACCTCAACAACTGCACTCTTGGTTATGGCATCAATGGCAGGGAAAATCCCACTATACAAGTAGAAGACAATGAAATTTGTAGGTCGGAATAAAAATGGGCATGCATTCTAAACGAAGAGGAAATATCCTTGCTGCAGAAAGTTCTAATTCTGGGTTGCTATGGAGAATACACAAGGTCAAGGAGAATTGTAAGTAGTTCTGGTTAAAAAGATATGGCAGTACTGATTGCTACAATGCTAATGAGGAGTGAACAAAAAAGTGAAAACATGAGTAGATTCCAATTTAGATTAAACAGATATACTGCAACAAGAAAACAAGTGTGCGGCCAACAAATAGACTAGTTAGTTCATCAACAATTCTGCCTAATATATAACAAAAGAGCTAACAATGCATCACCACAACAAACAAATGTTACAGTTGCATTCAAGATCAACAGCGACTGACACAATGCGGAGCACCAGGGACCAGTTTTCCTGAACAACTACACTCTTGGCTAGTTGCCTCTACAACCGCACTCTTGGTTGCAGGAAAAATCCCACTATACAATAGAAGGATGAAATTTAGTGTAAGATGTTCTAAATTTTTACTGAATTGGATGTATATAGACACGTTTTAGCGTGTCAGGCAAAATCCCACTATACAATAGAAGGCAATGAAATTTAGTGTAAGATGTTCTAACTTTTTACTGAGCTGGATGTATATAGACACGTTTTAGTGTGTTTCCATTCATTCATTTCAGTCCTTATGTAGTCCATATTAGTATATCCAAAACATGTTATATTTGTGAACGGAGGGAGTACAATGATAATGTGGGGTGAACAAAAAACATGAGTAGATTCCAATTTAGATTAAAACAGATATACTACAACAAAAAACAAGCTCGGACAACAAGGCTAGTTCATCAGCGACACTGTAGAATGTTACAGTTGCATCCAAGATCAACGGCGACCGACACAATGCAGAGTAACAGGGACCAGTTTTCCTGAACAACTCCAGTCAATTATTCATCACCCCGAAACAGAAACAAGAAAATGCCTCACCCTGGCGCGGCCGGCGACCGGAAGGGTAGCACTCAGCCGGCCATGGGGTGGTTAGCGACGTACTCGATGGCAAGGGGAAGCGAGTTGATCTTGTCAGCCTCCAAGTCGGGGATCTCGAGCTTGAACTCCTCCTCGATCGCCATCACCACCTCCACCGTGTCCAGGCTGTCCAGCCCCAGATCCTTCTCGAAGTGCGCCTCGGGGGTCACCTGCCACCACCGTACCGCGGACCGCGATTCATCTTAGGGTTAGGGTTTCGATGGCGCCGCGACGGGCGACGGCGCGATGCGACGCGGATTTGAGGGCGCATCGGGGGAGCGGGGTTACCTTGGAGGGGTCGACCTTGGGGTGGCACTTGATGACGTCGAGGACGCGGTCGACGACCTCGTCGCGGGTAAGGTGGGCGTCGTGGGAGGACATTGGCCGCGCGAGCCACCGCGCCAGGGCGAGTGGCTGGCCGGCCGCGGTGGCGCCGACGAGAGGGGCCGCCATGGCGGGGGAGAGCCGGATGTGGCGGAGGATCGCCGGACGTAGTGCTGCCGCCGCCATCTGCCTTTCCGCCTTTCTCTTCGCTCGGGATTTTGACCTCACCGCTCGTCGGCCTCTCTGATGTAAGAGCGTCGCCAAGGATCCCCTCACTGATTTTTGACCTCACCTCACCTGCATCTCCACTTATACTTGTATGAGTGTTCTCATTTCCGAGCCCACCTGTCATACAGATACACAAATTCATTCCCAACGTTGCACCCACAGAGTTTGGGTGCGGGTAATGCTCACCCAAACCCGTACCCATCTCAATATTTGTCGCCTACCTTTACCCGCATTTTGGGTCTCAAATTTTTTCCACACCTATATGGTAATACCCGGATGTGTATGGGTAATACCCGTGGGTATAAATACACATCTCATCCCTCTTGTCCAATTCACCCGCTGGCATCCGAGAATTTGCTCCCTTGAAGGTGGCTGGAGGCATAAGGACACGAGGGTAGGCAAAGATGAAGGTGTCGTCGCTTGAGAACCATCCCTATCTGCGCCATCTTCTTCAAATTCCTACCCATCTAGCGCAGTTGCACGGACGAGGTCATTCGTGCTGGAGTGACGCACCTCCTCGGCGTTTTCCTGCCCACTCTCCATGTGCTTGTGGACTCAAGGCATGGAGCATGATGTGACGGGGAGAAGGTGCTCCGTCCACCTGGCAATGATCGCGTGGAGGAGACATGGCGATGAGCAGAGAGCTGTCGAGGGAGACGGCCCGGCTGCATAGAGGAAAATAGGTGCAAGGAAGAGATGATGGGATGAGGGAGACGACCCATTGCATCTCTGCAAGCAAACAACGGTGATGGATGAGGGGGGTAGCATGTGGCCCCTCCGACCTAGGGTTGTAGTGAAAAGCGAGATGGGGGCGCATTTTGTGTGGTGTGACAACGCGATGAGTAAGGGGAAGGGGTATTCCGGTTGAGGTCGGTAGCTCGGTTAGACTAGGGTAAAGCGCTTAGGGATTTATCCTTTTTAGCGAATGTTGCATGAAACCAACTAGTTGGAATGAAATAGTATATGGGTATGCCGGTACGCAGGTACGCGAGGTGTGGGTATTGCCTTCCCGAACACATGCTTAACTTACCCGATGGGTACCATTCTTTTCTATTTATAAAACAATGGATGTTTATTCTTTTCAAACCCTTAACCTAATAGGGTATTTACCCGACAGGTTCACGACAACGGCCCCCATTGCCATGTTGGCATTCCCCTGCATCAACCGCCGCTCCCACCAATCGACCTAAGCCCGGGCATAAAAACCAAAGACCGAAGCTAGACCCATATGAACCGATCTAAAATAGCTCGTCAAAACTGAAAGACCCAATTAAATTCAATCAGGTCGGTCTCCTTATCTAGATGATCCAGATAGATCCAATTAGCACAATTCGCTGGATGTTTATGGCACAATTAGCACAATTCTGGTAAAATACACCTACTACATGCACATGTTTGAACTCCGAATTTTAGTTGCATAAATTGTTACACATACATGTTGTCTGAATTCCACTTGCATACACATGTACCGTAATGAAATTTAGCTCAATTAGTCAGAGCCGAACACCATCCTGTAAAGAGCGGAGATCGAATAGTAAAGAACCAAGAACCGAAATAATTCAGGTCATCAATTAGTGAAAACCAAATTCTTGGAAAACCAAAAAGATCAATGGACCGAACCGAGCAAATCAAAAAGACCGAACGCCCGGGCTTAAGCCCACCTCCCATTGGCAATGCTCAATACAAAAGCAAGCACCATCAATACCATGGTGCCAGGAGTGCAGCCTGCAAGCCCACGCAAGGTCACCGGCGTGGCAACTGGAGATGCTCCGTGCACGTTCCCCAACGAGGTCTCAGACATGGCGTGTGTCTGGGCCATGCGGACGGCGGCAAGACCCACGAGGGCGTAAGGCCTGACCCAGGTGACGAAGGAGCATACAACTACGTCCACATGACGGTGTCTCCCCTGACAATGCCTCTGGTGCCACGGATGGGGGAGCTGGAGCAATGGCGTCGACGCGGGCTTGGAACAGAGGGGTGCCCTCCGCATCAGCCCGGTTCCCATGGTGATGCGAGTCATCCATGAGTCCACTCATCGAACTCATATCAAGACAGCTCAAAGGGAATGCTACCCCTCTCCAATAAATTCAATTTACATATACAGCATGGGGGGCTTCAGTTATCCCTTTGTAGATCAGTTACATAGATTTCAGTGTTACAAAAGAAAGTTTCCGGATTGTGATCTTCCTGTTCTACCTCCCAGTAAAAAAAAAAACTTGTGATCTGAAATCACCCCCCACCCCCCAACCGGTTCTCAGCTAAATAATGGCATATTCGACAAATATCATGTCACGGTAATCTATAAGGCCTGGAAATACACCAGTTGAAAAACACAAAGTTAGCACATAGCCATGTTGGAATACTCATTGGCAGTCGAACATCACATTCTTACAGCTTACTGACCTTTCACTGGACCATACTATCAAGTCTGTCTCTGTATGTAGCCAGGTTCTGCATAAGGGAAACAAGTCTCAAACACACATATAAAACTCTACAAAGCTAAAGAAAAATTCAGAAAAACATTAAACAGTGGTCAGTATACACTTAATACGAAACTTGTATATGATGCAGGAGATATGCACTGCAACTGAAGATTCAATATAAAGGTTAATACTTCTTCTATATCAAGGTTAACAGTGTAAGCAAGAGTGATTATAACATACTATTTGTAAGTGTTCACGCAGGGGAATGGAAGCTACTATCACTTATCAGCATCAAATGTTAAGACAGACCTTACGTCAATCAAATGCTTCTATGCCTTTTGTTTTTACATATTAAAATAAACAATGCCGTCAATCACAATGCTTCCACTGAATAATGTATCAGACCAATTTTATAGTAAACTTGATGTCTGATTGAAATCATGTACAAACATTGGCTTGAGATTATTCAGATCCAGCCACCAGGGCAGTTTGTTTTAATATATAATGTGGATAAAAACTGTTTTATTGAGGTATGGGAAATGGAGAAGACCCTTACCCTTGTATAAGCATAAACACTTGCTTCAGAAGGTCCTACTGGGCTCCCCCGTCTAATAAACTCGCCTTCCTTAAATATGTATAGCATAGGAATGCCTGTTGACAACTCGAGGCTGATTACCTGAAGAGAAGAGTGTCGATCCCAATTTCAGCACAATGCAAATGAGAAGCCAAATCAAAAGGGGAGGTGGAATATATAAGAATACATCACCTCCTGAGATGTCAATTTGTCTAGATGCATTATGATTGATCGGAGTGAATTTGCATGTGCAGCAACCATCACGTGCTTTCCAGCCGTGAGATGGGGAACAACCTATTAGACAACCACTTCAAAGATTAGGTAGGAACTATAATAACAGTCGCAGATTACAAAACAAACTACAAAAATCAGTTTAATATTTGTTTGCTCAAATATTTGATATCAGGTTGGGCAATTCTAAAAAATAGAGACAAATTAATATGTCTTCAGCATAGTTTGGATGCTCGTGATTCAAGTTCTTTTTCTTTCTTTAAGGCTCATATCATCGCATAGATAGTGAATATGCACAGCGTTGACATATCATTACCTGATCTTTGAAATAGGAAACGGCTCTATCTGCACACATCTCTAGGCTCTCTCCATTTGGGGGAGGAGTGTCGTAACTACGACGCCATTCATGAACTTGTTCTTTGCCAAACCTGTCTGCAGTTTCTTGCTTATTAAGACCTTGCAGCTCACCATACCTGGAAAATGACATGGGATGTATTAAGCGACAAAACTGTTGAACTGCTATGCACATTGCCTGATTGGCAAATTAAACCATAACAAGGGAGAAACTCTTACATCCGTTCGTTCAATTGCCAAGCTGTTATAACAGGAATGGACTGCTCTTTTGTATCTTCACTGTGTATCTTACTCCAACTTTGAGCTTGTTCGCTCTCCTTATGTGTGATGATTGGAACCTGCAGAACCATAAACAGGCCGCTCAGTATAATTGCCCAGGACGGTGGCTATAAATCTCGCCTTCTCTGAAGCAAAGACAAACAACCTTCTTGCGCCGATGCTGCATCATGGCAAGCATTGCAGTCATCTGAGAACGAATCATCGCCGACGTAAATATTACATCGGTTGGAATGTTGCATATCCTCTTACCCGCCTCGATGGCCTCCTCAACACCCTTCGGTGTCAGCGGAACATCGACACAACCAGTAAACAGATTCTTCTCATTCCACATCGACTCACCGTGTCGGATCAATATAAGGGAGCTTTCACCTGCATTCAGAAAAAGGATAACAGCTTTATGAAACTGCATCTGTGTCCTGAAAAAAGTGTACATTCTGATGAAATTGTGAGCATTACTTGATTTCTTGGGGCTGTGGTCACCCTTGCCATTCGAGGGTAGGTGAACCGGGTCGATGACCGAAGACTGCGAGCCCGATGCACAAACCAGACCCAGTTTTCTGCTGCCTGAGCAGCAACTTCCAGCTGAAACCAAACGCACATTGGCTGTTCCCTTCTCCAATCTAGAGTGCTTGCCGTTCCACCGGTGGGATTGTGCAGACACTATGGCGTTGTGAGATGTAGCTGCTGCCATTCTGATTCCAGCAAAATACAAGCAAACAATTCATTAGTCGGCTGCATCTGTATACCTGATTCGCAGCTAGGATTGTGCGATTCTTGATTTTTCTTTTTGAAACGAGCAATTCTTGGATGAACAAATTGAAACAGTACGGCCCAAAACAATAGCAATGACCCCCCCCCCCCCCCCCGCCCCGCTGCTTCAGCTGCAGTCCTTTCAGAAAGAACAGACCACCCCCAGGCCGGAGATAAAGAACGCTTTCAGAAAGAAGGAGCCGGGACCTCAAGTAAGCGCACCTCGAGAACCCAATGTGGAGGCCTTGCCGGAGAGGTGGAACTGAGGAGCTCGCCGAAACCAAGTCGAGGGGAGCACGTCGGAGAGATCTAGAGCGTCGGGGGCGAGAGGGCCGAGGACAGCGGCAAGAGAATCGAGGAAGAGCCTGCCCCGCGCGCGCGCTCTTCAGTTCTTGGTTGCGCAGGCGCGTGGGCTTGTTTGGTTCTGTCTTCTGTGGATCGAGGGAGAGGCTCGCTGGTTCTGGTTATCTGAAGGAGGAAGAAACGGCATTGCCCTATTGGGAGAGAAATGGGAAAATAGGGGTTGGAGCAAACTGGCCATGACCTTGCTAGAGCATCTCCAGCCCGTTGGTCCCCGAAATAGCGTCGTGTGGGGACGAACCGACGCTAAAATCGGTCTCGGGAGGCTCGGCTTATCAGTCGAACCCGGGGTTGCCCCACAACCGCCGCTTTTGGCCCATTATCGACGTAAAATCGGCCCAAAATCGGCCCCGTTTCGGCGCTATTTCGGCTTTGAAATCAACAAACTCGGCGCTTTTGGGGCATAAAATGAACAAAATCGGCGCTCTTTCGACATAAAATTCAACAAAAAACTGAATGTTTCGTACCAAAGTTCATCATAGAAATTAATACAAAATCAAATAGTTCAATGAAGCAAGTTCCAACATAAATTAAAACAAATCGAGCTAGGCGTTGTCCTTAAGAATCCATAGGTGCTCCACCAGATCGTCTTGCAGTTCTTGATACACTTGTGGGTCTCGGATCTCCTGGCGCATATTGAGGTAGGCAGTCCATGTTGTTGGTACTTGGTGATCAACAACTGCAAGAGGTCCCATCCTGTGATATGGTTCAGGATCAAACACTGGCTCTTCCTGCCCGCTCTCAATGATCATGTTGTGCAAGCAGACACAGCAATTCATGATCTCCCACATCTGCCTTTTGGACCAGGTCATAGCGAGGTACCTGACAACAGCAAATCGCGATTGGAGCACACCAAATGCTCGCTCGACATCTTTCCTGCAAGCCTCTTGACACTTAGCAAAGTGTGCCTTCTTTGGCGCCACGGGTTTTGAGATAGTCTTCACAAATGTGGACCATCTTGGATAGATACCGTCCGCTAGATAGTATCCCTTATTGTATTTGGCGTCCATTGACCTCAAAGTTCACCGGAGGAGCATGACCTTCAACAAGCTTGGCTAAGACATTCGAGCACTGCAAGACATTGATATCATTGTGAGTTCCTGGCATATCAAAGAAGGAGTGCCAAATCCATAGGTCATGTGTGGCTACTGCCTCAAGTACCACACTGCAACCACCTTTGGCGCCTTTGTACATCCCCTGCCAAGCAAATGGGCAGTTTTTTCATGACCAATGCATGCAATCGATGCTTTCAAGCATCACTGGAAATCCTCTTGCTGCATTCTGTGTCGGGATTCGAGTAGTGTCTTCGACATTGGGTGATCACAAATATTATGGTCCAAACACTGCCACCACTACTCTGCAGAACTTGTACAGACACTCAACGGTGGTGGACTCAGCCGTTCGCCCATAGTATTCTTGTATGTCCGCGGGAGCTCCGTATGCAAACATCCTCATAGCTTGGGTGCATTTCTGAAGTGAGGAGAATCCAACTGTGTCGGTGCAATCCTTCTTGCAAACGAAATAGCTGCCGAACTCCCGGACGGAATTAACAATCCTGAGGAAGAGCTTCCGGCTCATCCGGTAGCGATGCCGAAATACTTTCTCACCATGCAATGGAGAGTCGGCGAAGTAGTCGGCATAGAGCATGCAATCCCCCTCCATCTGATGTCTCTGCTTGCTCTTGTGCCGCCCCGGCCTCGAGCCACCTCGCCGGGGCTTGTCATTGTTGACGAACAGGCTGGCCAGCGAGGACGGTATCATGAGGTGCTCCTCGTCGGCAGCGTCGGCCTCGGCTTCTTCCTCCAACAGGGCCGCGAACGCCTCCTCGTCGTCCGAGTCCATGGCCGAGCAGGCAAAACGTCGAACACCTTGTCGGCATGACGGGCGAGCAGGCGAGCAGACGCCGGCGCCCCGACCGGCGTGGCTTGGGCGAGGGGATGGGCGAGGGTCGGGGAAGCGAAATCCGGCGAGGGAGGGCAAAGTGGGGTCTTCTAGCGGCGACGCAGGGGCCGTGAACAGGCGAGGGTCGCCGGGGTCGACAGCGGGGAAGTGGCTCGGCACTAGGAAAAAGGGACGAGATTCGCCTGACAGTGGTGTCCCACACGTCGATTTGTTACCGCCGGAGCCCCCAAGAGACCCCCAGCGCCCTGGGTTCGGCCTGGGTTCGCCGGCCCAAAAAAAGGCCTCAACTAGCGAAAAACAACGTCTTGGGGCCGCGGCTGGGTTTTTTTCGCCCGCCAGCGATAAAAAAATGGCCTGGGGGGGTCCTTTGGGGCCGCGGCTGGAGATGCTCTTAGGGTTGGTGGCATATTACCACGTGAACCACGTGGAACCAACCAGTGTATTTTTTTAACACAATGGCTTTGTTTATATCGTGTATAGTCGAACTCGTTAAGTACCCACACATTAACCATGTCGTCGTGGTCGCTACCCCTACCTCGTCCTAACCCTTGCCGCCGCATCTGACGCCGCCACGCAATGCCTGTGGTGATCAATGATAGCGGGATCCTCTTCTGAGTCTTCTCACACGACCTTGCCTCACTCATGCCAACTTTATTGATCCCAACTGTAGCTCGGGATCCGTCACAATGTTGTGCGTGTGACGGTCTCCTGTTTCCTGATGCAAGCGGTGTTGGGCGAGTGCAACATTCAGTAGGGCGTCTCTCTGATGCCTTGCACCGCTACCAACAAGATGGGACGGTCTCTCGCCACCGAGTGATCGTGTGATCGATTTCCGCGTCGTGAGCGCTGTTAGGCTAATTTCAAACCCTACTATGACATGGAGCATTGGGTTTGCGTATGCGCGCTCTGCAGCACCCACAACGACTTTGATGGCGACACCCATCATAGCTTCCAAAACCCCGAAGCTTGCCCTGAACTCAACGCCTCCTTCATCACTCATGCGTATGAGGGGGATGGTGCAGGTGGCGGTGTGCCGACATGTTATGTCTATGCGGCGACGATGGCTCTCGCTTGTGGCGGCGGACTACAATTTTCCCCTTTAGGGTTGGGATCTGTCGATCTTCTGTGTACAACGATGAGAGAAAATGTGTGTGTGATGACTTATGGCAGCGGCCAAGGCTGTGAAGCAGTGGCAATGTCGAGAATAGCCGACGAGGGTATTGTCCGACCATACTAGAGATCGCTCCCCCTTGATATGTTGGCCAGCCGGTGATTTGCTACCACAAGCAAGGACGACACAGTAAGAAGCGGCATGTGATGGTGTTGTGTGATGCAGATGTGCCAACTACAAGGACTGTCCGATGAAGGCCTAGAGCATCTACAATCGGGCATCTCAACCCTGTCTCAAATGCCCGGGCGGGCGGACCAATCAATCACTGGTCACAAAAAAACAACCCATCCGGGCGCCTCAAAACGGCCTCAAAATGCCAGGGCTATATGGCGTCCTTCATATCCAGCCCAAATGTAGGGCGGATATGGGATGGCCCAGGTGTGATCAGGCGCGTCCGCCACGTCAGACCAGACAGGCCCGATCCGCCACCGACCCCATGATTGTCCTACATAAAACCCCAATCCGTCCCCTTTTCCGAACCCTAGTTCACTCATTCTCTCTTGCTCTGTGCCCTCCTCTTCCATTTCGATTCCGATCCAATCCGGTGACATGTCGAGCTCTAACAACCACTCTGGCTCTAACCTTGACGTCGAGGAGGAGCTGGCCCTCCGCATTGCGTTGGAGCGGTCGAAGGTGGACACCGAGGGCAGCTTCAGATCTGCACCATCACTACTTCCATGCCGGCGTAGCGCGAATGCCGAAGCTGGCCTCTCCCGGGCCCCGCACAGCTCTCCCAGGACAACATAGTCCCCTTCCCCAGGGTGCAACGATGGGTGCTCGTGCCCGCTCCGTCTACAGCACACGCACTATAGAATTAGAGGCATGCGTCGCCCGTCGCGAGAGGCAGCGGGCAAGAAAGAGGGAGGCGACAGAGCAGTTCGTGTGCCGCCGTCGCAGGTTGCTGGCGAAGCCCAACGAGGACGAGCAGCTCCTCGCTTTGGGTCTATAATCAGTCGCTGACGACGGCGGAGACAGACGCTCGCCACCTACGATGGAAGAACGCGAAGGCGCTCCGGCTTACCATTGAGCAGTCGGAGCGCGAGGCCAAGAAGGCCTGGAGGAGGCGGCTCGGGTGGCCAAGTTGAAAAGGCAGCAGAACCGACCGTCCGTCGGATGAAGGGGATGATCGTCCTCTCTGAATCCCCGTCCGACGACGGCGATGACCACAAGGACGACCAAGATTCTCCACTAGCCGCGGACGCCTACAACTGCTTTGGCGACCGGAAAGGCAAAGGCTAGGCGAGAATGTGGTGAAGATGCTCCTCCTCGGTTTATTATCGTTTTTTAGTTGTTTAAGTTAAGAAACGATGAACTCTGATGATCTTTTGGATGATGTACAATCGGTTTATATGCATTTGGTTGTCCGTTTGATGACGATTTTGTTTGATTACGCAGAATAGCTCATCATGTTGTATGCGTAGCATGAATACAAGATGCCAGATATAAGATGCAATGATGTAAAATGTACTCCCTTCGTCCGGAAATACTTGTCTTAGAAATGAATAAAATGAATGTATCTATAACTAAAATATGTCTAGGTACATCCACTTTTAGGACAAGTATTTACGGACGGAAGGAGTATTATTTAAGACATGATCGATCAATATCCTTGGACGTGTCCATATTTGTAGGTGCTCATAGTAAAGCTCAACACCCGGGAATATCTTCGTTAAATTTCGACTTGGACAAATAGGAGGGTGTATATGATACGAGCTATGCATCTGAACATGAGCTTAGAAAGAAGGCCTACTATGTTATTCAGAATTTGAGATGCTCCCTTGTCTTATTTAGCCACGGAACCACCACCAGCGTTGTGAGTTGTGCTGCGCAGGTGGACGTGTGCTCCAGCTCGAGCCATTTCACCAACTGCGTTCACCAACTGCCAACCTGTTCCATTCTCCCCCCCAAGGATATTCTCCTATTTCCCGAAGATTCGGGGAGCGCACCTGCAGCTCGTGGCGTTCCAAAATTGGGTCGTGCGTGCACACATGCCAGGAGCGTGCACCAGAGCTTCGACCTTTTGATCTGGGCATCTGGCCGGCCACGAACGGTGACCAGACGGGAAAATCCCATTTTTGACCTTAAACTCATAGAGGTTCGGCGGTTTGAACCCGAAACTCGACATTCTAGTCGTTTGTATCCTGAACTTGTGAATTTCGGTCTAAATCTAACCCCACACATGTTTGGTGCACTGAAAATGTGATGACCCAGTCCCGCATATGAATGGTTCATACGTTCGCTGGTGCGTACGAATGGCCGGATGAATTTGACCACGTACAACTTATAGTCTTTTTACTGAAAAACAATTTATATTCTGGTGTTTCTGGCATTTAAAGAATGTTCATGCATTAAAAAAAGATACATGACACTTTCAAAAATGTTTAAACATTGTAAAAAACATCTGTATAACTTAAAAAAAATGTACGTTACATTTTGAAAATGCAGATTTCAAAAGTATGATAATGACATTTTAAAGAAATTCGTGTACCACCTCGATCGATTGGTATGCACGCCCGTGCATAGCCACACGAGTACTTGTAGAGCTAGCGACAACCACGTCGTGGACTGGAGGCGTAGGAAGAGCTCGGTGGTCAGGGTAAGCCGAGCATGCACGCACGCTGCATGGAGTGCCAATGACGGGCTTGCAAGTGGATGGAGTGCCGGTGTGCCATGAGCCCACACGACGGTTCGTGCGACAACACATGAAAGCCGATTCTTTATTTGTGCGTCTGTGTGTTTATGCCGACACTAGACGCAGGTACGAATCGCATCCAAAAATCAAGATCCGCACTATCCGTATATGATCCCACTTGAGACGTATGGCCTGACAATATCATAAGTTTAAAAATATTAAATGCGTATGAAAATATTTTGGAAATATACCTAAAATGAAAAAAACATCAAAACATATATACGGAAAAGTGCAATATGTGAGAAAAATAGAGATGTGTATAAAAACAATCCGACGTGTACGCAAATTGTATCGAAGGAATCTTAGTTTGCTGGTCTCCGCGTGCGACAAATTCTTAACCGCTCAATCAGAATGATCCCACTCTCTCTGTGATAACATGCATATGTCATGACGAATTTGTATTTCCTATTTAGTTTTCTTACATAATAAAAGAAGAGTGTCTAAAACTCAGTCAAATGAGACCTAACGAAGTTAGTCGGCTAATGTCAGCCACGTTAGTTTTGGCATGTTTGTGTCATTGTGTGTCGCTGGGTTGTATTTTCTCTATGGTCTGACCTTTTTTTTTCCTTTTGTCTTTTTTGGGCTGGCGTTCTTTAAATGTTGTCTTTTTATTGACAGAGAAAACCCTGGGCTGAGCCTAATCACTGCTGTCCGCTTTGCATATACTTCCTTCGTCCCAAAATAAATGTTTCAATTTTATATTACCTTTAGTACAAAGTTATATTAAGCTTCAGACACTTATTTTGAGATAGAGAGAGTATTATAGTACCATGCATGTTGCAGACATGGTTCCCGTTCAAACATTCGCGTAAAGTCGTAATCTAATTTTGATTGTCTGAAAAAACGTAATCTAATCTTGTAGGAAAATCATAAGCATCGGGGGCCGACGTGATGCTTTGGATGCCTGGTATGGTAGAACATTCTCGTGTCTCATTCAAAGCGAAGCAAAATGCACCATCAAGAGCATTTTTTTCTTTCTTTTTTGGGAATCCCTCGGGAACATTCTGAACATGCGTTTGTTTGAGACCGTGGGATATGCGAATTTATCAGTGTAATATGTCCATGAGTTATTCTGTCTTCCTTTTATCATTTCTTTAAAGAAAACTATATCTTTTAAAAACAATTTTTTTAATGTAACACAAAAAAATGAAAAATGAAAAATAATAAGACAGTTTAGTTGTGTTTGGCCGACGGATATGCAATTTGTGTGCGGTCGACTAGTGTGTGTTGAATGGAGAGAGAGGGATGATAAAATAGTTGATATATTGCTTGAGTCTCGTGGGCATATATATAGAAATACAATGGCCAACTTGAAATACAAGACAAGATAGGACAAATCCTAGTCTCTCTTGTATTTCCTAATCTAATCAATATACTCAACAGCGTGTAATGAGATAGCCGTTTATTATGAAAGTAGAAAAAGTAAGTTGCACGAGAACGACATACGCGTGGTCGACATGCATGCAAGTGTGTGTGGCAGACATATGTTCAACGAAAGACATTATTTAAAATAAATTCAAAAGAAAATTATTCAAAAAAAAAACCCAACACACGCACGCACGTATGCATGCACGCGCGCACACACTACAAAAATATGGAAAAGTCAATAATAGCCCATATAATGGGGGTCTTGTTTTAGGATGTTTCTTCACTCAATAGAAAAAATAACACAAAAGGAATAAAAAGAGAAAATACCTCTATTGGGCACCTCTTCGCTAGTCCGCACATGATGCGCAAGTTTTTAGTTGTTGCAAAAAATGTATTCCAATGAAAAATCATCATGTACCCCTTGGGCCTAGTGGCAGACATGCAAGTCCCTCCCCTCCTAGGACAAAACACCACATACTTCAAGTGAGGGCGACATTTACAGTTGCATGCCTAGTGACACCTCTTCCCTAGTCCGCACATGATGCGCAAGTTTTTAGTTGTTGCAAAAAATGTATTCCAATGAAAAATCATCCTATACCCCTTGGGCCTAGTGGCAGACATGCAAGTCCCTCCCCCTCCTAGGACAAAACACCACATACTTCAAGTGAGGGCGACATTTACAGTTGCATGCCTAGTGACAGACATGCAACTGTCCATCCACATCAAAAACATTAAAGAGTCGGAGTCACGTTGAATACATGCAAATGTGTGCCTACTGACAGCCCCTTTCGACAAACCACCCCAAAGTTGTGGTTGGGGCGATACTTACAATCGCATGCCTAGTGAGAGACATGTAACAACCTCTTCCGATAAGATACCACATAGTTGTAGTTTGTGCTAAACTTGTGCCCAGTGGCTGACGTGCAATTGTCCCTCCACAAACAAAAACACCACAAAGTTGCAGTCGTGTTGAAGACATGTAGTTGCAATCAGGGGCACATTTGTAGTTCCATGTCGAGCGGTGACATGCAATGGCACATCCCAACGGAAATAACACAAAGTTGCAAATGGGGACGACGCTTGTAGTTGCGTGCCTAGTTAAAGATATGCAGTTGTCTCCCTTCCACTCCAAAACACCACTAAGTTATAATCAGGTTGATGACATGTAGTTACAGTCGGGGATGATACTTGCACTTGCATGCCCTAATGCCAGACATGCAATTTTCCTCCACCCCTCCCCCAATAAATCACCAGTAAGTTGCAGGCGCATAGAAGACACACAGTTGCAATCAGAGGCATCACTTGTAGTTGCGTGCCTAGTGGTAGACATGCAACTACCTCCTTCCCCGACAAAAAACAACGCGGAGTTGCAGTCATGTTGAAGACATGCAGTTGCTCAGGGGTGCCACTTGCAGTTGCGTGCCTAGTTGAAGACATGCAACTTCCTCTTCCTTGAAAAACATCACTAAGTTTCAATAACGTTGATGTCGGGGGGATAACCCCGGGGTAGCCTAAAGCAACCCACTGCTCCAACTTTCTGAAACGACTGAAGGGCAAGCCGCCTCTCCCTACAGCCAAGATTGTGCCCGGCCGGCTACGCGACGCCGGCTGGGCCGTGCCAGCCACACATGGCCAGATCCTCTAGGACTGCCGGCCAGGGGCAGGGATTCCTCGCCCCCTAACCGTCCGCACCTTGGATCCCATGGCCCAGGCATGCACGACTACAGTGGCCCCCATCCCGTCGGGGGTCAGTGCCCGTATGGCCACAGTGGAGGAAAAAGTGCCGCTAACTTCAGCTGACCGTGATCGGGCTTCCAACAGTGCCGGCACGCCTCCAACCACTCCATGACCCGCCCTGGCGTGCTACAGTGCAGTCGATCATACCGCTGATCGCGGTCGGTTGCCACAAGGCGACGCCCCGAAGGACGACCCGTGACGTGAAGCGACCATTGCTAGGACCTACCACGCAGGCCCCTCTGGCTCACGACGAGACCTCCCAGCCGGCGGGCCCTACCAGCGACGAGACCCTATAGCCGAGGGCCCCACGGCTAGCTACAGAGGTGGCCAGCTGGGGCCCCACGCGGCTTTCCACCCATATTGTAATCTGGGGGGTTGGCCTATAAAACCTCCCGGAGCCTCCCATGCAGAGGCAAGCCAACAGGTAGACGAGAACACACACGCACACACACAGAGGAACATCTCGTTCCACAACCCAGCTTCGTAGCAAGGGAAGGGGAGCCGACTGCTCCTCCTTCCACCTCTAGATACAGCTCCAGGAGCAACATTGTAACCTCTCCTCATCGATCAACTAGATCAGGCAGGACTAGGGGTATTACCTCCCATGGAGGGCCCTGAACTTGGGTACATCATGTGTTAGTCACCGCTTGTGCCTAATCCCGCTCCCGGAGCCCGTCGGCGTCCCCCGGCCCCAACCACCTTCGATAAGCCTACCCATGGCATCTGTCGTGAGAAAACGACGACAGTTGGCGCCCACCGTGGGGCCATACGCGGCGCCGGCCAGAGTCATGCTCCGGGCGGGACCCTTCGCTACTCCTCACGGCTATCGCACGTCCAGGCGAAACCGCACGCTTATGGGGCTTGCTCCGGTAGGCCATGCGGGCAGCTTTGTCGATCTCGCGCTCGACATCGAGACGCTCACCGAGCGCTTTAGCAAGCTAAGCCTTGCCGAAGCGCCGGTCATCGAGGAATGCCCCAGCCAGGTGCTCGACTACACCGACCCTCCCATGTCCGTGGGAACACTCGCTGCGACCCAGTCCAGCGGCTCCCATGTCCGCATGGGAGTGATGGCTATCACCTCCACCACCTCTTCCGTCCGGGCGCGGGCCAAGGCCAACGCCGCTGCGGCCCGCACCGGCACCTCCGACCCGCTTAGCGCGGCCCTTCGAGGCCTGAGCACCCTCACCACCGCAACGAGGCACAGACTGGCAGAAGCCGGCACAGCCACGGGCTGGCGGAAGCCGGTGCAACCACGAGAATACACAGCCTCCACGGCACGAGCCGGCGTGGTTAGTCCCGCCCGCCATCCGCCCTGAAATCTCGGCCCGGCTCGGACCATGGTCCCGCACAACAAAAACAACGCCCGTCTCTGCATCAATCGGCTCACGCAGTCGGCCCTCCTCGAGGAGGAGGGCTCGATTGGCCCGGCGTGTTTCGGCCCTCGGATCCATAACGAGCCGTTCCAGAACGACTCACGCTCCCCCGGGACACCTCGAAGTATAACGGGGCCATCAAACCCGAAGAATGGCTGATCGACTACACCACCACAGTCGGCATCGCCAGGGGGAACAAGCGCGTGGCCGTCCACTACGCCTCCCTCATGCTGATCAGTTCGGCTCGCACCTAGCTAAACAGCCTGGCGGCCGGCAGCATCAACACTTGGACGGACTTCGAGGAAGCATTCATCCGCAACTTCACCGACACCTACAAGCGGCCCGGCCGCCCCCGTGAACTAGCCATGTGCGTTCAGGGGCCAGACGAGTCCCTCCATGACTACCTCACCCGATGGACCGAGCTCCGCAACTCCTGTGAAGGGGTGCACGATGTGCAAGCCATACAGTACTTCATCGAAGGCTGTCGCGATGACACTCCCCTCAAGCACAAGCTCATGTGCTCTGAGCCGGCTACCCTAGCCGAGATCATGACCAAGGCGGACAAGTACGCCACGACCAACTCCGCCATTCGGGTCAAGACGACCCCGCCTACCAACGCAACACTAATGCCGACGGCGTCACGACCGGCTGTCGACAACCGACAGCCGTAGAACAACAAGCGCAAGAATGACTAGCCCGACTCCCGCTATGGGAGCCGGCAGGTTGCCACCATCGAGGAGCAGGAGCCGGCTGCCCACCCTTCCAGTCAGTGTCAGCGCACTAGCAAGGCTGCCTGGTAGCACAAGCTCACGTTCGAGCAGATGCTCGACCTCCCCTGCAAGAACCACTCCAGGGCCAAGCCCTCTACGCACACGCTCCGGCAGTGTAGCTTTTCATAGCGATTGGCCTGGGGGGCGGCCTTCCGGCTCCCCCCCCCCGTGTCGCCTGCCCGCGCGCCGGCCCCGGCCCCACCTGCCGCCCTAGCACCGGCTCCGGCTCCGGCCCAGAATGACGGTCGCCTACACGACCAATTCCCCAACCAGGACAGTTGCTACGTCGTCTTCACTAGTGAAGAGACGAGCAAACATGCTCAGCGTCGGCTCCACCGTGAGGTGAATGCCACCATGCCGGCAACTCCCCAGTTCATGCACTGGTTGGAGAAACCGGTCACCTGGAGCCGGGCAGACCACCCGGCTATGAGGCCGAGTCTTGGCAGCTACGCCCTAGTCCTCGACCCCACCATCGCCACTGAGAGACGCACCTGCCGCTTCACACGGGTGCTGATTGATGGTGGCAACAGCATCAACATCCTCTACCTCGACACGATGCGCAAGCTGGGGCTGAAAGTAGAAGACCTGCAGGCAAGCCGGACGGTCTTCCACGGCATCATGTCAGGAAAGTCCTGCTCCCCTGTCGGCAAGATCAAACTCGACGTCCTCTTCGGAGGTCCCGGTCACTTTCGTCGCGAGCCGGTATGGTTCGAGGTAGTGGACCTTGAGAGTCCCTACCACGCGCTGCTGGGCCGACCGGCTCTCGTCAAGTTCATGGTGGTCGCCCACTACGCCTACCTCAAGCTCAAGATGCCGAGTCCCAAGGGGATTATCACCATCGCGGGTGACTACAAGATGTCGATCGAGTGTGCTCGAGACGGCAGCCGGCTAGCCGAGGCCCTAGAGATAGCCGAGGAAAAGCGGTAGCTTGACCAGCTCGTGGCCCTTGCTGCCAGCCAGTCGGCCGTGCCGGCTCCTCCCTCGCAGTCGGTTGACGAGGCCTCCTTTCAGCCATCCAAGGACACCAGGTAGGTCCCGCTCGATCCGGCCAAACCTGCGCAGTGCGTCACCATCGGCTCCAGCCTCGACAGCAAATAGGAATGCGAGCTCGTCGACTTCCTCTGTGAGAATCGGGACATCTTTGCGTGGTCCCCCAAGGACATGCTGGGTGTTCCGAGGAAGTTTGCCGAGCACAAGCTTCACGTCCGACCGGACGCCAAACCGGTCAAGCAACCCCTACGTCGTTTCTCCAAGGAGAAGCGGCGCACCATAGGAGAAGAGATCGCCCGACTGCTCGCAGCTGGCTTCATCATGGAAGTTTTCCACCTGGACTGGCTGGCCAACCCAGTCCTGGTGCTGAAGAAGAACAAGACTTGGCGCATGTGCATCGACTACACCAGCCTACAAGGCGTGCCCCAAGGACCCATTCTCCCTGCCACGGATCGATCGAGTCATTGACTCCATGACCGGTTGCAATTTTCTGTCTTTCTTGGACGCCTACTCTGGCTACCACCAGATCAAGCTGGACCTGGACGACCGGCTGAAGACCTCCTTCATCACGCCCTTCGGGGCCTACTGCTACATCACCATGTCCTTGGGCCTGAAGAATGCAGGCGCTACCTTCTAGCGATGCATGCAGAAGTGCCTCCTGCCTCAGATAGGCAGGAACGTCCACGTCTACATCGACGACATCGTCGTCAAGACCAAGAAACACTTTAGCCTCCTCGACGATCTCCGGGAGACATTTGCGAACCTGCACGAATACAAGATCAAGCTCAACCCGGAGAAGTGTGTCTTTGGTATCCCAGCCGGCTAGCTCTTGGGTTTCTTCGTGTCTTCTCGCGGCATCAAAGAAAACCCAGAGAAGATCAGCGCGATCGAGCGCATGCCCAAGCCGACCCGGCTCCGTGACGTCCATAAGTTCACCGGCTGCCTCGCCTCCCTCAGCCGGTTCATCAGTCGCCTGGGAAAAAAAATCCTTGCCCCTCTACGGTCTCCTTTGCAAGACGGCTCTAGTCGAGCTGGGCCACATGAAGAAGCAAGGCATGTTCGACTGCCCCGACAAGGTGGACGAGGCCTTTCGCGGCCTCAAGTGGCCCCTCACCAATGCACCCATCCTGGCCGCGCCGGTTAACAAGGAGCCGTTGGTCGCCTACATCACGACAACCACGCACGCCATCAGCGTCGTCCTGGTGGTCTAGCGGCCGGAGGAGGGAAAGCCCCTGCCGGTCTAGCGCCCCATCTACTACCTCAGCGAGGTCCTCTCCGCCTCCAAGCAGAACTACCCCCACTACCAGAAGATGTGCTATGACATCTACTTTGCCGCCAAGAAGGTCAAGCAGTACTTCCAGGAGCACACCATCACCGTGGTGAGCACGGCCCCGCTCGGCGAGATTATGAGCAGCCGGGACTCCACCGGCCGGATCGCCAAATGGGTCATCGCCCTCACCGACCATGAAATCCGGTACGAGCCACGTATCGCCATCAAGTCGCAGGCAATGGTCGACTTCCTCGTCGACTGGGCGGAGACTGAGTTCGTGCCGTCTCCTCCAGACTCCATGCATTGGCGCATATATTTCGACGGCTCGAAGATGAGGACCGTCCTGGGTGCCGGCATAGTCCTCTCCTCTCCAAAAGGTGACCAACATGGCCGAGTACGAGGCGCTCATCCACGACCTTCGGCTCTCCAAGGAAATTGGCATCAGGCGCATCCTGTGCTTCGGCGACTCTGACCTCGTGGTGCAGCAGGTCCTTGGCGAATGGGACGCCAGATACGTCAACATGGCCAGCTATCGCTTCCTCGTCCAGCAGCTCACGGGCTCCTTCGAGGGTTATGAGTTCCACCACATCCCGCGGGCGGACAACGAGGCGGCGGGTACATTGGCAAAGATCGGCTCCACTCGAAAGGCCATCCCAGCCGGCATCTCCCTCGAACGGCTGCTCAAGCCATCGATCAAGCCCTCCCTCAAATTGGAGTCCATCTTCGTGCCGACTGACGCTGCTGGCTCATCCGCAAACCCGGTTGCCCCACCGGCATCTTCATCGCCGGCTCCATCAACCTCGGCTGCCTTGCCGACAACGACTCCATCGGTCCAGCTGGCTGCGTCCGAAGCAGCTGGATCCGACACCACGGTAGTCATGATGACGATCGATGCCCCTCCCGCCTTCTCCATCCCAGGGGCTGGCGAGCCGGTCTCGGGGGCTGAACACCCAGACCCGGGGACTCCCGAACCGGCCCCCGTCTTGGCTCCCTCATGGGCCAAGCCCATCCTGGCTTTCCTCCTACATGGCGAGCTCCCTCCTGACGAGGCCACGACGAGGCGAATCCAACGCCGAGCCCCGTCCTACAACATCATCAACCGCGAGCTCGTTCATCGCAGCACCACCGGCGTCTTTCAACGATGCGTCGAGACGAAAAGGGGTCAGGAGATCCTCCTCGACATCCACTAGGGCGAGTGTGGGCATCACGCCGCCTCCAGGACCCTGGTGGCCAAGTCCTTCCGCCACGCTTTCTACTGGACGACCGCCTTGGATGAGGCCAAGAAGTTGGTCGACGAGTGCGAGGGGTGCCAGTGCTTCAGCACGTAGAGCCACCTGCCGGCTACGTCCCTACAAACCATCCCCCTCTCGTGGCCCTTTGTCGTCTGGGGGCTGGACATGGTGGGTCCCTTCAAGACTGCATGAGGCGGCATGACACATCTGCTGGTGGCCGTCGACAAGTTCACCAAGTGGATCGAGGCCAGGCCAATCAAGAAGCTGGACGGCCCCACGACCGTCCGGTTCATCGAAGACATCACGGTCCGCTATGGCGTCCCCCACAACATCATCACTGACAACGGCACAAACTTAGCCAAGGGCGCGCTAGCGCGCTTCTGCACCAAACAAGGCATCCGGCTCGACTTGGCGTCCGTCGTGCATCCACAGTCAAACGACCAGGTCAAGAGGGCAAACGGCCTAATCCTGGCCGGCATCAAGCCTCGTCTCATAATGCCACTGGTCAAGTCAGTCGGGTGCTGGATCGACAAGTTGCCGGCTGTCCTTTGGAGCCTCAGGACAACACCCAACCGGTCGACCGGCTACACCCCCTTCTTTCTCGTGTACGGGTCCGAGGCGATCATCCCCACCGACATCAAGTTCGACTCGCCTCGGGTCGCCTTGTACACGGAGAAGGACGCGAGGGAGGCAAGAGAAGACGGCGTCGACCTACTCAAAGAAGCACGTGAACTAGCCTTGAGCCGGACGGCCATCTACCAGCAGAAGCTCCGGCACTACCACAGCAAGCGGATCCGACCGTTCTCCTTCCACGAAGGAGACCTAGTGCTCAGGCGGATCCAACGAACAGCCGGCCAGCACAAGTTGTCCTCCCCATGGGAGGGCCCGGTCATCATCAGGAAAGCACTGCACAACAATGCGTACTACCTGATAGATGCCCAGAAGCCGCAGAAGTGCAAGAGAGACGTCTCCGACGAGGAGACGGAGCGCCCATGGAACACGATGCTCCTCCGCCCGTTTTACTGCTAAGAACCAGCGTATGTATGTATGCTTCCCTTTTGGGATTATGAATGCAATGGGTGCCCCAAGTAGGCTCTTGGGACACGCCCTTCCCGCTTCATTTAAAAAGTTTCAACTCAATCCGCCAGCCCCTGGATCCGGCTCCCGGTCCCAGGGGCTCGCCGGCTAGTCCTAACGTCCTCCCTAGAAGTAGATCAAGTAGTGTGGGCCGAGTAAGTCTTCCCACCCCTCCCATCTACAGACTGGCTTCCGGCTGTCTGGCTAACGGGTCCTGGGGCAGCAAAACTTGGCACACACGAAAACTGATCGCTAGGGGGTCGCCGGCTAGGTCTAGCCGGATCACTTTCTCGCCTTTGTCACTTACCTTACCGGAAAAGCCCTCACGGTCCCTAAACTCAAAGCCGACTCCCTCGAGGCGGACACCCCGACCCAGCTACAGACCAGATCCCGACTGTCGGGCTAGCGGGGCCGAAACCAACGGGGAAAAGAATTTGAGCAGAGGGAACCAAAGGGGCTAACAAATGGAAAGGCAAGCTGGCACGTATAAAAACAAGCATCGCAACAACCAGAAACTGCATAAAACTTAAAAGGCCCACAGCCACGAGTTCATTACATTTACACCCCTAGTGGGTGGACTTTAACTTCTAACAAAAGCACAGGGATATAAAGAAAGAGCTCTAGGTGGTGGCCGTCCCGTCCTCCCGATCGCCGCCCGCGGCAGCTCGTGCCTCTCAGTCCCGAGCCGGCTCAGAGTCGGTGTAGTCATCGGCACTGGAGCCGACATCCTCACCGCCCATCTCCGCGCCCCTTCCCTCTGGGTCGTCCAGCGCGAGTGCGTACCGATCCTCCGGGACCACTGTGCCGCTTGCTCGACACTCAACGATGTATTCGTCCCACGTGGCGAAGGACGCAAGGTCGCTCGCGTGCACGGCTAGCACATTAGCCACCGCTTCTAGATCCGCACCGTTGTCGGCATGCTGGGCCATAAGCAGGCTCAGGTCCAGCTCGGGGTACCATTACCTCGCGACGCGAAGGACCATGTCCGCACCGGCGTACGTCGCGGAGGACCTCCAGGCGTTCACCCGCACGGTCCCGAATTCCAGCCATCTCGATAGCCAGCTCATGGAGCCCGGCTCCGCCGCCCCTGGCCAGAAGGTGTGGACCAACGCCTCGCCGGCCGCGTGGAGCCGCTTCAAGGCACGAACCACCTCCTCCAGTCTCGCCCTGGCGGCGACCCCCACCTTGGCCAGATTCCAGGGGGCAAGCGGCCCAACGACGACCCCTTGCTCCCGCTGGCCCTCGCGATGGGCTGCCATGACCGCCTCAGCGACCTCCTGCGTGCCAGGGAAGATCCGTGAGAAGAAAAGAAGAAAAAGAAGGATGAATGAAAAGGCCAACCAAAACCAGAAAGAAGCAGCGGGAAGGACGAGACGACATGGACTTACCGTGCAGCATGCGGTCTATCCCATGCCCCTGCTCCCACAGCTCCGACTCCCCGGCGGACCACTCCTGGAGCCGGCGCTCGTGATCGTTCCGAGCCGTCTATGCCTTGTCAGCCGCCTTCACCAACGCGACATCCTTGGCCTCTAGCTCATGGCGATGGGCGCGCTCCCGCTCCTTCGCCTGCTGGCGAAGGGCCGCCTCGCGGTCTGATAGCTCCTAGCAGAGGGCCGCCTCACGGTCCGTCAGCTCCTGGCGGTGGGCCGTCTCGTGCTCAGCCGCCTGCGCATGCGCCCAAGCCACCTCCTAGCGGAGCCGCTCACACTCCGTGGTCAGGGAGTTCCGCTGATGGCCGAGCTCCACGATCGGGCGTCGGAGGTCTACCACCTCGGTGTTGGTGTCTGCCCGGGATGGAGAAATCTCAATCAGAAGACAAGAGAAGGAGAAGGGGATTCAGCCCACCTCCGCGATGATCGGCTCGAATCATGGGGGCTATGCCCTCGCCTCGGAAATCGTGAAGGCCTTACCTCGCAAGTCCTAAGACAGGGTGGTCACCCGGCCCTCGTTCTCCCGGTACAAGCTCAACAAGGAGTTGTACGCGGTCACCCGACGGTCATGCGTCGTCTGCGGACAACAAAAACATGATGCAACGTTAGACTCGACCCGCCTACGCCACAACCGACTCGAGTCTCGGGGGCTACACCCAGTGGGTGCGCTAGCATGCCCCCACTGGAGAAAATGCTGAGAAGAAAAGAAAGAAAGGAGGGAAGCTTACCGTGACGGTCCGCTCCAGCTGCACCAGCCGGTCATTAGCTGCCTGGGTGTCTTGCGCCGTCTGGGCACGGCAGACGGCGAACGCCTCGACTGCAGCGGACACCGCCGCCCCGAGAGCACTTGGCGGATCCTCGACAACCGGGCGGCTGGTCGTGGCCCAACTTTGCTGCGGCCGGCCCCCATCCGCTGGCCCTCCCTTGCCTGAGGTCACCAGGGGGCCGGCTCCTCCCGGCACCATCGTGCCAGCGGCTCCAGACGAGGATCCCGCACCACTCAACCCCTCGGGCGCCTCGGCCTCCCGCCTTGGTCCTCCGCTTCCGACCTCTCCCGCCCGGTTCAGCCCGAGAGCCGACATTCCCATAGCCGGCTCATCACGAGCCGACACCTCTGGTGCTGGAGCCTCCGAAGGCGGCACCTCCGGAGCCGGCATGTCCGGAGTAGGCACCCCCACGGTCGTCACCTCCGCATCCAGGGGACCCTCCGCCCCCGGCTGCACGTTGTTTCCCCCTGTGGGATCCGTGCCACGGTCCGCCCCCGGCGGCACGTCGCCTGCCCTTGGGGGGTCCACGACATGATCCACCTCCTCCTTCTCGCCGGCGGCGCGGTCCGCCCCTGCACCTGTCACCGCACGCGCATCCTCTGTGGCCTTCGTGGGCGCCTCCGCCTGTCGCGCAGGGTCATGGCGATCCTTGGACTGCCTCTCCCGGCCCTCGGGGAATGGCTCCCAGACTGACCGGCCACCTCCCTACCGGCACCTCCTGATGGTGCCCTTTTCCTCGCCGCCTCCTCCCACGGGCGGTGCCCCTCGATGCGTAGCTCTTGCTGGGCCGCCTCCAGGTCACGCCAAGCCTCGCTCTCCCTTTCCTCGGCGGTGATCGGAAGCGCCGTTCACGCGGCGTCGCTCGCTGAGGTCCTCCCCAGGGCGCGTGCTTCCCTGGGCAAACGGAATAAGAGGGGGAGGGGAGAAGAAAGAACCAGGGGAACGAGATTAGGGCGAGCTTGCTTACCCGATGACGACGGGGACCGCCCTCCTCGTGGGGTCCGTCGGGACGACCCGCCTCCTCTTGTTGCCGCCTCTGTGGCTGCTGCCCGGCTACTCGGTAGCAGCCCGTTTAAGTTCCGGTCCAGAGCCGGCCACCTGCTTCTCCTTGCCGCCGGACGCTGCGTCATCCCGGCCGGGCTCGTCGCCTACACGGCGAAGACGCCTCCTCGATGGCGCCATGGCCTCGACATCCTCCAGAGCCTCTACATCGTGCGAATCCTCCGACTCAGCGTCGTCGTCGGTCCAATCCCGCAAATTTGGACGGGGAGGGGACTCACCCGTCAACTCGGTCACCTCCGTCTCCATATCCACCCCCCGGCCCCGGATGCGCCGTCTCGATCCGAGTCGGCCGGCTCCATGTCGTCGACGTCCTCCACCTCCTTGGGGTCCGAATCCACCAAGTCGGCGACCGGCTCCCCGTACTCCTACAACGAGGGAAAAACCTACAGGCCGGGAGTTGCTTTTTGCTATCAGATCGATGCGGCACCTTCAGTAGGGAAAAGGAAGATAAGTCGGCTGCTTCACTTACCGATGGTGTTAGGTGGCTCCGGTTGTATGGGGTTTTCCCCCACTACCAACTCCCCTCCTTCAGCTTTGCCGAGGAGATGGCGTTCACCCTCCGCGCCACATGGACCGGCTTCAGCCCCTTGGTGGAGAGCCGACAGGGGTCGTGCTGCCCCCCATCTGGTAGATGAGATGCAGCCGGCTCTACAACGGATGCACCCGGCTCGCCACCATCGTCGTCAGCTGATTGGACGCCTTCAGGCCTTCCGCCCGGTCATGTGTAGCACTCGCTCGCAGAGCCGGTCTGCTATCTCCGGCGCCTGAGGCGGAGCCGTTCGCCAGTTCAGCATTGTCACCGGCGACACGTTGACGAAGTCGGGGAGGTTGATGCAGTCCTCCTTCGGCTTCACGTTCTTCACATAGAAGAACTCCCGCTGCTAGTTCTTCACCGACTCTTGCAGCGGGAGCTTCGGGAAACCAGCTCCCTGGCGGATGTGGATTAAAGCCCCCCCGCAGGCGGTCATGAACGCCTCCTTCGTCACCAGATCCTTCTCCGTTTGCCGCTTGTGGAAGAAGAGGCGGAACCAGAGGTCAAGCCTCGGCTCTACCCCTAGGTACCCCTCGTAGAGGGTGACATAGGCCGCTAGCTGCAGAACGGCATTGGGGGCGAGGTGGTGCGGCTGTAGGCCGAACCGCGTCAAGAACCGTCGAAAGAACGTGCTTGCCGGCAGCCCGAGCCCACGGAGGAAGTTCTCGGCGAAGACGACCACCTCACCGTCCCGCGGGGACGGGCAATTCATTAGCCCGGCAATGCGCGCCTCCACGAGCTCCTCCACCGGCAGCTTGCGGTGGTGGCAGAGGTGCTCAATGAACTGCTCATCGACGATGCTGCTGTCCCACGCCCCCTTGCTCGCCATGGCTCCTCTTGGGGCTTGCGGGCATGGTGGCGAGCGCGGGAGCTCGGCTACGGGGCGGTCTCCGGCAGCGACTGCGGAGGCATGGCGAAGGGCACGGGTTTTGCTCTCTTTCTCTCCTTCTTTTGAAGCGAGAGGAGGAGGGAGACGAGTGTGAAGCGACGGAGGTGAGGGGAACGAATGTGCCGTTCTGTTCCCCTCCCCCTCTTCATTTAAACCCCGCACGGGCGGTCGTGGGGGCAAATTCATTGCGCACGTCCCCCATGATCCCCGTCGTCGCATGCCAACCGCCGGCCCAAATCATAGAAGATCCACGCTCGTGGGCCGAGGCCGTGGCCGGGGCGGGCCCCTCCTCCTGGTCCGGTCTTGTCCGCCATGCGGCCTGTCAGGATCGCGGCCCGTTGCGTCCACCATGTGGTGCGGATGTACCACCCGACAAGGCGCCCAAGACGGCGCTTGAAACATCGATCGGCTGCGTAGCTGGCGTCCGGTCGACAATCAACGTCCGGTTTCCGAAGGAGGCCGCAGCATTGGGGCGATGTTCAAGCCGGCGAGGTAGACCGCTGTTAGGGAACATTGCATGGGAAACAAAAAATTTCATATGCACACGCAAGATCTATCCATGGTGATGAGCATCTATGAGAGGGGGAGTGAATCTACATACCCTTGTAGATCGCTAAGCAGAAGCGTTAAGAAACGCGGTGGATGTAGTCGAACATCTTCACGATCCAATCACGACCTGTCCCGCGATCTCATCACGAGCCGTCTCGCGATCCCATCGTGGTCCTTCCGATCTAGTGCCGAACGGACAACACCTCTGTGTTCAGCACACGTGCAGCTCAATGATGATCTCCACCTTCTTGATCCAGCAAGAGGGAGAAGAGAGGTAGATGAGTTCTCCGCCAGCACAACGGCGTGGTGGCGGTGGTGGTGGAGCTGTCCCGACAGGGCTTCGCCAAGCGCTACCGTGACAATCTAGAGGGGAAGGGAGAGGCTGCGCCATGGCTTAGGGTGCTGCAGCCCTCCCTCCCCTCACATATATATAGGAGGGAGAGGAGGAGGGGGCGCCCTAGGGTTTCCCCTAGGGTGGAGTGGCGGCCAAGGGGGCAACTTGGCCCCCAAGGCAAGTGGGGCGCCCCCTCTTGGGCCTGACCTAGCCCTCCCAGCCACATGGGCCCTAGGTGGGAGGGGCGGCCATCCCACCAGGGGCTGGTGCGCCCCCTCTCAGAGCCCATGGGGCCCTCTGGGTAGGTGGACCCTCCCGGTGGACCCCCGGAACACTTGCGGCACTCCCGTCACAAAACCGGTAAGTCCCGAAACTTTTCCGGAACCCGAATAACGACTTCCTATATATTAATCTTTACCTCCGGACCATTCCGGAGCTCCTCGTGATATCCGGGATCTCATCTGGGACTCTGAACAACCTTCGGTCACCAACATACATAACTCAACTGTAACATCCCAAATTTTGGAATGTTATAATAAATAGATGAATGATTGATTGTTTGATTGAGTGATTGAATTTGAGTGAAAATTTGAAACTTTTTGAAACTTTTGAATGAGAGGGAATAAAATGACTTTCCACTTTGTTTTTGAATTCAACTTCAAACAATTCAAATCAGTGAGAGAAGATAACATGACTTCTTCAAATAAAAGGATTTGAAAAGTGGATTTTGAAAATCTCTGAAATATTCTATTTGGAAATCCATTTCATATTTGGTTCTATTTCAAATTTGACTGAATTCAAATTCCCTTACCCAAATACAAAATCTTGAGAGGAGCAATATGACACTCCAAACGAGGGGCAGTTGGAATTATAACTGAATTCATAAAACTCAGAAAATTATTTGGAAAATATTTGAACTTCAAATTCAAAGCCATTCTTGAAATGATTTTCAAATTTATTTTTCTCCAAAAAATAAAATATATGGAAAATAGGGTAAAATGATTCCCTTCAATATAGAAATGGAGAAATATGAATTGCAAGTCATTTTGGTATTTTCAAAAATGTTTTATTTGCATTTTATTTGTAACAGCAGTACTGTTTGAATTTTTTGACTTTGTGGGAATTTTGTGTGGCAGTGGAAATATGTTCACGTTGTAGATTTATTTTTCTGATAATGTTGGTATATAAAACTTTTATATATGGATTTTATTTGATCCTCCAAATCATTATTTTCCTTCTCCGTTTTTATTAAATAGGAAAACCTCTTTTAAAAGGAAAACCCCCCGAAGCCCAACTAGGAAGGTTTCGGCCCGCACCCCTTCACGCCAGATCCGAGAAAGATTCGGATCGGCCACCGATGCCTCGCCCACCCTCTCACTCTTGCTGGCTAGTCGTCCCCACTGGCCGACGGGATCACCCACACGGTCACCTTCCTTCTTCCCCTCCCGATTTCTTTCCTTTGCCGGGGAACACCGGACCCGCTCGGATCCGCGACGGATCTCCTGATCCCTTGCCAGTTTGAGCACCCCAGACCCTGGCTATATAAGCCCAAGGCCCCTCGACTCGTTCCCCTCCAAAACCCCAACGCCCGTGCCCCCGTGCCCGCACAATCGCTCATCGGAGTAGAGCCCTGCCACCGCACCATTGCCGTCCTACTGCACCACCCCGACCACCTCGCCACCATCCAAAGCCACCTACACGCTCACCGCCCTCTCCCGCATCTCCCCGTTACCTCGCCCTAGCCCCACACCCACCGGAGCGCTCTCCCTGACGACCACCCGACGCCACTGCTGCCTCGGAGCTCGCCGTCCACGCCTCCAACCACCTGCGCCGACGCCAAGACCACCATCATGCTCGCCATCCTCGCCCGCGTTGACCGGAGCCATCGCCAACGCCGGAGACCCCCCGAAGCGACGCCCCCGCTCACGATTGAGATGCCGCCGTCGCCGGAGACCACCATCGCCGGCCATCTCAACCGCGGTGAGCTTCCCTTTTCCCCCACCGTTAGATCTACGGTGAACGGTTAGGATTAGAAAGCGGTTTTTAATTTATTTGCCGAAGCATTTTCTATTAGGAGTCGACCGTCCGCCCGAAATACTCGCTCACGCACACCTTAGGACCAATCACAGAGCGCCACGTGTACCCCTGTCCGTTAGTTAGATTTGTTTTTCTATTTTCTGTTTTTAAAAACAGAATAGTTTTGTTTTTGTTTTCCTTATATCTTTCATGTTTTTTATTGTTTTAATTTTATTATTTTTGCATTGTGTCACAAATTTTGTCTAGTTTCTTTAGATACCAAGTTTGAACATATTTGAAGTTTTGAAATTTTAATTCATTGAAATTAATCAAACCACTAGAATTTTAATAACTTGAGTTTAAAAATAGATTTTGAGTTGATTTTTTTCTGCTTGTCATTAGTGACTTTATTTAAGAGCAGGTAGAATTTCAGAATTTTTAGAATAATTTAAATTAGGGTTTCAAGAAAAACAGTACTATTTTGATTCTTTTTAGGTTTATTTCTATTCCTTTAGTCTTCATTGTTTTTAATTTATTATCTTTTATTTTATTTGAAAAGTTTTGTTTTGTTTTCTATAGTTAACAGTAGTATTTCAACCAAGTTATTTTTATGTCAATTATTATTTTTATAGCATAAATCAATTCTAGTTTCATAATAACTTGCCAATTGATTTCATTGCTAGTTTGATTTCCTATTTGAAAATATATTTTTATAAATTCTTTTATAAGTTTCACTTTCTGTTAACTTTATGTTAGATCATAAACAATTTGTATGAAAGTTGAAATTGTTTGTGGTTTAATTCAAGGTTAACATTGTTGATGTCATTAGATGAGTTTGATAAAAGGTTTTGATTAGTTCTTAAGATATCCTTCAAAAGTAATTCTTTTTGCTAGTAAAATATTTACTAAAATACTTTTGTTATATTTTACTTTGTTTTTGTTTTGTTACTATTGAAAATAGTTGTTTGTAGGAAAAACTATTCTTGGCTGTTTTGATGAAGTTTTGTTGTTTTAATTTTTGTCTTAAATATTTCCTTCATCACAACCCTTTAGTGTTTTTTTGTGTTGCTTGTTGAATGTTAGTATTGATTGCTAGTATGATTGCTTATATGAGTGTAATGTTTGATTATATAGATTTTCATCGGAGAGTGACAAATAGTTCTATCAAGTTATATTCTGAGAGCGATACTATCTTCATCGACCTTACCAGGCAAGTTCACTTTGACCATCTATTTCATACCTATGTTTTCTTGCATGTAGTGGCATCATTCAACAAATCCCTCCAGTAGTGTTATTGAAATTCTTGTAGTTGAGTAGAATGCATGAGGTAGGAACCCACCACTTGTTACTAAAGCCCCGGGAATGCTAGTTATTTTAATGCTATGCTAAAGTAGACAGGGTCCGGTATGAGTGTTCGTGAGTGGTGTGAGAAGTTGGACTCCACGTCAAAACGACAACTTCATGAAGGCATCTTCAAGACCTCAAGACTTCGAGACTCGAGAAACAAGTTTTCAATACACACTACTGGGTGAAGGATGGATTTGATGGGCACCCTGGAGTAACCAGTGGATGGCCGGGATGCATGGAGAAGCGCCATGACATCTTGCGGAAAGCTTCACCCAGACTCATTGAGACGGATGAATACTTCATGCCCGGAAGCTTACCTGTGTAGCCACAAGTCATTATGGGCTCTGGCTTGGTTGATCTTTGTTGTGAGCCTGGCTGGGCAGTGCTACGAGATGTAGTCGACATTAGGATTGGATGGGCACTCACAATAGTCAGGGAAACACTTTGAAAGACCATGTTTCGTTCATCCTGTTCTCAAACACCAAGAAGTGCAAGGACTTACAAGGAGGGAACGAATCTTGTGGGGTAAAGTACACAACACTCTGTAGTGTTAAACCTAATCGATTAGCCATGTCCCAGGTTACGGACAATTTGAGCCTATGGACTTGGATCTATCTCTGAACTCTCAACACTGGACTGATAATTAATTAGGGGCAACTTATGATACTTGTGGGCATTAAGACATCGGTTGGCGGAACCATGTCATGATAGATAACTCTGTAGTGAAAACTCCTGATATTCCTTTGTTGTAGGAAAATAAAATAAAATCAGCTTTTATGCAAAAACTTAGACACAGAGCCACAAAGCCTTACTGCATATAGAATAGTCTTTATCTTCTATTCTGCTATGGTGATCGTGCCGGTACATTCAATGTACTGACCTACACGGCTGCAACGTCTTAAGTTGCAGATAAGTTCTATGACGAGTAAGAGTACGATTCGGGTTATGGTCTGCACTCAACCTACCGTTGGTGTTATTGGGACTCCACTCCCGTTGACTGTTTCCGCTGAGATTTCGAGGTATATATCAGTATTATGTTATTTACATTTGATTGCACTTTGATATATACATTGATGTACTGTGTGTGCCAGCATACTGATCCAGGGATGGCACAAAACACACAGAGGCTTGACTCATTTTGAGTCGGGTTGCTACAGAAATGGTATCAGAGCACATGTTGACTGTAGGACGTGACCCTAGGAAATGGATTAGAAATAGGAAGACCTTGAATAGGAACAACTATTGTTTTCACTACTCTCGTATCCTCTTGATTTTTTCTTCTACTGAACCCTCCTTATTTAAAACTATAGATGGAGAGCTACATTCTGAACAAAAGAGAGCACTACGAGGATGTTCTCGAAGGTCCATTTCTCATGGAGATGGTCCAGATGATGAAGCTGCCGATACATGAGATTAAGGTGACTAAGAGGAAGTCTGGATTCTGGGGCATCATAACTAAAGTTTTTGGATGTATAGAAGACCCCAAGATTGAAGACATCAACTATGGCACATTGAGCCATGAATCTGAGATGGACATGAACACTACCGTCCATGATGCTATCACACGTTTGAGCTATCGTCATCATGTTGAGTTAAGTGCACACTACTTTGGAAGGCTTGGATGGCAGAAGCCTGATGGAGCGCACATCATCCTGACAGACGAACAAAAGATGAAGTTTTCGCCTATACTTGTGTACAATCAAGAACTGGAGCACTACATCAAGAACCTTCAAATGGACCTTCTCTCAGAGTTATTTGAGAATGAAACACTTCGTGAGAACCTCAAGAACGAGAAGATGAAGGTATCCAATCTGAAGAAACATGATCCCAAGATTCAGAAGCTTCATCAAGACTTGAAGAATAGTTAGGCCATGGCCCATGCTAGAGATGTTGAAATTCAGAAGCTCAAGAACCAACTCTTGGAACTACAGGGATGACATCGGAAACTCCGTGTCAACAGGGATAATTTGGCCGAAGAACTTGAGAAGATAAAGCATGACCAGAAGAAGACCACTTAAGACGAAAACATGATATAGACTAGCTTAGTAGTAGCCCCACCATGAGAGAATAAAACATAAACATTTTTACAATTTGAGTGATTGACCATACCAACCTTATGTGGGTGGCGATACTATAGTTTGATTGGACTTTATGAATAAGTGGACTTGAGTTTGATGTTTTGTGTCTTTGAGTTGTTTGTATCCCTTCTCTTTCTCTCTCACACACATCTCATCCCAAAACCTTGAATCCAATAGATGATGAATGAAGCTGGACTCGTGTATTCTGGATCGTGACTCGGTTAGAGACAGAAGAATGGATTCAAAACATGGAGTATCACATAAGGAGTAACCATGTTGCAAGGAACGAGATGGTCCAGTATGCTCTTTAGTACTTTGCGGAAGGTGCTGCACATTGGTGGAAGATGCATGAAGCTATCCATGATACGCAAGCATCAATCACTTGGGAAGAATTCAAGATGACTCTGCAAAAATCTCATGTTGTTACCAACACCCAGAAGCCCCGTTGCAAAGATGTGAAGAATATTTGTGCATGAAAGATATGTGGGGAGATACGACACACCCAGGAAGAGCACAAGGATGGATGCCCTCATTGTGAAGAAAATCACCGAGCTGAGGAATGCCCAACTGGGCAGGTGACATGTTTCTTGTGTGAAGGAACCACTCACTATCAGGCACAATGTCAACTCTACCCCAGGTATAAGAAGTCATGAAGCAACAGAAGGAAGCAATGAAAGAAGCCCTCGGGGAAAAAGTTAGAAGAACCATGATGATGGGAGATATACCAGACCCAAACATAGATACCAAGTCATGTTATTCATGTGGATAAGAAGGACATATCTCTCAGGATTGTCGGAACGAGTATCTGGGAGACTTCCCGACAGAAGAAGTGCAATATGATCGTCAGGAGATAGAAGGAATGATTAACCTAGACAAGAAGAAAGGCCAAGTAAGCGGAGGCATCAGATGTTTGCATTGTAGCTTGGAGAGGCCACACTGTTTTTGCAAGAGGTATGACCCAAGCATCAGGAAAGGAACCCAACCCAAGACGAAGAAGAGGACTTCGTGGTTTTCTACACGGAAGGATTAGAGCCACATCACTTGTCATCGGTGCAACAAGACAGGACACTACTCCTATATCTGCCTAGAGAAGAAGGTTAAACATGAGTAGTTTGAGTTTTGGATTTTGGAAGTAATAAATGTAGTAGGTAGCACTCTTATCATTTTTGAAGTTATGTGATGGAAGTCTCAGAGTTTGTAATAAATTCATGAGTCAATGGAATTTATGGTGTGATGATTCTCCTATGTTGAATTATATGAGCTGTTACTCTTTGAACAAAGTTCTCTAACCATTTTCGAGGATATGAGAAAATATGGTCTATGTAGGCATGTGTACATTTCATTTTAAGTGTGGTAGTAATTGGTAAAAAAACCATAGGGACCAATGAATAAAGAAAATACCATTACTGTTAAGGAGTTTGGATAAGTGAATACAGGTGAAGAGAATGTGGAACCATATCCAATTATGTGGATGACAACACCTGAAATAATATACCTTGGATTTTGAATATGATGAACCAAAACTTTTATTGGTAAATAGACCAATGTAAAGGAAAACATATTCAAGGAATAAAACCTATATCAAGGATAGATCTCATGATTTCATGAAGGTTGCCCAAAGATCATGAAGCAAGAAGTTGTGATTGGATCAGCAAACGTTTTCTTAGGAGTATACGATAATCTGAGAGTTGTGAAGGAATGCTAGATCTTTTGTTTAGCTTGCAGAATCAATGGATTTAACCAAACTTCATTCATGGACAATAGAAATTCTGTAATGCTTGCGAGGAAGCCCAAGTGTTAGAATACGAGATTCACTAAACCTTATACAAGGTAATGATTTCAGTGCGACATGGCTTGGCCACCATGATGACTTACTCTTATCATTCTCTTGCTATTCGAAATGGTAAATCTGAGTGACTTACCCATAGTAAAGAGACGATGTTATTTGAAGATTTTGTTTAAGCCTTAGAATGGTATGATGAAACCCCCTTGTACATGACAGTTGCTATCACATGTAGGAATTTTACGGTGAGGAATGATGCCAAGACCCATTTCACTACAGGATAACCACTAATGGTAGACCACCATGAGATCATCGATAAGTTACTTAGAATGAACGTGAGACTTATCAGTTAAGAAGACCCAGTATCGGAGGAAATACATTTTGTTATGAGAACACAAGATTTTGATTTAAACAGAAGAGCATCACCGAAAGAGTTATCGTAAAGAATGTGAAGAGACAGATGCACCCAGAGGACTGTCATGATTTTGAGGGACCAGTAACTCTCATTTTAAGTGTGGTAGACCCCATACTTTCTTGGTCAATGGATTTGCTAGAAGACCCCCAAACCCTAACCTTTTCTTTCTAGTCCTTTTCGAATCTCGAGGACGAGATTCATTTTAAGTGTGGTAGGTTTGTAACATCCCAAATTTTGGAATGTTATTATAAATAGATGAATGATTGATTGTTTGATTGAGTGATTGAATTTGAGTGAAAATTTGAAACTTTTTGAAAATTTTGAATGAGAGGGAATAAAATGATTTTCCCCTTTGTTTTTGAATTCAACTTCAAACAATTCAAATTAGTGAGAGAACATAACATGAATTCTTCAAATAAAAGGATTTGAAAAGTGAATTTGAAAATCTCTGAAATATTCTATTTGGAAATCCATTTCATATTTGGTTCTGTTTCAAAATTTGAATGAATTCAAATTCCCTTACCCAAATACAAAATCTTGAGAGGAGCAAGATGACACTCCAAACCAGGGGCAATTGGAATTATAATTGAATTCATAAAACTTAGAAAATTATTTGGAAAATATTTGAATTTCAAATTCAAAGGCATTCTTGAAATGATTTTCAAATTTATTTTTCTCCAAAATTTAAAATATATGGAAAATAGGGTAAAATGATTGCCTTCAATATAAAAATGGAGAAATATGAATTGGAAGTCATTTTGGTGTTTTAAAAAATGTTTTATTTGCATTCTATTTGTTACAGTAGCACTGTTTGAATTTTCTGACTTTGTGGGAATTTTCTGTGGCAATGGAAATATGTTCACGTTGTAGGATTTATTTTTATGATAATTTTGGTATATAAAACTTTTATATATGGATTTTATTTGATCCTCCAAATCATTATTTTCCTTCTCTGTTTTTATTAAATAGGAAAACCTCTTTTAAAAGGAAAACTCCCGAAGCCCAACTAGGAAGGTTTCGGCCTGCAGCCCTTCATGCCAAATCCGAGAAAGATTCGGATCAGCCACCGATGCCTCGCCCACCCTCTCACTCTCGCTGGCTAGAGGCCCCCACTAGCCGACAGGATCACCCACGCAGTCAGCTTCCTTCTTCCCCTCCCGGTTTCTTTCGTTTGCCGGAGGAACACCGGACCTGCTCGAATCCGTGACGGATCTCCTGATCCCTTGCTAGTTTGAGCACCCCAGATCCTGGCTATATAAGCCCGAGGCCCCTCGACCCGTTCCCCTCCAAAACCCCAACGCCCATGCCCCCATGCCTGCACAATCGCTCGCCGGAGTAGAGCCCCGCTGCCGCACCATTGCCATTGTACCGCACCACCCTGACCACGTCGCCACCATTTGAAGCCACCTACAAGCTCACCGCCCTCTCCCGCATCTCCCCGTTCCCTTGCCCAAGCCCCACACCCACCGGAGTGCTCTCCCTGACGACCACCCGACGCCACTGCCGCCTCGGAGCTTGCCATCGACGCCTCCAACCACTTGCGCCAATGCCAAGACCACCATTGTGCTCGCCATCCTCGCCTGCGTCGACTGGTGCCATCGCCACGCCGAAGATCCCCCGAAGTGATGCCCCCGCTCATGACTAAGACACCGCCGTCGCTGGAGACCACCATTGCCGGCCATCTCAACCGCGGTGAGCTCCCTTTTTTCCCCACCGTTAGATCTACGGTGAACGGTTAGGATTAGAAAGCGGTTTTTATTTTATTTGCCAAAGCGTTTTCTATTAGGAGTCGGCCATCCGCCCGAAATACTCGCTCACGCACACCTTAGGACCAATCACAGAGCGCCATGTGTGCCCCTGTCCGTTAGTTAGATTTTTTTGTTTTCCGTTTTAAAAAACAGAATAGTTCTGTTTTTTGCTTTCCTCATATCTTTCTTGTTTTTTATTGTTTTAATTTGATTCTTTTTGCATTGTGTCAGAAATTTTGTTTAGTTTGTGTAGATATCATGTTTGAAATATTTGAAGTTTTGAAATTTTAATTCATTGAAATTTACTCAAACCACTAGAATTTGAATAACTTGAGTTTAAAAATAGATTTTGAGTTGATTCTTTTTCTACTTGTCAATAGTGACTTTATTTAAGAGTAGGTAGAAATTTGAGAATTTTTAGAATAATTTAAATTAGGGTTTCAAGAAAAACAGTACTATTTTGATTCTTTTTAGGTTTATTTCTATTCCTTTAGTCTTAATTGTTTTTAATTTATTTTCTGTTATTTTATATGAAAAGTTTTATTTTGTTTTCTGTAGTTAGCAGCAATATTTCAACCAAGTTATTTTTATGTCAATTATTATTTTTATAGCATGAAATCAATTCTAGTTTCATAATAACTTGCCAATTGATTTCATTGCTAGTTTGATTTCCTATTTGAAAATATATTTTTATAAATAGTTTTATAAGTTTCACTTTCTTTTAACTTTATGTTAGATCATAAATAACTTGTATTAAAGTTGAAATTGTTTGTGGTTTAATTCAAGGTTAACATTGTTGATGTCATAAGATGAGTTTGATAAAAGCTTTTGATTAGTTCTTAAGATGTCCTTTAAAAGTCATTCTTTTTGCTAGTAAAATATTTACTAAAATACTTTTGTTATATTTTACTTTGTTTTTGTTTTGTTACTGTTGAAAATAGTTGATTTTAGGGAAAACTATTCTTGGTTGTTTTAATGAAGATTTGTTGTTTTAACTTGTGTCTTAAGTATTTCCTTCATCACAACCCTTTTGTGTTTTTTTGTGTTGCTTATTGATTGTTAGTATTGATTGTTAGTATTGATTGCTAGTATGATTGCTTATATGGTTGCAATGTTTGATTATATAGGTTTTCATCGGAGAGTGACGAATAGTTCTATCAAGTTATATTCTGAGAGCGATACTATCTTCATCAATCTTACTAGGCGAGTTCACTTTGACCATCTATTTCATACCTATGTTTTCTTGCATGTAGTGACATCATTCAACAAATCCCTCCAGTAGTGTTATGAAAATTCTTGTAGTTGAGTAGAATGCATGAGTTAGGAACTCACCACTTGTTACTAAAGCCCCGGGAACTAGTTATTTTAATGCTATGCTAAAGTAGACAGGATCTGGTATGCGTGTTCGTGAGTGGTGTGAGAAGGAGGACTCCACATCAAAATGACAACTTCATGGAGGAATCTTCAAGTCCTGCATCTTCAAGACCTCAAGACTTCGAGACTCGAGAAACAAGTTTTCAATACACACTACTAGGTGAAGGATGGATTTGATGGGCACCTTGGAGTAACCAGTGGATGGCCGGGATGCATGGAGAAGCGCCATGACATCTTGCGGAAAGCTTCACCCAGACTCAAAGAGATGGATGAATACTTCATGCTCGGAAGCTTACCTATGTAGCCACAAGTCATTGTGGGATTTGGCCTCGTTGATCTTTGTTGTGACTCTGGCTGGGCAGTGCTACGAGATGTAGTCGACGTTAGGACTGGATGTGCACTGACAGTAGTCAGGGAAACACTCTGAAAGACCATGCTTCGTTCGTCCTGTTCTCAAACACCAGGAAGTGCGAGGACTTACAAGGAGGGAACGAATCTTGTGGGTAAAGTACACAACACTCTACAGAGTTAAACCTAATCGATTAGCCATGTCCCAGGTTATGGACAATTTGAGCCTCTAGACTTGGATCTATCTCTGAACTTTCAACACTGGACTGATAATTAATTATGGGCAACTTATGATACTTGTGGGCATTAAGACATCAGTTGGCGGAACCATGTCATGATAGATAAGTCTGTAGTGAAAACTCCTGATATTCCTTTGTTGTAGGAAAAGATAATAAAATGAGCTTTTATGCAAAAACTCATACGCAGAGCCACAAAGCCTTACTGCATATAGAATAGTCTTTATCTTCTGTTCTGCTATGGTGATCTTGCCGGTACATTCAATGTACTGACCTACATGGCTGCAACATCTTATGTTCAGATAAGTTCTATGATGAGTAAGAGTACGATTTAGGGTTACGGTCTGCACTCAACCTGCCGTTGGTGTTATTGGGACTCCACTCCCATTGACTGTTTCCGCTGAGATTTCGAGGTATATATCAGTATTACGTTATTTATATGTGATTGCATTTTGATATATACATTGATGTAATGTGTGTGCCAGCATATTGATCCAAGGATGGCACAGAACACACAGAGGCTTGACTCGTTTTGAGTCGGGTTGCTACATCAACTATACCAAAATGTCACCGAACCTTAAGTGTGGAGACCCTGCAGGTTCGAGAACTATGCAGACATGACTGAGACACCTCTACGGTCAATAACCAATAGCAGGACCTGGATGCTCATATTGGCTCCTACATATTCTACAAAGATCTTTATCGATTGAACTTCTATGTCAAGGATTCAGATAATCCCGTATGATGTTCCCTTTGTTCTTCAGTATATTACTTGCCCGAGATTCGATCGTCGGTATCTCTATACCTAGTTCAATCTCGTTACTGGCAAGTCTCTTTACTCGTTCTGCAATACAAGATCCCGTGGCTAACTCTTTAGTCACATTGCTTGCAAGGCTTATAGTGATGCTGTATTACCGAGTGGGCCCTGAGATACCTCTTCGTCACACAGAGTAACAAATCTCAGTCTTGATCCATGCCAACCCAACAGACACCCTTGGAGATACCTGTAGAGCATCGTTATAGTCACCAAGTTACATTGTGACGTTTGATACACACAAGGCACTCCTCCGGTGTTAGTGAGTTGCATGATCTCATGGTCATAGGAACAGATACTTAACATGTAGAAAACGGTGGCAATAAACTGACACGATCATATGCTACGTTTATAGTTTGGGTCTTGTCCATCACATCATTCTCCTAATGATGTGATCCCATTATCAAATGACATCTCATGTCCATGGCCAGGAAACCTTGACCATCTTTGATCAACGAGCCAGTCTACTAGAGGCATACCAGGGACACAGTGTTGTCTATATACCCACACATGTATTTAGTTTCCAATCAATACAATTATAGCATGGATAATAAATTATTATCACGAACAAGGAAATATGATAATAACTAATTTATTATTGCCTCTCGGGCATATTTCCAATAGTCTCCCACTTGCACTAGAGTCAATAATCTAGTTCACATCACCATCTGATTCACATTGTTATGAATCTAACACCCAATGAGTTCTGGGGTTCGATCATGCTTTGCATGTGAGAGAGGTCTTTTGTCAATGGGTCTGTGACACTCAGATCCATGTGTACTTTGCAAATCTCTATGTCATATTGTAGACACTGCACCACACTCCACTTGGAGCTATTCCAAATGGCTGCTCCACTATATGTATCCGGATTGCTACTCAGAGTCATCCGGATTGGTGTTAAAGCTTGCATCAATGTAACCCTTTATGATGAATTCTTTATCACCTCCATAATCGATAAATATTTCCTTAGTCTTCTAGGTACTAAGGATAATCTTGACCGCTGTCCAGTGATCCACTCCTGGATCACTCTTGTACCCCTTGACGGACTCATGGCAAGGCACACACCAGGTGCGGTACACAGCATGGCATAATATAGAGCCTATGGCTAAGGCATAGGGGACGACCTTCGTCCTTTCTGTTTATTCTGCCATGGTTGAGCTTTGAGTCTCACTCAACTTCACACCTTACAAATCAGGCAAGAACTCTTTCTTTGACTGATCCATTTTGAACTCTTTCAAAATCTTGTCAAGGTATGTACTCATTGAAAAATCTCATCAGGCATCTTGATCTATCTCTATAGATCTCGATGCTCAATGTTCAAGTAGCTTTATCCAGGTCTTCCTTTGAAAAAATCCTTTCAAACAATCCTTTATGCTTTCCAGAAATTCTACATTATTTCCGATCAACAATATGTCAACCACATATACATATCAGAAATTGTATAGTGCTCCCACTCAGTTTCTCATAAATACAAGTTTCTCATAAACTTTGTATGAACCCAAAAACTTTGATCACCTCATCAAAGCGTATATTCCAACTCCGAGATGCTTGCTTCAGTCCATAGAAGGATCACTGAAGCTTGCACACCTTTTAGCATCGCTAGGACTGACAAAACCTTCTGGTTGTATCTCATAAAACCTTTCCTCAAGGAAGGAAACGATGTTTTGTTATCCATCTGCCAGATTTCATAATTGAACAAACACAGAAACTGCTAACATTATCCCAACAGACTTTAGCATCACTACGAGTGAGAAAGTCTCATCGTAGTCAACTCCTTGAACTTGGCGGAAACTTCTTTGCGACAAGTCGAGCTTTATAAATGGTGACATTCACCATCAACGTCTGTCTTCGTCTTAAAGGTCCATTTGTACTCAACGACCTGCCGTCCAACGAGCAAGTCTACAAAAGTCTATAATTGGTTTTCATACATGGATCCTTTCTCGGATTTCATGGCCTCTAACCATTTGTTGAAATCCGGGCCCATCATCGCTTCTCCATAGTTCGTTGGTTCATCGTTGTCCAACAACATGACCTCAAAGACAGGGTTGCCATACCACTTAGGAGTAGTACGTGTCCTTGTCGACGTACAAGTTCGATAGTAACTTTATCCGAAGCTTCATGATCATCATCATTAACTTCCTCATCAACTAACACAGGCTCCAAAGAAACATCTTTCTGTGCTGCGCTACTCTCTGGTTGAAACAAAGGTTCAACAACCTCATCAAGTTCTATCTTCCTCTCACTCAATTCTTTCAAGAGAAACTCTGTCTCGAGAAATGACCCATTTTAGCAACAAACACTTTGTGCTCGGATCTGAGATAGAAGGCATACCCAATTGTTCTTAGGGTATTCCATGAAGAAGCATTTGTCCGCTTTGGGTTCGAGCTCATTAGGTGAAAACCCTTTTTCACATAAGCGTTGCAGCCCCAAACATTAAGAAATGATAGATTAGGTTTCTATCAAACCATAATTCATACGGTGTCAGCTCAATAGATTTAGATGGTGCCCTATTTAAAGTGAATGTAGTTGTCTCTAATGCATAACCCCAAAACGATAGTGGCAAAACGATAAGAGACATCATAGTTCACACCATATCCAATAGACGACTATGATGTTCGGACACAACATCACACTATGGTGTTCCAAATGGCGTGAGTTGTGAAACAACTTTCACATTGTCTAAAGTTGTATGCCAAACTCGTAACTCAGATATTCACCCACACGATCATATCGTAGACATTCTTATATTTCTTGTCACGATGATCTTAAACTTCACTCTGAATTTGTTTGAACTTTTCAAACGTTTCAGACTTGTGTGTCATTAAGTATATATACTCATATATATACTCAAATCATCAGTGAAGGTAAGAAAATAATGATATCCACTGCACGCTACAACACTCATTGGGTTGCATACATCAACATGTATTATTTCCAATAAGTTACTAGCCCGTTCCATCAAGCCAGAAAATGGGGTTTTAGTCATCTTGCCCATGAGGCATGGTCCGCATGTCTCAACCGATTCAAAATCTAAAGAGTCCAAAGATCCATCAACATGGAGTTTCTTCATGCGCTTTTCACCAATATGACATTTACTGGCAGTGCCACAATTATGTTGTACTATCATTATTAACTTTGCATCTTTTGGCATCAATGTTATGAACATGTGTATTACTACGATCAAGATTCCACAAACCATTCTCATTGGATGCATGACCATTGAAGGTGTTATTCACGTAAAGAGAATAACCATTATTCTCTCACTTAAATGAATAACCGAATTGCAATAAACATGATCTAATCATGTTCATGCTTAACGCAAAGACCAAATAACATTTATTTAGGTTTGTCACTAATTACAAAGGTAGAGAGAGTGTGCAATGTTGATCACATCAACCTTGGAAACATTTCCAACACACATCGTCACCTCACACTTAGCTAGTCTCCGTTTATTCCGTAGCTTTTATTTCGAGTTACTAACATTTAGCAACCAAACCGGTATCCTATACCCAGGTGCTACTAGGAGTACTAGCAAGGTACAAATCAATAACACGTATATCAAAATATACTTCTGTCGATGTTGCCAGCCTTCTTATCTACCAAGTATCTAGGGTTGTTCCACTTCACCAACCGTTCTCCTCATAATAGAAGCACTTAGTCTCGGGTTTGGGTTTAACCTTGGGTCGCTTCACTGGAGCAGCAACTGACTTGCCATCCATGAAGTTTCCCACCTTACCCTTGCCTTTCTCGAAACTAGTGGTTTCACTAACCATCAACACTTTATGCTCCTTCTTGATTTCTACCGTCATGGTGTCAAACATCGCGAATAGCTCAGGGATCATTATTTACATCCCTAGCATTTTATAGTTCATCACGAAGCTCTAGTAGCTTAGTGACAGTGACTTGAAGAACTACATCAATCACTATCTTGTCTGGAAGATCACCTCCCACTCAATTCAAGCGATTGTAGCACCCAGACAATCTGAGCACATGCTGAACGATTGAGCTATTCTCCTTCATCTTGTAGGCTAAGAGTCTTGTTGGAGGTCTCATACCTCACAACACGGGCATGAGCCTAAGATCCCAATTTTAGCTCTTAGAACATCTCATATGTTCCGTGATGTTCAAAATGTTTTGGAGCCTTAATTCTAAGCCGTAATGCATGACACACAGAACTATCAAGTAGTCATCGGACGTGCCTGTGAGGTGTTCACAACATCTACAAACGACACTAGAGGGGGTGGCACACTGAGCGGTGCATTAAGGACATAAGCCTTCTATGCAGCAATGAGGACAATCCTCAGATCACGGACCAAGTCCGCATTATTTCTACCATCATCTTTCAACTCTATTTCTCTAGGAACATATAAAAATTCAAGGGAGCTATAGCGTGAGCTAGTAATCTACAACATAATTTTGCAAAGACACTTTGACTATGTTCATGATTATGAGTTCAATTAATCATATTACCTAAGAACTCCCACTCAAATTGACATCCCTTCGGTCATTCGAGTGATACATGACCCAAATTCACCAACTCAAGTCCGATCATCACGTGAGTTGAGGTGGTTTCAATGGTGAACATCATCATGTCGATCATATCTACTATATGACTCATGTTCGACCTTTCGGTCTCTTGTGTTCCGAGGCCATGTCTGCACATGCTAGGCTCGTCAAGTTTAACCCGAGTGTTCTACACGTGCAACACTGGCTTGCACCCGTTGTATGTGAACGTAGAGTCTATCACACCCAATCATCACGTGGTGTCTCGACACGACGAACTTTCGCAATGGTACACACTCGGGGAGAACACAATTTATCTTGAAATTTAAGTGAGGGATCACCTTATAATGCTACCATCGTCCTATGCAAAACAAGGTGCATAAAAGGATTAACATCACATGCAAATCATAAGTGACATGATATGGTCATGAACTTGTGCTTTTGATCTCCATCCTTAAAGCACCGGCATGATCTCCATCGTCACCGGCATGACACCATGATCTCCATCATCTTGATCTCCATCAACGTGTCTCCATCAGGGTTGTCATGCTCACAATGCTTCTACTACTATTGCTACCGCTTAGCGATAAAGTAAAGCATTACATAGTGCTTAATGATTGACACGCAGGTCATACAATAATTAAAGACAACCCTATGGCTCCTGCCGGTTGCCGTACTCATCGACATGCAAGTCATGATATTCTATACAATACATGATCATCTCATATATCACATATATCTCATCATTTAATCGGCCATATCACATCACAACATACCCTGCAAAAATAAGTTAGACGTCCTCTAATTGTTGTTGCAAGTTTTACGTGGCTGCTACACGTATCTAGCAAGAACAATTCTCACCTACGCAAAACCACAACGGTGATACATAAATTGCTTTTCAACCTTCACAAGGACCGCCTTTGTCGAATCCTATCCAACTAAAGTAGGAGAGACAGACACCCGCCAGCCATCTTTGAGCAACAAAGTTACACGTCAGTCAATGGAACCGGTCTCTCGTTAGTGTACGAGTAAGGCTGGTCCGGGCCGCTTCATCCCACAATAGCGCTGAACCAAAAGACGACCAAGGGAGGAAGCAATCTGAGCATCAACGCCCCAAAACTCCTCTGTGTTCTACTCGAGATCTCATCTACACATAGACCTGGCTAGGATACCACTGTTGGGGAACATTGCATGGGAAACAAAAAATTTGCTACGCACACGCAAGATCTATCCATGGTGATGAGCATCTACAAGAGGGAGAGTGAATATATATACCCTTGTAATCGCTAAGCGGAAGCGTTAAGAAATGCGGTTGATGTAGTCGATCATCTTCATGATCCAATCATGATCCATCCCGCGGTGTCATCACGAGCCGTCCCGCGATCCTATCATGGTCCTTCCAATCTAGTGCCAAACGGACGACACCTCCGTGTTCAGCACACGTGTAGCTCGATGATGCTCTCCACCTTCTTGATCTAGAAAGAGGGAGCGGAGAGGTAGATGATTTCTCTGCCAACACAATGGTGTGGTGGCGGTGGTGGTGGAGCGGTCCCGGCAGGGCTTTGCCAAGCGCTACCGCGACAATCTAGAAAAGAAACTGATCTAGAGGGGAAGGGAGAGGCTGCGCCGTGGCTTAGGGTTCTGCAGCCCTCCCTCCCCTCACATATATATAGTAGGGAGAGGAGGAGGGGGCGCCCTAGGGTTTCTCCTAGGGTGGGGTGGCGGCCAAGGGGGCAACTTGGTCCCCAAGGCAAGTTGGGCGCCCCCTCTTGGGCCTGCCCTAGCCCTCCCAGCTGCATGTGCCTTAGGTGGGAGGGGCGGCCAGCCCACCAGGGGCTGGTGCGCCCCCTCTCACAGCCCATGGGGCCCTCTGGGGCAGGTGGACCCTCCCGATGGACCCCCAGAACACTTCCGGCACTCCCGTCACAAAACCGGTAACTCCCGAAACTTTTCCGAAACACGAATACCGACTTCCTATATATGAATCTTTACCTCCGGACCATTCTGGAGCTCCTCATGACTTCCGAGATCTCATCTGGGACTCCGAACAACCTTCGGTCACCAACATACATAACTCAACTATACCGAGACGTCACCGAACCTTAAGTGTGCAGACCCTGCGGGTTCGAGAACTATGCAGACATGACCGAGACACCTCTACGGTAAATAACCAATAGCGGGACCTAGATGCCCATATTGGCTCCTACATATTCTACGAAGATCTTTATCAGTTGAACCTCTATGTCAAGGATTCAGATAATCCCGTATGATGTTCCCTTTGTTCTTCGGTATCTTACTTGCTCGTGATTCGATCGTCGGTATCTCTATACCTAGTTCAATCTTGTTACCGGCAAGTCTCTTTACTCATTTCGTAATACAAGATCCCATGGCTAAATCTTTAGTCACATTGCTTGCAAGGCTTATAGTGATGTTGTATTACCGAGTGGGCCCTGAGATACCTCTCTGTCACACAGAGTAACAAATCCCAGTCTTGATCCATGCCAACCCAACAAACACCCTCGAAGATACCTGTAGAGCACATTTATAGTCACCCAGCTACGCTGCAACATTTGATACACACAAGGCGCTCCTCTGGTGTCAGTGAGTTGCATGATCTCATGGTCATAGGAACAGATACTTGACATGCAGAAAACTGTAGCAATAAACTGAGACAATCATATGCTACGTTTATATTTTGGGTCTTGTCCATCAGTTTCCTAATGATGTGTTCCCATTATCAAATGACATATCATGTCCATGGACAGGAAACCTTGACCTTTTTTGATCAACGAGCTAGTCTACTAGATGCATATCAGGGACACTGTGTTATCTATATACCCACACATGTATTTAGTTTCCAATCAATACAATTATAGCATGGATAATAAACGGTTATCACGGACAAGGAAATATGATAATAACTAATTTATTGTTGCCTCTAGGGGATATTTCCAACAGTCGCGGCTCGGTGGCGGGGCTCCCCTGCTTTGGGGACTACTTTCGGGGGGATAACCCCGGGGTAGCTTAAAGCAACCCATTGCTCCAACTTTCTGAAATGACTGAAGGGCGAGCCGCCTCCCCCTATATCCAAGACTGTGCTCGGACGGCTACATGACGCCGGCTAGGCCCTGCTGGCCACAGATGGCCAGCTCCGCTAGGACTGCCGGCTGGGGGCAGGGATTCCTGCCCCCTAGTCGGCCGCGCCTTGGATCCCACGACCCAGGCATGTGCGGCTATAGTGGCCCCCATCCCGTTGGGGGTCAGCGCCCGTATGGCCACAGTGGAGGAAATAGTGCCGCTGACTTCGGCTGACCATGATCGGGCTTCCAACAGTGCCAACACGCTTCCAACCACTCCATGACCTGCCCCGATGTGGCTACAGAGCAGCCGACCATACCGCTAATCGCGGCTGGTTGCCACAAGGCGACGCCCCGAAGGACGACCTGTGCCGTGAAGCGACCATTGCAGGGACCTACCACACGGGCCCCTCCGGCTCTCGACAAGACCTCCCAGCCGGCGAGCCCAACCAGCGACGAGACCCTATAGACGAGGGGCCCACGGCACGCTACAGAGGCTGCCAGTTGCCCCCCCCGTGACTTTCCACCCATATTGTAATCCGGGGGGTTGGCCTAGAACTGCCCCCGAAGCCTCCCATACAGAGGCAAGCCAACAGGGAGACGAGAACACACACGCACACACACAAAGAGGAACATCTCGTTCCACAACCCGCCTTCGAATAAAGGGAAGGGGAGCCGATTGCTCCTCCTTCCACCTCTAGATACAGCTCCAGGAGCACCATTGTAACCTCTCCTCATCGATTAACTAGATTAGGCAGAACTAGGGGTATTACCTCCCACGGAGGGGCCTAAACCTGGGTACATCGTGTGTCAGTCACCGCTTGTGCCTAATACCGCTCCCGGAGCCCGTCGGCGTCCTCTGGCCCCAACCACCTTCAATAAGCCTACCCATGGCATCTGTCGTGAGAAAACGATGACAACTGAACACATGCAGTTGTAGTCGGGGGAGACACTTGCAGTTGTGAGCCTAGTGCCATACACCGACAAAGGAGATGGACGGCATACCATATCTGTTCATCTTTTATGTGTTGTCAAACACGATCACATCTTCGCAGTCCTGATAGTCCCGTCATGACTGTGTGTCACACTAGAACATACTCTTCAGCCACCCTTCATTATCAAGCACATACTCAAAGAAGAAATCAGGGTCATTCCCCTTTCTGCTCCTCATAATGCCCACTACCGTCTTAGCATCACCCTTTGCAATGACCTTCCTTTTCTCTCTGCAGCATAGATTGTATAGGTCACTCCTAATGAGTCTGCAGTTATCGTATGAATCGTACCTACCGATAAAGTTGTCAACTATTATATGCTTTATGATCCCAGCCCCTTGCATCACCAATATCTGCCCTCTTGCCATCTCCAATCTGTATGTGTGACCACAGAAATGGGAACTCATCGGGTCCAGCCAGCGCATGGTTGTGATCGTCCATGAATGCCACGATGAACCAAACTTCACGTGCTCTGTCGAACTTCACCACCATATGCGCACCGCGGTCGCAACGAGTCTCGGGTCTAAGTGTGTGGATGCGGCCCTCCATGGTTATGAATTTGCGCTGTCTTCTCCCTGCCCTTGAGCAAAGGAACAGACTATACCGTATAATTGTAGAACCACTTTTCCCTTATTTCACCTTCTCTTTTCTGATGTTGAACCCACGATCTTTGGCGTGAGTGTTGTAGAAATTATATGCACCCCATGGGACCGAAATGTGATAGCTATGACCTTCCAATGTGTCTCCAACATCTGCTGTTGGTTTTGAACCCCCTCAATGCCCATCTCTGACTCGCTTTGATCACCAATAAGACCTTCCGAACACTTGAAAGCACATATGCTCCCTTGGTGAAAGCACATTTGCTCCCTTGGTGGTTTTGGTAATTAATAACAACATATATGTCATTGAACTAATGTTCCCACTAAGCATGTTTTAGGAAATGTTCAATGATGGGTTGGCAACAGGATTGTGGAATACCCCAAGATGCAAGGAAATAGATTGGCAAAGCCTCAAGCAAATGACTCTACATTTTACCTTTTGTGAGAAATCACTTTGAGTCCATAGGAAAGCCAATACTATTAAAAGGGTGTAAGGTTTTGTTGGTGAACAAAATGCTCATACGTGCACAAGTGATAGTCACCACATACACCCACAAGCTCTTCCACAAAAGTTTGACCAAAGCCAAATATCCAAAATTGGTGCAACCAACACTTTCCACTCGGTGCCACCAATTCCTAGACTCAGACAGACTCAGCCAAGCCCTATCTTTTCGGTGCAACCGCTTCCACTTCGGTGCCACCGAGTTTTGGTTGCCAACTTCGTGTTACGCAAGTTTACAAAATCGGTCCCTCTGAGTTTTGTGAATCGGTGTCACCAAGATTGGCAATCTGACTGTTGATCACCTTATCGATGCAATCGAGTTTTATGTATCGGCCTCACCGAGATTCAAAAGTTGCTACCTTTGAGGCAACTCGGTACAACTGAGATTTACACATCGGTTCCACCGAGTCTGACTTATTAGGTGTAACAGTTGTGTTTTTGGAGATGCCTATATATACCCCTCCACCACCACTCACTCGCAAGAGAAGCACTCACAACACTTCCCCACTCATACCTACTGATTTTCTGAGAGAGAGCCACCTACTCATGTGTTGAGATCATGCCATTCCATCCTACCATATGAATCTTGATCTCTAGCCTCCCCAACTTGCTTTCCACCCAATCAACCTCTTCCACCAATCCAAATCTGTGAGAGAGTGATTGTGTGTTGAGGAGTCTATCATCTTGAAGCACAAGAGCAAGGGGTTCATCCACATTATCGAGCCTATTACCTTTTGGAGGGTGGTGCCTCCTAGTTTGGTTAGGTGTCGCTTGGGAGCCTCCTACTTCGTGTTGTGGAGTGAACCAAGAAGTTTGTAAGGGCAAGGAGATCACCTACTTCATGAAGATCTACCCCGAGTTAGGATAGTCCTCCATGGACATATTTCGTCATGGTATAGTCAAGGTTGCTTCTTCGTGGAACCCTCCGTGGGTAGAGCCCTCCATGGACTCTCGTGACTGTTACCCTCCATGGGTTGAAGACTCCGTGAACATGCATGTATGATAGCACCACCTATCGGAACCACGGGAAAAATCATCGTGTCACCAATTGCGTTTGATCTTCCTACCCTCTCATTACTTACATGCTTGTCTTTACTTTCCGCTACAATACTCGTAGACATGCATGTGTACGGTGTACTTGACTTGCTATGAATGCTAAAATCTGCCAAGACTTAAAATTGGGGAAAAGTAGATTTTTAATTGGTCAAGTAGTCTAATCCCCCCTCTAGCACTACTTTTGATCCTACAAGTGGTATTAGAGCATTGGTCTCAATTGCATTGGTTTCACAACCTAGGAGAGTATGGCTTCTATTGAGGGAAATTATCACCATAGAGATCCGTACTTTGATGGCACTAATTTTGCTAGTTGGAAGCACAAAATGAAAATGCATTTACTTGGTTATAACCCCACTATTTGGGATGTGTCTGTGTTGGAATGCAAGGTGAATTCTTTGTGGAAGGAAGGGAACTGGATCGCGAAGTGACTGCGGATGAATTGAAGATGTTGCAACTCAATGCTCAAGCATGTGACATTCTCTTCAATTGCCTATACCCCAAAGAATTCAACAAAATCATCCGTCTTGAGAATGCAAAAGAGATTTGGGATACTTTGGTTGATATTAATGAAGGTACCGAATCCGTGAGAGGGTCCAAGTTGGATGTTCTTCAAAGTCAGCTTGACAAGTTCAAGATGAAGGCTGGTGAAGGAGTCGCTGAGATGTACTCTAGGCTAGCTCTCATCACCAATGAGATTGCTGGCTTAGGAAGCGAAGAAATGACCGACAAATTCATCATCAAGAAGATACTTCGAGCTTTGGATGATCGATATGACACTGTATGCACATTAATCCAAATGATGCCGAACTACAAAGATCTTAAGGCAACAGAAGTGATTGGTAGGATTGTTTCTCATGAGATGACACTCAAATACAAGGAAGAGCTTCACCACAAGTCTAGCGGTGCTTACAAAGCCAGAAGTGATGCTCCCACTACCTCAAGCGACAACCTTGTCACAAATGAAGAGATAAGACTCATGGTCAAGAAATTCAACAAGTTCTACAAGAATAGAAGCAAAGATCGAAGCTCCAACTCAACGTATGAAGAGAAGCATTTGTCAAGTTGTCACCAAAACTGCTACAATTGTGGGAAGCCCAGACACTACTCCAATGAGTGCACGACTCCTTACAAAAGGAAAGAAGACTCACCGAGAAGACGAAGCTCAAGAGACGAGTCACCTTGAAGAGAGAGAAGGAGTAGGGATGATCGTTATGAATGAAGACCCTCAAGGAGAAGTAGGGACTTGGAGAAGAAGGACAAGCACACCAAGAGCTACTCAAGAAGAAGACATCAAGCTCATGTTGGTGAATGGGTTTCCGGCTTCGAATCCGACAACCACTTCGAGAGAAACTATCACTCCGACTCCAACTATAGTCAAGATGAAGGTGTTGCCGGACTTGCACTAGTGACAACTGACTCCTACGACATATTTGATTCACCAAATGAAGGGATTGGAGTTGCTTCATGGCTAAAGGCCCCAAGGTATCACTATTGGGGAACGTTCCATGGGAAACAAAAAATTTCCTACGCTTCACCATGATCAATCTAGGAGATGAGCATCTATAAGAGGAGAGATTGGATCTACATAACCTTGTAGATCGCTAAGTGGAAGCATTAAGAAACACGGTTGATGTAGTAGAACATCTTCACGATCCAATCATGATCCGTCCCGCGATCTCATCACGAGCCGTCCCGCGATCTCATCACGAGCCGTCCCGCGATCCCATCGTGTCCTTCCGATCTAGTGCCGAACGGACGACACCTCCGCGTTCAGCACACGTACAGCTCGATGACGATCTCCGCCTTATTGATCAAGCAAGAGGGAGCAGAGAGTTAGATGAGTTCTCCGCCAGCACAATGACGTGGTGGCGGCGGCGGTGGAGCTGTCCCGGCAGGGCTTCGCCAAGCACAACCGAACAGATCTAGAGGAGGAACGGATCTAGAGGGGGAGGGAGAGGATGCGCCATGGCTTGTGGTGCTGTAGCCCTCCCTCCCCTCACATATATATAGAAGGGAGAGGAGGAGGGGGTGCCCTATGGTTTCCCCTAGGGTGGGGCAGCGGCGAAGGGGGGTAACTTGGCCCCCAAGGCAAGTGGGTGCCCCCCCTTTGGGCCGACCCTAGCCCTTCCATCCGCATGGGCCTTAGGTGGGAGGGGAGGCCAGCCTACCAGGGGCTGGTGCGCCCCTCTCACAGCCCATGGGACCCTCCTGGGCAGGTGGACCCTCCCGATGGACCCCCAGAACACTTCCGGCACTCCCGTCACAAAATCGGTAAGTCCTGAAACTTTTCCGGAACCCGAATATCGATTTCCTATATATCAATCTCTACCTTCGGACCATTCTAGAGCTCCTCATCATGTCTGGGATCTTATCCGCGACTCCGAACAACCTTCGGTCACCAACATACATAACTCATCTATACCGAAACGTCACTGAACCTTAAGTGTGCAGACCCTACGAGTTCGAGAACTATGTAGACATGACCGAGACACCTCTACGGTGAATAACCAATAGCGGGACCTGGATGCCCATATTGGCTCCTACATATTCTATGAAGATCTTTATTGGTTGAACCTCTATGTCAAGGATTCAGTTAATCCTATATGTTGTTCCCTTTGTTCTTCGGTATGTTACTTGCCCGAGATTCGATCGTCGGTATCTCTATGCCTAGTTCAATCTCATTACCGACAAGTCTCTTTACTAGTTCTATAATACAAGATCCCATGGCTAAATGTTTAGTCACATTTCTTGCAAGGCTTATAGTGATGTTGTATTACCGAGTGGGCCCCAAGATACCTCTCCGTCACATGGAGTAACAAATCCTAGTCTTGATCCATGCCAACCCAACAGACACCCTCGAAGATACTTGTAGAGCACCTTTATAGTCACCCAGTTACGTTGCGATGTTTTATACACTCAAGGTACTCCTCCGGTGTCAGTGAGTTGCATGATCTCATGGTCATAGGAACAGATACTTGACATGCAGAAAACTATAGCAATAAACTGACACGATCATATGCTACGTTTATAGTTTGGGTCTTGTCCATCAAATCATTCTCCTAATGACGTGATCTCGTTATCAAATGACATCTCATGTCCATGGCTAGGAAACCTTAACCATCTTTGATCAACGAGCTAGTCCATTAGAGGCATACTAGGGACATGGTGTTGTCTATGTATCTGAGTTTACGATCAATACAATTCTAGAATGGATAATAAACGATTATTATGAGAAGGAAATATGACAATAACTAATTTATTATTGCCTCTAGGGCATATTTCCAACAATCACACCCCGAGCATCTAGATTTCAATAGTGATGAAGATGACCTGTTAATTTAAGATAACTTGCTATTTGACAAATCTAGTAATGTTAGTCAAAATGAACTTGCTAGTACTCACTCTAGTCTAGATAAGTCGTGCGATGATGATAAGTTGGAAATAGAACGACTAACTCAAGAACTGAACACTCTTAAGTTATCTCACGAGTCTACTCTACGAGATCATAGAGAGCTTGAAAGGACACACGAGAAGCTCCGCTTAGAGAAGCTCAATTTAGAGCAACAACATGAGTTCCTTAAAGCTATCAATGACGATCTTAGAAAGAAGACTTCCTCTTATCTAGCCAAATGACTTCTCTTGTCTACATTCATGCCACAAGTTAAGTCTAATAAAGCTAGTAACCAAGGAAAGAAAGGTTCTTCAACTAGTAGCAATAAAAATGATAAATCCAATGATATTGCTTCTAGTAGTTCTCTTGATCCCACTAACTGTTTTCTTAGCCAAGTTACACTTGAGCAAGAAAATGAACTTTTGAAAGGGATTAAAGAGAAAGGTATCTATAAGAGTCTTTAAGGGTGCAAACAATTTGAGGAGATTGTACGCAAGCACGGAGGATATCGGAAGAATCGTGGTGTTGGCTACTTCAACGCTAATGGAGTTGAATGGGAAGAAGATCAATACCAAAATCCCAAGTTTGTTCCTTAAAAGGAGAAGTATGAAAATACTCTCCCCAAGGTAACAAAAGCTCAAGATGACCTTCTACCACAGGACCCCAAGCTCAAGGGCAAGAACAAGCTTCAAGAGGACATTGACTCATATGGAGATGAATCCCAAGCTTTGGTGAAGTGGGTTCCCAAGGCTACTACAAGCTCAACTTCCACAAGTGCTACTTCAACACCAAGGATTCCCATCAACTTGATGTGGGTCCCCAAGAAGAAGAACTAGATGAAATCCACTCATATCCATTATTGGCAAGAACTAGTTGTAATCAACATCAACATCATGCAATAGTTCAAGGAGTCGCACATTCCCTCAAAGGTAAGCAAGGGAGAAGGTAAATAACAAATCTATGGACATCATCATATATGCTTTGCACTCCATGTCCATAGATATCCTTGTATTTGTCTCTTGTGTGTTGGGACTAACCCATGTAGGTGAGAAGAGTAATGAAACAACAAGGATGCTCCCAACTCTTGGCGATCTTCATTAACTTTGAGCATCCACCACCACTTCACCTACAGGAAGTCTTCATCGACAAAACCCAAGGTTAGTTTATCCTCCTATGGGGGGGATGTCACATCAAGGGGGAGATTTAATCTAAGACTTGAGTCAAAGCATCTCATAGTATGTGACAACATTAAATGATTTATGTAAAAGTGGTAACCCCACTTGTGCTTAAACAATGAGTATGACCTATGTCAAGCATTCTTACTTGGCTCCTAAGTCAATATACTCATATATAGATGAATCCGTCATCACCAAAGTGCTTGTTAGATGCTAATGTGTTTGTGCATGTTTGACATGATTTCATTTGACATCTTATTGTGTGAGCATGTTGGTCTACATTTATTTACTCATTCGAGGATATTCAATTGTTGCTATTTGGTGATTTTTCATTTGCCAATTGGATGTACAAGAATGCCTAGGATCACTCCTCTAGCTATATATGCTTTCTCACCTCATATTCTATTCATGCTACATCACAAAATTTGAACAAGTACTTTTCAATCTCTCTATGTCAGGAGCACTCGGAGTTCCTTACCGACAAAGGACTGACCATTAAAACCTCCCAAGTGCATCACGGTGGAACCAAATCCACAATCTCAGTCTCATCTAATGCCTAGGGTTGATGTGGTTTTTCAATCTCGGTAGTGCCGATTCCATATTCTCGGTTACATCGAGTTTCCTTGTCAGCTGACAGTTGAGAAACTCGGTGACACCAAAAATTTAGAATCGGTGTCACCGATGGCCATGGTTATATAAGTTGTGGACCCCGACGCTTTGAAATTCAATCTCAATCTACGCGCCTCAGAACCCTAAGCTGCCGTAAGGACCCCCTAGTCGTCGCCCTTGTCTCCCCGCGCTCCTCCGCCGCTGGATCTTCGTTGTTGACGGAAATCTTCGCCGCCATCCACGCCGTAGTAGACCCATCACCGAGCTAGGGTATGGATTCGACTCTTCTTGCACTCCCCGTCCAATTCTTGCACAATGACGACTGTTTTTTCTATAAATCACAGTTTGCACATAATCCTATCCACACAAAAATTCCACAAAGTAGCAAACAATCGAATTTCTAGTGTTTTACCTTCCGTCCGATGAAACTAGGGGGAACCGAAGTGAAAAAATCGGTGTCATCGATTTGAAATTTCTGCTGCTGGGAACTTTCTTGCTTAAACTGAGTGCTTATTTTTGGCCACACCGAAAGGAGTGCCATGTTTCAGCTAATGAGAAAGTCAGTCTAGGTAGTACCGATTTTGTCGCTTCGACTGTACCGATTTTCATGTGACAGAATGTAAAACTTTGGAAATTCTTAGTTCAAACTTTCAAAAATCAGCTGAACATTTTGTGATGAATTATCCTATGCCACTCTTCTCAACTTTATTCAGAGGGTCAGACATGTCATATGCTAAAGATAGCCAGAATCTGCAAGAGCAGAATGTTGATATGGGTTCAGGCACTAGTCCTGAGTCCAGTTCTTCCTCAGATCCAGGCACTCCCAGTTCCCATGGGTTGCCTAAAGCTGCAACAAGGACAAGGAAGAGACTCAATTCTGATGAACAAGATTCTCATTTTGTGCTAGAGGAGGTTCTTTCTAAGAAGCAAGAGACGGCTGCAAAGAAGTCTGCTACTAAGGCTACGTCATCTAGGAGGGTAGTCAGCAAAGTTTATGCACCTCCAGAGACTTTCAGAGCACATGAGAGTGCTAGAGCAACTATGTCTATTGAGATTCCCAAGAAATCTTTGCCTGAGAAGGCAGGAGAGAAGAAGACAACCAGGAAGAGGATCATCCATGTTATTGGCAGGCCTACCTTGATGTATGAGGATCCAAATGAGGCTGCTGGTGTTGCTGCTGAGGAAGAGGAGGAGGAGGAACCTATTTTCAAGGCCCCTCACAAGAATAAGCAAAAGAATCTTATGGCAGATGCTATGCCTAAGCCTAGCTCCTCCAAGAGCACCAAGGCTGCATCCAAGAAAGTTGCTGCACAGAAGTCCAAGAGGACTACCAGAGATATACCTGCTGCTGAGAAGAACAAGACATCCACTTTCAAAGAAGCAAATGATGATGATGATGCTATGTTAGTTTTGATGAAGCTTAGACCTCACCTTCCTGAACACAATGCCAACCACCTAGTTGTTGAGGATATGAAGAAGAGGAAGGATTTAGGTTTGAGGGCATGGAGAGCTATTCATCCGTATGCCTAGAGGAGAAAGACTGTTGTGGACTACAGGTTCTATACAAAAGAGTAGCAAGACTTCTATGAGACCATCTTACTTGATAAGAGTCCTGCAGTCAGTGACATGAGATATGTTGACTGGAAGTATATCAAGGAAAATGAGGACTATTTCCCATGTGTGCAAGACAACTTCCACTGCATTGGCCTAGACAAAGTTTGTAGGCAAAGAGTTTACTGCTTGGAATGATGAGATGATCATGCAGTTCTACCCCACTTCTCACTTTAATGGGGATGGAAGGATAGTTTGGATGATAGAAGGAGCAAGATAGGACTCTACAGTTGATGAGTGGGCTACCATCTTAGGAGTCCTAGAGGTTGAGGATGGGGACTTGGATGTCTACTCTAAATCTAAGGTGAGCCACAATGCCATGAAGGATATGTACACTGCTATTCCAGCTGCTAACTTGCAATCTCAAAAGTTAGGATCCATGTACTACCTCCAGGCAGGCCTCCGTACCATGAATACCATCTTGAGGCATACCTTGATGCCTAAGTATGGAGATGAGAAGATGATTCATGGCTACTCCATCGACATGCTTATCCATCTGGACAGTCACACCAGGATTCGAGTGATGGATTTGATAGTTGAGACAGTGAAGAGGGTTGCTGCTTACCAGAAGCACTCATGCTGCTATGCACCCTACATACAGATGCTTATCAACTCCAAACTTGAGAAGCACATCTTTGCTCTGGATAGACCCCAGTTGCCACTTCAACTAGATTTCGAGGAAAACATTGTGGTGATGGACCCAGACCATCCCACATCAGCTGCAGATCAGGCACAGGCAGAGGCACAAGTAGAGGCAGCTCGAGGCACTAGTACTCAGGTCCGCAGATCCAGGAACGAGCAGATGGATCTCTTGATCTCCACCATCATGGACGTGAAGAAGGACATCAAAACCATTATGGATAGCCACGAGAGCCTTGTGAACATATTTGAAGATAGAGTGAAAACTCTCGATGACAAGGTTGATGGGTTGACTAAGACAGTCAATGAGATTAAGAAGGAGGTTGATGAAGCTCCTATCCGTCGCACCTCCTTAGAGTCCGAGTCTTTTGATGATGAGAAGGACAGTGGACCTTTCAGGACGACTGACCATTTCACGACTAAGGCTAGGACACCTACAGTGCTAGCTCTAGAGACGAGACCTTCATCTTCTGCTCCAGCCACACTGACATCAGCTCCATCAGCACCTTCAGTGCCTCCAGTGTCTACACCAACTCTGTCCAGGACATCAGCAGAAGTCTTCGCCGACACAGTTCTCTCGACTCTAACATCGACTACTGGAGGAGATCAGCCGTGGAAGAACGATTAGCTATATCTCTTTGATCTTTTTGGTAATTTGTTGCCAAAGGTGGAGAAGTTGTATATAGATCTTTAGGCTTCGAGTGAGAGAGCATATGTTTTTATTTGTTGTTTTACCAAACATTTGATCTTTTGGTTTGGATGTGCAATACTTTTGTTGTGTGTTTGATCATACGCTTTAATGTGTGTTGCTACTATTTCCTATCTTTTGATGGTTATGTGATGATCATTCACTTTGCTTGATGTGTTGTGCTATGTTGTTAACTCATATTACTCTCGCATACCACCAAGTTGTATGTGACACGGAAGAAGTGCCCCATGTACCTAATAAATTGTGCATTTGCATTCAAACGCAAATCTAAAATAATGCAAAAAAATTAGGAGGAGCTCTTACTTATCACATACTTCTCAAAGCGACGATTATATTCATTGATTATATCATATGTCGAAGCTTTGATCTATATGTTGTCATCAGTTACCAAAAAGGGGGAGATTGAAAGCACACTTGCTCCCTTGGTGGTTTTGGTAAATAACACATATGTCATTGAACTAATGTTTCCACTCAGCATGTTTCTAGAAAAGTTCAATGATGGGTTGGCAAAAGGATTGTGGAATACCCTAAGATGCAAGGAAATAGATTGGCAAAGCCTCAAGCAAAGGACTCTACATTTTACATTTTGTGAGAAATCACTTTGAGCCCATAGGAAATCCAATACTATTAAAAGGGGGTAAGGTTTTGTTGGTGAACAAAATGCTCATACATCCAAAGCCAAATATCCAAAATCGTTGCAACCAACACTTTGCACTCGGTGCCACCGATTCCCAAACTCACACAGACTCATCCAAACCATATCTTTTCGGTGCAACCAATTCCACTTTGGTGCCACCGAGTTTGGGTTGCCAACTTCCTGTTATGCAAGTTTACAAAATCGGTCCCGCCGAGTTTTGTGAATCAGCGTCACCGAGATTGGCAATCTGACCGTTCGTCACCTTATCGGTGCAATCGAGTTTGATGTATCGGTCTCACCGAGATTCAAAAGTTGCTACCTTTGATGCAACTCGGTACAACCGAGATTTACACATCGGTTCCACCGAGTCTGGCTTATTAGGTGTAACAGTTGGATTTTTGGAGATACCTATATATACCCCTCCACCACCACTCACTCGCAAGATAAGCACTCACAACACTTCCCCACTCATACCTACTGATTTTCTGAGAGAGAGCCACCTACGCATGTGTTGAGATCATGCCATTCCACTCCTACCATATGAATCTTGATCTCTAGCCTCCCCAAATTGCTTTCCACCCAATCAACCTCTTCCACCAAGCCAAATCTATGAGAGAGTGATTGTGTGTTGAGGAGTCTATCATCTTGAAGCACAAGAGCAAGGAGTTCATCGACATTATCGAGCCTATTACCTTTTGGAGGGTGGTGCCTCCTAGATTGGTTAGGTGTTGCTTGGGAGCCTCCTACTTCGTGTTGTGGAGTGAACCAATAGGTTTGTAAGGGCAAGGAGATCGCCTACTTCATGAAGATCTACCCCGAGTTAGGCTAGTCCTCTGTGGACATATGTTGTCATGGTATAGTCAAGGTTGCTTCTTTGTGGAACCCTCCATTTGTAGAGCCCTCCGTGGACTCTCGCAACCGTTACTATCATGGATTTGTCACGGCAGATGTCCAGGTGAACGGACTTAGGTTCGGGGTAGAAACACAACCATGTGGCGGCTTGAAGGGGTTGGTCGGAATCGAGAGACGCGGAGTTTACCCAGGTGCGTCCCCTCCGATGGAGGTAAAAGCCTACGTCCTGCTTGTCTGGTATTGATGATGAAGGAGACCTCTCGGTTACAAGGGTGCTGTTTTGCTACCTCTCATCACGAGAGTCTCTAATCTCTTGTTTATCTAAGACCTATCTATTGAGACGTCTAAAAGCTTGACCCTCTCGGGGTCACCCGTCGCTCCATATATAAGCTGAAGGGCGGCTTCCATGTAGAGTCTAAGTCGGATTGAGACAACCTATTATGACTTCCCATCGTGGGCTTCTCCTCATGGGCTTCTGAGTCACCAGGCGGCTTACGCCGGGAGGCTTACACCCGGAGATTCATCTTTAGGGACTCATCTTCAGGGACTTACAACCGGAGAGTCATCTTAAGGGACTCACAACCAGAGAGTCATCCAGGGACTCACAAACGGAGAGTCATCCAGGGACTCACAACCAAAGAGTCATCCAGAGACTCACAACCGGATAGTCATCTAGGGACTCACAACCGGAGAGTCATCCAGGGACTCACAACCAGAGAGTCATCCAGGGACTCACAACCGGAGAGTCATCTTCAGGCCGGGTCATAACTATCACCGGGTTATAACTGTCTCCCGGGTCATACAGCGGGGTATATCCCCAACATTAGCCCCCAGGTTAGCTTGAATTTATTCATGGTAACCTCCTGAAATGAGCATAGTAAATATGTTAAGTGGCCGGCTTGCTCCTTTGGCCGGCTTATGAAGTGGTTCCTCAGAAATCCGAGTCTCTTCTTCATATGAAGGTGTCGTCTTGAAAAATCATCTTGCTCGTCAATGTCCTTTGAAAAATAATGGGAATAGAATACCCATATGCCATTGAGTCGGCTTCCAATACTTTGGCTTAAAATATAAGAAATCCTCAGGATGTAGATCCGGACTTCCATCATTGCGAAACAAGGCGGCTTATATAAACTCTGGCGGGTTATGATCTTTTGATAACGCCGGGTCATGAATGTTGGTGACGCCGGGTCTAACAACTGAACTCCATAATTAACATCTTGAAAATGTTCCTCAAAGTTTTTGATATGTCCATATTACTTGTAGCTTGGTAACTTGGTGCTGGATAACTTGGTGCTTTGCAATAATATTTTGGACTGTGTAGCCCCCAAGTACCGGGTTGTCTTGCCTGCAGCAGCCTGGGACTTATAACTGTGTTATACCTTATGAAACTTCAGCAGGTGTAGCCCCCAAGGGCCGGCTCATCAGAATGTGATGCACCGGGTCTTCAATTTGAACCTCATAATATGTTAAACAGCTGAATACTGTAGCCCCCAAGTGCCGAGTCGCATGCCTGCAGCAACTTGGGACTTTGAAAAAATTGACATGAGCGGTGTAGCCCCCAAGTGCCGGGTCAGTAAGAATTACTGGGCTGGGACTTAGAAAAATATAGAAAGGTTGGCTCATCTCCTTGAGATAATATAGTCTTGCTGACGATGTAATGATTTGAAAATCGGCTGCATTAGCCCCCAAGTGCCGTGGTGCATGCTTGCAGTGACATGGGACTTGCATACTTGATATAAATTGTATTTGAATAGTGTAGCCCCCAAGTGTCGGGTCGTCTGCCTACGACGACTCGGGACTTATGTGAGAATAATATGACTCACCACAATTTGTTGAATGAATCTTTGACCGTGGTTGTAATATAACCCGGAATGAATATCCTGGAATAATTCTTGTCTTTGACATGAAATCCATGCTTGTGGTTGCAATGCAACCCGAAAAATATATGTTTGAGAAATCCATGAGTGTTGTAGTATACTACAGAGCACAATTAAAGAAATCCGGGAACCGGTCAATTAGATGACACGACATTATATCTGATAGGGCGGCTCTTGAAAATAATGAATTCTCCAAGCCGGCTTGAAAACCCCAATCATTTAGTACTAGTTATGATATACCATGAAGATCCAGCCAGGTTGGCTATTAAAGATCCATTTGCTCTTGCAGAATACTTAATGGCGGCTCATCTTAAGAGATAAAACATTTTTTGTAATAACTCATGTGCCAGTTCTGCTGGGCTGACTCGCCACTTAAAATTCTTTAGCAGTACAGGGTCTCTATCGAGATTGGCCATCAATTTCTTTGAGCGGCTTAGTGTCTCTGAGCGAGATTAACTGAAAGGAAGTGTGACGTCCTAGAAGAGACATGGCAGGGCATGAGTACCCTAATAGCCCATAAGCTGCCTCTCACGTGGCATAAATCTGTTGTTTTAACTTTAAACAGTGCAGGGTCCTTGAAGGATTAACTGTCTAAGAGTATGAACGGGCCACATAGCGGAGAGTCGGCAGTAGATGGGAGAGTTTATCCTTGCTTTCCGTAAGACGAACCTCACGTGACAAGAACTGCCGTTTTAACCTTAACCAGTACAGAGTCTCTATTGAGATTGACCGTCAATTTCTTTGAGCTGGCTCAGGGTCTCTAGGCCAGATTAACTGGTAAGAGTTCGGCGGGTCACTTAGCGGAGCAGCATCAACTTATAGGCAGGTTTAACCCTGTTTGGCTTAAGAGCTGATCAAGAGGGTATGTAAGCTAAACCTGGTGGATTGGAAGCCCCCAAGTGACCTTTGTTGATGGAGTCAACTATTTGGCTTAAGAGCCGACCAATAGGGTGTGATAAGCTACACCCGGTGGGTGGGAAGCCCCCTGGACGATCATGTTGATGGAGTCAACTATTTGGCTTGAAAGCCGCCCGATAGGGTGTGATAAGCTACACCCGGTGGGTGGGAAGCCCCCTGGACGATCATGTTGACGGAGTCAACTATTTGGCTTGAAAGCGAACTGTCGTGGATTTAGAGCGTCGGGTGATCTCTCTGGCCAGGTCTTCATCCTCAGGTAACTCGCCCCAGGTCAAATAGGCCAAATAAGGAATTGTCCAATCGGGGATAGCGTGCAGAGCCACCACTAATTCTGCCTTCGGGTCAAGAACAACCAAATCTTCCTCTGAAGGTATCATGACAGTCGGATGGTGTAAGACGTCCAGAAAGACATTAGGCGGCACCGGCTTACGTTGGGAACCTAGCCGTGATAAAGCATCAGCCGCCTCGTTCTTGCGACGATCAATGTGATCTACCTGATACCCTTTGAAGTGACCCGCAATAATATCAACCGCCTGCCTATAAGCCGCCATCCGTGGGTCTTTGGAGTCCCAAGTGCCAAAAACTTGCTGAGCCACTAGATCTGAGTCGCCCAAACACCTGACCCGGCTCAAATTCATCTCCTTGGCTAATCTAAGACCATGAAGCAAAGTCTCGTACTCAGCCGCATTGTTAGTGCAGGGGAACATCAGCCGAAGCACATAACAAAACTTGTCACCCTTGGGGGATGTCAGAACAACCCCCGCTCCGGACCCCTCTAACTGCTTGGATCCATCAAAGTGTATAGTACAGTATGTGTTATCCGGCTATTCTTCGGGAGCTTGACACTTTGTCCAATCATTTATGAAATCCACCAAAGCTTGGGATTTGATTTCCGTGCGAGGAACATACTTTAAATTAACAGGTCCCAACTCTAATGCCCATTTAGCAATCCTTCATGTGTCTTCTCTGTTTTGGATAATATCCCCCAATGGAGTAGAACTGACCACAGTTATCTGGTGCCCTAGAAAGTAGTGTTTTAACTTGCGGTTGGCCATGAAAACTCCGCATACCAGCTTCTGCCAATGCGGATATCTTTGCTTAGATTCTTCTAGGACCTCACTGATATAATAAACTGGCCTTTGCATGGGATAATCCTTCCCAGCCTCCTTGCGCTAGACCACAATTGCAACGCTGACTGCCCTGTTGTTAGCCGCCACATAAAGGAGCAACGGTTCTTTCTCACCCGGAGCGGCTAACACTGGCGGCTCAGTCAGCTATTTCTTAAGCGCCTCAAGTGCTTCACCCGCCGCTTTGCTCCAGACAAACTTGTCTGTCTTCTTCATCATTTGATATAAAGGAATAGCCTTCTCTCCAAGGCGGCTTATGAACCGGCTCAACGCAGCAATCCGCTCTGCCAGGCGCTGAACGTCATTAATGCACGCCGGCTCTCGTAGAGAAGTAATAGCCCTGATTTTATCCGGGTTAGCCTCGATGCCATGCTTAGAGACCAAGAAACCCAAAAGCTTTCCTGCTGGAACCCCAAAGACACACTTGGTCGGGTTAAGCATCATCTTGTAGACCCGGAGATTGTCAAAGGTTTCCTTTAGGTCCTCCAAAAGAGTCTCCTTCTTTCTTGATTTGACTACGATGTCGTCCACATAAGCATGAACATTACGGCCAATTTGACTCTGAAGGCAGTTCTGTACGCACCGTTGATAAGTCGCTTGGGCACTCTTGAGCCTGAAAGGCATAGAGACATAACAGAATGCCCCAAAGGGTGTAATGAACGCCGTCTTCTCATGGTCTTTCACTGCCATCTTGATCTGATGATAACCGGAATAAGCATCCAAGAAGCATAAGCTTTCACATCCTGCTGTAGCATCAATGATCTGATCAATACGTGGGAGGGCAAAGGGATCAGCCGGATAAGCCTTGTTAAGGTCCGTGTAATCCACACACATACGCCATGTGCCGTTCTTTTTGAGAACCAACACTGGGTTAGCTAACCATTCCGGGGGAAAAACTTCAACAATAAAACCTGCAGCCAAGAGCCGGGCAACTTCTTCCCCAATAGCCTTGCATCTCTCCTCATTGAACCGCCGCAGAAACTGTTTGATCGGCTTAAACTTTGGATCCACATTAAGGTTGTGCTTAGAGAATTCTCTCGGTACACCTGGCATGTTAGAGGGCTTCCATGCAAAGATGGCCCAATTCTCACGGATGAATTCGATGAGCGCGCTTTCCTATTTGGGATCCACATGAGCTCCAATGATGAACTGCTTAGATGAGTCGCCCAGATTGAAATCTACTGCCTTGGTATCATCTCCTGAAATCTTAGGGGCGGCTCAACCTTCGTGGTTGGCTTCTTCAGGGGGTCATATTCTCCGGATCAACATTCTCCTTATAAAACTTAAGCTCCTCCTGGGCGCAACTGGACTCTGCGTAAGCCGCATCTCCTTCTTCACACTCAATAGTTGTGTTTCGGTTACCATGAATGGTGATGGTACCATTTAAGTCAGGCATCTTGAGCTGTAAGTAAACATAACAGGGACGAGCCATGAACTTAGCATAAGCCGACCGTCCAAACAAGGCATGATAAGGGCTCTTGATCTTAACCACCTCAAACTATAAGGACTCCACTCTGTAGTTGTATTCATCGCCGAAAGCCACTTCCAAAGAAATCCTGCCCACCGGATGCGCCGACTTACCCGGCACCACACCATGAAAAATAGTGGACGAAGGTTTTAAGTGCTTGTCGAGCAACTTCATCCGTCGGAAGGTGTCATAATAAAGGATGTTTATGCTGCTGCCGCCATCCATGAGCACCTTGTTCAACATATACCCACCCACTTGGGGGGCTACAACCAAAGCCAGCCGCCCCGGGTCATCAACGCGTGGCAGGTGATCTTCATGGCTCCATGTTATGTCATATTTAGACCACTTTAGATATTGTGGAAGAGCCAACGTAACCGCATTGACCGCCCGTTTTCGCAACTTCTGATCTCGTCTATTGAGACTAGTCATGAAGACGTGGTACTGCCCGGAGCTGAGCTGCTTCGGGTTACTCAGAAAACCGGATTGATTCCGCTATTGTTGCTGTTGTTGATTATTATTACCAGAGTGCGGCTACTGTCCCCCATGATTATCCTGACCCGGATGACCGGATGCTGAACCGCCAGAACCAAATCCGGCTCCTGACCCGCCATGTCCTGGGCCGCCTGGCGGTCCGCCACCGCAATGGTTAGGTTGTGTGACATACCGCTTGAACTTCTGCATAAAAGAACAACTCTCCCATGTATGATTTGCCGGCTTATCAGGCAAACTGTGATTCGGACAAGGTCGCTTAAGCAACTCTTCCATGTTCGAGGAAAAATTATCCCTGCCCGAGGGCGGTCCAAACCTCCTGTTGCCCTTGGGATGATTCTGCTGGGCATTTGTGTTGGCCACCAGCTCTGATCCTGCTTCTGGATTCTTGCGCTTACTCTAGCTACCATTGTTCACCGCACCCTTGCCTTGGTTACCCTTCATGCCTTGACTAGCCTTTTCCTCATCAGAACCCGGATCCTTCGTGCTGTCTGAGTCGGCGTATTTTGTGAGAGCCGTCATGAGCTCTCCCATGTCCTGACATGTACGCTTGAGCCGACCAAGTTTCTACTTTAGAGGAATAAAGTGTCAGTTCTTCTCTAAGATCAAAACTGCTTGAGCCGTCGTGATCTGCTCTAATGAGTGAATAATTGTCGAGACCCGCCCTACCCAATGATGAGCCAACTCGCTCTCCTGTTGGACACAGTGATCAAGATCCACAATAGTCATAGGCTGCTTGCACATCCCTTGAAAGTTTTTAATGAATTGAGCCCTGAGCTCTGCCCATGAATTGATGGTGTTAGGTGGTAACCCCTTTTGCTATGTATGAACCGGGCCTTCAAGCATCATGACGAAATACTTGGCACAAACTGCCTCACTAACATACAACATCTCCATGGCCAGTTCATAGCTTTCCACCCAGGCCTCTCGGGGTAAATCAGCGGTGTAGTTTGGGACCTTGCGGGGACCTTGCGGGGACCTTGCGGGGACCTTTGAAGTCCTTTCGCAACCTCTCCCTCCGGAGAGCCGGCGATAGACACGGCAGCCCTCCCGTCCTGGGGGTTACTCCTGCCCCTATGGAAACGGAAGGCCCGGGCTCTTCGTAAGCCGGCCTAGCCGGCGCCTCTTGCGGGCTTCCCGCATGGTTTACACATGCCTGTGTATCTCTTTGCGGCCGGTGACCCATTGGAATCTCTCTGTGATGGTTGCTACTGGAACCTGCTAGTGACTCGTAGCGCCGGCTAAAACTATGGCTAGGAAGAGGGGTTGAATGGACGTGGCTCCGGCTATGAGCGTATCTCTCCTGTTGGGACATGGCCGTCTGCAAGTACCCGATGGCGTTCCGCACATCCTCTGCAAAGGGTGCTTCATTCGGGATAGGGATCGTCTCAAGCCCGGTGGCAGCTGCTACCATATTCTCGACCGGATTAGAATAATGACCCGTCGGCGTTGGAAAGCCCCCAGGCGAAGCTTGGTTACCTTGGGCCAGATGAGTCGTCGGCCGTTCCGTTGGGCAGCTCTCGGGCGCGCCCGCGGGTCGCCCTGCGCCAGGGGTATTGAATAGGTCCCTCGCTTCATAATGCTCTGGTAGACGGGACTGATGCCTCCTCCGGTGTACCGCCACTCCTGACATTTGCTCCAGCCCTAGACGGAAAGCATCTGTCTTGATACGTTTTGCCTCTTCTTCCATCTGGACCTGCAGCTCAGCCATCCTTTGTCGTTCCTCTGCCATCCGGCCCTTGATCCTTGCAATCTCTAGATTCCGAGTTGCTTGATTATCTGGTGTGACTTTAGTGGCCATGAGAGCTGCGAGTTCATCCATCAGCTCCACAAGAACTTGAGCTGGCGGCAGTGGGTTATCACCCGAAGTGGCGGCTCCCGCGGCTGCGTTACTTGCGGCTGGGGCTGATCCCGCCATGAACACCACCGCATGAACCGGAGGTTTCATAACATTCGAATCAAAGCCATCCAACTCAGGTTATACATCATCATAGCACCCAAGGCCGCCGTTGCGGAGTTGGTACACTGATTCTGTTTCTCCACTTGAAGATTCATCTTCTGAATAAACAAGGGTTTCCTGTGACCCGGACGCTTCCAGATCCATACCTTGAGTGAAGCCTACAAAGACATGCCTTTGACCCGGATCGGCGTGGGCAGGCTGCACGTTACTTGCAGATTGGAGACGCCAAGCCGGCTCGACGATGTTGGTGCAGACGTCCGGCCCGGGTGTAGATCCATTAGCCCTTCCGATGAAAACGTGGATCCCGCCGAACGGAACCCGGAATCCATACTCCATGGACTCAGCGTCAAGCCCCCAACGAGCATCATCGATGTAGAACCGGCCGCGACGACTCTTGCTCATCCTTCCGACCACGTATCCTTCGAGCCCTGGGAGAGAGCCCTTTGAGAACTCAACACCACCAAGCGCAAGCCCCACGGTGGGCGCCAACTGTCGTGGATTTATCACGGCAGATGTTCGGGTGAACGGACTTGGATTCGAGGCCATCGCTAACGTGATGTACTCAAAGGGGTTGATTGGGATGAAGGACACGAGTTTACCTAGGTTCGGCCCCTCAAGTCGAGGTGATAGCCTACGTCCTGCTTGTTCTTGTATTGCTTGTTGTATTGATTACAAGGAAGCTAAAGCTTGACCTAGTTCTCGATGACCTGACCTCTAAGTCGCCCCGGGTCTGCCTTTATATAGGAGGTCAGGACCACGGGTCTTTACAATTGTCTAACTGAGTCTCATTGTCTATCCGAGTCTTCCTCTATCTTCTTGCCCAAGCTGTCCCCGAGCGGCTTACACGCCCGGGTCTTCTCTGTCCGGGCCACCTTGCGGCCCACACCTTGAGCCGCTTATCTTCCTGGGCCGTAGACTTTACGGCTCACCCTTGGGCCAGCTCACGAGCCATCAATGTGACCCGGAACCTTAATGGCGGGTCATATTGCGGGGTTATATCCCCAACACCGACCGATAGGGTGTAATAAGCTACACCCGGTGGGTGGGAAGCCCCCTGGACGATCATGTTGACGGAGTCAACTATTTGGCTTGAAAGCCGACCGATAGGGTGTGATAAGCTACACCCGGTGGGTAGGAAGGGCCCTGGACGATCATGTTGACGGAGTCAACTATTTGGCTTGAAAGCCGACCGATAGGGTGTGATTTGCTACACCCGATGGGTGGGAAGCCCCCTGGATGATCATGTTGACGGAGTCAACTTTTTGCATCATCTTGTAAGTCGCCATCTTGTAATGAAGAAAATGGCAGAAGCCTCCAAGTGACTTTATGATGATCCCATGAATCCGGGCACCCATGTTTGAACGGTATATCTCGGCGGTTCGTCCTCTTGGGCAACTTTTTAATTCTTCCACCAATAATTTAATAGCCCCAAGGATTGGGTTTTCTCTTGAAAACGACCAAATGTGTCTCGTCGTGTCTGTAGCCCCCAAGTCTTAAGTTTGACTCGAAGAGGCGGCTTGAGAATCTCCACTGATAGTTGAGGTTGGCTGTGGCTGGTTATAGATGATCCTGTTTTGTTTCAATAATCCAGTCGATGGTTCATCCCAGCTGGTTGTTGAAGTGAACCAAACTGTAGTGGCGGCGACTTGCGCGCCTATCCGTTGGGCGGCTCATATCGATGAGCACTGCACCGATATGTTGATGTAGATCAAACTGTGGGTGGCGTCTTGCGCACGTCCGTTGGGCGGCTCGTACAGGCGAGCAATGCACCAATATGTCGATGTAGACTAGACCACAGGGGCAGCAACTTGAGCATGTCCATTGGGTGGCTCTTCCAACTGTATGTGGCCCCAGCGTGTTGATATAGATATAGAAGTCACTCGAGGCGTTGCAAACCGGTGTGGTTGCAAGAAATGACCACGATGTTGTAAAACGGTGCGGACGCGAGAGACGGCCATGACATTGTAAACCAACGGAGATGGCGAGAGAGAGCCACGATGTTGTAAGCCGGCGCATGCGCTTGAGGTGGCCGCGGCATTCTAAGCCGGCGCACGATTCCGGTGAATAACTCGACATAGACGACCACCTGTGCAAAATGATGTTGGCACACCTCCATCTCCGCGATATAGTGGCACTTTGGCAACGAGTAATTGTCCTGTTTTTTTGATCTCATCCAACCGCACCCCACCTCTATCTTTATTATCCTCCAACTGGCCGCACAGGATGGAGGCAAGGGGCAAGCGTCGATGAGGGGGAGTTGCGGGGGTAGAGACAACACGGCAGGGCGACTTGGAGACCGCAGCAGCTCTGGGTGCGGCCGTTTGACCCGACGGCGGAGGCGGCTCAGCGCGAGCGAACGGAGGCAGGGCAAGCAGAGAACCGGAGGCCGCAACGGTGACTTACTATGGCTGCGACCGGTTGTTGCGGAGGTGGGGCAGCTCAAGCCCGATGCGACTCCACCGCTGCTGGGTCGGCTCGCGGCGGCTCAAGCCAGGGGCGAAGGCGCGTGACGGCCAGGCGGTTTGGCGAGGCGATGAGGCGAATTGGTCGGCGGCTCAGACACACGAGATGTGGCGAGTTGGCTGGCGACTCAACCGACGCGGGAGGCGGATGACAGGTGCGGCCGTTTGAGGTCACAGGAGAGGCAAGACACAGGACGGTCGACGCGCGATGCAGCCCAGGGGCGGCTCGCAGCAGAGCCGGCGACTCGAGGAAGCCGTGGCCAGCCTAGAGTGCGACAGGAAGGTAAACCAGCGATGCGGTGGGAGGCCACGGCGGTCGATGGATCGTGGCAGCAGCTGAGGCTGCAACGGGCGAGTCAAGGGCGATGCGGGGGCGGCTTTATGCCTGACGGCGACGCGCAGACGGCTCGGCGATGACAATGCGATGCAGAGTCATCATGCAAAGAGATCTGCGTAGGCAAGTTGTGTGAGGTGATGTGGTGGTGGCAGCGGCGCTGCGGCAAAGTGGGGTCAAGGTGGCCGGCTCAGGATGGAGGCCATTGCGGCAGCGACTTGAAGCAGCAAAGGTCCGCAGCAGGCTGACAAGGGGAAACCGGCAAGCGAAACCGCGGTGACGGGGCGGCTTGGAAACGGCTGACGGTGACTTGCAGGCGGGCCACTGGCCGTTGTGGCGACGGCTGGACTTAGTGAGGCAGCTTGGAGGTGTCGAGTCACAACAGCGGATGCGAGAACCAGTGGAGATGTGCCAGAGATGCAGCCGGATGCGGCTGGCACATAGCCGGCACGGGCACATGCGCGTGCGAGCCGCAGCAGGGCCGGGTGCAGTCAGACGACGCACAAAGCCACCACAATGTCTCAGGCGCGCCGGTGACTCAGGCGCGGAGCCGAAGGAGCGAGGCGATGACGGGCCGGCGACTCAGGCGAGGTGGGCCGACGACTCAGGCGCGGAGCCAGAGGAGCGAGGTGACGGTGGTGATTCGCAAGCGCAGTGGCGCAGCAGGAGCAACGGCTGGTCGAGACGCGTCAGAGGCAGGAGCCGTAGAGGTGGGGTGAAGCTAGCACCCGAGGTGGAGGCTAGCACGGCGAGACGGGGACGGCTCAGAAACGGCCGTGGTGTCGGGCGACCGAGTGGAGCATCCGGCTTGGAGCGAGGCTCGGTGGGTGAACGAGGCGGGTCGACGGAGGAGTCCGAGCCCGTGGACAATTCGCTCCCTGGTCGTGGCCCTCTTTTTTTGGTAGTCACATGTTAGACCAACGTAGCAGCTTTTCCTTTCCTTAATTCATGAATTGGCCTCATGATAGCTTCGACTGATTTCCTTGGGACTATACGATAGCCACAGCAATTTTGGCGAATCTAACAGAATAGCTCCTACTCTAATATAGATGGATGAAACTCCTGTAGCACTTGGTTTCTTGCGGGGGGTGTAGAAGAGATCAACCCAGCTTCGATGCATCGCCTGGTCACGTGTGACAGTGCACGTCACGCAACCCTAAATTTCCCATGATCTTAGTCTCGTGGGTACCTTTTCGAATGCTCGTCAAGAAGACGATGTAGACCCTTTTGCACCGGCTCTTATCCAACCGGTCAATTGGAAATTTCTCGATCCCTGAAAGAGAATTCCCTCCAAGAACATAACACCACCGTGCGGCTGCCCCACGGTGGGCGCCAACTGTCGTGGATTTGTCATGGCAGATGTCCGGGTGAACGGACTTAGGTTCAGGGCAAAAATGCAACTATGTGGTGGCTTGAAGGGGTTGATCGGAATCGAGAGATGCGGAGTTTACCCAGGTTCGGCCCCTCTGATGGAGGTAAAAGCCTACGTCCTGCTTGTCTAGTATTGATGAGGAAGGAGATCTTTCGGTTACAAGGGTGCTGTTTTGCTACCTCTCATCACGAGAGTCTCTAATCTCTTGTTTATCTAAGACCTGTCTATGAGACATCTAAAAACTTGACCCTCTTGGGGTGACCCGCCCCTCCTTATATAAGCTGAAGGGGTGGCTTACATGTAGAGTCTAAGTCGTATTGAGACAACCTATTATGACATCCCGTCGTGGGATTCTCTTCATGGGCTCCTGAGTCACCGGGCGGCTTACGCCGGGTGGCTTAAACCCGGAGACTCATCTTTAGGGACTCATCTTCAGGGGCTTACAACCGGAGAGTCATCTTCAGGGACTCACAACCGGAGAGTCATCTTTAGGGACTCACAACCGGAGAGTCATCTTCAGGGACTCACAACCGGAGAGTCATCCAGGGACTCACAACCGGAGAGTCATCCAGGGACTCACAACCGGAGAGTCATCCAGGGACTCACAACCGGAGAGTCATCCAGGGACTCACAACCGGAGAGTCATCCAGGGACTCACAACCGGAGAGTCATCTAGGGACTCACAACCGGAGAGTCATCCAGGGACTCGCAACCGGAGAGTCATCTTCAGGCCGGGTCATAACTATCACCGGGTTATAACTGTCTCCTGAGTCATACCGCGTGGTATATCCCCGACAGTTACCCTCTGACGGGGATATACCCCATGGTATGACCCGGCCTGGTATGACCCGGCCTAGCGACTCACGGGAGACCCGGCCGAATACATGACATCTTATTAATGACCCGGCCAGGCAACTCACAGGAAACCCATTAAAGACATGACATCTTATTTATGACCCGGCAAGCGGGTCACAGGATGACCAAAGCCCAAGACCCGGCGGGTGAGCCGGCGCCAGGCGGCTCACAAGAGAAGGCCCATAGGAGAAGGCCCACAAGAGAGAAGGATTCCCTTAAAGAAAATAAGACCCGGAACAGGATTCGTGAGAGACTAGTCCTAATCCTACTCCTAGTAGGACTCTATTTGTAAACCTACCCTCTCCACTTATATATGGAGGGGTAGAGCACCCCTAGAGGGACAAGTTCTCAAGAGACACAAGTCTACAAGTTTAGACAACACAAGAGATTAGAGGCACAAGATATTAGAGGTAGCAATTAGAACCCTTGTAACCGAGAGATCTTCATCATCATCAATACCAGACAAGTAGGATGTAGGCTTTTACCTCCATCGGAGGGGCCGAACCTGGGTAAAACTCTGTGTCTTCTCGATTTCGATCAACCCCTTCAAGACGCCACGTAGTTTCATCTCGCCCCGAACCTAAGTCCGTTGACCCGGACATCTGCCGTGACAAATCCACGACACCCTTCGTGGGTTGAAGACTCCATGAACGTGGATGTACGATAGCACCACCTATCGAAACCATGGGAAAGATCATCGTTTCACCAATTGCGTTTGATCTTCCTACCCTCTCATTACTTAGATGCTTGTCTTTACTTTCCGCTGCAATACTCGTAGACATGCATGTGTAGGGTGTACTTGACTTGCTATGAATGCTAAAATCTGCCAAGACTTAAAATTGGTAAAAACTAGATTTTTAATTGGTCAAGTAGTCTAATTCCACTCCATCTAGCACTACTTTTGATCCTACACTTGGTGGTTTTGATAATTCATGACAACATACATTGTCTCTTGGACTAATACTTTCATCTAGTGTATTTCAGATAAAGTCCATAAAAGAGATGGGTTGGCAAAAAGGAGTGTGGAGAATATCCCCATGAAGAAGAAGGAGAAGGAATAGCATTGGCAAAGCTTCAAGCAAGACGACTCTAGATTTTACTTTGTGAGATATCACTTTGAGTCCATAGGAAAGCCAATACTATTAAAAGGGGGTGAGGTACTATTCGTGAACAATATGCTCCACGTGCATAAGTGATAGTCACCAAAGACACCCACAAGCTCTTCCACAAAAGTTTGCTGAAAGCCAAATATTCAAAATCGGTGCAACCAACAATTCCCACTTTGTGTCACCGATTCCCAAATTCAGACAAGCCCATGCCAAACCCTAGCCATTTGGTGCAACCGATTCCGCTTTGATGCCTCCGAGTTTGGGTTGCCAATTTCCTGTTACCTCTATTCACAAAATCGGTCCCACCAAATTTGTTGGATCAGCGTCACCAAGTTACGCAATCTGACCGTTGGTCACCTAATCGGTACAACTAAGATTTATATATCAGTCTCACCGAGATTCAAAAGTTGTCACCTTTTGGTCACTCAGTACCACCGATATTCACACATCGGTGTCACCGAGTTGGTTACTTACGGTGTAACCATTAGATTTTTAGAGATGTCTATATATGCCCCTCCACCACCACTCACTCGAAAGAGAAGCACTCAGAATAGATCCCCACCTATCCTATCAGTTTTTTGAGAGAGAGCCACCTACTCATGTGTTGATATCATGCCATTCCATTCCAACCATATGTATCTTGATCTCTAGCCTCCCAAAGTTGCTTTCCACCCAATCAATCTCTTCCAACAAAGCCACAACTATGAGAGAGTGATTGAGTGTTGAGGAGTCTATCATCTTGAAGCATAAGAGCAAGGAGTTCATCAACATTATCGAGCCTATTACCTTTTGGAGGGTGGTGCCTCCTAGATTGGTTAGGTGTCGCTTGGGAGCCTCCTACTTCGTGTTGTGGACTGAACCAAGAAGTTTGTAAGGGCAAAGAGATCGCCTACTTCGTGAAGATCTACCCCGAGTTAGGCTAGTCCTCCGTGAACGTAGGCCATCATGGAATAGTCAAGGTTGCTACTTCGTGGACCCTTATGGGTGGAGCACTCCGTGGACTCTTGCGACTGTTACCTTTCGTGGGTTGAAGACTCCATAAACATGGACATACGATTGCACCACCTATTAGAACCACAGAAAAATCTTCGTGTCCTTCATGCATTTGATATCCCTATTTCCATGTGTAATGTCTTTACTTTTCGCTGCTATACTTGATGACTTGCATGTGTTGGGTGTACTAGACTTGCTATAATTGCTAAAATATGCCAACACTTAACTTTGTACCTGATACGTCTCCAACGTATCTATAATTTATGAAGTATTCATGCCATGTTTACAATAATTCTATATGATTTTGGTATGATTTTATTAAAACTAACCCGGACTAATGTTGTTTTCAGCAGAACTATCATGGTGTTGTTTTCGTGCAGAAATAAAAGTTCTCGGAATGAGATGATAATTTACGGAGAATATTTTTGGAAAATATAAAAAATACTAGAGCGAAGAGACACCGGAGAGGAAGGCCGAGGAGGCCATAAGTCTCAGGGGCACGGCCACCCCCTAGGGCGCGCCCCCAGGCTTGTGGGCCCCTCGGGAGTCCACCGACCTCCCTCTCAGCTCGATAAATCCTCAAATATTCCAAAACCCCCAAGGCATAACCTAGATCGGGAGTTTCGTCGCTGCACACCTCCAGAGCCACAAAAAATCAATCTTGGCCCTCTCCGGCACCCTATCGGAGGGAGTCACCATCACTGAAGGCCATCTTCATCGTCCCGGAGGGGCCATCAACACCATGAAGGCCAAGGACCAGAGGGAGAACCTCTCCCCATTGAGGGGGGAAGCCATGGAGGATGAAGCACTAGGGGTAGATCCTCTCCCCCTCTCTCCCGGTGATGCCGGAGTGCCACCAGGGGAACATCGCTGCGGTGATCGTCTTCATCAACATCACCTTCTTCATCACCATCCTCATCTCCTTTTAGCGGTCCACTCTCCCGCACCCCGCTGTAATCACCTACTTGAACATGGTGCTTTATGCTACATATTATGATCCAATGATGTGTTGCCATCCTATGATGTTTTGAGTATATTACTTTTGTCCTTTGGGTTGATTCATGATCATGATAGGTTTGAGTTGCATGTTTTATTATTGGTGCTGTCCTATGGTGCTCTCCGTGTCGCGCAAGCGTGAGGGATCCCCGCTATAGGGTTTGCAATATGTTTATGATTCGCTTATGGTGGGTGGCATGAGTGACAGAAGCACAGACCCGAGTAAGTAGGTTGTTTGTGTATGTGAATAAAGAGGACTTGATACCTTATAATGCTATGGTTGGGTTTTACCTTAATGATCTTTAGTAGTTGCAGATGCTTGCTAGAGTTCCAATAATAAGTGCATATGATTCAAGTAGAGAAATTATGTTAGCTTATGCCTCTCCCTCATATAAAATTGCAATAATGATTTCCAATCTTGTTAACAATTGCCTAGGATAATTCCGCACATCGACCCATCATTATTCCACACTCGCTATTTGTAATATATTGTAATATTATGATAACAACACCTATACTTATATTTTAGTTCTCCGATATCTTGCAAATCTATCCTCTTCATACCCACAACGTAGTTTCATTCCTCGTTTCTAGTTGGAAGCAAACGTTTGGTGTACGTAGGGTTGTATCGGTGGCAGCTAGGACTTGAGAGAATATTGATCTTACCTTTATCTCCTTGTGGGTTCGACACTCCATACTTATCACTTCCACCTTTGGAAATTGCTACGATGATTCCTTGCACTTGGGTATTATCAATACCTTGTGTAGATTTTAAATTCCTGGTACTACTCTATTCACCCCCTCTAGACATACTCTTCTAGTGATCCCACAACACTCCTGCAAAATTAAATATGAAGCAATGTCAATGGAAATGTGATTCGACTCCCAGGAGCATATGCTCCTAGGGCCTAAAAATGAAATTTAATGGAAAAAATCAAGAAAAAAAATCATGTGTGTAGTTAGTCACATTAAAATGCTACCTGCAAATTTTGAGGCAAAAATGTGAAGCATGTTGGCTTGTGCAAAAAAAAATTCAACAGAAAAAGTTACCTCAAAATGTCACTCTAAATTTGGTTTTTTGCCGATGAAACACCGCCGCTACGCTTCGTGTGAAATTTGTCATGCATGCTTGCGATACTAACATAAACATCTACAAAAAAATTCACAATTTTTCGAAAACATTTTGTGTACCTTTTTGCGTCATTGTTCACCCGAGAGCATATGCTCCCAGGAGCCAAAACACCGCTCCCGCAATGTCAATAACTATCTTTTGTTTCATACTATTGCATGTCGTACAAAATGTTTGAACGAACCTGGCTCAAGTTATCGGCGAATTGTCGTCGTTTTCTCATGACAGATGCCATGGGTAGGCTTATCGTAGGTGGTTGGGGCCGAAGGAGGCCGTCGGGCTTCGGGTGCGAGATTGGGCACAAGCGGTGGTGACACACAATGTACCCAGGTTCAGGGACCTCCTAGTCCTGTTTGATCTAGTTGGATGGTTTGATGTGTTTACAAGGATGCTCCTAGAGTTGTGTCTAGAGGAGGAAGAAGGAGCAACCGACTCGTCTTCCTCCGGTGCTAGAGATGATGTGTAAGGAGAGTTCCGTGTGGGTGTGTGCGAGTGATCGTGTGTCCCCGTTGCATGGGGGGCTCGGGTTTTTTTTATAGGCCAACCCCCCGACTCTATAATATTCCTAAGGTACAAAGGTGGGGGACCCGGCTGGCAGCCTCTCCGGCTGACCAGGGGGTCCCGCCCTTCGAGCCTTCTCATCGTCGGTAGGGTCCACCAGCTGGGCGGTCTTGTCGCTCGCTGGGGCCCGCCAGCCGGCTCTGCGATTGGCCCTTGCCCACCTGCCGCGGCACGGGTCGCCCGGCAGGCGTCGCCTAGTGCCAGCCGGCCAAAGTCTCCGGTATGGACGGCTACATTGTAGCCACGCCGGGGCAAGTAATCGAGTGGGCGAGGGCGTGCCGCCACTGTTCCCCCGCTCGGTTGCGCTCGCCAAGGCAGCGGCCTGGACGGCCAGACTATAGCCATGCGCACCCATGCGTCAGCGTCCACTGTGGCCACAGTGCCGCCCATCATGGCGGTCGCGTCGTGTCGTCGTACCCGGAGGCAGCCGACCGCACCCAGCCGGCCGGGGGTCAAGCCGGCTCCTTGTCCTGTTGTCCATGTCGCCAGCCAGTGGCAGCTCGAGCCGGCCGTGCCCCAGACGGCCGTGGGCAGCCGATCGCATAGTTTTTCTTTGAAGCGGGGAGGAAGAATCCTGTTGCTTTGGCCTACCCAGGGGTATTAACCTAGTCAGTAGTCTCCGAAGCAGGCGGGGGCCGGGGCCCGTGTCCGGCAGACAGAGGCTAGCCGGTGGCTTCCCCCCAGCGGTACCCGCCTCCAGTGTGAAGCCGAAGGGCCAGCTGGGTCGGCCATTGGACCCGACGCCTCAGGATCTGGCGCGTCACCTCGGGACCCGAGCCGGCCCGCCGCGCGCCATGTGGAGGGTAATGATGCGGCGGGCCCCGCGCACGTGGGGAGACATGACGACAGCCAGGGCCTAGCCCGCTAGGCCCCAGGCGTAGCCCAGTAGGCTTCGGGACGCAGGCCAGGATCCTCTACGCCCCGAAGCGGCCGTTACGGCCCGGGCCGCCCACTCATGCACGGATTTTCCGGGGGAGTGGGCGTAGTTAATCCCCACATCCCCTGGTCATGGCCTCCCCTTTAAAAGGGGAGGAAGGGCAGGGGGCGGAGATACCTGCACCCCCTTTCCCTGCTTGCTTCTTTCCTCTCCGCCTTCTTCTCCCCCTCGCACACCACCGCTCTTGAGCCCACAAATGAACCCACACGCCGCCGTTCCGCCGCAATGGCCGACGGGAGCGGAGGATGCTGGGCCATATCCATCATCACCGAGGGGGACATCACGGACCTCCACCACGCGTGCATGCTGCCGTCGGCGGAGTGCGTGGTTGCGTGCGTGCCAGGCGACAAGGTGGTGCCGGCGTCACAGCCAGGGGAACATGTCGTCTTCCTCTGGCATTTCTCCTGTGGTTTCGGGCTCTCAGCGAGCCACTTCTTTTAACTGCTCATGGACACCTTCGACCTCCAACTGCACCACCTCGGCCCCAATGCGATCCTCTACCTCGTCGGCTTCATGACGTTGTGCGAGGGGTACCTGGGGGTCCTCCCTTTCCTTGATCTCTTCAACGTCCTCTTCTACCTCAAGGCGCTGAAGAGCAGTGCCTACGGGGCATGGCGGTGTGCTGCCGCGGCACCGCGCGCTTCCCGCCCTTCTCTCTTATCGAATCCGTTAAGGGGTGGCATCGGACGTTCTTCTATGTGAAGAACGCCGACCCAAACCTGGACTACATCCGGCTGCCGCCGTTCGTCGACGCGCAGTCCTTCAGGATGAACTGGCTGGGAGCCGCCCTGCGAGGCGTGACCCTGGCAGAGCTCGGCCGTCTCGCGTAGCTGAAGAGTGCCGAGGGGTTGGTCGCCTCCGATCTGGTGGCATCCTTCATCTAGCGCCGGGTGCTGCCTCTCCAGTTGAGGCCGCACCGGATCTGCGACATGTCCGGCCATTGAGACCCCTGCTGGCTGATGACCGTCGACCTGACGCCGTCTTAGGTGGCAACGCGGGTGAACGCCCTTACGACGTTCAAGCTGATGCCCGCGTTGTGGGCGTTTGGCATTGAGCCATACGACCGCATCAACCGTCCCCCTGGTAAGTATTCGACAAGATAGCTTCTCTTTGTTTGATTCTTTCCAGCCGGCAGCCAGCAATGGACCTTACTTCGCCGTGCTGACCGCAGCTGTTGGTGCGACGGAACATGCCGGATGGCCCGCACCCTCAAATCTTTGAGGCGGAGCGTGAACACTCAGACTCTAAAGACTACGAGCATGAAGGCCCACCGGAAGAGGGGGTTGACTCCTCGGAAGGAGTCAAGGAGCCGATAGACCCGCGAGCCGGTGACCCCAGTGGAGCTGAAGGGTCCGGCGCAGCTGGTGAGTTCCCTATTGGTCCCTCGATCAAGGACTGGATAGATGATGATGATGACGATGTGTGATGATTCTGAATGCGCCTCCCACCTCAGCTCAGCAGGTCCGGCATGGGCGGAGCAAGGAGCGGCCGGCTCAAGCCCCGGCCGCCGGAGTCGCTAGCCGGGCGAAGAGGCCGGCTCAGGAGGAGCCGGTGGCTCCGCCACCTGTCCCTACGTGGGTGAAGGTGGCCATGCGAAAGCCGCCGGTGCGCACCAAGCGGGCCTTGCCCATCATCACTGGGTAAGTTTTTCTTTTTCTTGCATGTGTTTCCTTCTGGGTCGTGAGCTTGTGGGTGATCGACCCTTGTGCACCGCAGGGACCCCATCGAGATCCATGAGGGGGAGTCGACGATGGACCCGATGGACGCCGCCAGCCGGCTGGTCCGCGAGCATGCGGCCACCCAACAGGAGGAGAAGAGGAGGCTCGCGAAGCTGCGAGCCTCATAGTCTGGGACGCGAGTCGGGGCCTCGCACTCTGGGACTTCGAGCGACAGGAGGCGTAGGAGGTCCGCAGACCCTGCGCGGGCGTCGGACTCGACAGTGGAATCGACCCGCCTGTCGAGGCCCCCATGCCTCCGTCCGTGGAGGAGGCGGCGGCCCGAACGAGGGCAGAGGCCACGGAGCCGGCCCTCGAGGCAGCCCTGCCGGAGGTGCCAGTCGCGACTCCGCCTGTGGCCGAGCTAGCCCAGGACGACGTGTCGGAGGTTCCAGCAGCCCTAGAGGCGGCGCCGGAGGCGACGTCAGAGGTAGTGTCAGAGGCAGCGCCGGAGGCGGCGTCAGAGGCAACACCAGAGGTGGCGGCCATGGAGACGGAGGTGCTGTCCGTCGTGGTTATCGCGTCGGAGCGACGGGAGGAGGAGGCGGCGACAATGCTGGGCGAGGGGCCTATGGCGGGCGACTCCCGGGCCCTCGCCGTCATCGACCCGCCCCCGATGGCCGGCACCGTGGCGAGCCTGGGGAAGGGCAGCAGCAGCAGCCGGGCCCGGAGGACCCTAAGGACCATGTAGGAGGTGCTCCAGGACTGGGAGGCGCTGGCACGCGTCCCAACTCTTCTAGCTCCCTAGGCAGAAGTCCTGATCCCCTCATTCAGGGAGTTAGGGAGTGTTCTGGACCGGTGCCGCCAGGAGCTGGCCCGATTCGCAGAGGCGGCAGACGCCACCCTGTGGCATGCGGAGGTAAGCACGGTCGCCTTTGTTAGACAGTCAGTGGGGGCGCCCAAGTGCATCCACTAGGTGTAGCCCCCGAGATGCGGGCCGGCTGACCGGCTGACGGGCAGCCAGGCCAGATCTCCTTGAGCGTCTTTTGACTCTGGCTCCGTGTGACAGGAGGGAAACTCCCAGTGGTAGAAGCTATTCGAGGAGGCGGTCTCCATCCACGACCGCGACAAGCATGGTTTCTACCGGCTGGAGGAGGAGTTGACGCCGGTGCAAGGTATGTCGATTTTTGCGAGAGGGGCGCGTAGCCCCTGGGAGCTGGGTCGGTTTTCTGATGGCCGGAGCAGACGTAGAAGGGCTGGCTGACGCCTCCTTTGTCTTGCAGATGAGCTGACCACCGTACGGACGGAGAAGACCGGGGTCGTCTCCGAGCGGGACCGGCTGGCGTAAAGCGTCCATGTGGTCACTCAGGAGAAGGACCGACTGGCCACACTGTTGGTGGATGGGGAGGCGGCCCAGGACTGCCTCAAGGCCGACATGGCGCGGGAGGTGACGGCCAAGGAAAAGGCCATCAAGGATGCGGCCAATGCCGCCTGGCGGACCGCCACCCTCCAAGGCGAGGTGAACCGCCTCTAGAGGTCACTCGAGTAGGTTAAGGGCTTCCTCGCCGAGGCGGAGGCGGCGCTGGCGTCGGAGAAGGATTCGTCGCTCCACTTTGCCATCGATGTGGACGACTCCATTGAACGCAAGTGTCTGTTTTTTCCTTTTTTTCCAGACAGTTGCCTTTTTCTTTGCTGGTTCTTGTTTTTGACTCGCTTCTCTCCCCTTTTTCCCTTTATTCGCTTAGGGCGCTTCCCGAAAACTTAGCGCCGCGCTGAGCGCGCCGTCGAGGAACACCGGGAATGCCTTCGGGCGCGCGGGCGCTCCATCGAGGAGGACATCGCGTGGGATGTGGCGGAGCTTGGGCTCGCCATTGAACACCGGCTGATCCACCTCGAGCGGAGCATGGAGTGGCTGAAGACGGCTGGCAAGGACATCATCGCCGCCTCATGGCTGGGCCGTGGCGGGGCGCCGGAGAACCGTGTGTCCTTGTGGCTGGAGTAGGCCCTGGCCCGACTCGAGGCCTGGAAGGCGTTAGCGGCCCGAGCCGGCACACAAATGGCGCTCCGGTTCGTCACGTCGTGGTATCGTGGCGCGGATTTGGGCCGGCTGGCCACTATGCGGGATGAGATGGCCAAGGAGCGGGAGGCCCGTGAGCCGGCCCTTGTCCGCCGGGCCAACGAGCTCGCATCGTACATTGACGCGGATGAGTTCCTGCCGGCCCTTAGCGAGGACGGCGAGCCGGTGCCTGAAGACTCCTTCGGCATCCCCCAAGGTCCGACGGACGAGGAGGTTGCCTATGAGAGCACCGACTCGAGCGGCGAGACGGCTGGGACCGCGGAGGCCGCTTCGAAGGCCAAGGAGGCCGACCCGAAGGCCGCAACCACCTCCGGGACGGGAGTCGAGCTGCCCAGCGACGCGCCGATGGCCTAAGCCCCCGGGCGTCCTATCTTTTTTTTCTTTCTCCTGCATGTTGGGCTTTAAGTCCACCCACTGGGGGTGTAATGTAATGAACCTTGATGGTCATGGGCCTCTTTTGTCTTTAAAATTCGTATTGTGAATATTTGGTGTATTTGCCTTATTGCGCGTGCTTGCTCGTCCTTACCCTTTTTCGCCCTTTTGGTTCCTTCTATTCCTCCCCTTTTCCCCTTTGGTTTTGACCCTGCCAGCTCGACAGCCAGGAGCTGGTCTATAGCTGGGTCGGGGTGTCCACCTCGAGGGATCCGGTTCTGAACTTAGTAACCGCAAGATCTTTTTGGGATAAGTAGAGTGGCAGAGGCGAGGCGGTGGTCCGACTGGACCCAGCCGGTATCTCCTTGCGATCGATCTTTCGTGTGAGCAAAACTTTGCCGCTCGAGGCCCCATCAGTCGGACAGCCGGGAGCCGGACCTGTAGCTGGGAGGGGTGGGAGGGCTTGCTCGGCTAACACTACTTGCCCAATTTTTTAGAGAGGCGACCTAGGACCAGCCGGCGAGTCCCCGGGCCCGGGAGTCGGGCCGGGGAGCCGGTGAGTGAGGAGACCTTTGAGGGAAACGAAACAGGGCGTGCCCCAAGAGCCGGCCTGGGGCACCCATTGCATTCATAAGCCCAAAAGGGGAGGGATACATACATACACCGGTCTTTTCAGTAGTAAAACGGACGGAGGAGCGCCGTGTTCCATGGGCGCTCGGTCTCCTCGCCGGAGGCATCTCTTTTGCACTTCTGCGGCTTCTGGGAGTCTATTAGGTAGTACACATTGTTGTACAACACCTTGCTAACAATGAGCGGGCCTTTGCATGGGGAGGACAGCTTGTGTTGTCTGGCTGTCCGCTGGATCCGCCTAAGCACTATGTCCCCTTCACGAAAGGAGAGTGGCCGGATCCGCTTGTTGTGGTATTGTCAGAGCTTTTGCTGATAGATTGTCGTCTGGCTCAAGGCCAGTTCACGGGCTTCTTCGAGTAAGTCGATGCCGTCTTCTCTTGCCTCCTTTGCGTCCTTCTCCGTGTATAGGGCGACCCGAGGCGAGTCGAACTCGATGTCAGTGGGGATGATCGGCTCGGACCCATACACAAGGAAGAATGGCATGTAGCCAGTTGAGCGGTTGGGGGTGGTCCTAAGACTCCAAAGGACAGCCGGAAGCTCGTCGACCCAGCAGCCAGCTGACCTTACCAGCGGTGTCACGAGCCAGGGTTTGATGCCGGACAGGATGAGGCCACTTGCCCTCTCGACTTGGCCGTTTGACTGTGCATGAGCGACGAAGGCCAGGTCGAGCCGGATTCCTTGCTTGGAGCAGAAACGTGCGAGCGCTCCCTTGGCAAAGTTTGTGCCGTTGTCGGTCATGATGTTGTGGGGGACACCGTAGCGAACCATGATGTCATAGATGAACCAGACGGTCGTGGGGCCATCCAGCTTCTTGATTGGTCGTGCTTCGATCCACTTGGTGAATTTGTCGACAGCCACCAGCAAATGTGTCATGCCGCCTCGTGCGGTCTTGAAGGGATCCACCATGTCTAGACCCTAGATGGCGAAGGGCCACGAGAGGGGGATGATTTGGAGGGCTGATGCCGGTAGGTGGCTCTGCATGCTGAAGCGCTGGTAGCCCTCGCACTCGTCGACCAATTTCTTGGCTGCCTCGAGAGCAGTGTGTGGGGACCCCGACTCATAAGTCATGATAACTGAATGCACGTGTATAGTGATCCTAGAGATCAATGCTCACTTAACACACAGAAGCTGAATAACAAGAGTCTTATATCCACATTTAGCGTCTTACACAAATAAAGACCATGAAGGTCTAGTCTTACATAGATAGGGCCACAAGGGCCAAACACTTAAATAGAACAAACAGCGGAAATCTTGATCGAAAGCATGAACCCATGCCATCTGCCTTAACCTATAGGCATTCTGACTGGGAAGCGTCCTAGTTCGCATGTTCGTCACCAACGAACTCTTCAACATACTCCTGTTCTTCCATGCCTGGCCAATTAAATAACCAGTGGCAAGCCAATGTGTACTTTGAATGTACTCGCAAGCAACCCAAGTTGTGGAACAAGGTAATAATGGTGCATTATATAGCACTAAGTAGGTAATCTTGCGGAAAGCAAATTTTAAATGCAATGATATGATCAGGTAACTAGTAAGCATGCATCAACAATAGGTAGATATCCATATGAACAAGATATAGATATCATCCTAAGTAGGGGTTGAACACCTCATGTTCATTCATCATGCAAAGTCATCGGAGTTAGTTCAGTTCTCATGCTAAGTCATCGGACTAAGCTCATGTGACCTCTTTGACATCATCACATCCATACTCACACCAAGTGTCACGAAAACATCCGGACGTAGTTTAAGAAGGACCTCCAACTGTCCATGACTGCGGATGAGGCTATTCGAATAGTTTTACACTCTGCAGAGGTTGCACACTTTACCCACAAGACTCGGGGAACTTCCGTGTCATCCACGACTCGTGGTATATAACATACCCGAGGTGAGCACCCGAACAATTCCTTTCCCCTAGCGATACTAGACAAAGAGTCCACTCGATTGGTACCCAGCCCTCACGATGTACATCACACGAGCCTTGGTCTAACCGTACCATCCATGAGGGGACCAACGGTGTGCCCGATGCCTGTGAAGACAGCGCATGATCGTACATACCGATACGACCCCGTATCGAGAGTGACCACGCCACTCTCGCCACTAGTAATGCGGGCTCCTTGCCAGTACCCACCAAGGTAATCAACAATGCCCCGTCCCATAAGGGGTATCATGGTTGCGCGTGTAAGGTTGGGACGGCCAGCAGACCTTAAATCTAATCTGTTTTCGAAAACACACCACTCACACAACTTTCTCCAGTACACCACTTCTTTCTCAAGTGGTCACCCATCTCATCATTACCTCCCTCGGGCATTAGTGGCACCCGATGGCGTTTTCAAAAATTCTTTGAAATCATTTCTCTCCCTTCCATTACTATGCATAAATCCCATCCCACTTGCGTAGCATCTATTAGCATCCTAACTACACCCACCCGCATAACCCTCATAAGGTGGTAGGGTCATGCTCGATGCAAGTGTCAATGGTAAGAGTATCGGAGGGAACCTACCGAAGGGGGGATACCACATCATGGTCAAACATCGAAACAACAAGTGCTATATGTCATGCATGAAAAAGTTTCTTAACATGGTCAAAGGGCTGCTTGCGTGGCTCAACAAAGTCTCTAGGGTCTTCGAAGTCTTCGGGTCCAACTTCCTCGTCAACAACGCAATCTATCGTCGCGATTAAAACCATTAAAAATAAGCATTACACCAAAAACAAAGCACTCAAGCCACTAATAAAAATTCTAACTACTCTAATAAATACTAAAGACTATATTAAAAATGTTTGATTAATACTTTGTTATGGAAATGTTTTTTGATAACTAATAAACAGAGGCAGAAAATGCCAAATAGGGGTTTTAAAATTAAAACAGTACATCAAAGGTTTTCAAACATTTTTACAAATGGCACTAATAAATTCTATGGATTATTTCAAGATTTTTGGTGGAAGAAATACTGTCATTGGAATTATTTTGGGTTCTGTGGAATTTTTGCAAAGTTGAGGGATCACTAGAGGAGTGTCTAGAGGAGGGGTGAATAGACTACTACCAGGAATTTAAAACCTAACCTTTTCCCAAGTTAATTGGTTGGCAGATTTTAATAGTTTTTAGCAAAGCTAGCAAGTCTAACAACCCTACACATGCATACCAACAAATATGGCAACGGAAAGTAAAGACATTGCATATGAAGTAAAAAAGTTGAGATAGGTAGATCAAACGCAGTTGGAGACACAATGTTTTTTTCCCGTGGTTCCGATAGGTGGTGCTATCATACATCCACATTTATGGAGTCTTCAACCCACGGAGGGTAATGGTCGCGAGAGTCCACAGAGGGCTCCACCCAAAAGGGTCCACGAAGTAGCAACCATGACTATTCCATACGGCTTCCGTCCACGAAGGACTAGCCTCACTATGGGTAGATCTTCACGAAGTAGGCGATCTCCATGCCCTTACAAACTTCTTGGTTCACTCCACAACACGAAGTAGGAGGCTCCCAAGCCACGCCTAACCAATCTAGGAGGCACCACCCTCCAAAAGGTAATAGGCTCGATAATGACGATGAACTCCTTGCTCTTGTGCTTCAAGATGATAGACTCCTCAGCACACAATCTCTCTCTCACAGGTTTGGCTTGTTAGAAGAGATGGGATTGGTGGAAAGCAACTTGGGGAGGCTAGAGATCAAGATCCATATGATTGGAGTGGAAGATCTTGACCTCAACACAAGGGTAGGTGGTTCTCTCTCAGAAAATCTGATAGGATAGGTATGGAATAGTCCTGAGTGCTTCTCTTTCGAGTAGGTGGTGGTGAAGGGGTATATATAGGCATCCCCAAAAATCCAACCGTTACACACAAAATGACCAACTCGGTGACATCGATGTGTTAATCTCGGTGGTACCAAAGTGACCAAAAGGTGGCAACTTTTGAATCTCGGTAAGGCCGATATAGGAAACTTGGTTGCACCGATAAGGTGACCAACGGTCAGATTTCCAATCTCGGTGACGCCGATCCAACATTCTCGGTGGGATCGGAAATGTGAATTTGCGTAATAGAAAGTTGGCAACCTAAACTCGGTGGCACCGGTATGGAATCGGTTGCACCAAAGTGGCTAGGGTTTGGCTTGAGTCTGTCTAGGTTATGGAATCGGTGGCACCAAAGTGGGAAAGTTGGTTGCACTGATTTTGAGTGGTAGGTATAGAGCAGACTTTGGTGGGAGAGTTTGTGGATGTTTTTGGCGACTATCACTTGTGCACGTTTGAGCATATTGTTCACCAACAAAACCTTACCCCCTTTTAATAGTATTGGCTTTCCTATCACTCAAAGTGATTTCTCACAAATATAAAATGTAGAGTCCTCTTGCTTGAAGCTTGGCCAACCTATTTCGTTGCATCTTGGGGTATGTCAACAATCTCCTTTTGCCAATCCTCTCTGTAGACTGTATCTGAAATACACTAGGTGAAAATATCAGTCCAAAGGACAATGTATGTTGTCATGAATTATCAAAACCACCAAGGGAGCATGTTGTGCTTTTAAAAGTCCCACACAAAAAGAAAAAGAAAAGGCCACGGGGAACCCAGGCCAGAGGCGACCAGTGGCTGGGTCGGGCCAGCTGGCCAGCCAGTCGGTCTCGCGTGCGGCCAGGTTCTAACCTGACGCACGGGGCCTAGCCGTCAGAGACCGCCAGGGGGGAGCGCGGGAGAGGGAGAGAGAGGCTGACAGGTGGGTCCCACCTGTCAGATCCTTCTCCCACCTCGGGGCAGAGAGGGGAGAGGCTCACCGATGGTGGCACGGGGCACGGCGACGGCAAGCGATGGCGGGAATGGGCTCGGGGAGGAGTCACCGTTCCAGGGGAGGTCGAAGGGAAGACGGAGGTGGCCGGAGTCACCGGCGGCGAGCACCCATGGCGGAGGAGGCTTCGGGAGGTGGTCGCCGGGGCTGTTTCAGGCTGCAAAGAGGACGAGGATAAGGGGGAAACGCGTTAGAACGTCAAGGGAGGACCAATCGAAGAGAGAGGAGGGCTGGAGGGGCTCTGTACCCGGAGATCGACGGTGAGATGGCCATGGCGGTCCTCGGGTTGATCCCGAGCACAGAGGCATCGAGGGCTCTCTAGGGGGCTCAGGGAGGTTGTTGGGGGGTGAAGAGAGAGACTAGAGGGGAGAGAGGTGTCCGGGAGGCCCTTTTATCGGCTGGGGCGAGTCCATCGAGCGCAGGTGCACCGGCGAGCTCGTGGCCAAGGCAAGAGGCCATGGGAGAGAGAGGGGGTGAGTCAGGGGTGTTCCTAGGGCTGGTCTAGGCCCTGGGGAGGGAAGAGAGAGGGAGAGGAGCACGCGCGTGTGAGGCTGCGGGTTGGCCGAGCCGGGCGGCGCTCGACACGCGCAAGGGAGGGCGAAGGAGGAGTAGAGAGGAGGGGGCCAACCGGCCGGTGTGTCCCGGACGTCGAGGCCAGCCAAGTGGCGAGAGGGGGGAGCCCGAGGCGGTCGGGGCCATGGAGTGGCCAACGGCTACAGTGACTGTTGGCACTATAGCACGCTCCAAATCGTGCGTTTGGCATGCCACGGCATGCCAACAGCATCTCCTGCGTGGCCACCTACGTCTAGGGGATAAAGGAGGGTATAGAATAGTGGAAAGTGGCCTTGGATGCCATGGGATTCCTTAGGAGAGAAGGAAAGTTGAGTGGGAGGGAGAGAAGCCATTGTCCACGAGGTAAAATAAGGATTTGACCCCACTTACCTAAGAGGTCTAGGCCAGGAAGAGTTCCTGGGGGTAGCTAGTAACCCAGAGGGGTTGTGGTAAAAGTTACATGGCAAGGGGAATGGAGGAAGGGGTGAAACCATGGACTTTACCAATTCACCAGAAGGTGTTTGATTGAGATTTGGGCAAGATAAGTTTACCAACTTACTGAGATATTCAACAGGGTCAAGGGTTAGGTAAAAATGAGATGATTCACCAAGTTTGAGCTCAAGTGAGCAAAGTTGATAATGAGAACTTTGTGAACCCTAGAAATTAACAGAATCAGGTTCCTATAGATCTAGATGTGCTAAGCTTTTACCCTTGATGCACCACTTAGTGTAGCATCATCATTTGGTGTTTAGATCATGTCCACAAAGTTTGAGGTCAAGGGGAGAAACTTCACAATGTAAAATTCCTCAAATTTGAATCTAGACAGAGAGGGTTTTGGGATGGTTTGATGAACGAAATCATCTTGGATTGAGATGAAACTTTGCAAGATCATGACCTATGATAGTGTTGACTTGCTGGAATTTTCCTGGAATTTATTGATAATACTTCTTACAAAAATATTCCAAAACCTTGATATGAACAGAAAGGGTTTTGAGGGATTTTGCCCATGATATGAACATGCCCTTGTGTTGGAACTGATATATATGGAAAATATATGTCCATTGAGTCTCCCTAAATTTTCTCAAATATTTTAAAAGCATTTAAATAATTTTCCCTATTAAAGACCATTTCTGGTCTTAAGAAAAAGCCTTTAAATGAAATATAAAAATAATCTTTAAAATATTTGGTGGTTTTGGAAAGTCTTATATATAGTAGGTTTGAAGTAAAGCTTTTGGGGAAGGAGAATCCACCCAATTTGAGGACTTGCAGTGCAAACCTCATTTCAGGGGTTTTTGAAAACCTAATTGGAATAAATCTCATTTGGTCAAATTTTTTTTGATAAAAATAGTTTTGGGCACTATTCACATGGCATGTTCACTGCGCAAGAAGTCTGGGTCAAGGAAGATGATTATGAAGAGGGATATAATCTAAGAGTGCCAAATACCACAATCATCAAGCAAGCAAACATCATTTCAAGCAAGCAGAAGTACTTGAAAAGTTTTAGTTGGCTCCAAATTTTATAAATCCAAACAAGACCAGGTGATACAAGCACAGGGTGTGACACAGTGGGCCAGTAGAAGTCGTGGCGGAAGGCCTTGGCCACCAGGATCCTTGAGGCGGCGTGATGCCCGCACTCGCCCTGGTGGATGTCGAGGAGGATTTCCAGACCCTTTTCCGGCTCGACGTACCGCTTGGAAGACGCCGGTGGTACTACGTTGGACGAGTTCGTTGTTGATGATGTTGTATGCCGTGGCACGATGCTAGATTTGCCACGCCACAGCCTTGTCCGGAGGGGAGCTCGCCGCATAGGAGGAATCCCAAGATAGGCTGGGCCCATGAGGGAGCCCTCGGGCCTGGATGATCAGTTCCCGAGACCGGCTCTCCAGTCCCCGGGAACGGCTCGCCAGCCCCCGGGGCCGGCTCGTCAATTATCATCATGATTACCGCGTCATTGGAGCCGGCGGCCTCGGACATAGCTGACTCAACTGGTGCTGGCAGGGCGGCCAAGGTTGAGGGAGCCGGTGGCGAAGATGCTGAAGGGGCAGCCGGAGCCGCCGATGGGCCGACAGCATCAGCCGGCACAAAGATGGATTCCGATTCTGGAGAAGGCTTGATCGATGGCTTGAGCAGCCGCTCGAGGGAGACGCCGGATGGGATGGCCTGCCGCGTGGAGCCGATCTTTGCCAGTGCGTTGACCGCTTTGTTGTCCGCCCGTGGGACGTGATGGAACTCATAGCCCTCAAAGGAGCCAGTGAGCTGTTGTACGAGGAAGCGATAGCTGTCGATGTTGGCATCCTTGGCATCCCATTCGCCAGAGACCTGCTGCACCACGAGGTCGGAGTCGTCGAAGCATAGAATGCACATGATGCCGATCTCCTTGGCGAGCCGGAGGCCATGGACGATGGCCTCATACTCGGCCACGTTGTTGGAGGTGGCGAAGTGGATCTCGAGGGCGTACTTGAGCTGGTCACCTTTCGGGACGAGAGGACTATGCCGGCACCCAGGCCGGTCCTCATTTTTGAGCCGTCGAAATGCATGCGCCAATGTGTGAAGTCTGGGGGAGGCGGCATGAACTCGGTTTCCGCCTAGTCGATGAGGAAGTTGGCTAACGCCTGTGAATTGATGGCGGTGCGAGGTTCGTACCGGATCTCATGATCGGCAAGGGCGATGACCCATTTGGCGATCCGGCCGGTGGAGTCCCGGCCACTCATGATCTCGCCGAGTGGGTCCATGCTCACCACAGTGATGGTATGCTCCTGGAAGTACTTCTTGACCTTCTTTGCGGCGAAGTATATGTCATAGCACATCTTCTGGTAGTGGGGGTAGTTTTTCTTGGAGACGGAGAGGACCTCGCTGAGGTAGTAGACGGGGCGCTGGACCGGCAGGGACTTTCCCTCCTCCGGTCGCTCGACCACCAAGACGACATTGATGACGTGAGTGGTCGCCGTGATGTTGCCGAGCAAGGGTTCCTTCTCAGCCAACGCGGCCAGGATGGGCGCCCGGGTGAGGGCCTTCTTGAGGCCATGGAAGGCCTCGTCCGCCTCGTCGGGCCAATCAAACATGCCTGGCTTCTTGGTGTGACCCGACTCGACTAGAGCCGTCTTGCGAAGGAGCCCGTAGAGGGGCAAGGATTTCTTCCCTAGCCGGCTGGTGAGCCGGCTGAGCGAGGCGAGGCAGCCGGTGAACTTCTGGACGTCGCGGAGCCAGGTCGGCTTGGGCATGCCCTCGATTGCGCTGGTGTTCTCGGGGTTAGCTGCGATGCCACAGGCGGACACGAAGAAACCCAGAAGTTGGCCGGCTGGGACGCCAAAGACACACTTCTCCAGGTTGAGCTTGATTTTGTACTCGCGCAGGTTTGCGAAGGTCTCTCGGAGGTCGTCGAGGAGGCTGAAGTGCTTCTTGGTTTTGACGACGATTTCGTCGACGTAGCCATGGATGTTCCTGCCTATCTAAGGCAGGAGGCACTTCTGGATGCACCGCTAGAAGGTGGCTGATGCGTTCATCAGGCCGAAGGACATGGTGATGTAGTAGTAGGCCCCGAAGGGTGTGATGAAGGAGGTCTTAAGATAGTCTTCAGGAAGGATAGCAAGTCGCAGCCGGACATGGAGTCAATGACTTGATCGATCCGCGGTAGGGCAAATGGGTCCTTGGGGCACGCCTTGTTCACTGGTGTAGTCAATGCACATGTGCCAGGTCTTGTTCTTCTTCAGCACCAGGACTGGGTTGGCCAGCCAGTCCGGGTGGAAAACTTCCATGATGAACCCAGCCGCGAGCAGTCGGGCGATCTCTTCTCCTATGGTATGCCACTTCTCCTCGAAGAAACGGCATAGGGGTTGCTTGACCGGCTTGACGTCCGTCCGGACGTGTAGTTTGTGCTCGGCGAACTTCCTCGGAACACGCGGCATGTCCTTGGGGGACCACGCAAAGATGTCCCGATTCTCACGGAGGAAGTCGACGAGCTCGCCTTCCTATTTGCTGTCCAGGCGAGAGCCGATGGTGACGCACTGAGCAGGGTTGGCTGGGTCAAGCGGGATTTGCTTGGTGTCCTTGGATGGCTGGAAGGAGGCCTCGCCGACGGATTGCAAGGGGGAGCCGGCACGGCCGGCTTGCTAGCAGCAAGGGCCATGAGCTGGTCAACCTGCCGCTTCTCCTCGACGATTTCCAAGGCCTTGGCCAGCCGGCTGCCATCTCGAGCGCACTCGGTCGACATCTTGTAGTCACCTGCGATGGTGATGATTCCCTTTGGGCCCGGCATCTTGAGCATGAGGTAGGCATAATGGGGGACCACCATGAAGTTGACAAGGGCCGGCTGGCCCAGCAGCGCATGGTAGGGACTTGCGAGGTCCACAACCTCAAACAGCACCGGCTCGCGGTGGAAATGGTCGGGTCCGCCGAAGAGGACGTCGAGCGTGATTTTGCCGACAGGGAAGCAGGATTTCCCAGGCACGATGCCGTGGAAAACCGTCCGGCTCGCCTATAGGTCTTCTATCTTCAGCCCCAGCTTGCGCATCGTGTCGAGGTATAGGATGTTGATGCTGCTAGCACCATCTACCAGCACCCGTGAGAAGCGGTAGGTGTGCTTTTCAGTGGCGATGGTGGGGTCGAGGACCAGGGCGTAGCTGCTAGGACTTGGCATCACTGCGGGGTGAACGGCCCGGCTCCATGTGAACCGCTTCTCCGACCAGTGCATGAACTGGGGAGTCGCCGACATGGTGGCGTTCACCTCACGATGGAGCCGGTGTTGATCATGTTTGCTCATCTCTTCACTGGTGAAGACGACATAGAAACCGTCCTGGTTGGGGAACTAGTCATGAAGACGACCATCGTTTTGGGCCGGAGCCGGAGCCAGCGCCGGGGCGGCAGCTGGGATCGGGGCCGGCGCGTGGGCAGGCGGCACGGGAGGAGCCAGAAAGCCGTCCCCCCGGGCCCATCGCCATGAGAAGCTGCACTGCCGGAGTGTGTGCGTAGAGCGTTTGGCCCCTGAGTGGTTCTTGCAGGGGAGGTCGAGCATCTGCTAGAAAATGAGCTTCGACTGCCAGGCAGCCTTGCTAGTGCGCTGGTGCTAGCTAGAAGACTGGGCAGCCGGCTCCTGCTCCTTGATGGTGTCGACCTGCCGGCTCCCGTAGCGGGGATCTGGCTGGTCGTTCTTATGTTTGTTCTTCTGCGGCTGCCGGTTGTCGGCAGCCGGCCGAGACGTTGCCGGTATTGTCATTGCCTTGGTGGGCGGGCTCGTCTTGACCCGGATGGCTGAATCGGCCGTGGCGTATTTGTCTGCCTTGGTCATGAGCTCGGCAAGGGTGGTCGGCTCGGAGCACAGAAGCTTGTGCTTGAGGGGGGTGCCGTCTTGACAGCCTTCGATGAAGTACTATACGGCTTGCACCTCGTGCACCCCCTCGCAGGAGTTGCGAAGCTCGGTCCACCGAGTGAGGTAGTCGCGGAGGGACTCGTCCAGCCCCTGAACGCACATGGCGAGTTCATGGGGGCGGCTAGGCCGCTTGTAGGTGCCGGTGAAGTTGTGGACGAAAGCCTCTTCGAAGTCCGTCCAGGTGTTGATGTTGCCGGCCACCAGGCTATTGAGCAAGGTGGGGGCTGAGCCGATCAACATGAGGGGAGCATAGCAAACGGCTACGCGCTTGTTCCCCCTGGCGATTCCGACCGCGGTGGTGTAGTCGATCAACCAGTCCTTGGGCTTGGTGTCCCCGTTGTACTTCGGGGTGTCTTGGGGGAGGGTGAAGCCGGTTGGGAATGGCTCGTTGCGAATCTGAGGGATGAAACAGGCCGGGCCAATCGAGCCCTCCTCTTTGAGGAGGGCAGACTGTGCGAGCTGGTCGATGCGGTTGCGGGCATCGTTCTCGCCGAGGGGGACATGCGTCCCGATTCAGGCCAAGAGCTCGGGGCGGATGACGGGCAGAACCGACCGTTCCGACTCACGCCGCGGGGGTGGAGTGTGCCCGCGGCTACACCGGCTGCCGGCTACCGGCGCTTCGTGGTGGAGGCCGCTGCGAGGTGGGTTGTTGGTGCGCTGGCTATTAACAGTCGGCTGCTCGCTTCCCTGCAGCTGAGAGGGTTGGGGGTTGTTTGTTTCGGCCCGGCGACCGGAGGCGCGAGGGGAGCAGGAGTGCTGAGCCGACTGACGGCCCCGCCCAGCAGTCCCCGTGCCCTCGCGCTCGAGCCGGGGGCCTCCGGAGGCGGCGCCGCCTGTCACGAGCAGATGCTGCTGCGTGTCGGTGGTGTCAATGAGCTCCTTGATGTGACGCTCGTGAGCGGCACGTTCTTCGCCCTCCAAGGTGTCCAAATCCTTGTAGGCCACCTTGAGGTCCCACAGGTTGGCTGCGGGGGTGTCGTAGATGGGCATCTTGCCGCCCAGGATTTCAGCGACCGTGCGACCATGGTCGCGCACAGCCCCACGCCGGCTGGGCTTAGTGCCAGCCGGGGTGAGACCGTAGGCGGAAGCATATTCCCACTGGGCGGCCTCCATGTGGCGCCGCATGGCCCCGAGGGCGGTGGCGTCCTCGAACAGGACGTGGAAAATCGCCTCGAGGTCGGCCGCGGCGGCGTGGGGGTTTGCCATTGCTGCAATAGGGGTGCTCAAGCCCCGGAGGGCCACACTGAGCGTGTCGGAGGTGCCGATGCGGGCCACGGCGGCGTCAGCCCTAGCCCGCGCACGTCTGGAGGAGGTGGAGGAAATGATGGCCATTGGCCCCACGCAATCGTGGGAGCCGCTGGACTGGGTCGCAGCAAGTGCACCCACAACCGTGGGCGGACCGACGCATACGAGCACCTGGCTTGGGTACTCGTCGACGGCCGGAGTTTCGGCGAGGGTAAGCCTACCGAAACGCTTGGTGAGCGCTTCGATGTTGAGCGCGAGGTCGGTGAAGCTTCCCGCAGGGCGTGCCGGAGCATGCCCCACGAGCCTGCGGTTTCGCCTGGACGTGCGGCGATAGTGGGGAATGGCGAGGGGTCCCGCCCAGAGCATGAATCCGGCCGGTGCTGCGTACGGCCCCACGGTGGGCGCCAACTGTCATCGTTTTCTCACGACAAATGCCATGGGTAGGCTTATCGTAGGTGGTTAGGGCCGAAGGACGCCGACGGGATTCGGGTGTGAGATTGGGCACAAGCAGTGGTGACACACGATGTACCCAGGTTCAAGGCCATCCGTGGGACGTAACACCCCTAGTCGTGCTTGATCTAGTTGGATGGATTGATGTGTTTACAAGGATGCTCCTAGAGCTGTGTCTAGAGGAGGAAGAAGGAGCATTCGGCTCATCTCCCTCCATTGCTAGAGATGATGTGTAAGGAGAGTTCCATGTGGGTGGGTGCGAGTGATCATGTGTCCCCGTTGCATGGGGGCTCGAGGGGTTTTATAGGCCAACCCCCTGGCTCTATAATATTCCTAAGGTACAAAGGTGAGGGACTCGGCTGGCAGCCTCTTTGGCTGACTAGGGGGTCCCGCCCTTCGAGCCGTCTCGTCGTCGGTAGGGTCCACCGGCTGGGCGGTCTTGTTGCCCGCTAGGGCCCACCAGCCGGCTCTGCAATTGGCCCTCGCCCACCTGTCGCGGCACGGGTTGCCCGGGAGGCGTCGCCTAGTGCCAACCGGCCAAAGTCTCCGGTACAGCCGGCTGCACTATAGCCACGCCGGGGCAGGTAATCGAGTGGGCAAGGGCGTGTCGGCACTGTTCTCTCGCCCGATCACGCTCGCCAAGGTCAGCAGCCTCGACGGCCAGACTGTAGCCATGCGCACCCGTGCGTTAGGGTCCACTGTGGCCATAGTGCCGCTCGTTGTGGCGGTCGCGTCGTGTCGTCATACCCGCGCACAGAGGGACGGGACGTTGCATGTCCACCCTAGGGTCAACGGAGGGGGCGGCTCGGAGGTAGCCGGCCGCGCCTAGCCGGCCGGGGGTCAAGCCGGCTCCTCGTCCAGCCGTCTGTGTCGCTAGCCGGTGGCAGCTCAAGCCGGTCGTGCCCCAGCCGGCCGTGGGCAGTCGGTCGCATAGTTTTTCTTTGAAAAGGGGGAGGAAGAACCCCGTTGCTTTGGCCTACCCAGGGGTAATAACCCCGTCACAAATGATTCCTGAAAATTAATTTTTCTCATTCTTAACGTCCATGTCTTCCTATAAATTAAATACATAGACAAATAATTAGACATATGGTCCTCTACCAATTAAAAAAGAAATAAAAATGGACTTTAGTTACATTTTTGCTATTTGCACCATGTTCATTATTTTCAAAATCCTCAAAAGGTAAGAGATCAAATGATGAGCACGATTAGTTGACATCGTTGTCATCATCTTCGTTGCTCATAACGTTACCAGTCTGACTGGCCTTATCCGTACTATTATTATCACCTGTAAATGACGTTTCTTCGTCCATTTAAACGCATCAAACTAGTAACACCATAAAACATTCATAATTTTTTGTTGCCACCGGTTAAATTCAAAGTTCATACAGTGAGTCATGCCGATGTAAAAAAATCATTTCGGTACGTGGTCCAAGGGTTAGAGGGCAAACCTTGTGCGATGATGTAGATGTCGCCGGTCAAGACCGACGGGGCCTTCAGTCAGGGGCCTCCAACTTGATTCAAGACAGTGGCGACGTGGAAGACGATGAAGTCCAGACGGCATTACGGGGTGGATCCGCAGCGGGCAGGCCTGGCGGCGAGGAACGACCAAGTCCACAGGCGCTGGACGTAGCATGGGACATCGACACAGCCAAAAGCGGCGGTCACGGCGGGAAGTCGTACGTCGTCGATGTCTCTACGATCCTAAGTATGTCTAGAGGGGGGTGATTAGACTAGTTGACCAAAATAAAAATCTAGCCTTTTCCCAATTTTAAATGTTGGCTAATTTTAACAATTATATCAAGTCAAGCACACCCACACATGTAAGTATAAGTGTATAGCAGCGGAAAGTAAACACATGCACATGTAAGTAGATGGTAGGGATAGGAATATCAAATGCAATGAGGACTCAAAGTTTTTTCCCGTGTGACAGTGTCCTAGACTAGTGGGTACTCACCACGTCGTCTCTCGACAAGTGGGTCGAGCCGAGGACCCCGAGGGTGGTTCATTAATGGGCCAGTTCGGACAACCCATGATGCATACGAGGAAGATTCAACAAGACTTCATGATCAAGACAAGGATTCCTCTCCACCGACGTAGCCGACTAGGACTCTTGTCATCCTAGGCCTCTGGTGTGTTACATAAGCCGAGGTCAGGCTAGTCATTAGGGACAATCAGATAATCATAGATCATATCATCATACGAGCATAGCTCTTAGGGTTTAGACCACTACATACGATCTCGAGGTAGATCAACTCTGTACTCGATACACCATCATTAATACAAACAAAGTAGCATGTAGGGTTTTACCTCCATCAAGAGGGCCTGAACCTCGGTAAATACCGTCTCCCTTGTCTCCTGTTAGCCATCGATCCAAGACCCACAGATCAGAACCCCCTACCCGAGATTCGCCAATTTTGACACCGACATTGGTGCTATCATTGAGAGTTCCGCTGTGGGATCGCTAGAAGGATCGACGGCTCGTCTGCATATTGCAGCTTTTCTAGACAACGAGTTTGTGTTTGCCGTCCCCATTTTCTCAAGCGTCGCTTTGATAATTGCTTTGGTGTAATTGTGCGGAATTGTATCTACAACAACCCTGCAAAATTTCATCGCGTTCCAAAGGAGGACTCTACGGAAATCTCCAATATACTAGAGCCATGTCGAATCTGGATGAGTTTAGGGCGAGATGTCCAGTATCTAGCTAGGACATCTGTTGGAAAATCCCACTATTCACCGGCTGCAGAATTCCTATACCGATCACCCCTAAAATTTCAGGTCGATCTGACCATCCATGCTCTGGGAAATGTCGAATATCTAGATGAGTACAGTATCTAGATGAGTACAACAAATTTCGGATCTATTTTCTGCACGAAAACAAATCTGATCTGAGTTCATATTTTTCATGAACGGGTTGTCAGCCACCCTTTTTGAAGGAAATCTTCTCATCATCTCGGTTAGACGATCAAGAGTTCGGCATCACAAGTGCCGAATAATCATCATGAGAACCTCGTCATCCGCAAGTTGTACGGGTCGAGCGCCTCGTTTCTTCACCAATCCAGCATTGATCGCGTCACGAATTCCGACCTGCATTGGCATTGCCGCGCTGTCACTTTTTCAAGGCGACGCCCACCACGCCGACCTGCTTTGACACGTCAGCTGGCATGGGGCTCTAGTGTCATCTTACTAACCTGCTCCGTCACCTCGGCTAGACCATGGGCTTTGTCATCTCCTCATCAACCCGCTCTTGGGACTTCGGCCTCACCAGCCGACCAGCTTTTACACCTCGATTGGCCTGAGGCTTCGGCGTCACCAGCTGACCTGCTTCGACACCTTGACTGGCCAGAGACTTCCGCGTCACCAATCGACGTGCTTCAACACGTCGGCTGGCATGAGACTTTGGCGTCACCAGTCGACCTGCTCTGTCACCTCGGCTAGACCGAGGGCTTTGCCATCTCTTCATCAACTTGCGCCAGGGACTTCGGTGTCACCAGCCGACTAGCTTCGCCATGTTAGCTAGACTGGGGACTTGCCTCGCCACATCAACCGTGCAACATCACCACTTCGTCAAGACGAACTCTTTGCTCAGCTACCTCGGCGCCAGGACATATTCTTTTCATTATTTGCTTCACATAAGTTAACTAAGTAGAAGATTTAAAAAATATTATTACCTTTATTTGTTATTACTCTTGGCTTGCACTATATTGTGTGCATAGGTAATCGACTTCGGTTGTGTCATACGGTCACCTTGGCGTGCCTACATTGTCGTCCCGCCTCCATCAACCAAATTGTGTTGTCGACATGGTCGACAGATGTGGGGGCTTCGTCATCACGCTGCCGAACTACTCCATCTGCTCGAATGGACTGAGGGTTTCTCCTTGGCCCTTCGGAAGTATTGTGTTGTCACTTCATCAAGCCAAGCTCTTCTTCGGCTACCTCATGACCGGCTTGGGGGCTGGGACCTTGACCCACTACAAGCTCGACACACGTCACAAGCACATTAACCAGCTAAAGCACTTTCATGCTCAACTTTTTTCCATTTTTAACTTGTGTTCGGTTCGACCAAGCATTATATTTGTGTTAAATAAAAAAAGTTGGTTTATCAAAAAAATTTCTTTTCCCATGATAATCGGGGGCTTCGTCGTCACGCTGTCAAACTACTCTGCTCGGCTAGACGGGGGACTTCGCCGCAACAACCGTGTTGCGTTGCCACTTCTCGATCCAAGCTCTTCGCTCGATTACCTCGGGCTTAGGGGCTGGGACATCGGGCAAACCGAGGACTACGTCTTTGTACCGCCACAACCCCGAACCGCATCAAGCACATTAACCAGCTAAATGCATTTCACGCATCGACATTATTAAAGGGAGTCTACGGTTAACACCGAACCCACCAAACATCGAGGTACTCCATGTAGTCCTCGGCAAAATGTCATCGGTATTTCGCATTTATATGCATTGATTTCGAGTTGTGTCTTTGGTCTATAGCTGGATTGCCCGACTCCTATGCTTACCTCTTATGTTTCCGCTTTGTTCGACTAAGGGGTAAAGGGAGAACCACTACGATTGTCTCTTCCGGTTTAACTGGTTAAGTGCCTCAGTTGGAGAAAGCCAAAAGTTGATTGTCACAACAAGCGTAAATCGGTCAGCGAACCGCAGATGGTGTTCAACCAAATATAGCCGATCGATGTTATCCGAGTAAAACAAAGGGATTTTGTTTCTTGAAAAGGCCAAGTTGTGGGTGGTTTGACCTCGAATAATCAGAGGAGTCGATGTATACCGGGGGCTATTAAGTTTCCCCCCAAACATATGCTCCTATGACTAAGTGAAAATTATAAAGCCCGGATATCTAATTTTCCGCTAACACAACTGCCTCCAGGCACCGAGACACCGGCTAAGGGTTGTCTTGTTATTGCGGAAACACCCTGCGTAGTATCTACAAAGGGGTAGAAGCCAATGATGGGCCACTCTCAAATGATAAACAGTCACAAAGGAGTCAAAATAGCATATAGCATAAAAGCATTTGTATTCAATATGCGAGTGTTGCCTTCCATAATCATTGTTATAAAGCCATAAATATGCATCAATTTGATTTAAGATTTTGGCCAAGCTGGGTTGCTTGGCTCCTGTGCTTATCCCCTACATTCCTGATTGTTCGATTAGGGGGTAAAGCGGGCACCTCTGTGATTGTTACTTCTGGGTCATCTGGGTTAGTACCTCATACTGGTGAAGCCGAAAGCTAACCATCTTAAGAATATAATTGGTCGTCAAGGACGGAAGTTAAAATTTTGGTTCATTAAACACCACAAAGTTCAGGAACATTCGCTGAACTAAATCCTCAATATTTTTCCTCCCGCACTGATCGGAGTTGGGGTTTCATGATCATGGTCATATTGATATCCTGGGAAAAGGAACTTATAAATGAACTAATTCTCCCAGAAGATGTCTATTACATAGTAATATAACATATCTCTCCGCGCACCTTTGTTTATAAAATGAATGGCCGGATATCCTTGTTTGTCATAAATCTTTGCCTTTAGAAAGGCTTTAGAAAGTAGGACAAACACTCCTCAGCTACTGGCCGAGGTGGTTGAAGAAGATGGTTGGTCAACAAATTCTTGTACAATGCCGATCTGAGGATTAACGATGTCAAGTACTTGGATACATAGAATCATTACACATAAATTGTGTCGAACGTAACAAAGTTTGTGTCAAACAAATATCTATCCTTAATTCGACCATCCGTGCCAAAATTAAGGACCGGTAACTATTGCATTGCCTATTCAATGTAGCAAATTCAAAGTGCAATATGGTTTCTGAGGATATTCGATCCTTAGGTTGGTCGGCCGCACCCAACCCGAGTCTCGGAAACTACTGCGTACTGCGTTTACATGCCTAACGAATGCCGCCGAGCAAGAACTTGGTCCTCAGGCTGATTTTGCAAATTGACCTAAGTCTTAGGGGCTACTGGGATTAGTGGTTTTATTTTGATTATTATTTTTTCCTTCAGGGGCATCTCAGGTTTTAGACCGACACACACCTTGAGGGCTACTGGCTATATATCTCGACAGAGAATAAGTTGCACAAATCGAAAATATCCACAAAAAATCAGCCCGCGGTCGGGGTGGTGCACCACCTCAGAAGTAGTCCGGCATAAAGCTCGGGTGCAAGTGGCTGGCTCCATAGAGGGCATTTCCGGCATTAAGCTCGGCTGAATTCATTCAATCTTTTAAAGACCGAGGTAGTTTATGACACCTCGAACGTTGATCATCATTGGAGCTCGGATGTGGTCCGACGTTGGAGCTCGGAAGCATTCCAGCATAAAGCTCAAGATCGAAGATACTTCCGAAGCAGTCTGACATAAAGCTCAAATGCGAACGGATGGCTCCATAAAATACTATACCGATATTTAAGCTCAGATGAACTACTTCAAATATTCAGAGACTGAGGTATCCTATGACACCTCGGATGCTGACCAGTGTTGGAGCTCAGGCTCAAAAGACACCTCGGATACAGTTTGACGTTGGAGCACAGACACAAGAGGACACCTCCACTTGGGAAACACTTCGGACCCGAGTTGTGGCGTAAAAATAATGACGCATTAATACAAGACAATAACTTAAAGGGGCTCCTCGGATGCCTGACTTGTGAACTCTTCGGATTCACCTCGGTGATCCTCGAGATCAGTGATGGGAAGATTTATTGAACCAGTTTTCAAGACCGACGACCGAGGACAAAGAACTATTCGGAAGAACCGAGGAGCGTCCCTAACTTGAAGACCGGTTCAGGGGGCTATTGACGGTGTCTTGGACAAGGGGGTACTCACCACGTCGTCTCTCGACAGGTGGGTCGGGCCGAGGACCCCCAAGGCGGTTCATTAATAGGCCGGTTCGGACAGCCCATGAATCATACGAGGAAGATTCCACAAGACTTGGTGATCAAGACAAGGATTCCTCTCCACCAACGTAGCCGACTAGGACACTTGTTATCCTAGGACTCTGGTGTGTTATATAAGCCGGGGCCAGTCTAGTCATTAGGGACAATCAGATCATCATAGATCATATCATCATACGAGCATAACTCTTAGGGTTTAGACCACTACTTACTATCTCGAGGTAGATCAACTCTATACTTGATACACCATCATAAATACAAACAAAGCAAGACATAGGGTTTTACCTCCATCAAGAGGGCCCGAACCTCGGTAAATACCGTCTCCCTTGTCTCTAGTTACCCATCGATCCAAGACCCACAGATCGGGAGCCCCTACGCGAGATTCGCCGACTTTGACATCGACACTGTGGTTCGGATAGGTGATGATATCGTACGTCCACGCCGATGGAGACTTCAACCCACGGAGGGTAATAGTCGCGAGAGTCCATCAAGGGCTCCACCCATGAAGGGTCCACAAAGTAGCAACCTCGTCTATGCCATCACGGCTTACGTCCATGAAGGACTAGCCTTACTCGGGGTAGATCTTCATGAAGTAGGCGATCTCCTTGCCCTTACAAACTTCTTGTTTCAACTCCACACGAAGTCGGAGGCTCCCAAGTGACACCTAACCAATCTAGGAGACACCACTCTCCAAAAGGTAATAGATGTGGTATGGATGATGAACTCCTTGATCTCGTGCTTCAAAATATAGTCTCCTCAACACTAAATCACTCTCTCACAGATTTGGCTTGGTAGAACAGATTGATTGGGTGGAAAGCAACTTGGGGAGGCTAAAAATCAAGATTCATATGGTTGGAGTGGAAGATCTTCATCTCAACACATGAGTAGGTGGTTCTCTCTCAAAAAATGGATGGGGAAAGTGTTGGCTTGTACTGAGTACTCTTACTACGAATGAGAGGGAGGTGGATGGGTATATATAGGCTTCTCCAAAAATCCAACCGTTATAACATTATTGGCCAACTTGGTGTAACCGAAGTAAAAAACTCGGTCACACCGACTAGTGCAAAATGTGGCAACTTTCGTCATTTCGATGAGACCGGTATATAAATCTTGATGAGTCCGATTTTAGCTGGCCTAGGCAGTTGCACAAACTCGATGGCGTTGATTTGGAAAAATTTGAAATTCTGTCTTTTAGCAAATGGACTCCAGTAAGTTGGTCACTGTTTTCGGTTGCACCGAAATGGGAGTTGGTGACACCGAGAGGATAGGTTTGGCTCTGGATTCTGTCTAGGGTAAAACTCGGTAGGACCGAATTTGTCAACTTGGTGGAGAACTCATAAGGGTTTTTGGTGGCTAACTCTAAGCACTTGAGAAACTAGATCATCATAGGTACCTCATCCCCTTTTAATAGTATTGGCTTTCCTATGGACTCAAATGTGATTTCTCACAAAATGCAAAATGTGGAGTCTTGAAGCTTGTTGCCAATTGATGTTCCTTGCATCTAGGGGATCTCCTCACAATCCTTTGCCAATCCATTCATTGAACTTTTCTTGAAATATACTTGGTAGAATTATTAGTCCAATGAAATATATGTTGTTATTAATTACCAAAACCACCTAGGGAGAGGTTATGCTTTCAATCTCCCCCTTTTTAGTAATTGATGACAACATATAAATCAAAGCTTCGACATAGAATATAATCAATGTATAGCATCATTACTTTTAGAAGTATGTGATAATCAAGATCTCCCCCTAAATTTGTGCATTATTTTAAATTTGCATTTGAATGCAAATGCACAATCGATTAGGATCATGGGGAACTCTTCCATGTCACATATATCTTGGTGTGAGTATAAAAGATATGAATGGATTACAATGCTCATAACACCAAACATGAGTGAATGATCATCATATGAATATCATAGTATAGGAAGTAGTAACATCAATCACAAGGCATATGACTGACCACAATGAAGTTTAAGAAAAACAAAAGATAGACCAAATGTTTTAAAACTGAGAAGAGCAAGCAAAATGCAACACTCTATCTCTCTCTCTCAGCCCTATGATCTATAACACTTCTCCCCTTTGGCAACAAGTTATCAAAAATCTATAAAGTATAGAGCTAAGTGGCACTATGGGAGCGGTCTCCTCCATGGAGCGATGAAGCTGCTCCGGTGGTTGTGGAAGGAGTCGATAAGAGAGCATCGACAAAAGCTTCAGTAGAATTCCTCTCGGATGGTGGAGTTGATACTGGAGATCCTAAAGGAGGCACAGTAGACGTATCAGCCGGTGCAGACACGGAGGGTCTCACATCATGAGTAGGCACAACAGCAGATCGAGCCTGAGTCCTGAACTGAGTCTAGACTGGAAGTGTGGGGGCTCTCGTCATCATCATCATCTGAGCTGGGTGCAGGCACTGCATCAACCTCGTGCTTTAACTGGTTGACCATGGTGGTTACCTTAGTCACCTTGACATCAAGGTCATGAAACTTGGTCTCCACAATCCTCTCGAGACTCTTCTGTTTTAGTAGAATCTCATTGATGTTCTTATCCATACCCTGAATGGTGCTGATAAGATAGGCCATTTGATCACCTTTTGTCTTGAACACTAGAGCACTAGTCGCTCTAGCTACCTCTGCCTGGGCCTCAACCTCTGTACTAGCCCATGCATTAGATGAAGTGGGATGATATGGATCCATCACCAAGACATTATCCTCATAATCTGGCTGGAGAGGCACATGTGATCGATCAAGTAGATAGAGGCTCTTTCCAACTTTGGAATTAATGAGCATCTAGATGTAGGGAGCATATCCACAAGAGCTGTTCTGATCAACAGCTGCTCTCTTGATGGTCTCGACAATCAGATCCATCACTCTAATCCTGGTGTGGCTATCCACATGATGCAACATGTTGATGGAATAGCCTCTAATTATCTTGTCATCACCTGACTTGGGCATCAAAGTATGCCTCAGAATACTGTTGGAGGTGGGCAGTCCTGCTTGCAAGTAGTAAACTGAGCCAAGTTTTGCGTGTCTTCACATATGACTTGGGAATGGGGTTGTACATGTTGGCTATGGAGTTGTGATTCATCTTGGACTCATAATACACATCCAAATCTCCTTGCACCTTTGGGGCTCCTAATATGGTGGCCCACTCATCAACTATCGACTGGTATCTGGTGCCTGCAGTCATCCATGCAATCTTCCCATCAGGATACAAGTGAGTAGTGGAATAGAATTGCATGATCATCTCATCATTCGAGGCAGTGATCTCTCTGCCAACAAACTCTTCAATGTCAATGGTCTTGAAGTTCTCCTGGACATGAGGGAAGTAGTCTTCATTTTCTTTGATGAACTTCCAATCAACATATCTCATGTCACTAACAGTTGGGCTCTTGTCAAGCAAAAAAGTCTCATAAGTCATGTTGTTCCTTAGTGTCAAATCTGGCATCCATAGGAGTCCTTCTCCTCACAACATACATTGGATTTCCATCTTCCGAGACCTTGATCCTTCATTTCCTTCATGTTCTCTGCCACTAGATGCATCATTGTGATCTGGCAGGTGAGGTCTGAGTTTCCTCAAAATAACAATCTCTTCTTCTTCCTCTGCTACATCTCTGGAGGTGGAACCCTTGTTCTTCTCAATAGTAGGGATGTCTCTGGTGGTCTTCTTAGGATTGGAGGTAGCTGTCTTGGCCTTGGGAGCTGAGGGCTTAGCCTTAGGATCAGGCTTGCTAGGCATTGCATCAGCCAGTAGCTTCGTCTGCTTGGAAGGAGGAGGGTTAGCAGCTGGGACATTCTCCTCATCAATCCTCACAGAGACATGTCTTCTTGTCAAATATACAACCTTTTTCCTCTCCCTCTTCTTGGCGGACTTCTTGGCTAATTCCTTGGTTTGCTTGGAGGTGTTAGGGACATCAAGAGTGAGTCTCATTCCGTCCTTAGCAGACTCAGGAGCTCTCACATCACCAGCGTTGGCATACTCCTTTTTGACAACAACTCTTTCTTTCTTCTCTTGTTGCCTATTTAATGTTACCTTATCTAGAATGAAATATTCATCTTCCTCATCTGAGTTCTTCTTCTTTCTGGCCTTGGTGGATGCCTTGGGCAAGCCATGTGAACTAGGGGTGCTAGGGTACTCATAAATGGCCTATGGACTAGTACATGACTCAATGTATGCACTGGGCTCTCTGAAATCGTTCTAACTATCATCTGAACCTGACATGGCTGAGTATTGACCCTATGAATAGATGTAGAGGAGAAAAAAGGACGAGCATCATAAAATACAAAGGTTTTTACAAAAAATCGAACTCAAAAAGTTAGTTTTAGATCCCCATAATGTGAGGTTCGGTTCCACCGAGTTTCAAATTTTGGAGCCTTCGAGACAGCAAACTTCATTAAAAGAAACTTGGTCATAGTTTTTAGTTTCACCGAGAAGTGACTAGGTCTCACCGAAGATGTGTTCAGAAACCCTAAAACTCCAAATCGGTGACACCGATAGGAACTTCCGGTTTCATCGAGAAGTGACTAGGTCTCACCGAAGATGTGTTCAGAAACCCTAAAACTCCAAATCGGTGACACCGATAGGAACTTTCGGTTTCACCGAGAAGTCCTTTGTGCCATGGGTAACCCACATCGGTGATGTCGATCTGTTTCGACTCGGTGACGCCGAAACGCATATGGCAGCAACCTAAACCTAAGTTTTCTCGTCCGACTATTTCTACGGGATTTTCTCGTGGATAGAAATCTTTTGTATCATGTCTAGAAGAGGAATAAGATCTAATGTGCTTGAATCAGAGGTTGGAGCACAATATGGGTCAAAGATTTACCCTAATTCAGCGGATCTTCACTACGGCGGCAACAACGGAGACGACCCCGTTGATGGTGGCGGACTCCTGCGGCGAGGGCACATGAGAGGCAATGGAGGTTGTACGAAGATGCGTGCGGTGAAAACAGTGGGGTGCGGGGCGTTTAGTTTGAAGTGAAATTTCAAAGTTCGGACCTGCGGGATATATCAGGCACTTTGCCGTCAGCCATCCCAGACGGCAAAGGCATGCATGCCGGACGGCAAAGGCTTTGCCGTCCGCCAGCAGACAGCCAACCGTCCGGCTGAATAAGCCACGGTAAAGGGCGCTTTGCCGTCTGCTGGCAGACGGCAAAGACCTTTACATCTTTGCCGTCTGCCAGCGAACGGCAAAGGTCATGGAAGGCACATGTGGCAACTTAGGTCCGTTAAGAGCTTAACGGCATGCTTTTCCGTCCGCTGGCAGATGGCAAAGACCTTAGTTGTTTGCCTTCTGCCAGCGGACGGCAAAGCACCTGTTTCTTTGCCGGCCTAGGTGGGTTCTTTGCCGTCTGCTGGTAGACGGCAAAGAACTAAGTCTTTGCCGTCTGCTAGCGGACGGCAAATAACCCCCCTAGGCCAGCCTAGTGCTACCCCAGGTTGCACAGGTAGCTGCCACGTGGCAGCTTTGCCGTGTGCTGGCAGACGGCAAAGTGGCTATATAGCCCCTGTTTTTTCTGTTTTTTCTTAAATTCATTTAATTTGACAGAATTTCACACACACATATATGTATACACATTTCAAAATAATTTCAACAAGCATACCAACAATAAGTTTCCAACAACATATCCAACATACATGTTTCCAACAACATATCCAACGTACAATGGTTTCCAACAACATATCCATACATACATATCCAAAACAAAACAAGTTTCCAACAAGTTTCCATAAACAAAAAGTAATCACAAGTAGAAGAGTACACTCCATCAATGCAAGCTTCCTCATGTATAGAAAATCTGCAAATTAGGAAAGATGAAAGTTAGAAGAAGAAGAAGACTAGCTAGAAGAAAAAGAAGAAAAAGAAGAAGAAAAAGAAGAAGAAGAAGAAGAAGAAGAAGAATTTATCTTCTCTTTCTTTTTCTCCTCTCCTCTTCTTTATCTTATTTTTATTCTAACTAAGGTAGGTAAAAATGCCATTTTTTAGGTAAGGTAGGTAAAAATGCTAAGTGTGTAGGTCATTTTAGAACTAAGATAGGTAAATAGGTCATTTTGGAGCTAACCTAGGTAGTTATGCCATTTTTAGCTAACTAAGCATATTTATTCATTTTGGAGGACAAAATGGTAAGTGTAGGTCATTTTAGAGTTATCCTAGTTAAAATCGGTCATTTTGGAGCTAGGTAAGGTTATATTGTCATTTTGGAGGAAAATAAACTAATTATATGATAGTTTGGAGCTAAACCAAGGTTATTATGCCATTTTTTACCTAAGTAAGCTAATTATGTCATAAATGAACTAGGTAAGGTAAGTATAGATTATTATTTAGCTATCCAAGGTAGTTATGACATTTTTCAGCTAACTAAGCATATCAAGTCATTTAGGAGTGAAAAAATGGTAAGTATAGGTCATTTTATAGCTATCCTAGGTAAAGTATGTCAGTTCGGAGCTAAGTAAAGTTATTATGTCATTTTCGAGGAAAATAAGCTAAGTATAGGTCATTTTGGAGCTAAACCAAGGTTATTATGCCATTTTTTTACCAAAGTGAGCTAATTATGTCATAAATGAACTAGCTAAGCTAATTATAGATCATTATTGAGCTATCATAGGTAGTTATGCCATTTTGTACCTAAGTGAGCTAATTATGTCATAAATGAACTAGCTAAGCTAGCTATAAATCATTATTGAGCTATCCTAGGTAGTTATGCCATTTTCTAGCTAACTAAGCATATCAAGTCCTTTTGGAGGAAAAAATGCTAAGTATAGGTCATTTTATAGCTATCCTAGGTAGAATATATCATTTTGGAGGTAAGTAAGGTTATTATTGTTGGGGAACGTTGCATGGGAAACAAAAAATTTCCTACGCACACGCAGATCTATCCATGGTGATGAGCATCTACGAGAGGGAGAGTGGATCTACGTACCCTTGTAGATCGCTAAGTGGGAAGCGTTAAGAAATGCGGTTGGTGTAGTCGAACGTCTTCGCGATCCAAATCGCCGAGCGTCCCGTGATCCAATCACGATCCGTCCCGTGATCCAATCACGATCTGTCCCGCGATCTAATCACGATCTGTCCCACGAACTTGATCATGATCCGTCCCACGAACTTGATCACGATCCGTCCCACGAGCTTGATCACGATCCTACCGATCTAGCGCCGAATAGACGACACCTCCGCGTTCAGCACACATATAGCTTGATGACGATCTCTGCCGTCTTGATCCAGCAAGAGAGAGCGGAGAGGTAGAAGAGTTCTCCGGAAGCATGACGGCGCTCCGGCGATGGTGGTGGAGCAATTCCGGCAGGGCTTCGCCTAAGAACTGCAGAAATCCGATCTAGAGGAGAAACTATGCACTGGAGGAATGGGTAGCACGTGGCTGGAAAAACTAGTGCAAAACCCTAAAACCCACCAATGTATATAGGAGTAGAGGAGGATAGCCTTGGCACAAGGGCCAAGGCTCCTTGGATTCGGCCGAACCCACTAGGAGAGGAGGACTCCTCCAATCCTAGTAGGACTAGGATTGCTCCTTTTTTGCCTTTTTCCACCTTTTCCTATTGGGTTTTCTTCTCCAGCAACATGGGACTTGTGTGGGAGTTTCCACCAGCCCAATAAGGGATGATATTCACTCTCCCACAGCCCATGAAGCCTCTTGGGTCGAAATACCCCTCCCGGTACACTACCAGCACTCCCGGTACACTACCGATGAGCCCGAAACTTTTCCAGCGACCAAAACAGGACTTCCTATATATAAATCTTTACCTTCGGACCATTTCGGAGCTCCTCGTGACGTCCGGGATCTCATCCGGGACTCCTAACAACCTTCGGTCACCACCATACATAACTCTATACTACCGAAACGTCACAAAACCTTAAGTGTGCAGACCCTGTGGGTTCGAGAACTATGTAGACATGACCGAGACACCTCTACGGTCAATAACCAATAGCGGGACCTGGATGTCCATATTGGTTCCTACATATTCTACGAAGATCTTTATCGGTCGAACCTCTATGTCAAGGATTCAGTTAATCCCGTATGATGTTCCCTTTGTTCTTCGGTATGTTACTTGCCCGAGATTCGATCGTCGGTATCTCCATACCTAGTTCAACCTCGTTACCGGCAATTCTCTTCACTCACTCCGTAATACAAGATCCCATGACTAACACTTAGTCACATTGCTTGCAAGGCTTATTGTGATGTTGTATTACCGACTGGGCCCTGAGATACCTCTCCGTCACACGGAGTAACAAATTCCAGTCTTGATCCATGCCAACTCAACAGACACCCTGAGAGATACCTATAGAGCACCTTTATAGTCACCCAACTACGTTGCAACATTTGATACACACAAGGCACTCCGCCGATGTCCGTGAGTTGCATGATCTCATGGTCATAGAAACATATACTTGACATGCAGAAAACAGTAGCAATAAACTGACACGATCATATGCTACGTTTGTAGTTTAGGTCTTGTCCATCACATCATTCTACTAATGATGTGATCCCGTTATCAAATGACATCACATGTCAATGGCTAGGAAATCTTGACCATCTTTGATCAACGAGCTAGTTCACTAGAGGCATATTAGGGACAGAGTGTTGTATATTAACCCACACATGTAATGTGTTTCCAATCAATACAATTATAGCATGGATAATAAACGATCATCATGAACCAGGAAATATAATAATAAACACTTTATTTATTGCCTCTAGGGCATATTTCCAACAATTATGTTATTTTTTAGGAAAATAAGCTAAGTATAAGTCATTTTGGAGCTAATTAGGTCATTTCTTAAGCTAAGTATGCATTTGTTAAGCAAAACACTTGGGAAAACTTACCATCATCACAGAGGTGAAGGACCGGTCGGGTTTGCGCCAGGGTGAGTCGTAGAAGGACCAGCCGGGGTTGCGACAGACGTAGAAGGATCGGTCGATGCTTGTCGGGAGGCACGCTGCACCAAAGATCATTTGCAAGCAATGTCTCTTGATGCAACTCAAATGTTGATACTAGTAAATAATGACCATTCAAATGAAACTCACCGTGGGTGCTATAGCAATATGGGACATCGACGGAGGGGTCTGACCATTGTTCTGGCACAGGGTCTGCACATTTTGTTTTCACGGGTCATTCATATTAGTTAGTGATGAAACAAACATTACGTGCATGATTTGGCTAATATGCAAGAGAAACTTACCACGAGGAGCTCGTATAGGTGCCGGTGAGACGCGTCGTTCCGGTTCCTCTCCTCCTCCAAGATCCTAGCTGTCCTCTCCTCCATGTCCCTCGCCCTCTGCGCCGCCTGCCTATTTGCCTCCGCTAGAAGCTCCTGGGCCCTAGCATCAATGGCGAGCTCCATTGGCCGTGGACGAGGCCTTATTTCAGGATAAGAGCTTGTCTGGCACTTCTTGATCTCCGGGAGAGTTCTAGGACAACGTATCAGTCCATCCCCAATGGATATCGAGCCATGGGGCCTCCCGCCACCAGATATCATCACGAGATCCGAATCAAAAGGACTCTGGCTCGGGTTGAAGTCCTCCCCTTTCCTCGCCTTCCCCTCATCTCTGTACCTCACGAGCTTGTTGTGGGAGGAGATGTTGCTGAAGCTCTCTGGATGATCGAGGTCATCCTCAAAGAATGCCTTGGCCTTCTTGTACGAGGCAGTATGGGCCATGGCATAGAGGTTGAACAGAGGTGGAACCTCCTTCTTGTTTTCTCGCGCCTAAAAGAGAGGAACAAAGTATTAGTTAAGGGCTCAATCTAGCATGAAGAATGAAATTGCATGAATCATGAAGCAAACCACATACCCAGTGATCCCCATACTCAAACAGGTTGGAGCTCCCTTGATGGTGTGGCACACCTCTCATTTGGGCACGCTTATCCTTGGCCTTGTTGTGTTCGGCTAGCCATTCGGGAGAGCACCACTCATCCACCAATGCCTCCCAACAATCCATCCTATCCGCACACCATCTCGGGGGCACCTAAGTTAGACAAGAGAAATTTCAGCGCTACACCTACGAATCAAATCAAAGAAACTAAGTACAAGGCCTTAACAATAGATAATTACCTTCATTAAACTTCTCCTTACTCAGATCATTTTTGTGGCACTTCTTCTTGGCCCTCTTAATGTTAGTCGAGGCGTAGTAGTCTCGAATAGCCTGCACCTGAGCCTCGTGCCGTAAGTTCTGAAGTAGGCGCTTGCACTCGGCTTCGAGAACAACAACCACTTTCGCGTCGTGTTCCTCAAGACACCTGTAGAAGGTCTGCAATCAAACAAGACAACACTGATTAGTACAATTACTAGGTGTTGTTGCTTTTTAATTCTGTAAAGGAGAAATTACCCAAAAGCGACGGATCACAATGTTAGCCACCGTCTCGCACAAGACACCGTCGACCATCTCCTCTGGCGGGGCTGGGGCAGCCATGTACAGCTCCTAGGTCAGTGCTACCTGTGGAGACTCACCCTCACCGGGCAACTGGACCTTCCCCGGGAAGTGGTGCCGGAGAAGCACACCAAGGACCTGGTTGGGCCTGCGGACTCCACGCTCGTGTTTCCAACCCCTGCAGTATGACAAGGCCAACACATTAGATATTAATTTGAAGAAACATGAAGGCAAAAGGTTAAAAAATAGTAAATGCACTTACTTCTCCGCATTAGGCGCAATCAACCACCTCTGCTCGCGGGTCATCGGCACGGGCGGAAGCTTTGTACAACCACGCTGGTAGACCTTCTTGCCTATTGGAAATATGCCCTAGAGGCAATAAATAAAGTGTTTATTATTGTATTTCCTTGTTCATGATAATAGTTTATTGTCCATGCTATAATTGTATTAATTGGAAACATGGATACATGTGTGGATACATAGACAAACACAATGTCCCTAGTGTGTCTCTAGTGAACTAGCTTGTTGATCGAAAGATGGTTAAGGTTTCCTAGCCATGGACATGAGATGTCATTTGATAACGGGATCACATTATTAGGAGAATTATGTGATGGACAAGACCCAAACAACAAATGTAGCTTATGATCGTGTCAGTTTATTGCTACTGTTTTCTGCATGTCAAGTATATGTTCCTATGACCATGAGATCATGCAACTCACAGATATCGGAGGAGTACCTTGTGTGTATGAAACGTCGCAACGTAACTGGGTAACTATAAAGGTGCTCTACAGGTGTCTCCGAGTGTGTCTGTTGAGTTGGCATGGATCAAGACTGGGATTTGTTACTCCGTGTGACGGACAGGTATCTCAGGGCCCACTCGGTAATACAACATCACAATAAGCCTTGCAAGCAATGTGACTAAGTGTTAGTTGCGAGATCTTGTATTACGGAACGAGTAAAGAGACCTGCCAGTAACGAGGTTGAACTAGGTATGGAGATACCGACGATCGAATCTCGGGCAAGTAAACATACCGAAGAACAAAGGGAACATCATATGGGATTAATTGAATCCTTGACATAGAGGTTCGACCGATAAAGATCTTCGTAGAATATGTAGGAACCAATGTGGACATATAGGTCCCGCCATTGTTTATTGACCGTAGAGGTGTCTCGGTCATGTCTACATAGTTCTCGAACCCGCAGGGTCTGCACACTTAAGGTTTGGTGACGTTTCGGTAGTATAGAGTTGTGTATGGTGGTGACCGAAGTTTGTTCGGAGTCCCGGATGAGATCCCGGACGTCACGAGGAGCTCCGGAATGGTCTGGAGGTAAATATTCATATATAGGAAGTCCTGTTTTGGTCGCCGGAAAAGTTCCGGGCTTATCGGTAGTGTACCGGAAGTGCCAGTAGTGTACCGGGAGACCTCCGGGAGGGGTATTTCGACCCAAGAGGCTTCATGGGCTGTGGGAGAGTGAATATTAGCCCTTAGTGAGCTGGTGGAAACTCCCACACAAGGCCCATGTGTCTGGAGAAGAAAACCCAAAAGGAAAAAGGTGGAAAAAGGCAAAAAGGAAAAAAAGGATGAATCCTAATCCTACTAGGAGTGGCGGAGGTGGACTCCTCCTCTCCTAGTTCGGCCGAAATCTAGGAGGCTTAGAGGCCAAGATGCCTCCTCTCCTCCTCTCCTCCTATATATACTAGTGGATTTCTAGGGTTTTGCACTTGATTTTTCAGCCACGTGCAAACCCTAATCTCTAGTGCATAGTTTCTCCTCTAGATCGGTTTTCTGCAGTGCTTAGGCGAAGCCCTGCCGGAATTGCTCCACCACCATCGCCGGAGCGCTGTCAGGATGCCGGAGAACTCTTCTTCCTCTCCACTCCTTATTGTTGGATCAAGACGGTGGAGATCGTCATCAAGCTGTACTTGTGCTGAACGCGGAGGTGCCGTCCGTTCGGTGCTAGATCGGAAGGATCGTGATCAAGTTCGTGAGACGGATCATGATCAAGTTCGTGGGACGGATCGTGATCGGATCGCGGGACATATCGTGATTGGATCGTGGGATGGATCGTGATTGGATCGTGGGACGCACGGCGATTTGGATCGCGAAGACGTTCGACTACACCAACCGCGTTTCTTAACGCTTCCCGCTTAGCGATCTACAACGGTATGTAGATCCACTCTCCCTCTCGTAGATGCTCATCACCATGGATAGATCTTCATGTGTGTAGGAAATTTTTTGTTTCCCATGCAATTTCCCCAACAGTGTCATCATGAGCTAGGTCTATGTGTAGATGAGATCTCGAGTACAACACAAAAGGTTTGTGGGCGTTGATGCTTAGATTGCTTCCTCCCTTGGTCGGATTTTGGTTCAGCGGTATTGTGAGATGAAGCGGCCCGGACCAACATTACTCATACGCTTACGAGAGACCGGTTCCCTCGACCGCAACTTGTTCCATAGATGGCTTGCGGGTGCCAGTTTCTCTCACTTTAGTTGGATCGGATTCGACAAAGGCGGTCCTTGAGAAGGTTGAAAAGCAAATTATGCATCACCGTTGTGGTTTATGCGTAGGTGAGAATCGTTCTTGCTAGAGACCCGTAGCAGCCACGTAAAACATGCAACAACAATTAGAAGACGTCTAACTTGTTTTTGTAGGGTATGTTGTGATGTGATATGGCCAATTACATGATGTGATATATGTGATGTATGAGATGATCATGTGATGTATAGAATTTCATGACTTGCATGTCGATGAGTACGGCAACCGCCAGGAGCCATAGGGTTGTTTTTAATTATTGTATGACCTGTGTGTCAATCATTAAGCGCTATGTAATGCTTTACTTTATCGCTAAATGGTAGCAATAGTAGTAGAAGCATGCAGGGCGTGACAACCTCGATGGCGACACGTTCATGGAGATCAAGATGATGGAGATCATGGTGTCGTGCCGGTGACGATGAAGATCATGCCGGTGCTTTCAAGATGGAGATCTAAAGCACAAGTTCATGGCCATATCATGTCACTTATGAATTGCATGTGATGTTAATCCTTTTATGCACCTTGTTATGCTTAGTACGACGGTAGCATTATAAGGTGATCCCTCACTTAAATTTCAAGATAATATTGTGTTCTCCCCGAGTGTGCACCGTTGCGAAAGTTCGTCGTGTTGAGACACCACGTGATGATCGGGTGTGATAGACTCTACGTTCACATACAACGGGTGCAAGCCAGTGTTGCACGCGCAGAACACTCGGGTTAAACTTGACGAGCCTAGCATGTACAGACATGGCCTCGAAACACAAGAGACCGAAAGGTCGAACATGAGTCATATAGTAGATATGATCAACATAATGATGTTCACCATTGAAGCCACCTCAACTCACATGATGATCGGACTTGAGTTGGTGGATTTGGATCATGTGACACTCAGATGACCTGAGGGATGTCAATTTGAGTGGGAGCTTTAGTAATTTGATTAACTAAACTCATTATCTTGAACAATAGTCTAAGTGAACTTTGCATATTTATGTTGTAGATCAATGGCTCGCGTAGTAGCACCCCTGAATTTTAATGCGTTCCTAGAGAAAGCTAAACTGAAAGATGATGGAAGTAACTTTGTTGACTGGGCCCGTAATCTGAGGATTATCCTCACGACTTCCTAGAAATCATATGTCCTTGATGCACCGCTTGGTGACCAACTAGAAGACATGACCTCCGAAGACGTTAAGAACGCTTGGGAGGCACGTACTGGAGATTACTCAATAGTTCAGTGTGCAATATTGTATGGCTTAGAACCGGGACATCAAAGACGTTTTGAACGTCATGGAGCATATGAGATGTTCCAGGAGTTGAAGTTTATCTTTCAGAAGAACGCCCGGATCGAGAGGTATGAAACCTCCGATAAGTTCTATGCTTGCAAGATGGAGGAGAACTGGTCTATTAGTGAACATACACTCAGAATGTCTGGGTATTCAACTCGTCTAGCGGAGTTGGGAATTGCCCTTCCGCCAGAGGCGATCACTGATAGAGTTCTTCAATCACTACCACCTAGCTACAAGAGCTTTGTGATGAACTATAACATGCACGGGATGAACAAGTCAGTCGCCGAGCTGTTTGCGATGCTAAAAATCGCTGAGTCTGAAATCTAGAAAGAACATCAAGTGTTGATGGTCAATAAAACCACTAGTTTCAAGAAAAATGGCAAAGTCAAGGGCAAGGGCAAGAAGGGTAAAACCAAGAAGGATGGCAAAGCAGTTGCTACTCCTGCAAAGAAGCCCAAGCATGGACCCAAGCCAGAAACTGAGTGCTTTCATTGCAAAGGAACTAGTCACTCGAAGCGGAACTGCCCCAAGTACCTGGCTGACAAGAAGGCAGCCCACGACAAACAAGGTATATATGATATACATGTTATTGATGTGTACCTTACTATCTCTCGTAGTAGTGCCTGGGTATTTGATACCGGTTTGGTTGCTCACATTTGCAACTCAAAGCAGGAACTACGGAATAAACGAAGGCTGGCAAAGGACGAAGTGACGATGCGCGTGGGAAATGGTTCCAAGGTTGATGTGATCGCCGTCGGCATGCTCTCTCTTCGATTACCATCGGGATTAGTGATGAACCTGAATAATTGTTATTTAGTGCCTGCGTTAAGCATGAAAATTATATCTGGATATTGTTTATTGCGAGACGGTTACTCATTTAAATCAGAGAATGAAGGTTGTTCTATTTATATGAGTGATATCTTTTATGGTCATGCACCCAATGTTAGGGGTTTATTCATATTGAATCTTGATAGTGATGACACACATGTTCATAACATTGATGCCAAAAGATATAGAATTGATAATGATAGTACCACTTTCTTGTGGCACTGCCGTTTAGGTCATATTGGTGTAAAACGCATGAGGAAGCTCCATGCTGATGGACTTTTGGAGTCACTTGATTTTCAATCATTTGACACATGTGAACCATGCCTCATGGGCAAGATGACTAAAATGTCGTTCTCTGTAACAATGGAACGGGCGAGTGACTTATTGGAGATCATACACACTAATGTGTGCGGTCCAATGAATGTTACAGCGCGTGGTGGATATCGCTATTTTCTCACCTTCACTGATGACTTAAGTAGATATGGGTATATTTACTTAATGAAACACAACTCTGAAACGTTTGAAAAGTTCAAACAATTTCAGAGTGAAGTTGGGAATCATCGTAACAAGAAGATTAAGTTCCTGCGATCTGATCGAGGAGGTGAATATCTGAGTTATGAGTTTGGCAGTCACTTAAGACGGTGTGGAATTGTTTCACAGTTGACACCGCCCGGAACACCACAGCGTAATGGTGTGTCCGAACGTCGTAATCGAATCTTATTAGATATGGTGCGTTCTATGATGTCTCTTGCTGATTTGCCACTATCGTTTTGGGGTTATGCATTAGAGACAGCTGCATTCACTTTAAATAGGGCACCATCAAAATCCGTTGAGACGATGCCATATGAACTGTGGTTTGGCAAGAAGCCAAAGTTGTCGTTTCTTAAAGTTTGGGGATGTGATGCTTATGTCAAAAAGCTTCAGCCTGAAAAGCTGGAACCCAAAATGGAGAAATGCGTCTTCATAGGATACCTGAAAGAGACAGTCGGGTATACCTTCTATCTCAGATCCGAAGGCAAAGTGTTTGTCACTAAAAACAGAACATTTCTTGAGAAAGAGTTTCTCTCGAAAGAATTGAGTGGGAGGAAAATAGAGCTTTATGAGGTTATTGAACCTTTACTTCAACCAGAACATAGCGCAGCGCAGAAAGATGTTTCTGTGGAACCTACGACGGTAGAAGAGGAAGTTAATGATGATGATCATGAAGCTTCGGATCAAGAAGCTATTGAACCTCATAGGTCGACAAGGCCACGTACTACCCCTGAGTGGTACGGCAACCCTGTCTTGGAGGTCATGTTGTTGGACAACAATGAACCTACGAGCTATGGAGGAGCGGTGATGGGCCTGGATTCCGAGAAATGGTTAGAGGCCATGAAATCCGAGATGGGGTCCATGTCTAAAAACAAAGTATGGACTTTGGAAGTATTACCTGAAGGGCGAAAGGATATTTAGAACAAATGGATCTTTAAGAAGAAAACAGACACGGACGGTAATGTCACCGTCTATAAAGCTTGACTTGTGGCAAAGGGTTTTTCACAAGTTCAAGGAGTTGACTACGATGAGACTTTCTCACCCGTAGCGATGCTTAAGTCTGTCAGAATCATGTTAGCAATAGCTGCCTATTTCGACTATGAAATTTGGCAGATGGATGTAAAACAGCATTCCTCAACGGTTTCCTTGAGAAGAGTTGTATATGATGCAACCCGAAGGTTTTGTCGATCCAGAGAATGCTGACAAAGTTTGCAAACTCCAGCGATCCCTGTATGGACTGGTGCAAGCATCTCAGAGTTGGAATAAGCGCTTTGATGAGGTGATCAAAGCGTTTGAGTTTATACAAGTTTACGGAGAAGCTTGTACTTACAAGAAAGTGAGTGGGAGCTCTATAGCGTTTCTAGTATTATATGTGGATGACATATTGCTGATTGGAAACAATATAGAAATGCTAGAAAGCGTGAAGGAATATTTGAACAAGAGTTTTTCAATGAAGGACCTAGGAGAAGCTGCTTTCATATTAGGCATTAAGATCTATAGACATAGATCGAGACGCTTAATAGCACTTTCACAGAGCACATACCTTGATAAAGTTTTGAAGAAGTTCAAAATGGAACAGTCCAAGAAGGGGTTCTTGCCTGTGTTACAAGCTGTGAAGTTGAGTAAGACTCAATGCCCAGTAACTGCAGAAGATAGAGAAAAGATGAGTGTCATCCCCTATGCTTCAGCCATAGGCTCTATCATGTATGCAATGCTGTGCACAAGACCCGATGTCAGCCTTGCCATAAGTATGGCCGGAAGATTTCAAAGTGATCCTGCAATGGAGCACTGGCAAGCGGTCAAGAATATTCTTAAGTACCTGAAAAGGACTAAGGAAATGTTTCTCGTTTATGGAGGTGATGAAGAGCTCATCGTAAAGGGTTACGTCAATGCAAGCTTTGACACTGATCCGAACGACTCCAAATCGCAAACCGATATGTATTTATTCTTAACGGGGGAGCGGTAAGCTAGTGCAGTTCCAAGCAAAGCATGGTACCTGATTCTACGTGCGAAGCGGAATACATCGCAGCCTCGGAGGCGGCGAAGGAAGGTGTCTGGATGAAGCAGTTCATGACAGATCTTGGAGTAGTGCCCAGTGCACTGAATCCAATGAACCTATTCTGTGACAACACTGGTGCCATTGCTTTGGCCAAGGAACCAAGGTTTCACAAGAGGACCAGACACATAAAGAGACGCTTCAACTCCATCCACGATTACATCGAGTAGAAGGACAGAAATATTTGCAAAGTGCACACAGATCTGAATGTTGCAGACCCGTTAACTAAACCTCTTCCAAGGGCTAAACATGATCAACACAAGAACTGCATGGGTGTTCGATTCATTACAATGTAAATCACATAGTGATGTGAACCAGATTATTGACTCTAGTGCAAGTGGGAGACTGTTGGAAATATGCCCTAGAGTCAATAAATAAAGTTTTTATTATTGTCTTTCCTTGTTCATGATAATCGTTTATTGTCCATGCTATAATTGTATTAATTGGAAACATGGATACATGTGTGGATACATAGACAAACACAATGTCCCTAGTGTGTCTCTAGTGAACTAGCTCGTTGATCGAAAGATGGTTAAGGTTTCCTAGCCATGGACATGAGATGTCATTTGATAACGACATCACATCATTAGGAGAATGATGTGATGGACAAGACCCAAACAACAAACGTAGCTTATGATCGTGTCAGTTTATTGCTACTGTTTTCTGTATGTCAAGTGTATGTTCCTATGACCATGAGATCATGCAACTCACAGATATCGGAGCAGTACCTTGTGTGTATCAAACGTCGCGACGTAACTGGGTGACCATAAAGGTGCTCTACAGGTGTCTCCGAGGGTGTTTGTTGATTTGGCATGGATCAAGACTGGAATTTGTTACTCCGTGTGACGGAGAGGTCTCTCAGGGCCCACTCGGTAATACAACACCACAATAATCCTTGCAAGCAATGTGACTAAGTGTTAGTTGCGAGATCTTGTATTACGGAACGAGTAAAGAGACTTGCCAGTAACAAGGTTGAACTAGGTATGGAGATACCGACGATCGAATCCCGAGCAAGTAAACATACCGAAGAACAAAGGGAACATCATACGGGATTAACTGAATCCTTGACATAGAGGTTCGACCGATAAAGATCTTCGTAGAACATGTAGGAACCAATGTGGACATCTAGGTCCCGCCATTGGTTATTGACGTCGAGGTGTCTCGGTCATGTCTACATAGTTCTCGAACCCGCTGGGTCTGCACACTTAAGGTTTGGTGACGTTTCGGTAGTATAGAGTTGTGTATGGTGGTGACCGAAGTTTGTTCGGAGTCCCGGATGACATCCTGGACGTCACGAGGAGCTCCGTAATGGTCCGAAGGTAAATATTCATATATAGGAAGTCCTGTTTTGGTCGCCGGAAAAGTTCCGGGCTTATCGGTAGTGTACCGGGAGTGCCAGGAGTGTACCGGGAGACCTCCGGCAGGGGTATTTTGACCCAAGAGGCTTCATGGGCTGTTGGAGAGTGAATATCAGCCCTTAGTGGGCTGGTGGAAACTCCCACACAAGGCCCATGTGGCTGGAGAAGAAAACCCAAAAGGAAAAAGGTGGAAAAAGGCAAAAAGGAAAAAAAAGGATGAGTCCTAATCCTACTAGGAGTGGAGGAGGTGGACTCCTCCTCTCCTAGTTCGACCGAAGCCTAGGAGGCTTGGAGGCCAAGCTGCCTCCTCTCCTCCTCTGCTCCTATATATACTAGTGGATTTCTAGGGTTTTGCACTTGATATTTCAGCCACGTGCAAACCCTAATCTCTAGTGCATAGTTTCTCCTCTAGATCGGTTTTCTGAAGTGCTTAGGCGAAGCCCTACCGGAATTGCTCCACCACCATCGTCGGAGCGCCGTCAGGCTGCTGGAGAACTCTTCTTCCTCTCCACTCCTTGCTGGATCAAGACGGCGGAGATCGTCATCAAGCTGTACGTGTGCTGAACGCGGAGGTGCCGTCCGTTCGGTGCTAGATCGGAAGGATCGTGATCAAGTTCGTGAGACGGATCGTGATCAAGTTCGTGGGACAGATCGTGATCGGATCGCGGGATGGATCGTGATTGGATCGCGGGACGCACGGCGATTTGGATCGCGAAGACGTTCGACTACACCAACCGCGTTTCTTAACGCTTCCCGCTTAGCGATCTACAAGGGTATGTAGATCCACTCTCCCTCTCGTAGATGCTCATCACCATGGATAGATCTTCGTGTGCGTAGGAAATTTTTTGTTTCCCATGCAACGTTCCCAACATTGCCCTCCTAAACCAGCTCGCCCTCGCTATAGGTGTCGTCAGACAAGTTACCCTCGCCACCATCAGCATGGCCACTAGCCTTCGGAGTCATGTGGGACAAAGACTCTGGGACCCGAGTCTCCTGGGACGAAGACTCTGGGACCCGAGTCTCCTAGGACAAAGGCGCGGTGACCCGAGGCTCATCGACCCGAGGCTCGTGGACCGGAGTTCGAGACGGGTCCATGTCAGACGGATCCACCTGAGACGGAGCACTCTTGTGGTCAGTAGAATCAGTTGGGGATGGCAGCGAGGAAGGCGCAGCAGCCTTCCTACCTCTAGCACCTCTCTTCGTCTTCCCCCAACCCCTCCCGGTCGAAGAAGAAGTGCCCGCCAATGTCTGCATGCAGTGTACCAGCGCTCTCTCGAGTTGTCGAGGTGGAATAATAGCACCCCTCCCAGCACGCGCCGAGGAAGGAGGCTCAAAGCGCTCTCGACCCGAGCCCACCATCTGTCAACACCTGCAATGACAAAGAGTGAACGAAATTAGTTCAACATAAAAAATTGAATACCTAATAACATGAACTAATTTGTAATATATATGTACATAATAATAATTGAATACCTCACATTACTAATATTAATCTTCATCGTCTATATATGCTCCGGGATCAATAAATGTATAATCATCATCATGATCAGTAATGACGTGCTCATCAGCATCATCAATAAATGCATCAACATGTGGAAGGCCTCTATGTAATCGGTCAAGCATTATCAGGTCATCCGCAACAGTAACCTCTTCTTCTTCCGTCTCTTCTTGTTCCAGCTCAAGGGTGAAGTCGGGCTCACTGTCATTGTCAACCTCAATGTTCTGGGGTGAAGTAGAGCGGTTCTTGAAACGTTTTTTGGAAACACGTGTTTCTTGGAAGAATTCTCCTTGATATGTGTCTGGGTTAATGTGATGTTCATAATCATCTTCATTGAGGGGAGTGGTCTAAAATGTGGCGGCACATCATAAATATAGCGACCCGACTCAAAACGAGTCAAGCCTCTGTGTTTTCTGTGCCATCCCTGGATCAGTATGCTGGCACACACAGTACATCAATGTATATATCAAAGTGCAATCACATGTAATTAACGTAAAACTGATATATACCTTAAAATAGCAGCGGATACAGTCAACGGGAGTGGAGTGAGAAGGAGGACTCCACGTCAAAACGATGACTTCATGAAGTCTTCTTCAAGACCTGCATATTCAAGACCTCAAGACTTCGAGACTCGAGAAACAAGTTTTTCAATACACACTACTGGGTGAGGGATGGTTGGAATGGTACCCTGGAGAAGCTAGTGGATTTGCCTAGGTGTTGCTAGAGATGGCCAGTATTCACGCGGAAAGCCTCACCCAGACTCAAAGAGAAGGATGAATACTTCATGCCCGGAAGCTTACCTGTGTAGCCACAAGTCATTATGGGCTCTGGCTTGGTTGATCTTTGTTGTGACTCTGCTGGGCAGTGCTACGAGATGTAGTCGACGTTAGGATTGGATGGGCACTGCTGGAAAGACAGGGAAGCACTCTGAAAGACCATGTTTCGTTCATCCTGTTCTCAAACACCATGCAGTGCGAGGACTTTCCAGGAGGGAACGAATCTTGTGGGTAAAGTACACAACACTCTGCAGAGTTAAACCTAATCGATTAGCCGTGTCCCCGGTTACGGACAAATTGAGCCTCTGGACTTGGATCTATCTCTGAACTCTCAACACTGGACTGATAACTAATTGTGGGCAACTTAATGATACTTGTGGGCATTTGGACATCGGTTGGCAGAACCATGTCATGATAGGTAACTCTATAGTGAAAATTCCTGATATTCCTTTGTTGTAGGGAAAATAAAATCAGCTTTTACGCAAAAACTTAGACACAGAGCCACAAAGCCTTTGCATATAGAATAGTCTTTATTCTTCTGTTCTTCTATGGTGATCTTGCCAGTACATTCAATGTACTGACCTACACGGCTGCAACGTCTTATGTTGCAGATACTCTTCTACGACGGGTAAGAGTACGATTCAGGGTTATGGTCCGCACTCAACCTGTCGTTGGTGTTATTGGGACTCCACTCCTGTTGACTGTATCCGCTGCTATTTTAAGATATATATCAGTTTTACGTTAATTACATGTGATTGCACTTTGATATATACATTGATGTACTGTGTGTGCCAGCATACTGATCCAGGGATGGCACAAAAAAACATAGAGGCTTGACTCGTTTTGAGTCGGGTCGCTACAGAAATGGTATCAGAGCACATGTTGACTGTAGGACGTGACCCTAGAAACTGGAAAGCCCTTAGGAAATGATTTCTCGAAAAACTTTGTTTTCAAAAGACCCTTTACTTCTCATCTTATTTGAGCTTTATCAAATGATCTCTCTTACCTCAAAAAGTTAGAAAATACCCGTTCTCCTTTGACCACACTAAGGATCAACTAAGACCACTTCGAGAAGGACAAGATATGGAAACAACTGATGGTCACTTCAAAGTAAAGAAGATTTCACCATGCATTAGAAGAGTTGAAGTTACACAAGTTGAAGACTGTGAAGACCCGAAGAAATTGAAGACCATGAAGAATTTCCGAGATATTATGCCCTAGAAGACCAAACCCCTGTTATATACTCACGTTAGAGACCATGATTTGTGAGCTGTCATTTGTGTGTGTTTTTCTATAGCCATAAAGGAAACCATTTTCAAAACTATTCCTTGTATTGTGTGTATCTCCCTCTATCTCTCCCTCGTATCTCATCCCAAACCCTTGGACCCAATAGATGATGAATGAAGCTGGACTCGTGTATTCTGGATCGATGACTCGGTTAGAGACAGGAGAATGGATTTAGAACATGGAAGATCATCTAAGCAGTAACCATTTTGCAAGAAAGGAGATGGTCCAGTATGCTCTTCGGTACCTTGCAAAAGGAGCTGCAAATTGGTGGAAGATGCATGAAGCTATCCATGATAGGCAAACATCCAACACTTGGGAAGAATTCAAGAGGACTCTGCAAAAATCTCATGTTGTTACCAACACCCAGAAGCCCCGTTGCGAAGAAGATTTGTGCCTGCAAGATATGTGGAGAGATAGGACACAACCAAGAAGAACACAAGGATGGATGCCCTTACTATGAAGAGAATCACCATATTGAGGAATGCCCAACAAGACAGGTGACCTGTTTCTTGTGTGAAGGAACCAATCACTACCCTGCTCAATGCCAATTGTACCCCAAGGTACAAGAAGTCATCAAGCAGCAGAAGGAAGCCATGAAGGAAGCCTTTAGAGAAAAATTAGGAGAACTTGTGAAGAAGGAAGATGATGAAGACCCTGATGGAGAAGGCCTAACCAGATTCTACTCCAATGCCTGCTATACATGTGGGAAAGAAGGACATTTCTCACAGGACTGTACGAAGGAAAGAAAAGAGTATCTGGGAAACTTCCCGACAGAAGAAGCGGAATTTGATCCTCGGGAAATTGAAGTTTTGATCAGAACAAAGAACCCCAGGAAGAGACAAGCCTCTAAATAGAAGGACCTGAGTCATATCAGATGTTTCAAGTGTAAGGATATGGGCCACTACGCTAATAAGTGCCCAAGAAAGGAACCAGAACTCCAAGGAGCAAACACCAACATCAAGAAGCCCCGAGACTTGTCAGAAATCATCTGTTTTCGTAGCAAGGAAGCAGGACATTACACTATTAAATGTCAAAGGAGAAGAAAGCTAGAATGAGTTAGTAAATTTTTGAAGATGGAAATAAGTGTATCATGAAGCACTCTTGGTTTCATGACATTATTTTGTAATGGAAGTCTCTGAGATTGTAACAACTTCGTAAATCAATGAAGTTTATTGTGTCAAGATTTTCTATGAGTTACCACTCTAAGAACAAAGATCTCTGACCAATTTTCGAGGATATGAGAAAACATGGTCTATGCAGACATGAGTGCATTTCATTTTAAGTGTGGTAGTAACCATAGGTACCTTTCAGGTTAAGGAGTTTGGATAAGTGAATACAGGTGAAGAGAATGTGGAACCACATCAAACTATCTGGATGATAACCTTTGTGACAAAGTGCTTTTGAAGTTGGAATATTGGAGAAAAGGAATGATTGTGATGAAACCATGCCCAAGGTTAAACAGACCAATGGAAAGGAAAATGGATTCCGTAGAGTGGAATCTAAACAAGAATAAGTCTCTGAAGGGTATAATGGAGTGAACTGAAGGTAATGCTGGAATATGAAACGATAGTAACCCCAAGAGTGAGTTAAAGCTATTCAAGTGAATCCACAAGTCACTGACCTCAGGATCAAGCCCCACCTTGGTGAAGGAAGAAACTTGGAAGTAGCTACGACTGATTAGCAAACGTTTTCCTTAGGAGTATTATGAAAACCTGAGAGTTGTGAAGAAATGATAGATGTTTTTGTTTGGATTGCAGAAATAAATGGATTTATCCGAACTTTGTTCATTGACAAGAGAAATTTTCTGCAATGCTTGTGAGGGAGACCAAGTGCTAGAATACGAGATTAACTAAACCTTATACAAGGTAATGATTTCAGTGCGACATGGCTTGGCCACCATGACGACTTACTCTTATCATTCTCTTGCTATTCGGAATGGTAAATCTGAGTGACTTACCCATAGTAAAGACACGACGTTCTTTGAAGCTTTTGTTTAAGCCTTAGAAAGGTATGATCTAAAACCCTTGTACATGGCAGTTGTTGCCACACGTAGGAATTTTTACGGTGAGGAATGTAGCCAAGACCCATTTCACTGCAGGACAACCACTAATGGTAGACCACCATGAGATCATCGATAAGTTACTTAGAATGAACGCGAGACCTGTGAGTTAAGAAGACCCAGTGTCGGAAGAAATGCATTTTGTTATGAGAACACGAGATTTTGATTTTAAAACGGAAGAGCGTCATCGAAGGAGCTACCGTGAAGTATGTGAAGAGACAGATGCACCCAGAGGACTATCATGATTTTGTGGGACTAGTAACTCTCATTTTAAGTGTGGTAGACCCCACACCTTCCACGTCAATAGTTTTGCTAGAAGACCCCCAAACCCTAACCTTTTCTTTCTAGCCTTTTCGAATCTCGAGGACGAGATTCATTTTAAGTGTGGTAGTTTGTAACATCCCAAAATTCTAAATTTTGGAATGTTATATTAAATAAATAAGTAGGATTGTTTGCTTGAATGTTGTGTGATTGATTGTGTGTAATTGAGTGGAATTTTGAAACTTTTGAAATTTTAATGAGAGGGAATAAAATGACTTTCCCAAAATTTTCTATTTCGAATCCCTATTCAATTTTGAGTTCAAATATTTTCAAAACCCTCTTATAAAATCAAATGAGAGGAGGTAAATGACACTCAAAAATCACATACAATGTTTTGACTCAAATTTTAAAATAAAAACTATTTGCCATTTATTTGAAATTCTAGTTTCTTTTCATTTTGGAGTTATTGCAAAAAATACTATTTTTTAAATTATTTTATTCGGCCTTAACAAAATGTTCATGTTTTATAAAATATTTTTCTGAAAAGTTTGATATATAATATGCCTATATAAAATGTTAGTCGATTTTTGTTTATTTGCTTTTCTTTGTTGTTTTAAAAAAAACAGGAAACACTGTTCATGCCGGAACACTGTTCCTTCGAGAAATATATAAAAAAACTAGGTTGCGCCCATGTGCAGGCCGGCTGAATCAGCCCATCCGGTGGCCCTCTCCTTCCTTTTAATTTTCATCTACTTCTAGTCTATTTGTTTAGTCCCACATTGCCTAGCCTTTGACTTCTAAACCTCCCTTGCACCTATAAATATAGACCCATTGGTGAACTCAAAAGTCATCCACTTCGGGTTGAATCGAATCGTTTCGGTTTGACTAGCTTTATAAAAAAATGATTTCTTCTCTCCGGCGGGATTTCTGGAAGTCGTCTCCTCTTTGGATTTATATCTTCTCTGCATTCTAAAGGTATTCTCTTCGTATTTTCTTTTATACTCCTGTAGTTTAATATCCCTAGACTAGTATTTCTATAGTAATATACGATAGAGTAATTAGATTATTAATTAGTCTCCATATTTACTCATTAGTCCTAGAATTCTTTTAGACATAGCATTTTTCCTCCGTAAAACAGCTTGGCCCAAAATTTTCAAATAGCCATAACTTTTTACTCGTTTATCAGAATTAGATGAAACCAACGCCTAGAGTTTCATCTTGAGCTCACCTATCCAATCAACCTATCACGTCAACTTTTTTTCAAATTTTCAAATTTCGAAATTTATTCGGATTTATATTCAAACTTCTTTTGATCATATCTTTTTATCCGTAGCTCCGTTTCCAATGAATCCAATTGCGTCGGATCCGTATCAAAGTAGTCTTTTCGTTCACATCATTAGTGTTATCGTTTCAACATATAATTTTTATCTTGCTCATACTTCTCTATTAGTCCCCAAAATGTGTTCACACACCGTACTAAGCTAATTCAATGCCATATTGAATTGCTTATAACTTTTGATCCGTCATTTTGAACCTAGTAATTCCTTTTTCTACACGTTCATATTGACTTCCCATATATAGTAACATCATTAGTTTCAATCTTTGAAATTTTCAAATTTGAGCGATTCAATTTGAATCCGAACCTTCATTTGATCATATCTTGCAAAGTGTAACACCGTTTCAATTGATTCTTTTTGCCCCTAAATTCTCGTGTCATATATTTCTGTTCATAACCATCATACTTCAGTTCAACTTCTTTTGACCTTTGTGAATTCAGATTCAATTCATACTTGAATTTACAATTTATTTCATACTTCAATTCGCTATAACTTGTGTTGTAGTGCTCCATTTCAATTAAATTCTTTCTACAAATAAATTCTTATGTCTTATGCTATTTGTCAAACAACATTCATGTTGTTCTCTCATACCTTGGATCGTCTTCTGTAGTCTCTCCAACCTAAGCTTATATAGCAATAGTTCATCATCCATTAACTCTTTTGAAGTTGATTCCTCCACTTTCATTTTACATCATAGTCAGAACCTATCTTTTCTTATTTTACCTTAGTATGTTGTTATATTCGCTCCAAGACATGTTTTGTTCTTGCGTTCTTTCGGTTCTTTGTGTTGGCATGAATGTTTATTGAATGTTATTTACTTACGATAGATTTCTCGGAGTGTGACAAGTAGAATTATCCAGATTGTGAGAGCGACTATCTTCATCAAGTAATACCAGGCAAGTCACTTTGATCATGTTTACCCATGTTTTTATTGCATTAGTTCTACCATCCCCCCCCCCAATTGCATGCAAAGTAGGTAAATTGGAAACTTGGTTACTTGTTGTAGTATCATGTGGTAGGATCCCCTCAATCCCTTGTCACTTTGGCCCCGGGAAACTTTGATTCAATTTTTCTATGCTATTAGTAGACGAGGTTGGTTGTGTGATTCATGAGAGTTGTGAGATTAATGACAAGACCTACATAATGATCAAGACTTCAAGACTCCGAGTTTTCAACATACCTCTGGGTGGATGATGGTTCAACGGCGCCCTGGAGAAACCAGTGGTTAGCCTAGATGATGCTGGAGATGTGCCAGTATTCATGCGGAAAGGTCCACCCAGGCACAAAGAGATGGATGGATGCTTCAAGACCCAAGGCTTACCTGCACAGCCACAAGTCATTATGGGCTCTGGCTTGGTTGGATATTGTGGTGACCCTGGATAGGCGGTGCTACAATATGTAGAAGAACGGTAGGAAAGGATGGGCACCGACAGAGTCGCAGGGAAACCCTTTGGAAGACCATGTTTTGGTCATCTGTTTCTCAAACACCCTGAAGTGCGAGAAAACCAAACGGAGGCGACCAAATCTTGTGGGGAACGTGTGCAAAACTCTGCAGAGTACTCAAACCTAATCGATTAGCCGTGTCCACGATCATGGACAATTTGAGCCAAAGGAACTGAAACTATATGGAACTCTCAACACAATTAATTGTATTGATGTGGGCTTATTAATGACAACTTGGGTATGACAATTGGTTGGTGGAACCACCTCATTAATCAACCAACATTGTAGTAATTGTGCTTTTGCCCTCTCTTGTTGTAGGAAAATTTTGGCTTTATGCAAGACCACTACCCCACTTGCCATATATGCATGTAGAATAGATGATTACTTTACACCCCTTTTGTGACTTGCCGGCATATTCAAAATGCTGATCTACACGGCTGCAACGTCTTCTGTTGCAGATAAGCTCTACGATGGGTAAGAGTACGATTCAGGGTTACGGTCTACACTCAACCTGCCGTTGGTGTTATTGGGACTCCACTCCCGTTGACTGTTTCCGCTGAGATTTAAGGTATATATCAGTTTTACGTTAATTACATGTGATTGCACTTTGATATATACATTGATGTACTGTGTGTGCCAGCATACTGATCCAGGGATGGCACAGAAAACACAGAGGCTTGACTCGTTTTGAGTCGGGTCGCTACAATAAACGACATCCCAACCTTTCAAATTTGGATCTGTTTGGTAGGCCCACGGTAGATAGAAAACTGGGGTCGCCTGTTGAGTCATAATATAGACATCGGGAACATCTAAATGGGTGTTTTGTTTGATTTCGACTAGCCCTATATGTTCATGAGTCCTTCTAGTCTCCTTTGGTTGGAACCAATAACATTTGAAGACTACGACGTTTCGTGGGTTTTCACCAAAGAATGTAAGTTCATAAATTACATCAACTCTATGTTTATTTTATTTTTACATTTTGCTCGAAGCGTCTTCTGCCTCCTCTCAGTTGTGAAGCACAAACGATTTTGCATGGGCCCCCCCAATCTTGCCTCGGTCGGGAGATGCAAAATAAAATGTTGTATTCGATTAAAGAAGCCCGATGGAAAGATCTTTTCTAACTTGCAGATCAACTCCGGTGCCAAGTCTTCCAGTTCGTCTAACATGTCAGGCGATAGTTCTTTCGCACAAAGAGCACGAAAGAAATAGCTGAGCTCTGCTAGTACTAGCCATTCATCCTTAGGGATAAAGCCACGCAACATCACCGGCATTACCTGCTCAAGCCATATGTGTCAATCATGACTCTTGAGACCAAATATTTTCAATTTCTCAAGACTCGCTCCCCTCTTTAGATTCGCTGCATACCCATCGGGGAACATCAACTGCATTTTCACCCACAAGATCATTTTCCTCATAGCTGGCCTTCCAAGATTGAACCATGCCTTTGGCTTCCTCCAGTTCTTCTTTCCTTTCGATTGACGAATGTTTAGTAACGGTCTATCACATAGAGCCCCTGGTCGACACTAGCCTTAGGATTATCCTTCGACTTCCCCTCTATGTCGAACAATGTACCAAAAAGGGCCCGCGATATTCTTTTCAGTGTGCATCACGTCGATGTTGTGTGGGCAAAGGAGGTCTTTAAAGTAAGACAGATCCCACAAACATATCTTGTGAGTCCAGGCGTGTTCCATATTATACCCTTTGAAATACCCTGGACAGTCTGGATCCGGCTCAAGAGCATTTATCTGATCCAGGATCTGTTGGCCTGTCAACGTAGGTGGTGCAGTATTTTTGACAACTCTACCTTTGATGAAATTCTTCTTGTCTTTTTTGAACTTATGGTCAGGATCCAGGAACTGTCTATGCATGTGAAAGCAAGAAAACTTGCGACCCGCCTCCAGCCAACGGAACTGAATAGCTGCCTTGCATGTGGGGCACGGAAATCTTCCATGCAGACACCAGCCAACGAATAGCGCATACGCTGGCAAGTCATGCATCGAGTACATGTACCACACATGCATTTTTAAGTTCTTTTTTGTAGCGGCGTCGTATGTCTTGATCCCATTATCCTAGGCTTCTTGCAATTCATCCTTAAGCGGTTGCATGTACACATTCATATTCTTCCCCAGATATTTGGGCCCTGGAATTATCAACGTCAGGAAAATGTTCTTTCTTTTCATAATCTCTCCGGAGGGGAGATTGAGTGGAATGAAAAATACAGGACAACAACTGTATTGCGCTGTCGTCATACCATACACATTGAACCCATCCGTGTTGATGGCAACTCGAGCATGCCTTGGATCTCCCGCTTTATCCTTATGTAATGCATCGATGTGCTTCCACGCAAAAGCGTCTGAAGTGTGTCCCAACATCGGATTTCCATCTGCATCTAGTTCTGTTCTTTTGCCCAATTTATGCCACGTCATTTGTCTGGCCGTCTCTTCGACCATGAAAAGACGTTGAAGTCTTGGTATGATTGCCAGATACCGAAGAACATTAATGGAGATTTTGGTCCGACTCTTCTCACCCATACCGTTGTCTACCAGAACATACCTGGAAGCATTGCAAATGGGCCAATAGTTGAAGCCCGCATACTCAAGACTAAATAAGGCACATCCATTCTCACAGGCATCTATCTTCTAATATGGCATCTTAAGCACACATAGGATTTTGTCCGACTGGTACAGGTTTGGTGGCAATACATGGCCTTTGGGTAGAAAGCGTCCAAATATCATCATCATCGCGTCGTAGCATTCCTTGCCCAGGTTGAACTGAGCCTTCAGAGCCATTACTTGCGCGATGGCATCCAGCTGACAAAGCTCAGTGTGCTCGTGGAGAGGACTTTTTGAAGACTCCAACATTTCATAAAAGGCCTTTGCAGATTCCTCCATCTCATCGTCCGAATCCCGAGCATCATCAAAGTCTTGCACCATGTCTTCGATCCCGGTACCATGCTCGTTGGTGCGACGACGAACCACCTCAGCTCTGGCACGTTGGGCAAACTCAACATGAAATGTCCAGACCGTATAATTAGGCGTAAAACCCCACTTCTGCAGGTGTTTGATCATTTCAAACTCTGACTTCTTCTTACAGTTGTCGCAATCAACACAAGGGCACCAGGTTGTTTTTTTGTCCATTTGCAAATGTGACTCTCACAAACTCCTTGGTTTTTGTTATCCATTCACGGGTCATGTCTTTCTGACTAGTGTGACCGGTGTACATCCATCCACGATCACTCATCTTGCCTAGCTACTAGACACAAAAAAAATATACATAATTCAGCAAACCATATTCATCAATTATGTAACATCCCAAAATTCCATTTTGGAATGTTATGATATAGCTATGCATCTATCCTCATCATTTCTTGAATGTATGTGTTTGTTGAAATGCCTTCTCTAAATTTCTGAAAGTCCCTTCTACTTTTCCCTATGTTGCTTTCACCTATTGGAAATTTTGGTTAAATGTTCAAAATAAGAGGGGAGTAACATGACACTCCACACCAGGGACAAATTGGTGACCTATTTGAACAAAAAATAACCAGGAGTTATTTTGAAAATATTTGCAAAAAGGGTTTAAAAACAATTAGGCAATTTCTGAAAATATTAATTTTTTCAAAGTGTTCAAATGACAGAATAAAAATGTTCATTAAATAGCATTTATTATTCTGTTAATTTTGATATATAATACCCCTATATTTATAAAAAGTTTGAATGCTTTAAAAGCTTTTGAATGTCTCTGGAAAATCATTAAAGGAAAAACGGTAACGGTTAGTATTAAACGGGCCGGCCCACGGGCAGTTACTCGCGAATGGATTAAAAGCCGGCCGACCGACGCGCATTCAACGCGCTCTCGCTCACTGACACTGGACTCCACCCCGACCGACCATTTCTACCGATCGGTCATCCTTCTCCCCCGCACGCGCCGACGATCTCGCCGGCCGTTTCCTCCCCTTCCCGGATCTCTCTCCTCTCTTCTCCCCCGCACCCCCCGAGCACCCTATAAGTAGCGCTGACCCTACTCTATCCATTCACCCCCGAGCCCCCTCTCTCCCTTGCCGAGGCGCTACGCAATTGCTCGCCGGAGTTGCGCCACCACCGGAGCTCCCCTACGTCGTAGCAATCGCCCCGGTCGTCCTTGCCCCTCCCCGACGCCTCCGTTCGACGCCGGAGGGCCGCCGCTGTCGCCCGACCCCCTTTTCTGCCTTCCCCGACCACTGGATCCACCTCCGGCGAATTCCTCGACCCTCGGCCGCCGCCTCCATCGCCGGAGTTCTTCCTCCCCACCGGTAAGTCGCCGTCAACACTCCCCCTCCCTCCGATCCTAATCCTACGGCTCGGATTAGAACATTAAAACGGCGAACCGTTTTCTCCTTGGCCTCGGTCGCCCGCTCGAAACTACCTAACGCACGCGCTAGCCAGCCAGTAGAATCGCGCCACGTCACCCCTGGCCGTCCGTTAGATTTAGTCTTTTTTTCTGATTTCTTTTAGTAAACAGAACCTATTCTAAATTTGTTTTAGCTATATCTTTTAACCTGTTTAATGTTTTGAGTTGATTATTTTTGCATTAGCTCACATTTTTCATGTAGTTTCACACTGTACTTTTAAATTTTAAATTTGACCTCTAAAATTTGAATTGAATCAAATTTGCTCAAATCATTCAAATCTGAATAACTAGAGTTTGAAAATAGATTTGGACATGAATCTTTTTGCTACTGTTTGGTATTAGTTAGGACTATCATCATGTTTAGTTTGAGGATTTTTAGGATGATCATTGTTAGTGTTTTAGCTATAAACAGAATCTGCCTAGTGTTATAGTATAGTTTTATTTACTTAGTTTTAGTTAGTTTAACTTAGATTTAGTTTTAATTTGTTTAGTAGGTTCTGTTGATTATACATTTAGTGTTTTACTTATTGTTAATAAAAATATAAAATTGTTTAGTTTATTTCCTTCTTAAGATAGGAATCACAACTTCTTTTCAAATAGGTTTATTTTGATTAAAACAACTAGTTAGTAATAGTTTTGCTTTCAAACAAAGTTTTATATAATTTAATTTTGTTTCTAAAACAAGTTTATTTGTAAATTCTTTTCTGTTAAGAACATGTTTTGCTATTAAGGAATAAGTTTTGTTTTGCCCTTTTGTTAGTAAAACTATAGTTGTTTCATATAGTGTTTATCAAAACTTTTACAAACTTTACAAAAGTTTTCTCAACAAACTTAAATTGATTTTCTTCTGTTTATTAATAAAAATATTTTATTGTTTCCTTGCTTTTAACAATTGTTTTGGTTATTTCAAAATAGTTTTATTATGTTAGTAGTGTTTTATCAATCACCTCCTAGTAAACAAAACTTTGTGTGTTTTCCTTACTTGTGATTTGTGCATCGTTTTGTCTTGACTGTTTACTAGTTCTTGATTGATGATTGTGGGTTACAATATTCTGTTGTATGCTTATTGAGTGCTTGTTTGCTTCGTTAGATTATCCGGAGTGCGAAGCTTGTTACTTAGAGTCCCACGAGTACGAAGATCATCAACCAGGCAAGTCACTTTGATCATGATTACCCATGTTTTATATGCATTAGTTCTACCATCTCCCCAAATTTCATGCAAGATAGGTTAGTTGGAAACTTGGTTACATTGTAGTAGTATCATGTGGTAGGTACCCCCCTCAAACTCTTTGACACATTGGCCCCGGGAAACGTTGTTTTACTTTTGCTATGCTATTAGTAGACGGGGTGGGTTGTGTGATTCATGAGAGTTGAGAGAGTTAATAATTTCAAGAACTACATAATGATCAAGATTTAAGACTCCGAGTTTTCAACATACCTCTGGGTGGATGATGGTTGAACGGCACCCTAGAGAAACCAGTGGACTTGCCTAGGTGATGCTGGAGATGGCCAGTATTCACGCGGAAAGGTCCACCCAGGCACAAAGAGATGGATGGATGCTTTAAAACCCAAGGCTTACCTGCACAGCCACAAGTCATTATGGGCTCTGGCTTGGTTGGATATCGTGGTGACCCTGGACAGGCGGTGCTACGAGAGGTAGAAGAACGGTAGGAAAGGATGGGCACCGACAGAGTCGCAGGGAAACCCTTTGGAAGACCATGTTTTGGTCATCCGTTTCTCAAACACCCTGAAGTGCGAGAAATCAAATAGAGGCGACCAAATCTTGTGGGGAACGTGTGCAAAAACTCTGCAGAGTACTCAAACCTAATCGATTAGCCGTGTCCACGGTCATGGACGACTTGAGCCAAAGGAACTAAAACATTCGGAATTCTCAACACAATTAATATGATGATGTGGGTATTAACAATTTGGGTATGAGAATTGGTTGGTGGAACCATCTCATTAATCAACCAACTTAGTAATATTTTTGCTTATCCCTCTCTTGATGTAGGAAAAATTGGCTTTACGCAAAAGTTTACCACCCCACCTGCCATATAAGCATGTAGATTAGATGATTATCTTTTCACCCCTCTCTTGTGACTTTGCCGGCATATTCCATATGCTGACCTACACGGCTGCAACGTATCATGTTGCATAGTATTTTTCTGAACAGGAGTAAGGACACGTTCTACGCTCGGTGAGATGCCTTGGAGTCAGATGGACTCATCTACCTTCGACGCTTCCGCAAGATTTAGATATTCTCATGAGTTGGCCTTCGGCCACTTTATTGTAATTTTTATTGTAATAAAGGACTCGATATGAGATTTTGATTAATGTAATGCTGTGTGATTTCCCTTTGATATATACATTGATGTACCGTGTGTGTACCAGCATGATCTTGGGATGGTACGGAAACACCGGAGATTCGACCTTTTAGGTCGGGTCGCTACAAATTAATAGATTTTGTCGGTTTTATTACGTCGATGCAAACTAGACGCTAGTAGGTAAAGATAGGTCCTAATCCCAGCCGAGTATGTGTAGATTGGGTTCGTTTTCCCATGCTCTGCTCCGGATCCGACGCACAATTTCGGCAGCACCTCCCCGTTGTTCTCCTGATACACGTCTCAGCAATAAGCAGAGAGGATGTGTACCTGGAGAACAATAGGAAGGCATTGACGAAATTCTGCATCGGATCCGGAGCAGAGCATATGAGAAAACGAACCCAATCTACAAATACTCGGGCTGTCCATGGATAACGTTGGACAATTCGAAAGAATCACGGTTATAAATATGCTAATGAATGCATATTTATAGATGCAACCCTTTCGAACAGGAGACGCATAGTGGTCACGCATACTGGTGATTGAAGACACCTATAGCTAGCAAGTTTCATCGGTACGAAGACCAGAACAGAGGAAATGAAGGGGGCAAGAGGACATGTCATTTGTGCTCACCCACGAACGCAGGGGCGGAGCTCGTCAAACGCACGGGGAGGTCGTCAAACACCAGACCCTCGCAGCGACAAAACAACTACACATTTAAATCCACCCGATCAACATAAATATGATGTTCTGTATAACAAAATCAAAAAATATATGACCTAACTCATAATTCACAAATATATGACCCGTGTCGTGTCGGGGTCAGGGTGTACGGGGTGTCGTGTCGGGGTCGAAGTGTAGTGGGTGTCGTGTCGGGGTAGGGGTGTTGTGTCATGGTCGGGGGTGCCGTGTTAGGGTGTCGGGGTGTCGTGTCGGGGTTGGGGTGTCGAGGGTGTCGTGTCGGGGTCAGGGTGTCGGGGGTGCCATGTCGGGGTCGGGGTGTCGGGGGTGCCGTGTCGGGGTCGGGGTGTCGGGGGTGTCGTGTCGGGGTAGGGGTGTTGTGTCGTGGTCGGGGGTGCCGTGTTGGGGTGTCGGGGTGTCGTGTCGGGGTCGGGTGTCAGGGGGCGTCATGTCGGGGTCGGGATGTCGGGTGTGCCGTGTCGGGGTCAGGGTGTCGGGGGTGCCGTATCAGGGTCGGGGTGTCGGGGGTGTCGTGTCGGGGTCGGGGTGTCAGGGGTGTCGTGTCGGGGTAGGGGTGCTGTGTCGTGGTCGGGGGTGTCATATCGGGGTGTCAGGGCATCGTGTCGGGGTCGGGGGTGTCGTGTCGAGGTCGGGGTGTCGGAGGTGTCGTGTCGGGGTGTCGTGTCGGGGGTCGGGGTGTTGGTGATGTCGTGTCGGGGTCGATCCTCGACTCCTTTTCCCCTCGATCCTCGACCCCCGACAATCTAAATAAACCTAAACTAAATCTTGCGGGGACCTAAACTAAACCTAAACTAAACCTAAAACTAAACTAAACCTAAACTAAACCTAAACCTAAACCTAATTAAACAAAATCTAAATTAAACCTAATTTAACAAAATCTAATTAAACAAAATCTAAATCTAAACAAAATCTAAATTAAAAAAAGAGGGCAGACTCACCTTGGGCGGCGGCGGCAAGGGCGGCGGTAGCAGGGGCGGGGGCAGGGGCGCCGGCGACAGGGGCTAGGGCGGCCGGCGACAGGGGCGGTGGCGACAGCGGCAGGGGCGGGGGCGGCCGACTACAGGGGCGGGGGTGGCCGGCAGCCGGCTGCACGGGCGGGGGCGGGGATGGCCGGTGGCACGGGGGGCGGCAGCGGCGGTCGGTGCCACGGGAGGGTGGCGGCGGCTCGGGCACGAGGGAGTAGGGGGTGCAGGGGCGGCCGTCGGCCGGCTGTAGGGGCGGGGGCGGTCGGTGGCACGGGGGGCGGCCGCGGCGAACGGTGGCACGGTGGGCGGCGGCGGCGGTCGGTGGCACGGGGGGGCGGCTCGGGCACGAGGAGTGGGGGTGCGGTGAGGGGAGAGGGAGGGGGTAGAGAGAGGGGTGGGGGCGCTGACAGGTATACTAAGGCTCTTTGTCGTCTGCTAGCAAACGGCAAAGAGCCTTAGTTAGTGGGGTGGGGCCAGGGGAAAACGGCCGCTAGATGGCCACTCTCTTTGTCGTCCGCTAGCAGACAACAAAGAGAGTGGTCGTTAGCTAGTTCTCGTTGTGGGCCACCCTTCCTCTTTGTCGTCCGCTAGCGGACGGCAAAGAAGAGGCTGACGGCAATGATATATTTGCCGTCAGCTCTTTCTTTGCCGTCAGTTTTATTTAAGCTGGTGGCAAAGACCTTCTTTGCCATCAGCTGGCAGACGGCAAAGAGGTGGCGGACGGCAAAGATCCTGAGTCCAGTAGTGATATAAGTACCCATCTGTTTTCTGTGACACCAAGCCAGAAATTTGGTTCCACCGATATGCGTAACTACCTGTGGACAGAGCAACTCGGTGACACCGAGATTTAGAGATTAGTTGTACAAAGATTGAAAAGCTAAATCAACCCTAGTGCTTCGCTGGAACCGGGATGTAAGAGTTGGTCATGCCAACATACACTTGGGAGGTTCTGAAAGTTAGCCCCTGTCAAAACGGTAGCTCTGAGTGCTCCTCACACAGAGAGTCTGAGAAGTGCTTGCTCAAATTTTGTTATGAATGATATGTCTCCAACATATCTATAATTTTTGATTGTTCTATATTGTTATGTTATCAATCTTGGATATTTTACAATCATTTTATAGCAACTTTATATCATTATTTGGGACTAACCTATTAACATAGTGCCAAGTGCCAGTTGCTTATTTTTGCTTGTTTTTACTTTGCAGAATATCAGTATCAAACGAATCCCAAACACTGCGAAACTATTTGGAGATTTGTTTTGGGCCCGAAGACAATTGGGGACCAAAGAAGCACCCGAGAGGAGAGCCAAGGAGGCCACAAGACACCAGGGCACGCCAGAGGCCCCTAGCGCGGCCTGGTGCGTTGTGCCCTCCTCGGGACCACTCTCCACTGCCTATCAGCTCTATAAATACCCAAATATTCCAAAAACCTTAGGGGATTTGAAGAAACACAATTCCATCCACCGCAAGTTCCAGAACCACGAGATCGAATATACCACCATCACGGAGGGGTGCATCGTCTGCATGGGCGCCTCTCCGATGATGCGTGAGTAGTCCACCATAGACCTACGAGTCCGTTGGCAGTAGCTAGATGGCTCTCTCTCTCTCTTGATTATCAATACAATGGTCTCTTTGGAGATCTATTTGATGTAATGACTTTTTGCGGTGTGTTTGTTGGGATCCGATGAAGTTTGAGTTCATGATCAGTTTCTATCCATGAATATTATTTGAGTTTTCTTTGATCTCTTATATGCACAGTTACTTATATCCTCGTATTTCTTATTCGAATCTTTGGTTTAGTTAGGCCAACTAGATCAATTTTTCTTGCCATGGGAAGAGGTGCCTTTTGATGGGTTTGATCTTGCGGTGTCCTCTCCTAGTGACACAAAGGGCAGCGAGGCACGCATGTATCGTTGCTATTAAGGATAACAAGATGGGGTCTATTCCTACATGAATAGATCTTGTCTACATCATGTCATCATTCTTATTGCATTACTCCGTTTCTCCTTGAACTTAATACACTAGATGCATGCTGGATAGCGGTCGATGTGTGGAGTAATAGTAGTAGATGCAAAATCGTTTTGGTCTATTAATATTGGACATGATGCCTATATAATGATCATTGCCTTGGATATCTTCATGATTATTTGATCTTCTATCAATTGCCTAACAGTAATTTGTTTACCCACAGTGTGTTATACTCATGAGAGAAGCCACTAGTGAAACCTACGGCCCCCTGGTCTATCTTTTAACATATTGTTTTCCGATCAATCTTTTCATTTGCTTTCAGATCTACTATTCCAAAAGCCCGCAAATACTTTGCTGCACTTTTTATTTACTTATTTTATTTTGTGTTCTTACGCTATCTATTCATCCAATCTCATACAAACCGATTTATCTTGTACCGTGGAGAGATTGACAACCTCTCTTACGCGTCGGGTTGCAAGTATTTGTTCTTTGTGTGCAGGTACCGTTTGCATAGTGTTGATTGGTTCTCCTACTGGTTCGATAACCTTGGTTTCATAACTGAGGGAAATACTTACCGTAGCTGTGCTGCATCACCCCTTCCTCTTTGGGGAAATACCTACGCAGTCTCAAGCCACATCAATGAAGCATGAACAGAATTTGAGACGAGAAAGCATATATAGCTAGAGGGGGTACTTGGCCATTCTTGTACAACCAATTTTCCAGAAACATTAAAAATCCAAAGAACAACAATTGTATGTCCTCGAATGAAGAAAAATATGCATACCAACATACTCACACAAAAAGATGTCAAATAAAATATGTTAAACATGCACAACCACTCTAGTATCTACCAAGCACTTTGGCGATGACGGAGTCATCTATATATGAGTATATTGACTTAGGAGCCAAGTAAGAATAGTTGATCATAGGTCGTACTCATCATTTAAGCACAAGTGTGGTTGCCACTTTTACATAAAGCTTTTAATGTCTTCACATCTTATGAGATGCTTTGACTCAAGTCTAAGAGTAAATCCCCCCCCCCTTGATGTGACATCCCCCCTAAGAGGGACAAACTAACCTTAGTATGTGTTATAGTAGTGGATACTCATAGTTGATGAAGATCATCTTGAGTTGGGAGCTATCCTTGTTGTTTTCTTTATCACCTACATGGGTTAGTGATGACCCACAAGTATATGAGATCAATTGTAGTCCTTTCGATAAGTAAGAGTGTCGAACCTAACGAGGAGTAGAAGGAAATGACAAGCGGTTTTCAACAAGGTATTCTCTACAAGTGTTGTACGTGAGAGTGATAGATAGTTTTGAGGCAAGATAATTTGTAACAAGTCACAAGTAGTAATAGTAGCAAGTGTGTAGCAAGGTAGCCTAATCCTTTTTATAGCAAAGGACAAGCCAGAAAGTACTCTTATATAAAGCAAACGCTCCTAAGGACAATTGAAATTACTGTCTAGTCATGTTCATCATGTTGAGTTGATTCACATTCTTTACTTTGATAATTTGATATGTGGGTGGACCGGTGCTAAGGTGTTGTTCTTAATTGAACAAGAAATCCTCTTATGATTACCCCCTCTTGCAAGCATCCGCAACTACGAAAGAAGAATTAAGATAAATCTATCCATAGCATGATACATGTGGATCCAAATCAGCCCCTTATGAAGCAACACATAAACTGGGGTTTAAGATTTTGTTTCTCTCACAACCCATCATATACTTGTTACTCCACAAGGCCTTCCATTAGTCCCATAACATGGTGAAGTGTCTTGTAGTCGACGTTCACACGACACCACTAAGAGAAGCAACAACATACACATCATCAAAATGTCAAATGGATACCAATTTCACATGATTACTTATAACAAGACTTATCCCATGTCCTCGTGAACAATATCAACTACTCACACCTCATCAACATGTTCAAGATCAGAGGTATAACAATGGTGATCAAGGATCTAAACATAATATCTTCCACCAAGCAATCCAACAAGCATCAACTACGAGATGTAATCAACACAACTAGTAACCCACATGTACCCATATGAGGTTTTGAGACAAAGATTGAATACAAGGGTTGGAAATGAGATGGTGTTGGTGAAGATGTTGATGAATATTGGTCCTCCCACAAAGGAGGAAGCATTGGTAATGACGATGGCTTCGATCTCCCCCTCCCGGAGAGGAATTCCCCCGATAGAATCTCTCTACCACAAAGAAAAAGGGCCTCTGCCCAGGTTTCTGCCTCGAGATGATGGTGCTTCATCCCGAAGGTATGCTTATGATTTTTCTAGGTAAAAATACACCATATAGGAGAATAGGGGGGTCGAGAGGCCTGATGGGCCAACACGAGGCAACAGGGCGCAACCAGGGGGTGGTTGTGCCTTATTGACTCGTGTCGAGCGGGTGGCCCCCTCTGGTATATTTCTGACCCAATAATTTGTTGGGAGACGTAGTAGTAAATCAAAAATTTTCCTACGCGTTCACCAAGATCCATCTATGGAGAAACCAGCAACGAGCAAGGGGAGAGTGGATCTTCATACCTTTGAAGATCGCTAAGCGGAAGCGTTACAAGAACGCGGTTGATGGAGTCGTACTCGCAGCGATTCAGATCGCGGTAGATCCGATCAAGTGCCGAACGGACGGCACCTCCGCGTTCAACACACGTGCAGCCCGGTGACGTCTCCAACACCTTGATCCAGCAAGGAGGAAGGATAGGTTGGGGAAGGGCTCCAACAGCAGCACGACGGCGTGGTGGTGGTGGAGTAGCAAGGTATTCCGACAGGGCTTCGCCTAAGCGCTGCGGAGGAGGAAGAAGAGAGGTAGGGCTTCGCCGTGAGAGAGAGAGATCAAATCCTGTCTCAAAACATCCAAAACCTCAAGTATATATAGGAGGAGGGACGTGGAGGGCTGGCTTGGCCTCTACTCCAAAGAGGAGATGGCCGGCTGAATTAAAGGGAGAGTCCACCTCCCACAAGGGAGGTGGATCTCCTCCTTTTAAATCCTTTTTGCCTTATCTCCTTATCTCCAGCCGCATGGGCCTTTAGCAAAAGTCTTGCCCAGCCCAATAAGGGCTGGCACACTTTATCTAACAGCCCATGTGGTCCTTTGGTCGTCACACCCCTCCCGGGGGTCCTCCGGCACCCTCCCGGCACTCCCGGTACACTACCGATGAGCCCGAAAACTTTCCGGTGACCAAAACTGGACTTCCTATATATCAATATTTACCTCCGGACCATTCCGGAGCTCCTCGTGACGTCCGGGATCTCATCCGGGACTCCGAACAACCTTCGGTAATCACGTATACCTTTTCCCTATAACCCTAGCGTCATCGAACCTTAAGTGTGTAGACCCTACGGGTTCGGGAGACACGTAGACATGACCGAGACACCTCTCCGGCCAATAACCAACAGCGGGATCTGGATACCCATGTTGGCTCCCACGTACTCCATGATGATCTCATCGGATGAACCACGATGTCAGGGATTCAATCAATCCCGTATACAATTCCCTTTGTCTACCGGTATGGTACTTGCCCGAGATTCGATCGTCGGTATCGCCATACCTTGTTCAATCTCGTTACCGGCAAGTCTCTTTACTCGTTCCGTAACACATCATCCCGTGGCTAACCCCTTAGTCACATTGAGCTCATTATGATGATGTCTTACCGAGTGGGCCCAGAGATACCTCTCCGTCACACGGAGTGACAAATCCCAGTCTTGATTCGTGTCAACCCAACAGACACTTTCGGAGATACCCGTAGCGTACCTTTATAGCCACCCAGTTACGTTGTGACGTTTGGCACACCCAAAGCATTCCTACGGTATCCGGGAGTTACACAATCTCATGGTCTAAGGAAATGATACTTGACATTGAAAAGCTTTAGCAAACGAACTACACGATCTTGTGCTATGCTTAGGATTGGGTCTTGTCCATCACATCATTCTCCTAATGATGTGATCCCGTTATCAACGACATCCAATGTCCATGGCCATGAAACCGTGACCATCTATTGATCAACGAGCTAGTCAACTAGAGGCTCACTAGGGACATGTTGTGGTCTATGTATTCACACATGTATTATGGTTTCCGGTTAATACAATTATAGCATGAACAATAGACAATTATCATGAACAAGGAAATACAATAATAACCATTTTATTATTGCCTCTAGGGCATATTTCCAACAGTCTCCCACTTGCACTAGAGTCAATAATCTAGTTCACATCACCATGTGATTAACACTTACATAACCATGTGATCATATCATCATGTGATTAACACCCAATAAGTTCCGGGGTTTGTTCATGTTCTGCTCGTGAAAGAGGTTTTTAGTCAATGGGTCTGCGACATTCAGATCCGTGTGTACCTTGCAAACTTTCCATGTCATATTTGTAGATACTGCTCCCACGCTCCACTTGGAGCTATTCCAAATGGCTGCTCCACTATACATAGCCAGATTTCTACTAAGAGTCATCCGGATTGGAGTTAAAGCTTGCATCATCGTAACCCTTTACGATGAACTCTTTATCACCTCCATAATCGAGAAATATTTCCTTAGTTCTCAAGTTACTAAGGATAACTTTGACCATTGTCCAGTGATCCACTCTTGGATTACTCTTGTACCCCTTGACAGACTCATGGCAAGGCACACACAGGTGCGGTACACAGCATGGCATACTATATAGAGCCTATGGCTAAAGCATAGGAGATGACACTCATCTTTTCTTTATCTTCTGCCGTGGTCAGGTATTGAGTCTTACTCAATTTCACACCTTACAATACAGTCAAGAACTCCTTCTTTGACCCATCTATTTTGAACTCCTTCAAAAACTTGTCAAGGTATGTCTTCGTCGAAAAAACTTATCAAGCGAATTGATCTATCCCTATAGATCTTGATGCTCAATAAAATAGTAGCTTTATCTGGGTCTTCCTTTGAAAAAACTCTTTTCAAACAACCCTTCATGCTCTTCCAGAAATTCTACATCATTTCCGATCAATAATATGTCAACTACATATTCTTATAAGAAATTCTATAGTGCTCCCACTCACTTTCTTGCAAATACAAGTTTCTCATAAACTTTGTATAAACTTAAACACTTTGATCACCTCATCAAAGCATATATTCCAACTCCGAGATTCTTGCTCCAGTCCATAGAAGGATCGCTGGAGTTTGCATATTATTAGCATCCTTAGGATTGACAAAACCTTCTGGTTGTATCACATACAACTCTTCCTCACAGAAACCATTACGGAAACCTTGTTTTGTCATCCATCTGCCAGATTTCATAATCGAAAAATGCAGCAACTGCTAACAAAATTTTAATAGACTTTTAGCATCGCTACAGATGAGACAATCTCATCGCAGTCAACTCCTTGAACTTGGCGGAAACTTCTTTGCGACAAGTCGAGCTTTATAAACGGTGACATTTCACCATTAGCGTCTATGTTTATTTCAAAGGTCCATTTGTACTCAATGACCCGCCATTCAACAGGCAAGTCTACCAAAGTCCATACTTGGTTTTCATACATGGATCCTTTCTCGGATTTCATGGCTCCTAGCCATTTGTTGGAATCCGGGCCCACCATCGCTTCTCCATAGTTCGTAGGTTCATCGTTGTCCAACAACATGATTTCCAAGACAGGGTTGTCGTACTACTCAGGAGCAGTACGCGTCCTTGTCGACCTACGAGGTTCGATAGTGACTTGATCCGAAGCTTCATGATCATCATAATTAACTTCCTTTTCAACTGAGTAGGCTCTACAGAAACATCTTTCTGTGTTGCGCTATTCTCTGGTTGAAACAAAGGTTCAACAACCTCATCAAGTTCTATCTTCCTCCCACTCAATTCTTTCGAGAGAAACTCTTTCTCAAGAAAGGACCCGTTCTTAGCAACAAACACCTTTTGCGCTTGGATCTGAGATAGAAGGTATACCCAATGTCTCATTAGGGTATTCTATGAAGATGCATTTGTCTGCTTTGGGTTCGAGCTCGCTAGGTGAAAAACCCATTTTCACATAAGCGTCGCAGCCCCAAACATTAAGAAATGACAGCTTAGGCTTCTGTTAAACCACAATTCTCACGGTGTCATCTCAACAGACTTAGATGGTGCCCTGTTTAAAGTGAATGGATTTGTCTTTAATGCATAACCCCATAACGATAGTGGTAAAACGATAAGAGACATCATAGTACTCACTATATCCAATAGAGCACGACTACGACGTTCGAACACACCATCACACTATGGTGTTCCAGGAGGCGTGAGCTGTGAAACAATTTCCACATTGTCTAAAATTGCATACCAAACTCGTAACTTAGATATTCACCTCCATGATCGTATCATAGACATTTATCTTCTTGTCACGATGATCTTTAACTTCACTCTGAAACTCCTTGAACCTTTCAAACATTTCAGATTCGTGTTTCATTAAGTAAATATCCCCATATTTACTCAAATCATCAGTGAAGGTAAAGAAAAACAACGATATCCACTGTGTGTTTCAACACTCATTGGACCACATACATCATCATGTATTAATTCCAATAAGCCACTTGCCCGCTCCATCATATTGGATGACGGGGTCTCAGTCATCTTGCCCAAGAGGCATGGCTCGCATGTCTCAACCGATTCGAAATCGAGTGAGTCAAAAAAAAATCCATCATCATGGAGTTTCTTCATGCGATTTATACCAATATGACATTACGTGGCAGTGCCACAAGCATGTGGTACTATCATTATTAACTTTGTATCTTTTGGTACCAATGTTATGAATATGTGTACTACTACGATCATGATTCGATAAACCATTTCGAGTAGGTGCATGACCATTGAAGGCATTATCCATGTAAACAGAATAACCATTATTCTCTAACTTATATGAATAACCGTATCACACTAATCATGATCTACTCACGTTCATGCTCAACGCAAACACCAAATAACATTTATTTAGGTTTATCACAAATCCTGAAGGTAGAGAGAGCGTGCGATGGTGATCACATCAATCTTGGAAATACTTCCAACACACATCGTCACCTTTCACCTAGCTAGTCTCCATTTACTCTGTAGCTTTTATTTCGAGTTGCTAACACTTAGCAACCGAACCGGTATCCAATACCCAGGTGCTACTAGGAGTACCAGCAAGGTACACATCACTAACACGTATATCAAATATACTTCCATTGACATTACCAGCCTTCTTATCTACCAAGCATCTAGGGGTTTTCCGCTTCAGCGAACATTCTCCTCATAACAGAAGCACTTAGTCTCGGGTTCGGGCTCAACCTTGGGTTTCTTCACTAGAGCAACAACTGGCTTGTCATTCCTGAAGTTTTCCGTTCTTGCCCTTGCCCCTTTTGAAACTAGTGGTTTCACTTAACCATCAACACTTGATGCTCCTTCTTGATTTCTACCTTCGTGGTGTCAAACATCACGAACAACTCAGGGATCATCTTATCCATCCCTGGCATGTTATAGTTCATCACGAAGCTCTAGTAGCTTGGTGGCAGTGACTTGGAGAACTGCATTAATCACTATCTCATCTGGAAGATTAACTCCCACTTGATTCAAGTGATTGTAGCACCCAGACAATCTGAGCACACGCTCAGCGATTGAGCTATTCTCCTTTATCTTGCAGACAAAGAATCTTGTTGGAGGTCTCATACCTCTCAACATAGGCACGAGCCTGAGATCACAATCTCAGCTCCTAGAACATCTCATATGTTCCGTGACGTTCAAAACGTTTTGGAGCCTCAGTTCTAAGCCGTAATGCATGACGCATTGAACTATCACGTAGTCACCAAAAAGTGCCTGTCATATGTTCACAACATCTACAGACAACGCTTGAGGGAGTGATGCAGTTAGCGGTACATCAAAAACATAAGCTTTCTGTGCAGCAATGAGGACAATCCTCAGATCACGGACCCAATCCGCATTATTGCTACCATCAACTTTCAACTTACTTTTCTCTAGGATTGTATCAATAAAACTGGGGAGCTACAGCGCGAGCTATCTACGACATAATTTGCAAGGACATTTTTAGACTAAGTTCTTGATAATTAAGTTCATTTAATCAAATTATTAATGAACTCCCACTTAGATAGACATCTCTCTAGTCTTCCAAGTGATACATGATCCATGTCAACTAGCCCGTGTCCGATCATCACGTGAGACGGACTAGTCATCCATGGTGAACATCTTCATGTTGATCGTATCTTCTATACGACTCATGTTCGACCTTTCGGTCTTCCGTGTTTCGAGGCCATGTCTGTACATGCTAGGCTCGTCAAGTCAACCTAAGTGTTTCGCGTGTGTAAATCTGGCTTACACCCGTTGTATGCGAACGTTAGAACCTATCACACCCGATCATCACGTGGTGCTTCGGAACAACGATCCTTAGCAACGGTGCACAGTTAGGGTGAACACTTCTCTTGAAATTTTATTGAGAGATCATCTTATTTACTACCGTCGTTCTAAGCAAATAAGATGTAAACATGATAAACATCACATGCAATCAATATAGTGACATGATATGGCCAATATCATTTTGCTCCTATGATCTCCATCTTCGGGGCACCATGATCATCACTGTCACCGGCACGACACCATGATCTCCATCATCATGATCTCCATCATTGTGTCTTCATGAAGTTGTCTCGCCAACTATTACTTCTACTACTATGGCTAACGCTTAGCAATAAAGTAAAGTAATTACATGGCGTTTATGATTGACACGCAGGTCATACAATAAATAAGACAACTCCTATGGCTCCTGCCGGTTAGCATAATCATCGACATGCAAGTCGTGAATCCTATTACAAGAACATGATCAATTCATACATCACAATGCATCACATCACATCCTTTGGCCATATCACATCACAAGGCACATGCTGCAAAAACAAGTTAGACGTCCTCTAATTTGTAGTTGCAAGTTTTTACGTGGCTGCTATAGGTTACTAGCAAGAACGTTTCTTACCTACGTCAACACCACAACGTGATTTGCCAATTGCTATTTACCCTTCATAAGGACCCTTTTCATCGAATCCGATCCGACTAAGGTAGGAGAGACAGACACCCGCTAGCCACCTTATGCATCTAGTGCATGTCAGGCGGTGGAACCGGTCTCACGTAAGCGTACGTGTAAAGTTGGTCCGGGCCGCTTCATCCCACAATACCGCCGAATCAAGATAAGACTAGTAGCGGCAAGCAAATTAACAAACTCGACGCCCACAACTGCTTTGTGTTCTACTCGTGCATAGATTCTACGCATAGACCTAGCTCATGATGCCACTGTTGGGAGACGTAGTAGTAAATCAAAAATTTTCCTACGCGTTCACCAAGATCCATCTATGGAGAAACCAGCAACGAGCAAGGGGAGAGTGGATCTTCATACCTTTGAAGATCGCTAAGCGGAAGCGTTACAAGAACGCGGTTGATGGAGTCGTACTCGCAGCGATTCAGATCGCGGTAGATCCGATCAAGTGCCGAACGGACGGCACCTCCGCGTTCAACACACGTGCAGCCCGGTGACGTCTCCAACACCTTGATCCAGCAAGGAGGAAGGAGAGGTTGGGGAAGGGCTCCAACAGCAGCACGACGGCGTGGTGGTGGTGGAGTAGCAAGGTATTCCGACAGGGCTTCGCCTAAGCGCTGCGGAGGAGGAAGAAGAGAGGTAGGGCTTCGCCGTGAGAGAGAGAGATCAAATCCTGTCTCAAAACATCCAAAACCTCAAGTATATATAGGAGGAGGGACGTGGAGGGCTGGCTTGGCCTCTACTCCAAAGAGGAGATGGCCGGCTGAATTAAAGGGAGAGTCCACCTCCCACAAGGGAGGTGGATCTCCTCCTTTTAAATCCTTTTTGCCTTATCTCCTTATCTCCAGCCGCATGGGCCTTTAGCAAAAGTCTTGCCCAGCCCAATAAGGGCTGGCACACTTTATCTAACAGCCCATGTGGTCCTTTGGTCGTCACACCCCTCCCGGGGGTCCTCCGGCACCCTCCCGGCACTCCCGGTACACTACCGATGAGCCCGAAAACTTTCCGGTGACCAAAACTGGACTTCCTATATATCAATCTTTACCTCCGGACCATTCCGGAGCTCCTCGTGACGTCCGGGATCTCATCCGGGACTCCGAACAACCTTCGGTAATCACATATACCTTTTCCCTATAACCCTAGCGTCATCGAACCTTAAGTGTGTAGACCCTACGGGTTCGGGAGACACGTAGACATGACCGAGACACCTCTCCGGCCAATAACCAACAGCGGGATCTGGATACCCATGTTGGCTCCCACGTACTCCACGATGATCTCATCGGATGAACCACGATGTCAGGGATTCAATCAATCCCGTATACAATTCCCTTTGTCTACCGGTATGGTACTTGCCCGAGATTCGATCGTCGGTATCGCCATACCTTGTTCAATCTCGTTACCGGCAAGTCTCTTTACTCGTTCCGTAACACATCATCCCGTGGCTAACCCCTTAGTCACATTGAGCTCATTATGATGATGTCTTACCGAGTGGGCCCAGAGATACCTCTCCGTCACACGGAGTGACAAATCCCAGTCTTGATTCGTGTCAACCCAACAGACACTTTCGGAGATACCCGTAGCGTACCTTTATAGCCACCCAGTTACGTTGTGATGTTTGGCACACCCAAAGCATTCCTACGGTATCCGGGAGTTACACAATCTCATGGTCTAAGGAAATGATACTTGACATTAAAAAGCTTTAGCAAACGAACTACACGATCTTGTGCTATGCTTAGGATTGGGTCTTGTCCATCACATCATTCTCCTAATGATGTGATCCCGTTATCAACGACATCCAATGTCCATGGCCATGAAACCGTGACCATCTATTGATCAACGAGCTAGTCAACTAGAGGCTCACGAGGGACATGTTGTGGTCTATGTATTCACACATGTATTATGGTTTCCGGTTAATACAATTATAGCATGAACAATAGACAATTATCATGAACAAGGAAATACAATAATAACCATTTTATTATTGCCTCTAGGGCATATTTCCAACATAATTCTTACACATTCCATAAAAATTCTCCATGAAATTTCAGGCCATTCGGAGTCCATTGAATTTTCTGCCATTTTCTAGGTTTTCAGGTCCAGAATTCCAGTTTCTAGTGATTTCCATCCGTGTGATATACCTTGCACATTCAGCAAGAAAATACACAAGAATTGTATCATAATGAGGAATAATGGAAAAGAATACCATAGATATAAATAAGAATGCATGATGCATAATGGACGTATTAGTTAGTCCCACACAAGGAACAAATACAAGGATATCTATGGACATGGAGTGATAAACATGCATGATGATGATGTCCATTGATTCATTAATTACCTTGTACCTTCCTTATCAATGAGGGAATTTTTGAATCCTTGAACTATTGCATAGGGTTGGAGTTGATTGCAAATAGCTCTTGCCAAAATGAGTGTAAGTGAATTTTGTTGGCGGAGTAACCCCTCAAGAACTTCTCTAGTTCTTGTTCTTGGGGACCCACACCAACTTGATGGGGATCCTTGGAGTTTAGGTAGCACTTGATTAAGTAGAGCTAGTAGTGGCCTTGGGAAACCACTTGACCATGGTTTGGGATTCTTCTTCAAATGAGTCAATCTCCTCTTCAAGCTTGTCCTTTCCATTGAGCTTGTGGTCTTGTGGTGGAAGATCATCTTGAGCTTTTGTTCCCTTAGAGAGAGTTATCATACTTCTCCTTTTGGGGAACAAACTTTTTCTTCGGGTATTGAACTTCTTACCATTCAACTCCATTGGCATTGAAATAACCAATGCCTTGGTTCTTCCGGTGCAATCCTTGCTTGCACATAATCTCCTCAAATTGCTTACTTCCGACAAGACTCTTGTAGACACCTTTTTCTATAATTCCTTTCAATAAATTGTTTTCTAGCTCAAGTGTAACTTGGATAAGAGAGTCATTAGTGGAATCAATAGTACTACTAGGAGCAACATTAGTGTGAGAAGAACCTTGCTTGCCTTTGTTACTAGTTTCCTTAGATTTAACTTGTGGAACAAATGTAGATAAGAGTAATCCTTTGGCTAGCTAAGAAGAACTCTTCTTCCGAAGATCATCATTGATAGCTTTAAAAAAATCATGTTCTGCTCTAAATTTAGCTTCTCGAAACGTAACTTCTCATGAGTTCTTAGAAGCTGTCTATGATCTTCTTGAGTAGATTCATGAGCTAATTTCAGAGTGTTTAATTCCTTAGTTAGATGCTTAGTATTCTTCTTACCATCATAGCACAACTTATCTTGATTAGCATGATTATTATTAAGTTCATTTTGACTAACATCACTAGTTTTATCAAAGAGCAAGTCATCATCTCCTAGTAAATCATCCTCATCACTATTAAAGTCAATGTATTTAGGGTGTGACACCTTGGGGTATTTAGCCATGAAGAAACTTCCAATTCCTTCATTTGGTGAATCAAACAAATCATAGGGGTTGGAGGAAAGAAGTGCTAGTCCGGCAACACCTTCATCTTGACTATAGTCGGAGTTGGAGCGATAGCTTCCCTCGGATTCGTTGTAAGATTCGGAGCGGGATACCTATTCACCAACATGAGCTTGATGTATTCTTATTGAGTAGCTCTTGGTGTACTTGTCCTTCTTCTTCGAGTCCTTGCTTCTCCAGGAGGGTCTTCATTCATAGCGATCTTTTGTACTCATTCTCTCTATTTGAGGTGACTCATCTCTTGAGCTTCTTATTCTAGGTGACTCTTCTCTTCTCTTGGAGGGGGTCGAGCTTCATTGGAAAAGTTCCCGGGTCTTCCATAATTGTAACATTTCGGTCACAACTAGATGAACGCTTCTCTCATATCTTGAGTTGGAGCTTCTCTCTTTGCCTATGTTCTTGTAGAAGTTGTTAAATTTCTTGACCATTGTCAGGACCCCGATCCTAAGCCATAAGAATCCAGCATGTAACACATCACATCACTTTGCAGTCTCACGCACGGTTATCTCCACGGCTGCCACCTTACCTGGGCCGGGACTGTTTGCGTCTTTTGACTCACGTATGTGATAATGTAGCTAGCATTCAAATGTCAAAGAACCCGGGCCGACATGACTAGTCGTAGATCCCAAGTAGCACATCCGTACAGGGACAGGCATACGTAACCCAGCAATGCAGGTGTCGATCTCTAGCGTGTGTAGACGATTCATAGCAAGCTATAAGGACTCCATTACGCCGTGGGGCATAAATGCCATCACTGCACGTAGACGAGTCATAGCAGGCTATAGGGACTCCATTACACTGCGAGACATTTCCCCGAAGGGACAGACACGGCAGCAAGAAGGATACATGCCAGTCAATCAATGTGTCCGGAGCAGTAGCAAGCTACCAAGGCTCGGTGGAAGCACAAAGAGGCAGTTCCCCGTAAAGAGTACTACTAAAGGCACACAACTAGGTGTCGGATCCCATACATACCATTGCATGTCACACGTACGCACGACATGCCCGATATGCATAGATACAACTATGGCATCACAACATAACCATACAACATTTCAACATTTATTTTAAAAGGCTCGAAAGAGCCAGTACAATAGTGTTACAAACAGGGGTCACAAGACCCTACATACAAAGCATTCAAACAAGCAAGCGGAAGTTAAACATGTCTGGGTACAGACATCTACAAAAGTGGCTGGAGGAGCCTGAAAAAGCTACTACGACCCTACCAAAGGAACCAGACCTCTGTCTGGTATTCCCAAGCTAACCCGGTCAACATCGAACTTCACGTTGAACCGATCACTAATGAGACTGACGTCTCCTCTGCAAAAACATAAATTAAGCAAACGTGAGTACAAGAGTACTCAGCAAGACTTACATCAGAACTAACTACACATGCATTAGTATCAATTAAGGGGGTTGTGGAGGTTATTGCAGCAAGCCAGCTTTGACTCTTGGCTAACCTATACTATGACTACAAGTCCTTACTTTGAGGTGGAATAGCGCACAAGAGTCCACATATTCACCAATCAATACACCACTATGGATCCACTTTCGTCTCCCTACGAGAAGGCCATCCATAGCACTCACGCTTATCTTGCGTATTTTAGAGTATCCACTTTCAATTGTCTATGAACCACATAAGTTCTCCAAGTAGTCCATATCCGAGGACGCGACTATTCGAACAGATTATTTCACCCTGCAGGGGTATACTTCTTCACACACGCTCTCGCCACTTAGCACCATATGCACGTCATGCATCTTGGCAACCTTCAAGCGGAAGCACTGGCGTGGGCGTCGTCCACGACCGTCAACCACACAAGACCCTACTCCAGGTTTATCGCCTATTTGAGGTTGAACCTGCACGGAAGTCCGGCCGAAGATTCCGCTACGGCCTCAAACGATGTGCGCAGGGTTCCCAAGCCCACCGTTTGGGTGCCACTTGGTACACCATGCCACTGTGCCTGTACCGCATCATAGTCCACCCCGTCGGGTAGCACTATGCACGGCTGCCATCACTTTCCTACAAACGCCAGAAACTAGTTGCAACTCCTGGACAGAGACCTAAGCGATTAATGGGTCGAGAGGGTCAATTAAGTATCCCAATGTGCGGTAGTATCTTGTCTTGGATAACAAACTCAGAACTCAGTTCTTAAGGTCGGTCCCGATGAGACAACCCGCCATGTATTCCTACATCACCTCTCATCGCTACCTTTACCAAATCGTGTTCACACACTTAACTTCCACACGGTAGGACATGAATATTGCCATTCTGATCCATCACCCAGATGTATCAGACCCGACACGACTCGACTCTAAGCATAGCAGGCACGGTAAGTAAGCATGCATGTATGAGTAAGCACAACAAGGCTCAGACAGTTGCTACTCATGCTAAGTGGTTTCAACTATTTACTGTGGCAAAGACAGGTCATGCAAAGGAATGGGTTCAACTACCGATGACATGTAACAGTTGAATCGTTGTTGTCCTAATGCAGTAAAAGGGAGCAGGAGCGAGAGAGTGGGTTCATATCAATATGCTCAAGGGTTTTTTTGCTTGCCTGACAATTCCGAAGAAATACTTCTCTTCATTAGTGTCAACGTTCACATCGTCGGAACCATCGTCTACTGAGAGGGAATAACCACCAGCAAATAGGAAAAGAACACATTCAATGCGATGCAACAATCATGATGTATGACATGGCATGTTAAGGCACTTAATTAACCTAGAGGAGTGGTTAGCCAAATTGGTTGAAGTTGGAGTTCAAACAAGTTTGAATTTCCAACTCCAAATGATATTTCATATATTGACCTAATCATAAAATGTCCTATTTGATGAGGTTAACTTGTTCAAACATGCATGATCATGGCATAAATAGGTTCATTGGATTTTTCTGATCATTTTTCATATATAAATTATTTTCATCTGACTTACAGATTATTTTCTATGATTTTTAGAAGTTTTAAACATTTTCTGTAATTATTAAACCATTTTCTAATTTGTTTTAAATCCAGAAATAGATACTGCGTCACCATGCCGTCAGCATTACATCAGCAGTCAACAGGGCCAGGGCCAGGTCAAACCTGCCATGTGGGACCCGCCTGTCAGCCTCTCAGGACTGGCTAGTGTCACTGGCAGGTGGGGCCGTGTGGTCAGCGACTCAGGGCTTAATCCCGAGTTGACCCGAGGTTTGACTCGGGACGGGGCCCACTGTCAGCGTCTAGGGGGGTTAGTTAGCTGGGGATTAGGTGCTAATCACCGAGCCACGTCGGCACCCGCCGGCGACGAGTCGCCGGTGACCAAAACTACGGCGGAAGTTCGCCGGAGACGCTACTCCGACCGCGGTTGGACACGCGACTGGGCTCTACGGGGAGCTGGTGCTCGTCCGCGTCCAACGGAGCAAGCAGCTGGGCGAGGGGAGGCCTATATCAACGGCAGCGACGACATCGGCGGCCGTCGGAGCTCGGGCACATACGGACGCGGGGCTGCAGGGCACGGGCGAGCAAGGCAGCGGCGAGGCGGACTCAGGGGAACTCCAGGAGCACGCAGAGCTGCTCGGGCGCGGCTCGTGGTGGTTGTGGCCACGGCCACATCGCTACCGGCGGCGAGGAGGTTTTGGGTCTGACGGGCGAGCTATCTAGGGCGCGCTAGAGAGAGGGGAAACACGGGGAGGAGCAAGAGGGGCTCACTAGGTCGCCGAAGAGCTGGCTAGCGGGCTCGGGGACGCACCGGGCGGAGCGAATCGCGGCGAGGTCCGGCGGCCACCATGGCGAGCAGAGGGAGGGAGAGGAGCAGGGGAGAGGGAAGAGAGCGAGGGAGAGAGAGGAGAGGGGTCGTCCCGATCCGGACGGCTCTGGGGCCTAATCCCCTCCTCCAGCAAGGCTGGCAGGCAGGAGGCGTGGCACCCTGGCCACGCTCGCCGTGCCTCCCTTCGCCTTTGCCTTCTGGCAGAGGTAGGAGACGACTGGCGATGGCCAGGTGGGCTGGGTCGGCTCTGGTGGGCTGCTAGGTAAGGCCCAGGTAGCCTCTTTCCTTCTTTATTTTTCTTAATTTTTGTTTCTTTTTATTAAATGCCGTCTGTTTTATTTAGTTTGGACAAAACTTATTTAGCACAAAATCCTGAAATTATTTATAGGATATGTTTGAAATATTTCCAAGCTCCATAAAAAGTTCCAGCGTTTTGGGAGAACTAAAATATTTATAGGGCTTTATTAATTGATTTCAGTAACATTAATGAGTATTTTAAAATGCTATATTTGTTTTGAAAATTAAGATGTCCCCTAATATGTTGTTGCTAACATTTATCAGAAACAGTGAACATTTTTGAAGAGCATTTTGAAATCATTGAAAATTCAATTGTTGAAATTTTGTTTATTTGAGAAGGTGCTAGGGTTTGACAATCCCCATTTCAAGTTTCATTTGAATTCTAGCATGATGACATGATGCACATGCTGATGTTGATGCAAACAAATACCAAACGATTCTAGGGCTGTGACAACCATGAGGCTTATCTCTTCATTGGTAACAAGGTTGTCACTAGAGGTAGCGGGAGTGTCACTCGAAGCTTTGTATGCACCGCTTGACTTGTTGTGGAGCTCTTCTTTGTATTTGAGTGATATTTCATAAGCAACAATCCTTCCAATGACTTCCATAGGCTTGTGGTCTTTGTACTTTGGCATCATTTGGATCAATGAGCACACGGTGTCATACTTTCCATCCAAGGCTCTAAGTATCTTCTTGATGATGATTTTTTTGGTCGTCTCTTCACTTCCTAAGAATCTCATTTGTGATGAGAGCAAGCCTAGAGTACATTTCAGCAACTCCTTCACCATCCTTCATCTTGAACTTGTCAAGTTGGCTTTGTAGCACATCCAACTTAGATTCCCTAACGGATTCGGTTCCTTCATGCATATCAACCAAAGTATCCCAAATTTACTTTGCATTCTCAAGACGGCTAATCTTGTTGAATTCTTCAGGGCATAGGCAGTTGAATAGAATGTCACATGCTTGAGTGTTGTATGGCAACATCCTCAATTCTTCTGCGGTCGCTTCACGATCTGGTTTCATTTCATCACCAAAGAATTCACCTTGCAATCCAACACGAACAACAACCCAAACGGTGTGGTTATGACCAAGAATACGCATTTTCATTTTGTGCTTCCAACTAGAAAAGTTTGTAACATCAAAATATGGACCTCTACGATGATAATTTCCCTCCCCGGACGCCATACTCTCCGAGTTTGTGAAACCATTGCAATGGAGACCAAATCTTTGATACCACTTGTAGGATCCAAAGTATGTCTAGAGGGGGGGTGATTAGACTACTTGACCAAAATAAAAATCTAGCCTTTTTCCAATTTTAAATGTTGGCAAGTTTTAGCAATTACATCAAATCAATCACACCCCACTCATGCAAGTCTAAGAGTATACCAGCGGAAAGTAAACACATGCACATATAAGTAGATGGTAGGGATAGGAAGATCAAATGCAATGGGCACTCGAAGATTTTTCCAACGATCCGATAGGTGGTGCTATCGTACATCCACGCTAATGGAGACTTCAACCCATGGAGTCTAGCGGTCACGAGAGTCCATGGAGGACTCCACCAGGGTCCAAAAGTAGCAACCTCGTCTATTCCATCACGTCTTACATCCACAAAGGACTAGCCTTACTCGAGGTAGATCTTCATGAATTAGGCGATCTCCTTGCCCTTACAAACTTCTTGGTTCAAGTCCACACGAAGTCAGAGGCTCCCAAGTGGCACCTAACCAATCTAGGAGACACCACTCTCAAAAAGGTAATAGATGTTGTATGGATGATGAAATCCTTGCTCTTGTGCTTCAAAACCTAGTCTCTTAAACACTCAATCACTCTCTCACATATTTGAATTGGTAGGAGAGATTGATTGGGTGGAAAGGAACTTGGGGAGGCTAGAAATCAAGATTCATATGGTTGTGGTGGAAGATCTTGATCTCAACACGTGAGTTGGTGGTTCTCTCTCAGAAAGTGGATGGGGTAAGTGTTGGCTTGTTCTGAGTGCTCTAACTACAAATGAGAGGGAGGTGGATGGATATATATAGGATTCTCGAAAAATCCAACCGTTACAACATTATTGCCCAACTGGGTAGAACCGAAGTAAAAAACTCGGTTACACCTACTAGTGCAAAATGTGGCAACTTTCGGCGCTTCAACGAGACCGGTATATAATTCTCGGTGAGTCTGATTTTGGCAGGCCTACATAGTTACACAAACTCAGTGGCATCCATTTGCAAAAATAGAAATTCTATTTTTTAGCAAATGGAGATCAGTAAGTTGGCCACTGTTTTCGGTTGCACCAAAATGGGACTTGGTGTCACCGAGAGGCTAGGGTTGGCTCTGGATTCTGTCTAGGGTAAAACTCGGTAGGGATGAATTTGTCAACTTGGTGGCACCGAATTTTAGGCTTTGGGTTTTGGACAATATATATTTGTGGGAGAATTCATGCGGATTTTTGGTGGCTGACTCTAAGCACTTGAGCAACCAGATCATCATAGATACCTCATCCTATTTTAATAGTATTGACTTTCCTATGGACTCAAATGTGATTTCTTACAAAATACAAAATGTAGAGTCTTGAAGCTTGTTGCAAATTGATGTTCCTTGCATCTAGGAGATCTCCTCACAATCCTTTACCAATCCATTCATTGAACTTTTCATGATATATACTTGGTAGAATTAGTAGTCCAATGAAATATATGTTGTTATTAATTATCAAAACCACATAGGGAGAAGTTTTGCTTTCAACGTCGAGGATGTGGGTGGCAATTTCCGTAACAGGCGATCGCGGCATGGGCCAGGCACGACGAGATGCAGCGTCAGACGGGGTTGGAACGAGATGGTCAACGTTGTCCGTAGCCGGTGACAACGGTCTTCAGTGCAGCAAGCCTTCGGCGACGGAGGTCTTCCACACGGCAGGTCACCGGCGGTGCTAGGCTAGTTGGGCACCAGTTCGGGATGTGCGTGGTCGACGTGCGGGCAGGTGGGCATGATCGTGAGGCACGTGATCGCCAGGCGGGCAGGCGGGAGTGATTGTGTAATGTTTTTTCCCTGGCGGGCGGCACGCAGGTGTGACCATTACCGTTTTCTTTCCATGGGCCGGGCGTATGTTACAACCGGCTGGATGTGTATACTACAAGGTGGTACGTTTCGTTGAAATGACCCATCTACCCTTATACGGTTCATGGGGGAGGGGTGTACCGAAGCGCGGCCCCTGTAGCAACGGCATGGCATTCACGTTGGCGCTCAGCTTGTCGTCGTTGACGGCGAGATTGATCGAGCCTACCATCGCACGTGCGGCATGTGTTGTCTTCATAGTGGCAACAATACATTCTCCACGCCTGTTGTAGACCGCTCCACGATACAGTTACCAGCGGGAGCTCGGCGGTCGTCGTGCCAAGCTAGTCGTCTAGTCCATCGTATGTCTGAACGCCTTCGGGCGGTTGGACAACGCGAGGACACCACACACAAGTATATCTTCCTTTTGTGGGGATAGACGTATATCTTCTTACAGGCCAATGTCCAAGAGGGGGGGTGGATATGACAGAGATCACAGATGGGCCAACCTAGTCAGTGAGAGTACCAACTAATCACGGCCAGGATCATCTTTCTCTGGGTGTGCCAAACTGATTCAAGGTCTAAATTAGCAGGGATCGGTGAGTATAGGGTATCAATTTCAAGGATTTGAACATGGAGGTTCATTTGCATCGGCTCTACAACATCAAGGTTCATAACAGACTTCACTCTAGGCGCACAAGTCATAACGGGTCATGCGAACGGAGAATCGAGGAAAGGGACTCTTTATGAAAGGCCGTGGATTACCTTTTTTAAGTCTTCTATCTATAATAAACCTGAAAATGGAGAGACCGGGTAGGGAATGACACGAAGTGGGAGCATTGTCACATTTATTTCTGTATTTTTTTGTGGAAGAGAAAAGAAGTATGAAATTTCGGAAAATGAATATAATACTGTAATGAAACAACTACATCGCAAATACGATTAGAAACACGGACCCAAAGCAAAAAAGGTATACGGTCTATAAAACCAATTGGCCCATACCCCAAAACACAACCAAGCTAACAAACTCGTTCAACTAATGAGACAATTTGTCGGCTGCACGCAAATAAATTGTCACGAACTTTGAGCAGTGGAAGGCGACTACGATTGGGGAGCTCCGTCCAAGGATGAATGTCAGTTGTTGGTGATGAGACTTATGTTGGGAACGTAGGGCGACAACCACGTCGAAGGAGTATAGGGTCGTTGTTGGGCAAAGGATGAGAAATGGAGGTAGATCACAAACAAAACTAAGGGAGGATGGCAAGTGAAGAGGGGGGAGGATGGACGAGATGAACGAGGACACGGTCAAGTCATTGACGTCATCGGTGCCATGCTTGCATGCATGCATAGAGATTGAGCGGCGGGTGTTAACGACAGTCTCTTTGGTCTTTGAGAGAAAAGGACCATAAGAAAGTATTAGCTACTTTTTGGTTGGATATGATCGAGCTGACCAAAATGTATACATAGGCTATATATAGACATGTGATATATATATATAGGGTGGTACTATTCTGATTTTAGGATTAGAATAACTATTTGGATCACAATCAGCCCTATACAGGGCGCGAGGACGTGTTCCCGAACCCAAATAGAAAAATACCGATTTCCCCAACCTCCCGCAACCTGCAGCCCACCTTCCGACCCCCTCCCCCACCCCCCTCCCCCTGCCGGGGCGGGGCGCCTGCAACCTCTCGACCCCAAGTCCCTCCGCCGCCAGCCGCCGGATTGAACCACTGCCCGCCGGAGCCACAACAGCTCAACGCCCCTCCCTAATCCCTTCCCGCGGCACCGGTCGGATCCCATCACTCACCAACCAAACGCGGAACACCACCCAGATCTAGCCGCACCACACCGCCGCGGGCCAAACACAACACCGGTCGGACCACGCCAGGGGCGCAACACCTTCACTCCCATCTCCGACGACCCATCTTGCATCACGACATGCAGCAGTTCACCCCTCGGGATTGGGAAGTTCGCCCCAGCCGACAGGCACCATCGCAGGTTCCCCTCACCCCCCGTGCACCCTGCCACCGAGCTCTACGCGATGTCGACGGCCGGTCCCTACATCATCTCGTGGCACTGCCACCAGAGTCCCAACCGCGCCGTCAATGAATCCCACCGCCGCCACCAACTACCACGGCCGTCGCTGCTGCCCAGATCCACCTCCATCGTGGCCGGATCCACCACTCCAGCTGCCCTCACCCACCCTGGTCTTGCACTCTGCCATGACCTTCCTCCACCTATTGTCATGGCCTTCCTCCACCTGCCGTCATGGCCTTCTCAATCCTCGATGTTGGCATAGAGAGCTTCCTCCACCTGCCGTCATGGCCTTCTCGGTTGCAGGCCTTTGTTTGGACACCACCCACCATCCACGAACATATCGTTCCCTGCAGAGGATGTTGTTGACCTCGAGTGGTGGTTACCCGATCTCGTGTTTCTTCTATCTATAATTGATGTATTTCTTCTAGTGTTCTGAGTTTTGCTAACTGAACTTATTGATTGAACTTCAGGTAACATGTGGACGATTAATCTGAATGATTGCATGTGAAGTGCCACCAAAGATATAAATCAACTGGTCTTTACATGTTCCACTTGTCCGAGACGTGTGTGTTTGTAGATTTGAGGGATTTGCTGGAAAAATCCATTTTTTCCTTTTGCATCCATGAGCTAATTTCTGTGACGCTTAGAGACATTTCATGAAGTACTAGTACGACTATACGCCAAGTTCTAGTATGGCTATATGCCTGCACTCGTGAAGTTCTAGAATAGCTATAAACAATGTCCTACTACGGCAGTACGCCGACTATCAGGATGGTTTGGGTGCCTTGCTGCCGATGTCTACTAGACATGCGTGCTTGCTGGCTACTGTTGGACCAGTGTGTTTCTTTCTTTTTTTCATGTTACATTCTCATGCTTTTTGCAAAAAACAAGAACACATGGCTTGTGTAATCCATGTTTTGATCTATGCAACAACAATTACTGTAGTTCGTAAGTTCAAATATGTCAATCACAGAAGTTCAAAATTGTTATCCAGTAAGAAAAAAACCTATGCTTTATAAAGCTACTTTTTATGCCTGAAAAGAAAAAGGAAATTGTTGTTAGTGCAGATTTTACATATGTTCTATAGCTTTGGAGATGTGCAAAAATTCTAGTGCTGGTGCAGATGATCAGGAAGTTATACTATGTCTAAATGCCAAAAAAATTTATTTTAGAAAACGTATGGTTGTACCAAGCTTGGTGATGTGTTGGTCGTCCATGTGGCACACGGAATGTATGAGTATTGTTGTGTTTAATTTCCTTCAATTTTAGTAGCATGCGAAGATCATGTTTCAGAAATTCATAAGTTCATGTGTACCACATACTGAAGAAATTCATCAATAAAAAACAGGACCGCCTAGGCCATTTCACCGACAGCAAAAAATGCCTACAAATGTCGCGAGACAAAAAAACAAAACTTCACAAGGTATAACGTAGTAAGTTCGTAGAAAGAGGAAAAAAATATAATTTTGTTTTGTAAGTTTAACCATTTCTAAAAAATACCTTGAAGTTCAAATTTAAATAATATGGTGGTTCAGTGTTTATTATAAACCTAGAATTTTCATCGTTACTGTAGAATAAACCAATAAGTTCAAAAATAAAAAATGGAGCAATTTGAAAAGTTTATAAAAAATTAAGAAAGAAACTAAGAAGTCCAAATTACAAAAATACGAAAGTTCGATAATTATAAAAAAACTCGGGTTTTCTTAGTTACTAAAGAATAAAATGAACAAGTTCAAATTAAATAAAGGAGTAGTTCTATGAAACAGAAAACTCAAATTATTTTCGTTTCTAGGACAAATAAAACTATGAAGTTCAATTTAGAAAAAATGTATGATGCTTTTAAAAATATACTTCCTTTCTATAGAATAAGACTAAGAAGTTCAAATGAAAATAACAAAGAAGGTCAAAGTATGTAAAAACTCAGATTTATTGCAAGAAGTTCACGTGCTTCTCCCTGCACGGTTCAGGATTTCTAATGCGAGACGTCCGAGCTCCAATTACATGTTTTAAAATGGCAAAAAATGACGCCCGACCTTCAATTGCGTGTAAGTCGATGTATACACAAAAACATGACAGAAGTTCATAGTGAAAACAACGAGAAGTTTAAGTACTACAAGGAATGCATTTCAGATGAGAATAAAAAAATAGTAAAATAAAAGCTTAAAATGTTTGTTGAAAGAAGTTCACGTGCTCTGCCCGGTAAAGTTTGATGTGTATAACAAACTCAAATCATATAACGAACGGTCCAACATTTCTTAAATAAATGATTTTTAAGTAAACATCGAAGTACTTTAAAAAAATGAACTTCTCTACTTTTCAAAAAATAACACAGAAATTTGAAGTATATAAACAACTCATATTTTTTTCTCGTTACTAAATAATAAAATAAAGAAGTTCAAATTAAAACAACAAAGAAGTTCAAAGTTTATGAAAAACTCGGATTTTTTCTCGTTACTAGAATTCTTTACTCAAAAATAAAAAATGTGAAGTTCAAATTAAAATAACATAGAAGTTCAAAGTGAAAATAGTCAGAAGTTCACGTGTTACATGGCGTGTGTTTTCATATGAGAAAAAGAAATAATAGGACAAAGTATACAAAATTTGTTTCTAGATGTTCAGGTGCTCGACACGGGAAGGTTCAAAACTTCTTGTGAGTGTGGTTCACTATGTATTTCTTACTCATTCTCGTGAGTGAGAAAAATGAATAAAAAGTCAAGGTCCAATTTTTTCTTGCTATAAGTTCAAGTTGTCGGTCAGAGAAATTTAGAAAAATATTGTGAGAGAAGTTTGTACAAAAAGGAATATCATTTGTGTAACACCGACAAATGTGTGAGAATTATAAACAAAAATACGCGACAGAAGTTCAACGTGGAAACAATAAGAGGTTCAACTACAACGCTAAATGAATTTCAGATGAAAATCTTTTAAACCGTCGCGAGTATGAAAAAAATGATCAAGACGGAAAAGTTACGTGTTTACAATAACTTTCCATCGGTATATCACTTGCTCAATTCCAGTGAGTGGATGGAGAGTTATGAGAAGAAATTAACACGTGAAGAAACAGAGTAAGTTTAAGTAGACGTGCTGATGAAGTTCAAGTTCTTCACACGGTGCATTTTCGAAGACTCTGCTTCGCGATAAAAGACAGAACGTGTCATCTCCTTGTTTTCAAAATTACTTGAAAATGACTAGGAATCAAAGAAAAACCATCTACATAAAAACAATTCGCATTTCCGTGGCTTTTCAACAGTATATTATTTGCCTCATTCCCATAAAATTTGTAAAAATTACGCTCAAAATTCGTTTTTAGCCGTTTTCGAAATTGACTTAAAACTGTAAAGAATTAGGCAAAACAATCTACAGGTGAAAGTTTTGCATTTGTTCCAGCTTTCCAACGCCATATCTTTTTCTGCATTCCCACGAACCGTTGAGAAAATAACGTGAAAATACGTACTCGGTACAAATTCTGTCATTTTCTAGATTGCTTTTAAACCATTCATAGTTGTAACAAACCTTTTATATAAAAAGATGCGCATTTTTATAAGATTTTCAACATCATATCATATGCATGGATCGGGCAAGCCTTTTTCAAATTAACCACGAAATACGAACCTAACTGTTTGGTTTCTAAAATTCTGACATTTTTGAAATTTCTCTTAATCCGTGGAGAATTTGGAAAAATGTTCAACATGTGAAATGAGCGGATTTGCGGCAGCTATCCAATGTCGTCTCATTTTCCTAATTCTGATAAACGGTTTAGAAATGAGATCAAAAATACGACTCACGTTTTTTGTGTGTGAAGATAAACGTTTTTCAAAACCGCTCTTAAACCATTTAGATTTTGACAAAAATTCAACTTATATTGTGACCATCGTGTCCAGAGCTTTCCAATGATATATTGCAAGCCTCATTTTAACAATGTTACGGGAAGTTTAACCTCTCACCAAGGAAAGTTCAAGTCGAACAACTCACGCAGTAAAATTGTAACAGACGCAAGTTCATCACGTCCTAAGAGCAAATCCGCCAACGAGCGAGATTCCTATTTAAAACAAGCATTTTGTTGCTAAAAGTCGTTCCCAGATTACACTTACATCATATAAAACACGACTGACCAGAATAATTCGCACGGGAAGACACGGTTGCGAAGATAACCCAAAGGTCGGGTTCCTACAGAAGGAAGTTCAGGTTGTGTAACTCAGGAAGTTCAACCCGTGATCAGAATAATATCCTGATCCCGTGATCAGAATAGTGTTTATGTTTATATGTATAGGACAGGGCTATTCGATTACTAGTAACAAAATATTATTTTGTTATTATGGCCCTTATAAGTGAGCGACGCGTCCAACATGTACGAGGCTGGACTCTGCTATGACCCGTTCCAACTCCTATCGCCCGAGACGGTCATCGCGTCGCCCCAGCTCGCGGGCCCCGCGCACCGCCCCATCTCGCCGGCCCCGCATGCCGACCTTGCTCGACGATCAGTTCGACGAGATGGAAAGCGTCAGTACGAGGCTAGGCTCTACTGCGATCCGCCCCACCCCAACCCGCCTCCTACCGTCGTAGGCAATCTCAGTTCACGACATCTGCAATTTCTACGGAAAAATGAATATATTAGCTAGCAATAGAGGTACAGTCAGAGTTCACGACATCCGCGATTTCCACGGGAAAATGGCGGGGCCATACTACAATTTTGACTTGCTCTCTATCTAGCTTCGCTAAGCCGTGATTCACAGAGTTGGCCTCCCGACTAATCTTTACAATTAACACATCTCTTTTCTTAAGAAGATCACGAATAGCTTGGATACCTGAAAAATACCAGGACGCATTCGGCGTAGAGGCATTCACCAAGGCAATGGCTTCGGTACAGTCCGTCTCCCGGATCAATGGAAGTGGCGACCAATGTGACATGAGGGATAGACCTTCTTCCATTGTTGCTAGCTCGGCATCCACCCCATCGGCACAACCAAAGAGGTACCTGCATGCAACAAAGATGGAAGATCCCAGGTGATCACGTAGAGCCATCCCCGCCCCAGCAGTGTCGTCCGTTTTGAAAGTCCCATGAACATTCAGTTTCACCCGATCCGCCGGCGGCACTGTCCACTTCCGTCTCACCTTCTGACGCCCATCCAACACATGGCTCGCGGGGCTGGTGTCCTGTACATATGAGACCACCTGCTTGCCCTTCTCGACGTCAACAATTGGATGTCGCTGGACGAGTATAAGGGAGTTCATGTAGCTCAGCGGAAATTGCTTTGAGCTCTCCATTGTGGGTGTCCGTTTGTCATGAGTAATCTCATTATGGATGTGCCAATTTCTCCATAGAATCATTGGGGTCATAACACGTTGTTGTTTAGTCTTGGAGGAACCATTCCGGTCCTGTAGGACTGAAGATATTCTCATCTGGCAGCGACCATTCTTGGCGCATGACTCGCCATAGTTCCCGTTCGTGAGTGCAGCGAATTCGAGCATGGAAATCATCCTCCGACTCCCTAGTACATATGGTACATGTTTCATCAGTGTCCATTCCTCGGTTGCAGTAATTGACCTGGGTGGAGAGTGCATTGGAGGCCACTTTCCAACCAAATATACACACTTTGGGCGGGACTGCACACCGCCATATAAGCTTGTAGTTTGGCCGCACACCTCGACCCCTACAGCTCGAGGCTCCATTATCATCCGTGCACATGTGTTCATTGAGAGCCAATTGGTAGGCACTTCGAACTATGAAAGAACCACATTTCTCTGGGTGCCAGGCGATGAAGTCGTCGTGATTTCGCGTTGATGGTTTGATTTTGACAATTTCGTCAATATCAATAGTCCAGAAAAATTCCCTCAAGAGCTGCATATTCCAGGTTCCTCCTGGTTCTATAAAGTCTGCCACCCAACGCAAGCGACATCGGTCTTTGCTGGTGATTGGACGTAGTTGGTGGTCCCTGTAAATCCATGGATCTCGCCAAGTCGAATGTTTGCTCCATCGCCAACGCGCCAAATTACTCCTTTCTTGAGAAGTTCAAGCCCATACTCAATAGCATGCCACGTGGAGGATCCATTATATTCCAGGTGAAGACCGTATCTGTTAATACACCACTGGGGTAGTACTTAGCTTTAAGGACCAACGCACGCAAGGAATTAGGATACTGCAGAAGTCGCCAAGCTTGTCGCACCAAGAGATCCTGGTTGAGTAGCCGCATGTCCTTAAAACCCATGCCGCCATGAGATTTTGGTTTGATCAATTGCTCCCACGACATCCAATACGTCTTCCTCTTCCCGTTGGCCGAGCCCCACCAAAAGTTCCTTATCATAAACGTGAGATCGTCATACAGGCCAAAAGGAAGCTTGAAGACACCCAAAATGTATGTTGGTAGTGCTTGAGCTACGACCTTAATAAGAATTTCCTTACCCCATTCATTTCATGGCAGCACTGCCGTTGCCAGCATGGGCGATCAAAGTCGTTAATCGACGCTGCAGAGGTTTTGTCTGGAAAGGGGAAATGGAGATCAGCGATGGACACTGCCTCATGCCATGGGCCAGGGTATGTATGCCTATGGAGCTGGGTGGGCTGGGCATTATCAATCTCAAATGGTTCGGAATAGCTTTGCGCTGCAGATGGCCATGGCTGCGTTGGGATGAGGATGTGAGACCGTGGCATGGGCTGCCCGACACTACGGAGAAGGAGGTGGATGCGCTATTCAGCACGGCCTGTCGAATCCAGCTGGGCAACGGGGAGCGGGCCAAGTTCTGGACTGACAAGTGGCTCTTGGACGGCCGTTTTGTTGCTGATATGGCGCCGGCAGCTGTTCTCCTTCGTCAAGGACAGGGGACGATCGGTCAAGGAGGCATTAAGCAACCATGCATGGCATTAAGCAACCATGCATGGACGAGGGAGATCGCGCGGGGGGGGGGGGGGGGCTCTCTGTCGGCCATCGCCCAATATCTCAAGGTATGGGACTTGACTCACTCTACCACGCTGGACGTGGGTGCAAGAGACACACCGACCTGGACCCAGACTGAAGATCGCCAATTTTCTGTCAAGAGTGCCTATCAGCTGTTCTTTTTGGGGAACACAAGCTTCGCCTGCTACAAACCAATCTGGAAATCCAAAGCTCTGCCCCGTTGCAAATTCTTTATGTGGCTAGCGGTACATAGAAGATGCCTCACAGCGGATAATTTAGAGCGCAGGAACTGGCCCTCGAACGGCTACTGCCCGTTATGTGCATCTCAACCGGAGGATTGCACACATTTGTTTGTGCATTTCCGCTTTACACAGCAGCTGTGGCTACGCTTCAAATCATGGACCAGGGCGGATTTTCAGGAGCCGGATGACAGCTTCACTTCCACGGAAGATTGGTGGTTACAGGCCAGGGTTGCAATTCCCAAGCCTGTAAGGAAGAATTTTGACACGGTGGTGATCTTGCTACACTGGAGGATCTGGAAGGAGAGAAACTCCAGGATTTTTGATCAGCTAGCCAGCTCGTGTGACAGGGTTTTGGACCTGTGCAAAGATGACATCGCCATGTGAAGGGCGGCCGGTTGCATCGTGGACTTAGCGGACTAGTTCCGATATCTGTCTGAACTTTTGTGTAATTCAGAACTCTTGTGTTCATTGTGGGTGTGTTGTCCCAGGGTCTCGCTACAAGGGCGGATTGTATTTACGGGTTTCAGTCTAACTCACTTAGACTGTACTCGAGCTGTACTATTTTTCTTTCCTTCTAATAAAGATCGGCTGAAAGGCCCTTCGAAAGAATTTCCGTATCCCCCATGAGAAGGCTTCCCCCATAGGAGAACTCTCTTTCCAAGCCTTGATCCAAGATTCCGACACTTGCCTTTGTGCATTCGCCCCTCCGGTGTCGGCAGCCCCAAGTGTTTGGGTTCGAAGGCATCTCGATCAACATTAAGCACACGGTTGACCTCCTCCTGCATGGCTGCTGGGCATGCGTCACCAAAGAGAACAGAATATTCCTTAGGCTTAACAAGTTGTCCTGTGGCTTGGCCATAGTCCATGATCACTTGCTTAACCCGTTCAGCTTGTTTGGGTTCCGCCTTAAAGAATAAAAGGATGTCATCTACAAACAGGAGGTGAGAGATCCCCGGAGCCCGACGACAGAATTTCAGAGATACGATACGTTGTGCTTCCACCTCTCTATGAAGTAGAGCAAACAAGTCATCAGCCACAAAGAGAAATAAGAACGGGTATAAAGGATCACATTGACAGAGGATTCAAGATGGGGAGAATGAATCCAGGATAGCACCACTAAATTTGACAAAGTATCTCACCGTGGTCACACATGACATGATCCAATCGACCCACCGGTGATCGAAGCCTAACCTTTGCATCACTCTCCTCAAAAAGTCTCAATCCACACGATCATATGCTTTTGTTTATGTTTTCTGGAAAAAAATCCACTCCCGTTTTTGTTTCGTAAAACATTTAATGTTTGCGCCCCATTTTGTAAGAACAAACAAGACGTTTCGGTCAATTTTTAGCCTGCTCGCAATGCCATGGCCGAGAATGTGTTTTTGGGTTTGAAACGTGAGACCCGTATGGTGGTTCCTTTGTTACCTCGACAATGGCAAGGTTTTTTTTAATGGAATTGCTAGACCAGTGGCTGAGGGAGGAAATCCAACTTGGCATTTATTGCGACAAGATGTCTGGCAATCCCACAAGATTTTTAATACATTTAGAATCTTGAACCAGTACAATATTTATAAATCTATGGAAAAATCATCAGCCAATTTTGTTTTGGGAAAACGAAGAACCAAACAGAAAAGCCGTCAAGAGGAAAATATGTGCACCGAACTGGGCCAGCCCATGAGCTAGCACTCTTTGCATTTTCTCTACCTGTGCGCTCCGTGCATTTGGGGAGCTCTTTTTATTCGGCGCACTGGAAAGACATGGAGTGCCTTGGCCCGGCCCATGTGCCGGTCAGCCTGCCCGCTTTTTTTCCATTTAGTTTTTTGTAAACATTATTCAGGATTTCAAAACATTCCTAACTTCTAAAAATGTTTCAAATTTGAATAGAAACGTACAAAACAATATGATGTTTGAAGATTCATGAAATATGTTCAGGACTATTAAAATATTCAGTATTCAGAAAAAGTTCAAGATTCAGAAAATATGTTCACGATTTTGAAACTAGATATTCAGAAAATAAAAAAAGTTCATGATTTCAAAAATGTTCATGAATTTTGAATGTACATGCATTTAAATAAATGCTCATGAAATCTAAAAAAAGTTTATGAATTTCAAAAACTGCTCCCAAATTACATAAATGTTCTCAAATGCACAAAATGTTAATGAGTTTCAAACAAAATCGCATGTCAAGAAAAATCGTGAATTTAAAGAAATTGTTCATGAATTTAAAAACTGTCCACTATTTCAAAAACATGTTCATAAAGTCAAAATGTTTATGAATTCTTATCATTAATTTAAAAAATATACAGTGACTTATAAAGAAAATGATCATGCATTTTAGAAAATCTGGGTTTTCAAAAAAAATATTTGGGTATTCAAAACATGTTCACGAATTTTTACCAGAAAATCAAATATCCATTATTTTTCAAAGTGTACACGAATTTATACAAAAATATGCTTTCAAAAAAGTTATGGATGTCAAAAATATGTTTGCGAATGTACCCAACCTTTCGAGTACTAGGATCTCCCCTTTATCCTAGCAGATCGGTACCCAGACCATATCCTTGGACAGCTCGGATGTATCTATCTTTTCGTTCAGATTACATCATCTCAAGCGCAGAATCTTATTAGTGGATCAGAAGACTACGGTGACCCGTAGATCTTCAGGGCCGGAATGCGTGAATTGCATTCTTTCAAAAGTAGCATATCTTCCTTCCCTAGGGAGAAAGCAGAAACCAGAAACGAGTGGAGGTTCGATCTCTCAGCCAAAGCAATTCAATTGGGGCTGGTGGAATCTTCCCCGAATTCAAAAAATATTCACAATTTCAGATACTATTACTATTTCTAAAATAATTCAAACTAGAAAAGAACAAGATATAAATAAAAAAATAAATGAACAGAATAGAAAAAAAATAAAAATATTAAAAGGAAAAAGGGAAAATAAAAACGAAAATGAATAGGAGAAAAAACGCGAAAAAATATTGTTTGAGAAACTTCGAGAACCTTCCCAAAACCGGAAACGAGATGATTGGGTCAGACCAAAAAAATGCGGCGGAAAGTTGGTGGGAGGCGAAATCACTACTTAAGGAGCACTCTTTGCAAAGCTCAGTCTTATCTTCCCAATACAAGTGTCACACTATATGTGCGTAACTTGTCACAACCTGTGAGTTTGTTTTTCGTAGATTCCTTTATTCAAAACGTTTTATTTCTCATACCATACATCCACATCTCGAACTGTTTTCACCGTTGGACTTTTTGTGTCAAGATCTTCAAAACCAGATCCCACGTTGATATGTTTTAATGAACTTATTTAAAAAAAATCAGAAGAAAACCCCAGACTGAAAGCATGCGTTTTCCCCTTTCTAAGAGACATGACCATGCCTCTCACGAAAGCAAATCCATGCCTCCATAAAAAGCAAATATGTGCTCTCGCGAAAAAAGAAAAAAAGAAAGCGCATTTTTCCTTTTTTTGAGAGGCATAGTTGTGCCTCTTGTGAAAGCTAATTCGTGCCTCCACAAGAAGCAAATTTGTGCCTCTTGCGTAATAAAAAAAAATGTTTTTCCCTTTCCAAAAAGCAGAACCGTGCATCTCGAGAAAGAAAATCCATGCCTCTCGTGAAAGAAAAAAAACACAATTTTCTCTTTTTCGAGAGGCACGTCATGTCTCTTAGAAAACTAATATATGACCCACATGGAAAATCAAATTCGTGCCTCCATGAAAAACTAATATATGACCCTCATGGAAAAAACATTCACACATTTTTTTTTGTTTCAAATCCTGGGAGAAACCAGAGGAAAACCGAAAAGGCAAAGAAACCGGAAAACAATAATCTAGAAACTGAAAACGCATACTGAAAAATAAAAAAATAAATCTGAAGGAAACACTCAAATTATGACACGTGGTGGAGTTTGAGAGCAAACCAAGTGAAGCGCTCTCACTCCGTGCCAAATGACCTAACCTTGAAAGGCTTTGAAAGTAGTGCTCCTCTATTAGTTGTTTTCGAAGGGAGTGGGTCTGCTCGCTAACGCTTATCAATGACCCGCGTGCCAAATAGGATCCAGTGTGCAATTGATGCACAATGTGACTAGTCTTTCTAAAGGATCGGCCTTATTCAGCGCTTAGAGCGCTAGAAACAGGGATTTCTTTTCTGCATGGCGCACACCCACCGATCGATCACTGGGATAGTAATGGACTGGCCCAATAACGCATGAATATGTTTTCGGTTTTGGAAGTTTCTAGCCGAATTTGTGTATTCTACAAACTTTTAACCAGGTTTTCCTGTGTTTTTCGTTCATTGTTTTCTTTTTTCAATTCAATTTTTGTGATTTTCTTTTACATTCGTGTGCTTTTTTCTAAAATTTACAAAAAAAATTCAAAAATTGGTGAAACTTTTTGTTATATTTTTAGTAATTTTCAAATTCAAGGCCATTTTTTCAGTTCGTGATTTTTTTAAAATATCTGTTTTTTTTGAATTGGTGAACTTTTTCGAATTCATACTTTCTCAAAAACTATGCACATATTTGAATTTGTGATTTATTTCGAATTCATGAATTTTTTAAATTTCTGAACATATTTTTATTTTACCTGTTTTTAGGAAAATGAGCTGAAGAAAACCGACATTTTGTTTTCTGAAAACAATAAACCACGAGCAAAGACGAATGAGAAAAACCATAACAAGACTGATCATCGAGAAGCGACCACAAGGAGTGAACACTTCATGGGGCCAAGATTTTTTATATATTTTGTTTTCCAATTCATTTTTTAAACCCATGAACACTTTACAAGGCCCTCTCCACGCGAACTATGCACCATTGTGCTTACTGGCGCATAGGCGTTGAATAAAGAGCTCCTATTTCACGCGTGAATCGTCCGCCACCAGGGCGGCAAGCCGTGCAACACGGGACGACTGACCTACAACCATCATCAGCGAATGCTAACTCAGCCCGTCGCTCACCTCACGCTCCCATTGACTACGCCATTGCCAGAAACTCCCCGAACACCCGCGGCGCCAGGAAGGCTGGAGCTTCGACCCCTGCCCTCCTCGATTTCATCGTCGATGGCATCTGCCCGCTGAAATGGTGCTGGGCATGGGCCCATGTCGAACCCGATGAAGGCGAGACACCATCCACATGGCAACCTCCCAGGCCGAGCGCTTCGACAACCCCGACCATTGTGTCGGTCCGGCTGCCGCAATGGGACGTGGCGAAATTCAATATCGCCTTTCCCCTCGCCCGCTCCCCAATTCCCCATCCGTACGCTTCACGAGTGATCTGACAAAGGGCAGGTCGTTTCTGAAAAGAGAAACAAAACATTTGGTAGTTAGAATACCTTTTGAAAACCGTGGTAGTTAGAATCATGTCCTTTTCAGATATTAAAGATATGAGAAAAGGGAAAAGAGAAACCTACCGAATATGGCCTGTGATGACATCCCAGTAGAGGATCCAATTGGATCACATCGGAATGATACTATGCACGTTGGTGGAAATTTCAGCAGAAATTTGTCTTAGCAAAGAGAGGATGGCGGGTACACTGCAACAATTGACCAAGAGTGACCACTTAACTGGTAGTGTCTTAGTGAGATATAAAATCATATACTGTACTTAACAGTAAACATTTGTTGGACAAATCCAACAGAACCCTCCACCGGTGTTTATTAGCCCCTCCCCACCCCCTCTCAGATTTTGAGTACAAGTTTGACTATACATTTGCATAACAAAATATGAGTTATATGTATTAAAAATGTTACCATTAAAAATTTCAAGGAATATGAATCCAATAATATTATTTTTATGACACATTACTTATATTTAGCAAATCAAATATATGGTCAAAGTCTAACCCAAAATACTGGAAGGCCCAATAAATCCGATGGAGGTAGTACTTCACTAGCTAGCTCCTTAGATTATGGACCAACTTGGCTCAAAAATGAATATTTAAAAGTTGGCAACGAATACTCACATTTCAAGTACCTGGAAGCATCGGTTGCATCACCGAAAAATGATACTGGTAGCAGATACTTCTACGCATTGCAATACTTAATGGAGCCACAAACATGATGTGCACATTGCAATACTTTATGCAACCACTTGCAAGCTGCAAGTGGAAGACCGAGACCCTGTCACGTATAGCTATGTTCCACCCGTTGCCACTCCATTCTACTTCCCCGTTGGAGCTTCTTTTATTCGAAGGGACTTGATAGAAATTCCAAAGAAATTTGTACCTTTAAAACAAATCATACGCAGGTTGCTTGATTCACATAATTGTAATTTTTGGGATTTTGTTCTAGGATTCCTTTGCACCCTAAATCAAGTATTTAACAGAAAACTATCACAATTCGATTGACCCTTCTAGAAAAACTAACACATTCGAAATTTGTCCTGAAAACTACCACTCAATACTTTTTTTGCTAAGAGCTACCAATTCTAACAACTACCCGATTCAACTCGTTTTTAGCATTAAATTAGGTGTAGAGTGGTACTTTTCGGGACAAATTTCTAAAATGGTAGAAGGGTCGGTCGAATTGTAGCAGTTTTCTGTTAAATCTAGAGAATTTTTCACATCTACTCACTTTACCATGGTTCTTTTGCTTTTCCTATGGTGTCAAGTACTCTATGGTCTAATTTCCTGTAGTTATCTAATCCTATATGATGAGGATAATTTCATGTAAATTTAAAAACATATAATACACGCGACGTTGATAATCACTTGATTGATAACAATGTTGTATGTACTCAAGTACTTAAATGCTTTGTAAAAATTAAGCAACTTTGTCTATGTTTTCCTCTGAGTAATGAGAGTATATAACCACATAAATTGTAAAACTTTACACATGATTAAACACACACACTTGTAAAAACATTAAATAACATGGTATATGAGACATACCCTGATACAAAAGCATGGATTGATCATTCCATGCAACCTCACTTGTATACACAAAATGTTTTGATGTATATCTTACATGATTCCGTTGGATTTGATATTGTTCTCAATCAACCAACTTAATCATGAAAGACGCAAAAAATACAAATTACCAGGTTTAGTGTTCCTTTTAATAATATGTCCTCTTCACGGTATCTTTAGAAACTCTAATATGACAAAAATAAAGGAAAAACAGAGCCACGACAACAAACTTCTCTTTTATAACAATGTACATAGATGTGTTTAAAAAGAAGCAAAGGGAAAATGTAAATAATCCATGTAGCAAATATCAGTTGTTTATTAATTTAGTCTAGAAGATTCTGAGTATATTTTGTATCAGAAATTTAGATAGAAAAGCATATATAATAAGCTTTCATGTATGCTATTGGTTGGTATATATTGGTTAGAAGAAGTAAAACAGTAACCAGCACAAAATCATATTGTATATCATCACCGGTAAAATAGAACAAGGCGCTCTTGCTCTTGTGCGAACTCCCGTCTAGGGTTTCCCTATCTCTCACCGACGCCACTGTCGGTCTGCCTCGTCTCCTATGGTCCTTGGACCATGGAGGTGTGGTGCATACCTGCCCTTGCCGACAGGAGGGCTCCGTTTTTAGGTGTTTTTTAGAGTTTTGTTAGGGTTTATACCATGCTCAAGAAGACAAGGCGGCGGCGGCTTTTTGTAGATGAAATAAGGTTCTTCTCCCTAGCCCCCGTCCTGGTGATGCTTTTAGTGTCATCGGAGGGCGTGTGGAGTTGTGTTTCCGGTAGATCTCGTGAGATCCGGTCGGGGTTTGTCTTCGATGGATCCGTCTGGATGCGGTCTCCGTTCGTTTATGTTTGTGTGTCTGCATGTTGGATTATTTCTATATACACTTCTCTTCATCGGCGGCGGTTGTTGTTTTGGTACGTTGGTCCTATGTGACTTTAGCACGACGATTTTTCAACTATCTACTACAACAATGTTTGCCCGGCTCTGGTGAGGGATGGGTGATGACGTGGAGCGTCTTTGGCTTGCTTCGGTGCTTGTAGTCGTCGTCAGGTGGTCTACAGTCTTGGATGTAAATTTTACTTTTAGTGTTCTCTGTACTACCTTGACAGATGATGACTAGATTGGAAGGTTTCTTGCAAAAAAATATTGCATATCAAGTTTAATGTAAACAATAAGTAAAAATAATAGGAGATACAAGCGAGGAAGACAATGTTATTGTAATTCTTTCTTGCTTTCATCAATATTTTGTTTTTCAAGAAAAAAAAGCAAGAAAATCCGTCCATCACCCAAATATATAGCAATAGATATTATTTACCCAATGATGAGAACTTTGTACCAACCAAGGAGGAATTGAAACCTAGGTTTTACCCCATAATTCGTAGTATGTGTACTAGCTATATATTTCTCAAAGAAAAAAAATCCACAGTTTTTACTTCTGGTGATGAATAGATCGAACGATTTATCGCTAGAAAAAGAAGAAGAAGAAGTATATCAGGCCACTGAGATTTGATTGAAAATCTACGATCTCGCTGCCAATAAGGCAATGCGGTGATACGGCGACACGACAGCTGGAGAGCTCCCGTTCCCTACCGGCACATACTCCGTCCTCTCTCGCCAACATTTCTGTATAGACGAGTCAGCAAAGTGTCGACATTGCCGTCCTAGATGGCAAAAAACTACCCCCGCTAGCTCGTGCCTACAGCGACACTAGACAAGATGCGCGCGCCAACTTGTCCCGCCACCCACCCACCCAGGCCACATCGGTGACATGCGCGCGAACAATATAAAACGGGGCGGCCTCCCCAGCCACGGCAGCCGGTGACGCCCCGCCGGTGTGGAACCCCGGGGGACGGGGGGCACATGCTCGTCTCGAAAACCACATGGACATGGTACCAAACGCTAGCTCCACCACCGGTGACATACGTGAGCGCAGCAAAGCCGATGGACGCTTATACTAAGCTACTAATCAAAGTGCATGACTAGAGATTAGCACTAAACTAGTATTCTAACCCAAGTGGCTGAGGCTTACGAGGCGTTGGTGCACGCACGGTGCCACGATCTAAAAGGGACCAGAATTGAGAGGCTACCGTGTCCTGCTCGGTGTGGTAGCATGGCGTGGTCACGTACGTTTCGCGCCCCGGTTATCCTCCCGGTGCCGTCATGCGAGAGAGATGGCATGTCGATGGTTCAAAGGCGAGGGCGCAAAGTACACCCGCCAACTTGCTCGAATCACCTGCTTTCTCGTATGTCCTCCATTAAGCGTGCATATAAAATTAGCAATCTGCAAAGCGCACAGTACTCCGACGAAACTAATTAACCTGGTCTAAGTAGTACTCGTACTAGCTAGAGTGCTAGACCATCGATCACTAACTCATATGATTGGTTCATGACATGGTGCAATCTTCTTTTTCCTTGTAGTAGAGACTAGAGAGCATTAGCAGCTTGCCGTTCATCAACGTTTGATAGACTAATCGTAGTACTCCTACTGCTAGTAGATTTCGTAAATTTGACGTTGCTCTCGAGTGCGAGAGGCCCCATCCATCGGCCCAACCATTCATGTGCCCTCCGCTCCGCGAGTGTAGAATAATCATAGTATGTTAGGGCATCTCAACATCGATTCGCAAAATTGCCGTTCGGAGAATACGTATTCTCCGCATCACGAAAGTCGTTTAACATGGTTTTATATCGGTTCACGATGTGATTCGAACGTATTTTTTCATGCAAACTAGAGACAAATATAGAGGACTTTTCAGGAATCCGGGCCACACTTTAGTCTGCTTCTGAACTCCTTGGCCCACCCAGACCCCTCCTCTCTCGCTTACGCGCGTGATGACCCACAAATATAGGAGGTCAATTGTAATACTTTCGATAAATAAAAGTATCGAACCCAACGAGAAGCAGAAGGAAATGATAAGCAGTTTTCAGCAATGTATTCTCTGTAAGTCCTATGAGTAACAATAATAGATAGTTTTATAGCAAGATAATTCGTAGCAAGTGATAAGTAATAATAGTAACAATGGTGTAGCAAGGTAGCCCATCCTTTTTGTAGCAAAGGACATGCCTGAAAGTACTCTTATATTAAGCAAGTGCTTCCGCAGACACATGGGAATTTCTGTATAGTCATGTTCATCATGTTGAGTTGATTAGCGTTCGCTACTTTGATAATTTGATATGTGGGTGGACCGGTGCTAAGGTGTTGTTCTTACTTGAACTAACAATCTACTTATGATTAACCCCTTTCGCAAGTATCCGCAACTACGAAACATTAATTAAGATAAATCTAAGCATAGCATGAAACATGTGAATTCAAATTAGCCCCTTATGAAGCAGCGCATAAACTGAGGTTTAAGTTTTTTTCACTCTCGCAACCCATCATCTGCTTGTTACTCCACAATGAGTTTCCTTAGGCCCATAACATAGTGAAATGTCATGTAGTCGACGTTCACATGACACCACTAAGAGAAATAACAACATACATGTCATCAGAATATCGAACGCATACCAACTTCACAAGATTACTTATAACAAGACTTTTCCCATGTCCTCAGAAATAATAGAAACTACTCACACATCATCAACATGTTCAAGATCAAAGGAGTAATAATGATAATTAAGGATCTGAACATAATCTCTTCCACCAAGTAATCCAACAAGCATCAACTTCGAGAGGTAATCAACACAACTAGTAACCCACATATACCAATCTGAGGTTTTGGGACAAAGATTGATTATAAGAGATGAACTAGGGTTGGAGATGAGATGGTGTTGGTGAAGAGGTTGCTGAAGATTGGTCCTCCCACAAAGGAGGAAGCATTGGTGATGACGACGGCTTCAATCTGCCCCTCCCGGAGAGCGATTTTCCCGGCAGAATCTGACCACTAGAGTGCAAAAGGGTCTTTGCCCAGGTTTTAACCTCGAGACGGTGGCACTTCATCCCGAAAGGTTTCTTATGATTTTTTCTAGGATAAAACACACCATGTAGGAGAAGAGGGGCCTCGAAGGGCCAACAGGGGGCCCACAAGCCATCTGACCGTGTCCTAGGGGGGCGGCGAGTTGGCTTGTGGCTTGCTGGCAGCCCCTCTCCGTTATATTTTTTCTCTAGAAATTCTGAAATATTCCAAAAATATTCTCCATAAATTTTCAGTTCATTCTGAGACTGGTGACTTTTCTGCCTTTTCTCGGTTTTCCGATCCAGACTTCCAGTTTTCAGATATTTCCCTCCTTATGATGTACCTTGCATATTCAGAGAGAATAAACATAAGAATTGTATGATAATGTGGAATAATGGAAAAAAATAATAGTGGTAAGAAATCATGATGCAAAATGGATGCATCAACTCCCGGAAGCTTAGACCTCGCTTGTCCTCAAGCGAAAGACGAACTCTAAAATAGTGACCACATAATTTGAGAGAGAGGTGTCGATAAAAATAGAATACGGACATGAGAGCATCATGAATATCATCATAGCAGCAAGTTTTCAATCATATAACCTCTCATGAACAAGTAACAATCTATTCACAACTAAAGAAATATAGAGCATAATATTTATTGATAACCAACAAGCAATGCAATTAGTCCTTAAGATAATCATAGATTTTAATCGAGATAAGAGTCTATGTAAGAGCTTATATTTCTAGCAAGTTCACATATTCAATTATGATGTAACCTTCGATGATTGCTAACATACATTTCATATTTTTGGAACAAGTGACTACACGGGACACATAAGAAGATGGGGGCTTGAATGTTTTTTCCACCTAACTTATTTACCTCAAGGATAGCATAAAAAATAATGGAACATGATCATTTACATTCAGCTGGATATATTTGTTTGAATCTTTCCTCAACATATAATGCTTTCCACAAAATAGCTTGGAGAATAAGAACAAGGGAAATATAATTCACTCTTGCATGAAAATAAAACTTGTAAGAATGTAAAAGATAGGCCCTTCGCAAAGGGAAGCGGAGGTTTTCATGAGCTTTTATTTGTTTGATATGTTTAATCTCTTAACATAAAGGAACATCGCTTTATATTGCCCCTTGTTAGTTCATGTAGTGCCCCTTAGTGATTTTGGTGTATTGAAGACTTATAGGTTAAGGAACTAATGTGTTTGTGAGTATACACATGTTCTATAAGTCGATGAGGAGTTTGATATATCAGAGAATATCGACCCGTAAAAATGAATGTCTTCAGCTAAAGACTCTGGTGAAGTTTTTGGTATTCCGTGAAGACTTTGAAGCTGAAGAATTCGGTGTGACCTTGAAGATGTTAACACGAGGACTATGAAGCGTGAAGACTTTTGTTTTTGTAGTTTAATTTCCTTTCTTTGAGTCATAGGAAACATCGTACTGTTAAAGGGGGCCGAGGTAATACTAAGGAAAAATTTCCAATTGATGCTCAACTCAAAAGCCTCAACCTACCCAATCCTTCGAGTGGAGCCTTTGGAAATATCTTGCGGTTCACTCAAGTTCTTCAGTGACAGAGACGATGTTCTTCTGGTCTCTGAGGAAATTGGTCTGACTGAGGAGTTAGGATTTCGCCAGTGCGAATTGCCTATAGTGAGGAATATGATAAGCCCTATGGAATTTGACAGTTCAAATTCTGACCCTTGTTGTGCTTTGCGCCAGCTGTCCAGATATTTTATCCACCTAACGGTCATATCGTTGGGGGGCATTTATGTCTTATCATGTCGGGTTGCACCTTGGCTATAAATAACCGCCCCCACAACCACTAGTTGGTTGGCTGCTCCGAGAGAGAACTTAACACTTGTCATTTGAGAGCAACCCATCCTCCGAGGACTTTGAAAGAAAATCATCAGCGAGGAAAAACCCCAAAACTAGACCACCAAACCCAAAGTGATTGAGCATCACTGAAGAGATTGTTCCTGTGTGGAACCGACGCTTGTTACCTTTGAAGACCGTGTATCTTCTAGAAGGTTAGGCATCATGGTCTAGAGCATCCAACAGTCAATTGTGGATCGTCGGGTGACCAGTTTGTAAGGTTTTTGGAAGTATGCTCTGAGACTTACCATGACTGTTGGGCAAGGACTGTGTGACCTTAGCTCAAGGATAATACGATAAGGACTGTGTGTCCTTTGGTTTAAATACCAACCTGCTCCAAACCAAGCGCATGACTGTCACAACAGTCGAAACTCGGTCATCGAACCATTGTCTTTACCGAGCTACCTGGTTCCATTTCCTCAACCCTTCTATTTCCTCGAATACTTGTTGATGATATTGATCGTTACTGTTTGAAGAATTTGACTGAAGACTTTCTCAATTTCCTCATCTAAAATTCTTCAATCAACTTGTTCTTCACCTGCTTATCCTATATCATGCTACCTGTAATTTGTGCATGCTTTATTTCATCATGATGACTATGCTATTGCTATGTTTCTCATACACTTGAGTACTTATTCCGCTGCTAATAGTTTATCACATTTCAAATTCCTCAAGTTGAAATTCCTCGGTGACGAATTTCTAAAAATTGCCTATTCACCCCCTCTAACCGATATAACACACTTTCAATTGGTATCAGAGCAAGGTACTCCCTTTTTCTGTGATTTTGGTTTAACCACCTGGAGTTTTGATTATGTCGACTGCAGGTATGATCAAGGTTTGTGCAGGTTGTCCTACCTTTGACGGGACGGACTACCCCTACTGGAAGAACAAGATGCACATGCATCTTGAGGCAATTGACAACGATCTCTGGTATGTTGTGGGAAATGGCGTTCCCTCTGTTACTCCCACGATCAACGTTGCTAATGTGAAGAGATTCAAGCAACGCAATTCTCAAGCAAAGAATATCATCTGTGGCCATCTGAGAAAAGGTCAGTATGGCAGAGTGAGTGCTTTAGAATCTGCTAAGCTTATCTGGGATAGGCTATCCAAAGTCAACAAAGGTGTTTCAACTCAACCTGACTCCCGAGTTGATGTTCTTCGCAATCTCTTCAGCTGCTTCAAAAGACTCGACAATGAGAATGTTCAGCAAACTTTTGATCGTTTCAGTGATATCTCTAATGATCTTGAAGCACTTGGTGCCACTGACATCACCGACCACAAGGTGATGAAGAAACTGCTAAGATCTCTTGATTCTCATTTGATACACTGACTTTGATGATTCAAGAGCGTGGAGACTACAAGTCACTTGATCCTGCTGATATACTTGAGAGACTCAATACTCATGATTCCAACAAGTTGAAAAGATAGACTCCTACGGGCCAAGCTATGGTAGATGTCGTGCACTGAAGGCTAAGGCAATTTCGTCATCTAAAGGCGAAGAATCTGACAGTAGCCTTGGTGATCCTAAAGAATTGATTCAGGAGCTGGCAATGCTCATGAGGAAATTCTAGAAGTTCTCAAGAAGAGGTTGATTTGGAAAGTCATCAAAAAGTGGCATGAAGAAATCAGATTCTTCATCAAGCGACTACAAGAAGAGAACTTGTCACAAATGCAAGAAATCTGGTCACTTTATCTCTGACTGTACTCTCTCAGAAAAAGAATCAAAGAAGAAGAAATACAAGGATGACAGTTCTAATGAATCGAAGAAAAAGAAGAAATCTTCAAAGTCCTCATCCTCAAAGTCCTTATCACACAAGAAGAATGGTTCCAGAAAGGCTCGGGCTTTCATTGGCAAGGAAATGGATTCTGAAGAAGAATCTGAAGAATATGAAGAAGAGGAAAAATGTGAAGTGGAATCAGAATCCGGTGTTGCCATCCTTGCACTCACTATTGCTTTCGTCAGCAAGTCCATCTTCTACGATGAAGAAAATGACTACCCCAACGACTCCGACATCAGCAATGATGATTATGCTCCCACCTATTGCTTCATGGCAAAAGGTGCCAAGGTACACAAACATCATACCTCCTCTAAATCAAGTAAAGGTGAATATGATGAATATGTGAAACCTAGCTATTCCAAACTTGCTAATATTGCCAATAAGCAACAAAGTGCACTTGAAAAGCTTCAGAAACTGCTAGACAAAAGCGATGATCTTTTGAATGAGGAAGTGGATCGGACTCAAACTCTGACTGATGATCTCAAAAGTCTTCAGTAAAAGTATGATAACCTTCAAAGTCATCATAATGCTCTCTTAGTCGATCATGAGAAGCTTTCTTATGAATTTCTTCAAAGAAAGCAAGATCTTCAGAAACTAAGAGTGTCTCATGAGGATCTTTGAAGGGAAAATGATTCCTCACTTGCTCAATAGATGAGTACCGCCCAGGAAGATTTCATTCCACCTTGTTTGAAATACATCGAACGTGAAACTGCTAATTCTTCACCTGAATGTTCAAATGCTTCTATTGCCGCAAATTCTTCAACTATCTCAGTGGTCACAAATTCCTCATCTAAGGATACCACTAGTATCACTAATGAAACTACAGGGTTGAAGGAATTGTATGTCACAGGCATATACAAAAGTCTCAAAGGGCATCAGACCCTTTGCGATGTGCTGAAAAAGCAGATTCTGAACAGGAACCCTAGGAAAGAGGGTATAGCATTTGAGAGGAAACTTAATGCTGGTGGATCCTACTAGAAACCTGAGCAGTATCTGATGACCCACAAGTATAGGGGATCTATCGTAGTCCTTTCGATAAGTAAGAGTGTCGAACCCAACGAGGAGTAGAAGGAAATGACAAGCTATTCTTAGTAAGGTATTCTCTGCAAGCACTGAAATTATCGGTAACAGATAGTTTTGTGGTAAGATAATTCGTAACGGGTAGCAAGTAACAATTGTAATAAAGGTGCAGCAAGGTGGCCCAATCCTTTTTATAGCAAAGGACAAGCCTGGACAAACTCTTATATAAAGCAAAGCGCTCCTGAGGACACATGGGAATTTATGTCAAGCTAGTTTTCATCATGCTCATATGATTCGCGTTCGCTACTTTGATAATTTGATATGTGGGTGGACCGGTGCTTGGGTGTTGCCCTTACTTGGACAAGCCTCCCACTTATGATTAACCCCTCCCGCAAGCATCCGCAACTATGAAAGAAGAATTAAGATAAATCTAACCATAGCATGAAACATGTGGATCCAAATCAGCCCCTTACAAAGTAACGCATAAACTAGGGTTTAAGCTTCTGTCACTCTAGCAACCCATCATCTTCTTATTACTTCCCAATGACTTCCTCTAGTCCCAAACAATGGTGAAGTGTTATGTAGTCGACGTTCACATAAGACCACTAGAGGATAGACAACATACATCTCATCAAAATATCAAACGAATACCAAATTCACATGATTACTTATAACAAGACTTATCCCATGTCCTCGGGAACAAACGTAACTACTCACAAAGCATATTCATGTTCATAATCAGAGGAGTATTAATGATGATAAAGGATCTGAACATATGATCTTCCACCAAGTAAACCAACTAGCATCAACTACAAGGAGTAATCAACACTACTAGCAACCCACAGGTACTAATCTGAGGTTTTAAGACAAAGATCGGATACAAGAGATGAACTAGGGCCTGGAGAGGAGATGGTGCTGATGAAGATGTTGATGGAGATTGACTCCCTCTCGATGAGAGGATCGTTGGTGATGACGATGACTTTGATTTCCCCCTCCGGGAGGGAAGTTTCCCCGGCAGGATCGCCCTGGCGGAGCTCTAGATTGGTTCTGCCCAAGTTCCGCCTCGAGATGGCGGCGCTTCGTCCCAAAAGCTCTGTTATGATTTTTTGAGGACGAAACCCTCAATATAATGGAAGATGGGCATCGGAGGGCTGCCAAGTGGGCCACAAGCCCCAGGGGCGCGCCCAGCAGGCTTGTGGCTGCCTGGTGGGTCCCTTGATGTATTTCTTTTGCCCAATATTTTTTATATATTCCAAAATAATTCTCCTTAGATTTTTAGGACATTTGGAGTTGCGCAGAATAGGTATCTCAGATTTGCTCCTTTTCCAGTCCAAAACTGCAGCTGCCGGCATTCTCCCTCTTCATGTAAACCTTGTAAAATAAGAGAGAAAAGGCATAAGTGTTGTACCAAAATGTGTAATAACAGCCCATAATGCAATAAATATCAATATAAAATCATGATGCAAAATAGACGTATCAGTGTCCCAAAACCTCATGGGTTGCTGCAAAAGGACCTCCTGTAGATCCATCCACTTTATCTGGATTTATTTATGAAACTTCATATTCCTCTGATGAGTCATTTGACTCCTACTATAAACTATTCAAAAATCAGAATGGTGAAGTATTTTCCATATATGTTGGAACTAACTGTAGGAACGGTTCACCTTTGAGGAAAATCTGGGTTCCCAAGAGTTGCTTGGAAAATCTTCAAGTGAATGTCCTCATGACAGCACCTATGAAGAAAAGGAACCTCGGATCAAATTCCTCATATGGGCCAAAGTCTTCATAGGGACCAAATTCCTCATGTGGTCAAAAGTCATATCAATCTCATGCTAATGCATCTGTTCCACAGGGAAAATCTAAGAGTTCTGAATATGTGCATTATTCTTCAAACCATTATGTTCATAAGTCCTCTAAGAATTTCTCTACTTATTCATATGAGTACTCTAACCCCTCTCATGTGAAACAAAGTGCACTAGCTTCAATGCCTACCTTCTCATATGAAGCTCACAGAATGATGAACTCTTTGCCACCCCTCCAGATGTGGGTGGTGAAGAAATTGAACTAATATCTTATGCAGGGTTAGGTCTCCAGACGAACTTGAACGTCTGATGAATTTGCTGGAGACTTGAGGAAATGCTTGAAAGAAAGCAAGCTAATCATACAAAAATTAATTCCTCATTTCTCACGTCCTCATACTGTTTTACTTACTATATTGTGTGATGAAATTATGTCTGATGAATTTGATGTAATATTTTTCACTCTGAAGCATATGAGTTCGTAAGTTGTACTAATTCATCTGTAGGATGATTTTGGAAATATGCCCTAGAGGCAATGGTAAATTGGTTATTATCACATTTCCTTGTTCATGATGATTGTTTATTATCCATGCTATAATTGTGTTGATCGGAAACTCAGATACATGTGTGGATACATAGACAACACCATGTCCCTAGTATGCCTCTAATAGACTAGCTCGTTGATCGAAGATGGCTATGGTTTCCTAGTCATGGACATGAGATGTCATTTGATAACGGGATCACGTCATTAGGAGAATGATGTGATGGACAAGATCCAAACTACAAATGTAGCATATGATTGTGTCAGTTTATTGCTACTGTTTTCGGCGTGTCAAGTATTTGTTCCTATGACCATGAGATCATGCAACTCATTGACACCGGGGGAGTACCTTGTTTGTATCAAACATTGCAACGTAACTGGGTGACTATAAAGGTGCTCTACAGGTATCTCTGAGGGTGTCCGTTGGGTTGGCATGGATCAAGACTGGGATTTGTTACTCCGTGTCACGGAGAGGTATCTCAGGGCCCACTCGGTAATACAACATCACAATAAGCCTTGCAAGCAATGTGACTAAGTGTAAGTCATGGGATCTTGTATTACGGAACGAGTAAAGAGACTTGCCGGTAACGAGGTTGAGCTAGGTATGGAGATACCGACGATCGAATCTCGGGCAAGTAACATACCGAAAAACAAAGGGAACATCATACCGGATTAAATGATCTTGACATAGAGGTTAGACCGATAAAGATCTTCGTAGAATATGCAGGAACCAATATGGGCATCCAGGTCCCGCTATTGGTTATTGACCGTAGAGGTGTCTCGGTCATGTCTACATAGTTCTCGAACCCGCAGGGTCTGCACACTTAAGGTTCAGTGACGTTTCGGTAGTATAGAGTTATGTATGGTGGTGACCGAAGGTTGTTCAGAGTACCAGATGAGATCCCGGACGTCACGAGGAGCTCCGGAATGGTCCATAGGTAAAGATTGATATATAGGAAGTCCTATTTTGGTCGCCGGAAAAGTTTCGGGCTCATCGGTAGTGTACCGGGAGTGTCGGTAGTGTACCGGGGGACCATCGGGAGAGGTATTTCGACCCAAGAGGCTACATGGTCTGTGGGAGGAGGTGAACCAGCCCCTGGTGGGCTGGCCGAAGCCTCCTCTAAGGGCCCATGCAGCTGGAGTAGTTTGAGAAGGAAAAAATCCAAAGGTGGAGAGGTGGAAAGAGTTTCCAAGTGGAAAGGAGGAATCCTACTCCTAATAGGATTGGAGTAGGACTCCTCCGCCGCCAATTTCGACCAAACCATGAGGGTTTGAGGCTGCCTCCTCCCCTCCCTCCCTCCTATATATACTAGAGGATTTAGAGGAAAAAGCTAACCCTAATAGCCACGTGCTACCTCTCCTCTAGATCACAGTTTCTCCTCTAGATCGGTTTTCAGCGGTGCTTAGGGGAAGCCCTGCTGGAATAGCTCCACCACCATCGCCGCAACACCGTCTCCCTGGCAGGCAAATCATCTACCTCTCCGCTCCCTCTTGCTGGATCAAGAAGGCGGAGATCGCCATCGAGCTATACGTGTGCTGAACGCGAAGGTGTCGTCCGTTCGGCGCTAGATTGGAAGGACCGTGAACAAGATCGCGAGACGATTCGTGATTGGATCGTGGGATGGATCGCGATGAGATCGCGAGACGGATCGTGATGAGATCACGAGATGGATCGTGATGGGATCGTGGGACGCTCAGCGATTTGGATCGCGAAGACGTTCGACTACACCAACCGCGTTTCTTAACGCTTCTTGCTTAGCGATCTATAAGGGTATGTAGATCCACTCTCCCTCTCGTAGATGCTCATCACCATGGATAGATCTTGCATGTGCGTAGGAAATTTTTTGTTTCCCATGCAACGTTCCCCAACAGATGAAACTCCAAAATCTACTGAGTGGGTCCTCGATAGTGGATGCACAAACCACATGACTGGTGACAAGACTCTACTGATGAATATACCACTTGCCCCATCTCATATGAAGCATATAACTTACGCCAACAAAGGAAAAAAGCAAGGTATTGGGCGTAGGTAAGTTTTCAATCTCAAAGGACCGACACATGGATAAGATGATGCGTGTCGAATCCCTCGGATTCAACCTCATGTCTGCCTCAATGCTTTGTGATCTTGATATGGTAGTCATCCTTGGAAAATATCGTGGTGTTGTTGTCATGGAATCTGACAAATCCAAAGTCTTCGAAGGCTTTAGGAGAGGAGACTTGTATATTGTTGATTTCTCTATAGGTCCTCAGCCTGCCACATGCCTACTTACAAAAGCTTCAGAAGGCTGGCTATGGCATCGACGACTTGGACATGCTGACATGAGGAACTTGCACACACTCGTGAAGAAAAAGCACATCATGGGCATTGAAGGTGTCAAATTCCTCAAGGACCATCTCTATGGTGCTTGTGTGTCTGGAAAGATGACCAGATCCAAGCATCCCTCGAAGACTATCATGACCACTACTTGACCTTTTGAATTGCTTCACATGGATCTGTTTGGCCCCACTTATTATGCCACACTAGCAAATACTTCATGTTTGTATGGCGTCTAAGGTGCAGGATGTCTTCAGACGATTTTCTTCAAGGGCCTCAACAAACTTTGGCATCAAGATCAAGCACATCAAGTGTGACAATGGGACTGAGTTCAAGAACACTGGTCTTGATGAATATCTTTATGAACTTGGTATTACTCATGAGTTATCTGCTCCATATACTCCTGAGCAGAACAACGGCGTGGAGAGCAAGAACATGGCTCTTATTGAGATGGCTCGCACTATGCTTGATGAATACAAGACTCCTCATCGCTTCTGGCCCGAGGCAATCAATACTGCTTGCCACATCATCAACAGGGTATATCTTCACAAATTTGTCAAGAAAACTTCATATGAACTCATCACTGATAAGAAACCCAATGTGAGTTATTTCAAAGTCTTTGATGCAAAATGCTAGATTAGAGATCCTTAACACAGTTCTAAATTTGCACCAAAAGCACATGAAGGTTTTATGCTTGGTTACAAAAAGGACTCGCACACCTACAGAGTCTTCAACACCTATCACACCAAGGTTGTTCAAACTGTAGATGTGCGGTTCAATGAAACTAACGACTCACAAAGGGAGCACCTACCTCCTGTGCTAGATGAAATATCTCCTAAGGAGTCCATTAAGTTGAAGGCAACTGACGATATCATACCCACTGAAGAAATTCTACCTGATGAGGAACTCATCCCAACCAATGAAGACATTCAGGGTGCTACACGTGAAGAAAATGGCGCTAAAGAAAATCCTCAGCCTCGTCAACCTACGCATCCAAGAGTGGCAAATGAAGTGCAGATTGACAAAATCCTTGACGACATCAATGCACCAGGTCCCCTCACTTGCTCAAAAGCTTCACACACTTGTCTAACTTTTGTGGGCATTTTGCTTTTGTCTCTATAGTAGAGCCCTCCAAAGTTGATGAAGCATTCATGGAGCCTGAGTGGATTCAAGCTATGCAAGAGGAATTGCATCAATTCGAGCTCAACAACATGTGGGAACTTGTCAAGCGGCCAGATCCTTACAAGCATAACATCATAGGTACCAAGTGGATCTACCGCAACAAGCAATACGAAAATAGCATAGCGGTGAGGAATAAGGCTCGTCTTGTAGCTCGAGGCTACACACAAGTTGAGGGAATTCACTTTGATGAAACTTTTGCACTTGTTGCTAGACTTGAAGCTATTCGCATATTGCTTGCTTACGCTAACCATCATGATATCATCTTATATAAAATGGATTGAAAAGTGCATTCCTCAATGGTAATGTTGAGGAAGAAGTATATGTTGCTTAACCCCCAGGTTTTGAAGACCCTAAGCATCCTGACAAAGTATTTAGACTCAACAAGGCCCTTTATGGACTCAAGCAGGTCCCTCGGTCATGGTATGACACTCTGAAGGAATTCCTCATGAAGAAAGGCTTCAAACCCGGTTCACTCGAACCAGCTCTTTTCACAAAATCCTATGACAATGAATTATTCGTGTGCCAAATATATGTAGATGATATAATCTTTGGCTATATTGACAAGCGTTGTAGTGATGAATTTGCTTATATGATGAGTGAATAATATCAGATGTCTATGATGGGGGTGTTGAAATTCTTCACAGGTCTTCAAATTCGTCAACAACACAATGGCATCTTCATCTCTCAAGAGAAATACCTCAAGGATGTTCTGAGGAAATTCAACATGCAAGACTGCAAAGGCGCCAAAACACCAATGCCTTCAAAAGGCCACCTCTGCACTGACGAAAATGGTAAAGATTTCGATCAGAAGGTATATTGCTCCATGATTGGCTCTTTATTGTATCTATGTGCATCTAGGCCAGATATTATGCTTAGTATTTGCATGTGTACCCGATTCCAATCAACACTGAAGGAATCACACCATAAGGCTGTGAAACATATTCTTCGATACTTAGCTCACACACCAATGCTTGGATTATGGTATTCCAAGGGCTCAAATCATCACGTCATCAGATACTCACATGCTGACTATGCTGGAGATCACGTGGATCGCAAGTCAACCTCAGGCACATGTCATTTCCTCGGACGATCCTTAGTCTGTTGGTCCTTGAAGAAGCAAAATTGCGTGTCATTTTCTACTATTGAAGCTGAGTATATTGTTGCTAGTTCCTGTTGTGCTCAGTTGCTGTGGATGAAGCAAACCCTCAAGGACTACAACATCAAGGTGAAGAATGTGCCTCTGTACTGCGACAACGAGAGCGCTATCAAGATTGCTTACAACATAGGTCAACATTCCAAGACCAAGCACATCCAGATTCTTCATCATTTTCTTCGAGATCATGTACTCAAGGGCGACATCTCCATCGACCACCTGGACACTAAAGAACAACTAGCTGATATCTTCACTAAGCCCTTGGATGAAAAGAGATTTTGAAAAGACACACATCCTAACCCTTATGCAAAATTGGTGACTTAGATGTGCAACACACGAAGTAACGTTTTTTCCAATCAATGGAGAATAACCCTCTAAGTGTGAAGAAATTAATGAAGGATTTGATTCTCAGAATCCTACGACAATTATACGTAGTGTCCGAAATCATCATTCTTATACGGTGGGTCTCGCCAAAGAATTCTTCAATTATTGATAATTCTTTAAAGTTGAGGTTTTTGTCATTTTGCAAATTCTTGAATTTTTCAAATTCCTCAAGTTTGCAAATTCCTCAAATTTTCAAATTCTTCAAACTATGAAACTGGTGTTCTTCATTGACTATGTATATAGTTTTCAATGTCCTCAACAGCATTCACTTAGTGCTAATTCTTCAAGTTGATTTTCTTCTAAGTGAATGTGATCGGACCCTTTGTGATCCCCCACTATGCTAAACTCAACCCGGTCTGTTCACAAATTCTTCATATGCATTCTACTTTGAAACTCATTTAAAGTCTTCACTAAGTCCTTGTCAGCTAAAGAATTTGCGAATGAAAACATCAAAAATTTCACTTCCAATTTTTGGCGGTTGCCGCTCAAACCTACTCCTATTCAAATGACTTGGATAAGCCATGATCCCCCCACTATCTCCACTTTTCAGTACGTGGGTGACATATGTCACATGGAGAGGAAGGGTCAGGGGTAATCTGGTCCAAAATCTTCGGGCCAGTTGGTTTTTACTACTACTATAAATACCCTCGTCCCTTCCCGTAGCTCGAGTTACTCCACACTTCAATATCTCCCGAGCTCAAGACCTAGCATCGCCACTAAAATAATCGGCACCAAAGAGGAAGAGCTTCACAGCCACTACCTCGCCGTTGCGTACTCGCATTGTCCGTAGAAGTCTTCACTCCGCTGCCACTATAGCTGTCTCCCTCTGCCAAGCTAGGGTGTGGGAGATCTATACTGACGAACTCCTCCATTTCATCTGACTGTTTTTTGTGTTCTCCATCAGGGTAATTAGAATCTAATTTTACTACCCTACTTTGATCCTCATGATTTTCACAAAATCCTCAAAAGGTTTTTATTCTTCAAGAATCCACTTCTTAAACACCTCATATGTTTCTTTCATTTGATGTGCTTCTCTAAGTTATAATTTTCTTCAAGATTCCTTAGTTGTGTGGATCCTCAAATCTACACAACTCTGGAAGCTAAGACAACAACACTTAGTGAAATTTCTCAAGCCATCTATGGTCAAAATCCTCAACTTGATATATTTTGAAAAATTTCTGAGAACGCGTATGACCTCTTCAAATTCTTCACAACTATACTTTGTTCACACGTACAAACTGTTTGTTGATGAATCACTCGGTTCACATAAACTTAACTCATTTGCAGCGTTCCTTGAAGAAAAAAATCATACATCTTCAGAATCTTCAAAAGTTCAAAGTCATCAAGTGAATAAAATGGCTGATGACAAAAGGCCTCAAAAGAGTGGAAAGATGGCTGAACAAAACACTGCATTTGAAATCCCTGGGGATATATATGCAGAGTACTGCACCCCTGATGAGGAAATCTATGGGAAGGAAACAAGTGAAAAATGCAAAATCCGCATTCAAAGGATTGAAAGCAGGTGGGTGAAGGAATGGAGAGAATATCGTTATGTCACCCCAAAGTACATGAAGAAATTCGCCCTCAAACCTCCTTGCAAAAGAGCTCATGCTGCTGATAATCAAGAAGTTGATCCAACTAGCATTGCTTGTAGTGAGGACTTTCCTGCTAATTGGCGAAGTATCGGAAAAAGCTTCAGAGGATTTCCAAAGCACCAGTGAAGAAATTCAATGAAGACTTTGTTGGTGCCACAACTGCTTCCTCTGCTGCTTCCTCTGCCTCTGCGGCTGCTATGCCGAAGAAATCAACATCAAAGGCAAAGTCCTCAACCTTAATGCCCTCACAACCAAGTACTTCAAAGTCCTCATTGCAAAAATCCTCAAGCCACTTCTTCAAAGGTTGCTTCAATGCCTTCAGTAGCTACACAATCCTTAGCCGCAGCCACAAAGTCCTCAAGTCCAATGCATCTTGTAACATGTTAGAGGACTACTGGGTTTTCAATTGCTTTAGGGGCTTCTGCAAGTTCATCAGCCCAAGCACATTAATCAACAAGTCCTTCTCTGCTGAAGATAAGATCTATTGCTAGACGAGGTGCTCTACCAAGTCCTCATCCAAAGAGAGTGGTGTTCCAAGTGCCTTCAAATTCTTCACATGATGAAGTTGATGATGAGGAACTTGACGAAATCATCAGAAACAAGAAAGAGAGAGTGGCCCAGGCAAAGGGGACTCAAATTACTCTCTTCTTGTACCCAAAGACTGTGATAAACTTCATTGATATTTGGCACAAGGACCCCAACACTCCACTTGATGATTTGAATTTGCCTCCTGGTCTAGATCATGTCGTCATTGCTTTCATCACAGAAGAAAAATGGAAGTATGAGAGACCTCGAAGAACCAAAAAGGCTCAGTACAAGAAAGAGCACTTAATGAAGAACAATGTCCTGAAGCTATCTCTAGAACAACTTGTGTCTATGCAAAAAGAGATCAAAGGCCTCAGTGATCAATTTGATCGTTACTATGCTGATTGGCAAGGAGCCAAGGTTCGATTCATCAAAGTGGTTCACAAAGCCATCTCGGAACACAACAAGAGGGTTGCAGTGTTGGAAATATGCCCTAGAGGCAATAATAAAGTAGTTATTATAATATTTCCTTGTTCATGATAATCGTTTACTATCCATGCTAGAATTGTATTGATCGGAAACTCAAACACATGTGTGGATACATAGACAACACCATGTCCCTAGTATGCCTCTAATAGACTAGCTCATTGATCAAACATGGTCAAGGTTTCCTAGCCATAGACATGAGATGTCATTTGATAACGGGATCACATCATTAGGAAAATGATGTGATGGACAAGACCCAAACTATAAACATAGGGTATGATCGTGTGAGTTTAATGCTATAGTTTTCTGCATGTCAAGTATCTGTTCCTATGACCATGAGATCATGCAACTCAATGACATTGGAGGAATACCTTGTGTGTGTCAAATGTTGCAATGCAATTGGGTGAATATAAAGGTGCTCTACAGGTATCTCTGAGGGTGTCTGTTGGGTTGGCATGGATCAAGACTGGGATTTGTTACTCCGTGTGACGGAGAGGTATCTCAGGGCCCACTCGGTAATACAACATCATAACAAGCCTTGCAAGCAAAGTGACTAAAGTTTTAGCCATGGGATCTTGTATTATGGAACAAGTAAAGAGACTTGCCGATAACGAGATTGAACTAGGTATGAAGATACGGACGATCGAATCTCGGGCAAGTAATATACCGAAGAACGAAGGGAACATTATACGGCATTAACTGAATCCTTGACATAGAGGTTCAACCGATAAAGATCTTCATAGAATATGTAGGAACCAATATGGGCATACAGGTCCCTCTATTGGTTATTGACCGTAGAGGTGTCTCGGTCATGTCTACATAGTTCTCGAACCCGCAGGGTTTGCACACTTAAACGTTCGATAACGTTTCGGTAGTATTGAGTTATGTATGTTGGTGACCGAAGGTTGTTCGGAGTCCTAGATGAGATCTTGGACATCACGATGAGCTTTGGAATGGTCCGGAGGTAAAGATTGATATATAGGAAGTCCTGTTTTGGTCACCGGAAAAGTTTTGGGTACTTCGGTACAGTACTGGGAGTGCCAGGAGGGTACTTGGGGCCATCGGGAGGGGTGTCTCGACCCAAAGGACCTCATGGTCTGTGGGAGGAGTCAAACCAGCCCCTAGTGGTCTGGCTGAACCCCCCACTAAGTCCCATGCGGCTAGGGGTGGGAAAACCCCAAAGGTGGAAAAGGTGGAAAGGGTTTCCAAGTGGAGAGGAGGAATCCTACTCCTAGTAGGATTGGAGTAGGACTCCTCCACCTCCAATTTCGGCCAAACCTTGAGGGTTTGAGGCTGCCTCCTCCCCTCCCTCCCTCCAATATATACTAGATGATTTGGAGGGGAGAGATAACCCTAATTGCCACATGCTCCCTCTACTTCATCTTTATCGTTTTCTCCTCTCGTCTAGTTCGGCGGTGCATAGGTGAAGCCCTACCGGAATAGTTCCACCATAATCGCCGCCACACCATCGCGCTGCCGGAGAACTCATCTACCTCTCCGCTCTCTCTTGCTGTATCAAGAAGGTGGAGATCATCATCGAGCTGTACGTGTGCTGAACACGGAGGCGTCGTCTGCTCGGTGCTAGATCGGAAGGACCGTGATCAAGATCGCGAGACGATTCGTGATTTGACCGCGGGACAGATCATGATGAGATCGTGGGAGGGATCGTGATTGGATCGAGAGAAGGATTGTGATGGGATCGCGAGACGCTCGGTGATTTAGATCGCGAAGACGTTCGACTACATCAACCGCATTTCTTAACGCTTCTCGCTTAGCGATCTACAAGGGTATGTAGATCCACTCTCCCTCTCGTAGATGCTCCTTACCATGGATAGATCTTGCGTGTGCATAGGAAATTTTTTGTTTCCCATGCAATGTTACCCAACATGCAGCTCGATTGCAACCACAAATTCCTTAGGCTGGAACTTCTGCTCAGCCTTCTAAAGAAACTGCAAGAGCAACTGAAGAAATTCAGGTTGCTGAAGAAATTGCCAGGCCAGCTGAAGCTTTTGCTGCGCCTGAAGACATTGAGACTACAAGGGCGACTGGATCGGTCATGCCTGAAGAAACTGCACCACCTTCAACCCATGCTGAAACTTCAAAGTCTTCAAGGGTGAAGAATATCAACCTTCCTTCTGCATTAGAAGTGAAGAAAACAAAGGCAGAGGAGAAGAAGGCTGCACACAAAAGAAAAGCATCATCTTCAGATTCCTCAGCTGTGAACAAGTTGAAGACTATGCCAAGTTCTTCAACTGAGCCCATTGATGCAACTCCAATCTCCTACGTGCCTGCTTATGAAATAGTTCCATTTGGTGTTGACTATGTCATCCCAAATGAGGGATATAAAAACAATCATTCTGCTTCTTCCTCAGAGCATATTGATGAAGAAATGGAGGTGGAAGAAAATGGTTCGACCCCTCTGGTATCATTGCCCCAGTCCTAGTTAACTGCTGAAGAGGCTGGTGTTGAAGAAATTAATGAGGATGTGAACATTGGAAATACAACTCCACTGATTGATGATGAATATTGGGAGGCTGCACATCCCAATTCACCAATGACCACTCCACTCTTACGAATTCCTCAGTCACCTGCTTAGACCGAAGAAATTCAAACAAGATCTGAAGGATTGGCCACACCCCTTGCATCTATTCCTAAGGAAATTCCAGCTGCATCAGCTGGAGAAGTTCATGCCCACACCATGCCTGAGGAAACTGCTGCACATATTCCTCAGAATGAATAAATTGCTATTATGCCTAAGGATATTGTGGGTTGCTTCAAACCAATTCTTCAGCCGAAGCCTAGATTACCATTCAAAGGCACTAAGCGCCCAAAATTCATCAAGGAAAATTTCTTTGATGAACACATTTTCTTCACAGGGCCAAATCCATATGCCTCAGCAAGGATTGAACGCTCAAGATTCTGGACTTCTTCCCAGGTGAATCCCTATGCTGTCGTTCTATTTGACAAAGAGAAAGTCTTCGAGCATCAACAAATTATAAATGTGGATATGCAATCCATTCCTTGCTTCACTCCCATGCTCACTGTCCTTCATGATGCCGAACTTCTGCCTTTCTATTTGACATATGTGACTGGAATGAAGAGCTAATTCTTCAATTCTATGCAACCTTGCACATCTCTAGTGAAGCATTTGATGTCAATTCTTGGATCCTGGATTGGATGACTAGAAACACTCACTACACTGCTCCAGCCACTGAATTGCCGCGTGCTGTGGTAATAGCAATTCCTATAGAAGGAGCAAGATGCATCTATGATGAAACTGAAGTGCCCAATCACATGATGCAAGTGCCGATGAAGCCTTTGACTCCTGGCAAACCTCCAAGGACCTCCTTCCCAGTGAAGGATTTTCTCTATGTGCCCAGGACCATATACCGCATATTGACCAAAACCCTTAGTCCAATCAAGGGCCACGACTCTAAAGAAGAAGAAGTTGTGGGTGTCATGAAGAATTTGCTGTTCAACATCATCCATGGGATTCCCAACAATTATCACGATTTCTTCATGAGGACTTTGGCCAATATTGCAATGTCACCATTTTAGTTGAAGCCTTATGGTCCCTGGATCATGAAATTCACCAGTTCAAGGTCTTCAATTTCCTTCAAGGCCGATTTTCAGAATCACTTCATCTTTCTGCCTCTGATTGAAGTCCCGAAGAATACATGTTACTCAGTTGAAGGAAAAGGAAAATCTATTGTTGAAAGCTTATAGGGGGTTACTTGACACTTGTCACTTCAGAGCAACCCAGTTGAAGGAAAAGGCAAAGTTGTTGTTGCAAAGTTGAAGAATACATATATACTTGACACTTGTCACTTGAGAGCAACCCATCCTCGAGGACTTCGAGAGAAAATCATCAGTGGGGAAAAACACCAAAACCAAAACACCCAAAACCCAAAGTGATTGAGCATCATTGAAGAGATTGTTCCTGTGTGGAACCGACGCTTGTTACCTTCGAAGACTGTGTATCTTCCAGATGGTTAGGCGTCATGGTCTAGAGCATCCAACAGTCAATTGTGTATCACCGGGTGACCAGTTTGTGAGGGTTTTGGAAGTATACCCTCAAGACTAATCACGAGTGTTGGGCGAGGACTGTGTGACCTTAGCTCAAGGAGAATACAGCAAGGACTGTGTGTCTTGGGACTGTGTTGTAACAGCCCGAGACCGATGCTCCAGAAGATTCCCCTTTTATACCATTCTCGTCATCTGATTCGGATGGTTGTCGAATTCATCGTCGCATCATTCACATCATTTGCATAGCATCATCACCTGTTTTTGAAAACTTGCATTCGTTCGTAGTTGCCGGTTCTCCCCGTTCTTGTCGTTGTTCGTTTCGAGTCCAACCACACACGCACTCGCCCGCGACATCGATGAAGTATTGTTTTTAAAAGTGCGCGAAAAACATTCTCGGAATGTGTCAGAAGTTGGCGAGCGGTCTTGTTTTATTGTAGGTAGATCGCCTGCCAAATTTCGTCGCATTTAGAGGTCGTTTGATACCTGTACCGTTATATATAGAGAGGCACTAGTAGCCGGTTTAAATCGCAGATGTTTCCGGTTTTAAAACTCTGTGTCGGGCTGCAACCTTCCCTCTCATCTCAGCCCAAGGCCTTCTACACAACCCAACCAGCCCATCCTAACCTACCCCTCCAACTGGAGCTGTCCGGTCGCATCGAACGGCTCAAAAAAGCCCCCAAATCCCCCTTCTAGCCCCTTTCCTTTTTAAGCAGTCCCCCTAGCCATTTTGGAACAAGCATCGCCATCCTTGTGGAATTCCATGCTGGCCGAACCAACCCCCACCATTTGGCGAGCCACAGCCGCCTGAGCCACTCTTGCGTCGCCAGCTACCAGCCGAGCCACCGGATCGGCTCGAGAGCTTCGATCCTGGCCGTCTGTGGGCAGATCGAATGGCGAGGGAACAGATGGATCCGAGAGACCTCGTGGCAGATCCACCGCTTCCCCATCCTCCCGTGCCCCCCTCGCCGTCGGCCACGGCAAGCGCCGTCGTTGGCCCTACCTCCTGCTCGGGAACATTAGCGAGGAGTAGGATGATGAGCACCCCCAGCCAGCGCTCGTGGGTCGTGATCCGGCCCAGCTCCTGCCTTGGCCCGGGCGTGGCCTCCTCCCTAGCCCAGCTCTACTTCTGCCCAAGCCCCATGGGTGAGCGCCCCCGTCGCCCTGCTATCCTCCGCGCATGCGCTTTGTAGTTATACTGCGCCCATGTGACATTGTTAGGTTGTCCCAGATTTGGCCCATATAGTTTTTTTCCAGCTCTGCGAATTTTGCAATTATCCACTGGAATGCTAGTTTTACACAAAAGACCCTCATGATCATGCATTTAATAACTCCACAACCGTGCATCACATGTAAAAACTTTATATATGAAAAATGCTCAGAATTTTGTGTAGATTAATAATACCAAATTTTATGCATGATAAAAATGTTTAAACTTGGTGTTTGTACTTATTTGCGTCAATGCCATGTTAAAATGATTTATTTCATAACTCATTAACCGTTGCTCCGATTTTAATGTTCCACACATGTAACTTGACTAGAAAAATGTGTCAAATAACATGGTGGCATTTATTTTTCCCCGTAACCACCTTGAAATTGTGTTATAGGAAGAAGAGTACCGAAATATTAATTTGCATATGAGGTCATTTTGGAACTACTATAAGTTGTTTCCGACCTCATTTAAGATGTCTAGACATATAGTTTATTCATGCTTCACATCTTGGCATGTGTAACAACATTTAATATTGTCGTGTACCTAAACGAGAATGAACTATGTAATTCAAAGGTGAAGTTTCATCAATATGCAACCCGTTGCATATTGAGCTTTACTAAATGTGTAGTATTTGATTGTTGCGCCTTGCCATGCCTTGCATAATTAAATGGACATGCATCTTATTGTTTTGCGCAGCATGAAATGCATATGTTGTGGTGTATCATGTGTTGATTGTTGTTTTTAGAATGCTTCTTCTCGGTAGAGTTCCGTAAGCGTTCGGAGTGTGAGGATTCGTTCGACTACAACCCTTTCTTCTACTTCACGGATCGTCTTCTTCACGGGTTCTTTTCTTCTTCCAAGCGGGATCTTAGGCAAGATGACCATTTCCCCGGATGCCACTACTATCATTGTTATGTTAGTTGTCTCGCTTCTATCATTACATCTTGCTACCTACCACTTGTATGTCAAGCCTCCCAACATTACCATGATAAGCCTCTAACCCCTCCACTTCCCAGCAAATCTTTTTTTGGCTATGTTACCGCTTGCTCAGCTCTTCTTATAGCGTTTCTAGCTGCAGGTGCAATTTCTTCCATGTGTCAACATGGATATATTTTTCATATCATAATATAATTACTATTAATTTAATGCACATATGTACTTCGTAAAAGTTGGTGGGCTTGGACTTTTTCTCTGTGTATTCATCCACTTTTGGCGCCCTAGTTACTTGTGAACTGGTGTTATGTTCCATATTGAGCGCTCCTAACATGCTTGGGGTTATTGTGGGGACCAACTTGATAATTCGTTTTAGGATAAAATTCTTCTGGCAAGGCCCAACATTGGTACTAAATTTGCCTAACATAATAATACTGATAATTAACTTGACGCACAGGGAGTTAGCGCTACCCGAGGTTCGTTATTCAACATAATACGGGGGCCAGTGCTGCTGGTGCTGGTCCAAACTAGAGCACCGTGCGGGCTACCTGGGGCAACTTGGGACGTCAGTTACTATACTCTTAGCTCATCTGCCGTGTCCTGAGAACGAGATATGCGGCTCCTATTGGGATTGTCGACACGTCAGGTGGCCTTGCTGGATTTGTTTTACCTTTCTCAAAAGTCTTGTGTACCAGATCCAAGGATACCTTGGGTTGTCTCGAGGTTAAGGTGTTCTAGTGCAACCTGTGGTAATTTATGATGGACTAGTTGGGGAACCCCTGCAGGGTTAAATCTTTTTGAGAAGCCATGCATGTGGTTACGTGGCAACTTGGAAACTTTGTTTAACACCCGGTCATAGCAAACTTGAAGTAAACTCAAATAAAATACACCAACTCTATGCGTAACCGTGGTTGTCTCTTCTTATGAGTTCTGCTTCCAAGAGAGAACACGGTGGGGTTATGTTTGACATGAGTAGGTGTTCAGGATCACTTAGTAATCATTACTAGTTGATGTCCATTATGCGTAGACCAGCCTTCTCATTTTTTGTACTCGTAAGTTAGCCACTGAAATAAATGCTTAGCGCTTGCTGCAACCTCACCACTTGTCCATACCTCACCTATTAAGGTTTGCTAGTCTTGATATCTTAGGAAATGAGATTGTTGTGTCCTCATGGCTCGCAGATTACTACAAAAACAGTTGCAGGGATAAGTAATGTGATGCTTTGACGTGAGTGTGATGCTTGTTTGATTTGGAGTTCTTCTTCGTCATTGATCTAGGAAGGGTTCCAGGCCGACAGCCTGGGCTAGCAAGGATGTATGTTATTTTATCGTTTGATTTCATCCGTAGTCGGACCCTGCTCTTATGCATGATGCTTGTGTATGTTGTTGTATTGATGTGATCTTGATGTAGCTTGGGGCGTGTGTAAACCAATTCCATATACTCATCTCTTCTTTACATGTACTTGTAATGAAATCCATTTTTGCAAAACGACGAGATGCACTTCTATCCATGTCGAGGCCCTCGAGCCAAAATAAGGATAGGATCGCATCTTGGGCGTTACAAGTTGGTATCAGAGCCTGTATCGACCTAGGAGCCCCTTGATTGATCGAACTTGGCCGAGTCGAGTCTAGTGAAAAACTATTTTGAGTCTAGTTATATATCAGACAATAGGATTCTTTTTACTCCTCTTCTATGCTCTGGTGAGGAACTATGACTTAGGAATTTTAATTCTACCCCTCTGCTCACTCAAAATTTGTTTTAGGATCACGCATGTATTTTGGAAACTATATGATGCCGATGTGACAGAGTTTTGTCTTGATGCCTCATGTTATCGAGGAGTAGAGCTCTAGGGAATTCTGGCCACATCATTATCATTTTGTTTCCTTAGTATCTTAGGACGGAGGATGTTCTAAATTGCTTCAATAATATTTGTGGCGAGAGGAGTTTGGCGTCACCCAGCACTAGGGAGAGCGTCTAGATGTAATGCCATAATTGGTATCGTTGTGATTACGAGGGTCTGTGTTAGATGAATTTTTGAGGCCTCTATTTATGTGGTTATGGATGTGATACATTGGAGAGTAGTATTACTGCTAGGAGTTGAGTGATGGATTTTACTCCTTGTATTAGTGGACCCGATTGCATAACCAAAGATTTTGGAAGTTCCTAGGTGGGAATTCAAGTAGTTACCTAGGATTATCCTTTTGGCAAATGCATAAGGGTTATGTATTTGTTTCTGGATTAACCTGCAAGACTCATCCTTGTTTTGTTGGAGTATGGTAATTCGAGTTGCTTCGATGTGAAGTGGTGATTTCATATCTTTCCTAAGAAGTGTTTGCATATTTCTATGGGAATGCTAATTCTTTTGCTCAATCAATTTTCCATATCAATACTTTTCATCCGGTGTGCTTCTCTTCAAGATAATTCTATCCTCTCACTATTTGCAAGATCGATCCTCATATTCTTTTCCGGAGTCTGTCTCATCTCTGCCAAGTTTTCTTTGTTTTTCGCACCCTCCCGCCCTTTTTCTTCAACTATTAAATTATCATCTAAGTGCCTTTCTATTCATGTGATGCTTCTGTTTTATTTTCTTCCGTATTGTATACGATGATTCGTGTGAAGATGCTCAGGAGCTTCAAGCTCATCATTTCTTCATCTCTGTTTTCTTCTCCAGTAAATTCAATTCAAGCTGTTGGTGTTCATCATATCATTTTCATGCGCAAAATGTTTTTCATGTTGGTAATTCTTGCCCAAGTATCCCTTGGTTGTCGTCTCCCTATTCTATCCGGAGTGCTGAAGATATCTCAGAAGAATCATGTTCCTATTAAAATCCTTTCAATTATTTCATGGGTCTCACCTCATCAAGTTCTTAATTTGTACTGGTGCAATCTCTCTTTATAAGCAATTGTTTCAATGATGTTTCTCTTTGAGTGGGCCCATATCCCACGGATTTTCCCCAGGATCTTATCGGGCTCTTCTAATCTTTTTCGAAGATCTCAAGTTCTTTTCAAATATGATGTAAGAATGAGTTCCACCAGTCAAATTCCTTCTCGAAGATTGCTCCTAAACCATTTTCATCGCGGCCTCAACTTTTCCTTATTCATTGTACCGAAGTGTCTTATTGATTCATTGTTGTTTCTCATCATCATTCTTAGTGTTGAAGACCGAAGAAGAGTTACTCTTAAATCTTTGCTCATTCTCTTGAAGATTAATGGTTTGAGCTTCCTGGTATCCTCTCAAATTGTTTTCGATCATGAGTAATTCCTTCCACATCTATCCGAAGAATTTTAGAGTTGTTTGATTTCTCGATCCTTCGAAGGCCATTATTTCGGAAGATTTCTTCATTCTAACCTTTCAGCTTTCGCTCCCAAATCCTTATCAATTGTTGTCTCTTCGTTCATATCTCAATTATTTTGGCGCCTTGTTGAAGTTTTCTATTGGGAAGATCACGATCTCTTCATTCTCATGTATTCCATTCATTCACTATATCCTCATTTGTTCCAAATTCTTACCGGTGTTTCATGAAGACTTCGTCAAGTTTGTGATATCTCTCTCCAATCTTTCAAGAAGAATAATATTATGTCAAATCCATTGCTTGTCATCAATTTAACTTGATGAAGGATAAGCATAACATAAATCTTATTCTTGTTTCCTAAATGTGATTTCAATCCTTCTTCTGGAGTTGTTAATGATATTAAATTCTCGATTCAAAGTTGTTCATCTTTTCTTTTCCTAAGTTCCAAGTTTTCTCAAGTATCTCATCGCGAAGCTCCATCAAAATATTTGCAAGGCCTTAATCTTATTATTTTCAACCTTCATTTATTTGTTATCATTCTTCTATATACAGAGGTTCTTCATGGTGGTTCATCAAGAATTAAGATCATTCTCGAGTATTCTTCAAGATTCTTGTTGGAGAGGCTCAAGTATTCTTTATCTTCCATTTCAAAGTGAAATTCTTTCTTCCTTATCTTTTGATATGGTGTTATAACATTCTTGACTCATGATGAGCCTTGAAGGGAACTGTCAAGAATGAAATATTTAAACCCATCATTTCTTCCTTGGAGTTAACTTGGATTAGAGTTCACCGAAAGCATTTCCTAAGGATTGTTGTTATCATGGTGCTCATCAAGGATCCAAGTTCTCAACGTATCCTCTTGGTGTAAGAAGTTTGCATATCTTGTTTCTCACAAGCAATCAATTGTTTCTCTTGTGGCGGTTCTCACCTCTTAATTTTGAGATGTTTTCCATAATCCCACAACAAGCTAACTCTTTCGTTGTTGGGTTTTCAATAGCTCTGTTCAATCATTCCTTGTAAGGATACTTCTCAATTCAATTGTGGTAGAAGTTGTCTTTTTCTTCTCCGTTCTTTTCTTTCAAATGGTCTAGCTTCTATTCTGTTGTTCCGGAAGCATTGTGATGTTGCTCTATTTCAACCATCATTTTGTTTTATCAAGTTCATATTCTTTCCTTGCTTACCCATTCAACCAGAGTTGTGCCATCTTTTCAAGTTCTTTCCACCCTATGAAATTTTGTTACTCTTTTCAACCGAAGTGCTGCCCAAATTTCTTTTGAATTCTTGCTTGTTTCTCATATCATTCTTCATACCTTTGCAACCTTCAATATTAGTTGGTTTACTCCTTTTTCAAAGAAGAAACTAAGTTTTATCTCTTCCTTTCTTCTTCCTCTTCCCCTTTTCATTCTAAGATCTCAGAACAAGATCTCTTGTTAGTGGATGAGAGTTGTAATAGCCCGAGACCGATGCTCCAGAAGATCTCCCTTTTATTCCATTCCCATCGTGTGATTTGGTTGATTGTCGCATTCATCATCACATCATTCGTATCATCTGTATAGCATCGTCACCTGTTTTTGAAAACTTGCATTCGTTCATAGTTGCCGGTTCTCCCTGTTCTTGTCGTTGTACGTTTCGAGTCCAACCACACATGCACTCGCCCTCGACATTGGTAAAATATTGTTTTTAAAACTGTGTGAAAAATATTCCCCGAATGGGTCAAAATTTGGTGAACGGTCTTGTTTTATTATAGGTAGACCGCCTGCTGAATTTTGTCGCATTCAGAGGTCGTTTGATACCCGAACTGTTATATATATAGCAGCACTAGTAGCCGGTTTAAATCGGGATGTTTTCGTTTTTAAAACTTTGTGTCGGGCCGCAACCTTCCCTCTCATATCTGCCCAAGGCCTTCTACACAGCCCAACTAGCCCATCCTAACCTACCCCTCCAATCGGAGTCCTCCGATCGCAATCGAACGGCTCCGAAAAGCCCCAAAATCCCCCTCCTAGCCCCCTAGCCATTTTTGAAGTAAACCCTAGCCTAACCCTTCTCCTACCCCCTAGCGCCGCCATCCTCTTGGAATTCCGTGCCAGCTGAACCCACTACCACCATTTGGCGAGCCACCGCAGCCCGAGCCACTCCTGCGTCACCAGCTCCCAACCGAGCCACCGGATCGGCTGGAGAGCTTCGATCCCGGCCGTCTGCGGCCAGATCGAATGGCCAGGGAACCAGCTAGCTAGCTGGCCAGCGGCCACCGTCCCGCAACCAGTCGTGGCCGACAGAGCCCGTTGGAGGCCTGCCCGGAACCGAATCCTGACATTCGAGGAGCTCCCTCACCCGGCCATGGTGCCTTTCATGTGCTATGCACCAGACCAAGCATCGTCAGGCCGAGCCATGCCGCAGGTCACCGTCGTCCCAGGCCAAAGCTCCGTCATCCCTGCCCTCCTCCTCCCGTTCTTCTCTCTCTCTCTATCCCACCCTAACATCTCTCTCTCTCTGTTTTGCTTCATGGACAAAAACCTCCATGGCCATGCCCCGATCTTCTCCTTCGTGCATCGTCACTTCTAGGGAATAGATGGATCTGGGAGAACCCATGGCAGATCCGCCGCTTCCCCACCCTCCCATGTCTCCCTTGACGTCGGCCACGGAAAGCGCCGCCGCCGAGCCTGCCTCCTACTCGGGAACGAGCGAGGAGGAGGACGACGAGCGCCCCCAGCCAACGCTCATGGGTCGCGATCCGCCTAGCTCCTGCCTCGCCTTTTACATATGAAAAATGCTCAGAATATTGTGTAGATTAATAATATCCAACTTTCATGCATGATAAAAATGTTTAAACTTGCTATTTATACTAATTTGCCTAAATGCCATGTTAAAATGATTTATTTCATAACTCATTAACTGCAACTCCGATTTTAATGTTCCACATATGTAACATGACTAGAAAAATGTGTAGAATAACATGGAAGCATTTATTTTTCTGTTTAACAACTCTAAAATTATGTTATAGAAAGAACTGTACCGAATTATTAATTTGCATATGAGGTCATTTCGGAAATACTATAAGTTGTTTCTGACCTCAGTTAAGATGTCTAGACATATAGTTTATTCATGCTTCACCTCTTTCCATGTTTAATAACATTTAATATTGTTGTGTACCTAAATGGGAATGAACAAAGTAATTCAAATGTGGAGTTTCATCAATATGCAACCCGTTGCATATTGAGCTTCACTTAATATGTAGTATTTGATTGTTGTGCTTTGCCATGCCTTGCATAATTAAATGGAAATGCATCATATTGGTTTGCACACCATGTCATGCGTATGTTGTGGTGTACCGTGTGTTGATTGTTGTTTTCGGATTGCTTCTTCTAAATAGAGTTCAGGAAGTGTTCGGAGTGTGAGGATTCGTTCGACTACGTCCCATTCGTCTACTTCACGGATCATCTTCTTCATGGATTCTTTCTTCTTCCAAGCGGAATCTCAGGCAAGATGACCATTTAGCTAGATACTACTACTATCATTCCTATGCTAGTTGTCTTGCTTCTATCGTTATGTCTCGTTACCTACCACTTGTATGTCAAGCCTCCCAACATTGCCATGATAAGCCTCTAACACCTCCACTTGCCAACAAACATTTTTTTAGCTATGTTACCGCTTGCTCAGCCCTTCTTATAGCATTTTTAGCTGCAGGTGCAATTGCTTCCATGCGTCAACATGTATATTTTTGTCATATCACAACAGTATTGCTATTTAATTTAATGCCCATATATACTTGGTAAAAGGTGTAAGGCTTGGACTTTTGCTCGGTGTTTTGTTCCACTTTTGCCGCCCTAGTTACTTGTGAACCGGTGTTATGTTCCATATTGAGTGCTCCTAATAGGCTTGGGGTTGTTATGGAGACCCCCTTAATAATTCGGTTTGGGATAAACTTCTTCTAGCAAGGCCAAACATTGGTACTACATTTTCCCAACATAATAATACTGATAATTAACTTGACACATAGGGAGTTAGGGCTACCCGAGGTTTGTTATTCAACATAATACAGGGGGCCAGTGCTATTGGTGTTGGTCCAAACTAGAGCACCGTGCGGACTACTTGGGGCAACTCAGAACGTCAATTATTGTACACTTAAACTCATCTATCGTGTCCTGAGAACGAGATACACGGCTCCTATCGGGATTGTCGACATGTTGGGCGGCCTTGCTGGATTTGTTTTACCTTTCTCGAATGTCTTGTGTACCAGCTCCAAGAATACCTTGGGCTATCTCGAGGTTGAGGTTTTCTAGTGCAGCTTGTGGTAATTTGTGATGGGCTACTTGGAGCACCCCTACAGGGTTAAATTTTTCGAGAAGCCGTGCTCGTAGTTATGTGGCTAATTGGAAACTTTGTTTAACACCTGATCATAGCAAACTTGAAGTAAACTCAAATAAAATACACCAATTGTGTGCGTAACTGTGTCTATATCTTCTTGTGAGTTATGCATCCAAGAGAGAACATGGAGGGGTTATGTTTGACATAAGTAGGTGTTAAGGATCACTTAGTGAACATTACTAGTTCACATCCGTTATGCATAGACCACCCTTCTCATTTTCTGTACTCATAAGTTAGCCACTCAAATAAATTCTTAGCGCTTGCTGCAACCTCACCACTTATCCATACCTCACACATTAAGCTTTGCTAGTCTTGATACCCTTGGAAATGAGATTGCTGAGTCCCTATGGCTTAGAGATTACTACAACAACAGTTGCAGGTACAGGTAATGCGATGCTTTGACGTGAGCGTGATGCTTGTTTGATTTGGAGTTCTTCTTCCTCATCATCGATCTAGGATGGGTTCCATGCTAGCGGCCTGGGCTAGCATGGATGGATGCCATTTTATCATTTGATTTCATCCATAGTCGGAACTTGCTCTTATGTATGATGCTTGTGTATATTATTGTATTGATGTGATCTTGATGTAGCTTGTGGCGAGGGTAAACCAATTTCATATACTCATCTCTTCTTTACATGTACTTGTACTAATATCCATTCTTGCGAAACGACGAGATGTGCTTCTATCCTGTCGAGACACTCGATCCAAAATAAGGATAGGATCGCATCTTGGGCGTTACATGTGTGTCCTTTGGTTTAAATACCAAGCTGGTCCAAACCAGATGTACGACTGTCACAGTAGTTGGAACTCGGTCATCAAACCATTGTCTTCACCGAGCTACCTGGTTCCATTTCCTCAACCCTTCTATTTCCTCGAATACTTGTTGATGATATTGATCATTACTGTTTGAAGAATTTGACTGAAGACTTTCTCAATTTCCTCATCTCAAATTCTTGAGTCACCTTGTTCTTCACCTGCTTATCCTGTATCATGCTACCTATAATCTGTGCATGCTTTATTTCATCATGATGACTATGCTATTGCTATGTTTCTCATGCACTTGAGTACTTATTCCGCTTGTAATAGTTCATCACATTTCAAATTCCTCAATTTGAAATTCCTCAATGATAAATTTGTAAAAATCACCTATTCACCCCCTCTAGTCGATATAATGCACTTTCACCCCTTGTGATAGAGAACTTTATTATGCATTATGTCGCTTTTATTACTTCACCATCACAAGATCGTACAAAGCTTACTTTCCCTTACAATAAAAGGTCTTACATGATTAGCAGCAATTTTTATTGCCTTGTGCAACAATGACAACTTACTTGAAGGGTCTTATTCAATCCGTAGGTAAGTATGGTGGACTCCCATGGCAAGAAACTAGGTTTAATGGTTATGGATGCACAAGTAGTATCTCTACTTAGTGTGAATCTTTGGGCTAGCAAAAGGTCGTAAGAAAGCATCACATGTTAAAGGATTCGATACCATATAACTTCTATGCAAATGTAGACAAACATGATCATTATGGTGTCTTCCATGTCCCACCTCAACACTTGATCATTATATAATATTTTGATGGAAGCTCACAATCATAGAAGGCGTTCATGATAGTGTATTTATATGTAAATCTCCTCTTCTCTACCACACTTTTGCATAAATTATATCAATTACTAACATTACATTTGTTGGTTTCCAACACTTCTTATTGATTATACCTCTTTTTCTATGTGAAGTCATTACTTCCCAAGAGATAGGCATATGATTTTTCTATTCTTTTTATTGCCTTGCTAAGACGACGGGTGCAAGTGAAGAAGGGGCACACGATCTCAACTAAATTTATTATATAACTCTCACACTCGATTACAAGGAAAGGTATAACTCAAAGCAAAAACTCTAAACAAAGCAAATATGAAATTTAACCCCCTAGATCACGAAAAACTAAAGATCGAACTAAGATATATAGTAGTGGTAAAAAGTGATGGTGATATGATACCGAGGCGCCTCCCCCAAGCTTGGAACAAGCCAAGGAGGGTGCCCATACCCATGTACTCAAGTGTTCTTCAGTGATGGTGGTGGTGTCGTAGTAATATTCTTCTTATCCAATTTGCGCTTGAGGATGAAGTTTTCTTCCCTTAAATCGTCGTTCTCTTGTTCAAGCTTTAATATCCTCTTGCATAGAGCTACCTTGGTTTCCTGTAAAAAACGAGAAGGGATAAATTGGGTATTGGGTTTGTTCCCTCCACTAGGGAGGCTTGACTTCTTGAACTCCACGTGCAAATCTCCAAGTTGAGGTAGTGGAACTTCATCTTCATCTGAGCTAGCATCCGGGCCATCATATTCTAATTCCATGGCAAGCTAGACCAAAATAAAGCTATGGTCTAAAGACAAAGAGACCACATGCACCACACGCACTGCTGGAAGCAGCTCTCTCGACCTCTCATCCGTACATGCTTGGTCAACTCGAACGCAAACATTGCGCGCACAATGTTTCCCATTATCATACATATACAGAGCACCAGAAAACCCCAAATCCAATAGTTCACAAACTATCAATGTGTCATGAAAGGCCAACATATGACTCTCAGCCCGCAAAGAACTAGAAAAGTGCTCATGCTACCAGAGTGTCTAATTATAGTCATCGCATACCAGCCGCTATGGGAAAACTACTATCAGTGACATATGTGGTATGAAGTCTACCTAGAGTAGAACATGTCTTGTACTGGGAACTGCCCACTTATGCTCATGAAGAGTGATTCGAAGATACAATAGAATATATTAGTAGTGATGATTACCCTCGAGAACGCCTTACTACTCAAGCAATATCTCTACTAACTTAGTGTATTTTATTTCTTCTTTCACCTTTCCTGTTGTAGTTTATCTAAAACTATTTTTACTCAATTTCCCTAGCAACCTATAGAGTAGACTATTTTCAAACTCTGGTTTGGGTGCATACAGAACTACGTAAGTGACATCGTAGTTGTGGGTTTTGTCGTGCCTTCATTTCTGCTCCATATGGGTTCAACACTTTACTTATGACGAAAGTGCTACGACGGCTATGTGCACTTTCAAGACATCAACCGCCAACCACCTAATAGAGTGTTCACTTCCTCTTCAACCACCGCAACACCCTAGCATCCTTATCATCCGCTGCAACGCAACCTCCTCATCCCCCTGGCTCCACCATCCACCGACAGCGACAAGCACGCCATGACATCCTTGCTTTGCACCGACAATTGATTCTTCTACACACTCTCGCACATCTTCCAGGATAAACTCAACCAACACTACCCATTTTACTACTCGACCATGATGCTCATGTGTGTCATTAGCATTCTCAAGTCCTATGGCTTCGTGCTCTACTTTGAATGGGACCTACGACAGTGGCGCCTCTCCTCTAATGTTTGCCTCCTCTCCACCCTCTACACCGATGTAATCACCTCGAAGATCATGCTTGTGGTGCGTCAATCCAGTGGCAGGAGGGGAGGGGAGGGGGCAATGCTCCATGGACATAAATCCATCACTGCATCAAGCGTGGGGTTATGGCAGGCCTCCCTATTCGTGAGAGTGGGACGCAGAGGCATGTACCTACCGCATGCATGAAAGTGCTGCTTCTTGAGGGAGAGAGGGGGTGATTATCTTGTCGACTGGTCGGCACTCGTAAGCTACTCCGAAGGAGAGCAAAAGCGAGAGTGTGCATGAGTAGAGGACCATGGTGCATGTGCAACCTTAGGTTGTCAGACCCCGCCATTTAGAGGGTTCCTCTACTGTTGAAATCCATAGCAAGTCGAATATCGTGTTGTGACTGATTCAAATTACGTCCCTTACAGTGCACAATTCACTATGTCATCGCCCGCACTGCTTCCCGGTGAATGTATCTTACCCGCATTCAAACAAAACCATGACCACCCGTCCGCCCCTCTGCCGCCCACATTAATGACACACGGATGCTGAAGAACCTACTCTTGGCACCACCGGTTCGTCCGTCTGCCGTCGACCACTATTGTTTGCCCTACTATATATACTCCAGTGTCGGCCATAGCTGACACTAATCCTCCTTCGGTCCCTTTCTCCTCTCCGCACCATTCTCACCATGGCCTCCTCGTGCTGCAAAGCTATCTGGGCAGGCTCATGCCAAAGCAGAAGAAGGAGATGGACGTCATTGTTGTCGACTAGAAGGAGGACAAGCAACCAGAGGCCGACGACATCCCAATGGAGGACGCGACCGATGACGAGCCGGTGCCACCCTCCTCGCCGACGGCACCCTCGCCAGTCCATTTCACCATGTCCATCGGCAAGGCCTGTGCCCATTAAATGCACATGGTGCAGAAGGAGCGAGAGGAGCAGTTCTGGGAGGCGCAAGCCGATGCGACCTACAACCTTTAGGTCCTTGAGGAGCACCGGCAAAAGGAGGAGCGTCTCGACAACGGCAGGGTGATCGCATCAGACGTGGAAGTGGCGGGGTAGGCGACGCTGCTCGAGTCCTACCGCTCCGCCCACGATATCCCCTCGATAGCTGGCAGTACCACCAATGTCACACAGAACTTGAGGTTGCCTACAAGGAGTTCGACGATGCGAGGAACTAGAGGTGTGGGGCAAGAGTGACAACAAGGAGGACAAAGCCGGCTCTGCCAAAGCCGCTCCCCCTACCCCGCCCCCGCCATGACCATGAAACTAGCACATCCGCGGGTGCCATCGGCATTGAGGAAGAGTAGTGCATGGTCGATTGTCGTCGCTCGGGTCCCAAGAAGGCCACTGCTCTTCCCCTCCGCCTGAAGCCAAGCTTGGTTGGCTGATAATTTTCGACCGATTAGTCGCTCGCGCTGTGGTGGCTAAGGCCGTGGAGACAGAGCTGGAGAAGGCAAAGACCAGTATCAAAGTTTCAATTCTCAAGGCTTATGGCAGCCTGGTGGGCAACTAGCGCTAGCGATTATCTTGATTAGGAATATTATACTTCCAGACCGGACGAGTTCCATCTTTAGTTAAAGTATGTCCGAAATGTAATGAATTTTATCATATTTATACAAAATCTGCCACGTTTGCATGCATGTCTTCCGGTTTATTTGAAAATACACTTTGTTTGCACGAATAACATGCGATTAGTTCAAAGAGCAGTTAAAATATATACAGACAACGTTGGATGGCAGTCTTCAACATTAATGTTGGTAGACTGGTCCCATGTCCGTAGACGGACGAATAAAATTTGCATGTGACCTTGAAGACGCCGTGTTTTTGAGGTTTACATTGACCGGCCTATGAAGCGGTACCCTAGGGTTTGGTGGAAACAGGGCAACAGCCCGCCGCCGCCGCCGTCATCGCGGCTACATGCTATCGTAGCCAGCGAGTCTGGCTAGTGCACCACACGTGAACGCCGGTCATGTGGCGGGCCCGTTGCGGCTGAGGCCCTCCACCACCCCCGCGCGCGGCTGCATCCGCCCGTGTGGCTGAGTCCGCCCCCGCGGCTACATCCACCATGATTGAAGCTAGGTCAGGCCTTTTGGCCACGCCTACCCTCATGGTTGTGCCAGATCCGTCCATTGATGCAATCTAACAAGCCACTGATCTGGACTTCAGAGAAGACCAACGAAATAGCTCATATCCGGCTGGGTTACAATTGTTGGAAATATTCCCTAGAGACAATAATAACTTAGTTATTATCATATTTCCTTGTTCATGATAATCGTTTATTATCCATGCTATAATTGTGTTGATCGGAAACTCAGATACATGTGTGGATACATAGACAACACCATGTCCCTAGTATGCCTCTAATAGACTAGCTCGTTGATCAAAGATGGCTATGGTTTCCTAGTCATGGACATAAGATGTCATTTGGTAAACGTGATCACATCATTAGGAGAATGATGTGATGGACAAGACCCAAACTACAAATGTAGCATATGATCGTGTCAGTTTATTGCTACTGTTTTCTGCATGTCAAGTATATGTTCCTATGACCATGAGATCATGCAACTCACTGACACCGGAGGAGTACCTTGTGTGTATCAAACGTCGCAATGTAACTGGGTGACTATAAAGGTGCTCTACAAGTATCTCCGAGGGTGTCTTTTGGGTTGGCATGGATCAAGACTGGGATTTGTTACTCCGTGTGACGGAGAGGTATCTCAGGGCCCACTCAGTAATACAACATCACAAATAAAGCCTTGCAAGCAATGTGACTAAGTGTTAGTCACGGGATATTGTATTACGGAACGAGTAAAGAGACTTGCCGGTAACGAGGTTGAACTAGGTATGGAAATACCGACGATCGAATCTCGGGCAAGTAACATACCGAAGAACAAAGGGAACATCATACGGGATTAACTGAATCCTTGACATAAAGGTTCGACCGATAAAGATCTTCGTAGAATATGTAGGAACCAATATGGTCATCTAGGTCCCGTTATTGGTTATTGACCGTATAAGTGTCTCAGTCATGTCTATATAGTTCTCGAACCCGCAAGGTCTGCACACTTAAGGTTCGGTGACGTTTCGGTAGTATAGAGTTATGTATGGTGGTGACCGAAGGTTGTTCAGAGTCTCGGATGAGATCCCGGATGTCACGAGGAGCTCCGTAATGGTCCGGAGGTAAAGATTGATATATAGGAAGTCCTATTTTGGTCGCTGGAAAAGTTTCGGGCTCATAGATAGTGTACCGGGAGTGCCGGTAGTGTACCGGGAGACCATCGGGAGGTGTATTTCGACCCAAGAGGCTACATGGGCTGTGGGAGAGTGAATACCAGCCCTTAGTGGTCTGGTGGAAGTCCCACACAAGGCCCATGTGGTTGGGAGATAAAGCCCAAAGAGAAAAAGGTGGAAAAGGCAAAAAGACCAAAATAAGGAGGAGTCCTAGTCCTACTAGGATTGGAGGAGGATTCCTCCTCTCCTCCTTGGTTCGGCCGACCCAAAGGCTGGCTCCTTGGGAGACAAGCCTCCTCCTCTCTTCCTCCTATATATCCTAGAGGTTTTAGGGTTTTTGGCACTAGATTTTTAGCCACGTGCCACCCGTTCCTCCAGTGCATAGTTTCTCCTCTAGATCGGATTTCTGGAGTGCTTAGGCGAAGCCCTGCCGGAATAGCTCCACCACCATCGCCGGAGCGCCGTCATGCTGCCGGAGAACTCTTCTACCTCTCCGCTCCCTCTTGCTGGATCAAGAAGGCGGAGATCTTCATTAAGCTGTACATGTGCTGAACGCGGAGGTGTCGTCCGTTCGTCGCTAGATTGGAAGGACCGTGATCAAGATCCGAGACGGATCGTGATGATATCGCGGGACGGATCGTGATGAGATCGCGGGACGGATCATGATGACTTCGCGGGACGGATCGTGATTGGATCACATGATGGATCATGATGAGATCGGGGGATGCTCGGCGATTTTGATCGCGAAGACGTTCGACTACACCAACCGCGTTTCTTAACGCTTCCCGCTTAGCGATCTACATGGGTATGTAGATCCACTCTTCCTCTCATAGATGCTCATCACCATGGATAGATCTTGTGTGCGCGTAGGAAATTTTTTGTTTCCCATGCAATGTTTCCCAACAGAGGCATCATGAGCTAGGTCTATGTGTAGATGAGATCTCGAGTAGAACACAAAGAGTTTGTGGGTGTTGATGCTTAGATTGCTTCCTCCCTTGGTCGTGTTTGGTTCAGCGGTATTGTGAGATCAAATGGCCCAGATCAACATTACTCTTACGCTTATGAGAGACCGGTTCCCTCAACCGCAACTTGTTGCATAGATGGCTTGCGGTTGCCAGTTTCTCTCACTTTAGTTGGATCGGATTCGACAAAGGCGGTCCTTGAGAAGGTTGAAAAGCAACTAGTGTATCACCGTTGTGGTTTTTTGTGTAGATGAGCATTGTTCTTGCTAGATACCCATAGCAGCCACGTAAAACACGCAACAACAATTAGAGGAAGTCTAACTTGTTTTTGCAGGGTATGTTGTGATGTGATATGGCCAATTACACAATGTGATATATGTGATGTATCAGATGATCATGTGTTGTATAGAATATCACGACTTGCATGTCAATGAGTACGGCAACTGGCAGGAGCCATAGGGTTGTCTTTAATTATTTGTATGACCTGCGTGTCAATCATTAAGCGCTATGTAATGCTTTACTTTATTGCTAAACGGTAGCAATAGTAGTACAAGCATGATGGGCGCGACAACCCCAATGGCGACATGTTGATGGAGATCATGGTGTCGTGCCGGTGATGATGGAGATCATGCCGGTGCTTTCAAGTTGGAGATCAAAAGCACAAGTTCATGGCCATATCATGTCACTTATGATTTGCATGTGATGTTAATCCTTTTATGCACCTAATTTTGCTTAGGACGACGGTAGCATTATAAGGTGATCCCTCACTTAAATTTCAAGATGAATTGTGTTCTCCCGAGTGTGCACCGTTGCGAAAGTTCGTCGTGTTGAGACACCATGTGATGATCGGGTGTGATAGACTCTACGTTCACATACAACGGGTGCAAGCCAGTGTTGCACATGTAGAACACTCCGGTTAAACTTGACGAGCCTAGCATGTACAGACATGGCCTCGGAACACAAGACACCGAAAGGTCGAACATGAGTCATATAGCAGATATGATCAACATGATGATGTTCACCATTAAAACCACCTCAACTCACGTATTGATCGGACTTGAGTTGGTGAATTTGGATCATGTATCACTCGAATGACCGAAGGGATGTCAATTTGAGTGGGAGTTCTTAAGTAATATGATTAACTGAACTCATTATCATGAACATAGTCAATAGTGTCTTTGCAAACTGTGTTGTAGATTACTAGCTCACGTTGTAACTTCCTTGAATTTTTATATGTTCCTAGAGAAATAGAGTTGAAAGATGATGGTAGCAATATTGCGGACTGGCTCCGTGATCTGAGGATTGTCCTTGTTGCTGCACTTATGTCCTTAATGCACCGCTCGGTGCGCCAACCCCTCTAGCGTCGTCTGTAGATGTTGTGAACATCTGAAACTCACATTCTGATGACTACTTGATAGTTTAGTGCGTCATGCATTACGGCTTAGAATTGAGGCTCCAAAACGTTTTGAACGTCACGGAACATATGAGATGTTCTAAAGAGCTGAAATTAGAATCTCAGGCTCGTGCCTGAGTTGCGAGATATGAGACCTCCAACAAGATTCTTTGCCTGCAAGATGAAAGAGAATAGCTCAATTGTTGAGCATGTGCTTAGATTGTCTGGGTTCTACAATCGCTTGAATCTAGTGGGAGTTGATCTTCCAGATAAGATAGTGATTGATATAGTTCTCCAAGTCACTGTCACTAAATCTACTAGAACTTGGTGATGAACTATAAAATGCCAGGGATAGAAATAATGATCCCTAAGCTATTCGTGATGTCTGACACCGCGAAGGTAGAAATCAAGAAGGAGCATCAAGTGTTGATGGTTAGTCAAACCACTAGTTTCGAGAAGGGAAAGAGCAAGGAGGGAAACTTGATGGATAGCAAGTCAGTTGCTTCTCCAGTGAAGCAACCCAAAGTTGAACCCAAACCCGAGACTAAGTGCTTCGATAATGAGGAGAGCGGTCGCTGAAGCGGAACAACCCTAGATACTTGGTAGATAAGAAGGTTGTCAACATTGACAGAAGTATATTCCATATATGTGTTAATGATGTGTACCTTGCGAGTACTCCTAGTAGCACCTGGGTATTTGATACCGGTTCGGTTGCTAAATGTTAGTAACTCAAAATAAAAGCTATGGAATAAACGGAGAACTAGCTAATGGTGAGGTGACGATGTGTGTTGGAAATGTTTCCAAGGTTGATGTGATCAACATCGCATGCTCTCTCTACCTTCGGGATTAGTTACAAACCTAAATAAATGTTATTTGGTGTTTTGCGTTGAGCATGAATGTGATTAGATCGTGTTTATTGCAACACGGTTATTCATTTAAATTAGAGAATAATGGTTATTCTGTTTACATGAATAATACCTTCAATGGTCACGCACCCAATGAGAATGGTTTGTTGAATCTTGATCGTAGTAATACACATGTTCATAACATTGATGCCAAAAGATACAAAGTTAATAATGATAGTACCACATACTTGTGGCACTGCCGCTAAATGTCATATTGGTATAAAGCGTATGAAGAAACTCCATGCTGATGGATCTTTGGACTCATTCGATTTCGAATCGGTTGAGACATGCGAACCATGCCTCTTGGGCAAAATGACTAAGGACCCCGTTTCCAGATGGATGGAGCGGGCAAGTGATTTATTGGAAATGATACATGTTGATGTATGCAATCCAATGAGTCTTGTAGCGTGCGGTGGATATCGTTATTTTCTTACCTTCACTGATGATTTGAGTAGATATAGTGTATATTTACTTAATGAAACACAAGTCTGAATCGTTTGAAAGGTTGAAGCAAATTCAGAGTGAAGTTTAAGATCATCGTGACAAGAAGATAAAAATGTTTGCGATATGATCGTGGAGGTAAATATCTGAGTTACGAGTTTGGCATACAACTTTAGACAATGTGAAAGTTGTTTAACAACTCACGCCACCTGGAACACCATAGTGTGATGGTGTGTTCGAACGTCATAGTCGTGCTATGACGTCTCTTATCATTTTGCTACTATAATTTTGGGGTTATGCATTAGAGACAACTACATTCACTTTAGATAGGGCACCATCTAAATCCGTTGAGATGACACCGTGTGAATTATGGTTTGGTAGAAACTTAAGCTGTCATTTCTTAATGTTTGGGGCTGCGACGCTTGTGTGGAAAATGTTTTCACCTAATGAGCTCAAACCCAAAGCGGACAAATGCATCTTCATAGAATACCCTAAGAATAGTTGGGTAAACCTTCTATCTCAGATCTAAGCATAAAGTGTTTGTTGCTAAAACTGGGACCTTTCTGGAGAAAGAGTTTCTCTCGAAAGAATTGAGTGGGAGGAAGATAGAACTTGAGGAGATTGTTGAACCTTTGTTCAACCGGAGAGTAGCGCAGCGCATGAATTTGTTTCTGTGAAGCCTACGTTAGTTGAAGAGGAAGTTAATGATGATGATCATGAAGCTTCGGATCAAGTTACTATCGAACCTCGTAGGTCAACATGGATGTGTACTGCTCCTGAGCGATACGACAACCCTGTCTTGGAGGTCATGTTGTTGGACAACGATGAACCTACGAGCTGTGGAGAAGCGATGATGGGCCCGGAATCCAACAAATGGTTAGAGGCCATGAAATCCGAGAAAGGATCCATGTATGAAAACAAAGTATAGACTTTGGTAGACTTGCTCATTGGATGGCAGGTCGTTGAGTACAAATGAATGTTTAAAATGAAGACAGACGCTCATGGTAAATGTCACCATTTGTAAAGCTCGACTTGTTGCAAAGAAGTTTATGACAAGTTCAAGGAGTTGACTGCGATGAGACTTTCTCACTCGTAGCGATGCTAAAGTCTGTTGGAATTATGTTAGCAGTTACTGCATTTTTCAATTATGAAATATGGCAGATGGATATCAAAACATCGTTTCCTTAACGGTTTACTTGAGGAAAGGTTGTATGTGATACAACTAGAAGGTTTTGTCAGTCCTAAGGATGCTAAAAGGTGTGCAAGCTTCAGTGATTCTTCTATGAACTGAAGCAAGCATCTTGGAGTTGGAATATACACTTTGATGAGGTGATCAAAGTTTTTGAGTCTATACAAAGTTTACGAGAAACTTGTATTTACAATAAAGTGAGTGGGAGCACTATAGAATTTCTGATAAGTATATGTGGATGACATATTGTTGATCGGAAATGATGTAGAATTTCTGGAAAGCATAAACGGTTGTTTGAAAAGAGTTTTCAAAGGAAGACCTGGATAAAGCTACCTAATTGTTGAGCATCAAGATCTATAGAGATGGATCAAGATGCTTAATGAGACTTTCAATGAGTACATACCTTGACAAGATTTTGAAAGAGTTCAAAATGGATCAGTCAAAGAAAGAGTTCTCGCCTGATTTGCGAGGTGTGAAGTTGAGTGAGACTCAAAGCTCGACAACGGCAGAAGAAAGAGAAAGGACGAATGTCGCCCCCTATGCCTTAGCCATAGGCTCTGTATAGTATGCCATGCTGTGTACCGCACCTGTCTTTGCCTTGCCATGAGTCCGTCAAGGGGTACACGAGTGATCAAGGAGTGGATCACTGTACAGCGGTCAATATTATCCTTAGTGACTAAAAGACTAAGGAAACGTTTCTCGATTATGGAGGTGATAAAGCTTTAACACTAATCCGGATGACTCTTAGTAGCAATCCGGATACGTATAGTGGAGCAGCCATTTGGAATAGTACCAAGTGGAGTGTGGTAGCAGTGTTTACAGTTTGACATAGAGATTTGCAAAGTACATACGGATCTGAATGTCGCAGACCCGTTGACTATAAGACCTCTCTCACATGCAAAGCATGATCGAGCCCCATAACTCAGTGGGTGTTAGATTCATAACAATGCGAATCACATTGTGATGTGAACTAGATTATTGACTCTAGTGCAAGTGGGAGACTATTGGAAATATGCCCTAGAGGCAATAATAACTTAGTTATTATCATATTTCCTTGTTCATGATAATCGTTTATTATCCATGTTATAATTGTGTTGATCAGAAACTCAGATACATGTGTGGATACATAGACAACACCATGTCCCTAGTATGCCTCTAATAGACTAGCTCGTTGATCAAAGATGGCTATGGTTTCCTAGTCATGGACATAAGATGTCATTTGGTAAACGTGATCACATCATGAGGAGAATGATGTGATGGACAAGACCCAAACTACAAATGTAGCATATGATCGTGTCAGTTTATTGCTACTGTTTTCTACATGTCAAGTATATGTTCCTATGACCATGAGATCATGCAACTCACTGACACCGGAGGAGTACCTTGTGTGTATGAAACGTCGCAACGTAACTGGGTGACTATAAAGGTGCTCTACAAGTATCTCCGAGGGTGTCTGTTGGGTTGGCATGGATCAAGAATGAGATTTGTTACTCCGTGTGACGGAGAGGTATCTCAGGGCCCACTCAGTAATACAACATCACAAATAAAGCCTTGCAAGCAATGTGACTAAGTGTTAGTCACGGGATCTTGTATTACAGAACGAGTAAAGAGACTTGCCGGTAACGAGGTTGAACTAGGTATGGAGATACCTACGATCGAATCTCGGGCAAGTAACATACCGAAGAACAAAGGGAACATCATACGGGATTAACTGAATCCTTGACATAAAGGTTCGACCGATAAAGATCTTCGTAGATTATGTAGGAACCAATATGGGCATCTAGGTCCCGCTATTGTTTATTGACCGTAGAAGTGTCTCGGTCATGTCTACATAGTTCTCGAAAACCCGTAGGGTGTGCACACTTAAGGTTCGGTGACGTTTTGGTAGTATGGAGTTATGTATGGTGGTGACCGAAGGTTGTTTGGAGTCCCGGATGAGATCCCGGACATCACGAGGAGCTCCGGAATGGTTCGGAGGTAAAGATTGATATATAGAAAGTCCTATTTTGGTCGCCGAAAAAGTTTCGGGCTCATCGGTAGTGTACCGAGAGTGCCGGGAGTGTACCAGGAGACCATCGGGAGGTGTATTTCGACCCAAGAGGCTACATGGGCTGTGAGAGAGTGAATACCAGCCCTTAGTGGGCTGGTGGAAGTCCCACACAAGGCCCATGCGGCTGGTAGAGAAAGCCCAAAGAGAAAAAGGCGGGAAAAAGCAAAAAGACCAAAATAAGGAGGAGTCCTAGTCCTACTAGGATTGGAGGAGGATTCCTCCTCTCCTCCTTAGTTCGGCCGACCCAAAGGCTGGCTCCTTGGGAGCCAAGCCTGCTCCTCTCTTCCTCCTATATATACTAGAGGTTTTAGGGTTTTTGGCACTAGATTTTCAGCTACGTGCCACCCGTTCCTCCAGTGCATAGTTTCTCCTCTAGATCGAATTTCTGCAGTGCTTTGGCGAAGCCCTGCCAGAATAGCTCCACCACCATCGCCGAAGCGCCTTCATGCTGCCGGAGAAATCTTCTACCTCTCCGCTCCCTCTTGCTGGATCAAGAAGGCGGAGATCGTCATTAAGCTGTACATGTGCTGAACACGGAGGTGACGTCCGTTCGGCGCTAGATCAGAAGGACCGTGATCAAGATCGCGAGACGGATCGTGATCCTGGGGGTCTCGTCACCAATGCTAGGCCTTCTCCGCACGGTCACCAAAATTCCTTACGAGCACAGGGGCAGGTTTTGAGCAACGAGGTCTGCAACAACCAAACATCCATATTGGATCCTTTGCCTAAACAGGGGGCTGTCCAAGCGACTACCTCGGTGGTTCTTGTTGGCGGTGGGGGTGAAAAAGGGGCATTCGATGAGGATGCCACCCGCCCGAAGCCGTCTAGCGAGCAAGTCGAGGAGGTAATGGGGCAGGACCCGTCCTCGAGGGGCTTGAATGCTGATGCTCAAAGGGATATAAGTCAATCAATTACACCGTCGTCGTCGTCGTCGCCATCGCCGGTGGCGGCATAATTGCCTCATACAGAGTTACGGGGAACCAGATGAGCAAGTTAAATCTTTTGAGTTGGAACTGCCGAGGCGGAGGGAACCCTCGGACTGCTCGTGATCTTGTGAGCTTGGTGCAGACCTATTCTGCTAGTATTGTTTTCCTTTGTGAAACTAGGCAATCAAAAGATAAAATGAAGCGATATCGATCCCGGTTAGGTCTTAGTGGTTTTGATGTAGTGTATAGTACTGGTTTTAGTGGAGAGTTGGCTCTCTATTGGCATGAGTCGGTTGATCTTGATGTAAAAGCTATGAATGATCGATATATTGATGCATATGTGAGTCCTGCGGCGGGTGAACCTCCTTGGAGGCTTACCTGCGTTTACGGCGAGCCTTGGACGGAGGACCGTCATCGCATGTGGTCGCATCTCCGGGACCTTAACCACCAAATGAGCATGCCTTGGGTGGTGATTGGTGACTTCAATGAGGCCATGTGGGGCTTCGAACACTTCTCCGAAACTCCTCCTTCGGCAGGTCAGATGATTGATTTTCTTGATGTTTTGGAGTTATGTGGTCTTGGTAATCTTGGATTTTTAGGTCTCCCATACACCTATGACAACCGACGGCCAGGTAGAGCCAACGTCAAAGTATGGCTCGACCGGGCGGTTGCCAATAATGAGTGGAGAGACATCTTTTTGGAGGCTAGTGTTAAGCACTTGGTCGCACCATCTTCTGACCATGCACCCATCCTTCTTCAGTGCATGGCTGAGCCGCCCCAAGAGAATGCAGGAAGGAGATGTCGCCACTATGAGGTGGCCTAGGAGCGGGACCCGGCACTACCCGAGGTGATCTCGCAATCCTAGGCTACAGCCGGTGCTATGGGTAACCTCGGCGATGTCGCGGCGGCACTAGGCAATCTCATGCATGCACTCCACGGCTGGAGCAAGAAAAAGTTTGGTAATGTTGTCAAAGAAATCAATACATCTCGCTCTCGTCTTGAAGAATTAATGACTATGAATGTTGACCAACGATCTATCAGAGAAGCTAGAGATCGCATGAATGAGTTGATTTACAGGGAAGAGATGCTCTGGATGCAGCGTTCCAGGATTTACTGGTTGCGGGAAGGAGATCGAAACACAAAGCTTTTCCACCATAGGGCAGTCTGGCGCGCACGCAAAAATCGTATCAAATCACTAGTGGATGATGTTGGGGTTGTGCACACAGACACTTCCACTATGGCTGATATGGTGACTAGCTATTTCAAAAATCTGTTTACTGCTGATCCGTCACTATGTGCAGATCCCATCATTGAACTTATTGATGCTCGTGTTACTGACAATATGAATGAAGGGTTGTGTGCAGAATTTTCTGACAAGGAAATTGCAGATGCTTTGTTTCAGATTGGGCCTCTGAAAGCACCTGGTCCGGATGGCTTCCCTGCCAGGATGTTCCAGAGGAACTGGTTAGTTATGAGGGACCAAGTGATTGCTGGCGTTAAGGAATTTTTCAGATCAGGAATCATGCCAGAGGGGGTAAACAATACTGCCATTGTGCTTATCCCCAAAGTGGATAGTCCGGTAAAACTTACAGATTTCAGGCCTATCAGCTTATGTAATTTTATTTATAAAGTGGTCTCCAAGTGTCTGGTTAATAGGCTACGACCAATTCTTGAGGAGATTTTTTCGCTAGAGCAAAGTGCTTGTGTGCCAGGCAGGATGATCACAGACAATGTGTTAATCGCATTTGAGTGCATTCATAATATTCAGCAGGAGAAGTCCCTGATAATAGCTTTTGTGCGTACAAGCTAGATCTCTCCAAGGCGTATGATAGGGTTGATTGGGTTTTCTTGAAGCGAACGATGCAAAAGATGGGTTTTGCTGACCGATGGGTGAACTGGATAATGACTTGTCTCACCTCGGTTAGATATACAGTTAAATTTAATGGCACCGTCTTGGATTCGTTTGCACCGTCGCGTGGGCTATGGCAAGGTGACCCCCTCTCCCCATTTTTATTCATGTTTATTGCTAATGGATTGTCTGCTCTGTTGAAGGATGGCGAGATGAAAGGAGAACTTACACCCCTGAAGGTGTGTCGGCGGGCACCTAGTATCTCCCATCTTTTATTCGCCAATGACACCCTCCTGTTTTTCAAAGCAGATACACAACAAGCAAGCAGAAGAGGTACGAGCCATAATTATGACATATGAGGGCGCTACCGGGCAGCTTATTAACCCGACTAAGTGTAGTATTATGTTTGGTGCTTCATGCTTGGAGAATGTCCTGGAAAGCGTTCGTGCTACATTGCAAGTTTAGTTATCCACCTTTGAAGAGAAATACTTGGGGCTTCCTACTCCGGATAGGCGAATGTCCGAAGGAAAATGTCAGAATCTGCAAGCCCGTTTGGCAAAGAGAATTATTGCGTGGGGTGACACTCTATCTCTGGCAGGCAAGGAAACAATGATTAAGGCAGTCGCTCAGGCTATTCCCACTTATATGATGGGCATTTTTAAACTCCCTATGTCGGTTTGTGATGACCTTAACAGGATGGTACGTAATTTTTGGTGGGGCTCGTCAAAGGGGAAGCGGAAAGCCCACTGGATGGCCTAGCCGAAAATTCAGAAACATAAGTCATGTGGTGGTTTGGGCTTTCAAGATTTCAGGGTGTTCAATCAAGCACTGCTGGCGAGGCGGGCATGGAGGCTTCTAACAAAACCTGACAGTCTTTGCGCATAGGTTCTTAAAGCTCGATATTATCTGGAGGGATGGCTTGAGGATATGGTTTTTTCGGGCAATGCATCCGTAACTTGGCAATCTATTCAATATGGCCTGGAGCTTCTCAAAAAAGGACTCATCTGGCGTGTGGGGAGCGGGACACAAATCCGTATTTGGCGTGATCGGTGGCTGCCTCGGGAGCCATCGGGCATGCTCATCTTGCCTCAGAGGACTTGTAGGCTTCGACGGGTTGCCGACCTCCTCGACGCCAATGGTGGCTGGCGGCTGGATCTTCTTCGACAGTACTTCCTGCCAGTCAACATCGACATAATCGTCCGCATCAAAACGTCACCACGTGTCCTCGATGACATGCTCGCATGGGCACCGGAGAAGTGTGGCATCTTCTCAGTTTGGTCTGCATATCGCTTTGTCATTGACAAGCGCGAGCGTCCTATGTCAAGCGCATCGAGCAAGGCATCGAATGGTCGTCGCGCCATCTGGAAGACCATATGAGGGTGCCCTGCTCCCCCTAAGGTACGGGTTTTTGCCTGGAGACTGGTGACAAATTCTCTGGCTACTTGGGCAAATAAATTTTCCCGCAGTTTAGAAACTAATGATATTTGCCCCTCTGTGGTGTGGAACGCGAGGATGGTTTCCACGCGATGTGCAGATGCCCACGCACGAAGGAATTATGGAGAGTCGTGGCGCAGGACTGGCCACTTCCGGACGTGGACGAGGTGCGCAACACGAGGCCGGAATGGCTCCTTGGGGTGCTGGATTAGCTACCAGAGCTCAGACGTATGGTTCTGTTGATGGTCTGGTGGCGTACATGGCACGTCCAGAACAAAATTACTCATGATAAACTGCCGCCGCCTACTGAAGTTTCCTGCCGCTTTCTTCAGAGTTACATAAATTCATTGCTGCGCTTACAGCAATTTCCACACCATGACCAAGCTAAAGGGAAAATGGTGTTGTACCCTGACCGTGTACGGCCAGGTCCTAATTTTGATCAGCGGCCGGCCGGGAACGCATGCATGGAGCTCAAGTGGAGCAAGCCGGTTCTTTGCTGGGCCAAGCTTAATACTGACGGCAGTTATGTGGCAAGCAACAACACAACCGACTGCGGCATGGTACTACGGGACGCACAAGGTCAGATCATATACTCGGCTTGCAGGCAGTTATTCGCATGTGATGACGCTCTTGAAGCCGAGTTGGAGGCGTGCAAGGAGGGCCTAGCTATTGCCCTACACCGCACCAACTGTCCCATACAGTTGGAACTGGATAGCGCCGACGCGGTGACAATGTTACAAGCCATATCACCTGATCGTTCAAGGCATATGGTGCTAGTCAGAAAGATTCAGGAGATTACGAAGGATGATAGGGAGATCTTCGTCGTTAAGATTAGTCGTTCTCAGAATAAAATTAGTCACTATCTTTTTGCTACCTATGGACGATGCACTTCTCGCACTGTGGTGTGGTTAGGAGGTGGTACTGATAAAGTTGTTAATCTTTGTAAGAATGATGCACCACCTTAAATAATAAAAGATCTCCTGCCCCGTAAAAAAAGAAGACGCCGTGTTTGCACGTGGGAGTACGACACACATACAACTAACACTACCCACGCATAAAAAAAAGTACTACGCTCATGCAGCTGCCAGCTGACAGCACGCAAGATGCGCGCGCCACCATGTCCCGCCACCGACCCGCCCCCGCCACATCGGTGGCATGTAGGTGGGCAATATAAAACGGATCGGAGCGGCCTCCCTATCCACGGCAAACCGGTGACGCCGGTGTGGTGCCGAGTCCCGGGGGACGGGGGGCACACGCGCGCGCGCTGCCCCCGATCGAAAACCACATGACATGATACCAACCACACACACTCCAGCGGTGACGTACTCGAGCCAACAAAGGTGATGAACGCTTAAGCTAATTTAACCAAAGTGCACGTACTTGAGATAGATACTTAGGACTAAACTAACTCAAGTGGCCGCGCCTTACGAGGTGTGCGCCTGCTCTGCTCTGCTCTCTGTTCGTGCACGGCGCCACCATGGTTGGAAAGGGGCCGGAAACTGAGAGGCGAGCGTGTCCTGCTCAGTGTGCAATCATGGCGTGGTCACCTACGTTTCGCGGCCGGATTGGCCTCCCGGTGCCGTCAGAGGGAACAATGTGGTATTTTATGCTTCCGCCTTGAGGGAGAGAGAGGAGCATGGATCGATCAAAGGCTCGCTTGCAAAGTACACCATTCAACTTGCTCGAATCATCAGCTTTCTCGCATGTACCACTCCATTAAGCATATTTGCACTGACGATCTGCAAAGTGCATAAGTGCCCTACTCTAACTCTAGTCCAGCATAACTGACTGACCTGGTCGATCGAACAGGTTCTAAAGCAAAGCAAAGCTAATGTAGCGCGGCATACTGTAGTAGTACTCTAGTATGTACTAGTACTAGCTAGACCATCGATCACTGACTCATATGATTGGTTCATAACATGGTACCATCTACTTTTTTTTTTTGACCCTCATAAATGCCACATGTGTGGTACGAACACAGAGTTAGATGCACAAAACGTCATAGTTCTCGAAAGACCATCATTTTACAAAATATGACGCTTTACACCGAATCAAAAAATTGACCGTGATAAAAAACACTAATTGTAACTGCTAAGTGATTTGATGACGTCACTAATTGGTTAGACCCACCCGTTGGGCTGAGTCTCCTGGGATCTCGACAACAGCTTTCCGCCGGCCATGGCCGCCGCCTCCGCGTGTTGCATGTGCCGCCTCACCGTCTCCCCCTGCTCTCCTCCTCGTCGGCCCCTGCTACCTCCCCGTCGACTTTCCTCCTGCCTAGCCGACGCCGGGTCGAGGTGGTGCTCCACGAGCAGCTCGGGCTCCCATCATGGATCATAATCGGGAGAGGGAAGAGTCGCAGGTCTTCAAGGAAATCCTCTCCCTGACCTTGCCGGAGACGACTACCAAGCCGGAGGAGCCACCTTCCAGGAACACCTGCTTGTGGCGACGCCCCGCTCGTCCGTCTCCTAGGCTCCACCCGCTGCCTTTGCCCCCGTGCCCACCTCACTGCCGAGGTCCAGACCCTCCACCATCAGGTCTCTGTCGAGCGCCATGCCGACGCGACACACTGCTACCTCGACATGGTCGGCAAGGCTCCAACGAGGACCAGCTAGATTGACTTGTTGCAACCGGCCGCGCGCCCCGGGTACATGACAAGAGGAGGAGCACGTCGGATGGGTCGTCCTCTTCAGATGCGCACACGACGCCGGTGTAGGCGCACGGAGCAGACGCGCCATTGTCCCAACATGTTCTCCTCTTGGCCCCCTCCATGGCGTGGATCCAGAACCATGCTAGCGGCTGTGCCGGATCTGGCTGCCGCCTGACCTGTTGTTGCTCGACTAGGGAGAGGAGGAGGAAGGGGACGTGGTGGGGGGTTTGACGGCGGGGAGGGGAGGGTGGGTGTAGCCCGGCAGCGAGGTCCGCTGGTGGCGGCTGCTGCGTGGGAATCGGGAGACGAGGGAGAGGAAAAAAGGTTAGTGGAGGAGGAGGAAGAAGACAGTGTCTACGTGACAATTTTGTTGCCTACGTGGAGTTCTTTTCATGCCAACTCAGCCTGATGAGTGGACCTGATTGATTAGTGACGTCATCAAAGCACTTAGCATCTACCGTTAGTGTTTTTTATCACTGTCAATTTTTATGTTCCGTGCAAAATGTCGCGTTTTGTAAAGTGTTGGTTTTTCAAGAGCTATGACGTTAAAATGGTGGTTACATGCATTTAACTCCACGAACATATGACAACTCCGACGAGGATGACAACTTTAGTTGTCAAACATGACAACTTTTTGTTTGAATTGCAAGTTTTATATTTTGTGGTTTGTTTTCCTTTTCGGATGACAATTTTAATTGTAAAAACCCAGAGTTAAACACCCCCCCTCCTTGTAGAGAGCATTAGGCATGTCCAATGCATAGCCTCAGGGTGATGCCACATATGTCATGTAGGTTCGGATGTCAGAAAAAGTAGGTTCGGATGAGAAAGCGTGATCCTTTGCAGGAGGCGGGTGCTTGGAGAGAAAAAGTATGGTCCGGTGTAAAAAGCTGAAAAAGTTAGATTGAAAAGTAAAGATGCATGTATACTAGAATCTTTATTTTTTATTCTTTGATGATGCCCATTAAGGGCATGTCCAATGCATAGCCTCAGGATGATGCCCCATATGCCATGTAGGTTCGGATGTCACAAAAATAGGTTCGGATGAGGAAACGGGATCCTTTGCAGGAGGCGGATGCTTGGAGAGTAAAAGTGTGGTCCGATGTAAAAAAGCTGAAAAAGTTAGATTGAAAAGTAAAGATGCATAGAATCTTTATTTTTTATTTTTTGATGATGCCCACTAATAGTAGCTTGCATTGGAAAGAAAATAATCAATGTAAATGCCTCAACCTATTTTTCATCATGAGACATATGCATCAATATGCTACCATTATACATGTCCTAATAGTAGCTTGCATTGGGAAGAAAATAATCAATGTAAATGCCTCAACTTATTTTCATCATGAGACATATGCATCCATATGCTATCATTATAGCTGCCCTTAACACTCTGTAGTTGATCAATGTCCGCTTGACCGATCGGAGTAGATTTCGTAAATCTGACGTTGTTCTCGAGTGCGAGAGGCCCCATCCATCGGCGCAGCCATTCATACGCTCTCCGGCGACCAATCAAACTACTCCAATTGTTGAGCTAATACACGGTCGTGACAAGGAGAGCAAACTATGTGATGCGGATGCGTTCGATGACATCGACGTCCGACGAGACAGCCCGATCCCCGCAGCGCACGGAAGCAGCAGAAAGCTGTACCGAAACGGGCTGGCATGGCATTGGCAGGCACCGACCGGACGAAGCAGACGACGGTGCCGTGCTTTCGAGTCATGTACGCACCGTTTTGTGGTTTGCATGCACGTCACGACGAGCAGCCGCACTGTGCCGGCAACAGTGCGGGCGGTGCGCTGCCGCCACCGGCGACGGTGAGCCTCTCCTTTCCTCCTTTTGTCGCCTCGCGGAACAGTCGGCTCACGGCCCTGCTCTGCAGGTCGGCCATTTGACAAGCCACGTGATCCCGACCTCGAGGTGCGCACTCGCCACCACGTCTCCGAACCAAAAGTGACCGCCTACCCGCCCGCCCGCCCGCCGGCCGACCCCTCGCGCCGCCGGGGAATTCGTCGCGACTTGGCATCCCGCCACCGCGCGCGCCACGTCGAATGAATCGCCGGAGATTGGATGGCCGGGTAGGTGAACCGGACCCGCCGTTCTGCTGGGTTCGTGACGTGAACGCGCGGCAGGGGTTGGTTGGGCTTTGGCGGGTGCCTAGCTGCTGGCACCGGCGCCGATACCGTGGTGACCAGCGACGACGTCGGCGTATCCTCGGCGGAGGAAGCAACTCGCAGGCGCCGACGACGCGCCGGTTCCTTTACGTCCCACGCCACCCCCACCGTCCGTCCACTCGCCCGCGATCGCCGGGGAGCACGATTCGAGTCGTGGCGATCGACCGGCGTGGCAAACAGAAGAAAAAGCCCAGCAAAAGTTTGTGTGCCCTTCTAATCGATTTGCATACCGTATGAATCGTGCGTGTCTACTCAAACGAGAAGCGAGCACCATGACCGCACCTAGTTTATTTTTTGTCCTTCACCTGCGTTGGGTGCTTCGTTTTCACTCACCGTCGATCGCCGTCGGCGTCATCGCCACTGCAGCACGGTTTGGAAGCATCGGCCGTTCTAATAACAATATTCGCAGGACAGCGATCGATTTCTCCAATTTTAGAGGGAGCATTTTTGTTGCTTTGCGCTCCACCATCGCTCAAGCAAGCAAAGCAACTTGCTTCGCACTCCATTGAAGCAGGGGATCGGAGGTACTCACATTACTTAGATGGCAGCGAGATCTACTGGATACAGTACGTTTTTATCGCTGACACAAGCATCAGATCCTGCAAATGTTGCACTACGCCAAAGTGCTGCAAGCGCAGCATAGTCTAATCGAGCGGCTGTCCCAGGGTTTACCAAAAGAACTGCAAATTGGGATCCCATCTGAATTTAGCAGCTGGGCTCTGATCAAGCGCCACCAGATTTAGTAAGCCACTAGTAGGTCAGGTACCTACCTGTGAGATTCTCCTAATATGTTGTTGTTTCATGCAGGCAGATGCAGGACAGATCGATGGGCAGATCTTGATCCAGCCAAGTGCCAAATAATTTGCAGAGCATGTGGCTTAGTCAAGGTCAATAATAAAAACGGTTAGCATCATCATCCCACATGTCAGTGTCACGGTGCACACACAGCCTGAAAACTGGAGCACCATGTGATGAGTGATCGATTGATCAATCAGTTGCCAAGGTTAATGGTGAAATTCCTGCTGGAGTGGTAAAAAAATGGCTTTTGTGGAAATATCTACTCTGTCAAGATTCTACGGAACACAAACCACACTTTAAAAGTTCAACAAGGGCACAGACTTTCAGACAACTTGGTGAGCTTAAGTTCTTGATTCATTTGGAAAAATTTAACAGTAGCAGCTCCAAATCTCATGACCTAATTCTTCAGCAGGATACAAAATATCCCGCCGTCTGCTCGACACACCTGAGAACAGGTGCGCCGAAGCCACCTGCAAGCTTTCACCTAGCCCCAGTTCCAATCTCTACATCCCCTTCCATTAATCCTGGCTCACAACCTGAGCCACCAATATACACAATAACACGACATATAGGATATATATATCATGCACATATGCTGACAGAAACTAATTGACGTGTTTGGTTCCCTACTAGTAGAGGGTGCCAACGGTTTTCTGTTCTTTTGCTCCGTCGATGCTAGGCGGCGGCCACGGTGCCGCTGGTGCCGTCGGAGCCGCCGGTGCCGGTCGCCGGAAAGCATTTCTTGTCCTTGAGCTCGTCCAAGTTCATCTGCTGCTGCCTGCATTCCAGGCTGCAGAAGGCCACTTCGCCCCTGTACGATGAAATAAGAAATATTGAGGACAGTGACCATTGGTTGTAGATGGCATGTTCCATCAATTAATCGGAAATATGCCTGTCAGGACAAGAAACGCAGATCTGTGGTCTGTGAGTGAGTCGTATTATTGGAGGTGGGAGGAGACCCACTCAACATCCTATGAATGATGCAGAGGTTGTTACAGAATGCACAGCTGGATGAAAGGGAAACAAGTTATTGTTTTTTGAGTGTTTTCTGTCATCACACAATTTGATTCCTTTGTCCCCTCCAAAGGAGGGGAGAAATCAGAAATGCAACAACCAAAAGCAACCGATTCTTTTATTGCATTTGATTGTTGTTCTTCCAAAAACAGGAGGCCATCAGATCAAGCCAGTGTTGGTTTCATCAGCCAAATTAAAGCCCCATGTACCAAAACGATTTCACCAAAAACAGGGCCGGAACAAGAAGCGCAAGATCGAACCATCAACCTCAAATCCCAAAGATCAGCGCAAACAAATCGAATCTGCTAAAACAAAGCTAAACTGCCTCAGGAAAAAAAGTTCGATCTTCACGTCTCATAGCAGACAAACGATTATGCATGATTTGACGGAAGAGAATGAAGTCAGAGGAAAAAAGCACGGCGGGTCCAAGGCTTACATGTATATGAAGGTGTCGCGGCCGGGGCCGAGGCGGCGGCAGCAGAGGCCGCAGGCCTTGAGGAAGGCGGCCGTCTCCACGGCGGCGTTGAAGTCCCCGGAGTGGCGCCTCTGGAAGGCGGCCGAGGCGGCGCCCCACTCCTTCTGCGCCGGCGCCGCGGAGGCCCCCCTGGCCGCCCGCGTGGGCTGGCGCCCGGCCTCCTCCTCCGGCGGCACCGCGAAGCCCGACATGCTCGTGGTCCGCCGCATCGAGCTGCTGTTCCTGTGCCTCTTCCCCAGCGTCGTCATCTCTCCCCCTCCCTCTTGCCCTCGCCTAGGTTCTGCCGGCCGTACGGGCGGACGGAGTCGGGGAGGGGAGGAGGGCCGGACCGGGCTGAGAGGGAGTGGGAGACGGCGAGTGGCGTGGGAGGGCGAGGGGGCGAGGCTGTGTCTGGCGAGGGAGGGAGGGCGGGGGTAGTTAAGGAGGGGCGGCGGGGTGGGAGGGAATCGGGGGATCTGGGCCGTCCATCGGAATCTGCCTGCGGGGATACTTTTCCCTCCCTCCCTCTCCGCTGCTCTCACCCTCCTCGTCAGCGATGCGATTCTGACTTCATGGCCGCGCTCCGCATCGGCGTTTCTCTCTCCGAATTTAACAGCTGCGAACGGAACCTTTCCGGTTTTTTTTTCTTTTCTTCCGGCGGCGTCTGGCTACGCGCACACGGAGGCCGGTCTGTGGCTGCTTTTTCCTGGATTGTGTTGCACACTTGCACTCGCTGTCCCTTTTTACCGCTCTCTCTGTAGCATCAGCCGTCTTTCTCCTCCTCCGCTGTTCACTATGAAACCACATTTTCCCTCTCGGTCACGGGTGGATATCTGGTGCTATCCGGCCAACTTCAGCGCACGATCCTATCCTGTTCGGATGCGTCTGTATGAGACAAAACGGACATATAAGACGGCCCAGCATGCGGACGTAAACGTACTTTTGTCCGTTTTCTGTCTGTTTTAAACTCATCCACAGCCCAAGTTTGAGCCGTCTTTGGGGTGAAACGGACAGCGCGCACATAGACTGCACATGCGCGCTTGTCCTCCCGTGGCCTGCCCGTCGGTGGCACATGCCTCCCTTTTTCTATCCCTACCCCATCCCCACCCACCGAGCCCTCCAGTCGCACCCCCCGCCATTCTCGTCCCTCGCCGCCGCCACCGCTACCATTTGCTGTTGTGCAGCTCGGACGCGTGCTCGCCCCAAACCTTGTCGCAGGCCCCGTTCCCTCGACGCCCCGAGCTACCCAACCACGACAACCTGATTTGCGCTCTCGGCGGTCGGATTTGGAGCGGATCCGGCCGGACTTGGACTCGCCTAGCTGCGGGGAGGCCACGCCGTGCCATGGACTGGTCGGGCACCGGGCCAGGACCTCCCGGCAAGGCCGCAATGCCGCATGCATGTATTGACTCCTCCTCTAGTCGTTCGGATCTACGGCGGCGGCGGTTCGCAGGCAGATACAAGAACGGCGGGAGGCCGTGGTCGGTGCTGGCCCAAAGGCTCGTCAACACACCGTTGCCACTTATTAAGTGTGACGACGGCCCAAGGAAAGTCCAGTGCCACATGTCTACAACGCGGAACATCTCGGATGGGTTTTCATCAAGTGCCCAAACGATGGGGAGGTATGTGCTAGTTTAGCATCGTTTGTGCTCTCGGATTTGACTACTTGTGCTAACTTAATTTTGTTGTTGTGTAGAATGAATGCGACTTTTGGTACTGGGAAGAAGAATACATCAATATTTTGATAGAATGCAAATTAGTATATGTTCATGCACTTTTAGCTACAATAGAGGCTAGAAATAAGACTAGTGCACTTTGTTGCTACAATAGATGCTAGAGATGAAAGTAGATGCGAGGAAGCAACGTCAACTTCTTTAGACACGGAGAAGATAGAAGCATGTAAGATCGAGCCTCCACAGATCAACAACGAATGCATCGAGAAGACACTAATCCAACTTACGGGAGCAGTTATGCAAGTTGGATTTATTTTAAAATGTCTTCTTGTGGTTCTTGTTTTCTTTGGTCTTGCTATTCTAGTCAAGATTTGATGATGTACTACCATGTATCAAAAATCAATGATAAAAATAAAAAGATATGTGCTTGAAAAAAATGTATGCGGACGGGATGTGGTCGAAATGTGGCCATGCGTTGGGCGCACGACCGACGTATCCCAGAAAAGCCCCCGCACGACCCCATTGCCCGCCCCAAACGGACAGAATCCGGACAAAACGGACGTCCGGATGGGGTCGTGCGCTGGAGTTGGCCTTAGGTGCTATATTGCTCGAGTGTCCCAAAACTTCAAATTTGAAGTTTCGGGTAAGGATGGTTTCTTTTGGAGATGTTCACAAGATAAGTGTGTACAAACCCTAAGAATTTCGAGTCCAAATTTGTAATACGCAAAGAAGACACAACAAAAATGGTACTCCTTTCGACCCATATTAATTGACGCTGATTTAATGCAAATTTGTACTTCAACATAAATTATTTGGATCGGAGAAAGAATTATCCATACATGATTTTGTTTCGTATCTATATGCGTATTTCGAGTTTGAAGTTGAAAGTTTTAGGAGCAGTACACACTTACCTCGTAAATAACACAATTATTAAAAAAAACTTTCGAATTTAGTATGTTTTATGACATTGGAGCATGGTAGCACCTAAGACGTGGTACCTGTCGGTGTAAAAACCGGCATATCTTGGGTAGGGGGTCCTGAACTGTGAGATTAGAATCGATGGTAACAGGAGACGAAGGGGACACAGATTTACCCAGGTTCGGGCCCTCCTATGGAGGTAATAACCTACGTCCTGCTTGGTTGTATTGATGATATGGGGGTTACAGAGTTGATCTACCTCAAGATCGAATAGGTAAACCTAGATGAGTTTGTTCTGTATCTACAACCTAAAACCCTCCGGCTTATATAGACGCCGAGGGTACCTAGGGTTTACACATGGTCGGTTACATGCCGAAGAGATAAACATGCCTATCTATGGTCGACGACTTGGAGGATATGTGACGGCTCCTTGAGGCCTCCATCTTGGCAACGATGACCCTGATCATTCAATGCTCACCTTGCGGCCCATATAGTTCGGCCATAAGCAATAGGTCGTCTATCTAAGGACCCCCTAATCCAGGACTCCCTCAGTAGCCCCCGGACTAGCCTTCAACGTTGATACATATCTGGTTGATCTCCTCATGTCTATATCTTTGGCTTCCGAGGCGAGTCCCTAACTCCTGCTTGTTCGGCAACCGACCAGTCTTCGGCAAAATCCCAAGCGTCGGGAACGTAGGTCCATTATAATAACCACCCGTATTCCTCGATTTTCGTGTGTCATGGGGAGGCAAGTGGTCAATGATTTTTTACAATCTTACCCCTCCACAATAGAGGTATCAATCAAACAAAATCGTGGTTCAAACCACATACTCTTCCTCCCCATCGGAAAAAGCTCCAAACGGAAAACCCACGAAAGACATGGCCAACGCCCCCAGCTCCTCCGCACGCCCCTATGGTTCACGTCCGGGGGACTGGACTAGCTGCTCCGTAGAACTCCTGTGGATCTGTGATCTAGAGACCCAAGGGTATCTCCCTCCTTCAGATCTGGCGGTAACCCGTGCAGGCTTGATTTCCTATAACAACGAAGCTTTCACTGAGCGTTTCCCCAATCCTCACAGGGGGAAACGTGTATGCTTCATCCCCTTTCTCCTGCGACGCCTCGGGTTTCCCATCCACCCGTTTCTAAGGGGACTGCTAAAATTCCATGGGATTCAACTCCACCACCTTACCCCGGGGTCCATCTTGCACATCTCAGGCTTCGTTGCCCTCTGCGAGATGTTCTTAGGCTGCGAGGCACATTTCAGATTGTGGAGAAAATATTTCTGTCTCGTCCCCCGAACTTGGGACAAGACAATTTTGGAGGTCGGCGGAGCCGAAGTGTGCCGTATAGCGGGGACGGGGTATCCGGTGGGCACTCCAAATGAATCCAAAGAGTGCACTTCCGAATGGTTTTATATTGAAGATGTCCCCCTGTTCGAGCCAGCTCGGACAGGTCTACCCGAATACTCCAACGCCCCCTTGAAGAAAAGATACAACTGGCCACCGAGGAGTCCATCTCACGAGCAAAGCATCGAAGTGCAACGCCTGGCGGCTCAGGTGCGGATGCTTGTCTACCATAAACTGACCATGATCGATGTCATGGCCACTGCCATCTCCCGGTGCATGCAACCCCTCCAACAGAGGGTGCACCCTTGTGGCGCTATAATGGGACAAGCGACACCACACGTTCCCGAATACTAGGGCCTGTCAACCAGGTGGCGTTGGCCACCGCCCTTGCCGACCTGTATAAAGGGGAGCAAGAGGACTTTATTCAGCGGGCGACCAAGGAAGGATACTCAACCCACAATCCCATCGAATGGGTAAGCCCTTTTTCCTTTACGAACATAGTTCTGAGTTTTCATTCCGTACTTCATTTGACCAAAGTCTTGCGTGAATAGGAATGGAGGAGCTTCATCGAGACAGTCAACTGTCCGGCTCCTTAGCCTGAAAGCTACGCACACGATGATGATCCGGGTTTCCACGAGGACCCAGATCTTCTAATTGATTTTGAAGACGGAGTCTATTATCAGGTTAGCCTCAACCAATCCGCGATGGATATCATAGTCGATTACCCTGGGCCGTTCTCCATTCCTGCCACGAATAAGAAGAAGAGCTCGTCCCGCAAGAGGCAAGCTACCAACAACGCCCCAAAAGCACCGACTCCGAATCCCAAGCATTGTCAATCTGCGCGTCATGTGCCGGCAACCGAGACCGTGGCCGAATCGAAAGTCAACAGGGATCCTATCAAAGAGCCGGCCGCGAGGACGAATCAGCCTGCCCGCTCAACCCAAAGGTACGTTGTTCAGTTATCCATTGATTATCGTAATCAACAGAGCCTTACGGTAATTTATTTCATTGGAATACTTAGGCGAAATGCCCAGTCTTATACTGTCGAAGAGGTTGTCAGGGTGTCCGGTGAACCCCAAAATTGCAAAGCCGCAGCTCATGCCGGTCCAGCTATAGGAGCCCCCATGCCCAATCCAGTACCTGTCGATTCTGGTGTTGGTGTATTCGTTACCAAATTGGAAGTGGGAAGTGCCATAAATCATCGGCGACAATGGGAGGCTATGCGACACCCAATATTTTCCGAACAAGAGTTCGACGCCCTTCACTCGGTGGATGCGCACATTGGTGCTGCCCGAGCCGGGTTCGGCGAAGCTATGAAGTTGATATCGGCCAGCATGCAGGTAAGTGATCAGTTTTTGTAGAGTGCGAATACTCATGTAAACCTATTAGCCCGCAAACCTTAAGTTGGTTTGGAACAACCGAATTAAGGGTCTGTAACACTATTGTGCCGTAGGCTTCGAAGCAACAGAATGTCCAACTGGCCAAGGAGCTAAAGGAGAGCCAATCACAGGTTCAAGGTGTGAAGGCGGAGCTAGAGCAAGTAAAGAGCTTCACCCGGGAGGCCCATGGTAAGTATACCGGTGCTGTTAATTTCTAGTGAATGTCCATGCTGACGCAAAGATTCTATTTAGCAGCCGAATCCATAGGGCATATGCAAAGAGAGATAGACAAAGCACGAGAAGCTCAGCGGTACGCCGAGTCCCAGCACGAGGCTGGGTGTGGTGTTATGAAACGTCTCCAAGTGGAGAAGAATAAACATGCCGAAGAAATTGAGAGTTTAAAGGCTCAGTTGGCCCAGGCCCAAGAAGAAAATTAGAAACTTCAGAGAGGCATGTTCGGTAAGCATGATCCGAACATTAGGAAGTATTTCATATATAGGAAGTATGATAAGAATTTCTTTACCTCTTGTATAGGACTTCTGTCTGGGCAACCTGAAGAAGAGTTCAGATCCTTGTGGTGGAACTTGCTAAAGGAGTTGTCCGCCCTCCATGAGCATGCTCGGAAAGCAATGAAAGGCATAGCAAAAGCACTATGGCCTGTCGAACAGCCATCGTATGGTATGTTCGAACTGACCGATAGATTCAAGGGAGCTCGAAGCAGGTTCGAGCTGTGGAAGACATTGGCTTGCCGAGCGGGAGCATGGGAGGCGTGGGCAACGATAAAGACCCGCCAAACCGGACTTGACCCCAAGCGGATGGCTTGGGTTGGTCCCGTGGGATTGGATGGTCAAGAAGTGCCCCTCCACCTGGTGTATGACCAAGTGATGCCTGCCGCCCGCCTTTCACAGGAAGACTGCTTCCTAGACACCATAATCGATAACTTAGATCGGCGGCCGAATATGTAATTTTACATACTTTCGTACGAACAATCTGTGTTGTAAACTTTGTCTTAACCGGCCATCGTCTTCTCCCTCCCGTGCGAATAGCACGGGAGTGTCCTTCGCAATTTGTTATTCCAAAAGAGCGAATTGTATTTGGGGGACCAGGCACTCCGGCCATATGGTACGAACAGACAGAAAACACACAGAGAGATATGTTATATTACTGCTTAGCGTAAGAAACATCTTCCAAATAAAACAATACCTTTATCGATACCTTTCTTCGGGCCCCTACGAAGATCGTAGGTAAAGGTCCGCATACTGCTAGGATGCGGCTAAGGGTGCTTTTGGAAGAAAAAAACGAACCAAAACAATGGCGATAACATCCATAGCCGTATTAAGTGCTTCCATCACGGCTGATCAATTGTCTACATAAGATAGCTAGCTTTCGACTTCACCCATCTGAGGTACGTATCCATATGACCTGGTCATAACAATCGTAGAGGTGCTCCCTTTACCCTCTAGCCGAACAATCGGGAACGTAGAGGGTAAACACAGGAGCGAGGCAACCTGGCTTGGCAAAGTCTTAGTTCGAATTGATGCATATGATGGCTTAAGCGTGACAAAGAAAACGTGTGTACGCGATAAGTGTGAGTAAATACTTATAATATAGAAACGTTGGCTTCGAGAAGAAGCCCCCAGATGTTGTGTTTGGATTTAACACTTCATAGTGTGTGCCGATAGCCATAGTACAAGATCTGTTTGACTGAACGAAGAAGAAATCAATCCTATCAAAAGGCAAAGTGGGAAGGGAAGAAAAAGGAAAAAGGAAAGACAAGAAAAAAGAGAAATATCGGAGAATTGGACGACACCGGTTTATCCGTAGAAGCGTCGAAGACGAGCTGCGTTCCATGGGTTTGGTTCAAGGCGATTCTCCGATGGGCGCCGAAGACGACAGGCTCCTCCCGCGAGTACTTCGTCAATGATGAAGGGCCCCTCCCATTTGGGGTTGAGTTTATGCTTCTGCTTCTCCGGGAGCCGTAGGACCAGTTCGCCTACGTTGTATGCTTTTGCCCTGACCTCCCTACTCTGGTAGCGTCATGCTTGCTGCTGGTAAAACATAGATCGAGCCCATGCTATGTCGTGCTCTCCCTCTAAGGAGTCTAGGTCGTCCTGCCGATCTAACTCGGCCTCCTTTTCTTTGTACATGCGGACTCTTGGTGCGTCATGAATAATGTCACAGGTGAGGACTACCTCAGCCCCATGGACCATGAAGAACGGCGTGTAACCGGTCGATCTATTCAGGGTGGTGCGTAGGCCCCATAAAACGGAGTCGAGGTCCTCCACCCGATGGCAGTCGGACTCATGAAGAGATCAGACCAAACGTGGCTTAATGCCGCTCATAATGAGACCATTTGCTCGTTCGACTTGTCCATTGGTGTCAGGATGATAGACTGATGCATAATCTACCTTAATGCCCATTTTAGCGCACCAGTCCTTGACCTCTTGGGCCGTGAAATTGGATCCATTATCCATTATTATACTGTGCGGGACACCGTAACGGTGTACCATGCCGGAGATGAAGTCGATCACTAGCCTGGACTTGGCTGATTTTATGGGTTTTGCCTCTATCCATTTAGTGAACTTATCGACCATGACCAGCATGTATTTGTTCTGCTTGGTCCCTCCTTTAAGAGGTCCGACCATGTCCAGCCCCTAGACCGCAAAAGGCTAAGTGATCGGAATAGTCCGAAGAGTTGTTGGGGGCATGTGACTTTGATTTGCGAAGAGTTGACATCCTACGCAACATTTGACAAGTGACTCGGCGTCCGTCCGAGCTGTAGGCCAATAGAAGCCGGCTTGGAAGGCCTTGCTAACCAAGGCTCTTGCCGCGGTGTGGTGGCCACCCATGCCTGCATGAACTTCGGCTAGGAGCTCCTGTCCTTCTTCCTTGGATATGCTTTTCTTGTATAGCTCACCCTCGTGTACTTTGTAGGCTTTGGATCGCGAGACTATGCACTGTGCCTCTGTCTGGTCTTCGAAGAGTTCCATGCGGAGAAGGTAAGCGAGGAAGGGCTTTGTCCACGGCATGATTACCGCCATTACCTCATGAGCCAAAGGCGTTTCATCCATGACGGAGCCGCTGATGATTTGATCGCCGGGTTCGTTTATAGGGGGAACAACCTCATACGCCGTATTTAGACCGACACCCTTGTCCTCGTCATGCCACACCACAGATGGTTTGAAGAGACGCTCCACAAAGGTGTTTTTTCGGGACAGGATCGCATTTGGCTCCCATACGAGCCAATACATTGACGGCTTGGTTGTTGTCGCGAGCAACGTGGTGAAATTCCAACCCTTCGAACCGAGCAGATATTTTTAGGACGTCATTTCTATATGCCACCATCTTCGGGTTTTTGGCGTAGAATTCGCCATTAATTTGGGAGATGGCCAAATTGGAGTCTCCTCGTACCTCTAGCCGTCGTATGCCCATTGATACTGCCATCCGAAGACCATGAAGGAGAGCTTCGTATTCGGCTGTGTTCTTAGAGTCGGCACACATGATTTGCAACATGTATCGCACGTTGTCGCCTGTGGGAGATGTGAGGATAACTCCAGCCCCTAGTCTGGCCAAGTTTTGGATCCATCGAAGTACATTGTCCAATGGGAGTATGCGCTGTATTCCTTGGGGAGCTCGACCTCTGTCCATTCAGCTAGGAAATCTTCCAATACCTGAGATTTGATGGCACGGCATGGCTTATAGGTTATTTCAAAGGGAAGGAGCTCAATGGCCCACTTGGCTATGCAGCCGGTGGCGTCCCAATTGTTGATTATATCGTTCAGCGGGACTTCGGATGCCATTGTTACAACCCACTCTTAGAAGTAGTGTTTAAGTTTCCTTGATGCCATAAACACTGTGTAGGCTATCTTTTGGTTGTGCGGATATCTAGACTTGCACTGCGTTAGCACTTTTGACACGTAGTAGACTAGTTTCTGAGTCCGAAATTTGTGTCCTTCCTCATCTCGTTCGACGGCGGGCACCGCGCTGACCACTTGATTGGTGGCCGATATGTATAACAACATGGGCTCACCGGCGCCTGGTGCTGTGAGTATGGGATTGGTTGCGAGTAGTGCTTTAATTGCTTCTAGCGCAGCCGCTGCTTCGTCGGTCCACTCGAAGTTTTTCTTCCGTTTCAACAACTTATAGAGCGGTAAAGCTTTCTCTTCTAGGCGGGAGATAAAGCGGCTAAACGCCGCTATGCACCTAGCTAGCCTATGGACATGCTTCAGCTCTGTAGGAATTGCAAGTTCCTATAGGGCGCGGATCTTAGCTGGACTCGCTTCTATTCCTCTATGGGAGACAATGAATCCAAGCAGCTTACCAGAAGGAACTCTGAATACACATTTTTCCGGATTTAGTCGTATCTCATACTCGCGTAGACTAGCAAAGGTTTGCCATAGGTCGTTAATTAGTTGGCTGACGTGTTTGGTCTTAACTACCACGTTGTCCACGTACACCTCGACTATCTTACCGACCTGAGTCACGAGACACGTCTGGATCATGCACTAGTATGTGGCCCCAACATTTTTTAGCCCGAAAGGCATCATGTTGAAGCAGAATGGCCTGTAGGGGGTGATGAATGCGATTGCCGCTTGATCGGATTCCTTCATTTTAATCTGATGGTATCTGGAGTAAGCATCGAGGAAACACAACGAATCGTGTCCGGCTATGGCGTCGATGATCTGGTTTATGCGTGGTAAGGGGAAAGGGTCCTTAGGGCAGGCCTTGTTGAGGTCTTTGAAATCGACACACAACCGCCAGGACTTGTCTTTCTTTGGTACCATCACCAGGTTTGCCAACCATTTGGGGTGCTTGATCTCCCGAATAAAACGAGCCTCTAACAGTTTAGCTAATTCTTCCCCCATAGCTTGTTGTTTGGGTTCGGAGAAGCGATGTAGAGTCTGTTTAACGGGCTTAAAGTCTGCTATAATGTTCAGACTGTGTTCGGCAAGCCGTCGTGGGATTCCAGGCATATCGGAAGGATGCCAGGCAAAAATGTCCCAATTTTCTCTAAGAAAATTCCACAGTGCCTCATCCATAAGGGGATTGAGCTGAGCTCCAATGGATGCTATCTTATTGGGGTTCGTCGGATGTACTTGAAACTTGACGATTTCCTCTATGGGTTTGAAGGACGTGGACTTGGGCCTTTTGCTAAGGATCACATCATCCTTGTTAACTGTGATCGTAGTGCGGTCAGTTCTTCTGCAGTGAAAGTCTCCGCTAATGCCTTGAGGGCGAGTGCTGCCGTTTTGTTTTCGGCCCAAAGGGCTATGTTCGGATCACTGGACATCGTGATCACTCCATATGGTCCTGGCATTTTAAGTTTCATGTACCTGTAATGGGGTATAGCCTGGAACTTTGTGAAGGCGTCCCTTCCCAATAGGGCATGATAGCCACTTGGGAAGGGTACGATGTGGAAGAGAAGTTCTTCAGATCGGTAGTTTTCGGGCGTGCCGAACACTACATCCAGGACGATACGTCCGGAACAGCACGCCTCTTTCCCTAGAATGATTCCCCAGAAGGTTGTGTTGCTATGTTCGATGCAAGATTGGTCAAATTGCATTTTCCAAGGTGCCTTCATATATTAGGTTTAACCCATTACCGCCATCCATTAGCACCTTGTTTAGCCTGTATCCATCAATAATGGGGCTCAAGACTAGTGCGGTCGGTGAATGACCGGTAAGAATGGCTGGCTGGTCAGTATCTCCAAAGGTAATCGGTATGTCTGCCCATGCGCTAGTTGCTGCCACATGGTAGACCTGTTCAAGCTCTCTAAGAGCCCTTTTCCTCCTGTTCCTTGAGGGGAACGTTTCATAGCCTGTCAAGACTTTGGCATTGTGTTCGGGCAACGATGGGGATCACACATTCGACGGAGGTGTTTCAAGGATAACCTCACCTCTCTTTGCCACTTGCCTGATGACCCAACAAGCTTTAAGGCTGTGAGTTGGGCTTGTATTTAGCAACACAAAATGTATAGGGCAAGGTTTATCCAATAGTCCGTCAAGGACAGTGTCGACCCCTGAAGGAGGCCTATTTCTTTTTTCGGCGGCTTCATATCTTGCTGGCTGCTTTGGAGGTATCCGCTTTTTCTGATCTCTGCCAGGGTGCCTAGTCAAAGATGGATCTGAAAACAACCGTTCAGATTGCCAAGCGCTTTCCATGGCACAGTATTTCTGTACCAAATCGGATAACTCCGAAAAGTCGCGAATGTGCCTGCGAGACAGGGCGTTAAGAATCCCTTTATCATGGCAATTGCGAATGAAAATTGCCATTATCTCTTGGTAACTAAGACCTTTTTCTCTACTTCTAGCGTGTAGGAGTCTGGCCCAAAAGTGATGGACTGACTCTATCCATAATTGCTTGATATCCCAAAAGTCCGAGGACACGAATTTTGGTGCGATACCGGGATGATCGTCTTGGGTGTTGGGTGGGAAAAAATCCGATTCCACGCCACATTGAGTGTTCGGAATTACAGATTCCGAATCATGTGGTAGGTCCCGAGCCGATGACGATCTGGCTCGAGGGTGATTTCCGGCATCTGATTCGCTGATGAAGTCTCGGTGATCAAAGACTGGGGTGTACACTGTCTTTAGTTCCGGTTGTCGAGATGAATCCTTGGCCGCCCACTCGATGGTAGCGACAAGGTGGGTGACCGGAGGGACATGAACCTCCTTGTTATCAGGCCTGATCCCGAGCCGGTCATAGACTAGAACCTGGTCATCCGACATACGCATGGCTCTGATCCGATCGAACAACTCGTTTAAGAATGAGGCGATGGTAGGATGCGTGTCGCTGAGGCGAGTAGATTCTATGAGCGGTGGACGGTTCCGTAGCCACGACAAAGCGTATCCGTGTTCCATAAAGAAGTCGGGCCTGATGTCTTCGGCATCAAGGCGGCCGTACTTAGAGGCTTCTCCTCCAAGGTCGATGGTTCCTTTAAAGCGAGTATTCCCCGTGAATCATCAATGAGCTCTAAGGTTCCAAACTTGATCCTCTGATCGGGGGAAAAGATTCTGACCAGGACATGGTGGCTGATCGGGATGGCGTGTGACAAGATGTCACCGCCTGCGAGATTCCTATCGGAGGTGAGGATCCCCTGGATGCAGATCTCGTTGCTCGTGAGGAAGCAAGCCATCGGTTCCTTAGATGTCCACAAAGGAACTCTCAATGAAAGCACCGATGTCGGTGTCAAAACCGGCAGATCTTGGGTAGGTGGTCCCGAACTGTGAGACTAGAATCGATGGTAACAGGGGACGAAGGGGACACAGATTTACCCAGGTTCAGGACCTCCTATGGAGGTAATACCATACGTCCTACTTGGTTGTATTGATGGTATGGGGGTTACAGAGTTGATCTACCTCAAGATCGAATAGCTAGCCCTAGATGAGTTGTTCTATATCTACAACCTAAAACCCTTCGGCTTATATAGACGCCGAGGGTACATAGGGTTTACACATGGTCGATTACATGCCGAAGAGATAAACATGCCTATCTACGATCGACAACCTGGAGGATACGTCACGGCTCCTTGAGGCCTCCATCCTGTCGACGATGACTCTGATCATCCAATGCTCACCTTGAGGCCCATATAGTCCGGCCCACAAGCAATAGGTCGTCTATCCGAGGACCCCCTGATCTAGGACTCCCTCAATACCACTAGATATTCTACACTTTGACACCACCAATTCTCCCCACCTTTTCTACGGTGGCTTTGGCATCTGGATTCAAGTATCTTAACAGAAAAGAGTACTCATGATCTTTCCAAAAAGTTAAATTTCTCTATGTTTGAACGAGTTTATAGAGAGACATTAATATCTACAATACTAAATCAGTATCGTTAGATTCATGAAGAAATATATTTTTATATTATGTTTAGTTTGTATTATAGATTTGATGTTTTTCCTATAAACTTGATCAAATATATTTCACAAAAAAATTAATCAAATATTAAATCATTTGACTATCGAAAAATCAATACACCTATATTTAGAAACACAGGAAGTGTACTACTCCCATCGATTCATATTAAATATCGTAGATTTAGTATGAGGGCTGTTGTACCACTAGGAGGTTATACAAAAAATACTAACCAATATCTATTGACAGGAGATATAATTTTGTAATACCAAAAATAGTTTAATATAAATTAATCTTCACACGGAAAAACCACAAATATCCTGAAGTGAATAGTCTTCCACAAAACAAAATATTTCAAACATTATTCAGAGTGGCATGTCGAGGCAACGATCGTGACAATGAGTACTAGGGGTACGAACCAGGGGCGAAGCCTAGCTACAGCGCAAGTGTGACACACGGATTTTATGAGTTTGGTCCCCTCTCGGAGAGCTAACAACCCTACGTCTCATTCCCGGAGGCTTGTGTTTTCTCAGGGTGTGTGTGATTACAGTAGGGTGTTCAACCCTTGCTCAGGAGCCCGGGTGTCAGTGTCAAAACCGACGAATCTCGGGCAGGGGGTCCCGAGCTGTGAGTCTAGAATTGATGGTAACAGAGGACGAAGGAGACGATGTTTACCCAGGTTCGGGCCCTCCTATGGAGGTAAAAACCCTACGTCCTGCTCGATTATATAGATGTGAATGAAGGTTACAGGGTTGATCTACCTCGAGATCGGATAGCTAAAACCCTAGACGTGTTTCTCTGCTTTACAATCTAAAACCCTCTGGCTTATATAGGCACCGGGGGTCCCTAGGGTTACACATAGTCAGTTTCCCACCGATGGGAAAAACACATGCCTATTCTACTATCTTAAACTTGAAAGACACGTCACGGGTCGTGAGGTCTCCTCCCTAGCGACGGGGCCTTCAATCAGTCCAATCCTCAGCGAGCGGCCCATGAGTCCGGACCATAAGATATAAGCCGACAATCCGAGGACCCCTTAATCCTAGACTTCCTCAGTATCCCTCGGACTAGCCTCCAATGCCTTGGTATATTACTCGGACAGTCTTGGACATCAAAGTCTTCGGCTTGCAAGGCGAGTCCCTCTATCCCTTCTTGTTCGGCAACAATCCCGTCATCGGTGAACTCTCAATCATTGAGAACTTCCGGGACCCATTGTAGTAACTTCGACACCCCTTGATCCTTGTGCGCCGAGGGGAGACGGGCGACCCAACAGCATTTTACAAGACTGCCCTTCCCACAAGGGAGGCACCACCCATTTGAACAAGTTGAATCGTGGTCTGGGCCACCCCCTCCTCTTCTTCCCCATCAGAAAAAGCTTCAAATGAGAGATCACCAAAAAACATGGTGGGCGTCCCTGACTCTTGCTTGCGTCCTTACGGCACCCTTCTCGGGGATTGGGCAAGTTGCTCTGTATCCCTCTTTGGCTGCGCGACCTCGAGACCTAGGGTTATCTTCCCTCCTCGGATCTGGCGGCTACCCGCGTCGGATTAACTTCTCTTGGCAATGAGGCCTTCGTAGAGAACTTCCCAGCTCCACACAAGGGAGAGCGGGTATGCCTCGTGCCTTTCCTCTTGCGGGGCCTAGGGTTCCCCATTCATCCCTTCTCGAAGGGACTATTGGAATTCTACCGGATCGAGCTCCATCATCTTACCCCTGGATCTATTCTTCTTATCTCGAGCTTTGTTGCTCTTTGCAATATGTTTTTGGGCTGCGAGGCCCACTTTGGATTATGGAGGATGTACTTCTGCCTCGTCCCACGCACTCGGGGTGAGACAATTCGGGAAGTCAGAGGAGCCGAAGTATGGCGTATAGCTGGGACGGGGTACCCAGTGGGGACTCCAAAGATGGAGTCCGAAGAATGGTCCTTGGAGTGGTTCTATATTGAGGACGTTCCCCTACTCGATCAAGCTCGGAGGGGTTTGCCCGAATTCTCCGATGCCCCTTTGAAGAAAAGGTATAACTGGCGACCGAAGAGTTCATCCCAAGGGGAAGGTGCCGAAGTGCAACGCCTGGCTACCCAAGTAAGGCTGCTAGCTCATAAAAAGTTGACCATTATTGATGTGATAGCTGCCACCATTGGTCGATGAGTTCAACCCCTTGAGCAAAGGATACACCCTTTATGGCGACTCAATGGAACGAGTGACACCACTCGTTCCCGATGGCTGGGCCCTGCGGCGATGGCGGCCGCACTTGTCGACCTGTTCAAAGGGGAAGAAGAAGAAATTGTTTGAAAAACGGTTAAGGAGGGCTAATCGAGTTATAACCCCATCAAATGGGTAAGCCTTTCGACTTTGTGACCTGAGTTCGGTTTTTTTACTTGCCCCTTTGTTGGGGAACGTTGCATGGGAAACAAAAAAATTCCTACGCACACGCAAGATCTATCCATGTTGATGAGCATCTACGAGGGGGAGAGTGGATCTACATACCCTTGTAGATTGCTAAGCGGGAGGCGTTAAAAATGCGGTTGATGTAGTCGAACGTATTCGCGATCCAAATTGCCGAGCGTCCCGCGATCCAATCACGATCCGTCCCGATCTAGCACCGAACGAACAACACCTCCGTGTTCAGCACATGTACAACTCGATGATGATCTCCGCCTTCTTGATCTATCAAAAGGGAGCGGAGAGGTAGATGAGTTCTCTCGCAGCATGACGACGTGGCGGCAATGGTGGTGGAACTATTCCGGCAAGGCTTTGCCTAAGCACCGCCGAACTAGACTAGAGGAGAAAACCGATCTAGATGAAGTAGAGGGACGACGTGGCAATTAGGGTTATCCCTCACCTCTAAACCTCTAGTATATATAAGAGGAATCAAAGGGGAGGCTGCACCCTAGGGCTGCCCTTGGTTCGGCCGAAGTGGGGAGGAGAGGGAGTTGGACTCCAATCTTACTCCTAGTAGGACTCCTCCCCCACATGGAAATCTTTCCAACTTTGGGCTTTTGCTTCCTTCTTTCACCCTAGCTGCATGGGCCCTTAGGGGAGGCTTCAGCCAGCCCACCGGGGGTTGGTCTACCTCCTCTCACAGCCTATGAGGCCCTTGGGTTGAGACACCCCTCTTGATGGTCCCCTGGTACCCTCCCGACACTCCTCGGAAGCTACCGATGAGCCCGAAACTTTTTTGGTGAGCAAAACAGGACTTCCTATATATCAATCTTTACCTATGGACCATTATGGAGCACCTCGTGACAACTAGGATCTCATCCGGGACTCCAAACAACCTTCGGTCACCACCATACATAATTCCATACTACCGAAACGTCGCCGAACCTTAAGTGTGCAGACCCTGCGGGTTTGAGAACTATGTAGACATGACCGAGACACCTCTACGGTCAATAACCAATAGCGGGACCTGGATGCCATTATTGGTTCCTACTTATTCTATGAAGATCTTTATCAGTTGAACCTCTATGTCAAGGATTCAGTTAATCCCGTTTGCTGTTCCCTTTGTTCATCGGTATGTTACTTGCCCGAGATTCGATCATCGGTATCTGTATACCTAGTTCAATCCCGTTACCGGCAAGTCTCTTTTTAATCGTTCCATAATACAAGATCCTATGGATTACACTTTAGTCACATTGCTTGCAAGGCTTGTTGTGATGTTGTATTACCGAGTGGGCCCTGAGATACCTCTCCGTCACAAGGAGTAACAAATCCTAGTCTTGATCCATACCCACTCAACAGACACTCTCGGAGATATGTGTAGAGCACCTTTATAGTCACCCAATTACGCTGCGATGTTTGATACACACAAGACACTCCTCCAGTGTCCATGAGTTGCATGATCTCATGGTCATAGGAACAAATGCTTGACATGAAGAAAACTATACCAATAAACTGACACAATCATATGCTATGTTTATAGTTTGGGTCTTGTCCATCACATCATTCTCCCAATGATGTGATCCCGTTATTAAATGGCATCTCATGTCAATGGCTAGGAAACCTTGACCATCTTTGATCAACGAGCTAGTCTACTAGAGGCATACTAGGGACAAAGTTTTGTCTATGTATCCACACAAGCAATGTGTTTCGAGTCAATACAATTATAGCATGGATAATAAACGATTATCATGAACAAGGAAATATAATAATAACTATTTATTATTGCCTCTAGGGCATATTTCCAACAGTCTCCCACTTGCACTAGAGTCAATAATTTAGCTCACATCACCATGTGATTTACATTGTAATGAATCTAACACCCATAGAACTATGGTGTTGATCATGTTTAGCCCTTGGAAGAGGTTTAGTCAACAGGTCTGCAACATTCAGATCCGTGTGCACTTTGCAAATATTTATGTCCTCCTCCTTGATGTACTCACGGATGGAATTGAAGCATCGCTTTATGTGTCTGGTCCTCTTGTGAAACCTTGGTTCCATAGCCAGGGCAATGGCACCAGTGTTATCACAGAACAGATCCACTGGATTCAGTGCACTAGGCACCACTCCAAGATATTTCATGTACTCCTTCATCCAGACTCCTTCCTTCGCCGCCTCCGAGGCTGCGATGTACTCCGCTTCGCATGTAGAATCGGCTACCACGCTCCGCTTGGAACTGCACCAGCTTATCGCTCCCCCATTGAGAATAAATACGTATCTAGTTTGCGACTTAGAATCATACGGATTAGTGTCGAAGCTTGCATCGACGTAACCCTTTACGACTAGCTCTTGATCACCTCCATAAACGAGAAACATTTCCTTAGTCCTTTTCACGTACTTAAGGATATTCCTGACCGCCGTCCAGTGCTCCATTCCTGGATCAGTTTGAAACCTTCCGGCCATACTTATGGCAAGGCTAACATCGGGTCTCGTTCACAGCATTGCATACATGATAGAGCCTATAGCTGAAGCATAGGGGATGACACTCATATTTTCTGTATCTTCTACACTCACTGGGCATTGATTCTTACTCAACTTCACACCTTGTAACACAGGCAAGAACCCCTTATTCCACTGATCCATTTAACTTCTTCAAAACTTTATCAAGGTATGTGCTCTGTGAAAGACCTATTAAGCGTCTTGATCTATCTCTATAGATCTTAATGCCTAATATGAAAGCAGCTTCTCCTAGTTCCTTCATTGAAAAACTCTTATTCAAATATTCCTTCATGCTTTCCAGCATTTCTATATTGTTTCCAATCAGCAATATGTCATCCACATATAATATTACAAACGCTATAGAGCTCGCACTCACTTTCTTGTAAATACAAGCTTCTCCGTAAACTTGTATAAACCAGAACGCTTTGGTGACCTCATCAAAGCACACATTCCAACTCCGAGATGCTTGCACCGGTCCATAAATGGATCGCTGGAGTTTGCAAACTTTGTCAACATTCTGTGGATCAACAAAACCTTCCGGTTGTATCATATACAAATCTTCTTTAAGGAAACCGTTAAGGAACGTTGTTTTGACATCCATCTGCCAAATTTCATAGCCGAAATATGCAGCTATTGCTAACATGATTTTGACGAACTAAAGCATCACTACGAGTGAGAAGGTCTCATCGTAGTCAACTCCTTGAACTTGTGAAAAACCCTTTCCCACAAGTCCAGCTTTATAGACGGTGACATTACCGTCCGCGTCCGTCTTCCTCTTAAAGATCCATTTTTCTGAATGGCCTTTCGCCCTTCAGGTAATACTTACAAAGTCCATACTTTGTGTTCGTACATGGATCCCATCTCGATTTTCATGGCCTCTAACCATTTCTCGGAATCCGAGCCCATCATCGCTTCTCCATAGCTCGTAAGTTCATCGTTGTCTAACAACATGACCTCCAAGACAGGGTTGCCGTACAACTCAGGAGCAGTATGCGCCCTTGTCGACCTACGAGGTTCAATAGCAACTTGATCCGAAGCTTCATGATCATCATCATTAACTTCATGTTCAACTGCCGTAGGCTCCACAGAAACATCTTTATGCGCTGTGCTAATCTCTGGTTGAAACAAAGGTACAACAACCTCATCAAGTTCTATCTTCCTCCCACTCAACTCTTTCGAGAGAAACTCTTTCTCAAGAAATTTTCCATTCTTAGTGACATACACTCTGCCTTCGGATCTAAGATAGAAGGTATACCCAATTGTCTCTTTTGGGTATCCTATGAAGGCGCATTTCCCGCTTTGGGTTCCAGCTTTTCAGTCTGAAACTTTTTGACATAAGCATCACATCCCCAAACTTTAAGAAACGACAACTTTGGCTTCTTGCCAAACCATAGTTCATATGGTGTCGTCTCAACAGATTTCGATGGTACCCTATTTAAAGTGAATGCAGCTATCTCTAATACATACCCCCAAAACGATAGTGGCAAATCGGCAAGAGACATCATAGAACACACCATATCTAATAAGGTTCAATTATGACGCTCGGACACACCATTACGTTGCGGTGTTCCAGGCGATGTCAATTGTGAAACAATTGCACACTGTCTTAAGTGACTGCCAAACTCATTACTCAGATATTCACCTCCTTGATCCGATCGTAGGAATTTAATATTCTTGTTACGATGATTCTCAATTTCAGTCTGAAATTCCTTGAACTTTTCACACGTTTCAGACTTGTGTTTCATTAATCGAAAATACCCATATCTACTTAAGTCATCAGTGAAGGTGAGAAAATAACGATATCCACCACCCGCCTCAATGCTCGTCGGACCGCACACATTAGTATGTATGATTTCCAACAAGTCACTTGCCCGTTTCATTGTTCCAGAGAACGACATTTTAGTCATCTTGCCCATAAGGCATGGTTCACATGTGTCAAGTGATTCAAAATCAAGGGACTCCAAAAGTCCATCATCATGGAGCTTCTTCATGCGTTTTACACCAATATGACTAAACGACAGTGCCACAAGAAAGTGGTACTATCATTATCAACTCTACATCTTTTGGCATCAATGTTATGAACATGTGTATCATCACTATCGAGATTCAATATGAATAAACCCCTTACATTGGGTGCATGACCATAAAAGAAATTACAAATATAAATAGAACAACCATTATTCTCTGATTTAAATGAGTAACCGTCTCACAATAAACAAGATCCAGATATAATGTTCATGTTTAACGCATGCACTAAATACCAATTATTCAGGTTCATCACTAATCCCGATGGTAATAGAAGAGCGAGCATGCCGACGACGATCACATCAACCTTGTAACCATTTCCCACGCGCATCGTCACTTCATCCTTAGCCAGCCTTCATCTATTCCATAGCTCCTGTATTGAGTTGCAAATGTGAGCAACCGAACCGGTATCAAATACCCAGGCACTACAACGAGAGTTGGTAAGGTACACATCAATAACATGTATATCATATATACCTTGTTTGGTGTTGGTCGCGTTCTTGTCAGCCAGATACTTGGGGAGTTCCACTTCCAGTGACCAGTTACCTTGCAATGAGAGCACTCAGTTTCTGTCTTGGGTCCAGCCTTGGGTTTCTTCATGGGAGGGGCAACTGCGTTGCCACTCTTCTTAGAGTTACCCTTCTTTCCCTTGCCATTCTTCTTGAAACTAGTGGTTTTATTGACCATCAACACTTGATGCTCCTTCTGAATCTCAGACTCAGCAACTTTTAACATCCCAAAAAACTCGGCGACTGACTTGTTCATCCCGTGCAAGTTATAGTTTAACACGAAGCTCTTGTAGCTAGGTGACAATTATTGAAGAACTCTGTCAGTGATCACCTTTGTCAGAAGGGGCATTCCCAATTCAGCCAAATAGGTGGAATACCCAGACATTCTGATTATGTGTTCACTGATAGACCCATTCTCCTCCCTTTTGCAAGCATAGAACTTATCGGAGGTCTCATACATATCGATCCGGGCATTCTTTTGAAAGATAAACTTCAACTCCTGGAACATATCATATGCTCTATGACGTTCAAAATGTCTTTGAAGTACCGATTCTAAGCCATACAACATTGCACATTGAACCATTGAGTAATCATCAGAACGTGCCTGCCAGGCGTTCACAACGTCTGCAGCCTCCACTAGAGCGGGTGGATCACCAAGCGGTGAATCAAGGACATAAGCCTTCTGGGAAGCCGTGAGGATAATCCTCAGATTAAGGGCGCAATACACAAAGTTACTTCCATAATCTTTCAACTTAGCTTTCTCTAGGAATGCATTAAAATTCAAGGTGCTACTGCGCGAGCCATTGATCTACAACATAAATATGTTAAGGTTACTAAGGCAATTGTTCAAGATAATGAGTTTAGTTAATCAAATTACTAAAGCTCCCACTCAAATTGACATCCCTCAGGTCATCTGAGTGATACATGATCCAAATTCACCATCTTAAGTCTGATCATCACGTGAGTTGAGGTGGTTTCAATGGTGAACATCATCATGTTGATCATATCTACTATATGACTCATGTTCGACCTTTCGGTCTGTTGTGTTCCGAGGCCATGTCTGTACATGCTAGGCTCGTCAAGTTTAACCCAGGTGTTCTGTACGTGCAATACTGGCTTGCACCCGTTGTATGTGAACGTAGAGTCTATCACACCTAATCATCACATGGTGTCTCGACACGACGAACTTTCGCAACGATGCACACTCGAGGAGAACACAATTCATCTTGAAATTTAAGTTAGGGATGACCTTATAATGCTACTGTTGTCCTAAGCAAAACAAGGAGTAAATAAAAGGATTAACATCACATGCAAATCATAAGTGACATGATATGGCCATGAACTTGTGCTTTTGATCTTCATCTTTAAAGCACCGACATGATCTCCATCGTCACCGGCATGACACCATGATCTCCATAATCTTGATCTCCATCAATGTGTCACCATCAGGGTTGCCGCGCCGATTGTTGCTTCCACGACTATTGCTAACTCATAGCAATAAAGTAAATAAAAAACGATGAAAATAATTAAAGACAACCCTATGGCTCCTGCCGGCTGCCGTACTCATCGACATGCAAGTCGTGATATTCTATACAAAACATGATCATCTCATACATCACATATATCTGATCATGTAATTGGCTATATCACATCAAAACATAACCTGCAAAAACAAGTTAGACGTCCTCTAATTGTTGTTGCAAGTTTTACGTGGCTGCTACGGGTATCTAGCAAGAACAATTCTCACCTACGCATAAACCACAACGGTGATACACAAATTGCTATTCAACCTTCTCAAGGACCGCCTTTGTCAAATCCGGTTGTCACACCCCGTGTTTGTATCACCTTGTTATGCTTGAATTTACAAAATTTGGGACCAATTAAAACTTTTTCAGTGCTTGTGCTTGTTTGATTTTGTGATTTCTGATTGTTTGCTTGTTGTGTATGGCACTCTTAGATTCTATCCCTCTCCATGTTCACCTTCCTTGACCCAAACTTCTTGCCCAATGATCAAGCCATGTGAATAGTGCCCAAAACTATTTTTATCAAATTTTATTTTGGCCAAAAAGGATTTATTCAAATTTGGTTTTCAAAACCCCCCCGAAATGAGGTTTGCACTGCAAGTCCTCAAATTGGATGGATCCTTCTTCCCCAAAGGCTTTACTTCAAACCTACTCTATATATGACTTTCCAAAACCGCCAAATATTAATTTTAAAGATTATTTTAATATTTATTTAAAGGCTTTTTATTAAGACCAGAAATGGTTTTTCATATGGAAAAATTATTTAAATGCTTTCAAAATATTTGAGGAAATTTAGGGAAACTCAGTGGACATATATTTTACATATATATGATTTTCAACACATGGTCATGTTCAAAATAATGGGCAAAACCCCTCAAAACCCTTTGTGTCCAAATCAAGCTTTTGGAATATTTCTATAAGACATTTTATCAATAAATTCCAGTAAAAATCCAATAGGTCACAATTGTCATACTTGGTGAACTTGAAAAGTTTCATATCAATCCAAGTTGATTTGGTTCATCAAACCATCCCAAAACCCTCCCTGTCCAGATTCAAATTTGAACAACTTTACATTGTGAAGTTTCTTCCCTTGACCCCAAACTTTGTGGACATGTTCTAATAACCAAATAATGATGCTACAATAAGTGGTGCATAAATGGGGTTAGCTTAGCATTGCTGGATCTATACAAACCTGATTCTATTAGCTTCTAGGATTCACAAAGTTTCTATTGTCAACTTTGCTCATTTGAGCTCAAATCTGGTGATCCATCTCATTTTTACCCACCATTTGATCCTGTTAAATATCACAGTAAGTGGGTAAATTTATCTTGCCCAAACATCCATGAACACCTTCTGGTGAAATGGTAAAGTTACTATTTTCACCACCTCTACTCTTCCCATTGTCTCCAATTTTTTACCACAGCTACCTAGTATTGTATTTTACCTCCAGTAATCTTGGCTTGGCCACAGACCAAATGTTGACATGGTAAAAACCCCATTTTCACACTTGGACAACAATGGAAACCTCATTTCTACCTCTCCCCTACTCCATTTATTCACCCTTGTCTATCCCCTAGCTCCTCCTAGATCATGAGCATCTCCAGAACCCCCAAGACACTAGAGGACACGCTGGTGGGCATTTTTTATGCCATGACACGCCAAATGGGTGCTATGGAGCACGCTACAGTGCACTAGAGCACTATAGCTGCCCCTGCCCCATGCCTTCCTACCACCTCGGGTCTCCCCAGCATGCCTGCCGGGGGCCTCGGTGTTCGCAACACGCCGCCCCTTGTCCCCCCTCCTCTCTCTCTCCCTCCTTTTCCCCCCTCACACGCATCGTGGCCGCCCAAGTTGGCCAACCATGGGGCTCGCACGCGTGCACGTCCCCCTCTCCCTATCTCCTTCCCCGGCTCGTGGACCTGTCCCAGGAAGGTGGTAGACACACCCCGGCCTTCCCCCATGGCCCCCTTTGCCCATGTCAGCAAACCCTGGCGACCGCGACCATGGTGCACCGACACCTGGCTATAAATGCCCTCTCCCGAGCTCCCCTTGCTCCCCTATCACTCCCTCTCCCGTGCCCAGCCCCCCTCGTTCCCATTGGCGGGAGCTCAAACCCGAGCCGAACCCCCCCATGCGGGTTCCCCCTCGCCGGCGATTCCCTCAATGCCGGGGACCGCCTCGACCACCCACCGACGCGTGGGACAACCCTGAGCATGCCGGTGCCCTTCACTTGAGCCGCCGTGGCCTAGGGCCCCTCTGGTGAGCTCCTCTCTGCCCCTGTCGCGAGGTGAGGGATGACAGGTGCAGCCCACCTGCCATTCCCTCACCCTCCCCTCTCTCGCTGCCAGGTTGGGCCCGCGGGTAGGTTTCAAAAAATAAACCTGCTGCATGCACTGCTTCGCCCTGGGCCGGTTCCCCTTTGTGCCGGCTCGGCCGCGACGCTTTCGGCCCAAAAGGGCACAAGCCATTTTTTTTCCTTTTCCTCCTTGCTTTCCAAAAATTCCCAGACCAGAAAATAAATCCAATGACAATATTTTTTTCCACCTAAAATCTTGAAATATTCCATAGAATTTAATAGTGCCATTTGTATAAATTTTTGAAAATCTTTCATGTACTGTTTTATTTTAAAAACCCTATTTTAGGCATCTTTTGCCTATGTTAAATAGTTTTTAAAAAAAATTCATAACAAAATCTTAAACAAATATTTTTAGTATAGTTTTTAGTATTTATCAAAATAGGGTAGCATTTTTAATATTAGCCTTGTGTGCTCTGTTTTTGTGTGATGCTTATTTTTTATCGCTATTTATCATGACGATAGATTGCGCTATTGCCAAGGGAGTTGGACCCAAAGACTTTGAAGACCCTAAAAACTTTGTTGAGCCAGGCAAGCAGCCCTTTGACCATATTAAGAAACCATTTCCATTGCATGTCATATAGCACTTTACTTTCGTTATACTTGATCATGTGGAGTAGTGACCACTCCGGTGGGTTCCTTCCGACACTTTTACCGTTGACACTTGCATCGTGCATGACCCTAACACCTTATGAGGGTTATGCGGGTGGGTGTAGATAGGATGCTAATAGATGCTACGCAAGTGGGTTGGGATTTACGTAGAGTGATGGAAAGGAAGAGATGATTTCAAAGACTTCTCGAAAACCCCGTCCGGTGCCACTAATGCCCGAGGGAGATGATGATGAGTTGGGTGACCACTTGAGAAAGAAGTGGTGTACCGGAGCAAGTGAGGGTGTGTGGTTTTCAAAAACAATTTGGTGTAAGTTGCGACCGTTATTCCAACCTTACATGTACGACCACGATACCCCTTATGGGAAGGGGCTTTGTTGATTACTATGGTTGGTGCTAGCAGGGAGCCCGCATTACTAGTGGCGAGAGTGAATTGGTCACTCTTGAGACGGGGTCGTCCCGGAACTGGAAGGCCATGCACAGTCTTTATAGGCACCGGGCACACTGTTACATGCCCTCATGGATGATACGTTGGATGTATATCATGAGGGATGGCACCAATGAGTGGACTCTTTGTTTAGTATCACCATGGGAAAGGAAATGTTCGGGTGCTTACCTCGGGTATGTGATGTACCGCGAGTCGTGGGTGACACGGAAGTTCCCTGAGTCTTGTGGGTAAAGTGTGCAACCTCTACAGAGTGTAAAACTATTCGAATAGTCGTGTCAACGGTCAAGGACAGTTGGATGACTGCTCTTGTGCTACGTCCAAGTGTTTTCACAAACTTGGTGTGTGTGTGTGGATGACACTGAGGTGACTCTTGAGATAAGTCAGATGACCTGACGTGATGAATGAGCATGAGATGTTCAACCCCCCTGATTATGATGATATCTGTAACTTGTTCACATGGATATTTGCCAACTGTTGATCCATGCTTACCTAGTTACTTGATCATGTCATTGCATTCAAAATTAACTTTCTGCAAATTACCTACTTAGTGCTATATCATGCATCATTATTACCTTGTTCCACAACTTGGGTTTCTTGCGAGTACATTCAAAGTACTCATTTGCTTGCCACTGGTTATTTAATTGGCCAGGCATGGAAGAACATGAGTATGGTGAAGAGTTCGTTGGTGACGAACATGCAAACTAGGACGCTTCCCAGTCAGAATGCCTCTATGTTTAAGGTAGATGGCATGGGTTCACGCTTTCTATCAAGACTTCCGCTGCTTGTTAAGTTTAAGTGTTTGGCCAATGTGGCCCTATCTATGTAAGACTAGACCTTCATGGTCTTTATTTGTGTAAGACGCTAAATGTGGATGTAAGACTCTTGTTATTCAGCTTCTGGGTGTTCAGTGAGCATTGATCCCTGGGATCACTGTACACGTGCATTCGGTGATCACGACTTATGAGTCACGGTCCCCACACCGATCCAACTAGAGTAGGAGAGACACACACCCGCCAGCCATCTTTGTGCAACAAACTTACACGTCAGTCGATGGAACCGGTCTCTCGTAAGCGTACGAGTAAGGTTGGTCCGGGCCGCTTCATCCCACAATACCGCTAAATCAAAACACGACCAAGGGAGGAAGAAATCTCAGCATCAACGCCCAAATACTCCTTGGTGTTCTACTCGTGATCTCATCTACACATAGACCTAGCTCACGATGCCACTGTTGGGGAATGTTGCATGGGAAACAAAAAATTACCTACGCACACGCAAGATCTATCCGTGGTGATGAGCATCTATGAGTGGGAGAGTGGATCTACATACCCTTATAGATCGCTAAGCGGGAAGCGTTAAAAACGCGGTTGATGTAGTCGAACATCTTCGCGATCAAAATCACCGAGCGTCCCGCGGTCCAATCACGATCCGTCCCGATCTAGCGCCGAACGGACGACACCTCGTCGTTCAGCACACATATAGATCGATGATGATCTCCTCCTTATTGATCTAGCAAGAGGGAGCGGAGAGATAGATGAGTTCTCCGGTAGCGCGACGACATGGCAGCGATGGTGGTGGAACTATTCCGGCAGGGCTTTACCTAAGCACTGCCGAAGTAGTCTAGAAGAGAAAATTGATCTAGATGAAGTAGAGGGATCACGTGGCAATTAGGGTTATCCCTCACCTCTAAATCTCTAGTATATATAGGAGGAAGGGGAGGGGAGTCTGCGCCCTAGGTATGCCCTTGGTTCAGCCGAAGTGGGGAGGAGAGGGAGTTGGACTCCAATCCTACTCCTAGTAGGACTCCTCCCCCACATGGAACTCTTTCCACCTTTGGGCTTTTGCCTCCTCCCTTCAACCCAGTCGCATGGGCCCTTAGGGGAGGCTTCGGCCAGCCCACTAGGGGCTGGTATGCCTCCTCTCACAGCCTATGAGGCCCTTGGGTCGAGACACCCCTCCCGATGGTCCCCAGGTACCCTCCCGGCACGCCTGAAACTTTTCCTGTGACCAGAACAGGACTTCCTATATATCAATCTTTACCTCTGGACCATTATAGAGCTCCCCGTGAGGTCCGGGATCTCATCCGGCACTCCGAAAAACCTTTGTTCACCACCATAGATAACTCTATACTATCGAAACGTCACCAAACCTTAAGTGTGCAGACCCTATGGGTTTGAGAACTATGTAGACATGACCGAGACACCTCTACGATCAATAACCAATAGCGGGACCTGGAATCCCATATTGGTTCCTATATATTCTATGAAGATCATTACCGATTGAGCCTCTATGTCAAGGATTCAGTTAATCCCGTATGTTGTTCCCTTTGTTCATCGGTATGTTACTTGCCCGAGATTCGATCGTCGGTATCTGTATACCTAGTTCAATCCCGTCACCGGCAATTCTCTTTTTACTCGTTCCGTGATACAAGATCCCGTGTCTAACACTTTAGTTACATTGCTTGCAAGGCTTGTTGTGATGTTGTATTACCGAGTGGGCCTTGAGATACCTCTCCGTCACACGGAGTAACAAATCCCAGTCTTGATGCATACCCACTCAACAGACACTCTCGGAGATAACTATAGAGCACCTTTATAGTCACTCAGTTACGTTGCAACGTTTGATACACAGAAGGCACTCCTCTAGTGTCCGTGAGTTGCAAGATCTCATGGTCATAGGAACAAATGCTTGACATGCAGAAAACTATAGCAATAAACTGACACGATCATATGCTATGTTTATAGTTTGGGTCTTGTCCATCACATCATTCTCCCAATGATCTGATCCTGTTATCACTACTGGAATCCAGTTATTCTCCCAATGATCATATGCTATATATATCAAATGACATCTCATGTCAATGGCTAGGAAACTTTGACCATCTTTGATCAACGAGCTAGTCTACTAGAGGCATACTAGGGCAAAGTGTTGTCTATGTATCCACACATGCAATGTGTTTCCAGTCAATACAATTATAGCATGGATAATAAGCGATTATCACGAACAAGGAAATACAATAATAACTATTTATTATTGCCTCTAGGGAATATTTCCAACAGTCTCCCACTTGCACTAGAGTCAATAATCTAGCTCATATCACCATGTGATTTACATTGTAATGAATCTAACACCCATACAACTCTGGTGTTGGTCATGTTTAGCCCTTGGAAGAGGTTTAGTCAATGAGTCTGCAACATTCAGATCCATGTGCACTTTGCAAATATTTATGTCCTCCTCCTTGATGTACTCACAAATGGAATTGGAGATTCGCTTTATCTGTCTGGTCCTCTTGTGAAACCTTGGTTCCTTGGCCAGGGCAATGGCACTAGTGTTAACACAAAACAGATCGAGTGGATTCAGTACACTCGGCATTACTCCAAGATCTATCATGAAGTCCTTCATATAGACACCTTCCTTCGCCGCCTCCGAGGTTGCGATGTACTCCACTACGCATGTAAAATCTGCTACCATGCTCTGTTTGGAACTGCACCAGCTTACCGCTCTCCCATTGAGAATAAGTACGTTTCTGGTTTGTGACTTAGAATCATCCGGATCAGTGTCAAAGCTTGCATCGACGTAACCCTTTACGACGAGCTCTTGATCACCTCGATAAACGAGAAACATTTCCTTAGTCCTTTTCAGGTACTTAATTATATTCTTGACCGCCGTCAATATTTTAATGTTCTATGTTCAGTGGACGCGTACATCGGAGCTGCCCGAGCTGGGCTTAGGGAAGCCGTGAAACTGATATCGTCCAGCCTGGAGGTGAGTGATCAGTTTTAATAATCCAGACACACATATTAACCCAGTATCCCTCGAGCCTTGAATTGGTCGGGACGGCCGTGTAAAGGATCCACATATTGTTTTATTGATGTTGTACGCTTCAAGGCAGCAGAATGAACAATTAGCCAATGACCTGCAGGTGAGCCAAACGCAGGTGCAAGCCGTGAAGGCCGAACTTGAACAAGTGAAGAATTTTACCCGGGAGGCGCATGGTTAGTATGTCCATTTTGCCGATCTTAGTATATAGTCCCGTGCTGACACGAGGGTACTTTGTAGCAGCTGAGTCTATAGGGCAGTTGCAAAAAGATTTAGATGTGACCCGAGAATCCCAAAGGTACACCGAGTTCGAGTATGAGGCCGGCTACCTTTCGTCGCAATGAAATCTTGAGGAGAAGAACCGTCTCCAGGCGGAAAACTGACAGTAGGCCGAAGAAATTGAGAGTTTAAAAACTCAATTGGCTCAAACCCAAGAAGATAACTAGAAATACGAAGGGGCATGTTCGTTAAGTGCAATTATATGTCGAAGGGTACCTCTAATACATGAAGTGTAATGGACATGCTTCGTCTTGTGTATAGGTCTCCTGACCGGGTAGTCTAAAGAAGAGATCAGATCCTACCAAGGGAACCTTCTGAAGGAACTGTTCGCCATACATGCTCAGAAGGCTATGAGGAGCATGATGAAAGCGTTATGGCCTGCCGAGAAGCCTCCGGAGGGGATGGCCGAACTGGCTGATCGGTTCAAGGGAGCCCAGTGTCGTTTCGAGTTATGGAAAACATCAGCCTGCCGGGAGGGAGCATGAGAGGCGTGGGCGATGATGAAGACCCATTATACCGGTCTTAACCCCGAGCATATGGCTCGGGTTGGGCCGACAGGGCCGAATGGGCAAGAAGTGTTGCTTCATGTGGTGTACGACCAAGTGATGCCCGCCGCTCATCTCTCGCAAGAAGATTGCACCCTGGATGCCTTAATAGACAATCTTAACCAGCAGCTAGATGTGTGATTTTATGTAACTATGTACTTTAAATCAAAAATTGCTCCATTTGTGTTGTAAACGTTGTCTTAATTGGCCACCAGCTTCGACCTCCCTTGCTAAGAGCTTGGGAGTGTTCCTTATCACATATCCTTCGATAAGAGGGAATTCTTCCGCGGAACTAGGTAATCCGGCCATTTGGTGTGAACAGACAGAAAATGCATAGGGAGATATGTTATGTTATTTCTTAGAGTAAGAAACATCTTCCAAAGAAAATAGTACTTCTATCAGTACCTTACTTCAGGATGCTACGTAAATCATAGATAGTAAGGCCGTATACTACTAGTATGCGACTAATTTCTTTTTTGAGAAAAGCCCAGGTAATGGTGATAACAACCATAATTTTTATTTGTTGCTTCCGTCATAGCCAACCAATTGTCTGCTAAAGATAGCTAGCTTTTTGGATTCTCCCGTCTGAGGTACGTATCTGGGTGATGCGGTCGTAACAATCATAGAGGTGCTACCTTTACCCTCTGGCCGAACAATCAGGAACATAGAGGGTAAACACAGGAGCGAGGCAACCTAGCTTGGCAAAAATCTTAGTTCTAATTGATGCATATAATGGCTTAAAAATCAACAAGGGAAACATGCATACACAATAAATGTGAATAGATGCTTAAAATATATAATCATCGGCTTCGGGAAGAAGCCCCCAGGTGTTTTGTTCGGCTTTAACATTTGAGGTTATATGCTGAAAAACTTAACACGAGCTCGTTTTAGACGAACATAGACTTGGGAAAACAAATCTGAACCTGCAAAATCAAGGTGGAAGGGAAAAATATGAAAGGAAAGAAAGAAAAGGAAAAGGAAGGTAAAAAGTATGACGACACCGGGCTAGCCGTAAAAGCACCGAAGATGAGCTGCATTCCATGGGTTTGGTTCGAGGCAGTTATCCGACGGGTTGCGAAGACGATAAGCCCCTCCTGTGAGTACTTTGTAAATTATGAAGGGGCCCTCCCACTTTGGATTAAGTTTATGCTTCTGCTTCTCCAAGAGTCATAAGACGAGTTCGCCCGCATTATACGCCTTTGCCCTGACCTCCCTACTCTGGTAACGTCGGGCTTGCTGTTGATAAAAAGTAGAGTGAGCCCGAGCTATGTCGCGCTCTCCTTCTAAGGCATTCAAGTCGTCCTGCCGATCTAACTCGGCCTCCTTTTCTTCATATATGCGTACCCTTGTTGCGTCGTGAATAATATCATAGGGAAGGACTGGTTCTGCCCCGTAGACCACAAAAGAACGGTGTGTATCACGTTCATCGATACAGGGTGGTACGCAGACCCCACAAAACAGAGTCAAGCTCCTCTACCCAATTGCAGTCGGATTCATGAAGAGACCGGACCATACATGGTTTAGTACCACTCATGATGAGGCCGTTGGCCCATTTGACTTGTCCATTGGTTTATGGGTGATACACCGATGCGTAATCGAGCTTGATGCCCATGTTTTCGCATGAGTCCTTTACCTCTTGGGCGGTGAAATTGGATTCATTGTCCATTGTACGTTATTATACTGTGTGGGACACCGTAACAGTGTACCCCACCGGATATAAAGTCGACTACTGGTCTGGACTTAGCTGATTTGATAGGTTTTGGTTCGTTCCATTTGGTGAACTTGTCAACCATGACCAGTAGATATTTATTCTTCTTGGTCCCCCCTTTAAGTGGGCCGACCATATCCAGCCCCCAGACCACAAAAGGCCAGGTAATCAGAATAGTCTGAAGAGCTGTTGGGGGCATGGGGCTTTGATTTGCAAATAGTTGACATCCCACGCAATGTTGGGCAAGTGTCTGGGCATCCGCTCGAGCATTGGGCCATAAGAAACCATCTTGAAAGGCATTGCTTACTAAGGCCCTTACTACGGCGTGGTGGCCGCCCATTCTTGCGTGGACAAGAGCTGGCTTCCTTCTTCCTCAGATATGCATCGTTGGAGTATTACAGTGGTGCTTTTCTTGTATAACTAACCCTCGTGGACTTTATAAGCCTTGGATCGCCGAATTATGTGTCTCGCCTCTGTCTGATCGTCGGGGAATTTTTGGTGAAGAAGGTAAGAGAGGAAGGGATCGATCCATGGTGTGGTTACTGCAATGACCTCATGAGCTGAAGGTGTTTCGTCCATTATGGAGCCGCTGATGATTTTGTCGGCTGGTTCATTTATAGGGGGAACAACCTCTTCCGCATTGATGGATCCGGCGCCCTTATTGTCGTCCTGCCAAACCACCGACGGCTTGAAGAGCCATTCAAGGAAGGTGTTTTTCGGGACAGGGTCACGTTTGGCCCCTATGCAAGCCAGTATGTCAGTGGCTTCGTTGTTGTCTCTAGCGACATGATGGAATTCCAACCCCTCAAACTATGCAGATATTTTAAGGACGGTGTTTCTATATGCCGCCATCTTTGGGTTTTTGGCATCGAATTCGTCGTTGATTTGAGAGATGGACAGGTTGGAGTCTCGCCGTACCTCCAGCCGTTGTATGCCCATTGATGGTGCCATCCGAAGACCATCCGAAAGTGCTTCGTATTCGGTTGTGTTGTTGGAATTGACATACATGATTTGCAACACGTACCAAATAATGTGAGAATAACTCCAGCCCCCAGTCCGGCCAATATTTTGGATCCGTCGAAGTACATCGTCCAATGGGAGTATGTACTATATTCCCTGGAGAGCTCAGCCTCTGTCCATTCGGTGAGGAAATCTGCCAACACCTGAGATTTAATAGCTCGTCGTGGCTTATAGGCGATTTCGAAAGAAAGGGGTTCAATGGCCCATTTGGCTATCGTTCAGGGGTACTTCAGATGCCACCGTGACCGAACACTCTTGAAAGTAATGTCTGAGCTTTTGTGATGCCATAAACACTGTATAGGCTATTTTGTTGTCATGCGGGTATCTGGACTTGCATTGCATTAGCACTTCTGACACATAGTAGACCGACTTCTATATCCAGAATTTGTGACCCTCCTCTTCTCATTCGACAACGTGCACTGCGCTAACCACTTGATTGGTGGCCGATATGTACAACAACACTCGTTCACCGGTGTCTGGTGCTTTGTGTATGGTGTTGCAAACCATTCGGGTTGCTTGATTTCCCGTATGAATCCGGCCTCTAGCAATTTGGCTAGTTCTTCAGCCATATCTTGTCGTTTGGGCTCGAAAAAGTGGCATAGAGTCTGTTTGACGGGCTTAAAGCCTATGATTATGTCCAGACTATGTTCTGCTAGCCGCCGCGGGATTCCTTGCATATCAGAAGGATTCTAGGCGAAGATGTCCCAGTTTTCTCGTAAGAATGCTTGTAGTGCCTCGTCCACCATGGGGTCTAGCTGAACTCCGATGGATGGTGTTTTATTGGGGTTCGTTGGGTGTACCTAAAATTTAACAATTTCTTTTGCAGGTTTAAAGGACATGGGTTTGGGCCATTTACTAAGTATCGCATCGTCCTTGTCCATTGTTGACCAGAGTGCGATCAATTCCTCTGCAGCAAAGGTCTCGGCTAGTGCCTCGAGGGCGAGCGCTGCTGTTTTGTTCTCAGCTCGAAGGGCTATATTTGGGTCACTAGTTATTGTGATTACCCCGTTTGGGCCTGGCATCTTGAGCTTCATATACCCGTAATGCGCTATAGCCTGGAATTTTGAGAAGGTGTCACGCCCCAACAGGGTGTTGGTAGCCACTTGGGAAGGGCAAGATATGGAAGAGAAGTTCTTTGGATCGATAGTTTTCGAGCGTGCCGAACAACACGTCAAGGGTGATGCGTCCGAAACAACGCGCCTCTTTCCCAGCGTTGATTCCCTCGATGGTTGTGTTGCTATGTTCGATGCGAGATCGATAGAACTACATTTTTTTCCAGGGTGTCCGTGTAAATGAGGTTTAAACCACTACCACCATCCATTAGAAACTTTTGTAACCTAAAACCATTGACGATGGGGTTGAAGACCAGTGCGCCCGGTGTTTTATCGGGGCAGGTGGTTGGTTGGCCAGTTTATCCGAAGGTGATGGGTTTGGTAGCCCATGAACTTGTTGCTGCCACATGGTAGACCTGTTCGAGTTCTCTAAGAACTCTTTTCCTCCTGTTCCTGGAGGGAAAAGTTTCGTAGATCATCAGGACTTTAGCATTGTATTCTGGTGGCGTTGTTGAATGCCAGTTTGGAGGTAGTGCCTCAAGGATGGCCTCTCCGCTTTTTGCGACCTGCGTGACGACCTAGCAATCTCTGAGGCTGTGAGTCGGGCTTGTGTTCAGCAAGACAGAATGTATAGGGCATGGCTTGTCCAATAGTCCGTCAACGATAGTTCTGACTTCCGTATGGGGTCTATTTCTTTTTTCGGCAGGTTCGTGTTCGGCCAACCACTTCAGAGGTATCCGCTTTTTCTGGACTCCTCTAGGGTATTCAACGAAGACTGGTTCCAAAAGTAGTCGTTTGGCTTGCCAGGTGCTCTCCATGGTACAATATTTTTGTATCAGGTCCGATAGCTTGGTGAAGACGTTAATGTTTCGACGGGATAGACAGTTGAGTATCCCTTCATCATGACAATTGCGACTGAAGGTTGCCATTATCTCCTGGTCACTAGAGCCTGGTACTCTGTCTCTAACAAGGAGGACTCTAGCCCAAAAACGATGAACTGACTCCCTTGCCAGTTGTTTATCATCCCATAAGTCCTAAGACTTGGACTCTCCTGCGATGCTTGAGTTCTCGACTTGGGTGGTGGGTGGGAAAAAAATTGGTTCTGCGCCATGATGTGAGTCCGAAATCATGGGGTTCAGCATGGGGGAGTTGGAGTCCATATTGTGTATAGGACCTTTTCGCACGGGGTTCGAGTTGCTCGCTAGATCGAGGATCGATCCCGAACTATTTCCGGAGCAAACTCCGGAGTCCCGGTTATAGGAGAGATCTAGATGATCGGAAACTGGGATATAAATCGTCTTTAATTCCAGTAGTTGGGACGACGAGCGTACAGTGGGACACTTGTCGGTGGTGACTAAGTGAGTGATCGAGGGGGTGCGAATCTCCCTATCGTTGGGTTTAAGCCCGATCTGGTCATAGATCGGGGTCTGGTCGTCGGACATGCCTATGGTTTGAATCCGATCAACTAGCTCGTTAAAGGATGAGAAGTTGGTGGGGTACGTGTCACCGAAGCGCATGGGGTCGATCCGCCGCGCAATGGTTCCAGGGTCACTCGACGGCGAATCCAAGTTATGTTCGGCCGCGGTGGATCTGAGCACATCGACTGGGTTGGGCGTTCTAGAAAACCCGAGGGTAGAGGCCACCTCAGAGGTGGGGCTCGATGCTCCCGGCGTCAAGGCGTCGGGATCTACCGTCTCCTGCATGAGAGTTGAGGGCTTCATCAAAACAAGTTCTCCACGTGAATCGGCAAGGAACTCTAGGTTTCCGAATCCGATTTATCGACCGGGGAAGAAACTTCCGATCTGGCCAAGATGGTCAGTCGGATCGGCACACGAGATGATGTCGCCACCTGCAGAGATCTGACCAGGGACGGAGACATCCTTTCTCCAGATTTCATTGCGTATGATAAGGCGATCCATCGATTTCTTTGGCGATCACAGGGAACTCTCAATGAAAGCACCAATGTCTGTGTCAAAACCGACGGATCTCGGGTAGGGGCTCCCGAGATGTGAGTCTAGAATCGACGGTAACAAGGGACAAAGGATACGATGTTTACCCAGGTTCGGGCCCTCCTATGGAGGTAAAACCCTATGTCCTTCTCGATTATATTGATGTGTATGAAGGTTACAAGGTTGATCTACCTCGAGATCGGATAGCTAAAACCCTAGATGAGTTTCTCTGGTTTACAATCTAAAACTCTCTGTCTTAGATGGATGCGAGAGGTCCCTAGGGTTACACATAGTCGGTTGCCCACCAAAGGGAAAAACCTGCCTATTCTACTATATTAATCCTGAAAGACATGCCACGGCTCGTGAGGTCTCCTCCCTAACGACAGGGCATTCAATCAGTCCAATCCTCAGCGAGCGGCCCATGAGTCCACCCATAAGATATAGGCCGACAATCCGAGGAAACCTTAATCCCGGACTTCCTCAGTGGGTGTGGCTTATACATAGTTCACCAGGATCCTCCGGGCATCATTACAAGGGCGAGTTAATTTCGTTATGATGGTAGTTTTCGGTAACAACAAGCTATAACTACATCAGTTACTGGTAATGGTAGCCATGACTGCACATGACGTATCTACCAAGTCTTCTGGCCATTGCAGCTCCACGTCGCCCACGTCTTGTCTCTGTCCAACTGCTAGAACTTGGCTGACTATGGGGAGACGCCAGAGTGACTTAGTAGATCCTAATGGATTCTGATATATGCATCCGAATGCATATATTGTCTTGGGTCCTCAACGATAGTGTGGGCTCCTAGGTGGGCCTTGGATCTCAGTTCCATGACCCTACCACTACTAAGTGATCCCATCATTAGCCCCCAAATCGGATCCTTGGGACAGCTCGGGTGCTACAGAGGCAACCATAGCGCGATTCTAAGAGATTATCCCCTGCGTCCAAGATAGAAGCCGCAACGGATTTTGGTCTGAGAGTTTCCGAGTGATCAGACTGTTTGGCAGAAACACGGCGTCATATGGTCGCCTCTCGGGAGAGGTAGATTGACGGCCCAAATGTAGGCGTGTCATGGAGCTCGAGCGACAATGCAGGAGTGCAGAGAGGTCCTCTCTGCATCCCAGGAGAAGTCCCGTTTTAGTTGGCTCAGAGACCAAACACGCGATCCAATCACCAAGGTTTTATGTTAAGAGCCAGGTCAACCCTCGGACTTGTCTTGGGTCTGTTCTATAGTGATCTTGAAGGCGAATTCGATCGGAGATTTTCATCCGCCCGAGTGTCTTGGACGTCTTGACAATGCACTTGGCTGGAACAAGGTGTTCTTCTCGAACGAAGAGGCGTGGAAGATCGATCGGGGTGACATGGGGCAAAAAAGCCACGAATTTGAACACTATATGTGTGTGCGGAAGTGGTTGCACCCCGGCATAGTGGGGAAAGTGGGGCTTGACGCCTCGATTTCCGTCACGGGATACGCCGCATGCGCGATTTGCTCTGGGTTAGGGGATTGCATATGATTCACACTCGATGATGGAGATCTCTTCACAGATTTCCTTCTTTGTATAAGTAAGCAGAAAAGCCTAGGCTCACGGTACTCCAGATCCCCTTTCTCCTCTGATTTCTCCTCCACCACTCTGTCACATTCCGCCGTGCACACCGCCTCTCGATCTACCTCCTAACTCTAGTACTCTCCAGAGAGATGGTGAAGGAGGCGATGACGAAGCCCGATAAAGCAAACAAGGTGTCCAGGGGGGTCGTCGTCGAGCGCCGGTGCCTCGATGGGTCAGCTACAAGGCGATTGAACCCCGTCGTGGGTCACGCGGGTGCGACTGGACTTTGAATATCCCAATCCTTCATCACTTGATTGACCACTAGGTCTTAGCTGTCGTAAACCATCAATCGACGGATGTCGAGTGAGATAGCCATACGGGGCCCATATAGGAGAGCGTTGGATTCAGCTTCGTTATTGGAGGAGGCGATGTGGATTTGGAGAACGTAGATAAGTCGGTCTACTTTGAGGAAACAAGGACCACTACAGCCCCGAGCCATTCAGCATCCTGGAGCCATCAGAGAACATAGTCCAATGCTCGGAGAGGCTCAGGACCGGTTGTTTCCGTTCATTCCATTCAGACACGAAGTAGGACAAGGCCTGATACTTGATCACTTTCTTTGCTTCGAATTTTATTTCCATAGGTAAGGGCTCAATGGCCCATTTTGCCACTCAGCCAACATCGTACCCATTGTTCAGGATCTCTGACAAGGGCGCGTCATTGATGATGCTGACCGGGTAGTCTTGAAAGTAATGAATCACCTTCTTCACAGTGAAGTAAATCCCATAAACCAATTTTGGTAGTATAGGTACCTCCCCCTAGATGGGATGAAAACCTCTGAGATGTAGTAGACGGGTCGCTCGACTTTGAATTCCTTGCCTTGCTCCTCGTGTTCCATAGTGAGCATGGTGCTAACTACTTGATTTGTGGCTGCAATATACAGGAGTAAGGGATCTTTGTTGCTCGTAGCAGGAAGCACTGGCTGGCTGGAAAGCAAAGCTTTAAGTTCCTAGAACGCAGCCTCCGCTTTGCCTGTTCACTCAAACTTGTTTGACTTTTTCGTGAGTTGGTAGAGAGGCAGGGCCTTCTTGCCGAGTCATGAGATGAATCTACTCAACGCTGCTAGGCAGCCCATGAGTCTTTGCGTGTCATGTAGGCGTTCTGGTTGTTTCATTCGGCTATAGAGCCGATCTCGTTGGCGGTTGGCATCGATTCCACGTTTGTAAATGAGGAAACGAAGTAATTTTCCCGTCGGCACACCAAAAGTGCACTTCACTCGATTGAGCTTGATACCGAAGATACATAGGTTTGGAAAGGTCTCACCGAGGTCAAGCAGAAGGTCGAAACCTTTCCCGGACTTAACCGCGAAGACATCCATGTAAGCCTCTATGTTTCGATTGATTTGTTTTCGTAAACATTGTTGGATCATGCGTTGGAAGGTAGCTCCGACTTTTTTGAGTCTGAATAGCATGGTGATGTAGGAGAAACACCCGAATGGGGTGGTGAACGTTGTTTTTATTTCGTCTAGACTATACATTCAGATGTGATGGTACCCGGAGTATGCATTCAAAAATGATAAACACTCACACCGAGGAGTAGATTCTACTATCTCATCTATGCAGGGAGGGGCAAATGTTCTTTCGGGCTAGCCCGATTGATGGGGCAAGCCCGATTGATGTGCTCAAATTCGATGCACATCCAAAGGAATTATTCTATTTGGGCACCATGGCGACGTTGAGCTTATGTCTACTACCCAACCTTCTTCTTCTAGACTCGTGTAGGGCCTCCAAGCGCAGAGTTTTTTAGGACAATTGCAATTTTCCCTCAACTGGATGACCTAAGATTCATCAATGCGTGGGAGGTGTAGGATGAAGATGGACTCTCTCAAAGAACCCTGCAACAAAATAACAATGAGTCTCTTGTGTCCCCAACACACCCAATACAATGGTAAATTGTATAGGTGCACTAGTTCGGCGAAGAGATGGTGATACAAGTGCAATATGGTTGGTAGATATAGTTTTTGTAATCTGAAAATATAAAAACAGCAAGGTAACAAATAGTAAACAACAAGCAAAACGTTGTATAAATGCGTGGAAACAAGGCCTAGGGTCCATACTTTCACTAGTGCAATTCCTCTCAACAATATTGACATAGTTGAATCATATGTAAGTACCTCTCGTGTGACAAAGAGTTCACCCCAAAGTCACAAATAGCGGAGAACTAATGAAGAAATTATTGTAGGGTACGAAACCACCTCAAAGTTATCTTTTCTGATCAATCTTATGATCTATCCCTATAAGTGTCACGAACATCCCTAGAGTTCATACTAAAATAACACCTTAAGACACACACATTAACCAAAACCCTAATGTCACCTAGATACTCCAATGTCACCACAAGTACCCATGGGCTTGATTATACGATATGCATCACATAATTTCAGATTCATCATGTTCAATCCAACACAAAGAACTACAAAGAGTGCCCCAAAGTTTCTACCGGTAAGTCAAGACAAAAAACTCGTGCCAACCCCTATGCATAGATTCCCAAGGTCACGGAACCAACAAGTTGATCACCAAAACATACATCAAGTGAATCAATAGAACATCCCATTGTCACCACGGATATACCATCACAAGACATACATCAAGTGTTCTCAAATCCTTAAAGACTCAATCCGATAAGAAAACTTCAAAGGGAAAACTCAATTCATCGCAAGAAGATAGAGAGGGGAAAACTCCATATGATTCATCTATATCAATAATGCTCACGGTACATCAAGATCATGCCATCTCAAGAACACGAGAGAGAGAGAGAGATCAAACACATAGCTACTGGTACATACCCTCAGCCCCGAGGGTGAACTACTCCCTCCTCATCATGAAGAGCGTCACGATGATGAAGATGGCCTCCGGTGATGGTTTCCCCCTCTGGCAGGGTGCTTGAACAGGCTCCCGATTGGTTTTTCGTGGCTCTGGAGGCTTGTGGTGGCGGAACTCCCGATCTAGGTTTCTTTTCAGAGGTTTCTATATTTATAGGAATTTTTGGCGTTGGAATCACGTCAAGGGGTGCCACGAGGCGGTGACAAGCCTGCTAGGTGCGGCAAGGGGGGTGACGCGCCTGGCAGGTTTGTGACCTCCTCGTCGCTCTTCTGGCCCAACTCCAATGCTTCGGGGGTCTCTTTTAGTCCAATAATATCATACTAAATTTTCAGCCATTTTGAGAACTTTTATTTCTGCACAAAAAATGACACCATGGTAGTTCTGCTGAAAACAGCGTCAGTCCGAGTTAGTTCTAATACAATCATACCAAAATCATATAGAATTATTGTAAACATGGCATGAATACTTCATAAATTATAGATACATTGGAGACGTATCAGCATCCCCAAGCTTAATTCTTGCTCGTCCTCGAGTAGGTAAATGATAAAAGAAATAATTTATAAAGTGTGAATGCTAGCATAGTGCATTAATTTGATCAATGATAATTCCGAACACTTTTTCTAGCATCATTATATATCATAAACAACAGCTCATCTCATAAACCTTCTCCTGATGAAAGGACAAGCTATCCACATGTTAAAGTATAGACTAACAGACTATGCTTTCAGTCACCATACAATTGCAATTCATCTTATTTTCAGGAAGGGTCTATGTAAGAGCTTTGATTTAGCAAATTCCACATACTCAACTATAATATAGTCTTCCATGATTTCTAACACTCAAATCATATTTTTAGAGCAAATGGCATCCGTCGAACACAAAGAAAGATAGGGGCTTAAAGTTTTGCCTCCCAACTTATTTATCATATAGATAATTGTCAACAATGATAATTCATGATCAAATATATTTGAATGGCCATATATGCTTGGATCTTTCCCCAACACATGACGCTTGCCAAGAGAAAAAGGTGAAATATAGGAAGTGGTGAAGACCACCATGACTCTTGCATAAAGGTAAGTACTAGAAATCAAAAGGTAGGCCCATCGCAGAGGGAAGCATTGATTTGTAGAGGTGCCAGAGCTCGAGATTTTAAAGCAGAGATGGATAATAATTTTGGGTTGTATGCCTTCATTGTCACCACGCAAACCGAGATATCTCGGTATCTTCCATGCCACATACATTGTAGGCGGTTCCCAAACAGAATGGTAAATTTTTACTCCCCCTCCACCAATCAATCACACTCCACGACGAGCCGAATCCACGGGTACCGTCCATACCAACAACATTCCTAGGGGAGTTTTGTTTAATTATTTGCATTTTTTTCTTTGATTTCGGGACTGGGAATCCCTATCACCAACCACTTTCTCGTGAATGATAGTGAATCAACACATATCGTGAGAATAACCCACCAAGCATGGAAGATACTGACAGCCCCTAGTCATTATATGAGCGATTCGGACATACAAAACATAATATTATTTGAAGGTTTAGAGTTTGGCATATGCACATTTACTTGGAACGGCGGGTAAATACCGCATATAGGTAGGTATGGTGGACTCATATGAAACAACTTTGTGTTTAAGGGTGTTTGGATGCATAAGTATTATTTCTACTTGGTGTGGAAGTTTTGGCTAATATGAGGTGGAAGCAAGCACCACATGTTGGAGGATCCATAACAATATAACTTCTATACAAATAATTCCAAGCATAACTTATTACATTATCTTCCTTGTCCAACTTCAACTAATTTGATCAAGTTTGAAAATAATTAATGGGGATTGACAATCATAGAAGATGTCCAAGATAGTATATTTAGATGTGAAATCTCTCTTCCTTCAATATTCTTTCATGACTTGTTCAAGTGACCAATGCGGTGTTTGCTAACTTTGAATAAATATTACCACCTATACTTGTTATATGTGAAGTCATTACTACCCATGGGATGGGAATATAAAACTTATATAATTTCAGATTTATGGTATTCAATTCATTCAACCATTTACTCATAGTATATAAGTGAAGCACGAGAGTAAATGACAAAACTACTCCAAAACATATAAGTGAAGATCAATGATTAGTCAAACAATTAAGTTGCTATGTGAGGAGTTTCTCTATCTCTGTCAATAAATATTTCCAGATCTGATAATTTTATTCAAACATCAAACAAAAGAAAAATAGCACTCCAAGAATAGCTTGCATCATGTGAACGAATTAAATTTTAGGCTCAACATAGGCTAACCGATAATTGTTGATGAAGAGAGATGTGATGCGTAGCATCCCCAAGCTTAGATGCTTGAGATTCTTGAAATATTTACTTGGGATGCCTTGGGAATCCCCAAGCTTGATCTTTTATATCTCGTTCAATTCTCTCATATCATGGTTTCACCTATTCTTAAAAACGTAATCCACACAAAACTCGAAATGAACTCGTGAGATAGGTTAGTACACATAATAATAAATTAACTCTTTATGTACTGCCAAGAAAAGTTGCGCAATAATTTTCAAACATTAGGTACTGTATACTATCATTTCCACAATTTATATCTACCAATATAGGCTATGGAAACTATAGGATAAGTAGATAACAAAACTATGACAACAATCTGTCCAAACAGAACACTCTGTACAAATTTATTATAACAATGTATCTTTGTAACTAAAAAAATTCTAAAAAGTTAGGAAATACTAAGTAATTTATAGTAAAACACTTTTTAAAAATTTCAGAAACTTTACATATTCCAATAAAATTGAAAATTCAAAGACTACAACAGAAGTTTCTGTTTTTACACAGCACACATAAAACATGCAATTCAAGCATCCTAAAGGTAGTTCTTGGAAATTTTTATTGTAAAACAATATTATAAATAACACCTAACAGAGACCAAAAAAAATGACACTCACAGCAAAACTCATTTTATGTGACGAATAAAAATATAGCTCCAAGTAAGATATACCGATAGTGTTGAACACGAAAGAGGGGATGCCTTCCGGAGCATCCCCAAGCTTAGACGCTTGAGTATTCCTTGAATATTACCTTGTGGGTGCCTTGGGCGTCCCAAATATTAGGTTCTTGTCATTCCTAATTCTCCTCATATTGGTGTCTCACCCAAAACTTGAAAACTTCAATCACAAAGAACTTAATGGAACTTTGTGAGAAGGGTTAGTGTAATAAAGATAGATCGCACACTTAGGTACTGTCAAGACAAGATTCATAATTGTTCCCACATGATGCATACTGTGTTCCATCATTACCACAATTTATATTACTCAATATAAGCTATAGGAACACTTGAAACAACCAAACTATGCAAGCAAAATAGAATATGTCAAAAACAGAACAGTCTGTAAAGATCTCAATTATGACCATACTTCCATGACTCTAAAACTTCTGAAAACTAGGAAAACTCAAGGAATTTGCGTATAAATGTTGTGTAAAAATTTCAGAATTGTTTGATGCTCCAGTAAAATCATATAATTCATATACTGGATGCAAAACTTTCTGTTTTTGCACAAAATGAAACAAGCAAGTATCCACACTATCACAAAGGCTTTACTTGGCACTTTATTGAAATAAAAGACACAAGACATGATTACTAAAGGATCTTAATCATGTGAACACATCAAAACATAAAGTAAAAGTTTTGGGTTATCTCCCAGCAAGCGCTTTCCTTTAATGCCATTTAGCTAGGCATGATGATTTCAATGATGCTCGTGTAGGAATAATAATTGAAACATCCAAAAGAGCATCACGAATCTCATGACAAGCACATTTAATTCTAACCCACTTCCTATGCATAGGGTTTTTGTGAGCAAAAAAATTATGGGAGCAAGAATCAACTAGCATAGGAAGGCAAAAGAAGCATAACTTCAAAACCTTGAACACATAGAGAGGAAACTTGATATGATTGCAATTCCTACAAGCATATGTTCCTCCAGCATAATAATTTTCAGTAGAATCATGAAGGAATTACACAATATAACCAGAACATAAAAAATTCTTTTCACGATCTACAAGCATAGAAACTTTACTACTCTCCACACAAGAAAATTTCTTCTCATTCATAATAGTGGGAGCAAACTCAACAAAATAACTATCATGAGACACTTGGTTGAAATACCCACATTCAATATTAATATCATGATAACCAGCTTCATGGTTATTATCACTCTTTATAGAATACATGTCATCACCATAATCATCATATATATGAGGCATACTATCATCATAATAGTTTTGCTCATCAAAACTTGGGGGACTAAAAATATCATGTTCATCAAACATAGCATCCCCAAGCTTGTTGCTTTGCATATCATTAGCATCATGGATGTTCAGAGAATTCATACTAACAAATTGCAATAATTCTCATCTCTCAAAGATTTAGTGCCAAACATTTTAATAACTTCTTCCTCTATCACTTGAGCACAATTTTCCTGTCCATCATTTTCACGAAAGACACTAAAAAGATGAAGCATATGAGGCAACCTCAATTCCATATTTTTGTTGTTTTATTTTATAAAACCAAACTAGTGAAAAACAAGAAACTAAAATATTTGATTGCAAGATATAAAGATATACCTTAAAGCACTCACCTCCCCGGCAATGACGCTAGAAAAGAGTTGTAGGACATCGGCAACCATCTTCTTGTAGACTCGTGATGGGCCTCCAAGTGCGGAGTTTTGTAGGACACCGGCAATTTTCCCTCAATTGGATGACCTAAGGTTTATCAATCCGTGGGAGGTGTAGGATGAATATGGAATCTCTCAAACTACCCTGCAACAAAATAACAAAGAGTCTCTTGTGTCCCCAAGACACCCAATACAATGGTAAATTGTATAGGTGCACTAGTTTGGCGAAGAGATGGTGATACAAGTGCAATATGATTGGTAGATATAGGATTTTGTAATCTGAAAATATAAAACCAGCAAGGTAACAAATAGTAAACAGCAAGCAAAAGGTTGTATAAATGCTTGGAAACTAGGCCTAGGGTCCATACTTTCACTAGTGCAATTCCTCTCAACAATATTGACATAGTTGAATCATATGTAAGTACCTCTCGTGCGACAAAGAGTTCTCCCCAAAGTCACAAATAGCGGAGAACTAACGAAGAAATTATTGTAGGGTATGAAACCACCTCAAAGTTATCTTTTCTGATCAATCTTAGTAGCTATCCCTATAAGTGTCATGAACATCCCTAGAGTTCGTACTAAAATAACACCTTAAGACACACACATCAACCAAAACCCTAATGTCACCTAGATACTCCAATGTCACCACAAGTACCCATGGGTTTGATTATATGATATGCATCACATAATTTCAGATTCATCATGTTCAATCCAACACAAAAGAACTTCAAAGAGTGCCCCAAAGTTTCTACCGGTAAGTCAAGACAAAAAACGTGTGCCAACCCCTATGCATAGATTCCCAAGGTCACGGAACCCGCAAGTTGACCACCAAAACATACATCAAGTGAATCAATAGAACATCCCATTGTCACCACGGATATCCCATCGCAAGACATACATCAAGTCTTCTTAAATCCTTAAAGACTAAATCCTATAAGAAAACTTCAAAGGGAAAACTCAATTCATCACAAGAAGATAGAGAGGGGAAAACTCCATATGATTCATCTATATCAATAATGCTCACGGTACATCAAGATCGTGCCATCTCAAGAACACGAGAGAGAGAGAGAGATCAAACACATAGCTACTGGTACATACCCTCAGCCCCGAGGGTGAACTACTCCCTCCTCGTCATGGAGAGCGTTAGGATGATGAAGATAGCCTTCGGTAATGGTTTCCCCCTCCGACAGGGTGTCAGGACGGGCTCCCGATTGGTTTTTCGTGGCTCTGGAGGCTTGCGGAGGCGGAACTCTCGATCTAGATTTCTTTTTTCTACATTTATAGGAATTTTTGGCGTTGGAATCACATCAAGGGGTGCCACGAGGCGGTGACAAGCCTGCTAGGCGCGGCCAGGGGGTGGCCATGCCTAGCAGGCTTGTGACCTCCTCGTGGCTCCTTTGGCCCAATTCCAATGCTTCGGGGGTCTCTTTTGGTCCAGAAAAAATCATACTAAATTTTCATCCCATTCCGAGAACTTTTATTTCTGCACAAAAATGACACCATGATAGTTGTGCTGAAAACAATGCCAGTCTGGGTTAGTTCTAATAGAATCATACGAAAATCATATAGAATTATTGTAAACATGGCATGGATACTTCATAAATTATAGATACGTTGGAGAAGTATCATGGGGCACCACTCGGGGTGGTAGATCTCTTGGATGAACTTGACAACTAGGAGCCGAGCTATCTCCTCGCCAATCGCTTTGCACTTTTATCCGTCTCCTACGTATCTATATTTTTTATTGTTCCATGCTATTATATTATTATTCTAGGATACTTTTTGAGTAATAATTTACAATTTTATATTATTTTTGAGCATTTGATACGTCTCCAACATATCTATAATTTTTGATTGTTCAATGTTGTTATATTATCATTCTTGGATGTTTTACAATCATCTTATAGCAACTTTATATCATTTTTTTAGACTAACCTATTGACATAGTGCCAAAGTGACAGTTGTTGTTTTTTGCTTGTTCTTTACTTCGCAGAATATTAATATCAAACGGAGTTCAATCGCGACAATTTTTTTTGGAGAATTTGTTTGGACCAGAAGAAAGCTAGTGGGCCAAGGAAGTAACCAGGAGGGAGCCCAGGACGCCCACAACCCACCAGGGCACGCTAGAGGCCCCAGGCGCGCCCTGATGGGTTGTGGCCGCCTCAGGGACCCCCTCCACCGACTAACGGCTCTATAAATATCAAAATATTCAGAAAATCCTAGGGGAGTCGACGAAACACAATTCTAGTCGCCGCAAGTTCCAAAACCACGGGGTCCAATCTAACACCATCATGGAGGGGTGCATCGTCTTCATGGGTGCCTCTCTGATGATGCGTGAGTAGTACACCATACACCTATGGTCCCTAGGAAGTAGCTAGATGGATTCCACTCTCTCTTTGGATTCTCAATACAATGGTCTCTTGGAGATCTATTTGATGTAATGACTTTTTGTGGTGTGTGTGTTGGGACCCGATGAATTTTGAGTTCATGATGAGTTTCTAGCCATGAATATTATTTGAGTCTTCTTTGATCTCTTATTTCCATGATTACTTATAGCCTCGTAGTTCTTCTTTGAATCTTTGGTGTAGTTAGGCCACCTAGATTTATTTTTCTTGCCATGGGAAGAGGTGCTTTGTGATGGGTTTGATCTTGCGGTGTACTTTCCCAATGACAAAAGGGGCAACAAGGTACTTATGTATCATTGCCACTAAGGATAACAAGATGGTGTCTATTCCTACATGAATTATCTTGTCTACATCATCTCACCATTCTTATTGCATTACTTTGTTTTTCCATGAACTTAATACACTACATGCATGCTGGATAGCGGTCGATGTGTGGAGTGATAGTAGTACATGCAGAATCGTCTCGGTCTATTTATCTTGGACGTGATGCCTATATATGATCATTGCCTTGGATATTGTCATGATTATTTGATCTTCTATCAATTGTCCAACCGTAATTTGTTAACCCACCGTGTGCTATACTCATGAGAGAAGCCACTAGTGAAACTTACGCCCCCCGGGTCTACATTTCCAACATATTGCTTACCGATCTATCTTTTTTCCGCTTTTGTTTTCACATATATTAATCAAAAAACCCCAAAATACCTTGCTAGACTTTTTTTACTTCTTTTATTTTGTGTTCTTGTGATATCTATTTTCCCAACCTATTACAATATAATCTATCTTTTTATTGTTGAGATCTTGACAACCTCTCTTACCCGTCGGGTTGCAAGTATTTGTTCTTTGTTTGGAGGAACCGTTTACATAGTTGCTTGGTCTTCCTCAACAAATTGATACCTTGGTTTCTTAACTGAGCGAAATACTTACCGTACCTGTGCTGCATCATCCCCTCCTCTTTGGGGAAATACCAACACCGTCTCAAGCCACGTCAAAGGAATTTCTTGCGCCGTCGTTGGGGAGGAAGCGGTCTCTTCAGCATACCAATCTCTAGCGCTGGGGAGACATCATCAATATGTACCGGGTTCCTAATCATAAATCTCATCTTCTTGCAATTTACATTATTTTCCATTTGCCTCTCGTTTTCATCGCCCCCACTTCATAAAAAAATTCTATTTTATTTGCCCTCTTTTTTGTTTGCCCTTTTTCTCGTCAGATATCTTGTTTGCTTGCAATCTTGTTTGCGTAGTCATGATGTCCCAATGAAAGTATTATGATGTTCCTTACCCCAATATTTTTCTTGAGATTGAGAAGAGTACCAAGCAATATATGACTACACAATTTGAGCATAATAAGTATTTTACCAAGGATCTTAAAGAACACTCTACCGCACTAGAGGCCATAACAAAACAACTTGATGATATTAGTAGAGAAGTTTCTAATCTCCAATCTATGTATGCTCATGCTAAAAATCTGTTAGGTAAAATATCTGATGCACAAGGCATTTTACTGAATCAAATGGCCGCTAAACCAATTTCTCTAGAGGATAAAAATGATGAAGATATTAAAATGATTGGCGTTTTTTCTATTGATTACTTGTTCAGTAATGTGAAAATTGATGATAAAGGGACTAAAGAAGAGTGAACTTTAGCTAGAGGTCAAAACTTTAACTAGTGATGTGCCCACTATTTTGGATTATAAAGACTTTAATTGTGATTGTTGCTCCTTGGTTTAATGCATTTATTTTCTACAATCCATGATAAATCCATTTCATGCCTATGAACAAAATAAAGCTTTTACTAAACATATTATTGATGCCATGATGAAATCCGTAGAAGAAAAGTTGGAATTAGAGATTTCAATTCCTAGAGAATTGCATGATGAGTGGGAACCTACCATTAAAGTCAAGATTAAAAATTATGAATGTTTCTCTTTATGTCATTTGGGTGCTAGTGTTTCCACAATTCTGAAATCTCTGTGATGTGCTTGGTCTTACCAATATTGAAGAATGTTCTCTCAATTTGCATTTGGCGGATTCTACTACTAAAAAACCTTTGGGAAGAATTAATTATGTTCTTATTCTCGCAAATTGGAACTATGTGCCCATTGATATTATTGTTCTTGATATTGATTGCAATCCGCGATGTCCCATCATAATTGGTAGACCGTTTTTACGCATTATAGGCATCGTGATTGATATGAAGAAGGCAATATTAAGTTTCAATTTACACTTAGAATTGGTATGGACTACTTCCCTAGAAAAAGAATTAATCCACCATATGAATCAACCATGATGGGCTTCTATGTATTAAAAACTAAAGATGGCATACTTGAATCTATGCGTTATGCCGAGCTAGGGGCATAAAACGATAGCGCTTGTTGCGAGGCAACCAAATGAATAAACTTTATCTTGCCTTTTTCTTTTATACTTTTGAGTCTTTACGCAATTATGCCTCTGTTATGATTGTATTTTTATGTTTTATTTAGTGTTTGTTCCAAGTAAAGCCTATACGATGATTAATAAGATGAGTAGAAACAATGCTGAATCTGAAATAGAAACTGTGACTCCTGTGCTCAAATTTTCATTTTTTACTGGAGCGTGATAACAAGCTGAAGTTTTAACACAATATTGCTATACAAATTCATTATGTTGTCCTAATGTTTCAGAATGTTTATATTGATATAATTATGGGTACAGTACATATTTATATAAGTATGAGACAGATTGTGTCTACGTTGCGTTGTGTGCTTGTTTTGATGAATCTATGGCTTGTATCGGGGGGTATAAGTCATGTTAAATTTAGAATACAGTAGATATAATGCAATAATAAAATATGAATTGGTTTGCAACAATACTTAGAGTGGTAATTTTCTTTATTATACTAACGGATCTCACAAAGATTTTGTTAAGTTTTGTGTGGTTGAAGTTTTCAAGTTTTGGGTGAGATCACGATGGATCAAGAATAAGGAGTAACAATGGCCTAAGCTTGGGGATTCCCATGGCATCCCAAGATAATATCCAAAGAGTAACAAGCAACTAAGCTTGGAGATTCCCCGAGTGGCATGCCCTCTTTCTTCTAACAACCATCGGTATTTTACTTGGAGCTATATTTTTATTCCTCACATATCATGAGTTTTGTTTGGAGCGTCTTGTATTATATGATTCTTTGCTTGATTTTCTTTTTATCCTTGCTGAAGAAACATATTTGAGAGAGCCAAAATTATGCTATGATTTGTTAGAATTGCATTATATTCTTCACTTAATAATTTTTTTGGCTATGGAATTGCTCTAGTGCTTCACTTATATCTTTTTGAGCATGTCGGGATTTTACATGTTTGAGAAAATGCTCTCATGATTCACTTAGATTAATTTGAGAGTTAGTAAATTTTGAAGAAATTCTCTCATGCTTCACTTATACTATTTGAGAGATGAAATTTTTATGCTCATGATCTTCACTTAAATTTATGTGAGCTTGTCAAAAAGCAATGGCAATATATGAAACTAGTTCCAAAGTGATAGATATTCAAGAGGGATATAATCAAAACTTTCATGAAGATCATTGGACAAACTAAACTTGATTCTTTGTAATAGTTTTGAGACATGATGATAGTGATATGTGAGTTATGTTGGTGAGTAACTATGTGTCGGCGCACTAGAGTTTTGGGCTCCCTAGTGCCCCTTTACTCGTGCACGGGCAGTGGTAGCCACCCTGGCGACAAGGCCCAACAGAGACTTGCCAGGTACAAGCACAAATAAATCAAGACCCTAGAAAGACCTTGCCGGGGTGACTGTAAAACCCTCAGGCAAGGACAAGGCCTCGGCAAGCTCTGGCAAGGCAAAGCCCCGACAAGGCCAAGCCATAGGTGTCGCCTCGCCCTGGCACGTGTCGCGGCATAGGCGCTGGAGGGGGCTAAGCGGTGCCGATGGGACGGGCTCCTGTCCCGTCCCACCGACGGACAGAGATGCCTGACGGAGCATTAAATGCGCCTGTCCTACTCCATTAGAGTTAGGTATGATAGCACTGTAGCTCTGTCCACCCCGTGTATGCACTATACGCCACTGTTGGGATCCCCTTCAGAGTATAGAAGGAGGCCCAGGGCGATACGGTGTAGGAATTTTGAATCCTCGGATTTTTGGCTTTCAGTCTTAGAGAGCTTCTAGCCCACACACGTGGCAGCTGCTCACATCGCTCCTGTCGCTAGAACCCTAAAAACACTCTCAATACAACCACGCAGGAGTAGGGTTTTACGCATCCTTGCGGCCCAAACCTAGGTAAATCCCTCGCGTGTTGTTCATCAGACCTGCTCTTTGTGCGAGCCTTCTCCTCCGCCGAACCGAAAGGGGTCCCTATGATCCCATAGGTGTTCGTTTCCCATGACATCTCTGGCACGCCAGGTAGGGGGGGAGGTCGTGCGAACCTATTCTGGTGGTCAGCATGCCAGTTTCCTCATACTCATCACCGCCATGGCCCCAAGAAGAAGGACCTGACGGCGATTGGCCCATCCATATCCACTGTCCCTGTATCTGCTCAGACATGTGATAGCATAGATGTGGGTGGAGGGGGAGGAGGCGGAGGTTCAGGGCTTCCGCGTCGCTCCGGTGATCAAGGCCAAGCAAGCGGCGACGCCTGCCGGGGAGACGCCCAAGGAGGTAGCAGGAACCCCCACACCGCTGGGTCTCAGGAAGGAGCGGTACCGCCTGCGGGTGGTACGAAGAACTCCGAGGGAAGAAGAGTATCATCCAGGGCGCCCACACCGGTGCCTATGCCATAATCTTCCCAGGACATGCGCGAAGAGCCACGCCATGGCACCCGCAGTTCTCAATGTCCCCACGGAAAAGCTCCTGCACACCACTCTCAGGGTGCGCGGGACCAGCATGCTCGCCAGCATGCTAGCGAGAGTGGCGTGCCATCGCGGGACCGTGGTGGTGCTCCTTTGAACACAGTTAGAAGTCAGAGCACCTCGTGTTCCTCACGCTGTTTGCTGTCGACCACGTCGGAGGAAGCGATGGCGCGAGCACAACTACTCCTAAATTTCATTCCCGCTGTGGAGAAGCTCGACGAATGTAGAGCCACCATTCACAGCCTCCTCAGCCTCGCAGATAAGTTTCGGTCCACCGAACCGGCTCACGCTAGTGGTGAGAAGGCCGGAGGTGGTGCGCCCTCGGTGCACTCTCCTCCACAGCAACAACACCGGTCACCGACTCGACGAACCGACGCTTACGATAGCTACTCGACGGCATCGTCCATCCCACGAATGCGCCGCGATCAGTGTCAACTTCTTTGGGAACAGGGCAAGGAAGGTGCCCAACTGCAATCGAGCTGCGGCGGGAAGCATGCCTTCAATCTGATAGGCGCTCGGGGCCCATTGTAGACAAGTCTGCGCCAGGGTATCTTGTCAGCCTACCTTATGAGGTGGGTTGACAAGCGTTTACCCATGAGCTGCGGCAAGTCCAATGGCCCAATTCCCGTACGTTCAAGCTAGAGGTCCTGGAGAAGTATGACGACAAAACTCACCCGTCGGAGGTCCTGAGCATCTACACCATCATGGTGCAAGCTACGGGAGGTCATGATGACAAGATACTCGCCAACTACTTCCCGTTGGTGCTTAAGCCCAACATCAGGTCACAGTTGATGCACTTGCCAGAGGGATCCATCACATCCTGGGCAGACCTATGCCACGAGTTTGTTGGCGCCTTCACAGGAGGTCATCAAGCTCCTGGCTAGGAAAGTGATTTGCACATCATCCCTCAGAAGGAGGGTGAAACTTTGCGCAAATACATCCAAAGGTTCAACCGCATGCACCACAACGTACCAGACGTTCACCATGCTGCTGTTATCAGCGCATTCCATCAGAACATGCGCAACCGCAGGATGCGAGAGGAGCTGGCAATGAACAGGGTTAGGGATGTTGCTGAGCTTTATGCTTTGGCAGACAAATGTGCTCGGGCTGAAGAAGGGAGGAGACTCCCCGGCGAAAACGCTGGCGCATGGGTTGACTCTGAAGATGAAGACACCGCCACCCCCGCAAAGAAGGGCTGGCGGTGGAACAAGAAACGCAAGGGGAAGGCCGTACTTGCCGTGGTGGGATCCGGCAACTCCGGCGCCGCCAAGAAGGGTAAGGTTGGTGACCCCGGCGATGATGTTGCCATGTGCACCTTCTACCATGCTATGGCGGCTGCCGACAAGCCATAAGGCTCCGGCAAGCAGTATTGCAAGATCCATCGCACCAAGGGCCATGACCTCTAGGACTGCCGGCAAGTTGAGCAGCTTGCCGAGAAGCAAATAGATGAAAACGAGAAGCGAGACAAGCAGAAAGGTGAGGATGATGCTGAGGGGTCCGGCAAGAAGCGCATCGGCCGAGGTGGTTGTCACGGCAAGCCCAAGCAACAGAAAGACCGGCGCGCACGTGGCCGTGACAAGAAAGAGGGAGATGATGATGACATCGTAGAGGACGACGAGTCCAGCGAGCATGAGTTCCAGAAAGCAACAGAGATGATGTGCATCGAGGGAGGTGCCTCGTCGCATTCCTCTCACCGCCAACTTAAATAGTGGGTGCGCGAGGTCAATGCAGCGGAGCCCTCTATCGGTGCCCAGAGACCTATGAAGTGGTCCAATACTCCTATCATCTTCGATGCCGAGGATCACCTTGATCACATAACTGCGGTTGGGTGCCTCAAGGTGACGAAGATGCTAGTCGATAGTGGGGCTAGCCTGAACCTGATCTCGCCTGATGTCATCCAGAGGATGCAAATTCCTGATGAAGGTCTCGAGCCGACAGGCGCTTTCCAAGGGGTCAATTTAGGGAGAACTCAGCCGAAGGGTAAAGTCACGCTGCCGGTGACATTTGGCAGTGATATCAATTTCAGAACAGAGAAGATCGTTTTGACGTTGCCAAGATCTTGCTGCCGTACAACGACATCCTTGGCTGCCCAGTAGTGGCCAAGTTCATGGCTGCTACCCACTCCACTTACAATGTGCTAAATATGCCCGGGCCGATGAGCGTCATCACGATCCACTCTGACAAGAAAAATGTGCTTGTATGCGCCGACCAGCTCTACCGGGAGGCAGTTGTAGCACCTGCCTCCAAGGCACTTGCTCCTGCCGCTGAAGCTCTCGGGGGGAAGAAGACCGACAAGACCTCTGGTGCACATTCCAGCAAGCGCACGTCTCCGGGGTGCTGCCCTCCCGTTGACGATGTGCTAGAGAGCTCTATCAGTAAGAGAAAGAAGTCCAAGGCAGCTCCGCCAAAGACCAAGAAGGTGTCCATGAAGGAGGATGACAAGGGGGAACTTTCACCATAAGTTCCACCCTTGACGACAAATAGGAAATCATGCTCATCGCCATCCTGCAGGCGAATGTTGATGTGTTTGCATGGCAACTGTCTGACATCCCCGATGTTCCCAGGAAGGTGATTGAGCACCACCTTGCCATCTTCCCACACACCCGACCCATCAAGCAGAAAGTCCGGAAGCAAGCTTTGGAGCGGCAACAGTTTATCGCCGAAGAGATTTAGAAGCTACAAGCAGCTGGTTTGATCAGAGGAGTACTTCATCCAACATGGTTGGCCAATTTGGTTGTTCATTGCAGAATGGACCCCAACGCCAGATGAAGAAGTTCCAGAGTCAACTCTCCCCGGCAAGGAAAAAACCGATCAAGAGTGGATCATGCATTTTGATGGCTTTCTCGCTGCAAGGCACCGGTGTCGGAGTGCTGCTTGTCGCACCCACCAGGTAGCACCTCAAATATGTGATTCAGATGCATTTTCCCCAGGAGAGATCAACGAACAACACTGCCGAGTACGAAGGGCTGCTTGCCGGTCTCAGGATCGCGAAGGACCTTGGGATCAAGAAACTTATTGTCAGGGGTGATTCTTAGCTTGTCGTCAGGCAAGTGAATAAAGCTTACTAGAGTCCATTGATGGAGGCTTATGTAGATGAGGTGAGCAAGTTGTAAGAACGTTTTGACGGTTTGCAAATGGAGCACATTCCGCGTGGAGAGAACAGCGTTGCCGATGGCCTATCAAAATGTATTACCCTTAAGTTGCGTGTGGAACCAGGAACTTTCGTGCTCCGACTAACTCAACCCTCGATGACACCATCAACTGGAAAGGAGAAAAGAAGGAAGTTGACTTCCGGCAAGTATTTCCCGGCGGAGCTCCCAGAAGCTGCCGGCAAGGAAGTTGCCGGGGACAACGTCCGACTTGCCAGTGAGCGCCGTGCTCCGCTAGAGCCTTCGGCTCTTGCCGTGGAAGCACGCGCTCCCGCCAGACTTGCCAAGGAGCAGCAAGCTCTAGTGGCGCCTTAGGCCCTTGTCATTGGGCCTAATGCTCCCCCGGCAGAAGATATGCCTTTAATTCGTGTTGTCAAGCCAAAGGCTCCAGCATGGACACAACACATTGTCCGTTTCCTTCAAACAGGAGAACTTCCCGAAGAACAAGAGGAAGCAGAGAAAGTAGCCTGCCGGTCTCATATGTACCAGTTCGTAGACAACGTCCAATACAGAAAAAGACCGAATGGTGAGAAACTCAAATGCATTTCCCAGGAAGATGAACTGGAGATGTTGGCAGAGATACATGGGGGTATATGTGGCTCCCACATAAGATCAAGGGCACTTGTCGGTAAGGCATTCTGGCAAGGTTTCTTTTGGCCCACAGCCCTCCAGGATGCAACTACATTAGTAACCAGGTGTGAAGCATGCCAGTTTCATTCGAAGAAATTACATCAACCAACTCAAGCTCTTCAAACAATCCCTTTATCCTGGCCCTTTTCGGTCTAGGGGCTCGACATCTTGGGCCCCTTTCCCTACGCTGCTAGTGGCTTTGAGTACTTGTACGTCACCATCGACAAGTTCACAAAGTGGCCGGAAGTGGAAGCAGTGAGAAAGGTGACATCAGATTCAGCCGTCAAGTTCTTCAAAGGACTAGTTTGCCGCTTTGGCGTTCCTAACAGGATCATCACTAACAACGGCACATAGTTCACGAGCCGCACCTTCATGCAATACGTCCAAGACCTTGGCAGCAGAATCTGTTTTGTGTCCGTTGCCCACCCAAGGAGAAACGGACAAACGGAATGGGCTAATGCTGAAGTACCGCGAGGCCTCAAGACGAGAACTTTCGACAAGCTGTGCAAGTGCAGAAAACATTGGATTGATGAGTTGCCGGTGGTTCTTTGGTCAGTCAAGACGACACCAAATCATCTATGGGGCGGAGGAAGTTCTCTCCACGGAACTCATATACGGGTCACCTCGAGTACTCGCTTATGATGAGCTCAAGCAAGAGAAGTTGCGGCAAGACGACGCGACACTCCATGAGGAAGACCGTCTGCGGGCTGTTGTGACAGCTGCATGCTACCAGCAGGCTTTGCGTCGCTACCATAGGCCGCAAGGTTAATGCCAGAAGTCTTGAGGAAGGCGACCTTATTCTTCGGGGAGTTTAGTCTGCCAAGAATTCGAACAAGTTGACGTGAAAGTGGGAAGGCCCTTATCGAGTGGTATGGGTCACCAGGCCTGGCACAGGCAACCTGGAGAGCGAATATGGCATCCCAGTGAGCAACTCCTGGAATATTGACCATCTTCGCATGTTCTAGCCGTGAGGCGCGGTTACTGCCCCCCTGACAACCACCTTTTGTACAAGTCTTGCCGCTGAAGCATGTAATCCTTGGTAAAGCCAGACTCAGACCCTATGCATAGTTGAATCAAGATAAGTGTTCTGCAAATCTTGATTGGTTCTCATGTTTACTTATGGGCATGTTATTCTAAGATATTGCATTACACTTAATCCCGACAAAAACTAACGTACCGCCAAGGTTCCATATCCATATTTTCTCTTCTTTCTTTTTCTCAAAGGATAGAAGGTCACCACGCCTGCAGCTTTGCTGGGGGAGAATGGTGGTATGGATACCTACGAGCGACGTCCCAAAAAAAATCTTGCCGGAAGGAGTGCGGCAACAAAAAGATAAGTTGCAAAACCCCAAGTGAATTCTTGTCGTGAAGTTATTTTCCTTGGGCGATTTTGATTCTTGCATGGAAAACCTGCATGTGAGAGAACCTTGCTGTGATTGGATGTGCCCTCACTGTGTTTCAGAACCACTCGACGGCTTAAGTGGCCACGCCCGCACTCCTTGTTTTGTTTCGAGTCCGCTGAATGATTCAAGTGACAGCGCTCGAGCCCTCATTCTGTTTCAAACGCAACCAACACCTTGAACGGCTGCACCAAGGACGCCAAGGTATCTTACCGGCGGTGGCACCACTTGCGGGCTGCTAAGGACCTGTTCCTCAAAGTGCTCGCGGCAGGGTTAAACGCGCCGGCAAGATTATCCCGAAAGAGAGTATGGAAAATTCCATGCAAAGAAACAGTCTAACAAGGGAGATAACATACAGTTTTCAAGATAAGGTAAAATTTACAAAAGATGCCGCCTTTTTCTAAGTACATCTTTATTTGACTTTCTCCCCTAGCGGAGATTACAAGAAGAAAATATGGAAAGGACACGCGGGCTATAAGAAGAAAAGGATGGTGAGAGGCCCCCGGTAGAAGCCCAGCCTGATCCCTCTGGACCAGCACTGAGCGGAGGGGTAGGGCTCCCAGATGGGCAGGCAAGAACCTGGCCCCTCCTAGACCAGTACTGGGTGGAGGAGAGGGCTAACGCGGGCGAAAAGGGGGATGGACCCCTAAAGCCAAAGTCCACAGGACTGTCGGAAGATCCAGCTGGAAGATAAGGCAGCGCCCGGGACAAAGGCCCCCGACAAGGTCGTCCTGCCGGGAGGGGGCAAGGCGTGAGGCTGACGATGATGGTGTGGCTGGCAGTCAGTCCGAGCTCGAGTCATCGGGCTCCGACTTGACCGCCCAAAGACCCGACTCATCGTCGTCGTCCTCGCCGCTGTCCTCCTCATCACTCTCACTCGGGGAGGAGCCTTGGGTGCCTCTCGAGTTTTCTTCGCAGCAGCTGAGATGGATGCCTGAGCGCCCATAAATCTTGATGGAGAGAAGATTGGCCTATGTCATTTTAAAACGAAGGACAGGCCCTTCCTGGAGGTTGTGGGAACGGGCAAAGGTCTTCCATCCATTCCTGAGGAACATGACGCGGTTCGCCGGGTACTCAACGTCCACCTGCATCGCGCCATTACAACAACCATGCGCCCGTAGCCATAGGACGAGCGGCTCGTCGGCCTCCGTCGCCCTGATGAAAGGGCGAGGGAGGAGCAGATGGCTTTGAACGGGACCGGCCAGTTCGAGGAGGAATTCCAGCGACGTCCCCTCGGCATGGGTCTCCTCAAGGAATGGGCCCGACGCTGAAGGAGGAGGTGGAGCAGTGCTCCACCTCCCGTGACCTCGTCCTCCACGGCGTCCATGACTCCTTGCACCTCTTCTACCACGCGAGACCGAGCCGCCCTCCGCCTGCGTGGCTTAAGCGGTGGCATGATCCCGATGAGAGATCCTCCTTGGAGCGGAGGACGGTGGCCGCCCTCGCCCCTATTCATGGATAAGGGCGAGTGCTACCTGAAGGTTGGGAAGACGTGGAAGGACAAGCAATGGAGGTTCGCTTGATGGAAGGAGGAAAAATGGATGAGCATTGACCTCACTATCCCTCAATTTATAGGGGGAAGCACGGGGGTTGGCTCTCCCCCGCTCCAAGGGCCACCGCCCACCTCCTCCAATAGCGGCGCCCTCGATCACAGGGTGAACAACAACTGCCCCGTTGCTCCAATCCATGGCGCTGCAGTTACTACCTTTCTCAGGGACTTTAAGTCATGGGCGCCCGTTGCTGGCTCCCCGCTATGCATGTGGCGTGCGTGGCGGAAACGACCTGATGCAATAATTAAAAAATTCAATGGCCGCGCTACGCACGTATCCCACGTCTCGCCTTCAATGTACGTCGTGGGGAAGCGCATCAAGCGCAATGATCGCAACTGCAAGCTCCTGCCACGCGTGCCTGTGCACTGTTTGGGCCTTGCCCAACAATGCCTCACATCGTGTGTGGCCTAGGCCCGGGGGCTCCTGTCGATGCACTAGAGTTTTGGGCTCCCTAGTGCCCGTTTACTCACGCACGGGTAGTGGTAGCCACCCTGTCGACAAGGCCTAGCAGAGACTTGCCAGGTACAAGAAAATAAAAATAAAGACCCCGGCAAGACCTTGCCGGGGTGACAGTCAAACCCTCACGCAAGGACAAGGACTCGGCAAGCCTCGGCAAGGCGAAGCCCCGACAAGGCCACACCAGCACACATGCGAGGTGTCGCCTCGCCCAGGCACGTGTCGCTGCGTAGGTGCTGGAGGGGCCTAAGTGGTGCCGATGGGACGGGCTCCTGTCTCGTCCCACCGACAGACGGAGATGCCTGACGGAGCATTAAATGCGCCCGTCCTACCCCGTGTTGCACTATATGCCACTATTGTGATCCCCTTCACAGTATAAAAGGACGCCCAGGGCGATACGGTGGAGGACTTTTCGATCCTCGGATTTTTGGCTTTCAGTCTTAGGGACCTTCTAGCCCGCACACGTGGCAGCTTCTCACTTCGCTCCTGTAGCTAGAACCCTGAGAACACTCTCAATACAACCATGCAGGAGTAGGGTTTTACGCATCCTTGCGGCCCGAACCTGGGTAAATCCCTCGCATGCTGTTCATTAGACCTACCCTTTGTGCGAGCCTTCTCCCTCACCGAACCGAAACGGGTCCCTCTGATCCCATAGGTGTTCATTCCCCGCGACACTATGCTTAGTAAGAATATTGATGTTAAGGTTTGTGATTCCCTTTGCAAGCGCGTAAGTAAATAGTTGTGTAATGAAATTACATCCTAATTATGGTGCATTATTCAGTGTAAGTTATGCTTAATGCTCGCTTATGTGAATTTTTGTTCCTTGGTTGGCTGCTTCTCAATCTATTTGCTAGCCTTCACTTGTACTAAGTAGAAATACTACTTGTGCATCCAAAATCCTTAAACCCAGTTTTTCCATATGAGTCCACCATACCTACCTATATGTGGTATTTCCATGTCTTTCCAAGCAAATTTGTATGTGTCATCTTGAATTTTTAAAATGAATTTTTCTTTTTGTGTGCTCGTACCGCTCATGAAGCGGAAGGGGGTGACCGATATTTTTCCATCCTAGATGTGTTATTCTCAAGATGAGTGTGTATTCACTTGTCGTTGCACGAGAGTATGGTGGTAATAGGGATGCCCAGTCCCGAAATGATTTTTTTTACTTTATGTTGTCAAATAATAAACTCCTTAGAAAGTGTTGGTATGGAAGGCAACCGTGGATCCGGGTAGCCATGGAAAGTAAATGAATGGTCGAAAAAGGAATAAACTTTATTTTCTGTTTGGGAACCGCTTATGATATATCTAGCATGGAATGGTATTGAAAGCCCTTGGTAGTTCTCGTTGACAGGAAAGGCATGCCACCCAAAATATTTTTCTCTATCAATTTAAACCTTAATCCCTAGCACCTCTACAAATCCCTACTTCCCTATACAAAGGGCCTATCTATTTACTTTATGCAATTTTTTATTTTTACTTGAGTCCCCACCTTCTCTTATAAAGCACCAACTAGGGGGCACTTTGATCATACTTGAGAATTAGGTGTAGCTAATATTTGAGTGTGTTTCATGAGTGGATCAATGATTGAGCATGATGGGCTAGGGATAAATTTCTTTAGTGTTGATATTTTGAAAGATATGGTTGCTTGTTGACATGCTTGAGTATTAAAGTCTTTATGTCAAAACTAGACTATTGCTTTGAACCATCTAAAAGTCTAAATGTCCATACTACAAAAGAAAAGAATATGTGATGAACATGTTAGGTAGCATTCCACATAAAAAATTCTGTTTTTATCATTTACCTACTCAAGGACGAGTAGGAATTAAGCTTGGGGACGCTAATACGTCTCCAACGTATCTATAATTTTTCATTTTTCCAGGCTGTTAGATTATCAACCTTGGATGTTTTACAATCATTTTATAGCAACTTCATATAATTTTTTGGGACTAACCTATTGACATAGTGCCAAAGTGTCAGTTGCTATTTTTTCTTTTTTTACTTCATAGATTATCAGTACAAAATGGAGTACAATTGCAATGAAACTTTTTGGAGAATTGTTTTTGGACCAGAAGAATGCCAGTCGGCCAAAGAATTAACCAGGAGGGAGCCCAGGCCGCCCACAACCCACCAGGGTGCGCTAGAGGACCGAGGCGCGCCCTGATGGGTTGTGGACGCCTCGAGGAACCCTCCGCTGACTATCCGCTCTATAAATACCCAAATATTAAGAAAACCCTAGGGGTGTCAACGAAACACACTTCTAGCCGCCGGAAGTTCCAGAACCACGAGATCCAATCTAACAACATGACGGAGGGGTGCATCGTCTTCATGGGTGCCTCTCCAATGATGCGTGAGTAGTCCACCATAGACCTACGGGTCCGTAGGAAGTAGCTAGATGGATTCCTCTCTCTCTTTTAATTCTCAATACTATGGTCTCTTGGAGATCTATTTGATGTAATGACTTTTAGTGGTGTGTTTGTTGGAATCCGATAAATTTTAAGTTCATGATGAGTTTCTATCCATGAATATTATTTGGGTATTATTTGATCTCTTATTTGCATGACTACTTATAGCCTTGTATTTCTTATTCGAATATTTTGTTTAGTTAGGCCAACTAGATATATTTTTCTTGCCATGGGAAGAGGTGCTTTGTTATGGGTTCGATCTTGTGGTGTTGTTTCCCAGTGATAGAAGGGGCAGCAAGGCACACATGTATCGTTGCCATTAATGATAACAAGATAGGGTCTATTCCTACATGAATAGATCTTATCTACATCATTTCCCTATTATTACTGCATTACTCTGTTTTCCCACAAACTTAATACACTAGATGGATGCTGGATAGCGGTCGATGTGTGGAGTAATAGTAGTAGATGTAGAATCATTTCGGTCTACTTATCTTAGACATGATGCCTATATAATGATCTTTGCCTTGGATATTATCATGATTATTTGATCTTCTATCAATTTCCCAATAGTAATTTATTCACCCACCGTTTGCTATACTCATGAGAGAAGCCACTAGTGAAACCTACGCCCCCGGTGTACTTTTCCAAACTATTGCTCTCTCATCTATCTTTCTGTCGCTTTTGTTTTCAGATCTATTAATACAAAACCCCCAAAAATACCTTGCTACACTTTTTGTTTACTTCTTTTATTTTGTGTTCTTGGGAGATCTATTTGCCCAATCTATTACAATCTAATTTATCTTTTTATTGTTGAGAGCTTGACAACCTGTCTTACGCGTCGGGTTGCAAGTATTTGTTCTTTGTGTGCAGGTGTCGTTTACATAGTTGCTTGGTCTTCCTCCACAGCTTGATACCTTGGTTTCTTAATCGAGGGAAATACTTACCGTAGCTGTGTTGCATCATCCCTTCCTCTTTGGGGAAATATCGACGCAGTCTGAAGCCACGTCAGCACTAACCTATTGACACAATGCCTATTGCCACTTCCTGTTTTCTGTGTGTTTTTTCCTTTTCGGGTTTACAGTACCAAACGAAGTCCAATTGCCCCAAAACTTTTTTATGATTTTTCAGGACCAAAAGAAGACCTAGAAGTTTGGGAGATGACCAGAGGCCGCACGAGGGAGGCACAAGCCAACAGGGGGCGCCCAGGGTGCGGCCGCACCCTAATGGCTTGTCCCTCCCTGGTGGCCCTCCTGACCCCGTTATCTAGCCTATAAATTCACATATATTCCAAAAAACCTAGGGGCAAACCAAAACACCTTTTCCACCATCGCAAGTCTCTGTTCCACTGTGATCTCATCTGGAGCTCCGTTTCGGCACACTGCCGGAGGGGGGATCGGTTACCGAGGTCCTCCTCATCAACCTTAATACCCTCATGATTATGGTGACAATGAAAGCATACCGCCCAAAATTATTATTCATCTCGGTTTTAAAAGCTCTAGCGCTGGCACCTCTCCAAATCAATGTTTCCCACTGTGTAGGGCCTATCTTTTACTTTCTAGTACTTACCTTTATGCAAGAGTCATGGTGATCCTCACCACTTCCTATATTTTGATTTTTTTTCTCTTGGCAAGCATCATGTGGTGGGAAAAGATCCAAGCATACATGGCAATTAAAATATATTTGATCATGAATTATTATTGTTGACAATTATCTGTATGATAAATAAGTTGGGAGGCGTAACTTTAATCCCGTATCTTTCTCTATGTTTGACGGATGCCCTTTGCTCTAAAAATATGCGTTGAGTGTTAGCAATCATGGAAGACTATATGATTGTTGAGTATGTGTAATTTGCCAAACCAAAGCTCTTACATAGACTCTTCCTAAAAATAAGATGAATTGCAATTGTTTGGTGACTAAAAACATAGTTTGTTAGTCCATACTTTAACATGTCGATAGCTTGCTACTTGATCATGAGAAGTTCTATGAGAGGAACAACTATATATGATATGTAATGATGCTAGAAAAAGTGTTTGGAATTAGCATTGATCAAACTTGTGCACTTACTAGCATTCACACTTCATAAAATATTTCTTTTAGCATTTACCTACTCGAGGACGAGCAGGAATTAAGCTTGGGGATGCTGATACGTCTACAACATATCTATGATTTATGAAGTATTCATGCCATGTTTACAATAATTCTATATGATTTTGGTATGATTTTATTAGAACTAACCCGGACTGGCATTGTTTTCACCAGAAATAAAAGCTCTTGGGTGGGCTTAAAATTTAGTATGATTTTTTGTGGACCAAAAGAGACCCTTGAAGCATTGGCGCTTTGGTTGATGTGTATATTAAGGTGTTATTTTAGTACAACACTAGGGTTGTTCGTGACACTTATAGGGATAGCTCATAAGATTGATCGGAAAAGATAACTTTGAGGTGGTTTCGTACCCTATGATAAAGTCTTCGTTAGTTCTCCGCTATTTGTGACTTTGGAGTGAACTCTTTGTCGCACGAGAGGGACTTACATATGATTCAACTATGTCAATATTGTTGAGAGAAATTGCACTAGTGAAAGTATGGACCCTAGGACTTGGTTCCAAGCATTTATACAAAATTTTGCTCGTTTTTAACTATTTGTTACCTTGCTATTTTTATATTATTACAAAAACCTATATCTACCATATATATTACACTTGTATTACCATCTCTTTGCCGAACTAGTGCACCTATACAATTTACCATTGTCCTGGGTGTGTTGGGGACACAAGAGACTCTTTGTTATTTGGTTGCAGGGTTGTTCGAGAGAGACCATCTTCAACCTATGCTTCCCACGGATTGATAAACCTTAGGTCATCCACTTGAGGGAAAATTGCTACTGTCCTACAAAACTCTGCGCTTGGAGGCCCAACACGAGTCTACGGGAAGAAGGTTGTGTAGTAGACATGCAGCTCTTTTCTGGCACCATTGCCGGGAAGGTGAGTGCTTGAAGGTATATCTTTAGATCTTGCAATTGAATCTTTTAGTTTCTTGTTTTATTAATAGTTTGGTTTTATAAAAGAAAACTACAAAAAATGGATTTGAGGTTGCCTCATATGTTTCATCTTTTTAAGTCTTTCGTGAAAATGATGGAAAGGAAAATTGTGCTCAAGTGTTAGAAGAAGAAGTTATTAAAATGTTGGTCACATCTTTGAGAGATGAGCATGATTTCAATATTGTTAGTATGAATTCTCTGAATATTCATGATGCTAATGATGTGCAAAGCCACAAGCTTGGGGATGCTATGTTTGATGAAGAATATATTTGTAGTCCCCCGAGTTTTGATGAGCAAAACCATTATGATTATGACATGCCTCCTATCTATGATTATTATTGTGATGACACGATTGCTATAAAGAGTAATGACAACTATGAAACTTGTCATCATGATTTTAATATTCAAAGTGGTTATGTCAATCAAGTATCTCATGATAGTTATTTTGTTGAGTTTACTCCCACTGTTATGAATGAGAAGAAAATTGCTTATGAGGAGAGTAGTAAAATTTATATGCTTGTAGATCATGAAAAGAATGCTTTATGTGCTGGTTATATTGTGGAATTCCTTCATGATGCTACTAAAAATTATTATGAGGGAGGAACATATGCTTGTAGGAATTGCAATAATATCAAGTTTCCTTTCTATGTGTTCAAAGTTTCGAAGTTGTGCTTGTTTTGCCTTCCTATGAAAGTTGATTCTTGTTCCCATGATTTGTTTTATCACAAAATACCTATGCATAGGAAGTGGGTTAGACTTAAATGTGCTTTTCATGAGATTCATGATGCTCTTTTGCATTTTTCAAATATTATTCCTATACGAGCATCATTGAAATCATCATGCCTAGCTAAATGGCATTAAAGAAAAGCGCTTGTTGGGAGACAACCCAACACTTTTACCTTCTGTTTTTGTGTGTTAACATGATTATGCTATTGTATAATAATTTTTTGTGTCTTTTATTTCAATAATGTGCCAAGTAAAGCCTTTGGGATAGTGTGGATACTTGGTTGTTTGGTTCTGTGCAAAAACAGAAAGTTTTGCGTCCAATATATGAATTATCAGATTTTACTAGAGCGTCAAAAAATTCTGAAATTTTTACACGAAGTTTATATAAAAATTCCTTGAGTTTTACGAAATTATCAATATGTTTGGAGTCAGCGAAGTATGGTGATCATTCATATCTTTACAGACTATTATGTTTTGACAGATTCTATTTTGGATGCATAGTTTGATTGTTTCAAGTGTTCCTATAGCTTATATTGAGTATATAAATTGTGGGAATGATGGAATACAGTAGGTATCATGTGGTAATAATTATGAATCTTGTCTTGACAGTACCTACGTGAATGATTTATATTTTCTACACTAACCCTTCTCACGAAGTTCCATTAAGTTTTGTGTGATTGAAGTTTTCAATTTTTGGGTGAGACACCGATATGAGGAGAATAAGGAGTTACAAGAACCTAAGCTTGGGGATGCACAAGACACCCCCAAGGTAATATTCAAGGAAGACTCAAGTGTCTAAGCATGGGGATGCCCCGGAAGGCATCCCCTCTTTCGTCTTCAACACTATCGGTATATCTTACTTAGAGCTATATTTCTATTCATCACATAATATTTGTTTTGCTTGGAGCATTATTTTTTGTTGTTGTTCTCTATCAGGTGTTATTTATAATCTTGTTTTTCAATAAAAAGTTTTGTTTGACGAAGAGGTATCTCTGGGCCCACTCGGTAATACATCATCATAATGAGCTCAATGTGACTAAGGAGTTAGTCATGGCATCATGTGTTACAGAACGAGTAAAGAGACTTGCCGGTAACGAGAGTGAACAAGGTATTGGGATACCGATGATCGAACCTCGGGCAAGTAACATACCGATGGACAAAGGGAATTGTATACAAGATTAATTGAATCCCCGACATCGTGGTTCATCCGATGAGATCATCATGGAACATGTGGGAGCCAATATGGGTATCTAGATGCTGGTATTGGTTATTGGCCGGAGAGGTGTCTCGGTCATGACTGCATGGTTCCAGAACCCGTAGGGTCTACACACTTAAGGTTCAGTGACGCTAGAGTTGAAATGGGAATTGTATGTCGTTACCGAAAGTTTCTCGAAGTCCCAAATGATATCCCCGACGTCACGAGGAGTTTCAGAATGATCCGGAGGTGAAGATTTATATATGAGAAGTCCAGTTTCAGTCACCGGAAAGGTTTCGGGGTTCATCTGTATTGTACGGGGACCACCGAAGGGGTGCCGGGGGTCCACCGGGAGGGTCGACCTGCCTCGGAGGGCCTAATGGGCTGAGGTTGCATGGGAACAAGCCCCTTAGTGGGCTGGTGCGCCCCCAAGGGCCCAAGGCACCTAGGGTTAGAAACCCTAGGGGTTGGGGGCGCCTCCACCTAACTTGGGAAGCAAGTTGCCCCCCCTTGGCCGCTGCCCCCCCCTCTAGATGGATCTAGGGGGCCAGCCACCTATCCCCTTCCCCCTATAAATAGTGGAGTTGTGGGAGAGCAGTCGCACCCTTCCCCCTAGCGCAGACCTCCCCCCTTTCCTACACCTCCTCCTCCTCCTCCGTAGCGCTTAGCGAAGCTCTGCCGGAGAACCACAAGCTCCATCGCCACCATGCCGTCGTGCTGCCAGAGCTCTCCCTCAACTTCTCCCCCCCTTGATGGATTAAGGAGGAGACGTCCTCAGGCTGTATGTGTGTTGAACACAGAGGCACCGTCCGTTTGGCGCTTTGATTGGATCTTCCATGATTTGAATCGCCGCGAGTACGACTCCATCAACCACGTTCTTGTAATGCTTTTGCGTAGCAATCTTAAAGGGTATGAAAATGCACTCCCTCTCTCTCTTGTTGCTAGCATCTCCTAGATTGATCTTGGTGATACGTAGGAATTTTTTTGAATTGTTACTACGTTCCCCAACAGTGGCATCATGAGCTAGGTCTATGCGTAGATTCTATGCACGAGTAGAACACAAGTAGTTGTGGGTGATGATTTGGTCACTTTGCTTGCCATTACCGTCTTTACACGTATGCTTACGTGAGACAGGTTCCACCGCCTGACATGCACTTGTTGCATAAGGTGGCTAGCGGGTGTCTGTCTCTCCCAATTTAGTCGGATCGGATTCGATGAAAAGGGTCCTTACAAAGGTAAATAGCAATTGGCATATCACCATTGTGGCTTTTGCGTAGGTAAGAAATGTTCTTGCTAGAAACCCATAGCAGCCACGTAAAACTTGCAACAAAAATTAGAGGACGTCTAACTTGTTTTTGTAGGGTATGCTATGTGATGTGATATGGCCAAAAGGATGTTATGAAACATATGTGATGTATGAGATTGATCATGTTCTTGTAATAGGAATCATGATTGGCATGTCGATGAGTATGACAACTGGCAGGAGACATAGGAGTTGTCTCAATTTATTCTTTGACCAGTGTGTTAATAAAAAATGCCATGTAATTACTTTACTTTATTGCTAACCGTTAGCCATAGTAGTAGAAGTAATAGTTGGTGAGACAACTTCATGAAGACACGATGAGGGAGATCATGGTTTCATGCCGGTGATGATGGTGATCATGCCGCGCCCCGAAGATGGAGATCAAAGGTGCAAGATGATATTGGCCATATCATGTCACTTTATGATTTGCATGTGATGTTTATCATGTTCTTACATCTTTTTTTCTTAGAACGATGATAGCATAAATAAGATGACCCCTCACTAAAATTTCAATAAATGTGTTCCCCCTAAGTGTGCACCGTTGCGAAGGATCGTTGTTTCGAAGCACCACGTGATGATCGGGTGTGATAGATTCTAACGTTCGCATACAACGGGTGTAAGCCAGATTTACACACGCAAAACACTGAGGTTGACTTGACGAGCCTAGCATGAACAGACATGGCCTCGGAACACGAGAGACTGACATGGCCTCGGTACACGAGAGATTGAAAGATTGAACATGAGTCGTATAGTAGATGCGATCAACATGGAGATGTTCACCATTGATGACTAGTCCATCCCATGTGACGATCGGACAAGACCTAGTCGATGTGGATCATGTATCACTTAGATGACTAGAGGGATGTCTATCTGAGCGGGAGTTCATTACATTATTTGATTAGATGAACTTAATTATCATGAACTTAATCTAAAATTGTCTTTACAATCTATCTTGTAGATCCAATGGCCCACGCTAATATTGCCCTCAACTTCAACGTGTTCCAAGAGAAAACCAAGATGAAATACGATGGAAGAAACTATACGGACTGGGTCCATAACTTGAGGATCATCCTCATAGCTTCCAAGAAGTTATATGTCCTTGATGCACCGCTAGGTGATGCACCCGTTTTCCCAGCAACTCAGGACGTTATGAACGCCTGGCAGTCGCGTAGTGATGATTACTCCCTGGTTCAGTGTGGCATGCTTTACAGCTTAGAACCAAGGCTTCAAAAGCATTTTGAGCAACACGGAGCATATGAGATGTTCTAAGAGCTAAGAATGGTTTTCCAAGCTCATGCCCGGGTCAAGAGATATGAAGTCTCCGACAAGTTCTTAAGTTATAAGATGGAGGAAAATAGTTCTGTCAGTGAGCACATACTCAAAATGTCTGGGTTACACAACCGTTTGTCTCAGCTCGGAGTTAATCTTCCAGATGACTCGGTTATTGACAGAATCGTCTAGTGACTTCCACCTAGCTACAAGAGCTTTGTGATGAACTACAATATGCAAAGGATGGATAAGTCCATTCTTGAGTTATATTCGATGCTGAAATCAACGGAGGTGGAAATCAAAAAGGAACGTCAAGGGTTGATGGTGAATAAGACAACTAGTTTCAAGAAAGGCAAGGGTAAGAAGAACTTCAAGAAAGACAGCAAAGCGGTTGCCGCGCCCAGTAAATCAGTTGTCGGGAAGAAGCCCAAGAATGGACCCAAGCCTGAGAGTGAGTGCATTTACTGCAAGGGAACCGGTCACCCGAAGAGGAACTACCCCAAGTACTTAGCAGATAAGAAGGCCGACAACATCAAAGGTATATATGATATACATGTTATTGATGTGTACCTTACCAGCGCTCGTAGTAGCTCCTGGGTATTTGATACCGGTGTGGTTTCTCACATTTGTAACTCAAAATAGGAGCTGCGAAATAACGAAGACTGGCAAAGGACGAGGTGACGATGCACGTCGTGGATGGTTCCAAGGTGGATGTGATCGCCGTCAGCATGTTACCTCTACATCTACCTTTGGGATTAGTTTTAAACCTCAGTAATTGTTATTTAGTACCATCTTTGAGCATGACCATTGTATCTGGATCTCGTTTGATGCGATATGGCTACTCATTTAAATCTGAGAATAATGGTTGTTCTATTTATATGAGAGATATGTTTTATGCTCATGCCCCGCTTGTCAATGGTTTATTTTTATTGAATCTCGAATATGATGTTACACATATTCATAGTGTGAATACCAAACGATGTAAGATTGATAATGATAGTCCCACATACTTGTGGCACTGCCCCCTTGGTCATATTGGTGTCAAACGCATGAAGAAACTCCATGCAGATGGACTTTTGGAGTCTCTTGATTATGAATCATTTTACACGTGCGAACCATGCCTCATGGGCAAGATGACTAAGACTCCGTTATTTGGAACAATGGAGTGAGCAACCAGCTTGTTGAACTAATACATACCGATGTATGTGGACCGATGAACATTGAGGCTCACGGTGGCTATCATTATGTTCTCACCCTCACTGATGACTTAAGCAGATATGGGTATGTCTACTTGATGAAACACAAGTCTGAGACCTTTGAAAAGTTCAAGGAATTTCAGAGTGAGGTAGAGAATCAACATGACATGAAAATAAAGTTCTTATGATCTAATCGTGGAGGAGAATATTTGAGTCACAAGTTTGGCACGCATTTAAGGAAATGTGGAATTGTTTCACAACTCACGCCGCTTGGCACGCCTCAGTGTAATGGTGTGTCCGAATGTCGCAATCGCACTCTATTGGATATGGTGCAACCTATGATGTCTCTTACTGACTTACCGCTATCATTTTGGGGATATGCATTAGATACTACCGTGTTCACTTTAAATAGGGCACTGTCTAAATCCGTTGAGACGACACCATATGAATTATGGTTTGGGTGGAAACCTACGCTATCATTTCTAAAAGTTTGGGGATGCGATGCTTATGTGAAGAAACTTCAACCGAAAAGCTCGAACTCAAATCTAAAAAGTGTGTCTTCATAGGATACCCTAAGAAAACTATTGGGTATACCTTCTACCTCAGATCCGAAGGCAAGATCTTTGTTGCCAAGAATGGATCCTTTATAGAGAAAGAGTTTCTCTGAAAGAAGTAAGTGGGAGGAAAGTAGAACTTGATGAGGTAATTGTACCCCCTCTCGAATCGGAAAGTAGCGCAGCGCACGAGAATGTTTCTGTGGTGCCTGGACCGACTAAAGAGGAAGTTAATGATGATGATCATGAAAATTCTGATCAAGTTACTACTGAACTTCGTAGGTCCACGAGGACACATTCCGCACCAGAGTGGTACGACAATCCTGTCAAATAAATCATGTTGTTAGACAACGGTGAACCCTCGAACTATGAAGAAGCCATGTCGGGCCCAGATTTCAACAAATGGCTTGAAGCCATGAAATCCAAGATAGGATTCATGTATGAGAACAAAGTATGGAATTTGGTGGACTTTCCCAATGATCGGCAATCCATAGAAAATAAATGGATCTGTAAGAAGAAGTCTAACATGGATGGTAATGTGCCGTATATAAGGCTCGTCTTGTCACTAAGGGTTATCGACAAGTTCAAGGAGTTGACTACGATGAGACCGTCTCACCCATAGCGATGCTGAAGTCACAATCCTAAGCATAGCGCAAGATCGTTTAGTTCATTTGCTAAAGCTTTTCAATCTCAAGTATCGTTTCCTTAGACCATGAGATTGTGCAACTCCCGGATACCATAGGAATGCTTTGGGTGTGCCAAACGTCACAACGTAACTGGGTGGCTATAAAGGTGCACTATGGGTATCTCCGAAAGTGTCTGTTGGGTTGGCACGAATCGAGACTGGGATTTGTCACTCCGTGTGACGGAGAGGTATCTCTGGGCCCACACGGTAAGACATCATCATAATGAGCTCAATGTGACTAAGGAGTTAGTCACGGGATGATGTATTATGGAACGAGTAAAGAGACTTGCTAGTAACAAGATTGAACAAGGTATAGAGATTGAACAAGATCGAATCTCGGGCAAGTATCATACCGATAGACGAAAGGAATTGTATATGGGATTGATTGAATCCCCGACATCGTGGTTCATCCAATGAAATCATCATGGAGCATGTGGGAGCCAACATGGGTATCCAGATCCCACTGTTGGTTATTGACCGGAGAGGTGTCTCGGTCATATCTACGTGTCTCCCGAACCCGTAGGTTCTACACACTTAAGGTTCGATGATGCTAGGGTTAAAGGGAAATGGTATACGTGATTACTGAATTTTTTTCAAAGTCCCGGATGAGATCCCGTACATCATGAGGAGCTCCGGAATGGTTTGGAGGTAAAGATTGATATATAGGAAGTCCAGTTTGGTCACGGGAAAGTTTTTGGGCTCATCGGTAGTGTACCGGGAGTGCCGGTAGGGTGCCGGAGGACCTCCGGGAGGGGTGTGACGAACAAAGGACTTTGTGGGCCCTTAGAGGAGGTGTGCCATCCCTTAGTGGGCTGGCCAAGACCTGCTAGAAAGGCCCATGCAGCTGGGATCAAGAGATAAAGGGAAAAAGGATTTAAAAGGAGGAGATCCACCTCCCTTGTGGGAGGTGGACTCTTCCCCACCTTCGGCCGAAGCTCTCCTCCTTGGAGGAGGGGAGAAGGCATACCTCCCTATCCCTCCTCCTATATATATGCAAGGGTTTGGGCTTATTTGAGACACGACTTCTTTCTCTCTCGGTGGAGCCCTACCCTTCCTCTTCCTCGTTCTCCGTAGCGCTTTGCGAAGCCCTGCCGGAGTTCACGTAGCTCCATTGTCACCACGCCGTCGTGCTGCCGGAGCTCTCCCTCAACCTCTCCCTCCTCCTTGCTGGATCAAGGTGCGGGAGACGTCACCTAGCTGTACGTGTGTTGAACGCGGAGGCGCCGTTATTCGGCGCTGAGATCGGAATCCACCGCGATCTGAATCGCTGCGAGTACGACTCCACCAACCGCGTTCTTGTAACCCTTCCGCTTAGCGATCTTCAAAGGTATGAAGATGCAATCTCTCCCCACTCGTTGCTGGTTTCTCCATAGATAGATCTTGGTGATACGTAAGAATTTTTTTGATTTACTACTGCGTCTCGCAACAGTGGCATCATGAGCTAGGTCTATGTGTAGAATCTATGCACGAGTAGAACACAAAGCAGTTGTGGGCGTCGATCTTGTTAATTTGCTTACAACTACTAGTCTTATCTTTATTCGGCGGTATTGTTGGATGAAGCGGCCCGGAACGACTTTACACGTACGCTTACGTGAGACTGGTTCCACCGCCTGACATGCACTTTTTGCATAAGGTGGCTAGCGGGTGTCTGTCTCTCCCACCTTAGTCGGATTGGATTCGATGAAAAGGGTCCTTATGAAGGGTAAATAGCAATTGGCATATCACGTTGTGGTTTCACCATAGGTAAGAAACGTTCTTGCTAGTAACCTATAGCAGCCGCGTAAAAACTTGCAACTACAAATTAGAGGACGTCTAACTTGTTTTTGCAGCATATGCCTTGTGATGTGATATGGCCAAAGGATGTGATGTGATGCATTGTGATGTATGAGATTGATCATGTTCTTGTAATAGGATTTACGACTTGCATGTCGATGAGTATAAAAACCGGCAGGAGCCATAGGAGTTGTCTTATTTTATTGTATGACCTGCGTGTCAATCATAAAGGCCATGTAATTACTTTACTTTATTGCTAAACGTTAGCCATAGTAGTAGAAGTAATAGTTGGCGAGACAACTTCATGAAGACACAATGATGGAGATCATGATGATGGAGATCATGGTGTGGTGCCGGTGACAGTGATGATCATGGTGCCCTGAAGATGGAGATCAAAGGAGCAAGATGATTTTGGCCATATCATGTCACTATATTGATTGCATGTGATGTTTATCATGTTTACATCTTATTTGCTTAGAACGACGATAGTAAATAAGATGATCTCTCAATAAAATTTCAAGAAAAGTGTTCACCCTAACTGTGCACCGTTGCTAAGGATCGTTGTTCCGAAGCACCACGTGATGATCGGGTGTGATAGGCTCTAACGTTCGCATACAACTGGTGTAAGCCAGATTTACACACGCGGAACACTTCGGTTGACTTGACGAGCCTAGCATGTAGAGACATGGCCTCGGAACACGGAAGACCGAAAGGTCGAACATGAGTTGTATAGAAGATACGATTAACATGGAGATGTTCACCATGAATGACTAGCGTGTCTCACGTGATGATCATGTGTCACTTGGATGACTAGAGAGATGTCTATCTAAGTGGGAGTTCATTAAATAATTTGATTATGTGAACTTAATTATCATGAACTTAGTCTAAAATTATCTTTACAATCTATATTGTAGATCCAATGGCCAACGCGAATGTCACCCTAAATTTCAATGCGTTCCTAGAGAAAACCAAGCTAAAAGATGATGGAAGCAACTATGCGGACTGGTCCGTGGCTTGAGGAGCATCCTCATAGCTTCCAAGAAATTGTATGTCCTTGATGCACCAGTAGGTGACCCACCCCTTCTCCTAGCAGAGCAAGACATTGCGAACGCTTGGCATTCTCGCTGTGATGATTACTCCCTTGTTCAGCGCGGCATGCTTTACAGTTTAGAACCGGGGCTCCAAAAGCATTTTGAGCAACACGGAGCATATGAGATGTTCCAAGAGCTGAAACTGGTTTTCCAAGCTCATGCCCGGGTCGAGAGATATGACGTCTCCGACAAGTTCTTCAGTTGTAAGATGGAGGAGAATAGTTCTGTCAGTGAGCACATCCTCAAGATGTCTGGGCTTCACAACCGCTTGATTCAGCTGGGAGTTAATCTCCCGGATGACTTGGTCATTGACAGAATCCTCCAGTCGCTTCCACCTAGCTACAAGAGCTTTGTGATGAACTACAACATGCAAGGGATGGAGAAGTCCATTCCTGAGTTGTACTCGATGCTGAAATCAGCAGAGGTTGAGATCAAAAAGGAGCATCAAGTGTTGATGGTGAATAAGACCACTAGTTTGAGGAAAGGCAAGGGTAAGAAGAACTTCAAGAGGGACGGTAAAGCTGTTGCCGCGCCCGGTAAGCAAGTTGCCGGGAAGAAGAAGAACAAGAATGGACCCAAGCCTGAGACTGAGTGTTTTTATTGCAAGGGTACCAGTCACTGGAAGCGGAACTGCCCCAAGTACTTAGCTAATAAGAAGGACGACAACATTAAAGGTATATGTGATATACTTGTTATTGATGTGTAGCTAACCAGCGCTCGTAGTAGCTCCTGGGTATTTGATACCGGTGCAGTTGCTCACATTTGTAACTCCAAGGAGGAGCTGCGGAGTAAGCGGAGGCTGGCAAAGGACGAGGTGACGATGCACATCGGGAATGGTTCCTAGGTCGATGTGATCGCCGTCGGCATGCCACCTCTACATCTACCTTCAGGATTAGTGTTAAACCTTAATAATTGTTATTTAGTACCAGCTTTGAGCATGAACATTGTATCTGGTTCTCGCTTGATGTGAGATGGCTACTTATTTAAATCTAAGAATAATGGTTGTTCTATTTATATGAGAGAGATGTTTTATGGTCATGCCCCGCTGTTCAATGGTTTATTTTTGATGAATCTCGAACGTGATGTTACACATGTCCATAGTGTGAGTACCAAAAAGTATAAGGTTGATAACGATAGTCCCACTTACATGTGGCACTGCCGCCTTGGTCATATTGGTGTCAAACGCATGAAGAAGCTCCATACTGATGGACTTTTGGAGTCTCTTGATTTCGAATCATTTGACACGTGCAAACCATGCCTCATGGGCAAGATGACCAAGACTCCGTTCTCCGGAACAATGGAGCAAGCAACTGACTTGTTGGAAATAATACATACCGTGTATGCAGTCCAATGAGTGTCGAGGCTCGTGGTGGCTACCATTATGTTCTCACCCTCACTCATGACTTGAGTAGATATAGGTATGTATACTTAATGAAACATAAGTCTGAAACTTTTGAAAGGATCAAGGAATTTTAGAGTGAGGTAGAGAATCAACATGACAGGAAAATAAAGTGCCTATGAACTGATCGTGGCGGAGAATATTTAAGTCACGCGTTTGGCACACACCTAAGGAAATGTGGAATTGTTTCACAACTCACGCCGCCTGGCACACCTCAGTGAAATGATGTGTCTGAACGTCGTAATCGCACTCTATTAGATATGGTACGATCTATGATGTCTCTTACTGAATTACCGCTATCATTTTGGGGATATGCATTAGAGACTGCTACATTCACTTTAAATAGGGCACCGTCAAAATCCGTTGAGACGACACCATATGAATTATGGTTTGGAAATAAACCTAAGCTGTCGTTTCTAAAAGTTTGGGGATGCGATGCTTATGTGAAGAAACTTCAACCTGAGAAGCTCGAACCCAAAGTGGAAAAGTGCGTCTTCATAGGATATCCCAAAGAAACTATTGGGTATACCTTCTACCTACGATCCGAGGGCAAAGTCTTTGTTCCCAAGAATGGACCCTTTCTCGAGAAAGAGTTTCTCTCGAAAGAAGTAAGTGGGAGGAAAATAGAACTTGATGAGGTAATTGTACCTCCACTCGAACCGGAGAGTAGCACAGCACAGGAAGTTGTTTCTGTGGAGCCTACACCGACTGGAGAGGAAGTTAATGATGATGATCTTGAAACTTCAGATCAAGTTACTATTGAACGTCGAAGGTCCACTAGGACACGTTCCGCACTAGAGTGGTATGGAAACCCTGTCCTAGAGATCATGTTGTTAGACAACGGTGAACCTTCGAACTATGAAGAAGCGATGGCGGGCCCAGAGTCCAACAAATGGCTTGAAGCCGTGAAATCTGAGATAGGATCCATGTATGAGAACAAAGTGTGGACTTTGGTGGACTTGCCTGATAATAAGTGAGCCATTGAAAATAAATGGATCTTTAAGAAGACGACTGACGTGGATGGTAATGTGACCGTCTATAAGGCTCGGCTTGTCGCTAAGGGTTATCGACAAGTTCAAGGAGTTGACTACGATGAGACTTTCTCACCCGTAGCGATGCTGAAGTCTGTCCGAATCATGTTAGCGATGATGATTATGAGATCTGGCAAACGGATGTCAAAACAGCATTCCTTAATGGCTTCCTCAAGGAAGAACTGTATATGATGCAGCCAGAAGGTTTTGTCGATCCTAAAGATGCTAACACGGTATGCAAGCTCCAACGCTCCATCTATGGGCTAGTGCAAGCATCTCAGAGTTGGAACATTCGCTTTAATGAAGTGATTAAGGCGTTTGGATTTGTACAGGTTTATGGAGAACCCTGTATTTACAAGAAAGTGAGTGGGAGCTCTGTAGCATTTCTTGTATTATATGTGGATGACATACTGATAATGGGAAATGATATAGAACTCTTGGAAAGTGTAGAGCCCTACTTGAATAAGTGTTTTTCAATGAAGGACCTTGGAGAAGCTGCTTACATATTAGGTATTAAGATCTATAGAGATAGATCGAGACGCCTCATAGGTCTTTCACAAAGAAACTACCTTGACAAGATATTGAAGAAGTTCAATATGGATCAGTCAAAGAAGGGGTTTTTGCCTATGTTACAAGGTGTGAGATTGAGTACGACTCAATGCCCGATCACGGCAAAGGATAGAGAAGAGATGAGTGCCATCCCCTATGCTTCAGCCATAGGCTCTATTATGTATGCCATGTTGTGTACCAGACCTAATGTGAACCCTGCCATAAGTTTGGTAGGGAGGTACCAAAGTGATCCCGGAGCGGAACACTGGACAGCGGTCAAGAGTATCCTGAAGTACCTGAAAAGGACAAAGGACATGTTTCTCATATATGGAGGTGCCAAAGAGCTCGTCGTAAAGGGTTACGTCGATGCTAGCTTCGACACAGATCCGGATGACTCCAAGTCACTAACCGGATACGTGTATATTTGCAACGAAGGGGCAGTTAGTTGGTGCAGCAGCAAGCAAAGCGTCGTGGCGGCATCTACATGTGAAAAAGCGGAGTACATAGCTGCTTCGGAAGCAGCAAAGGAAGGAGTTTGGATGAAGGAGTTCATCACCGACCTAGGAGTAATTCAAAGTGCGTCGGGCCCGATGACTCTATTCTGTGACAACACTGGAGCTATTGCCCTTGCGAAGGAGCCCAGGTTTCACAAGAAGACAAGACACATCAAGCGCCGCTTCAACTCCATCCGTGATTACATTCAGGAGGGAGATATAGATGTTTGTAAAGTGCATACATATCTGAATGTCAAAGATCCGTTAACTAAACCTCTCTCACGAGCAAAACATGATCAACACCAGAATGCTAAGAGTGTACAATTCATCACAATGTAAGTAGATTATTGACTCTAGTGCAAGTGGGAGACTATTGGAAATATGCCCTAGAGGCAATAATAAAATGGTTATTATTGTATTTCCTAGTTCATGATAATTGTCTATTGTTCATGCTATAATTGTGTTAACCGGTAACAGTAATACATGTGTGAATACATAGACCACAACATGTCCCTAGTGAGCCTCTAGTTGACTAGCTCGTTGATCAATATATGGTCACGGTTTCATGACCATGGACATTGGATGCCTTTGATAATAGGATCACATCATTAGGAGAATGATGTGATGGACAAGACCCAATCCTAAGCATAGCACAAGATTGTTTAGTTCGTTTGCTAAAGATTTTCAATGTCAAGTATCGTTTCCTTAGACCATGAGATTGTGCAACTCCCGGATACCGTAGGAATGCTTTGGGTGTGCCAAACGTCACAACGTAACTTGGTGGCTATAAAGGTGCACTACGGGTATCTCCGAAAGTGTCTGTTTTGGCACGAATCGAGACTGAGATTTGTCAATCCGTGTGACGGAGAGGTATCTCTGGGCCCACTCGGTAAGACATCATCATAATGAGCTCAATGTGACTAAGGAGTTAGTCACGGGATGATGTATTACGGAACGAGTAAAGAGACTTGCCGGTAACGAGATTGAACAAGGTATAGAGATACAGACGATCGAATCTCGGGCAAGTATCATACTGATAGACAAAGGGAATTGTATACGGGATTGATTGAATCCCCGACATCATGGTTCATCCGATGAAATCATCGTGGATCATGTGGGAGCCAACATGGGTATCCAGATCCCGCGGTTGGTTATTGACCGGAGAGGTGTCTCGGTCATATCTACGTGTCTCCCGAACCCGTAGGGTCTACACACTTAAGGTTCGATGACGCTAGGGTTAAAGGGAAATGGTATACGTGATTACCGAAAGTTGTTCGGAGTCCCGGATGATATCCCGGACATCACGAGGAGCTCCGGAATGGTCCGGAGGTAAAGATTGATATATAGGAAGTCCAGTTTTGGTCACCGGAAAGTTTTCGGGCTTATCGGTAGTGTACCGGGAGTGCCGGGAGGGTGCCGGAGGACCCTTGGGAGGGGTGTGACGACCAAAGGACTTCATGGGCCCTTAGAGGAGGTCTTCCAGCCCTTAGTGGGATGGCAAAGACCTTATAGAAAGGCCCATGCGGCTGGGATCAAGAGATAAAGGGAAAAAGGATTTAAAAGGAGGAGATCCACCTCCGTTGTGGGAGGTGGACTCTTCCCCACCTTCGGCCGAAGCTCTCCTCCTTGGAGGAGGGGCCAAGGAAGCCCTCCCTCTCCCTCCTCCTATATATATGCAAGGGTTTGGGCTGATTTGAGACACGACTTCTTTCTCTCTCGGTGCAGCCCTACCCTTCCTCTTCTTCGTTCTCCGTAGCGCTTGGCGAAGCCCTACCGGAGTCCACGTAGCTCCACCGTCACCACGCCATCGTGCTGTCGGAGCTCTCCCTCAACCTCTCCCTCCTCCTTACTGGATCAAGGTGCGGGAGACGTCACTGATCTGTACGTGTGTTGAATGCGGAGGCGCCGTTGTTCGGCGCTGAGATCGGAATCCACCGCGATCTGAATCGCTGCGAGTACGACTCCACCAACCGCGTTCTTGTAACGCTTCCGCTTAGTGATCTTCAAAGGTATGAAGATGCAATCTCTCCCCACTCGTTTCTGGTTTCTCCATAGATAAATCTTGGTGATACGTAAGAATTTTTTTGATTTACTACTACGTCTCCCAATAAGAATATCCTTCAGTACCTGAAAAGGACGAAGGATATGTTTCTCGTTTATGGAGGTTCCAAAGAGCTTGTCGTAAAGGGTTACATCGATGCTACCTTTTACACAGATCCGGATGACTCCATGTCACAAACTAGATACGTGTATATTTTGAATGGTGGGGTAGTCAGCTGGTGTAGTTGTAAATAGAGCATCGTGGGAGCATCTACATGTGAAGCGGGGTACATAGCTGCATCAGAAGCAGCACAGGAAGGAGTCTGGATGAAGGAGTTCATCACCGACCTAGGAGTGATTCCAAATGCACCAAGCCCGATGACTCTCTTTTGTGACAACACTAGAGCTATTGTCATTGCCAAGGAGCCCAGGTTTCACAAGAAGACCAAGCACATCAAGTGCCGCTTCAACTCCATTCGTGGTTACATTCAGGATGGAGATATAGATATTTGTAAAGTACATACGGATCTGAATGTCGTAGATCTGTTCACTAAACCTCTTTCACGAGCTAAACATGATCAGCACCAGAACTCTATGGGTGTTCGATTCATCACAATGTAACTAGATTATTGACTCTAGTGCAAGTGGGAGACTGTTGGCAATATGACCTAGAGGAAATAATAAAATGTTATTATTATATTGCCTTGTTCATGATAATTGTCTATTGTTCATGCTATAATTGTATTAACCGGAAACCGTAATAGATGTGTGAATACATAGACCACACCATGTCCCTAGTGAGCCTCTAGTTAACTAGCTCATTGATCAATAGATGGCCATGCTTTCCTGGCCATGTATATTGGATGTCGTTGATAATGGGATCACATCATTAGGAGAATGATGTGATGGACAAGACCAAATCCTAAGCATAGCACAAGATCATGTAGTTCGTCTGCTAGAGCTTTTCTAGTGTTAAGTATCATTTATTTAGACCATGAGATTGTGCAACTCCTAGATACTGTAGGAATGCTTTGGGTGTATCAAATGCCACAATGTAACTAGGTGACTATAAAGGTGCACTACAGGTATCTCCGAAAGTGTCTGTTGGGTTGTCTCAAATCGAGACTGGGATTTGTCACTCCGTGTGATAGAGAGGCATCTATGGGCCCACTCGATAATACATCATCATAATGAGCTCAATGTGACTAAGGAGTTATTCACGGCATCATGTGTTACGGAACAAGTAAAGAGACTTGCCGGTAATGAGATTGAACAAGGTATAGGGATACCAACGATTGAATCTCGGGCAAGTAACATACCGATGGAAAAAGGGAATTTTATACGGGATTAATTGAATCCCCAACATCGTGATTCATCTGATGAGATCATTGTGGAACATGTGGGAGCTAATATGGGTATACAGATCCCTCTATTGGTTATTTGCCAGAGAGGAGTCTCGGTCATGACTGCATGGTTCCCGAATCGATAGGGTCTACACACTTAAGGTTCGATGACGCTAGAGTTTTAATGGGAATTGTATGTGGTTACCGAAAGTTGTTCGGGGTCCCGGATGAGATCTCGGACGTCACGAGGAGTTCCGGATAGGTCCGGAGGTGAAGATTTATATATGGTAAGTCCAGTTTCAGTCCCCGGAAAGGTTTTGGGGTTTATCGATATTGTACCGGGACCACCGAAGGGGTTCCTGGGGTCCATCGGGAGGGCCCACCTGCCCCGGAGGGCTTAATGGGCTGAGGTTGCATGGGAACCGGCCCCTTAGTGGGCTGGTGAGCCCCCAAGGGCCCATGGTGCCTAGGGTTGGAAACCCTAGAGGGTGGGGGCGCCTCCACCTAACTTGGGAGGCAAGTTGCCCCCCTTGGCTGCCACCCCCCTCTAGATGGATCTAGGGGGGCCACCCACCTCTCCCCTTCCCCCTGTAAATAGTGGAGGGGTGGGAGGGCAGCTGCACCCTTCCCCTCGCATAGCCCTCCCCCCTTTCCTACACCTCCTCCTCCATAGCGCTTAGCGAAGCTTTTCCGGAGAACCACAAGCTCCACCGCCACCATGCCGTCGCGCTGCCGGAGCTCTCCCTCAACTTCTCCTCGGCCTTGCTGGATCAAGAAGGAGGAGACATCCTTGGGATGTACGTGTGTTAAACGCGAAGGCGCCGTCCATTCTACGCTTGGATCGGATCTTTCGCGATTAGAATCACCGCGAGTATGACTCCATCAACCGCGTTCTTGTAACGCTTCCTCTTAGCGATCTTCAAGGGTATGAAGATGCACTCCCTCTCTCTCGTTGCTAGCATCTCCTAGATTGATCTTGGTGACACGTAAAATTTTTATTGAATTGTTACTACGGTCCTCAACATGATCTTCACTTATATGTTTTGGAGTAGTTTTGTCATTTACTCTCGTGCTTCACTTATACCCTATGAGTAAATGGTTGAGTGAATTGAATATCATAAATCTAAAATTATATTTGTTTTATATTCTTATCCCATGGGGACTAGTGACTTCACATATAAGAACTATAGGTGGTAAAATTTATTGAAAGTTAGAAAACACCGCATTGGTCACTTGAACAATTCATGAAAGAATATTGAAGGAAGAGAGATTTCACATATAAATATACTATCTTGTACGTCTTCTATGATTGTGAGCCCCATTAATTATTTTCAAACTTGAGCAAATTAGTTGAAGTTGGATAAGGAAGACAATGTAATGAGTTATGCTCGGGTATATTTGTATAGAAGTTATATTTGTACGGATCCTCCAACATGTGGTGCTTGCTTCCACCTCATACTAGCCAAAACTTCCGCACCAAGTAGAAATACTACTTGTGCATCCAAACACCTTTAAACCCAAAGTTGTTCCATATGAGTCCACCATACATACCTATATGCGGTATTTACCCGCCGTTCCAAGTAAATTTTCATGTGCCAAACTATAAACCTTCAAATAATATTCTGTTTTGTATGCCCGATTCGCTCATATATGAACTAGGGTTGTCATTATATTCCATGCTCGGTGGGTTATTCTCATGATATGTGTTAATTCACTATCATTTACGAGAAAGTGGCTGGTAATAGGTATTCCCAGTCCCGAAATCACTAGAAAAAAATGCAAATTTTTAAACAAAACTCCCCCAGGAATGTTGTTGGTATGGACGGTACCCGTGGATTCGGCTCGCCATGGAGTGTGATTGATTGGTGGTGGGGGGGAGTAAAAACTTTACCATTCTATCTGAGAACCGCCTATAATGTATCTAGCATGGAAGATATGGAGATCTCTCAGTTATTATGGTGACAATGAAAGCATACCACCCAAAATTATTATTCATCTCTCTTTTAAAATCTCGAGACCAGGCACCTCTGCAAATCAATGCTTCCCTCTGCGAAGGGCCAATCTTTTACTTTCTAGTACTTACCTTTATGCAAGAGTCAAGGTGATCCTCACCACTTCCTATATTTTGCTTTTTTCTCTTGGCAAGCATCATGTGGTGGGAAAGTATCCAAGTATTTATGGCCATTCAAATATACTTGATCATGAATTATTATTGTTGACAATTATCTATATGATAAATAAGTTGGGAGGTGAAACTTTAAGCCCCTATCTTTCTCTGTGTTTGACGGATGCCATTTTCTCTAAAAATATGCTTTGAGTGTTAGGAATCATGGCAAACTTTATGATAGTTGAGTATGTCGAATTTGCTAAATCAAAGCTCTTACACAGACCCTTCCTGAAAATAAGTTGAATTGCAATTGTTTGGTGACTAAAAGCATAGTTTGTTAGTCTATACTTTAACATGTGGATAGCTTGCTACTTGATCATGAGAAGTTCAATGAGATGAGCTACTATCTATGATATATAATGACGCTAGAAAAAGTGTTTGGAATTATCATTGATCAAACTTGTGCACTTACTAGCATTCACACTTCATAAATTATTTATTTTATCATTAACCTACTCGAGGACGAGCAAGAATTAAGCTTCGGGATGCTGATACGTCTCCAACATATCTATAATTTATGTAGTATTCATGCCATGTTTACAATAATTCTATATGATTTTGGTATGATTGTATTAGAATAAACCGGACTGACGCTGTTTTCGGCAGAACTACCGTGGTGTCATTTTTTGTGCAAAAATAAAAGTTCTCGGAATGGGCTGAAAATTTAGTATGATTTTTTCTGGACCAAAAAAGACCCTGAAGCATTGGAGCTGGGACAAAAGAGCCACGAGGAGGAGCCAAGCCTACCAGGCGCGGGCACCCCCTTGTGGCGCCTAGCAGGCTTGCCACCACCTCATGGCAAACCTAGACGTAAGACCGACGCCAAAAATTCCTATAAATATACAAACCTCCGAAAAGAAACCTAGATCGGGAGTTCCGCCGCCGCAAGCCTCCAGAGCCACGAAAAATCAATTGGGAGCCCGTTCTGGCACCCTGCCGTAGGGGGGAACCATCACCGGAGTCCATCTTCATCGTCTCGGCGGTCTCATTGACGCGGAGGGAGTAGTTCACCCTTGGGGCTAAGGGTATGTACCAGTACCTATGTGTTTGATCTCTCTCTCTCTCGTGTTCTTGAGTTGACACGATCTTGATGTACCGCGAGTATTATTGATATAGATGAATCGTATGGAGTTTTCCCCTCTCTATCTTCTTGTGATGAATTGATTTTTCCCTTTGAAGATTTCTTATCGGATTGAGTCTTTAAGGATTTGAGAACACTTGATGTATGTCTTGCCATGGGGTATCCGTGGTGACAATGGTATGATCTATTGATCCACTTGATGTATGTTTCGGTGATCAACTTGCGGGTTCCGTGACCTTGGGAATCTATGCATAGGGGTTGGCTCACGTTTTTGTCTTGACTTTATGATAGAAACTTTTGGCACTCTCTGAATTTCTTTGTGTTGGATTGAAAATGATGAATCTGAAATTATGTGATGCATATCGTATAATCAAGCCCATGGGTACTTGTGGTGACATTGGAGTATCTAGGTGACATTAGGGTTTTGGTTGATGTGTATCTTAAGATGTTATTTTAGTATGAACTCTAGGGATGTCCGTGACACTTATAGGGATAGCTTATAAGTTTGATCAGAAAAGATAACTTTGAGGTGGTTTCGTACCCTACAATAATTTCTTCGTTAGTTCTCCACTATTTGTGACTTTGGAGTGAACTCTTTGCCGCATGACAGGGACTTACATATGATTCAACTATGTCAGTGAACTCTTTGTTGAGAGAAATTGCAGTAGTGAATATATGGACCCTAGGCCTTGTTTCCAAGCAATTATACAACATTTTGCTCACTGTTTACTATTTTTTACCTTGATATTTTTATACTTTCAGATTACAAAAACCTATATCTACCATCCATATTACACTTGTATCACCATCTCTTTGCCGAACTAGTGCACATATACAATTTACCATTATATTGGGTGTGTTCAGGACACAGGAGACTCTTTGTTATTTGGTTGTAGGGTTGTTTGAGAGAGACCATCTTGAACCTACGCCTCCCACGGATTGATGAACCTTAGGTCATCCACTTGGGGTAATATTGCTACTGCCCTAAAAAACTCTACGATTGGAGGCCCAACACGAGTTTACAAGAAGAAGGTTGTGTAGTAGACATCAATTTGTGAGTAGTTCACCACAGACCTACGGGTCTTTAGTTAGTACCTAGATGGCTATCTCTTTCTTTTGATCTTCAATACAATGATCATCACATCTTCAATTTGATCCATTAGATGTAACTATTTTGTGCGGTGCGTTTGTTGGCATTCGATGAATTATGGGTTTATGGTCAGATTATTCATGAAAAGTATTTGAGTCTTCTCTGAAATTATTATGATTCTTATTTGCATGATCATTATAGATTTGAAATTCTCTCTGGTCTATTGATTTGTTTTCGCCAAGTAGATTGATCTTTCTTCAGTGAGTGGGGCGTGTTGTACTGGTTCAACATGATGTCTTTCTATATCCTAGTGACAGAAGGGGACAAGATACATCTTTGTGTTGTTTCCACTAAGGATAAAATGACGGGGTTTATTCATATTGATTTAGGTTACTTTGTCTATATCAAGTCATCGTTCTCCATGCATTAGTCTGTTTGTCATGAAATTAATATGTAGAGAGGCAAGCATAGAAGCTCTCTGAAGTGGAGTAATAGTAATAGGTGCAAGCATGCATTGGACTATTTGTTTTCGACGTTATCCCTATATACACATCATCATTGCCATGAAGTCACATAACTATTTGCTTTTCTATCAATTGCCCAATAGTAATCTCTTTACCCACCGTATGCTTACTTTCATGAGAGATGCTGCTAGGGAAAAGTATGGCCCCCCGAGTCTATTCACTTGTATACTTAAAAACCTATCAATACCTTTATGTTCCTATTTAATTTTTATTTTATTTAGGAATTTACAATTATCTACACACTTCACTTGCTTGAAAATAACGAGATCAAGGGGATTGACAACCCTCTTGCCCATGTTGGGTGCAAGTTGTTTGATCTTTTTTGTGCAGCCGCTAAAGACGGTTGTGGATTGTTATTCCTCTTGGTTCGATAAACCCTGGTTTCATAACTGAGGGAAATACTTACTCGTATTGTGCTGCAATTACCCATTCCTCTTCGCGGAAAACCCAACGAAGATCACAAGTATTAGGAAGGATTTATGGCGCCATTGTCGGGGAATATCATCACCAACTATCATGTAACTTGACACAAATTATCATTCTCTTTTACTTATTTTCATTCGCTATTATATTTAGTTTGTCTCATAAAACTCAAAAATAAAAAATATTTACCTTTGGATATTACTTGTTGCTATGGCTAGTTCTTCTTTTGTTCGCGTTACTCTTGATAATGAGGTACTCAATTTTAGATAAAGGGGAGGAGAAAGTTTGAAGGATGCATGGTATAGGATTTGCAATGCTCAAAATAAATCAACTAATAAGCAATCCACGACTACCTTGCTTCGTAATTTCTATGCTGGTGCGACAACTTGATATAGGTTTGTCCTTGACACCATTACTGGTGGCAATTTCTTATTATGTCACACTTTGAATACTATAATGCTATTGAAAATCCTGTTGCGGCACCACCTACTAGTGGAAAATGGGCCTTTAGTCCCGGTTGGCAATGACCTTTAGTCTCGGGTCACCAAGTGGGACTATGAAACTAGGACTAAAACCCCCACTCTTTAGTACCAATTGACCACAACCTGGGACTAATGTCCCTCCATGTGGATGCGAGCATGCACTAACGGCTGGAGGACCTTTACTCCCGATTGGTGACACCAACCGGGACTAAGGATTTTATGTGTTTTTTATGTTGGGGTTTGGGGTTTTAGGATTTAGATTTATGCTTTATTTTTCCTTTTCGTTTGGTTTTTCCATTCAATTATTTTCCATTTCAAACATATTTTGATGCTACTACATACTGTACATGTTGATGCATATATAATATAGTTTCTCATATGACCATATATATATATATATATAGACACACACACACACACAATTTGGTACTTCTGTGTTAGTATTTTGTGCCTTTAAAAACCTTAGCAAGTTATCCTTCGAGTCTTGGGGGTGGTCTTGTATCATTTGTTCATTAATGATATATGGGTCAACGAACCCAATGTCATAGATTCTTTCTCTTTTGCATTCAAGAATCTTCATTCTGCATAATAGCCTACACATGAATACAGTGAGGATAATTATAGGCAATGAATGAGCTGAGATAGAAAATTAAATTACATAAAGAAATCACTTAAATACAATAGCAACTGACGATACATTTGTCGAGTGAGTCTTGATTGTATAGCTGGAAAATTTCTATAAAATCAATGCATAGCTCGTTTTCATGGAAGTAATGCTTTTCCTTGACATTCATCATGAGCAACACTTGCACATTCTTTACTTATTTCATGTATACCTCATGCAATCTTTGCATTTGAGTTGATAGATTTTGGACCTGCTTAGGTCTAAACAGAGTATTCCCGGGGACATATTGCCATGCTACATTAGCCACGGGGACTTCCTTGGTGCCTAGGAGTTGATCAACACCATTACCAATATTTCTAGATATGTCTGTTACCATGAGCGTGGGGTTCGATTACATTGTCTGTTCTCCGAGCTGGGGAACTGTTTTCCCACTTTCATTACTACTTCTACATCTCGACTGTTGCATTTGTTCCTGATATGACCTCCTAACAGTGCGATCATAGTCTGATGGCCTATTCTCCACATGTGCCGAGGGTCGCTCAAGAAAGTCCACAAAGTGTTGTACGGTTTTCCTAGGTATTATCTCCTCTTGCGGTGAGAGCGATTTTGGTGCAAAATGGGACTTGTCTTCAGAAACCACTACTGTTTTGGTTTCCTCATCAGTCATATCGTAAGCTAACTTCTTTTTGGCAGGAGGCTCATTGTTGCCTTTCTTCTTGTTGCCTTTCTTCCAAATAGGACTAGTCGATGGAGCAATGGTCTTCTGCTTTTGGCCTTTCTGGGACATAGGGTGTGGAGTCGGCTAATGGAGCAGAGATCGATATGAACTCGTGCTGGGCTCCCTATCGAGGTGGGCTGGACTTAGAGGTGTATTGCTACTCCGAGGAGTCGGTGGCCTTGGAATCGACTTTGGAAACATGATATATTCCTTTATCCATACAATGACACCATGTATGACTTCTCCTAGTGTTTATCCCCCTTCACCATCAGGAACGTCAAGCTCTAGTGAGTCATATCCCGGTAGAACTTCATCCACCCCGACACGAGCATAGCCATTTGGAAACGGATTGCCATGGATGGTTGCTTCTGGTGCATTCGGTAACTCAACGCCGACCGCCACCTTCATGGACATGTTCTTCATTTTCTGGTGTAGCTCACAATTTGTCCACTCTTTGATATTATCCATGGGGTAGCGAGCCAGCTGTGCACCATCGGCTCAGACCCCCATGGAAACCATGCTACTTTTCTGCATAGATGGGACGGTACTATCCAACGCTTGATCTGCTTGCTCATGCCGCGGAGATGCCCTTTGCTAGCTAATTGTGTCCAGTTGCTCCTGCTACCGCTTTAACATGCGTTCCAACTCCTCGTTCTTTGTGCCTAGTTGCTCCCGCTTCTGCTTTAACATGTGTTCCAACTCCTCGTTCTTTCTTTCTATCTTCTGAAGCTGGTCTGCATCCTACTTCTTTTTTCTCCGACGGCTTCTATAAGTGTCGTTCCAATCCGAAAACCCCTAAACCCATGGAACAACACCTTTGCCTCATGTTCATGCTCTGTGTTCAGGATTCTTGAGAGCGTATGTAAGCTCGTCGTTCTCTCTCTCGGGCTGGAACAAACCCTTTCGAGAATCTTCTATTGCTTGAAGTAAAGTGTCTGAGCTTGTTTTAAGATCTGCCTTTACAATAAACTGCCCTGTGCCTAGGTCCAACTTTCGCCCATGCGCATAAAACTAATTCCTGGACCTGTGGGCCAATCCCTATAGCTGGAATGACCCCTTCTGCAAGCATCTTGGCCTCAGATGCTTCCCACTTAGGCATGCCTGTCTTGTAGCCACCTGTCCCCAGAACACGGTGATACTTCTTTTTCTCAGCATTTATCTTATCTTTTTCTCGACCTTTTTGGAGCTTCAGCCTAGTCCTTGTTCTCCACAAATGCGTCCCACTGATCTTTTATCTTCACTAGTGCTCTAGTGAATTATGGAGACTTCTTTTTTTCCTTGATGTAATCACTGTATAATCTTTTCTTCCAGCTCTCAAATTGTGTGGCCATCTTCTAACGAGCAAATTTCTTGACTTTCAACTATTTGTCATCTGTGAGACCCTTTGGTAGGTTGAAATGTGACATGAGCGTATCCCAAAGCAATTTTTTCGATCTTTTGTCGACATAGCTAACACCCCGATCTACCTTTGGCTTATTCCATTCTCGAATGGTGACTGGGATGTTGTCCCTAACAATAAATCCACATTGATTTAAATTTACGGGCATACTGTTCAGGAGCAATCGGTTCGCCATCTTCTGTGACTTCATCGATGTTGAACTTTATGTCATCGCCCAACTTTTTGGCCTGTCCTCGTACCCTTCTAGGATATTGGCTCAATCCGGAGGGCTAAAAGAGGAAACATTCATTTATATATAGATCAATTAATACATCTCATGATCACAAGAGGCTTAATATATAAATTTACCTTGCTGAACTTTATTAATTGTCTAACATATTCTTCCCCATCATTGTTTGTTTGCCGTCCGTCTCTCGGTTCTTGCTCAAGTCCCTCACCGGAGTCGTTCAGAAATTATGAGCCATTATCTTGTTCATTCTCTTGGTTTTGGGAGGAGCGTATGAAATCGAAGATCTCCTCTTCATGGTATCTCTCCCTGTCGTCCATATCTTAACTAATCTGGAAAACAACATCAACATCAGGAAAATCTGTATCCAATTGGCCAAAGGGAAAACAACATTAGGACAATCAACTAGTGTATAATCTGGGAAATCTAGGAAACAACAACAACTTCGGTAAAATCTGGATCCAATTAGCTAAAGTTGTTGGTAATCTCTTAGCTTTCTTCAATCATTTCCAGGAATGTAGCACTATATCATTGGACGATATCCAATGATAAATTTCTCGTAGAAGCATTACCACATACACATATAAATCATGTCATGATTTCTATTTTTTGATATTGTTTGGTGTATATAGCAAGCTATAATCATTTCATTGTATAATTGACTGGTTGCAAGTGGAAAGTTGGGTGGGAGAGTTGTACCCCAGTGATCCAAATCCCAATAGTTGAAGGTTGCAAGTGAGCTGGACACACGACACTTAGGGTGTGTTTGGTTGGGGAACCAAGTGTAATGGAATGTAATGGCTCCATTCCAGAGGAACAGGTCTGTTCCATTCATGTGTTTGGTAGTAGCAAAAGAGCGGAATGGGTTAATTCCGTTCCGGTGTGTGGTTGGTAGCACGGAACAAAACTGAAATGGCATCAAATTCAAAAATTTGGCAGCATTTCGTTTATATTTTCAAGACAGGCAACATAACATTATATATTGACAAGATTAACACATAAATCACATCATATACAACATAGTTGCATAAACAACACAATTACGTAATTCAAATATAGTAATAATCGTTACAAGTACAACTACAAGCACTAATTTAGTACATGTCCAATTTAAGCACATGAAGAAATTTTGGAACAAAAACTTGTCTAGTACAAGCACAAGAAGAATTGCTCAACAAAAATTTAGTACATGTCGAGTAAAGGACACAAATCAAGCACACATAAAATTCTAAAAACACATAAACTGAATGAAACTGAACCGAACCAAATAAGTAGCTATTGGAGTTTGACCGAGGGCGACGGCGAATTCCTGCAGGGGAGCGCCAAAGGTGATGGATGGGCGCCGGAATTTGACCTAGGGCGACACAGACATGGAATTCTCGCCTCTCTCTCTGTCTTCTCTGCGTATGCGTGCGTGCAGGTGGATGAGATGAGGGCAACGACGCGAGGGAGGGCGGTGATAGAGAAAATGGAGGAGTCTACAGTCAGCCAAGAAGCAAGGAATTGACAGGAGCGCCCGGCGATGATGGGTGGCCAGCATAGACGACCACTGGACCGGAGCAGACTAAAGCATCTTGGCGGTGTGGTTCTATCTATTCCTTCTCCCGGGTGGTGTCTGGCACCGGGATCCCGGAAGTTATATACCCGCGAACTTTAGTCCTGGATCCAGCCATGAACCGAGACTAAAGGTCCTTTAGTCCCGGCTCCAGCCACGAACCGGGACAAAAGGGCAACATTTTCGGTGGCCAAAATTCTACGCGGGAGCTGCAACCTTTAGGCCCTGCTGGTAGTTGCAACCGGGACTAAAGGTGTCTTTCAATTTATTTTCATTTTGAAGAAATTATTTGACAGATTCAATGTTGCAGATTGAAATTAATTCTTCTAAAATGCATAACAATTTGAAAACTAAACCAAATGAGATGATCCAAATTTCTGTAGATTCATCTTGAAGATTTCTATCAACTAGTATCATATTGACAGGAAGTTGCATAATTAATTGTGCACTTATTAATTAAATACAATAATTAAATAAATTATTTTAAACTTTAAAATGTATATCGACAGTTCTGTTAAGCCAAATGGAGCAAATAAGATTTCACATTGTTACAAAGATTCTAGAGTGGGTCAAGGGAGGCACAACTTGAACTTGATGATTTGATGGTCACAATAAACATGATAACCCTGAACCCTATGAGAACGAATGAATGGGTCAACTGTTGGGGGGAAGTGGAATTCAAACCCAAGATTTTCTATAGATATCTCTTTAGAAATGTGCAGGCCCCAAACTACCGGACAAGCATATGGAAATCAAAGTGCATTCTTAGGCATAAAGTCTTCACTTGGTTGCAAAGAATGGACAGATTAAATGCGCGCGATCTATTGCCGAGAAAGCACTTTGCAATAGGCGAGGAACACTCATGTGTGATGTGCAATGAAGAGTCACTGGAAACTAATGATCACCTATTCTTCCAATGCACATTCACAACTAGTTGTTGGAACAAACTTGGAATCGTTTGGGACACAGAATTAGACACGCAGGAAAGATTTGAACTTGCTAGGAACAACTGGAATAAACCCCTCCTCAAGGAGATCTGCATGTTGGCAACTTGGAATATTTGGAAGCAGCACAACCGGATTATCTTGGATGGAGTACTGGCAACACACCAAGACTAGATTAGGATGTTAAAATCAGATTTGGAAATCCTTCAATATAGACTTAAGCATGTCAAATCTACTTTTATAGATAGATTACTTCCAACAATCCACTTGTAATTTCCTTTGTTTTGCTACTTCTAGAACCTTGTTGTTGTTGCATGGATTTGTAAAAACCTTGTAACGGTCTTCAGTTAATATAGCAATAGTAGGAGCCTCTCTTGCTATTTTAACCTGTTAGAAAAAAAGATTCTAGAGTGGGACTTTCCAGCAAATAAGATGTCAAATTATTACAAAGATTCTAGAAACTCACTAGAGAGAAAGTGATGATAGTGTTACACCCAAAATACTCTAGATGCAGGCAGGAGTTGGTCGATGTGTGGAGTAATAGTAGTAGATGCAGAATCGTTTCGGTCTACTTTTCACGGACGTGAAGCCTATATGCATGATAATTTCCTTGGATAACTACATGATTATTCGCTGTTCTATCAATTGCTTGAAAGTAATTTGTTTACCCATCATGATATTTGCCTTCAAGATAGAAGCCTCTAGTAAAACCTATGGCCACCGGGTCTATTTTCCGTCATATATTTTCAGATCTATACCTTGCTGCAATTTATTTATCTTTTACTTTCCGCACTCTTTTCATCTATCTCTATCGGATATAATCCTTGTAAATAATCGTGAAGGGATTGACAACCACTATATACCGTTGGGTGCAAGAGTTTGATTGTTTGTGTAGGTGCAACCATTGGTGACTTGCTTGTTCGTCCTACTGGATTGATACCTTAGTTCTCAACAACTGAGGGAAAAACTTATCTACTTTTCTGCATCACCCTTTCCTCTTCAAGGGAAAACCAACGCATGCTCAAGAGGTAGCAAGAAGGATTTCTCGTGTCGTTGCCAAGGAGGATACACATCAAGCCTACCAAGTACCCATCACAAACTCATATCTTGCATTTACTTTATATGCCATTTCCCCTCGTTTTCCTCACCCCCACTTCTAAAACAATTTTCAGAAAATACCAAAAAGATTTGCCCTTGTATTCGCCTTTCTTTCGTTTGCCTTTCGTTTGCTTGAACCCATGGCTAGCCTTACTTCTATAAGTAATACTCCCGAGTATGAGGTTCTTAATTTTAAGCAAAGGGAAGGAGAAAACTTAAAAGATGCTTGGTACTGAATTTGCAATTCTCAAAATAGATCTATTTGTAAGCAACCTAGTACCGTTCTTGTTCACAATTTTTACGTGGGTATTACTCCATGGAATAGATATGTTCTAGATACCATCATGGGAGGGAATTTTTTGGGAAGTCATACCTTTGACTCCTATAGTGCTATGATAAATTTGTTAGGTTCACCCCCAATCATGGTTAATGGAACAATCTTGACTTTAGAACATGTGATGCGAAGGCTTGATATTATTGAAAAAAAGGTTGCTATGGGTGAGCTTATCGAAAACTTGGATAAAAAGATTCATAATCACATTACTTAATATGTATCTAAAGTAGGAGTTACTTTAAAAAATCTTAAGGAAAAGGAACCCATAGTTAATGAAAAATTGGAACAAGATTCCTCTAGAATTGGCAAGCTAGAGGATATTATTACTAAATTGGGATCCCCTTTTGCTTTGGTTCATACTACCCCAACTCCTTCGCCTCCTAAGTCTGCCAAGTTTGTTTATGTTCCTAAAAATAAGGGTGAATCTTCTAGCAAAGATGAAGATCTTAAGATGATAAGTATTCACCCTAACTTTCTCAATATTATTAAGGAACCAATTGCTACCATTGAATCTATAGAATTTTTACCTAGGAGTATTCTCATTGATAAGAACAACGGGTCTCCTAGGGCCTATAGGTGTGCAATCAAGGAATTCCATACCAAAGATGGCAATGCCTAGATCTATTGTGTTTTGCGTAGCTAGGGGCGTTAAACAATAGCGCTTGTTGGGAGGCAACCCAATTTTATTTTGTGTTCTATTTTTGCTTCTTTTTTTGAGTGTTTCCCACATTATTAACTCTGTAGTAATTCTGTTTTGGTGTTTTTATTAGTGTTTGAGCCAAGTAAAACCTTTGGGGTGATCTATGGTAGTTGTTGATTTGATCTTGCTGAAAAACAGAAACTTTTGCGCTCACTCCAGGAATTTTCTAATCTTTTCAGAGCATTGAATTGATCTGAAATTTATACACAAGATTTACATACAAATTTGAAAGATTTTCCTAATTGTTCAGAATTTGTTGAGTAACATAAGTATACGAAGTTTCCAGATTGCTACAGACTGTTTTGTTTTTGACTGATTCTGCTTTCTTTGAGTTGTTTGCCTATTTTGATGAATCTATGGGTTGTATCATGTGGTATGAGCCATGGATAAGTTATATTACAGTAGGTATAACACCAATATAAATAAATAATGAGTTCACAACAGTACCTAAAGTGGTGATTTATTCTTATACTAACGGATCTCACGAGTTTTCTGTTGAAGATTTCAAGTTTCTGGTAAAGATTTGATGGACTATGGAATAAGGAGTGGTAAGAGCCTAAGCTTGGGGATGCCCAAGGCACCCCAAGTCTTATTCAAGGACACCAAAAAGCCTAAGCTTGGGGATGCCCCGGAAAGCATCCCCTCTTTTGTCTTCAATCCATCGGTAAATTTACTTGAGGCTATATTTTTATTCACCACATGATATGTGTTTTGCTTGGAGGGTCTTGTATGATATGAGTCTTTGATTGTTAGTTTGCCACAATCATCCTTGCTGCACATATCTTTTGAGAGACACACGTTGAATCGCGAATTTATTAGAATAATATATGTGCTTCATTTATATCTTTGGAGTTGGGCAATTTTGCTCTATGTGCTTCACTTATATCTTTAAGAGCACGGTGTTGTTTGCATTTCTATAGAAATACTTGAACTCTCGTACCTCACTTATATTATTTTGAGAGTTTATAAAACAGCATGGTAATTGGTCTAGGTTATGAATTTAGTCCTAACATGATAGTCATCCAAAAGGGATATAATAAAAACTTCCATATTAAGTGCATTGACTATTTATGAGAAGTTTGATTCCTTGCATAATGTTTTGATATATAAAGATGGTAATGTAAAGAGACATGTTAGGAAGCACATTTTGATTTGGTAAAAAAACTTGTGTAAAGGTTTGTGATTCCCATAGCATGCACGTATGATGAACCGTTATGTAAGGAAGTCGGAGCATGAGTTGTTTATAGATTGTCGACCTTTGTGTGAGGGTCGGGGGCGCGCAATGATTAACTCCTACAAACCTACCCCCTAGGAGCATGTATTTAATGCTTTGATTCAATGACTAATAAACTTTTGAAATAAGTATGTGAGTTCTTTATGACTAATGAATCCATGGATTATATGCACTCTCACCCTTCAACTTTTAATAGTCTTTCTAGTATCACGCAACTTTCGCCGCTGCAACAAACACCTTCCTCAAAACAGCGACCATATACCTTCCTCAAAACAGCCACCATATATCTTTCCTCAAAACAGCCACCATACCTACCTATTATGAAATTTCCATAGCCATTCAGAGATATATTGCCATGCAACTTCCACAGTTTCCTTTTATCACATGCACCATCACTTCCATATTGCATATAGAGTCATATTTTGTGACAAGTATCGAGTTGTAATTTTCTTTTGAGTTATAAGTAAATAAAAGTGTGATGATTAGAGCATGTCCCATGTGAGGAAAGGATGATGGAAGCTATGATGCCCTCACAAGTGAGGATGAGATTCCGGACATTATGAAGAATAAAAGAGGCCATCGAACCCCAAAAAAATGAATAAAAGAGGCCTTAGATGCCCACACACACAAAAAAATCAGAGAAAAGAGAGAAGGGACATTGCTACTACCTTTTTCCACACTTGTGCTTCAAAATAACACCATGATCTTCATGATAGAAAGTCTCCTATTTTTTCACTTTCATATAGCTAGTGGAATTTTTGTTCATGATGCACGTCCACTTAGTTTCCTTTTGAGCTTTCATACACTTATAGATCTAGTGCATCCATTGCATGGCAATCCCTACTCACTCATATTGATATATATTGATGGGCATATCCATAGCCCGTTGATACGCCTAGTTGATGTGAGACTATCTTCTCCCTTTCCTTGACAACCTCCACCATATTCTATTCCACCTACAGTGCTATATCCATGGCTCACCCTCATGTATTGCGTGACAGTTGAAAAAGTGTGAGAAAATAAAGGTGTGAAAACAATTTCTTGACTTTTCAACGGGGTTGTGCATGATATAAATACTTTGGGGGGGAAGATGGAGCATAGCCAGACCATATGATATTGTAGGGATAACTTTCTTTTGCCATTATATTTTGAAGAGATACAATTGCTTTGCTAGTATGCTTTAACTGTTATTGTTTCTATATCGACATTAAGCTTTTGTTTTGATTCTTACGGATCTGAATATACATGCCACAATAAATAATATTACTTGGATAAATATGTTAGGTAGCACTCCACATCAAGAATTCTGTTTTTATCATTTACCTACTCGAGGACGAGCAGGAATTAAGCTTGGGGATGCTAATACGTCTCCAACGTATCTATAATTTTTGATGATGGCATGCTATTATATTATTGTTGGGTTCTACCATAGGTGCATCGCAAGGAAAATAAAATTTTCCTACGTGCAGAACATCCAAGAACATGCTACGGAGATGGATCACAGTTCGTTACCACTAGATGCAGAGTGCCGTGCAACATAAGTAGAGTTGGGGCATCGTGTTCATGTGGTCCGTCTCCTCCTCGTCCGAGCCCCCTCGAACACCTGGCCATATCTCCCTCGAACAGTCGGTCGCCGGATCCCACGTACAGGTTCGTCGGAGCGGCGCAAGTGCACCACCTCTAACGATATCTGCGCGTGTAGGACGAACACCCGTGCGGCGGACTGCTAGGTCCGATCACACGGTCGGCAGCGGCGAGTGGATGTGGCTAGTTGCAACTCATGCAAAGCCCTAATGACGGCACTGAAGCAATCAATCGGATGGGTGTGCCGCACCTCCACTATATATAGGCATCCGGCGCGGGCTCAACTCTTGGGCCTCGCACGGATCGTAAAGCCCACATCTTCCTTTCCTTAAGCGCGCGACCCTTTAGGTTCTCGTCCACTTGGTTGTGATTCAGATCACATCCGACTCGACCGGTCAGTAGCAGCCTCTAGCAAGACGTGTCGACTCCAAGTGTCCGATGAAGCTGGTTAGGCGAACTTGTACTTCACACTTCTGTTCCCTTTGCCACACGATATATGTTGTCATTCACAAGGCGATATAGTCATCCTTGTTGCAGCACGACCTCTTTCTCGCTCTGGTGAAACCGACCAACATTCGGATTTTCCCATAATCCTCATCGCATGGCCATGCTTATCTAGGTCGGATCACCCGAGGGGCCCAGAGTATTTCTCTCCTGATTGGATGGGCAAATCCCATCTTGCTCGACCATGTCTCGCAGCATGGGTCTGGACAAGCCCAAAACCTACCTTTGTAACTACCCAGTGACGGAGTAGTGTTTGGTCGGCCCAAAGCAAGTCTGTCACCATCCCGAGTACATGCGCTAGCTCAGGTCTTAGGACATAGAACATATGTTGTACTAGAGACTCATAGATGACCTATCGCTTCATCTCATAGTTGGGTCTCTCCAACTCAGACCTTATCTCGACTCGGATCCTACTACGTCGAATCCGACCAAACCTTTTTGAGTCCATATTATCTGGCTAGCATCCAATGCTACATGGTTAGTGAGACCGGACCATCCACTATGTTATATGCTAGTCTATATGGCTACGCGTCCACACAACCCTTTCAACTTGGGACCATTTAGGATAGTCATCATACAATGCATAGTCTCACAAACAAGTCACATACTTGTTAATACACATCAATGATAATGTCCAAGGACTATCTGTATTCATAAAAACATAGGAAATATCATCATACATGATTGCCTCTAGGGCATATCTCCAACAGTCTCCCACTTGCACTAGAGTCAATCAAATAGACATTGAATGCCCATAGCTCTAATGTGCCCCTCATGCTTGGGTTGTGGAAGCGGCTTAGTCAACGGGTCTGCAACATTTCCATCCGTGTGAATCTTGCATAAATTAGTATCACCTTTCTCTACAAGCTTTTTATCAGGTGATATTTTCGGTCTATGTGCCTGTTCTTGTGGTGTTGTCTCGGCTCCTTGGTCTGTGCGATGGCACTCGAATTATCGCAATAAAGGTCCAACAGTTTTGGCCAGCCCGGGAACACACTAACATCTTCCAGGAACTTCCGAATCCAAACACCTTCCTTTGAGGCATCACAAGCCGCAATGTATTCGGCCTCTATTGTGGAGTCGGCCACCGTATCTTGCTTGGAACTTATCCAGCTCACTGCTCCTCCATTCATGACATACACGAATCTAGTTTGCGATTGACAATCATCCCTGTCGGTTTGGAAACTAGCATCAGCGTAACCCTTTACACAGATCCCCTCCTCACCTCCTTAAACTAGGAACATCTCTTTAGTCCCTTTCAGGTACTTCAAGATAGTTTACACCGCTGCCCAGTGACTCTCACCTGGGTCGGCCTGGTATCTGCATGTTAATCTTATTGCATAGGCAACATCAGGCCATGTACATAGCATGGCATACATGATGGATCCAATTGCCGACGCATATGGAATCCTACTCATCCAGTTTCGCTCATCAGAAGTCATACGACTCTGAGTCTTGCTTAGCCTTATACCATGTGAGACGGGCAAGAACCCTTTCTTGGCCTCACTCATGTTGAACCTCTTCAACACTTTATCTGTGTACGTGCTCTGGCTTAAGCCGAGCAGCCTCCTCGATCTATCTCTATAGATCTTGATGCCTAAAATGTACACTGCCTCTCCAAGGTCTTTCATTGAAAACTTGCCATTCAATGATTCCTTGACTGAGTTCGGCATCGAAACATCATTTCTGATCAACAGTACGTCATCGACATGCAAAATCAAAAATACTACCAAGCTCCCACTAGACTTCTTGTACAAACAGTAGTCCTCTTCGTTCTTGATGAAACCAAGGTCAACGATGACTTCATCAAAACGAATGTTCCAACTCCGAGCTGCTTGGCTCAATCCATAAATGGATCTCTTGAGCTTACATATTTTACCAACATTAATTGGATCGACAAAACCTTCAGGTTGTATCATGTATACATCCTCTTTTAAATTTGCATGAAGGAAAACCGTTTTGACATCCATCTGCCATATCTCATAATCGAAATATGCAGCTATAGCTAGTATGATCCTCACCGACTTTAGCATCACTACCGCCGAGTAGGTCTCGTCGTAGTCAATTCCTTGAACTTTTCCATAACCTTTAGCGACAAGCCGAGCTTTGTGGAACTGAACATTTCTATCCACATCAGTTTTTTCTTAAAAGACCCATTTCCAACCAATGGCAACTGTGCTAGGTGGAGGATCAACCAAGTCCCATACTTGATTGTCATCCATGGACTTTAACTCGGATCTCATGGCCTCTAGCCATGCCTCGGAATCTGGACTCACCGTCACTTCCGCATACGTGGCTGAATCGTTGCTTTCTAGCAAAAAAAATTGACGTACTTTGCGCAACCTTTCCGACCTCCATGGCTCCAGTGCCGACTGCACTACGGGCTCTCTCACCGACTCTGGTGTGATCTCATCACCAACCGAGTTGTCCCCGAGTAGCTCTCGAATTTCTTCGAGTTGCACCGCTCTCCCACTGGCCTTCCGACTGAGAAACTCTTTCTCTAGGAAAACCCCGTTCTGAGCAACAAACACTTTGTTCTCTTCTTGGTTGCAGAAGTTATATCCCAAGATTTCCCTCGGATATCCCGCGAATATGCATTTATCCGACTTGGGTGTAAGCTTGTCCGACATGAGTCGGTTGACAAATGCTTCACAACTACAAATCTTTAGAAAAGACAAACTAGGACTCTTCCCATGTAAGCCTCTATTCCCAAGAGATCCAATCTTGGAGCCTTTTCCGGTAATCTGCCAGAGGGGATTTCAATCACGGAGGGCATCTACATCAACTCCATTGCCCCTCCGATGATGCGTGAGTAGTCCACCACAGACCTATGGGTCCATAGCTAGTAGCTATATGGCTTCTTCTCACTCTTTCATCTACAATACCATGTTCTTCATGATCTTCATGGAGATCCATCCGATGTAATCCTATTGTGTGGTGTGTTTGTCAAGATCCAATGAATTGTGAGTTTATGTTCAGATTATGCATGAATATTATTTGAATCTTCTCTAAATTCTTATTTGCATGATTTCATATCCTTGCAAGTCTCTTTGAATTATTGGTTTGGTTTGGGCAACTAGATTGGTAATTCTTGCAATGGGAGAAGTGATTGGTTTTGGGTTCAATCTTGTGGTGTCCTCACCCAGTGACATAGTAGGGGTAGCGAGGCACATATTGTATTGTTGCCATCAAGGGTAACAAGATGGGGTTTTCATTATATTGCTTGAGTTTATCCCTCTATATCATGTCATCTTTCTTATTGTGTTACTCTGTTCTTCATGAACTTAATACTCTAGATGTAGGCAGGAGTCGGTTGATGTGTGGAGTAATAGTAGTAGATGCAGAATCTTTTCGGTCTACTTGTCACGGACATGATACCTATATGCATGATCATTGCCTTGGATAACTGCATGATTATTCGCTTTTCTATCAATTGCTTGACAGTAATTTGTTTACCCACCATGATATTTGCCTTCAAGAGAGGCCTCTAGTGAAACCTATGGCCCCTGGGTCTATTTTCCATCATATATTTTCCGATCTATACCTTTCTGCAATTTATTTATTGTTTACTTTCCGCGCTCGTTTCATCTATCTCCATCGGATCTAATGCTTGCAAATAACCGTGAAGGGATTGACAACCCCTTTATAGCGTTGGGTGCAAGAGTTTGATTGTTTGTGTAGGTGCAACCATTGGTGACTTGCTTGTTCCTCCTATTGGATTGATACCTTGGTTCTCAACAATTGTGGTAAATACTTATCTACTTCGCTGCATCAACCTTTCCTCTTCAAGGGAAAATCAACACATGCTCAAGAGGTAGCAATGTGCTCCGCGATATACGGAGCGACCAAGGTGGAATTTTATAGAACTCTGTAGTGTGCCTGGGTGAAAGAATACCCATCAATACTCATTACTACTTTCTTTTCTAGCGTGCCTTCTCCACTCAGTCTCCCCTCATGCCGCGATTGAGGAACACCAATTGGCTTAAGGTCAGGAATAAACTCAACACAAAACTCAGTAACCACCTTTGTTCCATAGCCCTTGGAGATGCTTCCTTCTGACCTAGCATGGTTATGAACATATTTTTTTAAGACTCCCATGAACCTCTTAAAGGGGAACGAATTGTGTAGAAATACAGGACCCGGAATGGTAATCTCTTCGACTAGTTGAACTAGGATGTGCGTCATAATATTCGAGAAGGATGGTGGGAACACCAACTCGAAACTGACAAGACATTGGACCAAATGATTCTATAACCTTGGTAGGATTTATGGATCAATTACCTTATGAGAAATTGCATTGAGGAATGCAAAGAGCTTAAAACTAGGTACTCAAACATTTTCTGGTAGAATCCCTCTCAATGCAACCACAAGTAATTGCGTCATAATCATGTTGTAGTCATGAGATTTTGGAATTTTTTCTCTGCCATATTAATTATTCCCTTTATATTCGACGAGTGGCCAGATGGGACCTTCATACTACTCAGGCATACAAAAAATATTTATTTCTCTTCTTTGGTAAGAGCATAGTTGGACGGACCTTGATACTGCTTTGGATGCATGTTTTTTTTTTCATTGATACGTTGTTGGTCCTGTCGTGCCTTCGATGTATCTTTTGTCTTCCCATACATGCCCAAGAAGCCTAGCAGGTTCATGCAAAGATTCTTCATCACGTGCATCACATCGATTGCAGAGCGGACCTCTAGGACTTTCCATTAGGGTATCTCCCAAAATATAGATTTCTTCTTCCACATGGGTGTGTGTATGTTAGCGTCATCCGGCACAGATTGTCCGCCAGGACCCTTTCGAAAGATTACTTTTTAATCCTTGACCATATCAAATATATCATCACGAGTACGGTGGCCAAGCTGTTCCTGTGATCTGCCTCAGCTTTGAAATGCTTGCATTTCTTTCTTAAGAGATGCCTGATCGGAAGAAATCGCCGATGACCCGGGTACACATTCTTCTTACATTTATCCGAATATATACTTTTAGTCTCATCTAAATAGTGCGTGCATGCATTGTATCCCTTGTTTGTCTGTCCTAAAAGGTTACTAAGAGCAGGCCAATTATTTATGGTTACAAATAGCAACGCTTGTTGGTCAAATTCCTCCTGTTTGTGCTCATCCCACACACGTACACCTTTTTTATCCCACTACTGTAGAAGTTATTCAACTAATGGCCTTAGGTACACATCTATGTCGTTGTCGGGTTGCTTAGGGCTTTGGATGAGCACTCGCATGAACTTCCGCTTCATGCACAACCAAGGAGGAAGGTTATAGATACATAGGGTCACATGCCAGGTGCTATGACTACAAATCTGCTCCCCAAAAGGATTCATGCCATCTATACTTAGAACAAACCATAAGTACCTTGCGTCAACTTCAAAGTCTGGGAACTCTCTCTGGAATTTTCTCCACTACGACCCATCAACAGGTACTCTTAACATCGCGTCTTTCTCAAGGTCTTCTTTATGCCATCGCAACAACTTGGCCCGCTCTTTGTTTTGGAACAAACGTTTCAACCATAGTATATAGGAGCATACCACATCACCTTCATAGGAACCCTCTTCATGGGGCGCTTGCCCTTAAGATCACCAGGGTCATCGGGGCTGATCTTATAGCGCAATGCATAGCATACCGAGCATGCATTCAAATTCTCGTACTCCTCATCGCGGTATACGATGCAATCATTAGGGCATGCATGTATCTTCTACACCTCTAATCCTAAAGGAAGAGAACCTTATTTTCTTCGTACGTACTAGCGGTCAATTCATTATCCTTTGGAACCATCTTCTTTATCATTATTAGCAACTTTTCAAATCCCTTGTCAGATACACTGTTCTTTGCCTTCCATTACAGCAATTCGAGTGTTGTATGCAACTTTTTCTTGTCATCTTTGCAATTTGGGCACAATATTTTTTTGTGATCCTCTAATATGAGCTCCAACTTCAACTTCTCTTTTTCACTTTGACAGTTTCTCTGTGCATCAACAATGGTCCGACCAAGATAGTCAGCGGTCCCATCTGATGCCTATTCTTCAGCTTCCCCCATTTAGTACCATCGTATTCAGGGAACCTATGATACTTGTCACCTTCTTCTTCTTCTTCTTCTTCTTCTTCATTTTCTTCTATTATAACCCCTCTTTCTCCGTGCTTCGTCCAACAGTTATAGACGGACATGAATCTGGACTGAAGCAGGTGGCTGTGAAGGATTTTTGAGGTAGAGTAATCCTTATTATTATTACAGGTACCACATGGACAACACATAAAAACATTATGCTTGTTTGCCTCGGCCACACGCATAAAATTATGCAGGCCATTAATTAACTCAGGAGAGCGTCGACCATCGTACATCCATTGCTGGCTCATCTTCATTACAAAACATCAAAGTTAACAAATTAATATAAGTTCATCACATTAAAACCAAAGTAGAGTAGTGACCGAATGTTATTACTGCAAAAATATATACATAAAGTTCATACATCCTTATCATAAAACAACATACAACTATCTAAAGCATTTAAATGCAACAACAAGTGCGATCAAAATCACAACTAAGGTATTAATTGATCCAACAACATAATGATACCAAGCATCTTTATTAATGGCATATTTTCTAATCTTTCTAATCTTCAAGCACATTGCGTCCATCTTGATCTTGTGATCATCGACAACATCGGCAACATACAACTCCAATTTAATATTCTCTTCTCCAATTCTTTTCAATTTTTCTTTCAAATAATTGTTTTCTTTTCCAACTAAATTTATCTTCTCGACAAGAGGGTCGGTTGCAATTTCCGGTACAAATACCTCCAAGATAAAAATATCTATGTCAACTTGATAGGCATAATTATCATAAACACGAAATGAAAGAAATAGTAATAAAAGCTAATATACCACAACCGAATCATAAACCGGACAAGGGCCAATGGGGACGGACATCAAAACCATGGCACTATATATAAAAAACAATCATACAAGAAAATTATACAAGCAACTATCTAAATCATACAAATAAGTTGTTTTTACAAAAGCAGATAAGAACAAGAGGCTCACCAAGGTGATGTCGGCAACGGGATGACGCGGGTGATCAACAGCGATGAGGATGGGGATGGGAAGGCACTAAGTAAACCACACCTACACCTATGCAAACTAACAAGTTAATTTGAGCTCAAATTGCATATAAATCAAATAAACTCCCACATAATTAATCGCAAACTAAAACCCACAATCACTATACTTATATAGCATGAAATGAGCTAAAGTAGCAATGAGATATGAAAGGATGAAGTTGCTAACCTTTTACAACCCTTGGATAGATGGGGTGACGCCAATCTTGACAAATATTGGCAAAAATGGAGGATGAACTCGATCTTGCGGAAGGAAATAGAGAGGAGAGAATGCTTGGACTTGGGCTGGATTAAGCGGCTTTATATAGGGAAGACTTTAGTCCCAGTTGGATGTACCAACCGGGACTAAAGGTCTATCTTTAGTCCTGGTTGGTGATACCAACTGGGACTAAAGTGGCTCATAGGGTCCCCGGTCTGCTGCAACCCCTTTATTCCCAGTTGGTATCACAAACCGGGACCAAAGGTTCCACTTGAATCGGGACTAATCCTGGTTGTGCCCTCGTCCGCTCCTAGCCGTTGGAACCTAGACTAATGCTCACATTAGTCCCGGGCCCAAACCCGGCCGGCACTAGTGCTCTAGATGAAATGTTAGTTTCCTACTAATGTCCTATTATCAGAAATGAAACTATTTTGACTTTGGAACATGTCATGCAAAGGCTTGATGCTGTTGAAAAGAAAATGATTAGTAGTGAACCCATTGAGGAGTTAGATAAAAAACTTCATAATCATATCATTGGGTCATGGGTAGGAATGAATTTGAAAACATTAAAGGAAAAGGACACACTTATTGGTGAAAGGATATAAGAAGGTTTGAATAGGATTTATAAAATGGACTAAGTCATTAGTAAAGTGGGTTCCGCTTTCACACCCTCAAAGACTAATGCTAGTACTTCTCAAAATAAAAGCCCCAAGTTCATCTATATTCCAAAAAGCATTAGCACTCCTCCTAGCAAAAGGAATGAAGATCTCATAATGATAAGGGTGCACCCAAAATTTATAAACATTAAAAGAGACCCTAGTTTCAAGACTCTTAGTGTTCCTAATAATCATTGTGTTATCAAAGATCTTGATGTCAAAGATGACAATACTTGAAACTATGCATTATGCCTAGCTAGGGGCATAAAACAATAGCGCTTGTTGGGAGGCAACCCAATAGTTATCTTTATTTTTTCTTTTCACTTTATTTTTTGGTGTGATAACATGATTATTGACTCTCTAATTATTGTATTTTTATGTTTTAATAAGTGTTTGTGACAAGTAAACCATTTGGGATGAATCACAAGACGAGTAGAATTGATACAGTGCAAAAACAAAAACTTTAGCGTCCTATGGAGAATTTCTATGACTTTACTAGAATGTCTTTTTGATCTGAATTAATTACATAGTATTTCTATGCAAATTATTCAGATTTAAATAATTTTCAGAAATTTTAGAGTTATAACAGTATATTTATAGATCATTACAGACTATTCTGTTTTAGACAGATTATGTTTTTGCTTGCATAGTTTGCTTGTTTTGATGATTCTATATGGATTGTATCAGGGGGTATAAGCCATGGAGAAGTTATAATACAATACCTATTATGCAATAATTTAATATTAATCAATTTTTAGCATTAGCTAAAGTATTTTATATGTTGCTTATACTAACGGATCTCATGAAGTTTTGTTGAGTTTTGTGTGATTGAAGTTTTTCAAGTTTTGGGTGTTATCACGATGGACGAAGGAATAAGAAGGGGAAAGAGCCCAAGGTTGGGGATTCCCAAGACACCGCAAGGTAATATTCTAGGAATACCCAAGCGTTTAAGCTTGGGGATGCCCCGGAAGGCATCCCCTCTTTCGCCTCAATCCATCGGTATGTCACTTGGAGTTACATTTTTGTACGTCACATGATATTAGTTTTGCTTGGAGCATCGTTTGCTTTTGTTTTCTTTTATTTTTAGTTTGCAACAATCATCGCTTGCTGGACACACCTATTTGAGAGAGATACACATTCATCATGATTTTTTAGAGTACTCTATGTGCTTCACTTATGTCTTCTGAGCTAAGCAGTTGCTCTTGTACTTCACTTATATCTTTTTGAGGACGCTGGTGTATAGATTTTACAGCAATAATTGCATCCTATTTATTCAATTATTTTTGTTTGATATTTAATAATAGTGATCGCAATTTGTGATAATCAAAAAATAATAGGTATTCAATGAGTTAGAATAAAAACCATCACGTAGCACATAAAAGAGAAATTGTGGGTTAACGATATTGATGTGGTAATATGAAAATAGTGTGAGTGCATTATTATTGATTCGTAGAAGTATCGATATTAAGATGTGTTAATTTCTTGTCTTTATAAATATTAAAAAGGCATGGTGGGGATGTGTGAGCATTTCTAGTCCTTGTTAAAATCCTAGTGTTGTTTCGGGTCGGAGCCGCGCGATGGTTAAGTCCTACCAAACTCCTCCCTCGGGGCATGCTAGTAGTGCTTTAATTTGAGATAAAACTAATAAAACTTTGCAATAAGTATATGAGTTCTTCATGACTAATGTGAAACCATGGACATACGCAATCTCAACTCCTCATATTTTGCTAGCCTCTTTGGTACCGTGCCTTGCCCATTCTCACGTCGAGGATCGATGCAAACTTCGCCGATGCATCAAAACCCCATGACATGATACACTCTGTCAAACATAAGCCTCATTATATCTTCCACAAAACAGCCACCATACCTACCTATTATGGCATTTCCATGGCAATTTCGAGATATATTGCCATGCAAATTCCACCGCCATATCATATGACTAGTTCATTCATCATCATATTGCTTTGCATGATCATATAGAACTAACATAGTATTTGTGGAGAAGCCACCGTTCATAATATTTTTATATGTCATGCTAGATCATCGCACATCCTGGTACACTGCCAGAGGCATTCATAGAGTCATATTGTTTCATAGTTCTTCATATCGACCTTTCATATTGAGTTCTAAGTAAATAAAAGTGTGATGATCATCATTATTAGAGCATTGTACCAGGGAGGAAATAAAAAAAATGGGGGATGCCAAATGATCCCACCATAAAAAACAAGAGAAAAAGAGAGAAGGGACTTTGCTACTATCCTTTACCACACTTGTGCCTCAAAGTGGCACCTTGTTCTTCATATAGAGAGTCTCATGTTACGTCATTTTAATATTCTAGTGGGAATCACTTTTTCCTTATTATAAACTTGGCTTGTATATTCCGATGGCGAGCTTCCTCAAATGCCCGAAGTCATCATGAGCAAGCAAGTTGGATGCACACCCCACTTAGCTTCAGTTGAGCTTTCATACACTGATAACTCTAGTGCATCATTTGCATGGCAATCTCTACTCCTTGAATTGACATCTATGAATGGGCATCTCCATAGCCCGTTGATACGCCTAGTTGATGTGAGATTATCTTCTCCACTTTCACCCCTTTGATATCTACCACCATATTCTATTCCACCTTTATGCTATGTCCATGGTTCACGCTCATGTACCACGTGAAGAATAAAAAGTTGATGCACTTTGAAAAGGTATGGTCCAATTGCTTGACTTGGACACCATGGTGCTTGAGATTTGTATTAATGTGGTGAAGATGGATCCATGCCTTGCTAATATGATAAGATGAATGGGGTTAAACATTCTTTTAGGATCGTATACTTCGAAAGATTGACGATTTTGTTGCTTGTGCTTATAAATATCACAATGTTCATGTTTGTTAATTCATCATTTCTTAATGAGCATACATGCAAAAGATTACATATTGGGTAGCATGTCAAATAAAAAAAATTGTTTTTATCATTTACATACGGATGGGTAGGAATTAAGCTTGGGGATGCTTGATACATATCCAACATATCTACAATTTTTTATTGCTCCATGCTATTATATTATCATTCTAGGATACTTTTTGAGTAACAAGTTACCAATTTATATTATTTTTGAGCACTAACCTATTGACACAATGCCCAGTGCCAGTTCCTGTTTTCTACGTGTCTTTTACTTTTCATGTTTACAATACCAAACAAACTCCAATTGCCCCGAAACTTTTCTATGATTTTTCTAGACCAAAAGAAGACCCGAAAGCTTAGGGAGAAGACTGGAGGCCGCACGAGGGAGGCACAAGCCAACAGGCCATGCCCAGGGGGTGGCTGCACCCTAATGGCGTGTCCCACCCTGGTGGCCCTTCTGACCCCGTTCTTTGGCCTATAAATTTCACATATATTCCAAAAACCCTAGGGGGCATCCCGAAATACTTTTTCCGCCGTCGCAAGTGAGTGTTCCACCATGATCTCATCTGCAGGTTCGTACTAGCACCCTGTCGGAGGGGGGATCGATCACGGAGGGCCTCTTCGTCAACCTTGCTGCCCTCATGACGATGTGTGTTTAGCTCGCCACATACCTACGGGTCTGTAGTTACTACCTAGGTGAATATCTCTCTCTTTTGATCTTCAATACAATGATCATCACATCTTCGCTTTGATCCATACGATGTAACTCTTTTGTGCGGTGGTCTATTGGGATTCGGTGAATTGTGGGTTTATGTTCAGATTATTCATGAAAAGTATTTGAGTCTTATATGAAATTATTATGGTTCTTATTTGGATTATCATTATAGCTTCATAATTCTCTTTGATCTATTGATTTGCTTTGCCCAAGTAGATTGATCTTTCTTCGGTGAGACGGGTACGTTGTAGTGGGTCCAACCTGACGGGTTTCTATATCCTAGTGATAGAAGGGGACAAGATATGTCTTTGTGTTGTTGCCACTAAGGATAAAACAATGTGGTTTATTCATATTTATGGAGTTTACTTTGTCTACATCATGTCATTATTATTGATAACCCACAAGTATAGGGGATCGCAACAGTTTTCGAGGGTAGAGTATTCAACCCAAATTTATTGATTGGACACAAAGGGAGCCAAAGAATATTCTCGAGTATTAGGAGCTAAGTTGTCAATTCAACCACATCTGAAAGACTTAATATATGCAGCAAAGTATTTATTAGCAAAGTTGTATGGAAGTAACGGTAACGACGGTAGAAGTGACAGTAGCAATTTTGTAGTGATTGTAACAGTAGCAACGGAGAAGTAACTTAGCAAGGATCAATAAGTGAAAAACTCATAGGCAATGGATCATTGATGGATAATTATGTCGGATGGCATTCATCATGAACCGGTTATAACATAGGGTGACACAGAACTAGCTCCAATTCATCAATGTAATGTAGGCATGTATTCCATATATAGGTCATACATGCTTATGAACTTGCATCACACCTTTTGTCCTACCCTCCCATGGCAGAGAGGTCCTAATGTAATCTAAGGGATATTAAGGCCTCCTTTTAATAGAGAATCGGACCAAAGCATTAGCACTTAGTGAATACACGAATTCTTGAAACTACGGTAATCACCGAAAAGAATCCCAGTTATTGTCACCCTCGTGGATGTGGATCATAACTCGTAATAGGTGTCTACAACTTGCAAGATAAGATCAAGAACACATATATATTCATGAAAACATAATAGGTTCAGATCTGAAATCATGGCACTCGGGCCCTAGTGACAAGCATTAAGCATAGCAAAGTCATAGCAACATCAATCTCAGAACATAGTGGTTACAAGGGATCAAACCCTAACAAAACTAACTTAATTACATGGTAAATCTCATCCAACCAATCACCGTGTAGCAAGCCTATGATTTAATTACTCACGAACGACGGAGAGCATCATGGAATTGGTGATTAAGGATGGTTGGTGATGACGATGACGTCGATTTCCCCTCTCCGAAGCCCAAAATGGACTCCAGATCTGGCCTCCCGAGGAAGAATAGGAGGTGGCGGCGGCTCCGTATCGTGAAACACGATGACCTCTTCTCTCTGATTTGTTGCTCCCCGAATAGGATTATATGGAGTTGGAATTGCGGTCGGTGGAGCTATAGGGGGCCCACAAACTACCTGGGTGTGGCCTAGGGGGTGGGCGCCCCCTGGCTTGTGGCCAATGGGTGGCCCCCCTCTGGTTGATTCTTTCGCCAATATTTTTGATTAATTTCAAAAATATCTCTGTAAATTTTCAGGTCAATCCGGGAACTTTTATTTCTGCACAAAAATAACACCAAGGCAATTCTGCTGAAAACAGCATCAGTCCGGGTTAGTTCCATTCAAATCATGAAAATTAGAGTCCAAAACAAGGGAAAAAGAGTTTGGAAAAGTAGATACGATGGAGACGTATCAGTTCTCCATGCATTACTTTGTTTGTCATGAACTTAATACATAGAGAGGCAAGCGTAGAAGCGCTCTTGAAGTGGAGTAATAGTAATATATGCAGGAAGGAGTCGGCCTATTTCTTTTGGACGTGATGCCTATATACACATGATCATTGCCGTGAATATCACATAACTATGCGCTTTTCTAGCAATTGCCCAATAGTAATTTGTGTACCCATTGTATGATTACTTTGACGAGAAATGCCGCTAGGGAAAACTATGCCCCCGGGGTCTATTCACTTATATATTTACAAACCAATCAATACCTTGTTGTTCTTATTTACTCCCTCCTTCCCAAAATCTAAGGCGTGTAAGGTTTTGCATGCAGACCAAAAATCTAAGGCGCAGAAGTCTTTATGTCTCTCATCCAGTTACAACAACCACTCACACTTGCTATTATTTTAGAAAGAAAAACAAATATGTGACCGGGTCTTTCCTGAATGCCTATATCTCAGCCGCATGTACGATGGTTCAAGTAACAATTTAAATTGCGCTAATTTTTGTGCTGGCTACTCATACACCTAAGAATATGGGAAGGAGGGAGTACTTTTATTTTATTTTGAAATTTACAAGTATCTACTATATATTATCTACACACTTCACTTGCTTGCAAATAACGAGATCAAGGGGATTGATAACCGTGTTACCCGCGTTGGGTGCGAGTTGTTTCCTCTTTTGTGTGTAGCCGCTAAAGATGGTTGTGGATTGATATTCCTATTGGTTCGATAATCCTTGGTTTCGTAATTGAGGGAAATACTTACCTGTATTGTGTTGTGATTACCTGTTCCTCTTCATGAAAAATGCAATGCAGATCACAAGTATCATGCTTTTTCGTGGATGACTGTCGTAGATACTCATTTACAGGATTGCCCTGAACACGAGTCTATACTCAGCGAGCTCCCTGGGAACACCCGACATGTCATAGGGTTTCCATGCGAAGATGTCCCAATTCTCATGGAGGAACTGGATGAGCTCGTCTTCCTATTTATTGTTATGTGCAGTGGACATGTTGGTTGACGCCTGCTTTGGGTCAGTCAGATGGACGTGAACTATCTTCGTCTCTCCGGCCGATTGGAAAGAGGATTCCATAGTTGACTTTTTTTGACCTGAGCAGGTCGGCTGTATCCTCGGTCTTCTTGTATTTGTCGAGCTTCGCCAGAGAAATTTGCTCGTTGTCAATTTGAGAACCTCTCTATAGTCACTCTTCATCTATCTTCCGATTGCTTGCGATGGTGATAACACCCTTCGGTCCTGGCATATTGAGGTTAAGATTCATGTAACCTAGTGTGGCCATGAAACGTGCGTAGGCAGGCCTGCCCGGGATGGCATGGTATGCACTGTGGAAGTCCACCACTTCAAAAGTCAGAGGCTCCTTCCGATAGTTTTTGTCGCCGCCGAACACCACGTTCAACGTGATTTGACCGAGTGATCATTCCTTCTTCCCAAGGATTACCATGTGGAATTGCATATTGCTCTTAGTCACTCGGGACAGAGGTATGTCCATCGCGTTTAGTGTATCAACATATATGATGTTCAGTCCACTCCAGTCGGACCCCATTGATAGTTGGATCAACCACTAGCACCTACCGCCTGGGGATTAGAATGTGGGTTGGGTGATCCGACTGGTCAAAAGTGATGGGAGTCTTTTCCCAATCCAGGTATTTAGTGACAGTCGAGACCGCCATGTTGACCTCTCGGTTTATGACCTTTAGCCGGCTCTTGCTTTCGACATCCACGAAGGTCATCAGGATTTTCTAGACTTCAGGGTAGCCATCAGCATTCTTTCCCTCTTCGTAATCCTCATCTTCATCCTTCTCCCCGTAGGTATCCTTGCGCATCTCTTGCTTGAGTAGTCGGCGCTCCCGAGTGGTGTGTTTTGGGAGGCAAAGATTGTCATCCTCATCTTTCTCGGTGTGAATCTGGCAGGGCTGATCTAAGACATCGCTCTTGTGGGCACTCTTCTTCTTTGCAGCCCAATCCCTTTTCTGCTTTGCCTTCCCTTTGCCTTTGCCTTGCCCAGCCAGAGCTGCAGCCTCGGTCTTAGCGGCTTGATCAGCCTTCCACAGCCTTCCACTTTCGTTTCTAATTGGATTTATTATCTCCCGATAGGTGGACTTCATTGGTCCGCCCCTTACCATTCCCAAGTCGATCTTCTTCCTCAACATTGGTGTAGTTGTTTGCCAGCTCCGTCACTCGACTCAGGGGCGGAGTTCAGTGTAGCCCAACTTGAGGATCAGCTCTTGGTATTTCACTCTGGCTCAGGAGGCGTAGATCTCCTAGTGTTCGATGACATTCTCCATCGAGTTGTGTAGAGTGGTCCAACATTGAATTTACCACTACTAGGAGAAAGCCTAGTAGTAGCGCTTGTTTTCCCCTTAGTAGTAGTGCTGGTGGCAGTGCTACTGCTAAGGCGCTACAGCTAAGTGTTTAGCAGTAGCGCTAAAAAACCAATGCTACTGGTATGGCTGTTAGAAGTAGCGGTTTTTTACAACAAGCACTGCTGCTAAACCATCGCTACTGCTACATCTTACCAGCGCTACTACTAACTAATAATGACATCACTATTGTAACTAGCGGTAACGCTGGTGGGTCCCATGTAGCAGCAGTGTCATTAGTAAGCAGAAGTGGATGGTTTTATATATATATATATATTAATTGATGAAACTTGAGTTCAAATAGATAACTAGACTTCAAAAACCTTACAAGTCCAAACCAAACTGCTAGATCGAGACCAATAATCTTACTACAATACTATTAATCTCACTACAATACTATTAGTCTTACTACTATACTATTAAACCTTAAAGTAGAACTTAATATTACTACAATACTATTAATGAGAAGAATTTGGTGGGGGGGGGGCACTCTCGGCGGAAGTATCCCGACCATACTTCCCCATCTGGCTCTCTGAGCCGGGCACGAAGATGTCACTTGTTGTAGCGCCCATTCCATGACCAAGTGTTGTATCACGAAGATGTCTCCCGAAACTTATTATGTGCCTCTTTCAGGTCCTGCATACAATCCCCATTCAAACACTCCATCGTCAATCCTTTTTCCCCGCACCAACAACTGCCTCTGCCACTCCAACTCTTGTTCACGAGAATGTTTAGGAGACATGGGAATCCATGTAAATTTGGCATGACATTTTCTTCACAATGGACATATTAAGTAGACATCACATAGAAAAAATATCTCCATCCAAAGCATACAATATCTCCATCTGAAGCACCTTTGTAACACAATTTCCAACATGTGGATGAATTTCGATATGCATCTAAATGCATCCATCCATCCATCTAAATGCATGCATCCATTCGTCTAAATGCATCCATTCATCTATATGCATCCATTCATCTAAATGCATCCATCCATCAACACTAGTAGAAAACAGGGATTCAGTTGAGGCCAGGATAAGGGCATTAATCCCAGTTCTCTTACGAACTGGGACCAAAGGCTCCATCAGTCCCGGTTTGTGAGGCCAGGGCTTTTGTCCTGGTTCGCTAGTGCCCTTTAGTCCCGGTTTGCACCACGAACCAGGGATAAAGGGGTGGTGGCAACTGTTTGCCTAGTGCGAGCCCCTTTAGTCCCGGTTCGTGGCTAAAACCGGCACTAAAGGCCCAAACCATTCGCGCCCCACAGCGGTTTGCCTGATGAAAATGCTACAGTACCGCGACTGCTGCAGTAACTGTGGCCATTTCCCCTGTTCGTCTCCCTTTCTCCTCTCTTCTTCCCCGTATATTACACCATGGATCATCCAATCACTCGCTACGGGAAGGTGCTCACACATGACACGACCAAACTCAGTGTCGTCTACACGAACGACAGCGCCATGGTGCCGCATTTTCTTTCCTGTTTTGAGGGATGGCTTGAAGAGGCGGAGGAAGAAAACAAGTTCATGGGGCTTGATCTCGAGTACACGGACAATCAAAAAGATGTTGCCGTCATCCAACTTTGTTTCAAGAGACATGTCATGGTCTTCCAATGGGCAAGGTAAGTTTCGGGGCTTAACTTTCATCAATAATTCATAAGTTATGAAAAATGCATAGCAACATGTTGCATTTGAATCGTATGGTAAAGATCAATTCTTTTTTAGTTGTAGTGAAAGAATACCGTGGGAGAACACATATATGTCATAGTTAATTTAGGGTTTCTTGATTAGGATATGAAAATTGCATAGGATAACAATATGTTCCATTTTGAATCCTATATATACATATGTGGGAAAGATCAATTCCTCTTGTGTGTTGTAGTGAAACAATTTTCCTTGTTGTGTATATTGGCAAAACCGTGGGAGGACATATATATCATAGGATATGAAAATTGCATATAGGATAACAATATGTTCTATTTTGAATCCTACGGGAAAGCATTGTCCAGTATTTAACATTGTTGCATCAGTATTTAACATTTGTTCCATTTTAATTTGTTGTTGCAGTAGTGACAAGCACTGTCCTGTACTCATGGACTTCCTTTGCACTGGCATACGTTTTGCTAGCATTGATATAACGAATGATAACCTCAAGATGAGGCACAACTTCTGTATTGAGATACCAACTGCCTGCCACATTGATCTCCACGACATATTCAGGCTTAAGCATCGGAGGACTTCAATGGATCATATGGGAGTCGCCGTGATCGAGGATCACTCCACTGATATGAAGACCAAATTCCCACCGGATCAGCACAAAGAGTGGGAGACAACCCCACTTGATGGTATCAACATTGAGTATGCAGCAATATATGCGTATGCTGCATACGAGTTGTACCGCAAGACTAGAATCATCAATTATGGGCAGTGGCACCTCGTACATCAAGCACCACCATCACCACCACCAATTAGGGGCAGGGGATATTCTGATTCGGATGAGTAGTGTTCGTAATGGCGAACACTTCTATCTCTAGCGCTAAATCTCCAGCTATTATTATGTACTGCTTGGGGACCTCTAGCTATTCGGACGAGTACTTTTATATATCTCTATTATTATGTAGTGCTTGCGGGTCTCCTATGATCTAGACGAGTACTTTTATATATCTCTATTCGGACGAGTACTTTCTATAATGGATATCTGAACTATTATTTTGGTCACTATTGTACTTTGGCTTTAAATATGATGATTAATTTCTATTAATTTGGTCACTTCTCTATTCCTTATGTTCTGTAATGGTCTATGATACACTTTATTAATTTGGTCACTTCTTTATTGATGATGTTTTGTACACGAAGTGCATCCAGTTTTTGCCGTAACCCTCTCAACTTTTTACCATTTTCCATGTGGGTGAAATGATGGTACCATGCCAAGTTTCAACCTTTTCAGAATTCATTTGTGGTGCTTTTTAATTTCAGGGTCATCTAGCTCAAAACAAAACATTAAATGCATGAAAATAGCAAATGAAGTTAGATAGGGTTGAAATTTTAGTATGTGGCTTCTAATGGTTCATATTGAATGCAAAAGAATGTGTGGAGTTGAAATAAGTGAAAAAAAATTGAAATCCTTTTGTAACAGACGAGTTTTTGTCTGAAACCCCAATACTTCGAAGGAGATTGTCCATTTTGTACACGAAGTGCATCCAGTTTTTCCCGTAACGCTCTCAAATTTTTAGCACACGCTAGGTGGGTGAAATGAAGAAACCATGCCAAGTTTCGACCTTTTCAGAATTCAGTTGGGTGATTTTGATTAAAACAAATGAAGGTATAAAACTAAAAGACTTAAACAGAATCTGATTTTGATTAAAACACAGATTTACATTATCCTAAAAATTCCCAAATTTAACATAATGATAAAACATAGTAATATTAAACAAGAGGAAAAACAATCACTCAAATATCTATTTTTAAACTAAAGTTATAAAAAAAATACTGTTTCACACAAATTTGAAATGAATTCAAATTTAAACTATTTCAATTTGAAAACTACTGGCACTAACAAAAAAATGTAATTGTTTTGACCTAAAGCAAAAAGATTCATTAAAAAACTAAAAAAATTCTAATAGTTATTCCAAATATAAAAGCAGAAATTAGAAAAACAAAGCAAAACAAAAAAGAGAAAATACAGGTGTAGTGTGGGTTGGTGCTACTAACCGGGACTAAAGGTCCCTTCCCGCGCAGAATTTGGGCGGCCAAAAAAGACCTTCCCGCGCGGTCTTTACTCCCGGTTGGTGCCACAACCCGGGACTAAAGAGTCCCATCCCGCGTGGAATTTGGGCCGCCGAAAACTTTGGGCGCGCAGAATTTGGGCCGTTAGTCCCGGTTGGTGACATGACCCGGGACTAAAGGGTGAACTACCAACTGGGACTGAAGTCTCTTTAGTCTCGGTTGTAGAGATGACCTGGGACTAAAGAGTCCCTCTATATATCCAGGACATTGTCGTCTCTTCCCCAACCTCTCCCATTCTGCCCGACGTCGCCCTGCCCCGACGCTGCCCCTGTCCCGACACCGCCTCTGCCCCGAAGCCGACTGGTTGTCGGTGCTCGCCACATGCCTCTTCTCCCTCGACATCGTCGTCGCGCTGCCTCCTGCCAGGGATCGCCATACCCGTCCCTATCGCTCCGGCCGACCTCGTCGTCGCCTCGATCTTGCTGCCGAGCCCGCTATGAGCCACTCTCCTCCCTCTCATGCCTCTCCTCCTGAAGCCCCCCTCCCCATCAGCCATTGCCAATATGCATGGCTGCCCCTCTCCGTCCGCCATTGCCACCCCTCCTCGTCCGCCATTGCCGCCATGCATGTCCACCCCTCCCAATCCGCCATTGCCGCCATGCATGGCCACCCCTCCTCGAGCCCATCCCGGCCCCACCTAGAGCCACCACCACAGATGCCCGAGAGCCGTCGCCCCATCCATCTCCGGCGTAGGAGCCCCGCAGCCCTGCCCGTCAATCTCCGACGGTCTCGCAAGCACACACACACATATTGTTTAAAAACGTACAAATTTTTGTGGTTGGTATGCAACATTTTTTCGTTAAACAATGTGTTAAGAAAATTGTAGTACGTAGATGGATAAGTAGATTAATATTTTTAGATGATTTTGTTTATGATGCTTTTTATGTTTTAGTTGTTTTATATTTTAGTTAATCAGGAGTCCTAGGAAAAATTAGTATGTGTATGTTAGATTAGAGAAAAATTCTTGGGTTTTGGGAAAAATAGTTATTAAATGATAAGAAAATGTTCTCATAGGAATTTGTCTCGACATCGATGATGCCCGGCCCACAACCTTGTCGTCGAGTGGTCCGCGAGAGCCTACTTGATAGGCGCCATGTCCGGAACTGGGCTCCGTCGGGCTGGCACTAGGAGGTACTACCTTCCGGGGCTCGAAGCTTGGTGAGGAATTCGGGTCTCGTCGTCTACCCGGAGCTTCTTTGGTGGCGGTCACGTGGGCCACTTTCAGTGGAGAGGGAGCGGGCCCCTGTGGAGGTGGTACGTCGCCATGTCAGGGAGGAGGACAAGCACGTCCGTCGCTACATGGCTGCGTTTGATGCTTGGTTCAACAATACGTGACAGATTTTCCAGGGATCTCACCCGACTTATGATCCCATGATGGTTCCTTATCTTTGGGCGTCCACCACCCGCGACCCAGGAACCACTAGTGACTTAGATTATTCAATAGTATTCGATCTATATTAGTGATCTTATATGATAATATTCAAGATGTATTAGTTAATATTTGATGATGCATTAATAACTGGATTACTCGAGATGATGTATTAGTGATATTATATTCGAGTTCATTATAAATGTATTAGTGATATTTTATCGGTATAATGCATGTGTGACTTTCGGTCTGTCGTTTCTCCTTGTGTGACTTTCATGTGTGTTCTTGATGGAGGAATCCCGACTATTGTCGTGGGGGCGCCTCCTCATCTTCTCTTCCTTGAGATATATTCGTTGGTATAATGCGCAAGAAGAGAAGAGGGGGGCATCCATCACCGACAGTCGAACTATTACTATGAGAGAGTGTCCACCAACATATATACACCATCATATCAGTGTGAGAGAGTGCGCACCAACACACCATGAGATATGAGAGTTATTTAAGGAAAGCCTCGACGGATCGAAAGTCACATACGCTTTAGCATCCAAGCGTGCCGTAATTCCTGAATCATGAACACAAGAAATGTCGTCGTCATCAGACGACGATAGGATCCAAGTGTGTGAATGTTGTGGTGAAGATAAGGGTCTTTACGACCAGCCTGGGTTGCGAGACGGCAGGTTCTTCACCATGAAGCTTTATGAGGACTTTGATATTTCTACGGTATGCAACGATGACAACAGTTTTTTTCTTAATTAAGCATGACTTTTGTTTCCCTTACATGCGTAATTTCTGTTTTATACAATTTGACAAGTTCATCCCCTATCATGCAAGACGGTATTTATTGGAGAGGCTCGGTTTCGAAGAGCATGAGAATTTCAAGACGAGGACAACCAACCTAAGGACTAAACATGGTCACACATTTCTTGTGAAAGTAATGAATGCACCTAATAACACAGTATTAGGGTGCTCAAATTGGTAAGCTTTTTGCAAGGCATATGGATTTCAGGAGGATATGGAAATAACCTTCGAAACATCGACATTTGGGTGGATGTCGATATGCTTCCTATTTTGCCCTGATGTGAGTTTGTCAACCATGGATATTTTTCAAGTAATTTGCATTCTATATTTAAAAATATTTTGTGTTCATCCATACTAAATTTGTTAATTTATAATTTATAGCTTATTTCATTTCTTCGAGTGAAACACAGAACATAATCGACACGACACACTACACTTATGGATCACATCTAACTTGGGATGAGAAGGATGATCTTATCAACTTTGTTATTGGTGTCCTAGTTGGTATGGATATCTTCCCGTATAATTTGGGAACTGGCCCAAATTGTACATTGTATAGGACACTAGTGCATAGGTTGAGGGTGGATGACAGTCGCCGAAATATCTTGGTAAGAGTTGCTAATTAAGTACATTAGTACTATTGCGTAAATGGTATTGATTACATTGCTAACTAGGCTACTATTATGTTCTTCAACAGAAATTGCCATATGAAGTTGTGCCACCGTTGATGCAACCCGAAGGTAATATGACAATTAAAAGCCCCTTCCATCCCGAGTTCTCTTTTGCATACTCGACAGAGCGCAAACCACCAAGACGGCTCTAAATTGAAGCATGGGGACAAATAAAGAAGGATTGCAAGCCACAAGTTGGAGACCGTTGGATCTCTTTGCTTCATCATGGAGACATAGGTGTTATTATTTTGTATTTCATTTTACCTATGAGGGAGGACTAGGTCCTATGAGGGAGGACTATGTCATTTTATCTTTTATTGTTTTATGAGACTTTGACTTTGTATGATTAAGATGATGAGGATGAGTTGTTAGATCTTGTGTAATTAATGGTTTCCTTGATTTGCTTATTAGCTAGCGTCGAGTTCTCTTTGTATGTATAGTAGCTAGCAGCGTCGACCAAGCACGGAGAAAGAGAGGTCACTTCTCTCTATTAGCTAGCTAAGACAATATGAAACCCCTAAATTAACCCTCCAAAACCCCTAAACCCCCTTCCAAAAAAGCAGCGCCTAACGCGTGGCGGCCTTTTGGTCCTGGTTGGTGTTACCAACCGGGACTAAATGTACTTCTGCCTGGGAGCCTCGCAACGGCCACATGGAGCCACTTTGGTCCCACTTCGTAAGCGAACCGGGACTAAAGGTTTTGGGTATTAATCCCCCTTGTTTAGTCTCGGTTCTAGAACCGGGACTAAAGTCCCTCTGGAAGCGGCACTAGTTCCTTGTTTTCTACTAGTGCCATGTAACCATCTAAATGCATCCATTCACAATCATCTCAATGCATCCATTCACAATCATCTCAATGCAGCCATTCAAAACCATCTAAATGCATCCATTCACAATCATCTAAATGCATCCATTCAAAACAATCTAAATGTAGCCAGTCAAAACCATCTCAATGCATCCATTCACAATCATCTAAATGCATCCATTCACATCATCCATCCATCTAACCATCTAAATTTCATCCATCCATTCATGTAACCATCTAAATTTCATCCATCCATGGGAGAGAGGAGGGAGAGGGAGAGATACCGCTGTGTGGATTGCCGGGACGGGGAGCCACCGCGTGGGGAGGGATGAGACGGGGAGCCGCCACATGGTGAGGGCTGATATGGGGAGCCGCCGCGTGGGGACAGCCGGGACGGGGAGAGCCGCCGTGGAGGAGCCGCCACGTGGGGATGGTCGGCACGGGGGTGTGGGAGCGGCGGCGTGAGATCGAGGGAGAGATCTAAGAGTGAGGAGTGAGAGGGGCATGCGGGGGAGATGATAAGTCGAGGGGACCGGTACTTAGCATTAGCGTGGGGGCAGGAAGAGCGCTACTGCTACGCCTTTAGCAGTAGCGTTGCTCCCTGACAGCCGCTACTACTACCGGTCGCCATCGTCGGTTGGGATGGGACCAATTAGCAATAGCGTTGGTTCAAAGTCCAGCGCTACTGCTAAAAGAATACCTCTAGCGCCTTTCTTTGAAAGATCTACTACTAATTAGCAGTAGCGTCATCCCTTCAACAAGCACTACTACTAAAATCCTATCTATAAGCATTCTCCTAGTAGTGTACTCACAGAGAGTTTCATTGCTCTTATGCATGCAGTGCTGGAGCTCAGTAAGTCCGCTCGACCGCTTGTATGTGCCTTCAAATGTCTTGACGAACACTCGTGCCAAGTCTTCCCAACAATATTTGCTGCTGGCCGGGAGTTGGTTGATCCAGGCTCTCACAGACCCTTCCAACATCAAAGGCAAGTGCTTCATCGCAATGTAATCATTGTTGCTACCGATCTGGATGGCCACTCGGTAGTCTTCCAACCAAGTGTATGGCTTGTATTTGCAGTTGAATTTTGACACCCATGTCTCCAACCTATAGTTAGAGGGGATGTCGGCTTCTAGAATGGATCTACTAAAGCACTCGAGTCCAAAGGGAACGGAGCCACTCGGCCTTCTTCTTTTGCCTCTGGCTCTATCGACCAAGTTCTGGGAAAGGATGGACCTTGCGTTCTATGGAGGATCTTGAGGGTCATCGTAGTAGTATCTCTGGTGGTGCTCACTCGAAGGACGAGTGGGGCTACGCCTCCGGTTGATATTTAATGTTCGCTTGCCATCGGAGGAATGGCATCCGTACATGGTATCCCTTGAAGAGGTCGACTGAGTGCGACGCGGGTTGGCACGACATCGTGGAGGAGTGATCTGATCATGTCTCCTATCCCCATATAGATCTCTCGGCAGGGGAGTGTACCGACACCTCCTGGTTGCAGTCGGACTATGAGCCCGCACTGATTTCTTGTGGATGCGGCTGTGCGACTAGGACATCAACATGCTCTGAGAATTCTCCCACCGCGGACCCAAATGACTGGATGGAATTAGCTATCCGCATTTCCATGGTTAAGTTTTGTAGCAGAGTGCTCATCACTCAGTAATTTCGCGTGCGGTCTCTTGTGGATGACGGCCAGCGGTTTCGACTGGAGTTGGGCTAGTCCCGAGTAACCTAGTAGTCGAGTGATATCTGCATCCGATCTAGTCGCTCACACTCGGCCAAAGTGGTTGGGGCGTGGCTTCTAGAGCCAATGCCTCGGTGGTTGTCCCTGTGATAGGGGTGAGCAAGGCATGCTCATTCCATTGTCTGAGTTCGTCCCGGTGCTCCCAACTAAGGGGCTGCAGGATGTATGACCCGATGCTGACGTTAACACCACCGCCCAGGTCATCGCCAGCTCATCTGTGGGAGGAACCTGCGACATAGGAGGGAGGTCCACCTCTCAACTCGTTCCTTTCCATCAGAACTTCTACAGCGGGGTCGCTGCTCCCACACTCGTACTCGTCAGAGGAGTACTCGTGCGGTGAGGAAATAAATCGAGGGTGGGCTCATCCGAACTGAGCATCGCCAAATGCTCGGCTTTGCTCTGGAGAGCCACAACATGCTTGATCCAGCGCTGGAGCCGTGACCAATCGGAGTGATTGGGACGGCGTCCGACTGAAATCAGAGATGTCAATCTGTACGGGACCGACGGCTGTCGGAGTAGAGCTCCGAACGATGATGCATGGAAGTGCGCTGCACCGCTGCTACCTCTTGAGCTTGCGTTGTTTTTCCCTTGGAGATGAAAGGGTGATGCAGCAAAGTAGATAAGTATTTCCCTTAGTTGATGATAACCAAGGTATCAATCCAGTAGGATAAACAAGCAAGTCACCAATGGATGCACCTACACAAACAATCAAACTCTTGAAACCAACGCTATAAAATGGTTGTCAATCCCTTCATGGTTATCTGCAAGCATTAGATCCGATAGAGATAGATGTAAACAAGAACAGAAAGTAAAATATAAATAAATTGTAGCAAAGTATTTTTGGTATTTTTTTATAGATCTGAAAATATATTTTGGAAAGTAGACCCGGGGGCCATAGGTTTCACTAGAGGCTTCTCTCTTGAAGGAAAATATCATGGTGGGTAAACAAATTACTATCAAGCAATTGATAGAAAAGCGAATAATCATGTAGTTATCCAAGGAAATGATCATGCATATAGGCATCACGTCCATGTCAAGTAGACCGAAATGATTCTGCATCTACTACTATTACTCCACACATCAACCGACTCCTGCCTGCATCTAGAGTATTGAGTTCATGAAGAATAGAGTAACACATTAAGTAAGATGACATGATGTAGAGGGATAAACTCAAGCAATATGATGAAAACCCCATCTTGTTACCCTTGATGGAAATAATACAATATGTGCCTCGCTACCCCTACTATGTCACCGGGTGAGGACACCGCAAGATTGAACCCAAAACCAAGCATTTCTCCCATTGGAAGAATTATCAATCTAGTTGGCCAAACCAAACCAATAACACGAAGAGACTTGCAATGATATGAAACCATGGATATAAGAATTCAGAGAACATTCAAATAAGATTCGTGGATAATCTGAACATAAACTCACAATTCATCGGATCTTGACAAACATACCACAAAAGAGTATTACATAAGATAGATCTCCATGAAGATCATGAAGAACATGGTATTGAAGATCAGAGAGAGAGAAGAAGCCATCTAGATACTAGCTATGTACCCGTAGGTCTGTGGTGGACTACTCACTCATCATCAGAGGGGTAATGGATGTGATGTAGATGCCCTCCATGATCGAAACCCCCTCCGGCAGATTACCGGAAAATGCTCCAAGATTGGATCTCTCGAGAATGGAGGCTTCTCTCGGCAGCAAAGTATTTGTGTGGATACCACTAGTGTCGGCGGAATATTTGGGTATTTATAGGACGAAGAATAGGATTAGGAGACCTGCCAGAAGACGGCAAGCCTGCTAGGCACGACCAGGGGGGTGGCCATGCCTACCAGGCTTGTGATCTCCTGGTAGATCCCCTGGCGTGCACTCCAGGCCTGGTGGATTTGTTTCCTTCTAGAAAAAATAATTCCAAAGATTTTATTCCATTTGGACTCTGTTTACTATTCCATATCTGCAAAAATCAAAAACAAGGAAAAACAAAAACTGGCACTAGGCTCTAGATTAATAGGTTAGTCCCAGATATAATATAAAATAGCATATTAATGCATATAATACATCCAAAACAGATAATATAATAGCATGCCATCATCAAAAATTATAGATACATTGGAGATGTATCAGCATCCCCAAGCTTAATTCATGCTCGTCCTCGAGTTGGTAAATGATGAAAACATAATTTTTGATGTGGAGTGCTACCTGACATATTTATCATGTAATATTCTCTATTCTGGCATGAATATTCAGATCCATAAGACTAAAAAACAAATTCTTAATATTGATGTAAAAACAATAACATTTCAAGCATACTAGCAAAGCAATTGTATATCTTCAAAATATAATGGCAAAAGAAAGTTATCCCTACAATATCATATGGTCTCGCTATGCTCCATCTTCCCCACACAAAGTATTTATATCATGCACAACCCCGATGAATGGTCAAGCAATTATTTTCACACTTTTATTTTCTCAAACTTTTTCAACTCTCACGCAATACATGAGCGTGAACCATGGATATAACACTATAGGTGGAATAGAATATGGTGGAGGTTGTCAAGGAAAGGGATAAGATAGTCTCACATCAACTAGGTGTATCAACGGGCTATGGATATGCCCATCAATAGATATCAATGTGAGTGAGCAGGGATTGCCATGCAACGGATACACTAGAGCTATAAGTGTATGAAATCTCAAGAGGAAACTAAGTGGGTGTGCATCCAACTTGCTTGCTCATGAATACCTAGGGCAATTTGAGGAATCCCATTATTGGAATATATAAGCCAAGTTATATAAACAAAAATTCCCACTAGTATATGAAAGTGACAAAATAGGAGACTCTCTATAATGAAGATCATGGTGCTACTTTGAAGCACAAGTGTGGAAAAAGATAGTAGCAATGTCCCTTCTCTCTTTTCTCTCAATTTTTTTGCTTTTCTTTGGTGGACATCTAAGGCCTTTTTTTATTTGGGCTTCACTCGACTCGTTTATTTTTCATAAAGTCCGGAATCTCATCCCCATTTGTGAGGGAATCATTTCCTCACATGGGACATGCTCTAATAATGATAATCACCACACTTTTATTTACTTACAACTCAAAAGAAAGTTACAACTTGATACCTATGACAAAATATGACTCTATATGCAATATGGAAGTGATGGTGCATGTCATAAAAGGAAATGGTGGAAGTTGCATGGCAATATATCTCGGAATGGCTATGGAAATGCCATAATAGGTAGGTATGGTGGCTGTTTTGAGGAAGGTATATGGTGGATGTTTTGATGAAGGTATATGGTGGCTATTTTGAGTAAGGTTGATTTGTTGTACCAGCAAAAGTTACGCGGTATTAGAGAGGCTAGCAAAGGTGGAAGGGTGAGAGTGCATATAATCCATGGACTCAACATTAGATATAAAGAACTCACATAATTATTGCAAAAGTCTATTAGGCTCTGTTTGGATAACCTTTTTTCTTTTAAATACGCTTGTAAAAGTTACACACCTGGGTCTGTCATTTCATTTCCTCTCAAAGTTTGCTCAGGGGCCAGTGAAATACACGTGTAAGTTATACACCTCCGTAATATATTACACCAAATCCAAGCGCGGCCTTAGTCATTGAAGCAAAGTATTAAATGCATTCTCCTAGGGGAGAGGTTGGTAGGAGTAAACCATCGTGCACTCCCGACCCTCACACAAAGGTCAACAATCTATAAACAAATCATGCTCCGACTTCCTTACATAACGGTTCACCATACGTGCATGCTACGGGAATCAAAACCCTTTACACAAGTATTCTTACCAAATCACAATTACTTTATAACATGACTCTTAACATTACCATCTTTATATCTCAAAACTTTATGCAAGGAATCAAACTTGTCATAGTATTCAATGCACTTAATATTAGGACTAAATTCATAACCTAGACCAATTACGATGATGTTTAGAGACTCTCAAAATAATATAAGTGAGGTACGAGAGCTCAATTATTTCTAAAAAATGGAAACACCGCCGTGCTCTAAATATATAAGTGAAGCACATAGAGAAAAAATGCCTATCTCAAAAGATATAAGTGGAGCACATAGAGTATTCTAATAAATTCACGATTCAGCGTGTTTCTCTCAAAAAATGTGTGCATCAATGATGATTGTGGAAAACTAAGAAGCAAAGAGTCATATCATACAAGACGCTCCAAGCAAAACACATATCATGTGGTGAATAAAAATATAGCCTCAAGTAAATTTACCGATGGATTGTAGACGAAAGAGGGCATGCCTTCCGGGGCATCCCCAAGCTTAGTCTATTTGGCATCCTTGAATATGACTTGGGGTGCCTTGGTAATCCCCAAGCTCAGGATCTTGTCACTCCTTATTCCATAGTCCATCAAATCTTTACCCAATACTTGAAAAGTTCACAACACAAAACTTAACAGAAAGCTCGTGACATCCATCAGTATAAAAAAATAAATCACCGCTTTCGGTACTGTTGAGAACTCATTATTTATTTATATTGGTTTTATAAATACTGTATTCTAACTTCTCCATGGTTCATACCCCATGATACAACCCATAGATTCATCAAAATAGGCAAACAACTCAAAGATAACAGAATCTGTCAAAAACAGAATAGTCTGTAGCAATCTGAAAACTTCGTATACTTATGTCACCCAAACAATTCTGAAAAAATACGAAAACCTGGGAAATTTATATATCAATCTTGTGTAAAAAATTTAGACTCTTTCGAAGCTCTGAAAAAGTTAAAAAATTCTTGGACTGAGCGCAAAAGTTTCTGCTTTTCAGCAACATCAAATCAACAACTACCATAGATCACCCCAAAGGTTTTACTTGGCTCAAACACTAATTAAAACTCCAAAACACAATTAATAAATAAGTAGTAATGTGGAAAACACTCAAAAACAGAACCAAACGCAGAACACAAAAATAAAATTGGGTTGCCTCCCAACAAGCGCTATTGTTTAACGCCCCTAGCTAGGCATAATGATTTCAATGATGCTCACATAAAAAGTAGAAATTCAAACATGCAAGAGAGCATCATGAATATTATGACAAGCACATTTAAGTCTAACCCACTTCCTATGCATAGGGGTTTTGTGAGCAAACAATTTATGGGAGCAAGAATAAACTAGCATAGGAAGGCAAAACAAGCATAACTTCAAAACTTTGAACACATAGAGAGGAAACTTGATATCATTGAAATTCCTACAAGCATATGTTCCTCCCTCATAATAATTTTTAGTAGCATCATGAAGGAATTTCAGAATATAACTATCAAACAAAGCATTCTTTTCATGATTAATTATAGAATACGTGTCATCACCAAAACTTGGGGAACAAAAAATATCATCTTCATCAAACATAGTATCCCTAAGCTTGTGGTTTTGCATATCATTAGCATCATGGATATTCAGAGAATTCATACTAACAACATGGCAATCATGCTTTTCATTCAACGAGATATCATGAATCTCCTTACAAATTTCTTATTTCAACACTTCATCAAAATTTCCACATTCATGATTTCAAACAAAAGTTCATAGAGATAATCAAGTGCACTCAACTCACTAGCAATTGGTTCATCATAATTTGGTCTTTTGAAAAGATTAGCAAGTGGATGAGGATCCATATCAATAGATTTTTAGCAAGCAAAGATGCAAGCAAACAGAAGGCACATGGCAACACAAGCAAACATAGCAACGAAAAGGCGAACTGAAGAAGGGAGAATAAAAAGGCAAATATTTTTGGTATTTTCTGAAAATCGTTATAAAAGTGGGGGCGAGGAAAATGAGAGGCAACTGGCAAATAAAGTAAATGCAAGAGATGAGTTTGTGATGGGTACTTGGTAGGCTTCATGTGTATCCTCCCTGGCAACGGTGCTAGAAATCCTTCTTGCTACCTCTTGATCTTGCGTTCGTTTTTCCTTGAAGAGGAAAGGGTGATGCAGCGAAATAGATAAGTATATCCCTCAGTTGATGAGAACCAAGGTATCCATCCAGTAGGAGGAACAAGCAAGTCAACAATGGATGCACCTACACAAACAATCATACTCTTGCACCCAATGCTATAAAGGGGTTGTCAATCCCTTCACGGTTATTTGCAAGGATTAGATCCGATTGAGATACATGTAAATGAGAATGGAAAGTAAAACATAAATAAACTACAGCAAAGTATTTTTTGGTATTTTTGTTTATAGATCTAAAAATATATTATGGAAAGTAGACCTGGGGGCCATAGGTTTCACTAGAGGCTTCTCTCTTGAAGAAAAATATCATGGTGGGTAAACAAATTATAGTCAAGCAATTGATAGAAAAGCGAATAATCATGTAGTTCCCCAAGAAAATGATCATGCATATAGGCATCACGTTCGTGTCAAGTAGACCGAAACGATTCTGCATCTACTACTATTACTCCACACATCGACCGACTCCTGCCTGCATCTAGAGTATTGAGTTCATGAAGAATAGAGTAACGCATTAAGTAAGATGACATGATGTAGAGGGATAAACTCAAGCAATATGATGAAAACCCCATCTTGTTACCCTTGATGGCAATAATAAAATACGTGTCTCGCTATCCCTACTATGTCACCGGGTGAGGACAGCGCAAGATTGAACCCAAAACCAAGCATTTCTCCCATTGCAAGAATTATCAATCTAGTTGGTCAAACCAAACCAATAACTCGAAGAGACTTGCAAGGATATGAAACCATGGATATAAGAATTCAGAGAAGATTCCAATAAGATTCATGGATAATCTAAACATAAACTCACAATTCGTCGGATCTTGACAAACACACCACAAAAGAGTATTACATCAGATAGATCTCCATGAAGATCATGAAGACCATGGTATTGAAGATCAAAGAGAGAGAAGAAGCCATCTAGCTACTAGCTATGGACCCGTAGACCTGTGGTGGACTACTCACGCATCATCGGAGGGGTCATGGAGTTGATGTAGATGCCCTTCGTGATCGAAAGCCCCTTCGGCAGATTACCGGAAAATGCTCCAAGATTGGATCTCTCGGGAACGGACGCTTCTCTTGGCGGAAGTATTTGCATGGCTCCCTCTGGTGTTGGGGGAATATTTGGGTATTTATAGGACAAAAAATAGGGTTCGGAGGCCTGCCGCCAGGAGACGGCAAGCCTGCTAGGTGCGGCCAGGGGGTGATCGCGCCTACCAGGCTTGTGATCTCCTGGTAGATCCCCTGGCATGCACTCCAATCCTGGTGGATTTGTTTCCTTCCAGAAAAAATCATTCCGAAGGTTTTATTATGTTTGGACTCCGTTTAATATTTCATATCTGCAAAACTCAAAAACAAGGAAAAAAATATAAACTGACATTAGGCTCTAGATTAATAGGTTAGTCCCAAAAATAATATAAAATAACATATTAATGTATATAAAACATCCAAAACAGATAATAGAATAGCATGCCATCATAAAAAATTATAGATACGTTGGAAACGTATCAACCGCGGATGGGCAATGCCTTCACATCGAGCAGAGCCTCTTGGAGCCACGCCAAATCATCGGCGATGAAGCTCAGGGAACCGAATCGGATCTCTCCGCCGACGGTCATGGTGATGAAGAAAAAAATCCACTTGCGCTGGATATCGCTAGATGCGCTGCCCCACGGTGGGCGCCAACTATCGAGGCAACAATCCTGACAATGAGTACTAGGGGTACGAACGAGGGGCCAAGCCTAGCTATGGCGCAAGTGCGGCAGTCGGATTTTACGATTCATGGCATCATAGTTCGGTAATACTTGTATGCTTTATCACTTAATCATATGCTTTTGTCATACAATAATAAAAAGTTGAAAGTGTTTCCATATGGAATAGCACACTATAGGAGTTATGTACATCATTACACTTCAATTTTTATGTGTGTTTTATGACTTAATTACTGCACTATCTCCATACCAAAATATAAGACATTTTTACACTAGGGTACATTGTAATGTGACTCTTTAAACAGTAAGTCCAAATTTTGACGGCCATAAGAGCATCTACAGTCGGGCGTCGTAAACCGGCATAAACACCTGGACGATCCGGCTGGACATTAAAATGTGATCTAGACGAATGCGTCAAACGCCCGGACTAATCGATACCTCTTATATCCATCTCAAATATGAAGCGGATATGAGGGCGCCCAGACATGTTCGATCAGTCCGTCCTCTAGGACGCGGCTCTACCCCGGACCAGATTTTTTTTCTTTTTTTTTTCTTTCTCCCTCTTCATCTTGATCAATCACATACAAGTGACCGGTCATATGAACAAGAAAATAAAAAATATGACTACACAAACGGATGAATGGAATCTGAAAACAGACGTGAACGGTCACTAACTCGACACATTCACGAACGTTTAGACAGTCATATTTACTAAGTCTGACTATAAATGCTCTAACTGTCATAAAGTTCAACGGCCACAAACTCACGAGCCTTGCGGAATCGAAGACCCTCTAGGCTTCCTCCCCTGTTCGTGTCCGAGGTTGGTGCGGCACGCAGCTGGAGCCAAGAAACACGCACAGGCCGCGATCGGCAGGGCAGCGCCGGGTAACAGCCAGGCGAGACGGTACGACGAGCCACCGTCCCTCCAGGTGGACGAGCTGGCGGGGAACACGCCAAGCTGTCGTCGTCGCGACAAATTGACGTCTCCTCCGGTCGCCAATCATTCGGTCCGCATCGGTCGACTCGTCGCGCGCCCCCAAAAGATCCCACAGATGTGTCCATGGCACGGTGATGGTAAGAACATGGTGCGCCGCAGCAAGTTACTGCGACAGTGCAGCTTTCGCGGCCGTCAACGTGGACCGGCAGGAGAAGTTCTGGCGCGTGTGTGATTGTGACCGTGAGTGTTACCGTGCTTCCTACCTACCTGGGCGTGAAACTGTTGGAATCATGTGTCGTGTAACTATATCTAAATTACTAGGAATTACAAATATTCGGATTATTTTATTATAGAAGTACATATATATTTATGCATGAAATTACTTTACATATTTATCATGAAATTATCACTTGCTGGAAGACACCTAAGTTATATCCTTAAGAAAGTTGGTCGATTATCAATGAAATATAATATACTATTTATATTGAAAAGACTATCAGGGTATAATCATAATCCGAAGTAGTTAGATTACATTCCTAATGTTGATCTACGCAATTATAAGAATTTACACTCTATTATGACGCGTTGATCACAAGCTCGTGCTGTAGTGACATAACGGATAGAATCTGTTAACACACAAATATGATCGTGATTGATAATTTGATCTGAAATCTATCCCGAAAAACTATTTGAAAAGACTAGGAATCTTATGTATATGAGAAGTGAACTCTTTGAAAAGACATTATAAAAAAGTCCATATCCCTAGGCTTAACATGCAAATTGTAAGTGACATCACGGATAAACATAGAGGAATATAGGATAGACCATAAATTATTTTCAACAAAAACACCACTAAAAAGCATTAGGAATTCTGGGATTTTGATGTAGTCCCTCTGTAAGCGTTAGAAATATCATTAGGAGCTGTGATCTAAATGCTTTTATATATTTTTTACGATGGGAGTACTACATAAGGTACACAAGGATAAATTCAATATGGGACGGCAAATCACCCGTAAAATGTTTCAGCCGAACGGTCTGAATATTTCAAGTTAATCTATCGGGAGCCATCAAAATTGTCTAGATTAATCCGGACATGTGAAATCTTCCGAACCGGCATAAAAATTTGGGAGGGTCCGGATGCTGCCTCACCCACTATTAGTTGGACCTAATCTTTTCACAGGACAATCTCTAGACCACCGTGCAATCACTGCGGCCACTAAAACAAGCCAGGGATGCGCCGGTTTTGCCGCTCCCGTAATGGAGTTAACCTGACCTTCTCAATGACAGTTGAAAAATGTTCATGCACATGCTTCTATGGACCGGTGTCCATAGCAATGACAGTTAAACCCTTGTATCTGACAGAACCTAACACCAAATCTCGTTGTCACTTACACACAACAATAAACTCTAACCTCGCTGTCGCGATAAGCTGGCAGGCATGGACGAACTTTAGAAAATTTAAAGCATGTAAGACTCATACAAAGAAGAAGGGCGATCCTTCGTCTAAATGTTGCCTTTACGAGGAATAAAATTCTAACATATCCACGAGTTGGAGCCAAGACACCAGAATTTTTCTTCCCACCACCGGCGCTGGAACAACAGGCCGGGGGGGGGGGGGGGGGAGAGGCGAATCCATAGGCTCGCCGATAGAGATCAGTAGGGAACAGTCGGTCCTAGTTGCCTTGCGAGAGACGAAAGAAACGCGTAGCCAAAAGCATGATGGGATAAAATATCATCTTTATATGCTCTAGAAATTTGATCTTTTGCAACATGCCACAAAAATGTAAATCTTGCAGAAACATGACATCTGCACCTAATACTTGAAACATTCTTCTCCTAGACCTCACAAACGACCCCCAACGACTAGGATTTCTTGTCTCCTGCGGGCAACAATCTACCTCATCTTTGATGACCTTATGGCCATGACGACGCGATGGATCCTGACCCTTGCCAACGACGGAAGGGCTCCTGCTTTGTTTTTAGATATTCTTTAGTTTGTTCAGTTTTTGTGTCCTGTCTGGTGGTCTACAGACATGGACGTATTTTTAATTACTTCTTGTGTTCTTTGTTCCACCATGATGTTTAACTAGGGCATCTCCAATGTCGACTCACAAACCGTCCCCATACGTCTGAACCATTTTTGCCATCCAATTGATACATGCATATGTCCGTTTAGCAGTCCAAACGTATGGATTCCAGCATCCCTATAAAACACATGTGTGTGTGTGTGTGTGTGTGAGGGAGGGAGCAGGGGGCTTTGCGGGAGTCCAGACAAGCACTTGACCAATCACATGCATTGTTCCTCTATTCTCTCTCTCCTCCCAACCGCACGTGCATGCCCTTCCTCTCCATATCTCTTCCTAACCTAACACTAAACCACAAATATCCCACCACATACATGGTCTGCACCAACGTTTTCTGCTCTCGGCCAAAAACTTTGTAATTAGCATTGGATGACTTTTATCGCATCATGTCCGACAACCACGTCCGGATATAAGAACGGACGACATACACCCGGAGACATTTGCATGTCAGCTTTGGAGATGCCTTTAGTACGTAGATTCAAAGTTATTTCTTGAAAAAATACAATAACTGTTTTTTGGATTCTTGATGTTTCATAAATATTAGGGACCGTGCAATGCAGACTGCAGAAGCCATCCAACACCGACCTGTATCGGACCGCGGAGCGGTTCGGACACGATTTATCCCGCAAACTAGAGACAAACGTGGGGGGGTTTACGGGAGTCCAGACCGCTACTTTACCCGATGCTGACTGTCCTAACCCGTTAAAAAAACCCTTCCCCCTCCCGCATGCGCTTCCAGCCTGGCACCATCTCCCGCATTCATATGCCGTTGTAGAGAGGCCACTCCCAATTGAAGAGCAGATGCGACCTATCACGGCAACGGCATTGAAGCAGCTCGCCGGTCGAGGGCGCCGCCCGCGAGGCGTCTCTGGTGTCCTTCAGTTTAATGCAAGAGACGCGTGATTGGACGGGACATGACAGATATCTACCATGCCCGTTTAATGCCCTGTCCGTCCGTATGTCTTCATTAAGCCGGCTCGCCGGCAGATAACCCACTCCAGCTTCCCACATTGACACCTGGCCTCACCGGAATCTGCTATTTAAGGGCGGTCATACCCGGCTATCTCCACATCACAACGCATCCACTCCGCATCCTCTCGACATTGTCTTCCTTTGCACCACAATTCACCATGACTGCGGGCGGTGAAGGTCTGTGGGATAACCTTTCCCTGGAGATGAAGCACTAGGTGGTCGCCCTTCCCATAGCCTGGCATTGCCGCCGTGCCAGGCAGATAGAGGTCGGGTTGCCGACCCGCTCGCGTGTGGTATCCGAAGGCGACGAGGACGACACCCCGATGGAGACGGGCCCCGATGACACCGCATCAGCTCCCACGCCTCCTGTGCACTCCAGCTACACCATGGCGCAAGCGCAGTACAATGTTGTCATGTCGGAGGGGCATCCTACGTCGGCGTTAGAGCGGGCGTTGGAGCAACATCGGCTCGTGTTGGGTCAGATCGATGGCGAGCGCGTGAGCCTGGAGGCCCTAGCGGCCATGGCCGCGACGAACGCGAACTTCGTCGCTGAGCAGCATGCCATATATATATGATGCCATTCGCGTTCAAGTTGTCGCTCGCCAGGAAGCGACCGCCGTGGAGGTGCAGTTGCAGGCGATCACGGAGTAGAACAACGCCAGCTGCGCCTCCTAAGCGCCGCCGACGAACCATCAGGCGGCCTGGTGGGACGACGACATCCAAGGCGCCACCATTTCCATCATGGACCTCACGTCCACCGGCGACGGACAGGGCACACACTCCTTAGAGGATAAGTAGGACACGAGAGGCGACAGTGCCTTGTGTCCCATATGGGCCAGTCCGTCTACCGTGTTCTACTCTTTCTTGCCAGAAACTGTACCTTCACTTCATCGGTCTTAACGCCTGTGCTCATGGAGACGGTGGATGGAAGGACGACATGGGTTTGGACACCTGGTGCCACTACCTAGGATAGGTTTAGCCTCGGATTTTTTGTGTTCTAAACGTTTGAAATGTAATAAAATTCGTCGTGTTTGTATGAAATTTGATCGTGTTTGCATAAATTTTGTTCGATTGGTTTGAATTGTTAGGCGGATGTATGCGGCTACGGTTGGATGTTGCCCTTCCGCATCCGTATCTATGGCTTGACTCCCGTGTCCATGGACGGATAGAAAAAAAATTACGGGTTGCCATTGGTGATGTCTTAGCCTATTGAGGTTCAAGTTAACGCTTTTAAAAACAACATTAAGTATTCTGTAGGTAATAACGTTGCACGAGGTAATGTTTGTCCTAGTCATAAACCACGCGTTCTAGCAAGGAAATTGACGATGGCATGATGCGGGCCATGGTACGGCGTAAATTAGCCTATCAAGGCGCACGAGAGCCTTGTAAAATCCGATGCACGCATACGTACGCGCGCAGCCACGCACGGAGGAGACAGAGAAAACAATAGTAACCGTGTAGACCGTGGAGGCACGACCGATGAGCTCGCTACGTCAAAAGCGGTTGACACCCACACGGAAAGCTAGGCTGAGTTCACCTCACCACCTGAGCATCACCTTCCATCCATGGCCTGCTCTGCCAATGGGTGGCGGATCGCCGGATCTGGTGGTGTCACTATGCATGAAGCTCCACTACCCCCGGCTGCTTTGCAAGAGTCGGACGACGACGAGAAGGATCGTCGATCGCCGGGAGAGGGCCATGGGGCTGGACGCGGATCGGAAAGGATGCATGCATCATAGAGGATGGAAAAGAAATCACGTAGCAGAGCAGCGATTGGGGGTTCTCGTCACTGAGAGTGAGGATGCTGGTGATGTGGTGATCTGCTTTCGTTGGAGGACTGCTTGCTTTCTCTCCTCCTTCTAGATGATGCTGCTGGACTGCTTGGGTGGTGACCGAGGCCAACTTCAACGCACTGACTCCAAACGGTCGTCCGTTTTGCCCCGCTTTCGTTCGTTTGGAACGACAATGGGATAACCCATGTCCGGATCGGGTCACTGTCGTGTGGATGTGTCCAGCGCACGACCGTAATCATGTCCGGGGTAAACATGATATAAAAAATGCAAACCTAAAATAAAAATAATGAAAAAATCAAATAAAACGCAAACATAATGATAAAACATAATTAAATATATAAAACATAAACATAGTCTTCACGGCCTTCACATGGCCTCCCAGTACTTATAACATAATTAAAATAAAAACTTAAAGAAAAACAAGCGCCGCCCACTCACGTTGTGCCCGTTGCCTTCGATGCCGTTCCCGTTGCCATCTCACGCACCATCGTTGTCGTCCTTGTCGCTGGTGAGGTCGATGTAGGGCGGCAATGGCCAGAGGTGGGACGGTGGCCCCACCTCCCCCTGTGGCGACGGCTCGTGCTCCGGTGACCGCGGCGGTATGGGGCACCAGCTCACGGCCCCCACGGCGTCGGCCATGTCCACGATCGTGCACGACCACTTCCACTGCTGGCCCACCAGGTGCGGGTGGAACGTGGCGACCGGCTGCTCCTCCAGCACCTCCTCCTTCACGTCCAGCATCTCCAGCTCCGTATGGCCATGTCGCCTGCCGTAGAGAGGGCCATCATGGTTTCCAGACCCACTCATTGCCGCTCATCATGCGTGTTCTTGGAGTCTTCCAAGACACGTTGGATGAGACGGGCCTCCTCCTCCTCTGTCATGGGAGGAGGTGGTGGTGGCGGCGGAGAGGGCAAAGGCGACGGCGTTGGCATGATGTCACGCTTCTGGGTACGCCCGCGAACCTGGGGAGGGCTTGAAGTAGGCGCTCGATGCTCTGGACGTGCACGCCGTGGGCTACCTGGGTGACCAGCTAAGTACGACGCGCGATGCACGTCGTGCTCGTCCTGGAACCAGGTGTTCCAGCGAGGAATCGATGACGTACCTGTCGTCTTAGTAGAGGTCGTCAGGCAGGCGGCGGCGGCGGTGGATCTCCGCGGCGGGCACGACCGCTTAACGGGATCGGCAGGATTGGCACCCGATCCGCGGAGCGATCCAGTTATTGGGCAGGTGAACGGCCGCCCATGGGAGCGGCGTCTCTGTTTCCCAATAATGCCGGCAAACATCCGAGGGGACGTACTGCCGGATGCGTGTCGGGGCAACCGGAGGGGCGATGGCGAATGCGGGCGGTGCCGGGGCCCTTCGTGGTGGTGGTGTGGAGCTGGCGACGCGGCGGCGGCCGGAGGACGAACCAGCCACGTGGTCGTGCGCCCCCTTGCGGGCGGTCCTCCACCACACCATTGCTGCTGGCGGCTGGCGAGCTTCAGGAAGTGGAACTAGGGTTTGGGGTGTCATTTTCGAGTAGGCCACACGACTGGATTGGGAAGCTTGGACTGACCGGTCCACGGCTTCCACATTAATAAGGACGACGACCGCTCGCCTGGGCGGATGACATGTGGGGCCGACCGTGCGTGCACAATAAATTTGGGTGGTCGAAGGTAGGTGGCCGCCTGACACGCGGCCTCGGCGCGGACGAGAGCGGCGTCCATTCGTTGTCTGCCTGCACCCAAACCGGACGCATGTTTGCACTGGAAATGGGTCGGGCCGGACACAATACGAACAAGATGGGTCCAGTCTCCCGTGCGTTGGGCCGTGGGGTTTGTTCATTTTTCCCCAAACGGACAGGGCCGGGCGGGATGGGGTCATGCGCTGGAGTTGGCCTGAGGCCAACTTCCATACATGACCCCAAATCATCCGCCCGCGTCCATTTGGGATAAACGAACACAAATCTTGGCCCAACGCGCGATCGCAAATGGACAAGTGTCCATTTTGGGTCCGCTTTCGACCCATTCCCGACCCCAAGTTTGGGCCGAGTTTGCGGCCAAACGAACACCGTGAGGACGGGCGGGACGTGCGCCTTTGTCCTCCCATGGCCCACCCGTCGATGACACACCCCTTTCACTTTCCCTTCATCTCGTCCAAACCCGCCCGCGCAGCCCCTCCCCCTCCTACCTCCATGGAAGATGACCCGAGAAACCTCGGCGAGGGACCGAAGGGTCCCAAGAAGCCTCGGTCTGAGTGCACGCCGGAGGAGATCACCCGACTCGACGCCCAAGCGGCGAAGAGGAAGGGCCGACGGGCAAAGGCCACTGCGGCCCACACCGCCATCGTCACCGCGCGGCATCATGCGCCGCATCAGGATGACGCCGATGAGAAAGAATCCATTATTGCCAAGGCGCACGTCCTCCTCGTGCTAGGGTTGGCACGACCACCTCCGTCCATCCTCTCGGTCATAGCCTGGACATGAAGAGCACGGGATCATCGATCGGTCGCCCTCCTCAGCATTGGTCGTCGAGCTCGTCCACCACACCCAGTCCGTCGCCTTATGGCCATGGGCAGACAGTTCTCCATGTTGTCGGAGGGCAGCGTGGTCGCTCCGGCGACGCCTGTGGGTGTCATCGACCTCAACGTCATGCCGGGGTACAGTGGCGCTAGTCACATGTGTGACAAGACACAAAGGAAGCAGCCCCAGTCGTGTCCAGTGGCAGGCTTTGCCAGCGTCCGCAAGTTGTTCGATGGAATGGCACAGCCGACGGGCACTGCCGACGACCCTGATTGGTCGGCATTCATGGAGGGCGTCATCTTCGAGGGTCGTGATGAGGCCTTCCAAGTCGACAGCCAAGTCCATACTTTCGATCCTGATGAAAACCAGAGCCAGGACGGCCGCAGCCACTATGAGGGCACTGATTTCACTGGCCATGATGATGAAGAGGGGACGACCATGGCAACTCATGGCATGATGGTGGTGACTTGTATTGTGAAGATGAGGAGGAGGAGCTCAATATTTCTCAAGAACCAGTTGTGTTTATCAATGAGCTCACCCAAAGTGCCCAGGCACAAAAGAGGAAGCAAAACATTCACACGGGATCATACACCAAAAAAAGACAAATTGATTTGTATGAGTTGGATTTAAATAGGAGAAGAACCGATAAGAGGCGCCGAGCAAAAAGGTGTTGTCTTTTGGACAAGGGTTCACAAAACCTTCCATGAGTGAAGGAAGTTTACCCCTTACGAATTTGAGAGTACTCGCAACATTTACTCAATCCAAAAGAGATGGGGTTTCATTCAACAAGAGTGCAACCAGTATTGTGATGCACTTGAGAGCGTCCAAGCCCATGCAGTGAGTAGCCTTAGCATTGGTGACATGGTATGAACCTCTTGCATTTTCATTTTGTGTCCATTTTTCATACATGTTGTTTCCTTTGTTATGACATTATGAATGATTGTGTAGGCATTTCAATCTTTGGAAGCCTTCAAGGCCCGGCACAAAAACAAGCCGTTTACTCTCACGCATCATCAAAGATTGTGCCAACTTCAAAGACCAATATGATGCTCGAAAGAAGAAAGGAGGGAAGAAGGTCATGGCTGATGAGGCGGACTTGCTCACGAGACCAAGGGGCAAGACAAACTCCAAGACCGACGAGAGACGTGACGCGTCGGCCATTGCCTTGCAAGGCATTTTGGAGAACATAATGAGCCAAAAGGAAATGAAAGGCGAAAGGAGGAGCACAGGAAAGGAGGAGCAATTGAAAATGTATCTACAACTTCAAACAAAGAAGCTTGCCATGAAGGAAGCCACAGAGAGGAGGAAGCTTGACATGGAGGAGGCAACAAAGAAGAGGAAGCTTGAAATCGAGGAGGCCGCTCAACTCAAGAAGCTCGAGATCGAGGCCACCATGGCGGACATCGAAGCTAAAGAGGTGGCACTCGCATTCATGAGCGTGGACAAGAACAACATGTCGTCAGATAGGAAGGCTTGGTTCGCGAATCGACAAAAGGATCTGTTCGCCTGCGACAGCCTGAACTAGTCGTGACCAACGACCGTTCTTTTTTAAGGCTGGCTAGTGTGCCCGCCGCTGGCATTACAAGCCGGCGTCAAAAACTTGTTATTTTTTAGGGTTGGCTAGTGTGTCGGATGCTGACTTTGTTGCCGGCATAAAAAACATATTCTTTTTTAGCGCTGGCTCCTGTGCCGGCCGCTGGCTTTGTTGCCGACGTCAGACTATAGGTCGTTGGTTGTGTTGTCGGCCGGCGTGAACTAGTGTGAACCGCGACCGCGACCAACATCCTTGGTTCTACATTTGCATGCATGGCGCAAGATGGGATCGAAGATGCCATTGTGTGTTGGCCGCACGGCTGACCGAATCGCAAATCCGACTGGACACGGCTCCATTCCCATCCCAAATGGATAATATCATGATAAAACGGATGTCCGTTTGGGGTCGTGCGTTGGAGTTGGTCTGACTGACTGACTCTCTGAGCTGCTTAATCATGGCGATGGCCTACACACTCACTCGTTGCGCCGGCCAGCTGGTTCATATATCAGTCGATCTTCCTTTCTGAGTATAGCTAAATGTAATGATGATCTCGACGTTCTCTCAGACAAACAAAACAAGCCAAAGTGATGAATTGGTAAGGACATAATTGTCTTGGTCATTAATTGTATCATCATGGTGCAGAATTAGGTCCGAGTTTTGAGCTACTTACTACTGTTAAAATTTTCGAAGTGAAGAACTTAAGATCTCCAAGTTGTCTGAAAGTCTGATTCTCAAAACAAACAATAAAATTGTCCGAAAGTCTTCGCCCAAGTTGACTTTTTAAAGTAGTACGTAGTACTATTTTGCAGTAATTTTATAGTAGTATGTGATGTAGCTTTTCTTCCATAGAATCTTGAGGTAGATTAAGGCTTGCTGACCCTTCCACAAATCCCCCTTTTTTAAACCACTCCCACAAGAATTTCACCATGAAGCTTAGCAACCAAGTCACATTGGTGCTCAAATAATCCTTCCAATTTGGCTACGTGTTATAAAAAGATTGTATGTGCCATGACACTCACTAGTAGAAAACAGAGCTTTGAAATGGGTTAGAATTTTGCATTAGTCCTGATATGGTTACGAATCGGGACTAATGGGTGCATCCGTACCGGTTCGAGCGGCCAAGGCGCCGGCGGACCTTCGGCAGGAACCAGTCCTGGTTCGTTTGACCCCTTTAGTCCTAGTTCTAGACACGAACCGGGACTAAAGGGCCTCGCTCCTGGCCCAGCCCCTTTAGTTTCGGTTGGTGGCTGGAACCGGGAGTAAAGATATGCCTATATATATATGCTTGCCCCTACCTGCTCACTCTGTTTTTTGGACGGCCGATGCATATGAGGTGTACACTACTCTGCTCTCACCTCCTATGCACACGAGTTGTTCCATGAAATGCCAGATCCATGCTTAAGCTTTCTCCTCTCCAAGCTCGACCTCCAAGCTCCATTTTCCTTAAGATTTGTCTAGGTTTAGCGGTCCGTCACATCCCATCCCCGTCCTCACCGTCGTCGATCGCCCACGCCGATCTCGCCGTCGGCACCACCGTGCTGAGCCTCTTGTTCTTTTCTTCTTTTTAAAACAAAAAAGTTCTTATTTGTATTATTTACATAGATACTTGTATATTTTTTTTGACTTTTATTATTGTTTGTTATTATATAAGTCCATGGTTATCATATCCGCCCACGTCGGCCCTTGTTCGGTCTATGATTCGGATGTGTTATTTTATCTTTTATAGCTATTTGTTTCATTTAGTGTTTATGACAATTATATCTACGAACATGACATAGACGTGTTATTCTAGGAGGTATTGGAACCGGAAATTCCAACTGACCCTCTTGTTGAGAGGCTAATTTAGTTGAAAAAGAAAATGAGGATTTGAAAGAAAAATTGAAAAGAATTGAGGAGGAGAAGATGAAATTGGAGTTGCATGTTGCCCATATCGTCCATGACCACAAGATCAAGATGCATGCAATGCGCTTGAAGATTAGAAAGATAAGAAAATATGCCACTGGTAATGAGGCTTGGTCTCATTATGTTGTGGGATCAATTGATACCTTAGTTGCGATTATGATCGCATTTGTTGTTGTATTTAAATGTTTTACATAGTTGTATCTTAGTTTCAATTTATATGTTGTTCTATGAGTACTATGTATGAACTTTATGTATTTTTTTTTCCTTTATAACTTTTGATCACTACTGTATTTTGGTCTTAATGTGATGATGAACTCGTATTAATTTGGTCACTTCTCTATTCATGATGTTTTGTAATGGTTTTAGATATATTAGCACATGTTATGTGGGCAAAATTATGATACCATGTCAATATTCATTTATTTCAGAGTTCATTTGCACTGCTTTTCAATTTCAGGGTCATCTTAGCTCAAAATAAATCATGAAATGCATGAAAAATAGCAAATGAAGTCAGGAAAGAGTTGAAAAGTGATGATGTGGCTTTGAATGGTGCATATTGAATGCAGAAAAAGTCTTGAGTGAAAATATGTTTCAAAAATGAAATCTCTTTGTAATAGACGAGTTTTCATCTGAAACCCTGATACTTCGAAGGAGATTGTCCAGTTTGTACATGAAGTGCATCCTGTTTTTCCCGTAAACCTCACAACTTTTTAGCACATGCTATGTGGGTGAAATTATGATATCATGCTAATTTCCACCCATTTCAGAGTTCATTTGTACTGTTTTTCAATTTCAGAGTCATCTTAGCTCAAAATAAATCATGAAATGCATTAAAAATAGCAAATGAAGTCAGAAAAGGGTTGAAAAGTGATGATGTGGATTTGAATGGTGCATATTGAATGCAGAAAAAGTCTTGAGTTAAAATATGTTTAAAAATGAAATCCCTTTGGAATAGACAAGTTTTCGTCTAAAACCCTCATACTTCGAAGGAGATTGTCCAGCTTGTACACAAATTGCATCTTGTTTTTCCCGTAACCCTCACAACTTTTTAGCACATGCTATGTGGGTGAAATTATGATATCATTCCAATTTTCAATCATTTGATAGTTCATTTGCACTGCTTTTCAATTTCAGGGTCATCTTAGCTCAAAATAAATCATGAAATGCTTGAAAAATAGCAAATGAAGTCAGAAAAGGGTTGAAAAGTGATGATCTGGATTTGAATGGTGCATATTGAATGCAGAAAAAGTCTTGAGTTAAAATATATTTAGAAAATGAAATCCCTTTTTAATAGACGAGTTTTCGTCTAAAACCCTCATACTTCGAAGGAGATTGTCCAGTTTGTACACAAAGTGCATCCAGCTATTCCCGTAATCCTCACAACTTTTTAGCACATGCTATGTGGGTAAAATTATGATATAATGCCAATTTTCAACCATTTCAGAGTTCATTTGCAAGGCTTTTCAATTTCAGGGTCATCTTAGCTCAAAATAAATCATGAAATGCATGAAAAATAGCAAATGAAGTGAGAAAAGGGTTGAAAAGTGATGATGTGGATTTTAATGGTGCATATTCAATGAATAATAATTCTTGAGTTAACATATGTTTTAAAAAACGAAATCCCTTTGTAATAGACGACTTTTCGTCCGAAAGCCTAATACTTCGAAGGAGATTGTCCAATTTGTACACGAAGTGCATCCTATTTTTACTGTAACCATCACAACTTTTAGCACATGCTATGTTGGTGAAATTATGATATCATGCCAATTTTCAACCATTTCAGAGTTTATTTGCACTGTTTATCAATTTTAGGGTCATCTTAGCTCAAAATAAATCATGAAATGCATTAAAAATAGCAAATAAAGTCGGAAAAGGTTTGAAAAGTGATGATGTGGCTTTGAATGGTGCATATTGAATACAGGAAAAGTCTTGAGTTAAAATATGTTTAAAAATGAAATCCCTTTGTAATAGACGAGTTTTCGTCTGAAACCCTTATACTTCGAAGGAGATTGTCCAGTTAGTACACGAAGTGCATCCTATTTTTCCCGTAACCCTGATAAATATTTAGCACATGCTATGTGGATGAAATTATGATATCATGCCAATTGTCAACCATTTCAGAGTTCATTTGCACTGCTTTTCAATTTCAGGGTCATCTTAGCTCAAAATAAGTCATGAAATGCTTGGAAAATACCAAATGAAGTCAGAAAAGGGTTGAAAAGTGATGATGTGGATTTTAATGGTGCATATTGAATGCAGCAAAAGTCTTGAGTTAAAATATGTTTAAAAAATGAAATCCCTATGTAATAGACGAGTTTTCGTCTGAAATCCTCATACTTCGAAGGAGATTGTCCAGTTTGTACACGAAGTGCATTCAGTTTTTCCTGTAATCCTCACAACTTTTTAGCATATTCTATGTGGGGGAAATTATGATATAATGCCAATTTTCAACCATTTCATAGTTCATTTGCAAGGTTTTCCAATATCAGGGTCATCTTAGCTCAAAATAAATGATGAAATGCATGAAAAATACCAAGTGAAGTTAGAAAAGGGTTGAAAGTGGTGATGTGGATTTGAATGGTGTATAATGAATGAAGAAAAAAATTCTTGCGTTAAAATATGTTTGAAAAAATGAAATCCCTTTGTAATAGACGACTTTTCGTCTGAAACCCTCATACTTCGAATGAGATTATCCAGTTTGTACACGAAGTGCATCTAGTTTTTCCCTTAACCCTCTCAACTTTTTATAACATGTTATGTGGGTGAAATTATGATACCATGCCAATTTTCAACCATTTTGAAGTTCGTTTGTAGGGCTTTTCAATTTCAGGGTCATCTTAGCTCAAAATAAATCATGAAATGAATGAATAAGAGAAAATGAAGTCAGAAAAGGGTTGAAAAGTGATGATGTGGATTTTAATGGTGCATATTGAATGCAGAAAAAGTCTTGAGTTGAGATATGTTTTAAAAATGAAATCCCTTTGTAATAGACGAGTTTTCGTTCGTAACCTTGATACTTCGATGGAGATTGTCCACTTTGTACACGAAGTGCATCGAGTATTTCCCGTAACCCTCACACTCTTTAGTACATGCTATTTGGGTGAAATTATGTTACCATGCCAATTTTCAACCATTTCAGAGCTCATTTGCAGTGCTTTTTCATTTTCAAGTTCATTTTAACTCAAAATAAATCATGAAATGCATGAAAAATAGCAAATGAAGTGAGAAAGGGTTGAAAAGTGATGATGTGGCTTTGAATGGTGCATATTGACTGCAAAAAAAGTCTTGAGTTAAAATATGTTTAAAAATTACAGAAAAAGTATTTTATAAAACTCTAATAGCACAAATAATGAACTAAAGAGAATGAATGAAATATAATATTCTTCATTAGCAAAAGGAATAAAAATAATAGTAAATAAAATTATTAAAAAATTTAATATTAAAATGAATTTTAATAAAGTATATTTTGTTACAAGCTTTAATAGAAACTAAAAAGTTTTTATAAAACTCTAATCACAAAAGGAATCAATTGAAAAGAATCAATAAAATAATAAAAAGTATGCAACTAAAATTATATAAAATTTATGCAACTAAAATTATATAACTAAAAATAACATATGCAAATAATAACATTGAAAATTATAATATATGCAAAAAAGGCCGACCTACTTGGCACGATGACGTGCATACGACTAGAAACCCACTAATGATGTAGGCCCATAGTGCTAGCAGGCCCAAAAAGGCGTCAAATAGGCATGTACTGCCTGCATTAGAGAGGAGCTCGAGAGGGCAGAGGCAACAATGCTTATAAACCACTCCGAGGTCCTCTCGACAAGCGAGGTGGGACTAAACTTTTGGTACGGGAAGCAAATCCCTTTAGTCCCGGTTAGTGGCTCCAACCGGGATTAATGCCCCCCTTTAGTCCCCGTTGGTGCCACCAACCGGGACTAAAGGGTTGTGCTTCCTGCCCTGTGGGCTTCTGAAAATTGACCTTTAGTCCCGGTTGGTGGCAACAACCAGGACTAAAGGGGGTCATTAGTCCTGGTTGTAGCCACCAACCGGGACTAAAGGGTGGGCTATATAAATGTCACCCAGAAAAATTTCCAATCGATTGCAATTTCTTCTCTCCTCGACACCGATGACGACATCGACGCCGCCAGGCTGCCAAATTTTTCCGTCGCCCTCGCCAATGCTCTACCATCACCAAGCCGCTAACCATCGCCGGTGCCGGACCTACTCGCGTGCCCTCCTCCCCATTGCTGTCGCGCCACCCAGCCTTGCCCCGCTGTTGCCGCGCCCAGCCCTGCCCCGCCGTCGCCTCACCCTGCCTTGCCGTTGCCTCACCCTCCCCCGCCGTCACCGCGCCCTTTCGCCTATGTTGCTGTCGTTGTCGTCGTTGCCTTGCCCTTCCCTGCTGTCGCCTTCCCTGCCCTGTCGCAGTCATCGCGCCCCTGCTGGCCCCGATGTTGCCGCGCCGGCCCCTACCCCCAAAGTGAGCTCATTGAACATGGCTTGTTGATGCTAATTGCTTGTTGCTTTTTGATGTTTGTGGCGTATTGATGTGTACTATTTGAAAAATATTGATGTGTATTTTGCTTGCCGATTTTAATTAACGTCATGTTCCTAGGTGAGAGTTCTTGTTTATAGTTATGAGAAAAAGGAACTCAATATCGTCATACCCGTATCACCGTATTGGTATGTTTACCGTATAACCTTATTGTTGTTTTTAGAAATTATCGTATCCCGTCACCATATCAATGTCGTTGTATCGATGCTTCATAGGTTGCAAGTCCCACCATGCATATGAACATAATGCACTTGAGAATTTGCATATGTTCATAGAATGATAACTTCAACATGAGGGGGTGAGGGTCCGCAAGTATCCTCGACGACTATGAGAGAGGCGGTCACGGGTTCAAACCCGTTTCAGTCATACCCGAAAGATAAGATGACTCATCAGACATGAGGCGGGAGGAGTCCTCAACGATCGTCTGAAACTAATTGTTATAAAACTTGTGAACTTTGCTTGATGTTTCCCACTAATCCATTGCTCATATGCATATGATTCCTTGTTGTGATTAAGTCTATGTTTTCCATAAATCCATCTCTCATGGTTGTATATTGCCACGTTGTAATATTTGCATAAACTATGGATAGAGACTTAGAAAAAAAAGAATTGTTGGGGGATACAATCCGCGAGTCGGGTGATAACGATCTCATCTGCTTGTCGTTTCTCAACGAGACCGATGGTGCGGAAAGAGAGGATGGCGTCTTTGGTGAGGTGGAAGGAGATCATGATGGCTCTGGTGATCAAATTGAGGACGAAGGAGATCATGATGGATCCGGTGATCGAATGGAGAAAGGAGCCATAGCTGCTTCAAAGTGTGATGAGGTATATATTAATTAATCCTCTCCTGACTAGATATATTAATTCTTTTGTATGTACATATATTAACACTTATTTCTTCTTCTAACTAGCCATTCGGATCGAGCTCCACTTCGATAAAGAGATGAGTCCCGATGAAAAGGTTGGACCCCGAAGAAAGGTTCACGATCGAACAAGTCTCTCGAGAAGGCCAACCGATTGCTCCCCACAAGACCAAGAAGAAATTTATACATGAGTGCGGAGTTATTGCTAGGGACATCCTCCCGATCAGTTGCCAAGAATTGAATAATAAGAAGGACCCTCAAGTTCCTTATGTCATCGATAGACTAAAACATGATGTTTTGACCAATCTGATGAGGAATTTCAGCCTACCAGAAATCCATTTATACAGCGAAAGGTCTAGGCGTTTGCTCTTAAGAAGATGGCGGAACTATTCAAGAACTGGATGAAAGAATTGAACAGGAAGTTTGTCAAGAAAGACAAGACTCCAGAATTCAAAGGTCAATATGCGAAGATCAAAGATCACTAGCCTGCATTTGTGTCCTATGAAAAATCGGAGAAGGCTAAGAATAGGCCACTTACAAATAAGAAAAATGCTGCGAGGAAGGAGTATCACCATGTTACGGGGTGAGGTGGCTACAGCAAAGCCTGACATGCGTGGGACAAAGCTGAGCAAGACCTGCATGCTAAAGATGTCCAACCAGCGACATTGCACTGGCCAGATCGGGCAAAGACTTGGTTCTTCGGGGTTGGGGGAAATTTGGACCCAGTAACAAGGAAGTATGTCTGGACAAAAGCTCAACTTGAAATACCCATCACAAAGCTTGAGGAAGCAATCAAGGAAGCGCTGGAAGGGAAGTTCATTCCCGACAGAGAGAAGGAAGAGCTGTCAAAGGCCCTCGGGAATCCTGAACGCCCTGGACAAACACGAGGCACATCTGGCTCCGTTCTGTGGAAGGTTTGGTTTCCCGACAACACTGGTTACTGAAGCCGACAGAGAAAGAAGAAAGAGGAAGCAAGTGAAATGCAGAAGATGAATGAAAGATTAGCGAAACTAGAGGCACTTTAGAGCGAGCGAGCTACCGACCAACCATCTCAGCGGCACGAAGATCCTTCAATGCAGACTACCCCCGATGCTACCCCACCATCTGAGTGGAGAAGCACGGCTCCTCGCTACCCCGTGGCTTCCATGGAGCTTGTTCATCCTGAAAGCACGAATCCTCGCTACCCCGTGGATGGTATCACTCATAATGAACATTGTGTGCTAATGGAAAAATGCCATAACCTGACCTTTAAGGTGGCGGTCGGCTATGTCTTACCTCCTCGACCTGATGCAACTTTCCATTGCACTATGGTTCCAGCTGCCTTTGCTATTGTCGGGGTGGATGAAATAATTGACGGATTTGATGGGCTAGAGGTGGAGTACCCTACAGGTGAAGGGGAGCTTCTTCTTCGATATGCCTTAAGGACTACATGTTTGTAGAGAAAGGCACACATCGTGCTTCCATACCGGATGCCGCCTCAGCAGACTCAGGCGGAGGAGGCCCTGGTGCCTTTGCTATCGTCTCAAGTGTGTCAACCGTATCTAGTGCGTCAGCCATCTCCGCTGCATGAGTCGTCTTCGGCGTGTCAGCCGTCTCCGGCAGACTCCGACGGAGGAAGCCCGTCAGCAGAATCGTCCTCCGCCCCAGCCTCCTCCATCGCCTCATCAACATTGGAAGAGAGCAGCAGTATGAAAAAGAGTCGTATCACTTCTTCAGCCGCCGCCGCTCCGGTGGCTGAAGAAGTGAGACGCCATCTTGCACTGAAATATCTGCCTACACAGGAGAAAATAGATCCAGTGAAAATGAAGCAAACTCTGGAGGCCCTTGTGTGACCACCACTGCCTCTGCCATAATAGAACTATGACTGATCTATTCAAAAGACACATGATCAAGCGAGGCGGTCGGGAATCTTAGGTGGGAGTGGCGCAAGACGTGGGAAAACAATTACCCAACTCGATGAACAAGAACTGCAATCGTGCCATTCGCTCAAGGTGGTAACCGATATCGCTAATGATCTAGAGAAAGCAGCTGATGGTCTTGCTATCACTACTGCTGATTACTTGCCCAACTAAGTATAGATTGAAAAGGCTAAGGTAGTACAAAGCTTAAAATACGTGAACGGGAAGCCTCTCGTCACACGTGAGGAGCTTGACCGTCTACCAACGATGATGCGACAATTGCATGACTGGTACTTGAAAGCCTGCAAGGATGGGACCGACAATATCTTCGTGGGAATTAAAGATGAGCACTTCTTCAATGGAGAGCATGTGTTTTTTTTTGAATTTGAAGAAATATTTCAGTTATGCAATCAAAAGGAACTCGACAAAACTATAATCGGTTCCTATTGTCTGTAAGTATTTTTCTGTGATTAAGTCTCTAGCTTAGCTCGTTCATTGCATGTATTAATTATCCTCACACTATATTATGCAGAGTGAAGACCCTTGAATTCAAAAAACAATAACACTATGACATTGGGTTCATTGACCAAATTTCATAAATGAACAATTGTTAATAAAGATTCCCGCCGATACAAAGAAAAACTTGCTAAAGGCGTTACTTGGACAACAAACCAGAAAGGAAATACTATTTCCTTACAAATTCAAGTTAGTGTTACTATCTTGTGCACATTTTGTTTCGCTTACTCGAGGTTAAGTGCAACTAACGAGTTATGGGTGCGTAGTTTCCACTTTATTCTGCTAGACATTCAACTTGAAGAGGGAAAATTAATTGTCTTGGACTCGAGACGTAAAGACCCTATGGAGTGGACAAACATGAGTCAAATGCTTCAGAAGTAAGTTCAATCATTATGGCACCATATCGTCAACTTTCGTTCATTTTCTGATATCATGTAATTATTTTGTTTGCCGGGCAGGGTTTGGAAAAAGTTCACCAAAAAGGTTAAGGGTGTCAGGTGGAAACCGGAGCTGCAATTTCTCATTGATGCTTTTAGGAAGTTTCAATACCATTATCATGCTTGGTTATCATTTTGATTGAACTCTATATTCTCGTTAAGTGCTTGTTGCAGGCACCTAGGACTAATTTATGTGCATACTACGTTTGTGAGTTCATTCACCACTCGACCTCTGAGCGGGACCTAGGCATGTCTTCACAACTATTTGAAGTACGTAAACAATATTCAAAATTTTATTTTATTACCATCAATTGTGTTGATTTTCATTCATATATTGACCACCTTATTTAAATTAGATCTGGCAAAAGCGGGACGAACTCCTACCAACTGATCGCATACAAGCAATTCAAGAGGAATTGGCGGGATTCTTTGTTCATCTTGTCATACCTAAACATGGAGAATACCATCGGGAGATGATATGCGATGTTGGCAATTAGATATTAAGATCGTAAGAGATGTTATATTGTATATATTATATTTAAGAGCGTCGAATAGATTTACGAAAACTTGTTGCATTGTTCGACTAAGCATGAAGAAAGAGAGGTCACTTCTTCTCTATATATATTGATCATGACAATGTTGTGTAATGATGTTCTTTCATTTCTATATGTAGTAGCTAGCGTCGAGTTGAATGAAAAGAATAAAATAAAAATGATAAACACAAAAATAAAAGGGAGAAACACAATATGAAAACCCCTAAACCCTACAAAACCCCTAAACCCCTCCTTTTGAAAAAACCAACACCTGGTAGCTGCTGACGCGTGGCGGCCTTTTAGTCCCGGTTGGTGTTACCAACCGGGACTAAAAGTCCTCCTGCCAGGCGCCCCACGATGGCCACGTGGATCTCCTTTAATCCCGGTTCATAGGCCAACCGGGACTAAAAGTGACGGGCATTAGTCCTGATCGTTTTGCCCCGGTTCTAGAACCGGGACTAAAGGCCCTCTAAAACCGGGACTGTTGCCCTACTTTTTACTAGTGACTGACATGTGAGGTCATGCTGCCAAATTATGTGACGCTTTGTTAGATCAAGATTCAAGATCTGGCTAGGCATCGACCTGTCCTGGATCTACCTGCAAGAAGCAACAACATATTTGTAGAATCTCACAAGTAGGTGCCTACCAGTGGCTTACTAAATATGGCGGTGCTTGATCAGAGTCCAGGAACAGCTGCTACATTCAGATGGGATCCAGTTGCATTTTTTGGTAAACCATGAGAAGCTGAGATGGCTGATTAAACTATAGTACCATGGCATCACTTAGACCAATACTTCTGCAAAATTTGCAGGATCTGATGCTTGTGAGTTGTGATAACGGTATCTAGGACATGAGATCTATAGTAAGTAAGAGCATCTACAGTCGACTCCCCAAACCCATCTTAAAACGCTCGGGCGGACGGTTTGGTCATTGACCGGTCATAAAAAAATGATCCAGTAAACGTCTTAAATGGTCTCAAACATCCGAACTGTCCGGCACCTCTCATAAATCAAGAGTGAATATCCGCCACGCTGGGCTTGACCGACAAAATCCAAAATCATGTGCGAAACTAAAAAATAGGACCCTATCTCCCAAGAAAAATAAACTGTCGAGCAATTATAATGTATGTGAAGTAATGTTTTAGATAACAATTTGATACATAAATAATCATACCTGTTCAACTCCCGGTTGCACGATATTCATTTGAACAACATCATTCTATTAGTATTCTTTGAAATGTAGTATTGAAACAAAAGATCAAAAGATGAATAAAATTAAACTAAAGTGATACGACAATGGGTATCAATTCAAGATTATGCGTCAATCTTTGGCAATTAAACGAATCGTCTAACTCACCTAGTATCGTGGCATGTTCGGTTGAACTACTATACTTTAATGTTCAATTAAGGAGGCAATCATACAAGAACCTATCTCTCTAATGAAGCCAATGAGAAGTTAATTGGAAAATAGTAATCAAGAGATTGGGAGTAGAATTAGGAGTAGAAGTCAGCAATGTTCCTCTCTAACTGAGACTCCGAGATCACGAGAGGAATAATCGATGGATATGAAGTTGCGAACCAATGACGACTTTACCATGTTTGACAATGCCAAAAATTTCGTATTACATCTCCTCATCTCGTATTTGCATGGACATGTTGTGTCTTCTATCGCGGCGTCACCGGATTTGGAAGTCTCGATCGCAGGAGGAAGGAGAATGCACATGCGTCATCTTGCCCGCCCGTGGATTTTGGATGTGATCGATCAAGAAGAACGCAATTGCCGTTTGGTTTCCAATCGAGCGGATGAGTTTTTTGTTTTTTGAGGAGAGATCGAAGCATCAATCATATCAACAGATTCGGGCGCCCTGGCGGCTATCATCGAGCAATCAAGGCATCGAGCAGTGGCCTGGTGGACTCACACGAGGGGGGAGTCACGCACCAACTGGCAGCGGCCCACCCACCTGCATGATCATCCCGCCACCTACCTCAAGAAAAAAATATGTATATATACATATAAAATATTTGGGGCCCTAAATATATGGGTCGTATGCAGGACGCTCAATCCGCACAAATATGGGCCTAACACTGTCGACGCATTAGCCCGGCCCACTCCGACCCACTCCATTCCCACAATATCCCCAATATGGAAACTCTAACATCAGTTCACTCTGCTCTCGCTTCGCCTCTTCTTCTTCTCCTTCAATTTCTCCGATTCCGATCAAGTCGGATGACTCCGGCGACAATGTTGAGGTCTGCCAGTCATTCCGTTTTTTGACCTTGATTCGAAAAGGAGTTGGCTCTCTGCACTACCCTCAAGAGGTCCAAGGTCGACGTGGGGAGAGGGGGAGTCAAGGATCTGCCATCTCGCCTCTCCTCCACCCGAGTAGTGTGGATGTTGGTGCTGGCCCCTTCTGTGCCGCACGCAGCTCCTTGAGGGCTGCACACTACATGCCTCCCCCACGCCGTCCCGTGCACTCATTGGCTGCTGCTTCCCCACGTGGGTAGAAGTGGGTGCTTGTGCATGCATAGCCAGCCCTGATGCGCACCATGGAATGGGAGGCATGCGCTACCGGCCGCGAGAGGCAGTGGGCAAGGGAGAGGGACGCGGTGGAGAAATTTGTGTGTCATCGCCACAGGTTTCCAGCGGAGCCCAATGAAGACGAACTGCTCGCTTGGGTCTACTGTCAATCGCTTATGACGGTGGCTCCTCGAAAAGAACGCCAATGTGCCTCGGTGAGGGAGTCCTAGTTTAAGGGGTCCTCAAATGACCAATCTATTTCTCATGGGCCGGACTATGTGGGTCATTGGTCGAGCATTGAATGATCAAAGGCCCCATCACCGGGGTGGAAGCTTCAAGGAGTCATGGCGTGTCCTCCAAGTTTTCGACAGTAGATAGGCATGTTTTCTCCTTCGATGTGCATCCGACCATGTGTAAACCCTAGTACCCCCCCGGCTTCTATATAAGCCGGAGGGTTTTAGATTGTAGGGTACAGAAACTCATCTACTGTTTAGCTATTTGATCTCGAGGTAGATCAACTCTGTAACCTTCATATCATCAATATAATCAAGCAAGACATAGAGTTTTACCTCCATAGGAGGGCACGAACCTGGGTAAACATTGTGTCCTTTGTCCCCTGTCACCATCGATCCTAGTCTCACAGTTCGGGACCCCCTACCCGTGATCCACCTGTTTTGACACCGACATTGGTGCTTTCATTGAGAGTTCCGATGTGATCGCCAAAGGAATCGATGGCTCGCCTTGTCACAAGCAACGAGATCTGTAGCCAGGATATTCTCTACCCTGATCAGGTCTTCACAAGCGGCGATGTCTTGTCGCACGCCGACTCGACCGGCCACCTTGGCCAGATCCGAACCTTTTCCTCCGATCAAGGAATCAGATTCGGAACCCTAGAGTTTGTCGCTGATTCACGAGGAGAACTTGTCTTGATAAGACCCTCAACTCTTATGAAGGATTCCGCAGATCCCGATGCCTCGACACCGAAGACATCGGGCCCCACCTCTGAGGAGGCCGTCATCCTCGAACCATCTGGAATGCCCAATCCAGCCGTTATGACCAGATCCACTATGGCCGAACAAGACCCGGATCCGCTTTCATGTGACTCTGGAATCGCCATGCCGCATATCGACCCCACTCGCTTCAGCGACACGCATCCTACCGTTGCCTCATTTCTAAACAAGCTATTTGATCGAATTCAGAGCATGCATATGACTGATGACCAGACCCCGGTCTACGACCGGCTCAGGCTTAAACCCGACGATAGGGTGATTCTCATCCCCACGGTCACTCACTTAGTCGCGACCATCGAGTGTCTGGCTGGAGGCTCGTCCCCTAATGACCGGAATTAAAACGGTTTATACACCAATCTCCAATCATTGAGACCTCGCTTGCAACCCAAAGCCTGGAGTTCGCTCTAGAGACAAATCGGTATAGGTCCCTGATCTAGTACACTCGGATCCCGTAATTCCGGACACACATCGTGGCGTGGACTCAAAAAAATTCCCACCCATCACCCAAGCAGATCACTCAAGCATAGTAGCAGAGTCCAAGTCTTCGGACTTACGGGATGTTAAACAGTTACCAGGAGAGTCGGTTCATCATGTTTGGGCAAGACTCCTTCTCGCTAAAACAAAGTACGAGGTCTTAGTGATCAGGAGATAATGGCAACCTTCAATGGCAATTGCCATGACGAAGGGATTCTCAACGCCCTCGCTCGTCAGCGCATTCGTGACTTCAACGAGATGTCGGACTTCGTACAAAAATATTGTGCCATGGAAAGCGCCTGGCAAGCGGAACATCTATTTTCGGAACCAACCTTTACCGAGTACCCTAGGGGAGATCGGAAACAGAGGATACCTCCGAAGTGGCCAGCCAAACTTGAACCCACCAAAAAGTAAAATAGGCCCCTTACAGGGGTCAGAACTGTCCTTGACGGGCTATTGGATAAACCATGCCCGATACATTATGTATTGCTGAACACAAGCCCGACTCACAACCTTAGAGCTTGCTGGGTTGCCAGGCAGGTCACAAAAAGCGATGAAGCCATTCGTGAGGCACTACCGCCGAATAGGCGCTCCACATCGCCACCAGAATAGAACGCTAAAGTCTGACGATCTACGAAATGACCCCCTCAAGGAACGTGAGGAAAAGTGCTCTTAGAGAACTCGAACAGGTCTATCATGTGGTAGCAACAAGTGCATGGGAAGATATACCCATCACCTTTGGAGATACTGACGAGACCAGCCCTTTGTCCTGGTCATACACCGTCCGCACTGGTCCTAAACCCCATCGTCGATAGCTTCAGGTTGCACAAAGTACTAATGGATGGCGGCAGTGGTTTAAACCTTGTCTATGAAGATACCCTGGAAAAAATGCAGTTCGACCAATCTCGCATCGAGCATAGCAACACAACATTCCATGGGATCATTCCTAGGAAAGAGGCACATTGTTCGGGACGTATCGCCCTGGCCGTAGTGTTCGGCACGCCCAAAAACTACCGATCTGGAGAACTTCTCTTCCATATCGTGCCCTTCCCTAGCAGCTATCACGAAATTCACGAAATTCCAGGCTATACCACATTACAGGTATATGAAGCTCAAGATGCCAGGACCAAACGGGGTAATCACAATCACTAGTGATCCGAACATAGCCCTTCGAGCCGAAAACAAAACACCAGCGCTCGCCCTCGAGGCACTAGCTGAGACCTTCACTACAGAAGAACTGACCGCACTTCGGTCAATAATAGACAAGGACGATGTGATCCTTAGCAAAAGGCCCAAACCCACGTCCTTTAAACCTGCAGATGAAATCGTTAAATTTCAGGTACACCCGACGGACCCCAATGAGACAATATCCATCGGAGCTCAGCTGGACCCAATACTAGACGAAGCACTGCGAGCATTCTTACGAGAAAACTAGGACATCTTCGCCTCGCATCCTTACGATATGCCTAGAATCCCACGGCGGCTAGCAGAACATAGTCTGAACATCATCGCAGGCTTTAAGCCCGTTAAGCAGACTATGCGCCGCTTTTATGAGCCCAAACAACAACCTATGGGTGAATAATCAGCCAAACTTCTAGAGGTCGGATTCATTCGGGAGATTAAGCACCCCGAATGGTTGTCAGGCCTGGCGCTGGTACCAAAGAAAGACAAATCTTGGCAGCTGTGTGTTGACTTTAAAGACCTCAACAAGGTCTTTCCTAAGGACCCTTTCCCCTCACCACGTATAGACCAGATTTTTGACACCACAGCCACACACGACTCATTGTGTTTCCACGACGATTATTCCGGAGACCATCATATTAAAATGAAGGAATCCAATCAAGCTGCAACCACATTCATCACCCCTTATGGGCCATTCTGTTTCAACATGATGCCTTTCGGGCTAAAACATGTTGGGGCTACATACTGGCGAATGATCCAGACTTGTCTCACAAAACAAGTCGGTAAAACAGTCGAAGCATACGTGGATGATGTGGTAATCAAAAAAAAACACGTAAGCCATCTAATTGATGACCTAAGGCCAACCTTTGCTAGCCTACGTGAGTACGACATATGACGCAATCCGGAGAAATGTGTATTCAGAGTTCCCGCTGGTAAACTGCTCGGATTCATTGTTTCCCATAGAGAAATAGAAGCTAATCCAGCTAAGATCTGTGCCTTGTGAGAACTTGTAGTTCCCATGGAGCTAAAACACGTCCAGAGATTGGCTGGTTGCATGGCGGCATTAAGCTGCTTTATCTCCCGCCTCGGTGAAAAGGCTTTACCGCTCTACAGATTGCTAAAACGGACAAACAATTTCGAATGGACCGATGAAGCAGCGGTTGCGTTAGAAGAAATTAAAACATTGCTAGCAAGTAATCCCATTCTCATAGCACTGGGCACTGGTGAATCCATGTTATTATACATATCGGCCACCAACCAAGTCGCTAGTGCAGTGCTCGTCGTCGAACGAGAGGAGGAGGGACACAAGTTCGAGATTCAGAAGCCGGTCTATTACATGTCAAAATTAGTAACGCAGTGCAAGTCCAGATACCCGCACTAACAGAAGATAGCCTATACAGTATGTATGGCATCACCGAAACTAAGAAACTACTTTCAAGAGTGCTCAGTTAAGGTGGCATCCGAAGTACCCCTGAACGATATAATCAATAACAGGGACGTGATTGGCCGTCTAGCCAAGTGGGCCATTCAGCTCCTTCTTTTGAAATGGCCTGCAAGCCACGACGAGCTATTCAATCTTAGGTGTAGGTAGCTTTCCTCGCCGAATGGACAGAGGTCGAGCTCCCCAGGGAATATACATACTCCCATTGGACGGTTTACTTCGATCGATCCAAAACTTTGGCCGGACTGGGCGCTGGAGTTATTCTCACATCGCCCACGGGCGACAATGTTGAATACGTGTTGCAGATCATGTATGCCGATTCCAACAATGCAGCCGAATACGAAGCACTCTTGCACAGTCTTCGGATGGCAGCATCAATGGGCATACAACGGCTAGAGTTGTGGGGAGACTCCAACCTGTCCATCTCCCAAATCAACGGCGAATTCGATGCCAAAACCCCAAAGATGGAGGCATACAGAAACGTTGTCCTCAAGATATCCGCACGGTTTGAGGGGCTAGAATTCCACCATGTCACTAGAGACAAGAACCAAGCCGCCGACATACTGGCTTGCATGGGGGCCTAACGCGACCCTGTCCCAAAAAACACTTTCTTGGAACGGCTCTTTAAGCCATCAGTGGTATGGCAGGACGATAATAAAGGTGTCGGTCTCACCAGCGTGGAAGAAGTTGTTCCCCCTGCAAACGAACCAGACGACCAAATCATCAGTGGCTCCGTATTGGACGAAACACCTTCTGCTCATGAGGTCATGGTAGTAATCGCGCCATGGATCGAGCCCTTCCTCGCCTACCTTCTTCTCAAAGAACTCCCCGGAATTCGGCAATCCAAAGCCTATAAAGTCCAAAAGGGTGAGTTATACAAGAAAAGCACCACCGGAATACTACAGTGATGCATATCTTAGGAAGAAGGATGGCAACTCTTAGCCGAAGTCAACGCAGGGATGGGCGGCCATCACCCTGCAGCAAGAGCCTTAGTTAGCAAGGCCTTTCGACCTGGTTTCTTCTGGCCTATTGCTCGAGCGGACACCCAGTCACTTGTCAAACACTGCATGGGGTGTCAGCTTTTTGCAAATCAAAGTCAAATGACCCCAACATCTCTTCAGACTATTCTGATTACCTAGCCCTTTGCGGTCTGGGGCTGGATATGGATGGACCACTTCAAGGGGGGCCAAGAAGAATAAATACCTACTGGTCATGGTTGACAAATTCACCAAATGGATAGAGGCAAAACATGTCAAATCAGCCAAGTCTGCACCAGTAATCAACTTTATATCCGACATCGTACACCATTATGGCATCCCGCATAGTATAATAACGGACAATGGATCCAACTTCACAGCCCAAGAGGTCAAAGACTAGTGCGCAAAAATGGGCATCAAGCTCGATTACGCATCGGTATATCACTTGTAGACCGATGGACAAGTCAAACGAGCAAACGGCCTCATCATGAGTGGCATTAAACCACGTTCGGTCCGATCTCTTCATGAGTCCGGCTATCATTGGGTAGAGCAGCTTGACTCCGTTCTGTGGGGCCTGCACACCACCCCGAACAGATCAACGGGATACACACCATTCTTCATGGTCTACGGGGCAGAAGCAGTCCTCCCCTGTGACATTATTCACGATGCACCAAGGGTGAGCATGTACGAGGAAAAGGAGGCTGAGTTAGATCGGCAGGACGACCTGGACGCCTTACAAGGAGAGCGTGACATAGCTTGTGCTCGTTCTACCTTTTATCAATAGCAGGTCCATCGTTACCAGAGCAGGGAGGTCAGGGCAAAATCGTATAATGTGGGGGAACTCGTCTTACGGCTCCCGAAGAAGCATAAGCATAAACTCAACCCCAAATGGGAGGCCCCCCTTCATAATCCATGAAGTACTCATGGGAGGGGCTTACCATCTTTGAAACCCGTCGGATAATCGCCTTGAACCAAACCCATGGTACGCAACTCGTCTTCGGCTCTCCTATGGATAAACCGGTGTCGTCATACTCTTTACCCTTTACCTCCTTTTTCTTTCCTTTTTATTTATTTCTTTCTTTCCCTCCCACCTTGATTTTTGGTAGGTTTGAATTTTTTCCTTTTCTTCCCAAGTCTATGTTCGGTTCAACCGATCTTGTATTAAGATTTTTGGCATACATCCTTAACTGTTAAACCCAAACACAGAACCTGGGGGCTTCTTTCCAAAGCCAATGCTTTTATACTCTAAACATCTATGCACATTTAATGTGTATGGATGTTTCCCTTGTCAGTTTTTAAGCCATTCTATGTATCATTTTGAACTAAGATTTTTGCCAAGCTGTGTTGCCTCGCTCCTGTGTTTACTCTCTATGTTCCCGATTGTTATGCTAGAGAATAAAGGAAGTGACGAGGATATGTACCTAGGTTAGGGTCCTAGGCCTGACCTACATACCCTACCTAAGGACACCGCATTAGAGGACTTAAAGATCACAGGAAAGATTCCGACTGGATTCTCCATGGTGCTCAAGTCACTCTACAAGTAATCCACTCGGAGGATTCTTCCTCCGCTCGACAGTCACCCATCGCTCCGAAGACCTCACTTACAGTTGACGCCAGAAGGACAGAAGCCACCCTCGGGAGGCCAACAGGCAGGCGTTAGGCTAGTCACCATTAGTAGCATTTCTGATGTACGTTACCAGTAACGTTAGTCTTTATACCCACGATCGGACCCTTGCATGCCTGTCAATTATGAGGGGCAGCGAACTCTATATAAGCTGCCCCACCCCTCTGGCACAAGAGTTCGCAACAACTGTAATCTTTACCTTCCACACGACAAAGCTCCAGAGCACTGAGACATAGGGCTATTACCTCCATGAGAGGGGCCTGAACTCATACATCTGTGTGTACATCCTCGCCGTAGCTAGGACTCTTCCCTCTCCTTTCGCACCCCTACCTTCTACTGTCAGGCTCGTTCCCACGATAGTTGGTGCGCACCGTGTGGCAGGCGTCTAAGCAACTTCTGGTGAGGTTGCATTTTTTCTCTGCCAACATGTCTTCTGGTGGTGCTTTTTCTCTGGGCCATGAGATCTGTTTTGGAGCGCTCATCTTCATCGCCGATGATTCAGCATGGCTATAGGAAGCGCCTCTCGACGTTGAGGCGCTCCCAGTCTACGGGGCTACGCACTTCCGCGTGAGTCCCTGTGGCGTGCTGTTGTATCAGCCGTCGACTCCCTACGCATCGGCACCCCTTGCTGATTGTTGTCGCAAGCGGTTCGGTCGCTCACGACTCCAGCGATGGGTCAAGCATGAAATGGCTCACCAAATTGCTTCTCTACAGATTGCAACGCTCGAGCCTGCCGAGTCCCTTCACGGCGTGTTCGAGTCGGACTCCGATCAGACCGATATTCCATCCGAGTGCGAGAGCTGTGATCCTGCAGCGGAGGTCCTTATGGCGGGCTCCCATCAAAGCCCACCGCCGGGCTTTGGCCACGGCAAGCGAGATGCTGGCGGCCCGTCGAGTGAACAACCGCGTGGCGACGGTGAAGTCCTTCATACTCCCATCGTCGGTATGACCGCCGAGGCCCAGGCCTTGGAGGCCATGCGTATTCGGCTGGAAGAGCTCCGAGGAGAACTCGGCGAGTGCGCTCGCCAATGCCCACTAGTTTCCGGTCGACGTCAGCGGTAGCTGTTTCCGACTGGATCTCACAACAACGTTGAGGTATACCATACCCCTGTGTTAAATGTTGCAGCTGCTGCTAGGATAGCAGAATCCATTCAGCCGTCATGATCAGAGGCTGGTAGAGGGTTGATGCAGATCAGAGCATTGCTAGATGCAGCGCAGCGTCAGAATTCTATTGTTTCGCAATCGCGTAACAGAATACACAACAAATCACCAAGGGCAAAAACTGTTCAGTCGGCACATCGCCCTGAATCGCCCTTGCACCGAAGGGGCGGAGGCTTTTGTGAAGATCAGGTCAGAGATCAGTTTCACCGTGAAGCCCATCGTCGAGTGCCCACTCCTCCGTAGGGTGGTCCGCACGTGCCCCGGCACTAGGACAGAAGGCGCTCATTCGGTGATGAGCGGAATGCGGGGTTCGATGCTCGTGACCTCCTCACTCAGAGGGGGATTGACAGAGGCAGAGCCCATAGAGTGGGACAAGACTGAGATTTTCTGAGTGGCATCTCAGCTGTGATTTCTGGCCCCGAGTGTTTTAGCAGGGCCATTCTTTCTGCAGAGATTCCCCCCAACTTTAGGTTGGCGGCCGGGATCGGGAAGTTTTCTGGCGAGTCAAAGCCAGAGACTTGGTTGGATGATTACCGAGTGGCCGTTCAGATTGGTGGCGGCAATGATACCGTCGCAATGAAACACCTATCCTTGATGTTGGATGGTTCAGCTCGTGGATGGCTGAACCGCTTGGCTCCATCCAGTATATATTGCTGGGAAGATCTTGCCCAAGTGTTCGTCCGAACCTTCAAGGGCACCTGCAAGCGTCCTGCCGGGTTGGTCGACTTAGAAGATTGTGTTTAGAATCCCAATGAGACCTTGAGGGATTACATTCAGCGTTGGTCCACTCTGCATCATACAGTGGAGAATGTTTTCGAACATCAGGCCGTGTGTGCCTCCAAAGCTGGTGTGAAATACAGGGAGCTTTACTTGAAGTTCGGTAGAATAGGTGACATATCACTCAGCAAGATGATGGAAATCGCCACTCGGTACACCAATGGCGAGGAAGAAGACCGCCTCCATAGCAGTAAAGGAAAAGCAGTCGTCAGTAATGCCGGCGGTAATTCCAGTCGGAAGCAGAAGCAAAAAGCTGATGGCCCGGTCCAAGCAGAGGCAGCCGCGCTGGCGACCCAAGCAAAGAACAAGGGGAAATCCAAAGGACAGTTTGCCCCTAAGAAAGGAAAGAGTCAGTCAGGTACTGATGTGTTAGATTTGCCGTGTGCAATCCACATGAGGAAAGATGAGGAAGACAATGTGATTCTGCCCAAGCACACCACTCGGTAGTGTCGACTACTCATCCAGCAATTCAAAGAGACTCCGTCGAGTGATAAGACTCCTAAGAAGGATGATGAAGATAAGGAAACATTCCCAGATGTCACCGCTACGCTTATGATTTTCGCTGATGTAGACAACAAGAGTCAATTGAAGGTCATCAATAGGGAGGTCAACATAGCCGTACCGACCACCCCCACCTACCTCAAGTGGTCCCAATATGCCATCACATTCGAGCAGGCAGACCATCCTGCTCATGTCGCCACTCCCGGTTGACAGGTTCTAGTGGTTGATCCAGTGGTGGGGGGCACTCGACTCCGCAAGGTCCTCATGGACGGTGGCAGCAGCCTGAACAACCTCTATGCAGATACCCTTAAAGGGATGGGCATTCCGATGTCTCGACTGAGTGAGAGCAACATGCAATTTCATGGAGTCATCCCAGGGAAGAAGGCCAAGTCACTCGGCCAGATTGCATTGGACGTGACATTCGGAGATGATAGAAATTTTTGAAAGGAAAAGTTGACGTTTGAAGTCGTGGATTTCTAGAGCGCTTACCATGCTATTCTGTGTCGACCCGCATATGCTCGTTTCATGTCCCGTCCATGTTATGTGTATCTCAAGTTGAAGATGTCGGGCCCTAAGGGTGTGATCACGGTCACTAGCAATCGACATTAGGCTGAATAATGCCTCCAGCAAGGCTCCAAGATCACCAATCACCAGATGGCCATGGCCGAGCTCGAGGAATACAAGAAGAGCGCCGACCCTGCTGATTTGCTACGCGCAAAGAAGCCCGCTTCTGAGTCAGCATTTCAGTCGGCGGGGGAGGTGAAGAAAGTGCACATCCACCCAACAGATCCAACTGCCGCCCCGACAAATATATCATTGACACTCGACAGTAAATAGGAAGCCAATCTCATCCAGTTCCTCTATGAGAACTGGGAAATCTTCGCATGTAAGCCTGCTGACATGTCGGGGGTTCCCAGGGAGCTGGTTGAGCACCGACTGAGAGTTGATCTGAAGGCCAAGCCCCTCAAGGAGCATTTGCGTCGATCGGCGACAGAAAAGCGTAAAGCAATCGGTGAAGAGGTGGCGCGTCTCTTGCAAGCCATGTTCATTCGGGAGATTTACCACTCCGAGTGGCTCTCGAATGTTGTCATGATTCCCAAAAAACATAAGTCGTTGCGCATGTGCATTAACTTCAAGCATATCAATCGGGTCTGCTTGAAGGATCATTTTCTGCTCCCCCGCATAGATCAGATTGTTGACTCAACTGCGGGATGCGAGCGTTTATCGTTTCTAGATGCTTACTTTGGATACCATCAGATCCGTCTATATGGTCCAAATGAAATAAAAACAGCCTTCATCACCCCATTCGAGTGTTTTTGCTACATCACCATGCCATTCGGTTTGAAAAATGCCGGCGCTACCTTCATGCGCATGATTCAGAAGTGTTTACTCGACCAGATCCCTCGGAATGTTGAGGCGTACATGGACGATATAGTTGTCAAGTCCCGCAAAGGTTCTGACCTGCTGGCTGACTTGGCCGAAACATTCGCCAATCTGAGGAGATATGACATAAAGCTGAATCCGGCCATGTGTACTTTCGGCGTCCCTAGCGGCAAGTTACTTGGTTTTCTTGTTTCCGAACGGGGGATCGATGTCGATCCTGAGAAAATCAGTGCCATTACCCGAATGAAGACTCCTGTGCGAGTGCACGATGTTCAAAAGCTCACAGGTTGCTTGGCAGCATTAAGTCGATTCATTTCTCATCTCGGTGAGAAGGCACTGCCTTTGTAGCGACTGATGAAGAAGTCCAACACGTTCGACTGGACTCCAGAAGCCGAAGCAGCGTTTGTCAAGCTCAAAGCCCTGCTCTCCACCCAGCGGGTGCTTGCTGCTCCTCGCAGCAAAGAGCCCTTGCTCCTGTACATTGCGGCCACTAATCAAGTCGTCAGTACAGTGCTAACGGTCGAGCGGGAAGAGGAGAGTAAAGCATACAAAGTTCAACGACCGGTCTTTTACATTTCTGAAGTTCTGTCTCCCTCGAAGCAAAGGTATCCACACTAGTAGAAGCTGGTCTATGGCATTTACCTATCAGCGAAGAAGGTGGCATATTATTTTCAAGACCACTCGATTTCAGTCGTCAGTGATGCTCTGTTATCCGAGATTCTTAATAACCAAGACGCAATTGGACAAGTGGCTAACTGGGCAATCGAACTCCTATATTTTGACATCAAGTTTCAAGCCAAGAAAGCAATCAAGTCTCAAGAACTTGTAGATTTTATGGCCGAATGGTTCGAACAGCAACATCCAATCTAAATCCACTCGGCACACTAGACCATGTTCTTTGACGGCTCCAAAATGTTGAATGGACCCGGTGCTGGGGTTGTCTTGATATTCCCAAAGGGCAACAGGCTCAGTTATGTCTTGCAAATCCACTTTGATTCCTCCAACAATGAGGTAGAGTATGAAGCACTTTTGTATGGATTGCGCATGGCTATATCACTCGGCGTCAAGTGCCTGATGGTCTATGGCGATTCAGATTTGGTGGTCAATCAAGTGATGAAAGAGTGGGATGTTCGAAACCCCGCTATGACTGGATACTGCAGCGCTATCAGGAAGCTGGAGAAGAAATTTGAAGGTTTGGAACTTCATCATGTTCCTCGAGAGAAGAATCAAGAAGCTGATGAGCTAGAGAAGATTGGGTCCACTCAACGGCCTGTCCCTAGTAATGTGTTTTTAAAACCTCCATATTCCTTCGGTACAAGAAGATCCTTTCACCGAAGAGCCCCCGCAAGCTATGAGCTCCACTGACCCGACTGAAGTCGATGTCCCTGCAGTGATTGATTTGGTCATGGAGATTTTGGTTGTCATTCCCAATTTGACGGTGCCTTACTTTGCCTATATCCTCATACAAGAACTCCCTGAAGATGAGACAGAAGCTCGACAGATTGTGCGCAGATCGAAAGCCTTCACTGTGATCGGCGTTGAGCTGTTCAGACAAAGCGCGACTGGTGTGACGCAACGTTGCATCTCCCCTGAAGATCGAGTGATTCTGGATGAAATTCACTCGGGAACTTGTGGTCATCATGCGTCCTCACAGACGATCGTCGCTAAAGCATACCGAGTTGGTTTCTTCTAGCCACGGTGCAATGAGATGGCTAAAGATATTGTTGATCATTGTGATGGTCATCAATTCTATGCAAACTTGTCTCACAAGCCGGCATCTGCCCTGAAGACGATCCCCTTCGCCTGGCCGTTTGATGTTTAGGTACTCGACATGGTTGGTCCCTTTAGGGCTAGAAAAGGCGGATTCATCATTTGCTAGTTGTAGTCCATAAATTTACCAAATGGATAGAGGCCAAGCCGATCAAAAAGTTGAACTCCCGCACGACAGTCATGTTCATGAGAGAAATAATTTTCCTATACGGAATCCCTCACAACATTATCACGGATAACGACACCAACTTTGATTTGGAACAATTCAGAAACTTCTGCTCTTCTCAAGCAACTCGGGTTTATTATGCGTTTGTAGCACATCCTCAAACCAATGGTCAAGTTGAGCGAGCTAATGGCATCATCCTGCAAGGTCTGAAGCCCCGTCTCATGCGCGACTTGGACCATGCAGCTAGAGCCTGGGTGACAGAGTTGCCATCTGTTCTATGCGGCCTGAGAATGACACCCAATCGGTCGGCTGGACGGACCCCTTTCTTCCTGGTCTATGGAGCCGAACTTGTCTTGCTGAGTGATTTGTTTCACAATTCTCCCCTAGTGGAATTGTATTCTGAAGCTGAAGCTGAACAAGCCAGACAGGATGGCGTCGACCTCCTGGAGGAAGAGCGTGACATGGCTTTGATCCAGACCTCAATTTATCAGCAAGATTTGTGTCGCTTCCATGCGAAGAATGTCAAGAGTCGGTCGTTTCATGAAGGAGATTTGGTGCTCCGAGTGGATCAAAAACGACCCCACAAACTTGCTCCAGCATGGGAGGGTCCCTTCATCATAACAAAGGTGTTGAACAATGGAGCCTATCACTTGTACAACCTCAAGAAACAGATGGACGAGCCCTTTGGAACACAGATTTGCTTCGATGTTTCTATACCTAGAGATAAAAGAGTCTTTGATGTAATAAAAATATTTCAGAGCATGTCATATATGCAAATTAGACTTCCACAGTCCTTTGTCGATTACGATCAAGTAATTTCTCGTTTGGAGTCACTCCGAGAGTTGAGCAATCCTCACTCTCGGGGGCTTAGCTGCGAACATGCTTTCGCCTAAGTTAAAAACCGTTCTGAGTGGATAGCAGTCCATTCACTCGGAAACTTAGTTGCAAATCAGTCTTCGCCTAAGTACAAAATCACTTCGAGAGTTGAGCAATCCTCACTCTCGGGGGCTTAGCTGCGAATATGCCTTCGCCTAAGTTAAAAACCCTTCCGAGTGGATAGCAGTCCATTCACTCGGAAACTTAGTTGTGCATCAGTATTCGCCTAAGTACAAAATTACTCCGGGTGTTGATCAATCCTCACTCTCGGGGGCTTAGCTACGAACATGCTTTTGCCTAAGTTAAAAACTCTTCCGAGTGGATAGCAGTCCATTCACTCGGAAACTTAGTTGCGAATCAGTCTTCGTCTAAGTACAAAATTACACCGAGTGTTGAGCAAACTCACTCTTGGGGGCTTAGCTGTGAACATGCTTTCTCCTAAGTTGAAAATCCTTCCGGATGGATAGCAGTTCATACACTCAGAAACTTAGTTGTGAATCAGTCTTCGCCTAAGTACAAAATTACACCGAGTGTTGAGCAATCCTCACACTCGGAAGCTTAGCTACAAACATATTTTCGCCTAAGTTAAAACTCCTACCGAATGGATGGTAACCCATCCATCCGACGACCTAATTGTGAATCGGTCTTCGCCTAGGTTCCAAAATATTCCGAGTGTTGAGTAACCTCCCCACTAGGAAACTTAGTTTGGAACCATCTTTCGCCTAAGTCAAAAAACAAATTCAGTCGAAAAGACGATTGAAATCAAAATGCAGATAAATTCAAAGGTTCTACCGCGGATAAATGTTTTGCGAGCAAACATGCATGCTCAGGCTTAAGGCCTGAATGAAGTTTTAAAGCTGATACAATTCCACTCGGCATACCGAGGCAAATAAAGTTTTCCCCAAAGATCAAGTTTCTCAAGCACCCGACGGGCTGGCTAGCTTGACGAAGGTGTCCAAGTCGATTCCATCAACGATCCTAGTGGCTGCATTGATGAAGGTCTCAATGAGATCTTCAAACTGGAGTTTCTTTGTGTTCACCACTCGGAGCTCTTTCAGTTTGTCTTCCCTTGCCTCCTTGCAATGGACCCTAACAAGAGAGAGCGCTACGTCAGCTCCGCATCGGGCAGCAGATTTCTTCCAGGCCTGCACTCGACTGGGAAGGTCGTTAAGGCGCGCCATCATGGATGTGAGGCCAAGCTGAAGAGTGTCTTCCGGCCACAGTTCCTTGTTAATCCTCTCCATCGCAATTTTTAGTCGGAGGACATATGACTGGACCCCTTGGAGCTTGACGTTTAGTCGGAACATGTTCATGGCCACCGCATCGCCAATAGGTGACTTGGTGGGATCTAAATTGGGCTCAATCTCTTTAGTTTCTTTTTCAATATCCTGGCAGAATTCTGTTGGTAAGAAGGAATGGGAAGAGAATTAATGAGATACCGTCATCAACGATTTTATGAAGATCAGTCGACAGAGATACTCACCATCAAGCATGATGTACATCTTTCTCGCGAACTCTCCCAGGTGCTTATCCAAGCCATTGCTCCTCTTGGTTAACTGCTCAGTTTGCTTGATGAGGTCCACACGCTCCTGCTTCAGCTTCGAGTTTTCCACCTCCATATTCTTGGTAGCAGCCAGCTTCTGATTAGCAACTTCAGTCTTATCCTTTGCTACCCATTGGGCGTCAGCAAGCGCTTTCTCCTTGTCCTCCAGAGCCCTCTTCATGGTATTTAAAGAAATAGCATTGTTGAGTCACGCTCGGAGTCGACGATTTTCATCATGTACATCTATTCGAGTGAAAGCACTCGGTTCAAAGCATGGAAAGTGAGAATGCGAATGCATCAGGTCGACGGGAGTTACCTCCAAGAGTTTTCAGTTCTGTCTTCACTCGTTCCAAATTGATGTTGGAAACCTCCAAGTCCACTCGCAGCTGATTCCCTTCACCCTCAATATCCTTGTACTGTGCACCAAGTTCACAAGTTCTCTCAAACCAACAAAGAAAGAAATTCAATCGACAAAAAATATCGGCACTTCGGAGTGCAGAAGGTCAACTAGGGGGCACATACCGCCCCACCCCACTACCCTGAAGTAGCATCATATCATGGTTGATTGAATGATATCCATGAAAACCGCGTTCGGAAGAGGAAGAATTCAAGCCAAAGTCCACCCGACATGTCGAGTGGCTCGTGTACTCCACGTACTATAAACAACTTCAAGACGGTCTCTATCAGACCCCTGCCAGTAAAAGCACTCGACAGTGGTCTCGGGGACTACACCTAGTGGGTGCACTCAGAGTACCCCCACTGGAACGGTTAACACTCGATCTGTCGAGTGATCCGTTGGCCCCACTCCGCACCTTTGAAGCAGCGTCATATCATGGTTGATCAAATGGTGTCCATGAAACCTACAAGATAGCTTCGGGGCGGGACGACTAAGAAAAATAAAATGCACTCGACAAGTCGAGTGACGACCGTACTCTACGTATGACAAAAATTCTAATTTCAAGTTTTCAAGACTACCGCTCATCGCTTGCGATCAACAGTAGCTTCGGGGACTACAGCCAGTGGGTGCACTCAGTGTGCCCTCACTGGTTACTAAAACATTCGGCAAGGTCTGCCCTGTCAACATTCGGCGGTCTCGGGGACTACACCAAGTGGGTGCACTTAGCGTGCCCCCACTGGATCTGCTAACTCTCGACCTGTCGAGTGGCAGAAGAAAAAAAATACATGCGCAAGCATAAGAATATCCATCACTGGAACATCCATCACTTGATCTATCAAGTGACTTGCCACTCCACTCCACACCCTTGGAATAGTGTCATATCATGGTTGATCAATGATATCCATGTAACCTACAAGGTAGCTTTGGAGTGGTGTGATCAACGGCGAACGTATCCCGCATACGACACACTGTAAGACATCTGCAGGTGCAAGCACTCGACAGCGGTCTCGGGGACTACACCCAGTGGGTGCACTCAGAGTGCCCCCACTGGCCCAAAACCTACTCGATTAAAGATCCAATTTATTCGAGTGGAGAACCTTCAAACATTCTACAAGCGGAAAACAAACACCCACTAGGTGTACAACCAAAGAAGACAGGAATTCAATCGGAAATGTACTTACAATCGAACTTACTCAGACATGGTGCGAAGCGCTGTGCTAGCGTCGTAAGCCAACTTGTTGGCCTCGTACGCCTCCTTGGTGCGCAGCATCATCTGCTCCGCCTGGATCATGGCCTCATTTGCAGCTCTGGACTGATCTTCTGGAACATGGTGCAGAGGAAAAGCCGTCGCCGGAGGGATCGCCGTAATGGCTGGGGTAGTCGAGGTAGTCTGAGGAGGTTCGGTTCGAGTTGGCGTCACTATAGTTGAAACAGCTGGCGGGGCACTCGACAGAGGCACTGCAGGGTCAGCTCTAACCCATGTCGAGTCGTTTATCCCTTGGGAAGATCCAGCGGTCGATCGTTGAGGCATCTGCACGGAAGAAGTTCTTCAAGTGCATATGCACGGGGTGCCTAAGGTCTCACCTCCGCCTCCTGTGCCACCAGGGTGTTCCTTGTCATCTTCCAGCTAGATGATTTCTGCAGTTATCAATCGACAACATTAACTTCTGCAAATCAACAAATTGTATTCGAGAAGCAAAACTGAAGATTCGGTTACCTCTGTGGAAAGTGGCTGCATCAGCGGTGTCTACGTCCATTGCTTCCCCTTCGTCACGTGGAGGCGATGTCACTGAAGTAGCAGCTCTGATAGATCAAACGACACTCGGTCAACAAAAGTTCAAAGTCACAATCAATAGCGAGAATTTGAAAGTGAACACTTACGTGGAGACGACAGGCACGGCCATCCTCATGTGAGGTAGAGCTTTGCGAGGTTTGGTTACATTCGGCTTGGGTTGCTTCACTGATCGCTCACTCGACTCGATGGTTGAGGGTCAGCTCCATTTCGGGTTCTTCTCACTCGGGACTAGGGCCTTCTCCACGGTGGTAGTAGGGTCTTGGCGAGACTTAGAATGACGTTCGACGCGAGGAGGAGACTCGACTTCCTCCTCGTTCTCACCCGAGTCTTCATATTCGTCTTCAGGGTCATAAGAGCCGACGACGTCCACACTGCCGCCCTCGCTCTCCCCTCCATCTTCAGGCTGGTTCCCATTGGGCACAGGCGAGTACATATGCGTCCACTCCTTCATGGTTCAAACAATGAAGTCAGTCAACAAATCAATCAATCACTCTACAGTAAAGCACTTCAGTCGACAAGATGTTATTCACCACAATCTTCGGCGGATTCTTAGTCGAGTAAGGATGGATTCTCTTGGCTCCCAATAGATTGTCGCAGGCTTCGGTGATGCTGCGAAGCCACTGCTCGATAGTTTCCTGCGAAACCTCTTCTGGATGCGTCCGGGTCGAGTCCTCGGGGCCTGAATAGTGCCACATGGTGTGGTCCCTGGCCTAGAGCGGCTGGATACGTCGAGTGAGAAAGGTCTCCAGAAGATCCATGCCGATCACTCCGCCCCGAACAAGTTTCACTACAGCGTCCACCAAGATTTCCACTTGGACTTTTTCTCCTTCTTACACCTTTAGAGACTTGGGGACGGTTGGACGATCAGACGTGAATGGGGAAAGACCAGTCGACATGTTGGGAGAAACTATGTCTTTGAAGTAAAACCATGTCGACTGCCAACCTTTAACAGATTCAGGAAAGGTCATGGAAGGAAAAGAACTACGAGCTCTCTTTTGAATTCCTAGACCTCCGCACGGCTGCACTACATGAGTTTTTCCGTCCTCAGGGAGAGCCTTCTTTACAGTCTGAAATCTAACCGTGAAAATGTGCTTGAACAGCCCCTAGTGAGGGGGACAACCGAGGAAGCACTCTCACAAGGTAATGAAAGCAGACAAATAGGAGATGGCATTTGGCGGAAAGTGGTGGAGCTGAGCTCCGAAGAAGTTCAGAACCCCTCTAATGAATGGAGGAGAACCTCTTTCAACGTGGGAGAGGAGGAGAACCCGTTCTCCTTCGCGCGGCTCCGGCTCGAGCTCCCCCTTCGGCAACCTCCAAGCGCCATCTGCTACAAGCCCATCGACGACCAAATTGTCAATATCCCTGCGGGTGACCACTGAGGGGAGAAAATACCCCTGGATCCATCCCGGCGGCGCAGTGGACCGAGCAGTCAAGGGCTTCTTGCCCTTGATCTTTTCCGCCCCCTTCTTGGCGTGCTCTAACTTCTCCATGGCCCCTTTCGTCATCGCGGTGGCTGGGCTCACCGGAGCGGAGCAGAGTGTGGCACTGGAGACGGAGTGGACGGAGGAGGAGAGGAAATTGGGGGAAGAGTACTATGCAATCCGCAGTGCTTCGAGATCTATACCCCGCCGAGTGACTCACTGACGGGTGGGCCCACGAGATCCCCACGCATCCCAACCACAGATGAAGCCCTATACATGGCGAAATGACTGGCGCAGGAATCAAGGCATCATGCCCCCACTTGCTCCGATCGTGACGTCATCGTCACAGGCGCGCGCGCTTCCCAAATTTTCGTATCCCGCAAGATCCGGTTCTAACAGACCGACCCGTCACTTCCAAAGATTCCTTCAATTCACTCGGAACAAGATCGACATTGAACATTCACTCGGGCACTTTCAAGGCTGAATCGATCCGAGCGAATGGCGAAGAGTTCAGTCGACGCAAGTTTTGTTGAAGCCCCGAATATCATTCAGAAGATTTGGTATCTTGTTCTGAACTGGCATCGATATCCGCTTTCACCACTCGAACCCTGATCCATTCGGGGGATAATGACGAGGATATGTACCTAGGATAGGGTCCTAGGCCTGACCTATATACCCTACCTAAGGACACCACATCAGAGGACTTAAAGATCACAGGAAAGATTCCGACTGGATTCTCCATGGCACTCAAGTCACTCGACAAGTAATCCACTCGGAGGCTTCTTCCTCCACTCGACAATCACCCGTCACTCGGCAGACCTCACTTACAGTTGACGCCAGAAGGCCAGAAGCCACCCCCGGGAGGCCAACAGGCAGGCGTTAGGCCAGTCGCCATTAGTAGCATTTATGATGTACATTACCAGTAACGCTAGTCTTTATACCCACGATCGGACCCTTGGATGCCTGGCAATTATGAGGGGCAACGAACTCTATATAAGCCGCCCCTCCCCTCTGGCACAAGTGTTCACAACCATTGTAATCTTTACCTTCCACACGACAAAGCTCTAGAGCACTGAGACGTATGTCTGATACCTCCACGAGAGGGGCCTAAACTCATATATCTATGTGTACATCCTCGCTGTAGGTAGGACTCTGCCCTCTCCTTTCGTACCCATACCTTCTACTGTCAGGCTCGTTCCCACGACAGGGAGCACCTCTGCGATTGTTATGACCGGCTTATCTGGATACGTATCTCAGACGGGTGAAGCCAAAAGCTAGCTCTCTTCAGCAGAAAATTGGTCGGGTACGACGGAAATAGCTAGTACACTTTGTTTGGTTGCCTGCATTTGCCCAAGCGGCACATGGACAAGGTGTTTGGTTGCATACGGCATACATGGTGTGCTTACCTTGTACCCTAGTTGGCGAGCTTACCCATAATGATCACACCTAGCACACCAACGCCACAACACAACAATGGCGATGAACTGGGCGAAGATGGTGAAGTTTTTTAGCTTCATCCCAAACTGACGATCCACCATAGCACCTTCCATTTGGACACCTCCAACCTTGCCACTGTCAACACTGCTGCCTCCGTGTTTTCGCACCCAGTTGGAGTAAGCTTGTTCTGCTGCCTGCCTAGTCTGGAACCCTCTATGGATGCTGTTGCTATACGATGTCACTTGTGCACTGGCTTCTTCCCATGAACTGTAAACCCCTGGAGCATTACCGATGAACACGGCATACCACTTGCCGTAGCAACACACAAGAGCAAGAGTTGAAGCAGCAAATCAGTGGAGCACACAAGTAGAAGAGAAGAAGTAAAGCATGTATGATCATACGACATAGCATAGCACACAACATACCAGACAATCCATGAAAGCAGGAGCATACATGTACATGGTTCATCACTATCATACCAAGCACATGCTTCATCACGATCATACTAAGCACATGGTTCATCGCTATCATACTAAGCATACCGGACAATCTATGAGCAGGAACGTACATCTACAACAAACAACATGCCACAAATGGACCACCAATAGCTACAAATCACAGATCTAAGCAAGAATCAACACAATCACAAGGTTCAACTTCAAACTCTACTACTAATCTAACCTACCACATGCTTGAACATCTAACCCTACCACAAATTGCAACCGCAACATAGCAATCAACCATATGAGCTCATAGATCAGAGCACTAATCAACCATACATCTACATCAAACCCTAGCTGCAGCTCAGATCTAGCTAGAAGGAACAGAGAGAAAGGGGGATGGAACTCGTAGAGGCTATGGATGCAGCTCGAGGACGAGGGGGGACGGTCGTAGAAGATCACCGCCGGTCGGTGAAGGACCGCCGGCCGATGAAGATGCGCCGCTTACGTGCTAGTCGTTGCCGATGCGCGTCAATGGGAAAGCTCGAAAGGGGAGAGAATGGTGGTGGGAGTTGGGGCGATGAGGGAGGGGGCTAAATAGGGGTGGACTCGACGGGAGGTGAGCCGAAATCCTTCCGCCGATTTTTCGGCGACGCGAGCGAACTAGCGCCATCTCCTTGGTCACACGAGGAGAGAAGCGTATCGCGCTCCCTGTGTCGCCCGAGCGAGGCTCATGAGCTACTACCTATTCGAGCGTTTCCTTTGGACCTGACCTAGAGGTACTTTAAGGTTCGTGCCATGTGGACCACACAGTAAACACAGACAACCAAATGGACGACTTTCTTTTAGCACGGGCCAGGTTGGGCCATATACAGGCAATCAAACACGCCCCTTGTCGTTGCCGCTGTTCATGTTTCCATACGTTCACCTCGACGATGGCTACTCGCTGCTTCCTCCACCCAGGAAACGCAACGCAATGCAACACAACGTCGACGATCAGTCGGTCAGTACGGTATTCGGCCACCGCGTTTCACACTAGTCCTACTACTACTAGTAGTACTACCTCCAGCTTGGGCAGCCAACCATTAACCCCTGGCGTTCACCTCACAGCCAAGTAGAGTGGCTCATCAAAAAGGAAAATGGAGAAGGGTGGATGGATCCGATTCACTCCGGCCGTCGAATCTCCGGCGTCTGTTTATCCGGACGTGGCGCGCTGCAGGGGGAGGACGGGCGCGCGGGGACCGGGAGATAGATGCCAACTGCGCGTTCGTGCGGACGGGGAGAGAGAGCCTCGGCGAATCTGTTGACGGCACGACGGAGGGTGGCTGGGGTCGTCGTTTGGGCGGGCGGTCACTTTTTGGTCACCAGGCGCCCGTCCGTGTGGCGGCGAGTGCGCCCGCACATGGCGGCCTGTCAAATGGCCGACCTGGTGAGCAGAGGCACAATGCGGTCGTACTACTGCGGACTGTTACCGGACGGTGTGCCCGCTCGTCGTGACATGCAGGTGGTGTGTGATGACTCGAGAGCACAAAATTATCGTCTGCCATCTAGTCCTTCTGTCTCATAATATAAGAGCATTTACAGTCAGACACCTCAAATGACGCCGCATACGTCCGCGGACACGCCCTGTTAACATGAGACAAGGAAAAAAAGTAACCCAATCGGACCCCTCATGTCATCCCTATACGTTCGCGATGTCCGCACACTCTCGTATCCATCTTAAATATAGGAAGGATATGAGTGCTCGCGGACGTGCCCGGGCGCGTCCGGTCAGTACGCCATGTAGGACGCGACCCTTCCCCGGACCACGTTTTTCTTTTCTTTATTCATTATTTTCTTTCTCTCTCTTCCTCTCTACCAATCATGTGCAAGTGACTGAACATATGGGGAAGAAAATAAATAGTGTGATTGCACGGACGGACAAATAGGGGACACGCCCCGGTCACTGACCAAGCGCATCCGCGGGCGTTTAGGGGGTCATATTTGCAATGTCCGGCTGTAGATGCTCTAATACCTCATTCAATATGCCTTCCGTTTCATAATATAAGATCTTATTAGAGCATCTACAACCGGACCTCTCAAACCCGCCTCAAACGCTCAGGCAAGCCGCCCGGTCACTGCCCGATCACTTTTATTTTGACCCAGACGGACCCCTCAAACGCCCCTCAAACGCTCGAGCTGACCGGCACCCCCCATATCCAGGCCAAATATGAGGCGGGTATGGAGGCGCCTGGACGCGCCTGCCCCGTCGGACTGACGGCGTGGCACCACACAGACTTGCCGGGAAACCCGACGGTTCGACGGGCGCCTCGACCGTCGGCGCGGTGTGAACGCCGCGTGACATCGCTCAGCCTCCCTGCCCGAGGTCAGGGCCGGCTACTTAAGCCGGCCGACGCCCCCTAGCCCTAACACATCTGCCTCCTTCCTCTCTTTGCTGCCAGCCGAGCCCTTCCGCCTCCTCTAGCTGTTCCCTCTCCGTCAGGATGGTCTGCCGGCTCATCACCACCTACGTGCACCTGACGCCTGAGCGGCGCTGACAAATCGAGGAGGAGTACCACTCTCGTCGCGCCGCCAGCATCGCTGAGGGTCTCCCTTTGGACTTGCCGGAGATGGAAGAGGAGGTGGAGGAGGAGGAGCCAAAGCAAGAGGCTCCCGGCTTGACCATGGCAGAGGCGGACGCGGAGTTCGTCATCGCCCAATTGGACGAGATGGCGGAGCAGCAGGCCATCCTGGATTCCATCCGGGATGAGGCCGAGGTGGAGGCCAACTGCGGCTCATCCGGTAGAGGCGGGCAGAAGCCGGTTCCCTCTTCGACGAGCTGGATGCCGAGATCGAGGCCGAGGAAGCCACAGCGGAGGGGCAGCAGTGCCGGCGCCGGAGGGAGCGGACCTGCAGCGTGCACACATCTATCCGCCGGAGTAGATAGCTTTTCACGTAGTACGTAGCTTTTAGTTAGTTGCATGATTTTCTATGGATTTGAGGAATAAATATGAGATGTCCGGATGCAACGAGCTTTATTTGAGGCATGATCGGTCAGTGTCCGCGGACATGCCCGGGGGCGTCCCGCAGGCGTTTGAGGGACCGGATTTGCATGGTCCGACTGTAGATGCTCTTACATTCAATATACTAACATATTGAATGTATTAAGACCAAATTCAATCCACTAAAGCATTTGGCCGGTCAGGTTTTATATGTTTGGAGTGAAACAAACATAATTCGCGGACCAACACAGTCATCCAAACTGTCGGGCATCAGTATTCCCGCGACCCATTTCGGTCCAAATTTGGACCGCGTTTGTGTTAAGACGGAAAGGGCGTAAAAAAGCGAGTTGCACACCCTTGCCCCCTAACCAGTCTATCGAGGAGACATGCGTCCTTTCCCTCACCCAACACATCTCCTTGCCCCTGCCATAGCCGCTACCGCCACCCCATTCTTTATCCTTTCTTGCCGCCGCCGGGACTAGATAGAGCACGACCGCTGTCGCTGACCGTCCGCCCAAAAGACCGCCCGCGTTGACACCGGCCGATGACGGCCGGCCTCATCTCCTCTTCTACAGGCTTGTTGCCTGCCTGTATCGTGAGGCTCTTCACCAACCGCCACTACAACAAGGTGTTCAAGATTTTACTCGCAAGGCACCATGGCTAGTGGGGACGGGTGTTTTTTTCAACAATTTTTTTTCTTCATCAGATGATGGTGAAATTGTGGTGGCTGCATTTTTCGTCAATAACCACATTGCTAGGAAGCGACTGATGTTTAGGTGATCAATCCTGGGCCATGCTTCGATGTTAAACCGCAATAGAGAGAGCGATCATTGCTTGCTCTACGCCGATTACTTTGAGAACAACGCCCTCTTCAAACCCCATCTTTTTCGATGCCGCTTATGGATGGTGAGGCATGTATTCAATCGAATCCAGGAGGGAATGAAAGCATATGATAATTACTTTGAGTGCAAGGAGGATAAACTTGGGAAGGTTGCCTTCTTCTTTTATCAAAAATGCACTACGGATATTCGTTTGCTTGCATACAGAACTTCCAATGATCTAGCGGATGAGTATGTCTACATGAGTGAGTCACATGTCACACATGAATGTATAGGTTTTGCAAGGGTGTCGTGATAGTGTTTGGCCATGAGTACCTAAGAGAGTCAAATGCTACTAATACAACCCCGTCGTTGTTGGTGATCAATACTGATAGAGGCTTTTCGGGAATGCTTGGTAGCATAGATCATGCACTCGAAGTGGAACAAGTGTCCATTTGCTTGGCGGGGACAGTATAAGGCGCATGTGAAAGGTGCCACAGTCGTACTAGAAGCAGTGACTTCACAAGATCTTTGGATCTGACACTCTTTTTCTGTATGGATGGTTCTCACAATGACATCAACATGCTCGAGCATTCTCCAGTGTTTGCTAGGCTTCCAGAAGATCACTGCCCAGTGGTCAACTTTTAGCAGTGGGCACAACTAGAACAAGGGATATCTAGCTGATGGAATCTACCTTCAGTGGTCAAATCTTGTACTGACAATATCAAGTCCAGAAACAAAGAACAAACATGGATTTTCCCAATGAAAGAGAGTGTTAGGAAGAGTGTGGAGCGTGTTTTTGGTGTATTTCAGTACGTATGGCTATAGTTCGACATATTGCACTGACATGGAGCACCGAGAGGTTTTGAGAGATGATGACTGTGCGTGTGATAATTCACAACATGATCGTGATGCCAGTTTGTGTGACCAAGGGTTTGAATATCAAGTGAAAATGTCGTGCCTGAGCACCAAGAACCGACAACATTTGAGTTGTTCATTCAATTTCATCATGAAATGTGTAATTGGCATAATCATATGAACTTCAAAATGACTTGGTTGAGCTCATGTGGATGCACCTTAGAAACCACTAGATGTATCAATTCATTTGTCTTTCACTATATTTGTAACAATTTAAATTTGATTGTAAACATTGTGATTTTTATTCGGTTTTGAAACTATTTATTAGTATGGTACTATGAAAATTTATTTTGTTGTAAAACTATCAACAATTTTTATTTCTAGTAAAAAAGTCTACATATGGCTACCAAAATACCGGGCGGACCAAATGTGTTAGCCGCATTAGGCCCACAAACAATGCATCCACAAAAGAGCCCGGACAACGTCCATATTTCCAACACAAACGGACGTAAATCGGACAAAATGACCGCCAACCATTGTGCATGATGTTTTAGGAAGCATATTTTGATCCTTGTTCGGGGAAAGCTCATATCCATAAAAAACGAATCGAAGTACATCATTTTCTCGAGCATGTGTTGTTTTGCCCCGAATGAAGTGGTGGTTCAAGGAGTAGAATTATGCATATATTGCCAAAATAAAGACAGATTAAGACAAATGAAAAGCCCTGTGGACATGACCAAAACAAAGGCTAGTAGCACTTTTCTCGGGAATTGCCCCTACAGACGGAAGACAAAGGGTTTTTATCTCGCGAAGAATCAACAGTTGTGTTCTATATTGATTAAGCTCTGTTTGTGGTTGTGTGTTGGAGGTTTCCTAAAATCTTATGTTAAGGGGCAAAGGGAGTAGATACGACTACCATGGAACTTATTGATGCCATGGGAAGGAAAAAAATCTTCCAATTGCTTTCCTTGTCACGACGGTCTATTATCTCAACATTGGAGTATTTGATAAGTCATTTTAGAGCACATGATCAATGGTCACTAGTAGAAAACAAGGCTTTGAAACGGGAAAGAATATTGCATTAGTCCCGGTCGTGTTATGAATCGGGACTAATGGGTGCATAAGTCCTGGTTCATGAGGCCAGGGCACCGGCCGGGCCTCGGTAGGAACCAGTCTCGGTTCATATGACCCCTTTAGTCCCGGTTCCAGACACGAACCGGGACTAAAGGGCCTCGCTCCTGGCCCAGCCCCTTTAGTCCCAGTTGGTGGATGGAACCGGGACTAAAGAGATGCATAAATATATATATATCCTTGCCCATGCCCGATCACTCCTCTATTTTTTTGGCTGGCCGACGCGTGGGAGGTGTGTGCTGCTATGCTCTCACCACCTATGCACACGAGGTGTTCGATGAAATGCCCTATTCACGCTCAAACTTTCTCCTCTCCAATCTCGACCTCCAAGCTCCATTTTCCCCCAAGATTTGTCTAGGTTTGGCGGTCCGTCATGTGCCATCCATGTCCTCACCATCGTCGATCGCCCACGCCAATCTCGTAGCCGACAACACCGTGGTGAGCCTCTTGTTCTTATTTTCTTTTTAAAATAAAAAAGTTCTTACTTGTATGATTTACATACATACTTGTATAAATTTCTCACTTTTATTATCGTTTGCTATTATATAGGTCCATGGTTATGGTCTCTGCCCACGTCCGCCCTCGTTCGGTATATGATTCGGATGTGGTATATTATCTTTTATAACTATTTGTTTCATTTAGTGGTTATGACAATTATGTCGACCAACGTGACACAGATGTGTTTATCTAGGAGGATGTGAACTTGAAATTCCAACCGCCCCTCTTGTTGATAGGTTAAATTTAGTTGAAAAAGAAAACGAGGATTTGAAAGAAAAATTGAAAACAATTGAGGAGGAGGAGGTGAAATTGGAGTTGCATGTTGCAGATGTCGTCGATGACCACAAGATCAATATGGATGCAATGCGCTTGAAGATTAGAAAGATAAGAAAATATGCCATTGATAATGAAGCTTGGTATCATTATGCCGTTGGACCAATTGGTACCTTAGTTGCGATTCTGATCGCATTTGTTGTTGTATTTAAATGTTTTACGTAGTTGTATGTTAGTTTCCATTTATGTTTTAATTAGTTCCTCTAGAGAGCTATATGTTGTTCTATGAGAACTATGTATGAACTTTATGTATTTATTTTTTTAGTAATAACATTTGATCAGTACTGTATTTTGGTTTTAATGTGATGATGAACTTGTATTAATTTGGTCACTTATCTATTCATGATGTTCTGCAATGGTTTTTCATACATTATCACATGCTATGTGGGTGAAATTATGATACCATGCCAATTTTGAACCAATTCAGAGTTCATTTGTAGCGCTTTTCAATTTGAGGGTCATCTTAGATCAAAATAAATAAGGAAATGCCTGAAAAATAGCAAATGAAGTCAGAAAGGGGTTGAAAAGTGATGATGTGGCTTTGAATGCTGCATATTCAAAGCATAAAAAGACTTGAGTTAAAAAATGTTTAAAAAATGAAATCCCTTTGTAATAGATGAGTTTTCGTCCAAAACCATGAGACTTCGAAGGAGATTGTCCAGTTTGTACACGAAGTGCATCCAGTTTTCCCCGTAACCCTCTCAACTTTTTAGAACATGCTATGTGGGTCAAATTATGATACCATGCGAATTTTCAACCATTTCAGAATTCATTTGCAGTGCGTTTCAATCTCAGGGTCATCTTAGCTCAAAATAAATCATGAAATGCCTTAAAATAACAAATGAAGTTAGAAAAGGGTTCAAAACTGATGATGTGGCATTGAATGGTGCATATTGAATGTAGAAAAGTGAAAACATGTTTAAAAAATGAAATCCCTATGTAATAGACGAGTTTTTGTCTGAAATCCTGATACTTCGAAGGAGATTGTCTCACTACAAGAAATATGCTATCTTGTGACCTTCTGTTAGTGACCTTGGAAAAAATGGTCGTAAATCTATGACCTTTTGAGGCAAATTGGTTGTAAGCTGTCCGGGGGGGTCCTAACCCTAGACACCAACGACCATTTTGGTCAGAAAGGTCGTAATTTCCTTAATTGAAATGGTCATAAAGCAAACACCACCGCTCCAGTGCCTTATTTCTAGTTGATAATGACCAATATAAATGGTTGTAAGCTACGACTTGGCACCACCACATCAGTTTTGCCTATGTGTCATGTCCATGTGTCAATTTTTGCCTACGTGTCATGTCCATGTGTCAATTTTTGCCCTAGGTTGTGAAGCAACCTATATCTCTATTATTCCCAAAATTCCCTAACAATTCTCATAAATTCTTTGTATCATATATTCATCAAATATGTCAAAAACCTTCTTTGCCTAGTTCTAAAATAATTCATAAATATTTATTTTCCTATTCTGTTCGTAACAACACTTTGTGAAGGAAGTGCTACTTATATATTCTTGATTGCCCTCAAAACTTTTGGGAACTCTTTGCTATCCAAATCATTGCATAATGGCAAAATTCAGCTCCATTTCCCAGTAAATCATCCTCGAAAAATTTCCAAAATATTCTTTCAGCTAGAAGCTTTGTGAAGGAAGTACTGGCTATGCATATCATAACGATTTGAATTTTTCCTAGATCTTCTATATGCCCAAATAATAGCTATCCACAAAATTTCAGCCCCGTCTAACAATCCATGTGAGCTCACCATCCAATCTTTGTTTCTAGTAATATTTTTAGTTTGTGAAGCAACTACATTTTATATTTCTTTATAATTTTTGAAACTTTACCAGTACGTGACCATTATCACAGAACCTCCCTCCACCAAATTTTAGCTCATTTAATTTAGCCAATTTCCCTCAACATTCTTCCTAATATTCTCTTTAGTGGAGAGCATTGTGAAGCAAGTACCATTTTTATTAACCCAAATAGTATGAAATTTTTACAGTGCCTTCATATGTCCAAAATATCATCCTCCTACAAATTCCAGCTTAATCCAATCATGTATGTGAGCCCAGCTTCAATTTCTACTTTGTGTCTAGATTGGCATATTGCAAAGCAAGTGCTATATAGACCCCTCGTATTGCCCTCAAAATTTTTGGGCGATCTTCCATATCCAAATAATTTCCACATGCCAATATGCAGCTCAATCCATTCATTATTGTTAGCCCAGCTTCAACATTCATATTTTTGTCCAGTGTGGTACTTTGTAAAGGAAGTACCACCTAAGCTCATCCATTTCAGCTGAAAATTTGTGAAGACAGTCTTCTTAGTAGATGATCATCCTAAGCCAAAACTCACGTCCATTGGCCATGTGCATTCCCATATCGCTAATCAAACACTTGGCTGCTAATTCATGTTTGAGCATAGTTAGGTCTCCTCGTGAGATTCTTCTACTGTAATTTTCTTCCTAGCAACTACTTGGGCAGTGCCCAACCTACTAGACATGCCTAGGCCATCTAGAACACATGGCAATACCACGATCACACGGTGACCACGCGACGGGCATGCGAGTTTACGCGCTCTAGAGTTGGGGCACTCGGCCACTATCCAAACCTCGATGTATCACCACCAAACCATGTATTTCTGATTAAATAGATACTTATGTAACTAGAAATGATTTTTGGAAAAAATAAAGAGCAAACTATAAGACAGCTGCAGTTCTAATTTGACCCGCTTCCAACTAAATCGGCAAAGTTTTGTCTTTTTCACTAGAGGTGGATCAAAAGCTTTTGGCACCCAAATATTTTGTCAATTGTGCATTAAATATGGCCTAATAGTTTATAAAAATTATTTTTTCCAATTTTGTAACAAATATTTGGTAGGTCCTTCACAAAAAAACTCATTTTGGGCACTTGAAAAAGGAAAATAATTTTTTGTGCAAAGAAAATGAAAACTCCCTTTGGAAACATTGTTTGCCATTTCAACATGCACCCTTGTGCATAATATGAGATCATTTGAACAAACTATGCCATGAATGTGGCCATAAGATTGATCATTTGGCTTGAAAGCCATGAATCTTCATACATGATAGCTCATTTCTGAGAACACTTTTTTAAAATAATCACCGTATTATAAGTTTGTTATTTTTCCTGGTAACTTGGTCACATATGATGACACAACGCGAAGGTTTTCCATTTTTTTTATTTATGCCCGTTTCAAAATATGGTCGAAACGGCGGGCATGACCGTTTATAGCTAGGGGTTGAATCTTGCCATAATTTTGTTGTACATATGATTAAATATATACTTATTTACCTATAAATGATTTATGGAAAAAATAAAGAGCAAACTATGAGGCACCTCTAGTTCAAATTTGACCCACTTCTAGCTGAATCGACAGAGTTTTGTCTTTTTCACTAGAGGTGGATCGAAAGCTTTTAACACCAGATTTTTTTGTCAATATTGCATTAAATATGGCCAAATTGTTTATAAAAATGATTTTGTCCAATTTTGGAACAAATATTTGGTAGGTCCTTCACAAAAAAACTCATTTTGGGCACTCGAAAGAATGAAAATGATTTTTTTGTGCAAAGAAAATGAAAACTCCCTTGGGCAACATTTTTTTCAATTTGAACATGCACCCTTGTGCACAATATGAGATCATTTGAACAAACAATGCCATGAATGTGGCCATAAGATTGATCATTTGGCTTGAAAGCCATGAATCTTCATACATGATAGCTCATTTCTGAGAACACCTTTTTAAAATAATCACCGTATTGCAAGTTTATTATTGTTTCTGCTAACTTGGTCACATATGATGACATAACGCGAAGGTTTTGCATTTTTTTGAATTATTTATGCGCATTTCAAAATGCGGTCGAAACGGCGGGCATGACCATTCATAGCTAGGGGTTGAATCTTGCCATAATTTTGTTGGATATATAATTAAATAGATACTTATTTACCTATAAATGATTTTTGGAAAAAATAAAGAGCAAACTATGAGGCACCTCTAGTTCAAATTTGACCCGCTTTCAACTAAATCGGCAGAGTTCTGTCTTTTTCACTAGAGGTGGATCGAAAGCTTTTGACACCATTTTTTTCCAATTGCACATTAAGTATGTCCTAATATTTTATAAAAATGATTGTGTCCAATTTTGCAACGAATATTTGGTAGGTCCTTCACAAAAAAACTCATTTTGGGCACTCAAAAAAAGGAAAATGAATTGTTTGTGCAAAGAAAATGAAAACTCCCTTCGGCAACATTGTTTGCGATTTCAACATGCACACTTGTGCACAATATGAGATCATTTGAACAAACTATGCCATGAATGTGGCCATAAGATTGATCATTTGGCTTGAAAGCCATGAATCTTCATAAATGATAGCTCATTTCTGAGAACACTTTTTTAAAATAATCACCATATTACATGTTTATTATTTTTCCTGGTTACTTGGTCACATATGATGACACAACGCGAAGGTTTTGCATTTTTTGATTTCTTTTTGAATTATTTATGCCCGTTTCAAAATGCGGTCGAAACGGTTGGCATGACCGTTCATAGGTAAGGGTTGAATCTTGCCATAATTTTGTTGGATCTCTGATTAAATAGATACTTATTTACCTAGAAATGATTTTTGGAAAAAATAAAGAGAAAACTATGAGGCACCTCTTGTTCAAATTTGACCCACTTTCAACTGAATCGGTAGAGTTTTGTCTTTTTCACGAGAGGTGCATAGAAAGCTTTTGACACCAAATATTTTGCCAAATGCACATTAAATATGGCCTAATATTTTATAAAAATGATTGTGTCCAATTTTACAACGAATATATGGTAGGTCCTTCACAAAAAACTCATTTTGGGCACACAAAAAAAGGAAAATGAATTTTTTGTGGAAAGAAAATGAAAACTCCCTTTGACAACATTGTTTGGCATTTCAACATGCACCCTTGTGCACAATATGAGATCATTTGAGAAAACTATGCCATGAATGTGGCGATAAGATTGATCATTTGGCTTGAAAGCCATGAATATTCACACATGATAGCTCATTTCTGAGAACACATTTTTAAAATAATTACCGTATTACAAGTTTATTGTTTTTCCTGGTAACTTGGTCACATATCATGACACCACGCGAAGGTTTTGCATTTTTTTGAATTATTTATGTCTGTTTGAAAATGCGGTCGAAATGACACGCATGGCCGTTCTAAGCTAGGGGTTGAATCTTGGAAAACTTTTGGTGTTTCTATGATTAAATAGATACTTATGTACCTAGAAATGATTTTGTAAAAAAGTAAATAACAAATTGTAAGGCAGCTGCAGTTCAAACTTGACCCGTTTCCTACTGAATCAACGAATTTTTTTGGAATAGCACTACTACTTATTAGGAAACTTAACAAACATTGTCATAAAAAGAGAAGGAAACATTTTCATATTGATATGATCAAATGAACACCAATGCGTAGATGGGGAGACTGCTAGGTGGATGATTTCTAGATCAAATCATCAGATACTACAACCAAATTAGATGGTCATAATGTCATCAAAGCCTGTACTTCGTTCTGATTGGTCTATGGGCATGTCACGCGGATCAAGCATCAGAGACCGTCGGATACTGCTAGATCCAACAGCCCACACCCATCACCCTCTCACACACCCACCGCGAGCTCCTCTCTCTCCCCCGTGCAGCGAACCCTAGCCCGTCTCTCCCCTGCACACAACTCCTCCCTTCCAGATCGCCGCCGTCACCTCCTCCCTTCTAGATCGCCACCGGCACCTCCCACCGGCGGAGCTCCCCGCCATCCATGGCCTCCCCTATGCCCTCCTCCTATCTCCCATCCCCTTCCCTCACCGCGAGCCCTTCTCCATCGCGAGCCCTTCTCCCCCACCCCTCCCCGTCCCCTCCACCCAGATCGCACCAACCTCCCCGATGGCCGCCGTCGCACCGCCGCACGCCGCGGTGCTCCTAGCCGCCCTCGCCCTGCTCGCGCTCGCGCCCCCGGCGGCGGACGAGATCCGGTCAACGACAATCCGGGTTAATACATCACTGTGAATATCAGGTTAATACACAAACATAATCTACTCATAGTACTAGCTATGAGTACATCTTTACACTCAGAGTTAACTGCATTCCCTTCCGATTGATCTATATGATTCTTGCACACAGAAACTATTGGCGGATATCGCAACATTGAGGCATGAGCGTGACCACTTGGAGGCCAGCGTAAGGAGGCAGACCGGAGAAGAACCGCCCTGCAGCGCAACCATGGCAGAGCTCAGCGATCTGGAGCACAAGCTAGAGTGCGCGCTGGGTAAAGTACGTGAAATAAAGGTATGCATACAGTTATAGTTACACCCTGCACTACACAATATTCACTGTGGCTCACACAGTCACATGTTACTACCAGTGTTTGAGTGAATGGTTACATCTTACATGGCCTTCATATGTGCAGGATAAAGTAAACTGCTGGAGGAGCAGCTGGACGAATCACACCAGAGGGTAGGTAGCTGTAATCGTAAAGGAACCAACATTATTTAACATGCTGACAAGCAACTGTGATTGATCGTGCATATGCCTCTGTTGGCGTGTCATGCAGGTGCACATCCTGGAGGACCAGAACAACTTCCTTCGCCACATGGTAGGAGTGATTTGCATCGCTATGTCGTGCGTGCCTGACTGCTATTGCTCCTATACTTACTGAGCTTCTGAATGTGTGTCTAATATCTATCAGATGAGCGAGGAGGGGAGGCAACATGCTGCCATGGAGGCGTCAGCAGTGGTGGCGGAGCTCATGGCGCCGGTGCCACCTGGACCACCATTCAGGGGATTCTTCCCGCAGGTGGAGGAGGAGGCAGTGACGTCGCTGCAGCTATGGCCGTAGCAGCTCCCCATGCCCAGGGCTGTGTTAAGCAAGATCATGCACAAATGAACCTCTGCTCTGCTCGATGGTGGACCCGGTCATGTTCTGCTCTTGACGCGTTGTGGCCATGGTGGACGCAAGAGCTCAAGAACCTACGGCCGCAGCTCCACTCCGCCTCCGAGTACTATGAGAAGTCCTCCCTCAACACCCACCAGAAGCAGATGTGAGTAGCCTGCCCCGCCCCTCCTCTCCCTCCTCTATTGCCAGTGCCAACCTCTGTTCTCATTCTGCACACACAGAATTTATCATCTTACACTTGCATGTCCATGCCACCTACCTACCTATCTATCTCTATTTTGTCAAATGGCCTAAGAACATGACTTAATTCAACTCAAGGTTGGTGCAGCATGTACTGGCTAGCAATGGCTACAATGGCATTGCTATGCTAGGTATAGGAAGGGTGCAATAGGTGTAGATTCATGTCCAGATGTGATAATGTGACCAGCTAGACAGCAAATTCCGCTAGCTGAACACAACAAGGATATGTCTTTTTGGTTTCATCTGTGATTTTTGGAACCATCCAGCAACGGCCTGCATATGTATGTTTCTTATGACCGAGTAGCTCAAACCGCATGAAAGAATAGTCATGCTCTTGCATACATGTTTTGTTGGACTAAAAAATGTACAATGATCTCCTGTAGTCGTAGCTCAAATTGTTTTAGTTATTTTCTACCTGCAGATATTTGATTCCAACCAATGTTTTATTGCAATCAAACTCATATGATAGAGTAGATATTTTCTACCTGTAGCATCATGGAGGTATTAACTACCTGATGTAGTCATAGAACAACATCATGTTTGAATATGCCAAATGTTTGGGCCTAATGATGTTCTGTATTAGCGTAGCAGGTTTATTAATTTTTCTAGGTGTGTGTGAAATGTTGGATTTATGATTGAAGTGCATTAGCGGTTTATCTTCTTCTTTATAAGTTTGTTTGCAATGGATGTACGTAACTGTCATTTTTACCTCTTGCATATTTAACATACATCACAGTAGCATTAGCTATTCAAATATATGCGAAGGTAGAAGATATCGTTGCTGCTTATGTCTCTAATAAAAAATAAATTGTAATGATGATCTAAAATGTCACACAGGTCGGTCACTGTGCCGGTCACAGGTGCTGCTACTGCATTTGGCTGAGCTTCCGCTGCCGCCCCAAAGAGCAACCTTCATCACACACTACCCCATAACAATGCCTCAAGGTCTGTGCCCCATCTCCCCTCTTTGAAAATTACTAAAATGAAAATGGCTAGGCCTGATGTGTCTCTTGTATCTATTGCTCGATTTGTTATGATTTGATTCACCAAGAATGATTCTTCTACTATCTTGTAGTAAAGTTAAATGGAACAACGACAGATGTTTCTAATATGGTTATTGCTAGAATAATTCATCAACTTGAGATATGATGGGATGTTACTCTAGGTGTCAAAATGACAGTAAAACATAGGTTCTTGCATGATTATTAGATTAATTGTTCTGTTTCGTTGTTAGCAAATGTTGCCTATATTGAGATAGTAAACATGCGACTATTCGTCTCATTTACACGCATTCTAGGCCGAAGACATTCGAAGAAGCTCGAATACCCACTCAACAACTTGCTTTATATGTTACTGAATTTGTAATGCTAAATTTCTTGAGAAATTTGATGTACTGCTGAGCATTTGGGAATTTGGTGTATATTTGCTCATTGAACTTGATATTTAAATACTGGTAGTTATGTACATATACTAACAATATTAATTTTTGTTTACATGAAATACATTCCTCGACTAAAAGTGGCCAGAAAAATAAATATATAGCACAAATGAAAAATGTCTGAAATGTCTATTGGACCAAATTTATTTGGGTTTGAAAATAGGCCTAAAATATATTGGCTGAAACAAAGGCTGAAAATTAAATAGAAATGGACTGTTAAAAGGCCCAGGCCTAGAAAATATGGTTTAGGACCAAAAAAGAAATGTACAACAAAAGACATCAGCCTAGAAAATCAAATTGTTGGGCCAGGCCAATGTAGCTGACCAAAATTGGCAGAAATAAAACAATATAAACAAGCTGAATTACTGGGCTAGGCCCATGTAGAACACCGAATTGGACCGGGCTGATTCTAATCAATGACGTTTTCATTTGGTCGCAATATTGCCATGTCAGCTTGCCACGTCGGATCCGACGTGGCTTGGGCAGTCTGCCAGTGACCAAAACAATTGGTCATAGGATCAACGACCTTTTGTTTTGGTCATTACCTTCTACGACCAATCCAAAAGAAAGGTCCTTAATTTCCATTCTTGACCCTCAGCTTTTGACCAACTGTTTTTGGTCGTAAAAAGGTCGTAAATTAAAAACAATGACCATTCGGTGACCAATATTGATGGTCGCAAGTTAGCATATTTCTTGTAGTGTCTAGTTTGTACACGACGTGCATCCAGTTTTTATCGTAACCCTCTCAACTTTTTAGCACATACTATGTGACTGAAATTATGATACCATGCCAATTTTCAACCATTTCAAAGTTCATTTGTAGTGCTTTTCAATCTGAGTGTCATCTTAGCTCAAAATAAATCATGAAATGCATGAAAAATAGCAAATGGACTCACAAAATGGTTGAAAAGTGATGATGTCGCTTTGAATGGAGCATATTAAGTGCAGCAAAAGTCTTGAGTTAAAATATGTTCAAAAAATGAAATCTCTTTGTAATAGAGGAGTTTTCGTTCGAAACTCTAATACTTTGAAGGAGATTGTCTAGTTTGTACACGAAGTGCATCTAGTTTTTCCTGTAACCCTCCTAGCTTTTTAGCACATGCTATGTGGGTGAAATTAAGATACCATGCTAATTTTCAACCATTTCAGTGTTCATTTCGAGGGCTTTTCAATTTTAGGGTCATCTTAGCTCAAAATAAATCACGAAATGCATGAAAAATAGCAAATGAAGTTAGAAAAGGGTTGAAAAGTGATAATGTGGCTTTTAATGGTGCATACTGAATGTAGAAAAAATATTTAGTTAAAATATGTTTTAAAAAATGAAATCCCTTTGTACTAGACGAGTTTTCGTCCGGAACCGTGATACTTCGAAGTAGATTGTCCAGTTTGCACACGAAGTGCATCCAGTTTTTCCCTTAACCCTCTCAACTTTTTAGCACATGATATGTGGGTGAAATTATGATACCATGCCAATTTTCATGCATTTCAGAGTTCATTTGCAGCGCTTTTCAATATCAGGGTCATCTTATCCAAAATAAATCATGAAATGCATGAAAAATAGCAAATGAAGACATAAAAGGGTTGATAAGTGATGACGTCACTTTGAATCCTGCATATTAAATGCAGAAAATGTCCTAAGTTGAAATAGGTTTAAAAAATGAAATGTCTTTGTAATAGAGGAGTTTTCGTCCGGAACTATGATACTTCGAAGGAGATTGTCCAATTTGTAGATGGTTTTTCCCGTAACCCTCTCAAATTTTTAGCACATGCTACGTGGGTGAAATTATGATACCATGCTAATTTTCAACCATTTTAGAGTTCATTTCTAGGTCTTTTCAATTTCAGGGTCATCTTAGCTCAAAATAAATCACGAAATGCATGAAAAATAGCAAATGAAGTGAGAAAAGGGTTGAAAAGGGATGATGTGGATTTGGATGGTGCATATTGAATGCAGAAAAAATCTTGAGTTAAAATATGTTTAAAAAATGAAATCCCTTTGTATTAGACGAGTTTTCGTGTGAAACCCTCACACTTGGAAGGAGATTGTCCAGTTTGTACACGAAGTGCATCCAGTTTTCCCTTAACCCTCTAAGCTTTTTAGCACATGCTATGTGGGTGAAATTATGATACCATTCCAATTTTCAACCATTTCAGAGTTCATTTGCAACGCTTTTCAATTTCAGGGTCATCTTAGCTCGAAATAAATCATTAAATGCATGAAAAATAGCAAATGAAGTCAGAAAAGGTTTGAAAAGTGATGATGTGTCTTTGAATGGTGCATATCAAATGCAGAAAAAGAATTGAGTTGAAATATGTTTAAAAAATGAAATGCCTTTGTAATAGACGGGTTTTCCTCCGAAACCATGATACTTCGAAGGAGATTGTCTAGTTTGTTCATGAAGTGCATCTAGTTGTTCACGTAACCATCTCAACTTTTTAGCACATACTATATGGGTGAAATTATGATTGCATGCCAATTTTAAACCATTTCAGAGTTCATTTGCAGTGCTTTTCAATCTCAGGGTCATCTTAGCTCAAAATAAATCATGAAATGCGTGAAAAAGAGCAAATGAAGTTAGAAAAGGGTTGAAAAGTGATGATGTGGCTTTGAATGGTGCATATTGAATGCACAAAAAGACTTGACTTAAAATATGTTTAAAAAGTGAAATCCCTTTGTAATAGACGAGTTTTCCTCCAAAACCTTGATACTTCAAAGGTGATTGTGCAGTTTGTACACGAATTGCATCCATTTTTTCCCATAACCCTCTCGACTTTTTAGCACATGCTATGTGGGTGCAATTATGATACCATGCCAATTTTCAACCATTTCAGAGTTCATTTGTAGTGCTTTTCATTCTCAGGGTCATCTTAGCTCAAAATAAATCATGAAATGACTGAAAATAACAAATGGAGTCAGAAAAGGGTTAAAAAGTGATGATCTCACTTTGAATGGTGCATATTAAATGAAGAAAAGGTCTTGAGTTCAAATATGTTTAAAAAATGGAATCCCTTTGTAATAGACGAGTATTCGTGAAAAACCCTCATACTTCGAAGGACATTGTCAAGTTTATACACGAAGTGCATCCAGTTTTATCCGCAATCCTCTCAACTTTTTAACACATGCTATGTGGGTGAAATTATGATACCATGCGAATTTTCAACCATTTCAGAGTTCATTTGCAATGCTTTTTTGAATTTTAGGTCATCTTAGGTCAAAATAAATCATGAAATGCATGAAAAATAACAAATGAAGTCAGAAAAGGGTTGAAAAGTGATTATGCAGCTTTGAATGGTGCATATTGAATGCATAAAAAATACTTGAGTTAAATATGTTAAAAAAACGAAATTCTTTTGTAATACATGAGTTTTCGTCCGAAATCCTCATACTTCGAAGTAGATTGTCCAGTTTGTACACAAAGTGCATCCAGTTTTTCACGTAACCCTCTCAACATTTTAGCAGAACCTATGTGGGTGAAATTATGATACCATGGCGATTTTCAACCATTTCAGAGTTCATTTGTAGTGCCTTTCAATCTCAGGGTCATTGTAACATCCCAAAATTTCATTTTGGAATGTTATGAAATATGGCTATGCATCATCATCATTATTGCTTGAATGTATGGAATTGTTGAAATGCTTCTTCTGACTTTCTGAAAGCCTCTTCCTATTTCCCCTATGTTGCTTTCACCTATTTGAAAACCTTGGTAAAATGTTCAAAATAAGAGGGGAGTAACATGACACTCCACACCAAGGTCATCTTGGTGATATATTTGAACAATAAGAACCAGGGGGTCTTTTGAAAAATATTTGCAAAAGGATTTAAAAGCAAATAGGCCATTTCTGAAAATAATATTTTTTTAAAGTGTTAAAATGACAGAATAAAAATGTTCAATAAATGGCATTTATTATTCTGTTAATGTTGATATATAATACTCATATATTTGGAAATGTTTCGAATGCTTTTAAAGACGTTTTACTGCTCTGGCTATTAAAAAGAGTAACGGTTTTTGTATTTGAACGGGCCGGCCCACGGGCAGTTACTCGCGAAATTATTTCGAGCCGGCCGACCGACGCACAACGGATGCCTCCCACTCTCTGACACCGGGTCCCACCCCGACCGACCGTTCGCACCCGCGCGGTCATCCCTCTCCTCGCGCGCGCGCCGCCGCCACGGGGAATCCCTCCCCGGATCTCCCTCCTCTCTCCTCCCCGCACCCACCCGAGCACCCAATATAAGAGCGCCCCTCCCCGCGCTCCATTTCCACCCTGACCCCCTCCATCCCGTCGCCAGAACGCTGCCTCAAACACTCGCCGGAGCCCCTGCCACCACCGGAGCTCCCCATTGCTCGTGGCCATCGACTCCGACCTCCCCTCGCCTCTCCGACGCCACCGTTCGACGCCGGACGTCAAGCGCCGCCGCCCGGACCACTCCGCTGCCTCCCTCGACCACCAGAGACATCTCTACGACCTCCTCCGACCACCGGCCGTCGCCACCACTTGCGGGAGACCTCCTCCCGCTCCGGTAAGTCATCGGACCCATCCCCACCCCTCGGATCTAAATCCAACGACCCCGATTAAAACCACTTAATTCCCCGAACTGTTTTCTTTACGGTTCGGTTGACCGCCCGAAACGCCCGCACGCACGCGCTAGCCAGCCAATAGGAACCAGCCACGTCACCCTGGCCGTCCGGTAGATTTTTTTTCCTTTTTTTCTGTTTTGTTTTAGTTAACAGAAACTATTCTGAATTTGTTTTAGCTATATCTTTTAATCTGTTTAATATTTTGAGTTGATTGTTTTTACAATAGCTCACATTTTTCATGTAGTTTCACCCTGTACCTTTAAATTTTAGATTTGAACTCTAAAATTTGAATTGAATCAAATTTGCTCAAATCATTCAAATCTGAATAACTAGAGTTTAAAAATAGATTTTGATATGAATCTTTTGGTACTGCTTGGTATTAGTTAGGACTATCAGATTGCTTAGTTTGAGGATTTTAGGATATATTTGTTTAGTGTTTTAGCTATAAACAGATTCTGCCTATTAGTTAGTATAGTTTTTATTTATTTAGTTTTAGTTAGTTTCAATTAGATTTAGTTTTATTTGTTTTAGTAGGTTCTGTTGCTTGAACATTTAGTGTTTTACTTACTGTTAATAAAAATATAAAATTGTTTAGTTTATTTCTTTGTTAATATAGGAATCACAACTTCTTTTCAAATAGGTTTAATTTGATTAAAACACCTAGTTTAGTAATAGATTCTTTTAACAAAGTTTTATATAATTTAATTTTGTTTTCTCAGACAAGTTTATTTGTAAATTATTTTCTGTTAAGAACATGTTTTGTTAATAAATAATAAGTTTAGTTTCATTCTTTTGTTAGTAAAACTATAGTTGATTCATATAGTGTTTATCAAAACTTAAAAAAAAACTTTACTAAGATTTTTCTTAACAAAACTTTAAATTGATTTTATTCTGTTTATTAATAAAATATTTTATTTTATTGTTTTCTTGCTGTCAACTATTGTTTGGTTAATACAAATGGTTTCATTATGTTAGTAGTGTTTTAACAATCACCTTTTTGAAAACAAAACTTTGTGTGTTTTCTTGCTTGTGATTTGTGCATTGTTTTGTCTTGATTGTTTACTAGTTCATGGTTGATGTTTGTGAGTTGCAATATTTTGTTGTATGCTTATTGAGTGTTTGTTTGCTTCGTTAGATTATCTAGAGTTCGAAACTTGTTACTTAGAGTCACTCACGTACGAAGATCATCAATCAGGCAAGTCACTTTGATCATCTTTACCCATGTTTTTATTGCATTAGTTCTACTATTTCCCCCAGTTGCATGCAAAGTAGGTAATTGGAAACTTGGTTACTGTTGTAGTATCATGTGGTAGTTACTCCCTCAACCTTTGACACATTTGGCCCCGGGAAACATTGTTTTACTTTTTGCTATGCTATTAGTAGACGGGGTTGTTGTGTGATTCATGAGAGTTGAGAGAGTTAAAAATTTCAAGACCTACATAATGATCAAGACTTCAAGACTCCGAGTTTACAACATACCTCTGGGTGGATGATGGTTGAACGGCACCCTGGAGAAACCAGTGGATTTGCCTAGGTGATGCTGGAGATGGCCAGTATTCACGCGGAAAGATCCACCCAGGCACAAAGAGATGGATGGATGCTTCAAGACACAAGGCTTACCTGCACAGCCACAAGTCATTATGGGCTCTGGCTTGGTTCGATATCGTGGTGACCCTGGACAGGCGGTGCTACGAGATTTAGAAGAACGGTAGGAAAGGATGGGCACCGACAGAGTCGTAGGGAAACCCTTTGGAAGACCATGTTTTGGTCATCTGTTTCTCAAACACCCTGAAGTGCGAGAAATCAAACGGAGGCGACCAAATCTTGTGGGGAACGTGTGTAAAACTCTGCAGAGTACTCAAACCTAATCGATTAGCCGTGTGCACGGCCATGGACGACTTGAGCCAAAGGAACTGAAACATTCGGAACCCTCAACACAATTAATATGATGATGTGGGTATTAATAACTTGGGTATGAGAATTGGTTGGTGGAACCATCTCATTAATCAACCAACTTAGTAATAATTTTTGCTTACCCCTCTCTTGATGTAGGAAAAATTGGCTTTACGCAAAAACTTACTACCCCACCTGCCATATAAGCATATAGACTAGATGATTACCTTTTCACCCCTCTCTTGTGACTTTGCCGGCATATTCCATATGTTGACCTACACGGCTGCAATGTATCATGTTGCAGAGTACTTTTCCGACCAGGAGTGAGGACACGTTCTATGCTCGGTGAGATGCCCTTGGAGTCAGATGGACTCATCTACCTTCGACGCTTCCGCAAGACTTAGTTATTCTCATGAGTTGGCCTTCGGCCACTTTATTGTAATGATTATTGTAATAAAGGACTCGATATGAGATTCCGATTAATATAATGCTGTGTGATTTCCCTTTGATATATACATTGATGTACCGTGTGTGTACCAGCATGATCTTGGGATGGTACGGAAACACCGGAGATTCGATCTTTCAGGTCGGGTCGCTACAGAAATGGTATCAGGGCACACGTTGACCGTAGGACGTAACCTCTAGGATTGGAAAGCCTTAAGACTTATTTCTCTTTGTCTTTAAAATTCTTATACTCTCATCTACTCATTTCTGATTTCTGTCCGATTATTTCAAAAATTTATAGATGGCCACCTTCATCCCAGTGTTGATCACGGAGTTTTGCCAGCCTGACGCAACGATGCCCTTTGGTAAGGAGCTGATGAGGATCGTCAAGGACGTGAGGATTGCTTTGCCGAGCATCACCGGGATACCTATCATGTCTTTTCCACAAGATGGACGCTACAGGATTGAGGTGCACATCCCAGGGAAGACCTTTGTGAATCGGAAGGAACCCATCGACTTCAAGTTTGTGGCACCTAGCTGGATACTTGGAAGAAACATTGCCATTCATCGTGCCCTTGTACGTATTCAGGAGGAATACAGAGGTGGAACCATTTCACCAGGACTCAGCGTGGTTTTTCGCAGAGATGCCAATGGGAACATCATAACCCCTTCCACTGCATACACCACCATTTCATATATCCAGACCTTGGAGACTCACATCAGGACCCTGGAGCTTCGAGTTCATGCTGATACGAAGACAATCAACAATCTGATGAACCGCAAGATTGACCTCGAAGCTGACTTACGGGAAGCCAAGTACGAGCATGAGTATGAGGTAAAGGATTTCTTAGAGAGGATCGACAAGCTGAACACTCGCATCGCCACTCTGGAGGAACAGATGGACATGGGTGCAAATCTTCATCCTGAGGGAAACATGGCACCGTTCATCAGCGACGATGATGACTATGAGGAGAGCACCACTGGAGGAGGCTCAGTCACCATGTACTTCTGAGGAAAACTTTAGTTATGCCCTCCATGTATCTTTTATTTTCAACGTTAAGAGCGTAGGTCGATGTGTAGTTTGATTGAGACTTGTATTCCCGATGTTTGACATTGATTGAATAAATGAATGAGTGTTTGGTGTGATATGTTTGTTGGATTGCATATGGGTAGTGAATTTCTTCTTTTAGGTCCTTGTTCTATTCTAATTCTCACCCCTCTGAAAACAACAAGATGCCTCCACGACGTGAGTCCGACTTCACCTTCCCGCCGGAACTCACGCAACTCCTTCAGCAGCAGAATGCACTGATGCAGCTATTGTTCCAGAATCAGACCAACAACCAGAACAACAACCACCACCATCCACCCCAGGCTGACAATCTCACCCGTTTTCTGAGGTTGAACCCTCCAACTTTCTCTAGCAGCACTGAGCCCATTGTGGCAGATGACTGGCTCCATAAGATGGAGAGAGAACTCGTCACTGCTGGATGTACTGATGCTGAGAAAGTGCGCTTTGCCGCACATCAACTCGAAGGACCAGCAGCTTCATGGTGGGAGAACTACACCACCACATATCCTATTGCTGATATAACTTGGGAGCAGTTCAAGCAAGCTTTCTGCACCGCACACGTTTCAGCTGGAGCTATGAGTCTGAGGAAGCGCGAGTTTCGCAACTTGCGCGAGGGAAATTGCTCTGTGGCCTAATACGTGGACGACTTCAGCACATTGGCACGTTATGCACCAGGAGACGTGGCCGATGATGCGGCCAAGCAAGAGAAATTTCTGGAAGGACTCAACGATGAGTTGAGCATGCAGCTGGTAGTGGCTACTTTCAACAATTACCAAGAGCTGGTGGACAAGGCCCTCATCTTGGAGGGTAAACAGCAGCAAATTGAGAACCGCAAACGGAAGTACACTCAGGGGAAGTTCAACTCTGGAGCTCATCAGAAGCCCCTCTACTCCCCGTACTCTGGAAATACCGGATCAGGTACCGGTAAGTTTGGAAGGCACACTCATGTGGTGCACAACCATGGAGGAAATGGGAATGTCCGTCCCAACCATGGCAACTTCAAGACTGACAATGGGAATGGAAACAACAACCAGCACCGTCACGCTCCTACTCAGAAGGATCTGAGCCACATCACCTGTTTCAAGTGCCAGAAGACAGGGCACTATGCTACTGAGTGTCCCCAGAGCAAGCAGGGAAATGGAAATGGCAACAACAACGGCAACTCCGCAGCCAAGAAGCCAAATCTGTTTCCTCGTGCCCAGGTGAACCACCTCGACGTGGAAGAAGTCTATGATCAACCCGAGACGGTGGTTGGTAAGTTTTTATTACATTCACGCCAGTTACGGTACTTTTTCATTCTGGTGCAACTCATTCATTCATATCAAGGGTAGTTGTGGATAAATATGGTTTGCCCACCAAAACCCTTGGTCAGCCCATTAAGGTCAGTTCCCCAGGAGGTATGATGATGGCAGGGATAGGATGCCATGCCTTGAAACTCAATATAGGAAACAATGTTTTTCCCACCGACCTTATCGTCTTAGAATCCCAGGGATTGGATGTAATCCTAGGCATGGATTGGATGACCAAGTATGAAGGAAATCTTGATTGCCCCAGTAAGTCTGTTTCACTCACCACCCTAGAGAACAAGAGGATTAAGTACGTATCCCGACGCACACGTATGAGTGCTCGGTTAAATTCCCTCACAGAGTTGTTCAGGAGGAAGTACCTGTGGTAAAAGACTTTCCGGATGTATTCCCAGAAGAATTACCAGGCATGCCACCAGATAGGGAGATTGAGTTCCTAATAGAGCTACAACCAGGGATAGCCCCAATTTCCAAGAGACCCTATCGGATGCCCGCAAATGATCTAGTGGAAATCAAGAAGTAGATTAAGGAGTTATTGGACAAGGGGTATATTCACCCAAGTTCTTCACCTTGGGGAGCCCCAGTTCTTTTGGTGGAGAAGAAGGATAAAACCTTGAGAATGGTAGTCGATTATCGTGCCTTGAACGAGGTGACTATCAAGAACAAGTACCCTCTACCGATGATTAATGACTTGTTTGATCAGATAGTAGGCGCCAAAGTATTCTCCAAGATCGATCTTCGATCAGGGTATCACCAATTGAAGATTCGTGAACAGGATATACCCAAAACAGTTTTCACCACAAGGTATGGCTTGTATGAGTATACTGTCATGTCCTTTCGTTTGACTAATGCTCCTGCCTACTTCATGAATATGATGAACAAGGTGTTTATGGAATATTTAGACAAGTTTGTCGTGGTGTTCATCGATGACATTTTGATATTCTCCAGGAACGAGGAAGAACACAAGGAACATTTGCGTTTAGTTCTGGAGAAGCTGAGAGAGCATTAGTTATATGCCAAGTTCAGCAAATGTGAATTTTGGCTGACGAAAGTCGGATTCCTTGGACATGTTATTTTCGGAGAAGGAATAGTCGTAGACCCCGCTAAGGTTGAAGCCGTCACCGAGTGGAAGTCACCCACCTCAGTTAAGGAGATCCAGAGTTTCCTCGGACTTGCCGGATATTACCGGAGGTTCATTGAGAATTTCTCAAAGATAACCAAGCCCATGACAGAGTTGTTGAAGAAAGAGTCTAAGTATATTTGGACTGAGAAATGTGAAGCCAGTTTCCAGGAATTGAAGAAACGTTTTGTCACAGCGCCAGTGTTGATTTTGCCCAATATTCGGAAGGACTTCCAGGTTTACTGTGATGCCTCACGTCAAGGACTTGGAGGAGTACTCATGCAAGATGGAAAGGTTGTAGCTTATGCATCCAGACAACTACGACCTCATGAGTTGAATTATGCCACCCATGATTTGGAACTAGCAGCCGTAGTGCACGCACTCAAGACCTGGAGACATTTACTTATCGGAAATAGATGTGATGTTTACACCGACCATAAGAGCCTGAAATATATCTTCACACAGAAAGAGTTGAACCTCACACAGAGGAGATGGTTAGAGTTAATCAAGGACTATGACATGAGATTACACTACCATCCAGGTAAGGCTAATGTTGTAGCCGATGCCTTAAGTCGGAAAACTTATGTGAACACACTCACAGCGGGAGGATTAGCCCAAGAGTTAGCCGATGATTTCAGAGAGCTCCGGCTAGAGATAGTTCCAAGCGGATATGTTGCCACACTGGAAATCCAGTCCACCTTGACCGAAAGAATTCGAGAAGCCCAGAAATCGAACAAGGAAATAGATGAGATTAAGCAAAGAATGAAAGATGGTAAAGCCAAAGGTTTTCGTGAGGATGAACACGGAACTCTGTGGTTTGAGAACCGCATCTATGTGCCCAATAACCCAGAGCTCAGGAAGTTGATACTTCAGGAAGCCCACGATTCACCTTACTCGATACACCCAGGCAATACCAAGATGTATCTGGATTTAAAAGAAAGCTATTGGTGGACATGTATGAAGAAAGATATTGCAGAACATGTTGCAATATGTGATGTTTGTCAGCGAGTGAAAGCGGAACATCACAAACCAGCAGGGTTACTCGAACCTTTGCCGATACCCGAGTGGAAGTGGGAAAAGCTTGGTATGGACTTCATCACAGGATTACCCAGGACCCGTTCAGGATTTGATTCCATCTGGGTAGTGGTAGATCGTTTGACCAAGGTAGCTCATTTCATTCCAGTGAAGACCACTTATACCAGCGCTAAGCTAGCCAAGATATATATGACCAGGATCGTATGTCTGCATGGAGTTCCGAGGAGTATCGTGTCAGATAGAGGAACACAATTTACCTCAGAGTTTTGGCATCAATTACATGAAACTTTGGGTACAAGACTGGAGTTCAGTACAGCTTTTCATCCGCAGACCGATGGACAGACTGAGAGAGTCAACCAGATTCTGGAAGACATGTTGAGAGCTTCTGCGCTAGATTATGGATCTAGTTGGGATAACAACTTACCTTATGCATAATTCTCGTACAACAACAGTTATCAGACCAGTCTGAAGATGGCCCCTTTCGAAGCCTTATACGGAAGGAGGTGCAGAACACCGTTGACGTGGGATGGTGTTGGAGACCGACAACTTTTTGGTCCCGACCTTATTCGAGATTCTGAAGAGAAAGTCAAGCTGATTCGCGACAGACTCAAGATAGCTCAATCTCGACAGAAGAGTTATGCTGACAGCAAACGTAAAGAAGTGACATATGAAGTGGGAGACCGAGCATATCTTCGTGTGTCCCCGCTTCGAGGAATCAAGAGGTTTGGTGTTGAAGGAAAATTAGCACCCAGGTTCATAGGCCCCTACAAAATTCTTGAACGTAGAGGCAAAGTTGCATACAAGCTGGAATTGCCGGAAGGATTATCTGGAGTTCATGATGTTTTACATGTTTCCAAGCTGAAGAAATGTCATGCTGAGATGACTGATATTCCTTTGAGAGACATAGTGCCCCTAGAGGCCATACAACTTGACAGTGATCTGACCTACAAGGAGAAGCCTGTCAGAATCCTCGAGACTGCCAACAGAGTTACCCGCAGCAGGATCATCAAGTTCTGTAAGGTTTTGTGGAGTCACCACACCGAGGAAGAAGCCACCTGGGAACGCGAAGAAGATCTTCGTAGAGACCATCCGCACCTATTTTCTAGCCAACCCGAATCTCGAGGGCGAGATTCATCTTAAGGTGGGTAGGTTTGTAACATCCCAAAATTTCATTTTGGAATGTTATGAAATATAGCTATGCATCATCATCATTATTGCTTGAATGTATGGAATTGTTGAAATGCTTCTTCTGACTTTCTGAAAGCCTCTTCCTATTTCCCCTATGTTGCTTTCACCTATTTGAAAACCTTGGTAAAATGTTCAAAATAAGAGGGGAGTAACATGACACTCCACACCAGGGTCATCTTGGTGATATATTTGAACAATAAGAACCAGGGGGTCTTTTGAAAAATATTTGCAAAACGATTTAAAAGCAAATAGGCCATTTCTGAAAATAATAATTTTTTAAATTGTTCAAATGACAGAATAAAAATGTTCAATAAATGGATTTTATTATTATGTTAATTTTGATATATAATACTCCTATATTTGGAAAAGTTTTGAATGCTTTTAAAGACATTTTACTGCTCTGGCTATTAAAAAGAGTAACGGTTTTTGTATTTAAACGGGCCGGCCCACGGGCAGTTACTCGCGAAATTATTTCGAGCCGGCCGACCGACGCGCAACGGACGCCTCCCTCTCTCTAACACCGGGTCCCACCCCGACCGACCATTCGCACCCGCGCGGTCATCCCTCTCCTCGCGCGCGCGCCGCCGCCGTCGGGAATCCCTCCCCGAAGCTCCCTCCTCTCTCCTCCCCGCACCCACCCGAGCACCCTATATAAGAGTGCTCCTCCCCATGCTCCATTTCCACCCCAACCCCCTCTATCCCGTCGCCAGAACGCTGCCGCAAACACTCGCCGGAGCCCCTGCCACCACCGGAGCTCCCCATTGCTCGTGGCCATCGACTCCGACCTCCCCTCGCCTCTCCGACGCCACCGTTCGATGCCGGACATCAAGCGCCGCCGCCCGGACCACTCCGCTGCCTCCCTCGACCACCGGAGACATCTCCCCGACCTCCTCCGACCACCGGCCGTCGCCACCACTCGCCGGAGACCTCCTCCCGCTCCGGTAAGTCATCGGACCCATCCCCACCCCTCGGATCTAAATCCAACGGCCCCGATTAAAACCACTTAATTCCCCGAACCATTTTCTTTACGGTTCGGTTGACCGCCCGAAACGTCCGCACGCACGCGCTAGCTAGCCAATAGGAACCAGCCATGTCACCCTGGCCGTCCGGTAGATTTTTTTTCCTTTTTTCTGTTTTGTTTTAGTTAACAGAAACTATTCTGAATTTGTTTTAGCTATATCTTTTAATATGTTTAATGTTTTGAGTTGATTCTTTTTACAATAGCTCACATTTTTCATGTAGTTTCACCCTGTACCTTTAAATTTTAGATTTGACTTCTAAAATTTGAATTGAATCAAATTTGCTCAAATCATTCAAATCTGAATAACTAGAGTTTAAAAATAGATTTTGATATGAATCTTTTTGCTACTGCTTGGTATTAGTTAGGACAATCAGATAGCTTAGTTTGATGATTTTAGGATATATTTGTTTAGTGTTTTAGCTATAAACAGATTCTGCCTATTAGTTAGTATAGTTTTATTTATTTAGTTTTAGTTAGTTTCAATTAGATTTAGTTTTATTTGTTTTAGTAGGTTCTGTTGCTTGAACATTTAGTGTTTTACTTACTGTTAATAAAAATATAAAATTGTTTCAGGCAAGTCACTTTGATCATCTTTACCCATGTTTTTATTGCATTAGTTCTACTATTTCACCCAGTTGCATGCAAAGTAGGTAATTGGAAACTTGGTTATTGTTGTAGTATCATGTGGTAGTTACCCCCTCAACCTTTGACACATTTGGCCCCGGGAAACATTGTTTTACTTTTTGCTATGCTATTAGTAGACGGGGTTGGTTGTGTGATTCATGAGAGTTGAGAGAGTTAAAAATTTCAAGACCTACATAATGATCAAGACTTCAAGACTCCGAGTTTACAACATACCTCTGGGTGGATGATGGTTGAACGGCACCCTGGAGAAACCAGTGGATTTTCCTAGGTGATGCTGGAGATGGCCAGTATTCACGCGGAAAGATCCACCCAGCACAAAGAGATGGATGGATGCTTCAAGACCCAAGGCTTACCTGCACAGCCACAAGTCATTATGGGCTCTGGCTTGGTTCGATATCGTGGTGACCCTGGACAGGCGGTGCTACGAGATGTAGAAGAACGGTAGGAAAGGATGGGCACCGACAGAGTCGCAGGGAAACCCTTTGGAATACCATGTTTTGGTCATCCGTTTCTCAAACACCCTGAAGTGCGAGAAATCAAACGGAGGCGACCAAATCTTGTGGGGAACGTGTGCAAAACTCTGCAGAGTACTCAAACCTAATCGATTAGCCGTGTCCACGGTCATGGACGACTTGAGCCAAAGGAACTGAAACATTCGGAACCCTCAACACAATTAATATGATGATGTGGGTATTAATAAGTTGGGTATGAGAATTGGTTGGTGGAACCATCTCATTAATCAACCAACTTAGTAATAATTTTTGCTCACCCCTCTCTTGATGTAGGAAAAATTTGCTTTACGCAAAAACTTACTACCCCACCTGCCATATAAGCATATAGACTAGATGATTATCTTTTCACCCCTCTCTTGTGACTTTGCCGGCATATTCCATATGTTGACCTACACGGCTGCAACGTATCATGTTGCAGAGTACTTTTCCGACCAGGAGTGAGGACATGTTCTACGCTCGGTGAGATGCCCTTGGAGTCAGATGGACTCATCTACCTTCGACGCTTCCGCAAGACTTAGTTATTCTCATGAGTTGGCCTTCGGCCACTTTATTGTAATGATTATTGTAATAAAGGACTCAATATGAGATTCCGATTAATATAATGCTGTGTGATTTCCCTTTGATATATACATTGATGTACCATGTGTGTACCAGCATGATCTTGGGATGGTACGGAAACACCGGAGATTCGACCTTTCAGGTCGGGTCGCTACAGTCATCTTAGCTCCAAATAAATCATGAAATGCATGAAAGTAGCAAATGAAGTCAGAAAAGGGTTAAAGTGACTATGTGGCTTTGAATGGTGCATATTAAATGCAGAAAAAGTCATGAGTTAAAATATGTGTTAAAAATAAAATCTCTTTGTAATAGAGGAGTTTTCGACCGAAACCCTGATACTTTGAAGGACATTGTCCAGTTTGTACATGAAGTGCATCCAGTTTTTCCCATAACACTCTCAACTTTTTAGCACATGCTATGTGGGTGAAATTATGATACCAATACAATTTTCAACCATTTAAGAGTTCATCTGCAGGGATTTTCAATTTCAGGGTCATCTTAGCTCAAAAATAAGTCATGAAATGCATGAAAAATAACAAATGAAGTAAAAAAAGGGTCGAAAAGTGATGATGTGGATTTGCATGGTGCATATCGAATGCATAAAAAATCTTGAGTAAAAATATGTTTAAAAAATGAAATACCTTTGTAATAGACGAGTTTTCATCCGAAACCCCGATACTTTGGAGGAGATTGTCTAGTTTTTAGACGAAGTACATCCAATTTTTCCTAACCCTCTCAAATTTTAAGCACATGCTATGTGGGTAAAATTAATGATACCTTGCTAATTTTCAACTATTTCAGAATTCATTTGTAGTGCTTTTCAATGTCAGGGTCATCTTAGCTCAAAATAAATCATGAAATGCATGAAAAATAGCAAATGAAGTCAGAAAAATGTTGAAAAGTGATGATGTGGCTTTGAATGGTGCATATTAAATGCAGAAAAAATCTTGAGTTAAAATATCTTTAAAAAAATGAAATCACTTTGTAAGAGAGGAGTTTTCGTCTGAAACCCTCATACTTCGAAGGAGATTGTCCAGTTTGTACGTGAAGTGCATTCGGTTTTTCCGGTAACCCTCTCAAGTTTTTAGCTCATGCTATGTAGGTTAAATTATGATACCATGCCAATTTTTAACCATTTCAGGGTTCATTGGTAGGGCTTTTCAATTTCAGGGTCATCTTAGCTCAAAATAAATCATGAAATGCATGAAAAATAGCAAATAAAGTAAGAAAAGGGTTGAAAAGTGATGATATGGCTCTGAATGGTACATATTGAATGCAGAAAAAATCTTGAGTTAAAATATGTTAAACAAAATAAAATCCCTTTGTAATAGACGAGTTTTCGTGCGAAACCCTCAAACTTCGAAGGAGATTGTCCAGTTTGTACACGAAGTGCATCCAGTTTTTCCCTTAACCCTCTCAAATTTTTAGCACATGCTATGTGGGTGAAATTGTTATACCATGCCAATTTTCAACAATTTCATAGTTCATTTGCAGCGCTTTTCAATTTCAGGGTCATCTTAGCTCAAAATAAATCATGAAATGCATGAAAAGTAGCAGATAAAGTTAGAAAAGGTTTGAAAAGTGATGATTTGGCTTGCAAGGGTGCATATTGAATGCAAAAAATTCTTTAGTTAAAATATGTCTAAAAAACGAAATCCCGGTGTAATAGACGCGTTTTCGTCCGAAACCCTGATACTTCGAAGGAGATTGTCCAGTTTGTACACGAAGTGCATCCAATTTTTCTTGTAACCCTCTCAACTTTTTAGCACATGCTATGTGGGTGAAATTTTGATACCATGCCAATTTTCAACCATTTCAGAGTTCATTTGCAGGGATTTTCAATTTCAGGGTCATCTTAGGTCAAAATAAATTATGAAATGCATGATAAATAGCAAATGAAGTCAGAAAAGGGTTGAATGTGATGATGTGGCTTTGAATGGTGCATATTGAATGCAGAAAAAGTCTTGAGTTAAAATATGTTAAAAAATGAAATCATACTGTAATAGACGAGGTTTCGTCGGAAACCCTCATACTTCGAAGGAGATTGTCCAGTTTCTACACCAAGTGCATACATTTTTTCCCATATCCCTCTTAATTTTTTAGCACATGCTATGTGGGCTAAATTATGATACCATGCCAATTTTGAACCATTTCAACGTTCATTTACATTGCCTTTCAATTTCAGGGTCATCTTAGCTCAAATCATATAACTAAAAACTTATGCAACTAAAATTATATAAACTTTATGCAACTAAAATTATATAACTAGAAATAACATATGCAAAAAATAACATTAAAAATCATAAGAAATGCAAAAAGGCCCGCCTACTTGGCACGACGACTTGCATACGACTAGAAATCCTACAAGTGGGCAGGATGCAAGTCCAAAGTGCTAGTAGGCCCAACATGGCGTCAAATAGGCATGTACTCCCTGCATGAGAGAGGTGCTTGAGAGGGCAGTGGCAGCAGCGCTTATAAACCACTCTAAGCCCCTCTCGACTAGCGAGCTACGACTAAACTTTTGGTATGGGAAGCATAACCCTTTAGTCCCAGTTGGTGGCTCCAGTCGGGACTAAAGGGGGGAATTAGTCCCGGTTGGAGACACCAACCGGGATTAAAGGTCTCTGTATATAAGCGGGAGTTGGGAAATTTTGCCAAAAGACATCTGCAGTTCCCCTGATGATGTCGGTGACCACCTCGACGCTGCCAGGCTGCTCGAGCTCGTCGTCTCCTTCGAGCCATCCCCGAGCCTACTCCTCTTCATTGGTCCTCCCCGCCGTCCTCGTCGCTGGACCTCCATGCCCTCCTCTTCGCGCCTGCTCCTCGTCGCTGCCCCCAACACCGTCCCTGAGCCCTGCTCGATAGCGTTGCCTCGCCGTCGCCCCCGCTGCCATCCTCCTCCCGACGCCTCATCGTCGCCCCTGACACCGTCCCCGAGCCCAACCCAATGACATCGCCTTGCCATCGCGCTCAACACCGTCCTCCACCCGACTTCTCCCCTTGCCCCCGATGTCGTTGCCTCGTCGCCGCCCCCGACGCTATCACCGAGCCCTGCCCGATGCCGTCACCTCGCCGTCGCCCCCAACGCCACGGGTACTGTCAAAAGAATTGGGGACAATATAGCTCCTTTTTGCAAATCAAAGAATTTTTTTTTGCATTAGAGTTCATTTTTTCTTTGCTATGTTTCTGCCATGCCATGCTACGTTTGTTGCATCAAGTACGTATGAGATGCTAGATGGATAGATAGATATGTCTAGATGGAGGGATGATTATTTTGTCTTTAGAGTTTATTTAGAGTTGATTTTGATGTTCATCGAATAACATTTTGTTGTGGCAAAGTTATGAAATTTAGAGCTTTTCACCATAATTATATGGCAAAGTTATGGCAAACTCTAGGAATGTTGTGGCATATACTCTACTCTGCTCAAGATCGATCGATGGATGGATGTATATCTATAGAAAATGTTGATATGATGAATTTTTTTTGTTTAGAGAATTTTTTTCTCCATGTATGTATGTATGTATGTATAGATCGATGGATTGATGTATATAGAAAATGTTCATATCTAGAGTAAAACACTTATATGAAGTGTCTCGTTATAACTATAGATCAATGGGGATCATCTCCTATGATCAACATGCCCTCCATTCGTCTGTCACAAGGAGCTAGCATATGAACCTGGAACCGCCCCTCCGTTTCATCTGTTCAAAAATGTAGCACTTAGGAAAAACATTCCCGGATGTTATCCCCCTTCACCTATATCATGTAGTGCCACGTTAGAACACCCCTAACTCTCTCGGGAATCCCTGATAACTTTGACATGAGGGGTGAGGTGGTCTGCAAAGTATCCTCTCTCGAAAGATAGGATGACTCTTCAGATATGAGGGGGGAGGAGTCCTCGATGATAGTCTAAAACTGACTGTTATAAAACTTATGAACTTTGTATGATGTTTTCCACTAATCCATTGCTCATATGCATATGATTCCTTATTTGTCATTAAGTCTATGTTTGCCACTAATCCATCTCTCATGTTTGTATATTGCCATGTTGTAATATTTGCAGAAACTATGGACAGAGACTTAGAAAAAGAAGAATTGTTGAGGGATATAATCCGTGACCGAGGTGATATCGATCTCAACTGCTTGTCATTTCTTAGCAAGGCCAATGGTGAGGAAAGAGATGATGGCGGATCCGGTGAGGAGGAAGGAGATCATGATGGCTTCGGTGATTCAATTGAGGACGAAGGAGATCATGAAGGCTCCGGTGATCGAATGGAGAAGGGAGCCATAACTGCTTTAATGTACAGTGAGGTGTATATTAATTAATCCTCTGCTGACTAGATTCATTAATTGTTTTGTATATACATAATTGATGCTTCTTTCTTCTTTTAATTATCCATCTGGATCGATCTCCACTTTGGTAAGGAGACGAGGCTCGATGAGAAGGTTGGACCCGGAAGAAAGGTTTACGATCGAAGAAGTCTCTCCAAAAGGCCAACAAGTTGGTCCCTACCGTACCAAGAACAAATTTATACATCAGCGCGGAGTTATTGTTAGGGACATCATCTCAATCAGCGTCCAAGAATGGAATAAGAAGAAGGACCCTCAAGTTCCTTATGTCAATGATGGACTGAAAGATGATCTTTGGAACAATCTGATGAGAAATATCAGCCTACCGCCAGAGGAGGATCCGAATAACCCAGTTATAGCGAAAGGTCAAGGCGTTTTCTCTTAAGAAGATGGCAGAACTATTCAAGAACTGGAAGAAAGAATTGAAGAGAAAGTTTGTCAAGAAAGACAAGACTCTAGAATTCAAAGGTCAATATGAGAATATGAATGATCACTAGCCCTCAGTTGTGGCCTACAAGAAATCAGACAAGGCTAAGAACTTGTCACTTACAAATAAGAAAAATGACGCAAGGAAGGAGTATCACCATGTTACGAGGTCACATGGCTACAGCAAAGCCCGGCCTACATGGGACAAAGCTGAGCAAGACCAGCTTGCTAAATATGTCCAACCAACGACATTGCACTGGCCAGATCAGGCAAGGACTTGGTTGGTTGGGGGACTTTGGAACCATAAATAGGGAAGTGTGTCTGGACGAAAGCTCAACTTGAAATATCCATCACAAAGCTTGAGGAAGCAATCAAGGAAGCGCTGGAAGGGAAGTTCATTCCCGACAGAGAGAAGGACGAGCTGTCAAAGGCCCTCGGGAATGCTGAACACCGTGGACGAACATGAGGCACATTAGGCACCATTCCGTGGAAGGTTGGGTTTCCCGACAGCACTGGTTACAGAAGCCGATAGAGAAAGAAGAAAGAGGAAGCAAGCAAAATGCAAAAGATGAATGAAAGATCAGCGATACTAGAGGCACTTGAGAGCCGGCGAGCTACCGACGAACCATCTCAGCGGCACGAAGATCCTTCATTGGAGACTATCCACGATGCTACCCCACCATCTTAGCAGAGAAGCAGCATGGCACCTCGCTAACCCGTGGATGGTATCTGTAATAATGAACATTGTGTGCTAATAGCAAAATGCCATAACCTGACCTTTAAGGTGGCAGTCGGTGATGTCTACTACGCAACTTTATTCTTGTAGACAGGTGTTGGGCCTCCAAGCGCAGAGTTTTGTACGACAGTAGTAATTTCCCCTCAAGTGGATGACCTAAGGTTTATCAATCCGTGAGAGGTGTAGGATTAAGATGGTCTCTCTCAAACGACCCTGCAACCAAATACAAGAAATCTCTTGTGTCCCCAACACACCCAATACAATGAGAAATTGTATAGGTGCACTAGTTCAGCGAAGAGATGGTGATACAAGTGTAGTAGATATTGATTTTTGTAATCTGAAAATATAAAAACGGGAAGGTAGCAAGTGACAAAAGTGAGCACAAATGGTATTGCAATGACTGAAAATGAGGCCTAGTGTCCATACTTTTGCTAGTGCAATCTCTCAACAATGCTAACATAGTTGGATCATATGATTATCCCTCAAAGTGCAATAAAGAATCACTCGCGAGTTCCTATTAACGGAGAACAAAAGATAGAAATTGTTTGTAGGGTACGAAACCACCGCAAAGCTATTCTTTCTGTTCGATCTATCCTAGAGTTTGTAATAGAATAAGGCAAGCTATTCTTTCCGATTGATCTACTCAAGAGTTCATACTAGAATAACACCAAAGCAAATTCATATTCATAATGCTCAATCCACACAAAGAACTACAAGGGATCCCCACAGTTTCTATCGAAGAAAAGAGAATAAAAACATGCATCAACCCCTATGCATAGATTACCCCAATATCACCGCGGGAATCTGCAAGTTGAGTGCCATAACGTATATAAAGTGAACCAATAAGATACCCCAATGTCACCTCAAGTATTCATACCGCAAGACATACATCATGTGTTCCCAAATCTGAACATTCAATCCCACATAACAAAACTTCAAAGGGTAAAGATTCAATTCATCACAATAAGAGTATAGAGGGGAGAAAAATCATATGATCCATCTATATTAACAAAGCCCGTCATATAGATCACGAGAGAGAGAGAGATTAAACACATAGCTACTGGTACAAACCCTCAGCCCCGAGGGTGGACTACTCCTCATCGTGGTGGCCGCCGGGATGATGAGATTGCCACCAAAGATGATCCCCCTCCGGCAAGGTGCCGAAACGGGGTCTAGATTGGTTTTCGGTGGCTATAGAGCCTTACGGCGGCGGAACTTCTGATCTAGGGCTACCCCAAAGGGTTTGAGAATATTTGGGAATTTAAAGTGCAAAGAGGCGGTGCGGGAGGCCACCGAGGTGGGCACAACCCACCTGGGCGCGCTAGGGGGCCTAGGCGCGCCTTGGAGGGTTGTGCCCCCTCGGGGCACCCCCAGGTGCAGCTCTGGCCCATTGGGTTCCTTCTGGTCCAAAAAAATATCCAAAAAGTTTCGTGGTGTTTGGACTCCATTTGATATTGATTTCCAGCGATGTAAAAAACAAGCAAAAAACAACAACTGGCACTGGGCACTAGGTCAATAGGTTAGTCCCAAAAAATGGTATAAAGTTGCTATAAAATGATTGTAAAACATCCAAGAACGATAAAATAACAGCATGAATACTTTATAAATTATAGACACGTTGGAGATGTATCAGCATCCCCAAGCTTAATTCCTACTCGTCCTTGAGTAGGTAAATGAGAAAAGAAATAATTTAGTGAATGCTAGCAAAGTGTATAAGTTTGATCAATGATAATTTCAATCACTTTTCCTAGCGTCATTACAACAATTCTTTTCTCATAAAATTTTATCATGTTAAAGTAGCAACCAATTCACATGTTAAGGTTCAAACAAGGAATTCTCTTGAAACCCAACAACCTATGTTCTAAGTCACCAAGCAATTGCAATTCAACTTATTCAACAGAGTTTAAGTAAGAGCTCCACATACTCAACCATCATATAGTCTTCTATGATTGCTAACACTCACTGCATACACATGGGCAAAATGTTTCAACCGTACACATAGAAAGAAAGGGGCTTATTGCTTTGCCTCCCAACATATTCACCTCAAGGGTGATGTCAACAATAATAACTCATGCTACCCATTTTCAATTGGACATATGCGCCTAGATCTTTCCTCACCACATGATGCTTGCCGAAGGAGAAAAATAAAAAGGAATAGGGAGAATTTTTTTGAATCTTGCAGAAAAGTAAATACATAAATTAAAAGATAGGCCCTTCGAAGAGGGAAGCAGAGGTTGTCGTGCGCTTATTTGTTTGTATGCTCAACCCCTTAGTGCAAAAGAATGTCACGTTATATTGCCCCTTATGATATCAACCTTTATTATGCATTCTGTCACTTTTATTACTTTGCCATCACAAGTTCGTACAACGCTCAATTTTCTCTTACACTAAATGATCTAACACTTTTAGAAGCAATTTTTTATTGCCTTATTGTAACGATGACAACTTACTTGAAGGATCTTGCTCAATCCTTTGGTAGGTATGGTGGACTCTTGAAAATAAGATTTGGGTTTAAGGGTTTTGGGGTGCACAAGTAGTATCTCTACTTGGTGCGGAATTTTTGGCTAGCAAAGATGGGGGGCAAGCACCACATGTTGAAGGATCTAAGCCAATATAACTTCTATGTCAATATGAACAAACATAAGTCATTACATTGTCTTCCTTGTCCAACATCGAAAAATTTGGCATATAATATTTTGATGGGGGCTCACAATCACAAAATATTTCCAGGATAGTGTATTTGCATGTGAAAGTTCTCTTCCTTATACTAATTATTCGTGAATTGCTTGTATGACCAATATTATGATTGTCAAGCCTCAAAAGATTTCACTTTCTAAACCCAATGTGAAGCTACCACTAAGCCTGATATGATTTCAGCTTCACGACATTCAATTTATTCAAAAATTTACTCATAGGATATAAGTGAAGCACAAGAGCAATTCCTAAGAAAAGAGCTTCGTTGACGGGATGTCAATGCCGCTTACTTAGCCTCCTTGGCGAATATTTGAGGACTCTATTTTATTTAAAACTTTCAGATCTAAGTATTTTATTAAAACGGCAAGTAAAACAAAAATAAAATTACATTCTAAAAATATCACAACTCATGTGGAGAAGCAAAAACTTAGGCTCAACCGATACTAATCGATAATTGTTGAAGAAGAAAGGTGGGATGCCTACTGCGGCATCCCCAAGCTAGATGCTTGAGACTTCTTGAATATTATGTTGGGATTCCTTGGGCATCCCCAATCTGGAGCTTTTTTGTCTCCTTAATTCTTCTCATATCACGGTTTTCCTAAATCTCAAAAGCTTCATCCACACAAAACTCAAAAAGAACTCGTGAGATAGGTTATTATACATAATAATAAATCAACTCTTTATGTACTTCCAAGACAAGTTGCATAATAAGTTTCAAACATTAGGTACTGTATACTATCATTTCCACAATTCATATCTACCAATATAGGCTATGTAAACTATAGGATAAGTAGATAACAAAACTATGACAACAATCTGTCTAAACAGAACAATTGTAGCAATTTATGAAAAAAGTGTACTTATGTAACTCAAAAAATTATGAAAATTTATTAAATGCTATAAAATTTATATGAACATACTGTGCAAAAAAATTCAGAAACTTTACACGTCCCACTAAAATATGAAAATTCAAACACTACAGCCAAAGTTTCTGTTTTTACACATCACTCATCAATACATGCAATGCAAGCATCCTAAGGCAATTCTTGGAACTTTTTATTGAAAAAATATAATGTAAATAACACCTAACAGAAAATAACAAAATATAATGACGATCCAAGCAAAGCACAAATTGTGTGACAAATAAAAATATAGCTCCAAGTAAGATATACCGATAGTGTTGAAGACGAAAGAGGGGATGCCTTCCGGGGCATCCCCAAGCTTAGGCGCTTGAGTCTTCCTTGGATATTTCCTTGGGGGTTCCTTGGGAATCCCCAATCTTAGGTTCTTATCACGCCTTACTCTCCTCATATCGGTGTCTCACCCAAAACTTGAAAACTTCAATCAGACAAAACTTAACGAAACTTCGTGAGATGGGTTAGTGCAGTAAAGATAGATCATTCACTTAGGTAATGTCAAGACAAGATTCATAATTGTTCCCACATGATACCTACTGTATTACATCATTCCCACAATTTATATTACTCAATATAAGCTATAGTAACACTTGAAACAAGCAAACTATGCATACAGAACATAATCTGTCAAAAACAGAACAATCTGTAAAGATCTGAATCATCACAAAACTTCCCTGACTCTAAAAATTATGAAACATTAGTAAAACTCAAGGAATTTTCATATAAAGTTTTTGTAAAAATTTCAGAATTCTTTTGACGCTGCAGTAAAATCAGATAATTCATATACTGGATGCAAAGCTTTCTGTTTTTGCACAGAATCAAACAACCAAGTATCCACACTATCCCAAAGGATTTATTTGGCACTTTATTAAAACAAAAGACATAAAACATGATTAATACAGTATCTTAATCATGTGAACACGAAAAAACAGAAAGTAAAAGTGTTGGGTTGTCTCCCAATGAGCACCTTTCTTTAATGCCTTTTAGCTAGGCATGATGATTTCAATGATGCTCACATAGGAATAGTAATTGAAACATGCAAAAGAGCATCATGAATCTCATGACAAGCACATTTAATTCTAATCCACTTCCTATGCATAGGGATTTTGTGAGCAAACAATTTGTGGGAACAAGAATCATCTAGCATAGGAAGGGAAAACAAGCATATCTTCAAGAATTTGAACACATAGAGATGAAACTTGATAGTATTGCAATTCCTATAAGCATATGTTCCTCCCTCATAATAATTTTCAGTAGCATCATCACTGAATTCAACATATAGCTATCACATAAAGCATTCTTTTCATGATGCATAAGCATAGAGATTTTGTTACTCTCCACATAAGCAAATTTATTCTCATCAATAGTAGTGGGAGCAAACTCAACAAAATAACTATCATGTGATTGAAAATTAAAATCATGATGACAAGTTTCATGGTTATCATTATTATTTATGGCATACATGTCATCACCATAATCATCATATATAGGAACTTTGTTGTCATAATCAATAGCAACCTCTTCCAAAATAGTGGATGCATCATTAAATAAAGTCATGACCTCTCCAAATCCACTCTCATCAATTTAATCATCATAAATAGGAGGAATGCTTTCATTATAACAAATTTCCACATCAAAAATTGGGGGACAAAAAATATCATCTTCATCAAACATAGCATCCCCAAGCTTATGGCTTTGCATATCATTAGCACCATGGATATTCAAAGAATTCATACTAACAACATTGCAATCATGCTCATCACTCATTCCAATGATTTTATTGAATTCTTCTTCTATCAATTGAGCACAATTTTCCGATCCATCATTTTCAAGAAAGATATTATAAAGATGATCAATAATATGATGCAACCTTAATTCCATTTTTTGTAGTTTTCTTTAATACACCAAACTAGTGATAAAACAAGAAACTAAAAGATTCGATTGCAAGATCTAAGGATATACCTTCATGCACTCACCTCCCGGCAACGACGCCAGAAAAGAGCTTGATGTCTAATACGCAACTTTATTCTTGTAGACACGTGTTGGGCCTCCAAGCGCAAAGTGTTTGTAGGACAGTAGCAATTTTCCCTCAAGTGGATGACCTAAGGTTTATCAATCCGTGAGAGGTGTAGGATGAAGATGGTCTCTCTCAAACGACCCTGCAACCAAATACAAGAAATCTCTTGTGTCCCCAACACACCCAATACAATGAAAAATTGTATAGGCGCATTAGTTCATCGAAGAGATGGTGATACAAGTGTAGTAATGATAGTAGATATTTATTTTTGTAATCTGAAAATATAAAAACAGTAAGGTAGCAAGTGATAAAAGTGAGCACAAACGGTATTGCAGCGACTGAAAATGAGGCCTAGGGTCCGTACTTTCGCTAGTGCAATCTCTCAACAATGCTAACATAGTTGGATCATATGATTATCCCTTAAAGTGCAATAAATAATCACTCCCGAGTTCCTATTAGCGGAGAACAGAAGATAGAAATTGTTTGTAGGGTACGAAACCACCTCAAAGCTATTCTTTCCGTTCGATCTATCCTAGAGTTTGTACTAGAATAAGGCAAGCTATTCTTTCCGATCGATCTACTCAAGAGTTCTTACTAGAATAACACCAAAGCAAATTCATATTCATAATACTCAATCCACACAAAGAACTACAAGGGATCCCCAAAGTTTCTATCGGAGACAAGACAATAAAAACGTGCATCAACCCCTATGCATAGATTACCCCAATATCACCGCGGGAATCCGCAAGTTGAGTGCCATAACGTATATAAAGTGAACCAATAAGATACCCCAATGTCACCTCAAGTATTCATACCGCAAGACATACATCATGTGTTCCCAAATCTGAACATTCAATCCGACATAACGAAACTTGAAAGGGTAAAGATTCAATTCATCACAATAAGAGTATAGAGGGGAGAAACATCATATGATCCATCTATATTAACAAAGCCCGTGATATAGATCACGAGAGAGAGAGAGAGAGAGAGATTAAACACAAAGCTACTGGTACAAACCCTCAGCCCCGAGGGTGGACTACTCCCTCGTCATCGTGGTGGCCGCCGGGATGATGAAGATGGCCATCGGAGATGATTCCCCCCTCCAGTAGGGTGCTGTGATGGGGTCTAGATTGGTTTTCGATGGCTACAGAGCCTTACGGCAGTGGAATTTCTGATCTAGGGCTACCCCGAAGGGTTTCAGAATATTTGGGAATTTATAGTGCAAAGGGGGGGTGCAGGAGGCCACCGCGGTGGGCACAACCCACCTTGGCACGCCAGGGGGCCCAAGCGCGCCTGGTGGGTTGTGCCCCCCTCGGGGCAGCCCCAAGTCCAGCTCTGGCCCATTGGGTTCCTTCTGGTCCAAAAAAATCTCCAAAAAGTTTCATGGTGTTTGGACTTCGTTTGATATCGGTTTCCTGCGATGTAAAAAATAAGCAAAAACAGCAACTTGCACTAGGCACTGGGTCAATAGCTTAGTCCCAAAAAATGGTATAAAGTTGCTATAAAATGATTGTAAAACATCCAAGAATGATAAAATAATAGCATGAGTACTTCATAAATTATAGATACGTTGGAGACGTATTAGTCGGCTATGTTTTACCTCCTCGACCTGAAGCAACTTTCCATTGCACTCTGTTTCCAGCTGGCTTTGCTATTGTTGGGGCTGAATGAAATAATGGACGGATTTGATGGGCTGGAGCTTGAGTACCCTACAGGTGAAGGGGAGCTTCTTCTTCGATATGCCTTAAGTACTACCTGTCTATGGAGAAAGGAACACATCCTGTTTCCATACTGGACTCCGCCTTAGCAGACTCAGGCGGAGGAGGCCCCGGTGCCTAAGTCGTCTCCGGTGTGTCACCTGCCTCCGGTGCGTCAATCGCCCCCGGTGCGTCAATCGTATTCGCTGCTAGAGTCGTCTCCGGCGTGCCAGCCGTCTCCGCCACCTCAGCAGAATCCGACGAAGGAGGTCCCTGAGCAAAATCCTCCTCCGCCTCAGCTGTCTCTGCCGCGTCATCAGACTCCGCCTCCTCCGTTGGCTCAGCAACATCAGAAGAGAGCCGCTGCCGCTCCGGTGGCTAACAACAGTACGAAACAGAGGAGATTTAGATCAGGCCCCGGCCTTAAGGTTCCTCCAAGGTTACCCTACGAGAGGACTAATGAGGAAAACAACGATATTGTGGCTGAAGAAGTGAGATGCTAGCTTGCACCGAAACATCCGCCTCCAGAGGAGAAAATAGATTCGGTGAAAGTGAAGCAAACTCTGGAGTCCCTTATGCGACCACCACCGCCTTCGCCGCAATCAAACTATGACCGATGTATTCAAAAGACACATGATCAAGCGAGGTGGGCGGGAAGCTTAGATAGCAGTGGCGCAAGAAGTGGGAAAATAATTTCCCAGCTCGGCGAACAAGAACTGCAATCGTGCCCTCTGCTCAAGGTGGTTACTGATATCGCTAATGATCTAGAGAGAGTGACCACTGGCCTTGCTATCAGTGCTACTGATTACTTACCCGACTTGTTACAGTTTAAAAAGGCTGAGGTAGTACAAACCTTAAGATACGTGAACGGGAAGCCTCTCGTCACACGTGAGGAGCTCGACCGTCTACCAACGATGATGTGACAATTGCATGATTGTTACTTGAAAGCCTAGAAGGACGGGACCGACAATATCTTCGTGGGAATTAAAGATGAGCACTTATTCAATGGAGAGCATGTGTTGTTCATTGAATTTGAAGAAATATTTCAGTTATACGATCAAAAGGAAGTCGACAAAACTATCATCAGTTCCTATTGTCTGTAAGTATTTTTCTGTAATTAAGTCTCTAGCTCACCTCGTTCATTGCATGTATTAATTATCCTCACACTATATTATGCAGATTGAAGATCCTCTAATGCAAACAACAACAAATCTATGACATTGGGTTCATTGACTCAAATTTCATGAATGACCATACGTTAAAAAAAATCCCGCCGATACAGAGAAACGCTTGCTAAAGTCGTTACTTGGACAACAAACCAGAAAGGAAATATACTATTTTCTTACAACTTCAAGTGAGTGTTACTATCTTGTGCACATTCTGTTTTGCTTACTCGAGGTTAAATGCAATTAACGAGTTATGTGTGCGCCGTTTCCACTTTATTCTGCTAGACATTCAACATGAAGAGGGAAAAGTATCTGTCTTGGACTCGAGACATAAAGAACCTAAGGAGTGGATGAACATGACGCAAATGCTTTAGAAGTAAGTTCAATCATTATCGCACTATATGGACAACTTTCGCTCATTTTCTGATATCAAGTAATCATTTTCTTTGACGGGCAAGGTTTGGAAAAAGTTCACAAAAAAGCTTAAAGGTGTCAGCTAGAAATCGGAGCTGCAATTTGTACACCCTAAAGTAAGTACTACTCTAGTACTGCGCATCTCTCATTGATGCTAGTTTCAATACCATTATCATGCTTGGTTATCATTTCGATTGAACTCTATTCTCGTAAAGTGCTTGTTGCAGGCACCCGGGACTAATTTATGTGCATACTACGTTTGTGAGTTCATTTGCCACTCGACCTCTGAGCGGGGCCGGGGCGTATCTTTACAACAATTTTAAGTACGTAAACAATATTCACATTTTTATTTTATTACCATCAGTTGTGTTGAATTTCATTCATATATTGACCCCCTTCTTTAAATTAGATCTGGCAGAAGCGGGACGAACTCCTACAAACTAATCGCATACGAGCACTTCAAGAGGAATTAGCGGGATTCTTTGTTGATCATGTCATACATAAACATGGAGAATATCATCGAAAGATGATATGCGATGTTGGCAATTAGATATTAAGATCGTAAGAGATGTTATATTGTATAGATTATATGTAATAGCGTTGAATAGATTTAGGAAAATTTGTTGCGTTGTTCCACTAAGCATGGAGAAAGAGAGGTCACTTCTTCTCTCTATGTATTGATCATGACGATGTTGTGTAATGACATTCTTTCATTTTTATATGTAGTAGCTAGCATCGAGTTGAATAAAAAGCATAAAATAAAAATAGGAAACACAAAAATAAAAGGGGGAAACACAATATGAAACCCCCTAAACTCTCCAAAACCCCTCCTTTCAAAGAAAAAACCCAGCGCCTGACAGCTGCTGACGCGTGGCTGCCTTTTAGTTCCGGTCTGTGTTATCAACCGGGACTAAAGGTCCTCCTCCTGCCAGGTGCCTCACGACGACCACGTGAAGCTCCTTTAGTCCCGGTTCGTAGGCCAACCAGAACTAAAAGTGACAGGCATTAGTCCCGATCGTTTTGTCCCGGTTGTAGAACCGGGACTAAAGGTCCTCTGAAACTGAGACCGTTGTTCTGTTTTCTACTAGTGGGTTGGACCGACGGATGAGGCCTCTCGCACTCGATGGCAACGCCAAATGTACGAAATCTACTCCGATTAGTCAAGCGAACATTGATCAATCACAAAGTGCTAACGCTCAATATATACAAGGAGAAAAAAAAAGATTACCCCATGTCATGAACCAATCATATGAGTTAGGGATCATAGTGATCGATGGCCTAGCTAATAGGGTATTACTACTACATAGAGTACTATATTATGAGCGCTAGAACAATTAATCAACAACCACATTTGCTTTGGTTTGCTTTGCTTTAGAACCTGTTCGGCCGACCAGGTTAATTAGTTAAGCTGGAGTAGAGCAGAGTAGGGTACTTTGCACTTTGCAGATCGTCGGTAGTAATTATGCTCATTGGAGTACATACGAGAAAGCAGATGATTCGAGCAAGTTGAATGTTGTACTTTGCACGCATATGCTTTCATCGACCCATGCCGCTCCCTCTCTCGGGCGGATGCATAAAATATCGCATTGTTCCCTCTGGCGGCACCAGGAGGCCAATCCGGGCGCGAAACGTACGTGACCCCGGCGTGATACCACATTGAGCAGGACATGCTCGCTTCTCAATTTCCGGGCCCTTTTTAACCATGGTGGCGGCGTGCGCCAACACCTCCTAAGCCGCAGCCACTTGGATTATACTACTATGCTAATCTCTTTGGTTAATTATATAGCTTATTAAGCGTCCATCACCTTTGTTGGCTCACCGCTCACGTACGTCACCGCTGGAGCGTTTGTGGTTGGTATAATGTGGTTTTCGTTCCTGGGGAGCGCGCGCGCGTGTGCCCCCGTCCCCCGGGGCTGGGCACCACACCGGCGGGGCGTCCCCGGCTGCCGTGGATGGGGAGGCCGCTCCGTTTTATATTCCTCGCGTACATGTCACCGATGTGGCAGGGGCGGGTGGCGGGACAAGCTGGCGGCGTATCTTGCCTGGGGTTGCTGCATGCGCAAGTTGGCGGGAGTAGTTTTGTGCCATCTATGTCGACATTTTGCTGACTCATACATACAAAAATCGTTGGTGAGAGAGGCCGTGTATGTGCGGGTGGTGTGGGGCGAGGGCTCTTCAACTGTTGTGTCACCTTATCACTGTGTTCTCTTTGAGCCATTTTACGGCACATCGAATTATTTTACAAGTTGTTTCTATAGTTTAATGGCCAATATTAGACAATAATTCATTATGAATTTTATAGAAGGACGCGTTCTAGAATTCAGATCGGCGATAGCTCGCCTTGGAGCTGTGTAGCAACAGACCACAGGAGAGTTCTTCCTGCCGGCTGCCTCCCCGGCACCAGCGTCCATCCAGGCCGCGGCGTCCACCATCTTTCTCTTCTCCGGCGTCTCCTGGCCCCCAACAAGCAGCTGCCAGCGGGCATGGGAGGCAACTTCAAAAACTACCTGCCGACTGCCACATCTCCAAGGAGTGCTCGTTCCCAGCGGGTCGTGTTCGCTACAGCGCGGAGGGCCATGAGTGGGCTGCAAGCGTCCAATTTTTTTTATAAAACTGCGTCAGAAAACAGTCCAAGCCTGGGGCTTTGTTGTGTTCCACTTTCATCTGAAACACTGTGACACCAATTTCCTCCTCAGATGGTTCAGCATGACAATTTAATGTGAAAACATCGGGCTATTCACCTTGTCGCATGACATGTCTACATTATTTGACTAGCAAAGACATAGCAATAGTACTCTTGTAACTGCAGATGACGCTATATAAATATTATAATGTGGTAACATTTTAATATGACACGAAAAATCAAAGGGAAATTTTACGGTGCATTGCAATACACGAGAGCACGTGTATTATATGGGTGATTCAACGGATGACATTAATTGGACCTTATTAAAGCCTAATGGTATTTTCGACCTAAAATTTTATTTAAGTTTAGTTGGCCCAATTAAGTTCAGGGTATTATTGTCCTAAAATTTCAAATTAAGTTAATTGCATTGACATAGCACTTAATTATAACTAAACGTCATCCTGCTTGGTCATTTGAATTTGCGTTAGAGTGGTTCCTCGCCTCCACTTGAAGCCTAGTCTTTAGCGAACACATCGTTGCCCTCGATCACCGCCGATCAGCGCCGCACGCACTCTTCGTGCCACTTCCTCCTCCCCCTCCTCCCACTAGTAGAAAACGGCTCATTTGTCCCGGTTCCAGAGGCCCATTAGTCCCGGTTCGGTTACAAACCGGGACAGAAGGGGCTCCACGTGGCCTCTACGGGGAGCCCAGGCAGGAGGACCTTTAGTCCCGGTTGGTAACACCAACCGGGACCAAAAGGCGTCCACACATCAGCATCTGGCAGGAGCTGGGTTTTTGTTTTTGAAAGGGGGGTTTAGCGGGTTTTGGAGGGTTAATTTAGGGGTTTTATATTGTGTTAGCTAGCTAATTAATAGAGAGAAGTGTCTTCTCTTTCTCCGTGCTTGGTCGACGCTAGCTACTATAGAGAGAACTCGACACGCTAGCTGGTAAGCAAATGAAGTAACCATTAAGTACAGAAGATCGTCATGAACATATAGAGAGAGAAGTGATCGACCTCTCTTTCTCCGAGAGATTGGTCGAACAACAAATTTTCGTATATCTATCTGATGCTACTAGCTACATATATACAATATAAGATCTCTTACAATCCCTAACATCTAATCTCAAATTCCCGATGGTATTCTTCGGCTTTATTTATGACGTGGTCAAGAAAGAATCCCGCCAATTCTTCTTGAATTGCTCGTATGCGATCATGTGGTAGGAGTTCATCCTGCATCCGCCACATCTAATTTGAAAAAAGGGGTCAAAACATATATATGAATGAAACTCAACAGAAATCACTGCAATAAAATAAAATTGTGAATATTATTGCTTACGCACTTCATATTGTTTTTCAGAGTAGCCCCGCTTAGGGGTCGTCGCGTTGTAGATGAACTCGCAAACGTAGTATCCATAATAATTATTCCCGGCTTCCTGCCACAAGCTCTTTACAAGAAATAGAGTTCAATCAAACTGATAATCAAGTATGATAAATGGTATTGATGAAACTAGAATTAAAGGTAGATGCATGGAACTAGCTAGTAGTACTTACTTTCGGGTGTGTAAATCGCAGCTCCCCCGGCAGTGCTGAAACAATTGCGGTGAACTCTTTCCAAACCTTGCCAGACAAAGAAAATAATTACTTGATATCAGGAAATGAACAAACTTGCCGATATGATGCGATAATGATTGATTGAACTTACTTCTGGAGCATTTTAGTCATGTCCGCATAATCATGGGGATCTTTTCATTTCGAGTCTAAGACGGTTACTACTCCCTGCTCAACCTTAATCTCTAGCAGAATAAAGTGGAAGCTGCGCACGCATGCATAACTCATCAATTACATTAATATAACCTCGAGTAATAAGGGAAACCGAATATGCACAAGACAGTAACACTCACTTGAAGTTGTAAGGAAAGTGTATTGTCTATTTGTTTTGATTTGCAAGCAACGATTGTAGCAAGTTGTCCTCGGTTTCTGTGGCATTCTTATTAACCGTATACTCATGTATGATATTTGGGTTAATGAACCTAATGTCATAAATTTTGTTCTTTTCTACATTCGACATCTTCAATCTGCATAATATAGTGAGGATAATTATATATAAATGCAATGAAAGAGCTGAGCTATATGTAGAGACTTAATTACAGAAGTAGTACTTACAGGCAGTAGCAAGTCACGATTGTTTTGTCGATAGCCTTTTGATTGTATAACTAGAATAACTCTTCAAATTCAACAAATAACTGCTCCATTCCAACGGGTCGTGCTCCTCTTTACTTCTCATCGTCACAGTATCCGGCCCAGATTCGCGGCAGGTTTCCACGTACCAATCATGGAATTTTCGCATCATTGTTGTTAGAGGAGGATGATCAGGTTTGACTAGAGGCTGCCCATACCGGTATCTGAATTCGTCCACCTCCAATAGCTCAAACAATACATCATGGCTCATGTAATCAGCAGGATTGGTACCCGGCACCATCCCCAGATGATCAGCGGCGATATCGGTAGACACCTTCAGCGGGGGCACGATTGGTTAGCCTGTTCGCCGAGCTGGGCAATTGTTTTCCCACTTCTTCATTTTGCTAACCTCTCATCACTAGAAGTAGTTCCCGTCCGCACCACATTTGATATGCCTTTTTAGTAGCGCGGACATAGTTGGTATCTAGCGGAGGCGGTGGTGGTCGCTTCAGGGCCTTGACAGTGCGCTTCCATGCCACCGGATCTATCATCTGCTTCGGAGGTGGAGCTTTCTTTGCAAAATGGGCCCTCACTTAGTCTGAGAGATCTTCGTGGTTTCCTCCGTGGTCCTCTCGTATGGAAAATTTTCCAATGGCTTGAGAGACTTAGGACCGTATTCGTATGGCCTCTCGCCATTGGCTGTACCGCTAGCAGCCGGAGCGACAACGTCTCTCTTTGTCGTTGCTTATGAGGCGGAGAAGGAAGCGGAGTGCTCCAATGCGCCGAAGGAGGAGGAGCGGCGGCGGCTGTCTTTCGCCGTTGCTGAGGAGATGGAGGAGGAGGCGGACTGCTCGAACGTGCCGGAGGAGGCGAAGTGCCTTGATCGTCGACGTCACGCGCCAGATGAGGCGAAGGAGGAGGTGGAGTGCCTTGATCCCTCACCGGAGGAGGGGGAGGAGGAGGATGAGTGACTTCATCACTCGCCGGATGAGGAGGAGTAGGCGGAGGCGTCCAGTTCGGAAGCTTGATGTGCTACTTCCACCATAGACATGTACTCCTCAGAGCAAATCTCAGCTGAGTCTCCCCTTCACCTGTAAGGTGGTCAAGCTCGAGCTCCTCAAATCCCCCCATTATTTCATCCACTTGCACAACAGCATAGCCATGTGGAATCTGACCGTGGTGAAAAGTTCCGTCGGTTCGAGGAGGTGCAACAAAGCCATCAGCCGCCTTGAGGGTGAGGTTAACGTATTTCATCATAATCTCGCAATGTTGGCCATCTATGTTTGTTGGGGAACGTCGCATGGGAAACAAAAAATTTCCTACGCACACGCAGATCTATCCATGGTGATGAGCATCTATGAGAGGGAGAGTGGATCTACATACCCTTGTAGATCGCTAAGCGGGAAGCATTAAGAAACACGGTTGGTGTAGTAGAACGTCTTCGGGATCCAAATCGCCGAGCGTCCCGTGATCTCATCACGATCCATCCCGCGATCCAATCATGATCCTTCCCGCGAGCTCATCATGATCCGTCCCGCGATCTCGTCAGGATTCATCCTGCGATATCGTCATGATCCGTCCTGCGAACTCATCACGATCTGTCTCGCGAACTTGATCACGGTCCTTCCGATCTAGCGCCGAACGGATGACACCTCCGCGTTCAGCACACGTACAACTCGATGACGGTCTCCGCCTTCTTGATCCAGCAAGAGGGAGCGGGGAGGTAGAAGAGTTCTCCGATAGCGTTACGGTGCTCTGGAGATGCTGGTGGAGCTATTCCGGCAGGGCTTCGCCTAAGCGCTGCAGAAATCCGATCTAGAGGCAAAACTATGCACTGGAGGAACGGGCATCACGTCGCTCAAAATTCTGTGCCAAAACCCTAAAATCCTCTAGTATATATAGGAGGAGAGGAGGAGGAGGCTTGGCTGCCAAAGAGGCAGCCCTTGGGTCGGCCGAACCTAGTGGGATTGGAGGATTCCTCCTCCAATCCTAGTAGGACTAGGACTCCTCCTTATTTTTCCCTTTTTTGCCTTTTTCCACCTTTTTCTCTTTGGGCTTTCTCTCCCAGTCGCATGGGACTTGTGTGGAACTTCCACCATACCAATAAGGGCTGGTATTCACTCTCCCCAAGCCCCATGTAGCCTCTTGGGTCGAAATACCCCTCCCGATGGTCTCCCGGTACACTACCGGCACTCCCGGTACACTACCGATGAGTCCGAAACTTTTCCGGCGACCAAAATAGAACTTCCTATATATGAATATTTACCTCCGAACCATTCCGGAGCTCCTTGTGATGTCCGGGATCTCATCCGGGACTCAGAACAACCTTCGGTAACCACCAGACATGACCGAGACACCTCTACAGTTAATAACCAATAGCGGGACCTGGATGCCCATATTGGTTCCTACATATTCTATGAAGATCTTTATCGGTCGAACCTCTGTGTCAAGGATTCAGTTAATCCCGTATGATGTTCCCTTTGTTCTTCGGTATTTTACTTGCCCGAGATTCGATCGTCGGTATCTCCATACCTAGTTCAACATCGTTATCGGCAAGTCTCTTTACTCATTACGTAATACAAGATCCCGTGACTAACACTTAGTCACAGTGCTTGCAAGGCTTATTGTGATGTTGTATTACCTAGTGGGCCCTGAGATACCTCTCCGTCAGAGGGAGTAACAAATCCCAGTCTTGATCCATGCCAACTCAACAGACACCCGCGGAGATACCTGTAGAGGACCTTTATAGTCACCCAGTTACATTGCGACGTTTGATACACACAAGGTACTCATCCGGTGTCAGTGAGTTGCATGATCTCATGGTCTTAGGAACATATACTTGATATGCAGAAAACAGTAGCAATAAACTGACACGATCATATGCTACGTTCGTAGTTTGGGTCTTGTCCATCACATCATTCTCCTAATGATGTGATCCCTCTATAAAATGACATCTCATGTCCATGACTAGGAAACCATAGCCATCTTTGATCAACGAGCTAGCCTATTAGAGGCATACTAGGGACATGGTGTTGTCTATGTATCCACACATGTATCTGAGTTTCCGATTAATACAATTATAGCATGGATAATAAACGATTATCATGAACAAGGAAATATGATAATAACTAATTTATTATTGCCTCTAGGGCATATTTCCAACAGTGATAGCATCCACGGAGTAGCTAGGAGCCGTGAAGTCAGGCTGCTGAAGGAGCTCTGTGGAAGCCATGCTGCTTCTCCACTGAGATGGCGGGGTAGCTTCTGGGCTAGCTTCGTGCCCCTGAACAAGCTGCTGGTCGGGAGCTCGCTGGCTCATCACTTCTTCCTCTAGGCTTCGTACTCTTGCATTGAGCTCCTGCACAATGCTCAGCTCCTGTTTCCTCTTCCTCTCCCGGCTTTTGTAACCACTTGCGTCGGGAAACCCAAGCTTCCATGAAACAAAGCCTGGCGTGCCTCGTGTTCGTCCAGGGTGCTTAGGATTCTCGAGGGCCTCAGTTAGCTCGTCCTTCTCTTTGTCTGGAATGAAGCTCCCTTCCAGCGCTTCGTTGATAACTTGCTTAAGCTTCCTGATAGGTATTGCAAGTTGCTCGTCCGTCCAAACGCACTTCCTTGTTTCAGGGTCCAAAGTTCCCCCAACCCCGAAGAACCAAGTCCTTGAACGGTCTGGCCAGTTCGTTGTCTCTGGTTCGACCCCTTTAGCTCGCAGGTCATCCTCCCATTTGGCCCACAACAGATAGGCTCTGAGGTGGCCACCTGACCCCATGCGATGGTGATACTGCTTCTTTTCAGCATTTTTCTTGTTTATCACTGACATTTTCTTACTCTTTTCAGAAGTCTTGTAGGCCACGGACGCGTCCCATTGATCTCTTATCCCCGCATATCGGCCGACGAATACTGGAGTCTTCTCTTGGTCGACAAACGTAGCTTTCAACTCATTCTTCCACCTCCTAAAAATATCTGCCATCTTCTTAAGAGCACACGACCTGACTAGTGGCTCTATAACTGGACTACTCTCATCCTCCTCTAGCGGTAGGGTGAAATTTTCCTTCAGGTCCTTCCAAAGATCTTCTTTCTGTCTATCGGTGACATAAGAAACTTGAGGGTCATAGTTCCTAGCGTTCTTAGCCGGCTCATTTCATTGCTGGATGCTGATCGGGATGTTGTCCCTGACAATAGCTCCACACTGAGCAGAAAATGCATCCTTGGTCTTCTTCGGTTCAATCGGTTGGCCATCGTTCGCGATTAAGGTGATCCTGACTTTTCATCATCGGGCAACCTTTTCTTCGGGCCTCGTCTCATTACCGAAGTTTTGGTCGATTCAGAGGGCTATAAAAGAAGAAACAAGCTGAGTTAATATATGTACATACCAAAATAATTAATACATCAATTAGTCAGCATAGGCTTAATTAATATATACCTCGCCGGACGACTTTGCAACAGCTCCCTCTGTTCGGTCACCGGAGCCGTCATCATGGTATCCTTTTTCCTCCTGCTCTCGGTCACCGGAGCCGTCATCATGGTCTCCTTCTGCCTCCAGCATTCGGTGACCGGAGCCATCATCATCATGTCCTAGCTCTTCTGTGTCAAAATTGATTAACGAGAAGATATCACCGCTGCCGCGGATCATGTCCCCCAACAATGCTTCTCCTTCAAAGTCTCTGTTCATGGTTGTATCCATGGTTTCTGCAAATATTACAACATGGCAATTAGTATACAAACATGAGATATGGATATATTAATTAGTGGCAAACATAGACAAGGGATCATTTTAGTGGCCTCGACGCTTCTACGGTTTGGGGTGGCCTCGATAATGCATCTAGGGATTGGGTGGCCTCGACGCTTCTAGGGTTTGGGTGGCCTCGGCAACGCTTTTAGGGATTGGGTGGACTCGGCAACACTTCTAGGGTTTGGTCGGGCGATAGGGGGTTGATCGAAGTTACTGGAGTTTTCTTCAGTGGTTTGGGTGGCCTCGAGAGTTTGTCGGGTACGGGTGAGAGGGGGTAGGAGATCGACAATGCTTTTTCAGTCCCGGTTTAGGCGGACTCGAGAGTTGGTCGGGCAAGAGGGGGTTGATCGACGTCCCCCCTCATGTCAAAATTACCAGAGTTTTCTATATGAACAAAAAAATGCCGGCCGGACATACCATCACGCGGCGGCGGTAACAAAACGTGAGACACATGAGTGGTTCTACGAAGGTTCTGCCTTGCTTCGTGCAACCTTCCATCGATTTTGGAAAGGTTCCACGTGTTTTTTTCTTTCATATTTTTTATTTATGGATTTTATCATTTTTCTGTTTTCTTATTTTTGCCTTTTCTGTTTTTTAAATAAATGCCGGCTATTTTCATACATGTGCATTTTTTGTATATACATTGAGCATTTTATTATATGCATTGAACATTTGTCAAATGCATAATGAACGTTTTTCAAAAATAGTTTTATGAATACATGTTAAATATTTCATAAATACACGCATAACCTTTTCTTTAATACACATTAAACTTTTTTGAATACGTGTGACACATTTTTTTGAAGCTCATTGACTTTTTTCTAAATACATGATCATTTTTTTAAATACACATTGAACATGATTTTTTTAACTTGCATGAAAACATATATGAACACATACATATATCATCATACCAATATATATGAACAAAAAACATCATATTGTATATGAAAAAAATCATCATATATCATCATAAACACATATATCATCATATATCATCATACAGACACACACACACACACACACATATATATATATATATATATGAACAAAAACATCATAATGGATACGAAAAAAAGCACATATATTAGCCGGCCGAACGAACTGCTCACGTATAGGGGAGGGGGGATGTGGTCGGAGCGAGGCGGAGCAGTGGCCGGAGCGGGGCCGGGCGGCCGACGTGGGGCGGCCGGAGCGAGGTGGCGCGGGGTGGGGCGGCCGGGGCGAGGTCAGGGAGGTTGTAGACGGTGGCCGGCGGCGGTGAGGGCGAGTGAGAGCGCGCGAGAGTTGGGCAGCCTGATGGCGTGGGTGGGGACCTGGCCTTTGGGGAAGGGAATGGGTCGAAAGTTGCTAAGTGTGGGGTTTTATATAGGTAGCATTGGTCCCGATTGGTGGCATGAACCAGAACCAATGCCCCCCTTTGGTCCCGGTTTATGCCACCAACCGGGACGAAAGCCCTGTTTTCAACAGCCCAAAGGGCAGGAAAGCATCCCCTCTTTCGTCCCGGTTGGTGGCAAGAACCGGGACCAAAGGTGTGTATTGGTCCCGGTTTGTGGCACCAACTGGGACGAAAGGGGGTGCTGCCTGAGGACAAATGTTTAGTCCCACCTCGCTAGCTGAGAGGGCTCGAGAGTGGTTTATAAGCGCTGTTGCGCCAACCCTCTCGAGCTCCTCTCAACTGCAGGCTTACGGGTCTAATCGCACACTCCTCTACCTATGGGCCTACTAGGCCTGCTACGGGCCTGAATCCTGGCCCAACTAGCTAGTTGGGTTTCTAGTCATATTCCGGTCTTGGTGGCCCAGTAGGCAGCATTTTTTTAATTTTTTTCCTGTTTTTTTTCCTGTTTTTTGCTTTATTTATTTTCTTTTGTTGCTACTTATAGTTTTTCAGTGATTCCTTTTGCTTTTTGATCACAAAAATGATAAACTTTCTGTTAGTGCCATTAGTTTTCAACTTTGAATACTTTGAAATTTGTGTGAATCACTAGTTTGTGAATAACTTTACTATAAAAATAGATTTTTGAGTGATTGTTTTTATTGCTATTTAATATTACTTTGTTTTAACATTATATTCAATTTCGTAATTTTTAGGTTATAAATGGTTGTTTAAATCAAAAACAAATTTTGTTATTTTAGTTTGCTATTAAAGTTTCTAACAAAAAATTTCTTTATAAAATTTCTTTTTGCTATTAATGTTTTGAAAAAAATACTTTGATAATTTTAGTTGCATAAATTTTATATAATTTTAGTTTCAAAAATACTAGAGGTTTATAAAAGCTTTTAGAGTTTCTTTTTGCTATTAGAGTTTTATTAAAGCTTTTTAGTTGATTCTTTTTCTATTGAAGAATATTATAGTTCATAAAATAATATTTAAATTTATTATTTTTAGTAAATTCTTTTTTCTATTAGGGTTTCATAAAAGTTTTTTAATTGATTCTTTTTGCTATTAGTTCATTGTTTGAGCTAAATGACCCTGAAATTGAAAAGCACTATAAATGAACTTTGAAAAGGTTGAAAGTTGGCATGGTATCATCATTTCACCCACATAGCGTATGAACAAAATGGACAATCTCATTCGAAGTATAAGGGTTTCGGACGAAAACTCATCTGTTACAAACAGATTTCATTTTCTTGAACTTATTTGAACTCCAGACTTTTTGTGTGTTCAAAATGCACCATTCAAAGCCACATCATCAATTTTCAACCCTTTCTGACTTCATTTGTTATTTTTCATGCAATTATTGATTTTTTTGATCTAAATGACACTAAAATTGGAAATCACTAGAAATGAACTCTGAAAAGGTTGAAAGTTGGCATGGTATCATCATTTCACCCACATAGCATGTGCTAAAAAGTTGAGAGGGTTACGACAAAAGATGGATGCACTTCGTGTACAAAATGTACACTCTCTTTCGAAGTATCAGGGTTTCAGACGGAAACTCATCTGTTACAAAAGGCATTTCATTTCTTCACATGTAACTGTAGTGATATTATAGATCAAAGGCATCATCATAATAGTTGTGGAGAGAAAGTATTCACTTTTTCTTCGCTTGTGTCCTTTACTTATTGCGCTATAACCATGGATAATATTCATTGCTTAACAGGGTGCTTGGGTCAACCTTGACTTTGAAGGGAGGAATTTCCTGAAACTTTTCAGAATCTTCAGACATGTCTGTCTTGCCCTCCAATCCCACGATGTCTCTTTTGCCTGAAAGAACTATGTGACGCTTTGGCTCGTCGTATGATGTATTCGCTTCCTTATCTTTTCTTTTTCTCGGTTTGGTAGACATGTTCTTAACATAGAAAACCTGCACCACATCATTGGCTAGGACGAATGGTTCGTCTCTGTACACAAGATTGTTGAGATCCACTGTTGTCATTCCGTAATGCGGGTCTACCTTTACCCTGCCTCTTGTAAGATTGACCCATTTGCATTGAAACAAAGGGACCTTCAAATCATGTCCATAGTCAAGTTCCCATATCTCCTCTATGTAACCATAATATGTGTCAACCTTCCCATTGGTCGTTGTTGCATGAAAGCGGACACCGCTGTTTTGGTTGGTGCTCCTTTGATCTTGGGCGATCGTGTAAAATGTATTCCCATTTATCTCGTACCCTTTATAAGTCAATAAAGTCAAAGATGGTCTCCTGGCCAACGAGTACAGCTCATCAGAAACACTGTTGTCACACCTGAGACGTGTTTGCAACCAACTGCCGAAAGTCTTGATGTGTTGACATGTAATCCAGTCGTCACACTGCTCTGGTTGTTTGGAGCGCAGAATGTTCTTGTGTTCCTCAACATACGGGGTCACCGAGGTAGAATTCTATAGATCTATGTAGTGTGCTTGAGACCAAGAATGCCCGTCCCCACATATTATTGACTTCGCTCCTAGCGTGACTTTTCCAGTCAGTCTCCCCTCATACCGCGATTGAGGGAGACCAATCTTCTTAAGGTCAGGAATGAAGTCAACACAAAACCCAATGACATCCTCTGTTTGATGGCCCATGGTGATGCTTCCTTCTGGCCTAGCACGGTTACAGACATATTTCCTTAGGACTCCCATGAACCTCTCAGAGGGGAACATATTTTGTAGAAATACATGGCCCAGAACGACAATCTCGTCGAGTAGATGAACTAGGACGTGCGTCATGATATTGAAGAAGGATGGTGGGAACACCAGCTCGAAACTAACAAGACATTGTGCCACATCACTCCTTAACCTTGGTAGGATTTCTGGATCGATCACCTTCTGAGAGATTGCATTGAGGAATGCACATAGCTTCACAATGGCTAATCGTACGTTTTCCGGTAGAAGCCCCCTCAATACAACCAGAAGCAGTTGCATCATAATCACGTGGTAGTCATGAGACTTTAGGTTCTGGAACTTTTTCTCTACCATATTTATTATTCCCTTTATATTTGAGGAGAAGCCAGACGGGACCTTCATACTAAGTAGGCATTCAAAGAAAATTTCCTTCTCTTCTTTGGTAAGAGCGTAGCTGGCAGGACCTTCATACTGCTTTGGAGGCATGCCGTCTTTTTTGTGAACACGTTGCTGGTCCTCCCGAGCCTTCGGTGTATCTTTTGTCTTCCCATACATGCCCAAGAAGCCTAGAAGGTTCACGCAAAGATTCTTCGTCACGAGCATCACGTCGATTGCAGAGCGGACCTCTAGGTCTTTCCAGCAGGGTAGGTCCCAAAATATAGATTTCTTCTTCCACATAGGTGCGCGTCCCTCAGCGTCATTCGGAACAGATCGTCCACTGGGACCCTTTCAAAAGATTACTTGTAAATCATTGACCATAGCAAGTATGTGATCACCGGTACGGATGGCCGCCTTCTTTCGGTGATCTGCATCGCCTTTGAAATGCTTGCCTTTCTTTCGACATTGATGGTTGGTTGGAAGAAATCGACGATGCCCCAGGTACACATTCTTCCTACAATTGTCCAGGTATATACTTTCGATGTCATATAAATAGTACGTGCATGCATGGTATCCCTTGTTTGTCTGTCCTAAAAGGTTACTAAGAGCAGGCCAATCATTGATGGTTACAAACAACAACGCATGCAGGTAAAAATCCTCCTGTTTGTGCTCATCCCACACGCGTACACCGTTTCCATTCCACAGCTGTAAAATTTCTTAAACTAATGGCCTTAGGTACACATGAATGTCATTGCCAGGTTGCTTAGTGTCTTGGATGAGAACTGGCATCATAATGAACTTCCGCTTCATGCACAGCCAAGGAGGAAGGTTATAGATATATAGTGTCATGGGCCAGGTGCTGTGATTGCTGCTCTGCTCCCCAAAAGGATTAATGCCATCCATGCTTAAAATGAACCATACGTTCTTTGGATCACCTACAAACTCCTTCCTGTACTTTCTCTTGATTTTTCTCCACTGCGACCCCTCAGCGGGTGCTCTCATCTTCCCGTCTTTCTTACGGTCCTCTCTGTGCCATCGCATATTCTTGGCATGCTCTTTATTTCTGAACAGACATTTCAAACGTGGTATTATAGGGGCATACCACATCACCTTGGCAGCAACGCTCTTCCTGGGGCGCTTGCCCTCAACATCACCAGGGTCATCATGTTTGATCTTATAGCGCAATGCACCGCATACCGGGCATGCGTTCCGTTCCTCGTACTCACCGCGGTAGAGGATGCAGTCATTAGGGCATGCATGTATCTTCTGCACCTCCAATCCTAGAGGGCATACAACCTTCTTTGTTGCGTACATACTGTCGGGCAATTCGTTATCCTTTGGAAGCTTCTTCTTCAATATTTTCAGTAGCTTCTCAAATCCTTTGTCACACTAGTAGAAACCAGGGCATTGGTTCGGGATGGGCCAGCACATTAGTGTCGGTTCAGTAACGAACCGGGACTAATGGGGCAACAGTCCCGGTTTGTGAGGCCCCAGGGGGCCGGGTGGGCCACGTGGGGCATTGGTCCCGGTTCGTCTGGAACCTTTGGTCCCGGTTCCAGACACGAACCGGGACCAATGTGCCTCACTCCTGGTCCAGAACCATTGGTCCCGGTTCGTGGCTTGATCCGAGACCAAATGTTGTCCTTCAGTCCCCGTTCCAGCCACGAACCGGGACCAGTAAGATGCCTATATATACCCCTCTCACCAGCGAGTAGAGCACTCCACATTGCTCTGTTTTTCAGGCCGGCGAGGGGAGAGCTTTGTGGTGCTCTAGCTCACCTCCTATGCACATGAGGTGTTTGATGAAATGCCTAAGCCAAACTTAAGCTTTCTCCTCTCGAAGATCCTTGTCCAAACTCCATTTTTCGTCAAGATTTGTCTAGGTTTGGCGGTCCGTCCTGTCTTGTCCCGCGCGTGGTGAGCCTCTTGATCTTATCTTCTTGCTAAAAGAGAATATACTTACTCATATGATTTTCTTACTTTTATTATTGTTTGTTATTATATAGTGCCATGGTTATGGTATCCACCCACGTTGGCCCTCGTCCAGTCTATGATTCAGATGTGATATAGTATCTTTTATATAAGTATTTCACATATCTTATGTCTATGACAATTAATTATGCCACCAACTTGATGTAGATGTTTTTATCTATAGGAAGTAGTTGAACCAGAAATTCTAACCGACTATGCAATTCTGCTTGAGAAATTAACAGAAGCTGAAAAAGAAATTGATCATTTGAAAGAAAAATTGAAAAGAACTGAAGATGACAAGATGGGATTGGAGTTGCATGTTGCCGATATCATCGACGATCACAAGACCAAGATGGATGCAATGCCCTTGAAGCTTAGAAAGATTAGAAAATGTGACATTCATACTAAGGCTTGGCATCATTATGCCATTGGATCAATTGGTACCTTAGTAGCGGTAATGATTGCATTTGTTGTTGCATTTAAATTTTTTACGTAGTTTCACTGTATGTTTTAATTAGATGCTCTAGAGAGCTATATGTTGTTCAATAATGACAACTATGTATCAACTGTACGTATTTATTTTGGTCATCATTGTACTTTGGATTTAATGTGATGATGAATTTCTATTAATTTGGTCACTTCTCTATTCATGATATGTTGTAATGGTTTTTAATACACTTTATTATATAACACACGCAGATGAACCGGCAATGGATGTACGGTGACCGACGCACCTCCGAGTATATTAAGGGCCTGCATAATTTTGAACACACAAAAAATCTGGAGTTCAGATAAGTTCATGAAAATGAAATGCCTTTTGTAACCGATGAGTTTCCGTCCGGAACCCTGATACTTCGAAGGAGGCTGTCTGTTTTGTACACGAAGTGCATCCAGCTTTTGCCGTAACCCTCTCAACTTTTTAGCACATGCTATGTGGGTGAAATGATGATACCATGCCAACTTTGAACCTTTTCAGAGTTCAGTTGTAGTGCTTTTCAATTTCAGGGTCATTTAGCTCAAAAAAATCAATAACTGCATGAAAAATAACAAATGATGTCGAGAAGGGTTGAAAATTGATGATGTGGCTTTGAATGGTACATTTTGAACACACAAAAAGCCTGGAGTTCAAATAAGTTCAAGAAAATGAAATGCCTTTTGTAACCGATGAGTTTCCATCCGAAACCCTGAAACTTCAAAAGAGATTGTCCGTTTTGTACACGAAGTGCATCCAGCTTTTGCCGTAACCCTCTCAACTTTTTAGCACATGCTATGTGGGTGAAATGATGCTACCATGCCAACTTTCAACCTTTTCAGAGTTCATTTGTAATGCTTTTCAATTTCAGGGTCATTTAGCTTAAAAAGATCAATAACTGCATGAAAAATAACAAATGATCTCGGGAAGGGTTGAAAATTGATGATGTGGCTTTGAATGGTGCATTTTGAACACACAAAAAGCCTGGAGTTCAAATAAGTTCATGAAAATGAAATGCCTTTTCTAACACATGAGTTTCCGTTCGGAACCTGATACTTCGAAAGAGACTGTCTGTTTTGTACACGAAGTGCATCCAGCTTTTGCCGTAACCCTCTCAACTTTTTAGCACATGCTATGTGGGTGAAATGATGATACCATGCCAACTTTCAACCTTTTCAGAGTTCATTTGTAGTGCTTTTCAATTTCAGGGTCATTTAGCTCAAAAATAATGAATAACTAAAATTATAAACCTCTAGTATTTTTGAAACTAAAATTATATAAAACCTAAAAGTTACCAAATTGAATATAATGTTAAAACAAAGTAATATTAAATAGCAGGAAAAAAAGCAAAGAAATAACATAAAAAATAGAAAAAGTGAAAATAGATGCGCTTACACTGAAATTCAACCTAAATTCAAGGTGCTAGTTAGGCACCTAACTAGCATTTTGAATTTAGGTCAAATTTCATGTATAAGGGCATCTATTTTCACTTTGAGAGGAGATTGACAGGTCAAGCGCATCGGGGCTTATAAACAGGTTATGTCTCCCCTCGACTAGCGAGGTGGGACTAAACATGTGCTGCTTCCCCACCGGTCGACAAAAAGGTACAAGTGGTCCCAGTTGGTGGCACCAACCAGGACCAACGCCCCTCTTTCGTCCCCGTTGGTGCCACCAACCAGGACCAAAGGTCCCTGTTTCCCGCCCTTTGGTCTGCGTAAAACAAGGCTTTGGTCCCGGTTGGTGGCACCAACCGGGACTAAAGGTCTGGATTGGTCCCGGTTGGTGCCACCAACCGGGACCAAAGGTCCCTGTTTCCCGCCCTTTGGGATGCTGAAAACAGGGCTTTGGTCCCGGTTGGTGGCACTGGTCCCGGTTGGTGCCACAAACCGGGACCAATGATTCCTCTATATAAGAAGCACTTAGGAAATTTCGCAGTTTTTATTGGCACTTCGCCGAGCCCGCCGTCCTTGTCCCCGTCGTCGCTTGCGGCCCCGAGCCCGCCGTCGCCGTCCCCGTCCCCGTCGCCGCACACGTCGCCTCTCTGTCGCCTCTCCGTCGCCGCTCTGCCGTCGTCATCCCCCTCCTTGTTGCCGCCCTGTCCCCGTCGCCTCCCCTGTCGCCCCCATCGCCGCCCTGCCCTCGTCGCCCCCGTCGCCGCCCCTCCCCCATTGCCGCCCCGCCCTCATCGCCGCCCTTCCCGCCCCATCGTCGCCCCTCCGCCGCCGCCCCCGCGCCCCGTCGCTGCCCCGCTCCCATCGCCACCCCTCCCCCGTCGCCTCCCCCGCCGGCCCCGTCGCCGCCCCGTCGCCACCCCCGCTGTGAGCCGCCGCCGCCCCGGCTCTGTGCATTTAAAAAATATATATGTTGATTCTTTTATATGATGAATGTTTATGTTAGATTAGTATGTGTATGTTAGATTATAGAAATTTATGATGATGAATGTTAATGATGAATGTTTATGTTAGATTAGTATGTTTATGATGACTGTTTATGTTAGATTAGTATGTTTATGATGAATGTTTATGTTATATTAGTATGTTAATGATGAAATTTTTTGGGTTTTATGAAAAATTAGTGATTAAATGATAAGAAAACATTCTCAAAGGAATTTGCCGACGATGCCCGGCCCGCATCCTCATCGTCGAGTAGTCCGCGAGAGCCTGCTTGATAGGCGCCATGTCCAGGACTAGGCTCTCCCTGGCTGGCACTGGGAGATGCTACCTTTCAGGGCTCAGAGGTTGGTGAGGAATGCAGGTATCGTCGTCGCCCCGGACCTTCTGTGATGGCGGTCATGTGGGACACTTTTGGTGCGGAGGGAGCGGGCACCCGCGGAGGTGGTACGTCACCGTGTCAGGGAGGGGGACGAGCACGTTTGTCGCTACATGGCGGCGTTGGACGCCCGGTTCGACAATACCTAGCAGATCCTTCAGTGATCTCACTTGATTTATGATCTCGTGATGGTTCCTTATCTTTGGGTGTCCACCGCCGGCGACCGAGAGACCACTAGTGAACCGAGTTCACCATCCTCCACTTTGGATTCTAGGATATTCGATCTGTATTAGTGATCTTATATGATAATATTCGAGATGTATTAGTCAATATTTGATGATGCATTAACTAGATTATTCGGGATGATGTATTAGTGATATTATATTCGAGGTCATTATAAATATTAATGTATTTGTGATATTTTATCGGTATAATGCGTGTGTGACTTTCGGTCTGTCGTTGCTCCTTTAGTGACATTCATGTGTGTTCTTGATGGAGGAATCCCGACTGTTGTCGTGGGGGGCGCCTCATCTTTTTTCTCTTCTTTGCGATATACTCGTCGATATATTGTGCAAGAAGAGAAGAGGGGAGGCGTCCATCACCGGTAGTCGAACTATTACTGTGAGAGAGTGCCCACCAACATATATACACCACCATATCAGTATGAGAGAGAGCGCATCAACACACCAGTCACACACGCATTAGGATCCAAAGCATGTCGTAATTCTTGAACTAGCTTATTCGGGATGATGTATTAGTGATATTATATTCGAGTTCATTATAAATGTATTTGTGATTTGCAAGTTATTCTTGTAAAACATAGAGAATTTTTTCTATGTCATTGCTCGATATATGAAACGGGTTGACTTTAGGTCTGTTTCGGATCCTTGTGTGTCTTTCAGTGAGGGAGATTGTCCACCATATATATATACATATATATATATATATATATATATATATAAGAGAGGAAGAATCCCGACTGTTGTCATGGGGGTTGCTTCTCCTTCATTCCAGTGTGCTAGACATTTTGGTGTAATGCACCCTGAGATGAATGGAGGAGCCACCATCACCGATGGTTGCAATATTAGAGGGAGTGCCCACCATATACGTGAGACGAGAGTTTAGGAAGGAAAGACTCGACAGACCTAAAGTCAACCCGTTGCATATTGAGTAATAGTGATCTGTGTGTTGATCAGTTTTCTCGTAGTTTCCTTCGATCGATTTTAAATGTTTCAACTACGAACATAGGAAATGTCTGACGATGAAAGTGAATTAGGTATGTGCGAATACTGCAAAGACGAGTGCGGCCTGTGCGACAAGACTTTCCTAGTTGATGGTAGGCACTTCAGCATCATGCTGGATTAGACCTTTGAAGTGGATACAGTAAGTCAGAATGACAAGTCTTTTTTCGTAATTAAGCATGACTTCTACCTATTTTGCTTCAACTTAGAATTAATTTTAATTTTTTACTATTCTACTAGCATATCCCCTGCCATGCAAGAATTGCTGTCTTGGATAAGATTGGTATCAATACTAAAAAAGATATGGAGGTAAAGATAGTTCATTTGAGGACCGAGCATGGTTTTACTTTTGTGGTAAAGTTGTACCATGCAGACACCTATTTCTATTTTGAATGCAAAAATTGGCAAGCACTATGCAAGGCTTATGCATTTGAGCCTAATATGCTTATCACCTTTGGTATTCATCCGGAAGATGAAATTGAAGGTAATATCGACATCTGGGTCGATGTGCAGACGCCTCTAGTTCTACCATTATGTGAGTATCTCAACCATTTTATTAAGTAATTTATATTGTTTATTTAAAAATAGTTGACAACTTATTTGCATTGACAACTTATTTTCATTCTTGAAAAAATGTATGGAAGATAGTAGACAGAACCTACTACTACAGTGATGAAGCAGAATTAACTTATAAGGAGAAAGATCATCTTACCGCATTTCTTAGTCATATTGAGAATTACAATAGCTATTATCAAACTCCTGCACATTATGGTCAATACGTGCCACTAGTGCACGTGGTGAACTACGGTAACATCCATGGAGAATGCATGGTAAGATTTTAATTCTACTATTACGACAGTCGTGCATCTTTTGCATAAATTCTTCCAAAACTAAACTACATTGCTAACTACAAAGTTATTACTATGTTTTTCAATAGAAAATCCCGAAGGATTGTGTGCCTCATCTGATGTTTCCGAGAGGTCGCGTTGTTTTTACGAGCTTAGGGCCACCACGGCCAGGTCAGCCTATGCATCACTCCTGTCCATATCGGATTTCTAAAACTGATGGAGTCATGACAATCAAAGATTGGAAAAAATGTATGCTCAATCGTAGAGAGCTACTTGGAAGCAACATTGTGCATAGGCGAAGAATGGGAGACAGGATGATCTCCGTTCTCCATAATGGAGAGTCAGGGCCTATCTTGTTTTATGATATTGTACCTAAGAGAGGTTAGAGTAGGTCCAACGAGATAGGAGTACGTAGGTCCTAGGTACAATGTGTTATTATGTGCTACAATGTGTTAGAGTTGATGATGATGATGAGGAGGAGGAGTTGTGATTATGACTAGTGACCAACTTGTTATATGATGTCTCATTGATGAAAATGATGAATTAAATTGTGTTATATGTTCTATCTATAAGTATAGTATGTAGTGTCATGACCAAGCATAGAGATAAGAGAGATCACTTCTCTCTATTAGCTGTCTAAAAAAATATATGAAACCCCTAAATTAACCCTCCAAAACCCTCAAACCCCCCTCTTTAAAAAAACAGCTCCTCAGCTGCTGACGCGTGGACGCTCTTTGGTCCTGGTTGGTGTTACCAACCGGGACCAAAGGCCCTCCTGCCTGGGCTCGGCAGAGCGGCCACGTGTAGCCCCATCTGTCCCGGTTCATAAGCGAACCGGGAATAAAGGTCGTGGGCGTTAGTCCCGACACATTAGTCCCAGTTCCAGAACCGGGACAAATGGGCCTTACGAACCAGGACAAATGTGCCTTTTTCCACTAGTGTCAGGTACACCATTCTCTGCCGTCCATTGCAGCAATTCGAGTGTGGTACCGAGCTTTGTGTTGCCATCTTCGCAATTGGGGTACAACACTTTTTTGTGATCCTCTAACATGCGATCAAACTTTAGCTTCTCCTTTTCACTTTTGCACTGTCTGTTTGCATCAACAATGACCCAACGAAGATCATCATCGGGCACATCGTCTGGTTCCTCTTGATCTTCAGCTTCCCTGGTTGTAGCATCACCGTATTCAAGGGGCACATAGTTGTCATCATCCTCTTCTTCTTCACCTTCTTCCATCAGAACCCATATTTCTCCGTGCTTGGTCCAAACATTATAGTGTGGCATGAAACCCTTCACAAACAGGTGGCTGTGAAGGATTTTTTGGTCAGAGTAAAACTTCAAATTCCCACATGTAGGGCATGGAAAACACATAAAACCATTCTGCTTGTTTGCCTCGGCCACTTCAAGAAAATGATGCACCCCCTTAATGTACTCGTCGATGCGTCTGTTACCGTACATCCATTACCGGTTCATCTGCGTGCATTATATATAATTGAGTGTGTCAAAAACCATTACAGAACATCAGGAATACAGAGGTGACCAAATTAATAGAAGTTCATCATCACATTAAAACCAAAGTAGATACATAGTTCTCACTAACCAACATATAGCTCTCGAGAGCATCTAATTAAACCATACATTGAAACTATTTAAAAATTTCAATGCAACAACAAATGCGATCATAATCAGAACTAAGGTAACAATTGATCCAACAACATAATGATACGAAGCCTCTTTATCAATGGCATTTTTTCTAATCTTCCTAAGCTTCAAGTGCATTGCAGCCATCTTGGTCCTGTGATCATCGACGATATCGACAACATTCAACTCCAATCCCACCTTCTCATCTTCAGTTCTTTTCAATTTTTCTTTCAAATGATCGATTTCTTTTTTATCTTTAGTTAACTTGTTGAGTAGAATTGCATAGTCGGTATCCATTTCTGGTTCAACTACTTCCTATAGATTAAAACATCTACGTCAAGTTGGTGGCATAATTAATTGTCATAGACATTAGGTGTGTGAAATAGTTATAAAAGATAATATACCACATCTGAATCGTAGACTGGACGAGGGCCGACGTGGGTGGATACCATAACCATGGCACTATATAATAATAAACAATAATAAAAGTAAGAAAATCATATGAGTAAGTATATTTTTTTTAGAAAGAAGCTAAGATCAAGAGGCTCACGACGCGAGGGCGATCGATGGCGGTTTCAGGACGGGGAGGGGACAGGACGAACCGCCAAACCTAGACAAATCTTGACAAAAATGGAGTTTGGACAAGGAGCTTCTAGAGGACAAAGCTTAAGTGTGGCTCGGTCATTTCATCGAACACCTCATGTGCATAGGAGGTGAGCTAGAGCACCACAAAGCTCTAACACTGCTGTTCTGAAAAAACAGAGCACTCCACGGCTCTGCTACCTGTGGGCAAGGGTTTATATAGGCAGCTCATTGGTCCCGGTTCGTGGCTAGAACTGGGACAATTGGTCTCCCTTTGGTCCCGGTTCCAGCCACGAACCGGGACCAATGGTCACCTCGCTCCTGGCCCATGACCAATGGTCCCGGTTCCAGCCACGAACCGAGACCAATGGTCATGGGTCAGGAGCGAGGTGCATTGGTCCCGGTTCATGCCTGGAACCAGGACCAAAGGGGCCAGACGAACCGGGACCAATGGCCCATGTGGCCCAGCCGGCCCCCTGGGCTCACGAACCGGGAAGGTTGCCACCTTTGGTCCCGGTTCGTGAGCGAGCCTGGATTAATGGGCTTAAGAGGCCCGAACCAATGCCCTGTTTTCGACTAGTGTCCTCCCCTCGCTCGCACGTGTTCCCCCTCGGGTTATGCAGCGCCAGATCTTGCGATGAGCCGCCTAACCCCGATGGGACACCCCCTTCCCCGACGCGAGACTAGATCATCGTCATTGCCGTCCATCAACTTTATCGCTCTGGATCTTCGCAACGACCTCTAAGATGTAAGTGCCTACCCATCTCTAATCTTTTCTCGCCCCTTCTACATTGTACCGATAGGATCTTAGTTGATTAGGGTTTATGTATTGTGGTGAAGTTGTGACTAGATTTTGGTTGAAAGGAAGTGTAATTCATATTTAGTTAGGACATATTTTGGACTTAATTTGGGCTATGTAGCCTGAGAAAGTTGTCAGTAGATTTGGATTCAAAGAAAGTGTAGTTTGGATTTAGCCAGGAGATATTTTGTATTGGGTTTGGAGCTATTTTGGATTTAGTTAGGAGATATTTTTAATTGAGTTTGGAGTTATTTTGGATTTAGTTAGGAGATATTTTTGAATTGATTTTGGAGTTATTTTGGATTTAGTTAGTATATTTGATTTATGAGGGTGGATTTATCAGGGCGTGATTAGTCATGGCATTTGAAGGATTAGTCATGATATTTTGGATTTAGTTAGGAGATTTGATCTATGAGGGTGCATTTCTCAGGGCGTGATTAGTGACGACATTTGAAGGATTAGTCACGACATTTTTGATTTGGTTAGTGCATATTTCATACTTAGTTAGAGATTTTGAAGGATTGAGTTAGGTACATGAATTCGAACTGAAAAATTGTTTCAATTATTTAAGGAGAGTAGCGAATAATTATTTTGTACGCTATCTATCTGTAACATTTTCTATTTGTTTTCATTGACAGCATAACGGCATGGACGACAAAGGCAACGCGGGCAAAAACATAGGTGATAAAGGCAAGGATGACAAGGACATGGGTAATAGAAGGAAGGCAAAAACATGGATGATAATGATAATGAGGATGTAGGCATGGACATCAATGGAATGAATGGTAAAGACATGGATGATAAGGACAATGAGGATCCAGGCTAGTATGGCATAGACATGAATGGTAAAGACATGTATGTTGTAGGCATGCAAGGCAAAGGAATTGATTATAAATGCATGTGTGATACAGATGTACCTATATACCTAAATGAGTATATAGAATACGTAGAGATCGTGAAGAAGACATTCAACACTGAGGAAGATGCTTACATGTTCTACATAAACTATGCGAGAAAAAATGTTTTAGTGTTAGAAAGGGTGATCTGGAGTACAGGGGTTCGAAACAAAATGCATACCGTCGGACGTACACGTGCTGCAACATGGATGGCGGCCCCTTGAGCACTTTAACATAGCCAAAATAAAAAGAACACCGAGGGGTTTTTCTCGGTGTGGGTGTCCCGCTCTTTTTTAGGTTGAGCTACAAGATAGCAGTGGCCTCTGGTTCGTCAAGAATTTTGTGGACAAGCATAACCATTTGTTTCTCCCTCCTGACCTGACACCCTACTTATCAGCTCATCGTAGAATGACTGATGCGCAAAAGGCGGATATCATCGAGTATGCTGTCGATGGACTACGAATGCATCAGATTATGAATGTAATGGAGAAGAATGCCTGAGGTCCCAACAAGCTTGGATTTATAGAACGGGGCCTATATAACCATGTTTCAATTCAGATGAAGCGCAAGATAGAAGGTAGTGATGCTACGTATTTGCTCACCTATATGATAGCACAAAATACAGACTCATAATTCTTTTCCAAATACTCAACAGACATCAAAGCCTATTTGAGGAACTTATTGGCTGATTCACAATCTCGGATTAACTATGTTGCCTTTGGTGGTGTCATGGTGTTCGATATAACATATCGGTCTAACAAGTGCAGGCTTCCGCTTGTTCTATTTGTTGGTCTGAAGCATCACTGCAACACTGTTATGTTTGGGGTCATTCTATTGTCACACGAGACCGTTGCAGCATACCAGTGGCTTCTTAAGGTGTTTTTGGAGACAATTTCCAATACGCAACCCATTTCAGTAATCACCGATGGGTACTGATCAATGGCTAAAGCAATAGCTACTGTCTGGATGCGGACGGGAACAGATCATCATTTGTGCACATGGCATCTCGAGGAGAATATGATGATGCACCTCCAGAAGGAAAAGATTGAGAAATTTAGGAAATTAATTTACCGTCATTGGGATGTTGATGATCTTGAGAATCAGGCTTATCAAGCTCGGTTAAAAATAAAACCAACGAAGAAGAGGTCAGCATGGGTTAACATGATGTATGAGCTGAGAGACAAGTGGGTTGCAGTGTACACAAATGGTAGATATTTCCTAGGCATGATGAGTAATTAGAGGAGTGAGTCTCTCAACTCAAGGCTTCATGTGCACCTGAACAGGAAGATGCAACTTGTTCATTTGTTGTAGCATCTTGAGCCCTGTGTGTCGATAATGCGTACAAATGAAGCAACATTAGACGCAGTAGCATCACATACTACACCCTTCACTAATCTGAGTGCAAAACCTCTAGAGATTGTTGCCTCTTATATTTATACTCCTGTGGTGTTTGCAAAGGTAAAACGTCAGATTATCGAAGGAACAAATTGGTACATCACAGACAGGGTGGGGTGTGATTATTTGGTGAAGTATGGAGTTTTGCGCAAAGTCCCATATGGTAAAGTCTCATATATGCCAAGTATGCTAGGGAATTGTAAAGTAAGTATGGTAATGACTTGGATGCTAAGGTTCCTATAGACTTGGAAGTTAAGGATGGTGAGGACTGGGATGCAAAAAATTGGATGGTAATGATCCCAATGGCTTGGAAGGTAAGGATGGTGAGGACTTGGATGCAGAACACTTGGATGGTAGGGATCCCAATGGCTTGAATATAAGGCTTGTGAGGAGTTGGATGCAAAAGAGTTGGATGCAAAAGGCGCAATTGCTAATTCCGTGGATGTTAGATATCACGTGACGTGTCTATTCAGAGGAGCAAGACTGGATGATGCATCTTGTAAATGTAGAAAGATGGAAACTTGGGATTACCCATGCACACATATATTTTGTATCCTGGTGAAAGAACATTTGCTCCCTTGGTGGTTTTGGTAATTAATAAAAACATATAAGTCATTGAACTAATGTTTCCACCAAGTATATTTCAGAAAAGTTCAATCATAGGAATGGCAAAAAGGATTGTGGAGATTGTGGAATTAAGATGCAAGGAAATAGGTTGGGCAAGCATCAAGAAAGAGGATTCTACATTTTACATTTGTGAGAAATCACTTTGAGTCCATAGGAAAGCCAATACTATTAAAAGTGGGTAATTGTTGGTGAACAAAATGCTCATACATGCACAAGTGATAGTCACCAAAAACATCCACAAGCTCTCCCACCAAAGTCAGTCTATAGCCAAACATTCAAATTGGTGCAACCAACATTCCTATCCAGGTGCAACCGATTCCAAACTCTAGACAGACTCAGGCAAACCCTAACCCTTCGATGTAGCCGACATTGCTTTCGGTGTCACTGAGTTGGGCTGCCAACTTTCTGTTATGCAAGTTCACATTTTCGGTCCATCTGAGAATGTTGTATCGGCATCACTGAGATTGGCAATTCTGACCATTGGTCAGATTGTCGGTGCAACCAAGATTTCGTATCGGTCTCACCGAGATTCAAAAGTTGCCACCTTTTGGTCACTTTGGTACCATCGAGATTAACACATCAATGTCACCGAGTCTGACTTATTGTGTGTAACAGTTGGATTTTTGGGGATGCCTATATATACCCCTCCACCACCACTTACTCAAAAGAGAAGCACTCAGAACTATTCCATACCTATCCTATCAGATTTTCTGAGCGAGAACCACCCACCCTTGTGTTGAGATCAAAATCTTCCACTCCAACCATATGGATCTTCATTTCTAGCCTCCCCAAGTTGCTTTCCACCAATCCCATCTCTTCCACCAAGCCAAATATGTGAGAGAGTGATTGTGTGTTGATGAGTCTATCATCTTGAAGCACAAGAGCAAGGAGTTCATCGTCATTACCGAGCCAATTATCTTTTGGAGGGTGGTGCCTCCTAGATTGGTTAGGTGTCGCTTGGGAGCCTCCTACTTCGTGTTGTGGAGTGAACCAAGAAGTTTGTAAGGGCAAGGAGATCGCCTACTTCGTGAAGATCTACCCATAGTGGGGCTAGTCCTTCATGGGTGGAAGCCGTATGGAATAGTCAAGGTTGCTACTTTGTGGACCCTTATGGGTGGAGCCGTGCATGGATTCTCGCGACCGTTACCCTCCGTGGGTTGAAGACTCCATAAACATGGATGTACGATAGCACCACCTATAGGAACCACATGAAAAATCATAGTGTCTACAATTGCGTTTGATCTTCCTACCCCACCCCTTTTACTCATGCTTGTTGTTACTTTCCTTTGCTATACTCTTAGACTGGCATGTGTAGGGTGTACTTGATATGCTATGAATGCTAAAACTTGCCAAGAATTAAAATTGGGAAAAAGCATAGTTTTAATTGGTCAAGTAGTCTAATCACCCCCCCTCTAGACCTACTTTCGATCCTACCAGTGGTATCAGAGCTTTGGTCTCCATTGCATTGGTTTCACAACCTAGGAGAAGTATGGCATCTAGTGAGGGTAATTATCACCGTAGAGGTCCATAATTTGATGGCACAAATTTTGCTAGTTGGAATCACAAAATGAAGATGCATTTGCTTGGTCGTAATCCTGCCGTTTGGGATGTTGTTCGTGTTGGCCTGCAAGGTGAATTCTTTCCGGGAGGAAAGGAACCCGATCGTGAAGCGATTGCGGATGAATTGAAGATGTTGCAACTCAATGCTCGAGCATTAGACATTATCTTCAACTACCTATGCCCCGAATAATTCAAGAAAATCAACTGTCTTGAACACCTAAAAGAGATTTGGGATACTTTGGTTGATATGCATGAAGGAACTGAGTCCGTCAGAGAATCCAAGTTAGATGTTCTTCAAGGTCAGCGTGATAAGTTCAAGATGAAGGATGGTGAAGGAGTCGCTGGGATGTACTCTAGGCTAGCTCTCATCACAAATGAGATTGCCAGCTTAAGAAGCAAAGAAATGACAGATAAATTCATCATCAAGAAGATACTTCGAGCTTTGGATGATCGATATGACACCGTTTGCACATTGATCCAAATGATGCCCAACTACAAAGATCTCAAACCAACGAAAGTGATTGGTAGCTCATGAGATGATACTCAAAGAAAAGGAAGAGCTTCACCACAAGTCTAGCGGTGCTTACAAAGCCACAAGTGATGCTCCCGCTACCTCAAGCGACAACCTTGTCACAAATGAGGAGATAAGCCTCATGGTCAAGAAATTCAATAAGTTCTACAAGAATAAAAGCAAAGATCGTTGCTCCAACTGAAGACATGAAGAGAAGCGTTTGTCAAGTCATGACCAAAACTGGTACAATTGTGGGAAGCTCGTACACTACTCCAATGAGTGCATGGCTCCCTACAAATGAATAGAAGAGTCACCAAGAAGACGAAGCTCAAGAGATGAATCACCTCGAAGAGAGAGAACGAGTAGAGATGATCATTATGAACGAAGACCCTCAAGGAGAAGTAGGGACTCGTAGAAGAAGGACAAGTACACAAATATCTACTCAAGAATAAAACATCAAGCTCATGTTCGTGAATGGGTTTCCGGCTCCGACTCCAACAACCACTTCAAGAGAAGCTATCACTCCAACTCCGACTATAATCAAGATGAAGGTGTTGCCGGATTTTCACTAGTGACAACCAACTCCTATGATCAATTTGATTCACCAAATGAAGGGAGTGGAAGTTGCTTCATGGCTAAAGGACCCAAGGTATCACACCCCGAATATCTTGATTTCGATAGTGATGAAGATGATTTGCTTTCTGATTATGACTTTCTTTGTGATAAAACTAGCGATGTTGATCATAATGAACTTGATAATTCTCATGCTAGTCAAGATAGGTCAATTGATGATGATAAGATGAAAATAGAAGAACTAACTAAAGAACTTAACGCTCTTAAAGTTAGCCCACGAACCTACTCTTGAAGATCATAGAGAGCTTGTAAAAAGTCATGAGAAGCTACACTTCGACAAGCTCAATTTGGAGCAAGAACATGAATTTCTTAAAGCTATCAATAACGATCTCCGAAAGAAGACTTCATCTTATCTTTCCAAACGACTACTCTTGTCTACATTCATGCCACAAGATAAATCTAAGCAAACTTATAACAAAGGCAAGAAAGGTTCTTCATCTAGTAGGAACAATAAAAATGCTAAACCCAATGATGTTGCTCGTAGTAGTTCTATTGATTCCACTAATGATGATTCTCTTAGCCAAGTTACACTTGAGCAAGAAAATGCTTTATTGAAAGGAATTATATAGAAAGGTATCTACAAGAGTCTTGCCGGGTGCAAACAATTTGAGGAGATTGTATGCAAACACGAAGTATACCGGAAGAGTCGTCGTGTTGGCTACTTCAACACAAATGAAGTTGAGTGGGAATACGGTCAAAACCCCAATCCCAAGTTTGTTCCTCAAAAGGAGAAGTATGAAAATACTCTTCCCAAGGGGACAAAGGCTCAAGATGACCTTCCACCACAAGACCACAAGCTCAAGGGCAAGAACAAGCTTCATGAGGACATTGACTCATATGAAGATGAATCCCAAGCTTTGGTGAAGTGGGTTCCCAAGGTTACTACAAGCTCAACTTCTACAAGTGCTACTTCAACATCGAGGATCCCCATCAACTTGATGTGGGTTCCCAAGAAACAGAACCAGAAAGTTCTTGAGGGGTGACTCCACCAATGAAATTCACTCACATTCATTATTGGCAAGATCTATTTGCAATCAACATCAACCCTATGCAATAGTTCAAGGAGTCACACATTCCGTCAAAGGTAAGCAAGGGACTAGGTAATTAACAAATAAATGGACATCATCACACATGCTTTGCACTCCATGTCCTTAGATATTCTTGTAATTGTTTCTTGTGTGTTCGGACCAACCCTTGTAGGTGAGAAGAGTAAGGAAACAACAAGGGTGCTCCCAACTCTTGGTGATCTTCATCAACTTTGAGCATCCACCACTACCTCACCAACATGAAGTCTTCATCTACAAAACCCAAGGTTAGTTTATCCCTCTTATGGGGGGATGTCACATTAAGGGGGAGCTTTACTCTAAGACTTGAGTCAAAGCATCTCTTAGTATGTGACAACATTAAATGCTTTATGTAAAAGTGGTAACGCCACTTGTGCTTAATTGACGAGTATGACCTATGATCAAGTATTATTCCATGGCTGCTAAGTCAAATACTCGTATATAGATGACTTCGTCATCGCCAAAGTGCTTGTTAGATACTATTATGTTTGTGAATGTTTGCCATGATTTCATTTGACATCTTATTGTGTGAGCATGTTGGTCTCCATTTATTTTCTCATTCGAGGATATCCAATTGTTGTTGTTTGGCTTTTGATTTCTCTTTTGCTAATTGGATATACAAGAATGCCTAGGACCACTATTTAGCTATCTATGCTTTCTCACCTCATACTCTATTCATGGTACATCACAAATTTTGAACAAGTGCTTTTCGATCCCTCTGTGTGTGGAGCACTCGGAGTTCCGTATCGACAAGGACTGACCATTAAAATCTCACAAGTGCATCTCGGTGGAACCAACCACAAAATCTTGGTCTCAACGAATGCCTAGGGTTGATATGGTTTTGAATCTTGTTACCACCGATTCCATCTTCTCGATTAAACCGAGTTCCCCTGTCAACTGATAGTTGAGGAAGTCAGTGACACTGAAAAGTTAGAATCAGTGTCACCGATAGTGGTGGGTATAAGTACCATGGACCCCGACGCTTTTAATTTCATCCTGAAACCATCGCGCCTCAGAACCCTAAGCTGCCACCTTCGAGCCCCCTGGTCGTTGCCCTTGTCTCCTTGCGCTCCTCCGCCGCTGGGAATCGCCACATGAAATCCTCTCCATCGTCGCCACCATAGCGGATCCGCACCAAGTTAGGGTACGGATTCGACCTCCTTTCCGCTCCTCGTCCGATTCTTGCGCACTGGATTTGATTTTATCTTTAAGCCACTCATTGCACGTATTCCTATCCACTCAAAATTCCAATAGTCTAGCGAATGTTAGATTTTCTGGGGTTTGCCTTCCGCTCGATGGAACTCGGTGGAACCATAGCAAACAAATCGGTGTGACTGATTTGACTTTCTGTTTTGCTCAAAACTGTCTCGGTGGAACCAAGTACTTATTTTCGGTCTCACCGAAAAGAGTGCCAAGGTTCTTTTAAGAGGGATAGTCAGTCTCGGTAGCACCAAAAATTATGCTTCGGCTGTATCGATATTCATTTGACAGAATGCAAAACTTTGAACATCTATTGTTCAAACTTGCAAAAACAGCCTCATTTTGTGATGACTCGTCTTCTTCTACTCTTCTATACTCTATTCACAGCGTCAATATGTCAGATGCTAAGGACAGTCAAAATTTGCCAGAGCAGGGTGTTGACATGAGTTCATGCACTAGCCCAGAGTACAATTCATTTTCAGATCTAGGCACCCCCAGCTCCCTTGGGTTGCCCAAAGCTGCTACAAGGACCAGTAAGAAGCTGAATTCATATGAGGAGGATTCAGACTTTGTCCCTGAGGAGATTCTTGCCAAGAATCAAGAAAAAGCTGCTAAGAAGTCTGCTACTGAAGCCACTTCTTCCAGGAGAGTTGTCAGCAAGATCTATGCCAGCTCTGAAACTATAAAATCACATGAGAGTGCTAGAGCACCAAATCCAAGAAGGCTGCTGCTGAAAAGCCAAAGAGGACATCCAGGCAGATTCCTGCTTTTGAAAAGAACAAGGGAACTGCTTCCAGAGTGGAAGATGATGATGACTTGAAAATTTTGATGAAGCTCAGACCACATCTTCCAGTGCATGATGTCAGCCACTTAGTTGCTGAAGATATGAAGAAGAGGAAAGACACAGGACTGAGGGCATGGAGAGCTATAGATCCATATGCCCAGAGAAATAAGACTATTGTGGACTACAGATTCTACACCAGAGAGCAACAATACTTTGAGGAGACAGTGCTGCTAGACAAGAGCCGAGCTGTAAGTGATATGAGATATGTTGACTAGAAATTCATTAAGGAGAATGAGGACTACTTTCCAAGTGTCCAAGATAATTTCCACTGCATTGGTCTCGATGAGTTTGTTGGAAGAGAGCTTACTGCATGGAACGATGAGATGATCATGCAATTCTACTCCACTGCACATTTCCATGGAGATGGTAGGATTGTATGGATGACTGAAGGAGCAAGGTATGAATCTACTGTAGATGAGTGGGCTGCACTTCTAGGAGTTCCAGAGGTTCGGGATAGTGATTTGGATGTGTACTCAGAATCCAAGGCAAGCCACAATGCCAGGAAGGATATGTATACTCCTATTCCTGCAAACAAAGTGCAATCTCACATACTAGGATCCATCTACTATCTGCAAGCTGGCCTCTGTACCATGGACACGATTCTGAGGCATACCTTGATGCTCAAGTCGGGAGATGACAAGATGATCCGAGGCTACTCCATCAACATGATGATCCTTCTTGATGGTCACACTAGGATCAGAGTTATGGAATTAATTGTTGAGACAATTAAGAGGGTTGTTGCTGATCAAAATCACTCTTGCCGCTATGCACCCTACATCCAGATGCTTATCAACTCTCAGTTGGAAAAGCACATATTTGCTCTAGATCGTCCACATTTGCCCCTATAGCCAGAGCTTGAGGATAACATCATGGTGATGGACCCAGATCATCCCACATCTGCTATAGCACAGGTAGAGGCAGAGGCAGTTCGAGCCACTAGTGCTCAAGTCCCTATATCCAGAAATGAGCAAATGGATCTTTTGATCTCAGCAGTTCAAGGCATGCAGAAGGATATTAAGGGGATTCTGGACAGCCAGAACAGTCTTGTGAGGATCTTTGAAACAAGGATCAAGACTCTAAATGATAAGATGGACAAGGTGACTAAGACAGTCATAGAGCTTCAGAAGCAAGTTGACTCAGTGCACATCCCTCGGATTTCTTCTACTTCTTCTTCTTCTCATGATGATGATGATGAGGAGGAGGAGGATGGATCACCTCTCAGGCCGAGCACACAGGTCACTACTCAGGCTAGATCAGCCACAGTGCCTACTCCAGACTTGAGGCCCTCTTCATCAGCTCCTGCTATTGTCAGCACAGTTCGTGCTCCATCAGCTCCTACTATTGTCTGCAGAGATCTTCGCCGATGCTGTTCTCTCGACTCCATCATCAACAACTGGAGGATATCAGCCCAAGAACGCTTAGATATATGCCTTTGAACTTTTTGGTAACTTGTTGCCAAAGGGGGAGAAGTGTATATAGATCTTTAGCCTTCGAGTCAGAGAGCGTTTGGTGTTTGTTGCTTTTTCAAAAACAATTTATTTTGGTTGTGTGATACTCTTTTGCTTTGCTTGTGATACACGTTTGATGATGTTTTATCATACACTTTAATGTGTGATGCTACTATTTCCTATCATCTTAATGCTTACGTGACGATCATTCATCTTTGGTTGATTGTGTTGTGCTATGATGTTCTCTCTAATTATTCTCGCACACCACCAAGTGGTATGTGACATGTAAGAAGTGACCCATGTACCTAATCGATCGTGCATTTGCATTCAAACCTAAATTTAAAACAATGCACAAATTTAGGGGGAGCTCTTGCTTATCACATACTTCTCAAAGCGACGATTATTCACTGATTATATCTTTGTCGAAGCTTTGATCTATATGTTCTCATCAATTACCAAAAGGGGGGAGATTGAAAGCACATTTTCTCCGTTGGTGGTTTTGGTAATTAATAACAACATATAAGTCATTGAACTAATGTTTCCACCAAGTATATTTCAGAAATGTTCAAAGATTGGAATGGCAAAAAGGATTGGGGAGATTGTGGAATTACCTCAAGATGCAAGCAAATAGGTTGGCCAAGATTCAAATAAGAGGACTCTACATTTTACATTTGTGGGAAATCACTTTGAGTCCATAGGAAAGCCAATACTATTAAAAGGGCATAAGGTTTTGTTGGTGAACAAAATGCTCATACGTGCACAAGTGATAGTCACCAAAAACTTCCACAAGCTCTCCCACCAAAGTCAGTCTATAGCCAAACATTCAAATCGGTGCGACCAATATTCCTATCCCGATGCCACCGATTCCAAACCCTAGACAGACTCAGCCAAACCCTAACCCTTCGGTGCAACCGATACTGCTTTCGGTGCCACCGAGTTGGGATGCCAACTTTCTGTTACGCAAGTTCACATTTCTGGTCCATTCGAGAATGTTGAATCGGCGTCACCAAGTTTGGCAATTCTGACCATTGGTCACCTTGTTGGTGCAACCGAGATTCCTATATCGGTCTCACCGAGATTCAAAAGTTACCACCTTTTGGTCACTTCGGTACCGTCGAGATTTACACATCGGTGTCACCGAGTCTAACTTATTGTGTGTAACTGTTGGATTTTTGGGGATGACTATATATACCCCTCCACCACCACTTACTCCAAAGAGAAGCACTCAAAACTATTCCATACCTATCCTATCAGATTTACTGAGAGAGAACCACCTACCCTTGTGTTGAGACCAAGATCTTCCACTCCAACCATATATATCTTGATCTCTAGCCTCCCCAAGTTGCTTTCCACCAATCCCATCTCTTCCATCAAGCCAAATCCATGAGAGAGTGATTGTGTGTGGAGGAGTCTATCATTTTGAAGCTCAAGAGCAAGGAGTTCATCATCATTACCAAGCCTAACCTTTTGGAGGATGGTGCCTCCTAGATTGCTTAGGTGTCCCTTGAGAGCCTCCTACTTTGTGTTGTGGAGTGAACCAAGAAGTTTGTAAGGGCAAGGAGATCGCCTACTTCGTGAAGATCTACCCATAGTGAGGCTAGTCCTTCATGGACGGAAGCCGTATGGAATAGTTAAGGTTGCTACTTCGTGGACACTTATGTGTGGAGCCCTCCATGGACTCTTGTGACCATTACCCTTCATTGGTTGAAGACTCCATAAACGTGGATGTATGATAGCAACACCTATGAGAACCACGGGAAAAATCATCGTGTCTACAATTGTGTTTGATCTTCCTACCCTACCCCTTTTACTCATGCTTGTGTTGGAAATATGCCCTAGAGGCAATAATAAATTAGTTATTATCATATTTCCTTGTTCATGATAATCATTTATTATCCATGCTATAATTGTGTTGATTGGAAACTCAGATACATGTGTGGATACATAGACAACACCATGTCCCTAGTATGCCTCTAATAGACTAGCTCGTTGATCAAAGATGGCTATGGTTTCCTAGTCATGGACATGAGATGTCATTAGGTAACGTGATCACATCATTAGGAGAATGATGTGATGGACAAGACCCAAACTACAAACGTAGCATATGATCGTGTCAGTTTATTGCTACTGTTTTCTAGATGTCAAGTATATGTTCCTATGACCATGACATCATGCAACTCACTAACACCGAAGGAGTACCTTGTGTGTATCAAACGTTGCAACGTAACTGGGTGACTATAAAGGTGCTCTACAGGTATCTCCAAGGGTGTCTGTTGGGTTGGCATGGATCAAGACTGGGATTTGTTACTCCGTGTGACAGAGAGGTATCTTAGGGCCCACTCGGTAATACAACATCACAATAAGCCTCGCAAGCAATGTGACTAAGTGTTAGTCACGGGATCTTGTATTACAGAACGAGTAAAGAGACTTGCCGGTAACGAGGTTGAACTAAGTGTTAGTCAATGGAGATACCGACGATCGAATCTCGGGCAAGTAACATATCAAAGAACAAAGGGAACATCATACGGGATTAACTGAATCCTTGACATAGAGGTTCGACTGATAAAGATCTTCGTAGAATATGTAGGAACCAATATGGTCATCCAGGTCCCTCTATTGGTTATTGACCGTAGAGGTCTCTCGGTCATGTCTACATAGTTCTCGAACCCGCTGGGTCTGCACACTTAAGGTTCAGTGATGTTTCGGTAGTATAGAGTTATGTATGGTGGTGACCGAAGGTTGTTCGGAGTTCCGTATGAGATCCTGGACGTCAAGAGGAGCTCTGTAATGGTCCAGAGGTAAATATTTATATATAGGAAGTCCTGTTTTGGTCACCTGAAAAGTTTCGGGCTCATCGGTAGTGTACCGAGAGTGCGGGTAGTGTACCGGGGGACCATCGGGAGAGGTATTTCGACCCAAGAGGCTACATGGGCTGTGGGAGGATGAATACCAGCCCTTAGTGGGCTGGAGGAAGTCCCACAAAGGGCCAATGCGGCTGGGAAGAAAAAGCCCAAAAGGAAAAAGGTGGAAAAAGGTAAAAAGGGCTAAATTAGGAAGGAGTCCTAATCCTACTAGGAGTGGAGGAGGAGGACTCCTCCCTCCTGGTTCAGCCAACCCAAGGGCTGGCTCCTTGGGAGCCAAGCCTCCTCCTCCTCTCCTCCTATAGATACTAGAGGGTTTTAGGGTTTTGGCACAATTTTTTCAGCCACGTGCTACCCGTTCCTCTAGTGCATAGTTTCTCCTCTAGATCGGTTTTCTGAGGTGCTTGGCGAAGCCCTGCCGGAATTGCGCCACCACCATCGCCGCAACGCCGTCACGCTGCCGGAGAACTCGTGTACCTCTACGTTCCCTCTTGCTGAATCAAGAAGGCGGAGATCGTCATTGAGCTGTACGTGTGCTGAAGCAGAGGTGTCGTCCGTTCGGGGCTAGATCGGAAGGACCGTGATCAAGATCGCGGGACAGATCGTGGTGAGATCACGGGACGGATCATGATGAGTTCGCGGGACGGATCGTGATTGGATCGCGGGACAGATCATGATGAGATCGTGGAACACTCAGCGATTTGGATCGCGAAGACGTTCGACTACACCAACCGCGTTTCTTAATGCTTCCCGCTTAGCAATCTACAAGGGTACGTAGATCCACTCTCCCTCTCATAGATGCTCATCACCATGGATAGATCTTGCGTGTGCGTAGGAATTTTTTGGTTTCCCATGCAACATTCCCCAACAGCTTGTTGTTACTTTCCGCTAATATACTCTTAGACTTGCATGTGTAGGGTGTACTTGATATGCTATGAATGCTAAATCTTGCTAAGAATTAAAATTGGGAAAAATCATAGTTTTATTTAGTCAACAAGTCTAATCACCCCCTCTAGACCTACTTTTGATCCTACACCTGGATCATCTTGGTGTATGCACATTTCCAACATATTTTGCGAAGAAAAGATGGACAATGCATGCCAAGCCAATATCCCCTTCTTCGATGACTCTGAATACTCATGTATGGTCTGCTCACGTGAATAAGTATCATGAACTACACAACATGGCTAGTGACGCTTTATTCACAACCGCATCTAGCGATTCACAGTTAGAACAGGTGATGGAGTTCCTTCGGAGTATATTAGTTGATGGATTTGCAAATGCACTCCAAAGCCACCACAAGCCTTGAAGCCTTCTAGGTGATGCACATTTTACCGAGCAAGAATCTGCTAAAGGCTAACATGCAGTTTATTTCTAAAAACAGAATCCGTCCAAGAGACGGAATAAGCACCACTCTGTGAAGGCTACGGGATCGAGGGGGCCTGATGATGACAAATGATGACAACCATGATGAATCATTTTTAAAGCGTCAAGAAGTAATGTGGTTGAATTGACGCCACCAAAACATGGCAAATTTAAGGATGAGAAATACGTTTCATACGATACTGGAAAGGAAAAAAGAATAAACAAGACTCCATCAAAGTCGACCAAGGATTCTAAGGACATAAACAATAAAAAATGGTAAAATCGGCTCTAACAATTTAAAAAACAGGGCAAAAGTTCCTTTATGGAAGATGGATAAGCTATACGAGGCTTGACTAAATTTAGTGGCCGAACTGACCAACACTACATATTGTGAAAAACAAATGGTGTTAGTTGATGACATTGTTGTGTTATCAAAGCATTTGAAATGCCTCATCCATGGAAATGTAGCCAATGATGACATATGGTTTGGTAACAAGTAAGATATTTCATAAATTAGATTATAAATTTTCATTTCTACAATAAAATTAACTTGATTTTGTTTTAGGTGGTTGATGCTGCAATTCAGCTCATTTGTCATGATGAACCAATTGATACAAGGGACGGACAACTGGTTTACATTGGGAGGATTGCCGGCATCGCTAAGCTCGAAAGAGATGGTAGGATAGGGAAGTTTCATGAGGACGCTTTGGCAGCCATTGCTGGAACAACACAAGGCACGAACTACCTAAAACATGATTTGGTACTATAACCACGACTGCCTCCACAATTTTTTGCATTACTATATATGTTGATCTAATTATCCGTGCACTCTAGATTTTCCTACCTAGAAACACTTTAAACGTCCACTGGTTCCTTGTGGTCGTAAACCCCAGAAGGAAGGAGATTCAGGTTATTGATTCACTTTTCCACTTTATAGTACACAAAGAAGTAAATAACATGGTGAGAATTTTAACAACTTTCATTAGAACAAAGAATTTAACAGCGTACCTAAGTATTAATCGTAAGCAACTTCTCATACCATGGGCTAGCAGATACGTGGGATGGAAGCACATCTGAGAGCATCGATGCGAATCAATGGACCACAAAAGCAATGCATGGGGAGACATTAACGTGACCCAGTGGCTTGGAAGGCTCGTTACCGTGCCAAAAGCCGATGACACGCCAGTCAACAATATTAGCTTTTCTTTTTGTTTTTCATTGCTAATACGTGAAATTTTGCTAACAAACGGAAAAATGGTGCAGTTCTTGTTGTGCACTGTACACATTGAAGAACATCAAATTCTTTACGGGAGAAGATCCGATGCTGCAATATGACCAAGTACGTAGAGTAACAATTAAAATACTGTCAATTTTTAAAACTTACGTAAAGATACGAACATATCCTCCCATGCAGGACTACATCAGCAAATTCAGAAGAGAGCTACTTGTTGTGCTGGTCGATTCACCCTACATCAAATTGAAATACAGGAAAAGGTTCAAGTTGTACCATCCTAGCCTATGAGATGTAGTTGCGGATGAAGATGATGAAGATGCAAGAAATTAGTCCACCAATAGTTCATTCTTACATGTAAAGAGTACACTTGGCTATAAAGCGATAGAGTATGGTGTGGTTGGGTTTTAGTTCCAAAGAAGGTTTCCTAGCCATGCACTTGGTCCATTGCGGATAACTCAAGTTGTAAAACTTCAATAATATTGTTGGTTTTAATACTTTGCTTGAAATAAATTTGGTCTCTATGGGAGCTCATTGAAATCTATATTTCGTTTTTACAACCATGTGGCAGTTACACGGACAAGATTCAGACCAATTACAATGCATGACCATCCCTAGAAGAATAATGGACTATGATTTGTTTATTTTCATAATTTTCAGTCACCAATTGCAAATCACGTGCCAGACAGTGTCTGGACAAGATTCAGACCAATTACAGTGCACAGTCAACCCTAGAAGAACAATGGATTATGATTTGTTTATTTTCTTAATTTTCGGTCGACAATTACAAGTGACGTGTCACATTGAGCCCTAACAAGTTTCAACAAAATTTGTTGTGACATACGAGAGAAAAAAGCATGAGCATGAGCATAGCCTCACAAGAGAACGTAAAATACTGCATGAGTCAACACTCAATCCCAGCTATCCATGGAAATGGCACAACCAGTTTCTCGTAGGCAAGCCACAAAGCCGATAAAACAGAGCATAGGATAACAAGAGTAAAGCATGTATCAAAGGGCCCCTCTATCGGTGTTGCAACGACTATGTGGCATGACGGGTTATGCGCTGAATTAAAGGGATCTCCGGGTCAGTAGGCACCTTCAGGAGCACAATGGGTTGGCCATGGTACATCCATCCTGCCTCAGGGAATCACATAGCATGTTGTGTCATAGCCCTGCAAAACAGATGAAAATTACTACCTGTACTCACCTTGTCACATCTATCTAGCTAACAAACGTGCACATAACTAAACATGGACGAATGAAATGCAACATTTCAAAGAATCCAATGCTCATTCCTCTCTCTCTGTTTTTGCGAGTATCATTCATCTCTCTTGAACAAGGCTAAAACATCATAATAAGAATTTACAGTAATCCTCAAATGGTGGATATCATCCCATGTGAATCAAAAAAAATTATAAAGCACATGCCAAGTCTGTTGACCCCAGTCCAGCAATTGCACATGAAGAAGTTAGCATCATAAATATTGAGCAATATAAGCTATAAATTGTTTATAGTACATTCCAAAATTAATAGATTATCATCTCTCCTGATCTCCAAATCCAACTTCTCACCTATCAGGCAAATTGAATGAATAAAGTTTGAATTGAATGTATAAGTGTACATATGCAACAATTGAACATTCGTAGATCTTGCCGTGGGTCGCACGAATGGGGCTGGCCGTCGAGGCTGGCCGGCTTCATCCATTCGTGCAGTACCTCGCCAGCAGTGAGAACATGACCCATCTAGATGCCCAACCACCTTCCCTTTGGAGGAATTGCATGGCCAGATCATGTTGTGCACATGGCGGAGAGGTGAGCTAGAGGACGCAAACAACCATGTGAGGAGTAGGAAAGAGGTATCAACTCACCTCGTGGCTATAGGCACCCACATAGAGAAGTGGGAGTTCCGATGGCGTCGAATCTTCACCAGCGGCCATCGCGGGAAGGGTAGTCAACCTCTCCTCATTCTCTTTGGTGAAGAGGAGGTGGGAGAACGTGAGGGAATTGAGGTGGAGGGAGGGAAGGGACGCGATGCGCGGCTCGATCCTGTCGGCGAGGGATGAAACCCTACCGCCGGCGAGGATACGAACCCTAGCGACGACGAAGTGGCAGGAACGAACTGGATAAAAATCGTACCAAAAATAATCCTGAAATTTGTACTCATAATATCCTCGAAATATTTGAGAGAGAAAACTTGATCAGTTCCCAAAAAAGTCTTCCGAAATGCTCCATGGGCTCTGTTATACTACACGTGACGTCACCGTATTGCATTGGATCTGGACCGTGGAATCCGCTCCGACGGACGGTCCATATCAACCGGTCGCACGGTAAAAGGACTCTAAACAAATCGGCAACATGTGAACTTACTCAGTTCGTTGAAAGAGAAATAAAAAAATCATAACTAGGAATATTGACCAGTCGATTACACATACAATTTTTCACACTCATACGACAATGAAATCATGCATATATGGAAATACTGTACCAAAGACAACAAGATTTAGAGAAGATGGATATTTTTTGCATGATGATCGCAGGATGGAAGAGAACAACCTGCTACAGCAGCTTAAAGTATAAATGAAAATAGTTAAACACACCTGATGTTTGCTTCTCATATAGCACCTAAGTGATAAGTTGGACTGTTGGAGAATCTTAAAAGAGCTCAAGAAATCTACTCTTATCATTTGCATATATTGAACCATGATGCGTCCAATCTATCCGCTTTGTACTAATATCATCCCATTTGTATGAGCATCATTTGGTTTGCATGAATTTCATCTGGTTCGATGAAACAATGTTTGAGATGTATGCAAATAGCGTTGAATGGACGGCTTTCACATTCATACTCGTGGACTGCCCCCCTCGATCTACGGAGGGATGCGGTGTCCGTTTTATGGATCTGGGTTGGAGATGCCCTAAATAAAAATACTATTACCACTGAGGTGATAACTTGGAGCATCTTAAAAGAGCTCAAGAAATATACTCTTATCATCTGCATATATTGCACCATGACGTGCTCACCATCCATCTGGCGAACCCATATTTCTATCAACCATCCCGATTCAAGATCCCTATCCTCGATCACAACTTGATGCAAATATACATAAACAATTCCCAGCATATGTTGGCATCTAGTTCAAGGCATTTTTCCTAGGTTTACATCACCTGAAAGATAGGGCCAGCGGCAACGGGAGGAGTAACAAGATAGAGTGGCAACGGGTGGAACATAGCTATACGTGACAGAGAAAGAAATATTTGTGTGTTGGTTGTTGCTTGCTCAGCTCAAGGTCCCGGTCTTCCACTTGCAGCTTGCAAGTGGCTGCATAAATTATTTGAATGTGTACATCACCTCAGTGCCTGCATTAAGTATTGTCTAATGTATAGAAGTATCTAGTACCGTATCATATCTCTTTGGTGATGCCACCTATAATTTCCAGGCACACGAATTTATAGTACTCCTTGCTAACCTCGAAAATCATTTTGGTCCAAGCTGGCCCAAAACCTGACTTGCTAGTGAAGTATTTATGTCTGTATTTGATTTGTCTACTTCTCACTATGTTAACATGTGGTTCACTCCTGGCTAATGGTCGCAGTATAACTCTATAGCATCTCTCTTTGCTCTAGCCTATAGGGCAAAGTTTTCTGCTGAAATTTGCACCAGCATATATAGTCTTAACTCGGATGTGACACTTGTGGGTCCTCTGTTGGGATGTCACCAGAGGCCCTATTTGGTAAGTTTCTCTGTTGCATATTAGCTCAGAGCTTTAATATATGAAAAGAACAGGATTCTAACTACCAACATTTTCAAAAAGGATTCCAACTACCCAAATGTTCTGTCCATTTCGTTCCACAAATGGGTTGCCCTTTCTTTTATTTCAAGAGGCATCCTTCAGACACATTTTTACATGGAAAAGACACATGATTCATTCTTTTTTTTTTCTTCCGAAAGGGCTGCCAACTTCTTTTTATTCGCCTACTTCCCACGTAAAGCCATAGCAAATTTTATAAATCGCCCACCGTCTACAACACAAGCCACACTCACGCGTTAAGGCGTGAATTGTGTGTCAGCTCCAAGATAGCACGATTGCCAGCTCTGCACATGTGTGGATTCATGCATGTACATCTTGAAACATAAAAATATATGTTCACACGCTTCAACATCGATCAGTGATGAGGTATAAGTATTCTAATAGTGCAAGTAGCACTGTCTTTATAATTGTTTAGTGACTGATCAACATTCATTTAGATTCCAGTAAATCCAAAGCTCACAAACTTGGGATATTTTAGTGAATGAGACGTGAACTGCAGAGTGGATTCTGTCATATTACTCCCTCTATACATATAGATTGTAATAGCATCTTATATAATGGGAGGTTAATTTTTTTAAATAATTTTTTTATTAAATGAGTTACATATTACCCTGGTTCGAGTATTTACAGAAATATTACACCGTCGGACTTGGAAAAGCCAACTAGCTCCACTCGGTCACGACGTAGCCGGGAGGGTCTAGTCGTCCACGTGAAAGCCGTTTAGTGGACCCTTGGACACGTGTAGACTGATAATTGGCCCGAACACGTCACTCGGCCTGGTGGCGCCCAGTCGGCCTTGCCACGGCCGATTGGGTCTCCAGTCGGCCTTGACGCGGCCGATTGCCCAGTCGGCCCTACCGAAGCCGACAAGTGCACGTTTAGCTCGAGCCATGCCGTGTCCCCTTCTTCCTTCAACCATTTCTCTTCTGTTCTTCCTCCCTCTCTCTCCACACAAAAATTCCCCGATTTCTACATGATTTTTGAGACGATCTCTTCTCCATTTTTCACCATAAATTTAGTCTAGAGGGTTAGGGGAGGCTAGGGAAATCTCAATCTCGTCATGGGGTAGCTCGTAGTGGTGGTGGTGACCATTTTTGAGGTGGTGGTGTTGGAGGTGGTGGTGCTGGTGCTGGTGTTGGTTGAGGCTCCGGTGTTCATCGCCTGTTCCCGTGTTTGAAGACCGACGTCCATCATTTCTTCGCACGCTTCAAGGGTAAGATTCAACATCTATTTCCGTAGTATTTAGTGGTGTGAATATTTGTAGTTGCTTTGGTAATATATGTAGATGCCAAATATTTAGGTTTGTCAAAAAATTTAGTTTCTCCGATAGCTTTGGGCAATATATTTATGTCTGTGAATTTTTAGTTGGTATGATAAATTTTTTAGTTTGTCCTATTGCTTAATATTTTTTTATGTTGAATAATTTTGTAGGTCGACAGAGATGTCTGATGTAGTGAAATTAGGTTTTTACTACGGTCCTGGTACTGTCCAAACAAATGAGATAGGAACTGATCTGAGTGAATTTAAATACATTGAGGTGACAGTGACTACCTTTGAAACATGGTCTGTTAGTCAGTTGACAGAATGGCTGGTCGGATGTTTAGGGTTCAATACTTAAACACACACCGTCGGTGTTCATGCATTATGGAGTCGGTCCAGTTCAAAAAAATCTTTTATTTGAAGGAAATAGAAAGGGACTCTTAGTGGGTGTGCTGGGTACAAGCTTGCGAGAGTAAGGGATTTAGTCTAGAAGGCCGCTATGATTTCTTGACCGTCGTAGCCCGATAAGTTATTCTTGGTGAGGAGGAATCGAGCCCAGTAATGGTGGACTATTTCCCCTGGCTGTTGTGTGATTTACAACAAATCCCATATGTCGTTCTTCCCCGAATTGGTCGGAGAGTATGTGATATCGGCGGTGGGTGGAAAAATATTCCTTATTCCGATAGGCCGAGGGTCGAGGGATGTGCAGGTTGAGTCCTACGTCGTTGTGACACCCAAAGCTTTGGGTTCGACGTGCGAATCATGCTCCGAACTCTCCCTTCCTGTTTCATAGTGGAGCCCCGAATCGGGCATTATTTCCGGATTGTCTATGGGTCCAATCCCGGATTCCGTACTATGTCAGCATTTGGGGTCATCAGAGACCCGAACATTGACCATTTTCACTTCCGGAAGGTGGGAAGACGAGTCTTCGACCAGACTTTTGGTGGTGGCTACCAGATGTGTAATAGGTAGGATACAAATTTCCCTCTCATCGGGCTTAAGTCCAATCTGGTCGTAAAGGGAGAGTTGGTCGCTACTCATCCCCATCGTCTAAATTCGCCGCTGTAATTCATTCAAGGATGAAATATCTGTGGGAGGGAAATCTCCGACATACGTGGAGTTAATCTGTAGCGCCAGTACTCCCATGGTTTCCGGGGACAAACCCGGACGCAGCTCGGCAAGTTGGGAACCAGGTGCGCTTATCGGATCGGGATTGGGAGCCGGACCCAAGGTGGAGGGCGCCACCGGTTCGCAATCTTCCGCTGCTGAGGCTGCGGTGTTGGTGCTCAACTGCTCCCTAGGAGGAGCAACCAACTTGGTTAAAATGAGATCTCCCCAGAAGTCGACACTGAACTCTATATTGCCAAACCTGAACTCCTCATAAGGGGTGAAGCTTCCAATCTAGGACAAGCAGTCAATCGGGTCTACGTGCAACACAACTTTGCCGAACGCGAATTTTTTTCAGGGACAAAGAAGTCCCCATTACATATTCAGCTATTGAAGATCAATCGAGCCATCAATCCGTTTGGGGATCTCACAGTGGAACTCTCAATGAAAGCACCAATGTCGGTGTCATAACCGACAGATCTTGGGTAGGGTGTCTGATGCGTCTCCAGCGTATCTACTTTTCCTAACACTTTTGCTCATGTTTTGGACTCTAATTTGCATGATTTGAATGAAACTAACCCGGACTGGCGCTCTTTTGAGCAGAACTACCATGGTGTTGTTTTTTCTGCAGAAATAAAGGTTCTTGGAATGGAATGAAACCTTTGGGCAAATTATTTTGGAATATATGAGGTATTGGATCCATAAGCCACCAGAGAGGGGGCCTAGGGTGGCCACCCTTCACCAGGGCGCGCGAGACCCCCTGGCGCGGCCTGGTGGACCGTGCCCACCTCGTGGGCCCTCTGACCCTAATTCCAGCGGTTTAAAATCCTAAATTTTGAGGAAAATGAGAGATAATGTTTTATCGCGTTTCACGATACAGAGCATTTCACTATGTTCTAAGATAGATGTTGTTATGACTTTGCCATGCTTAATGCTTGTCACTAGGCCCCGAGTGCCATGATTTCAGATCTAAACCGTTTATGTTATCATCATGATATCTATGTTCTTGATCGGATCTTGCCTAGTCATATTCACCTATTATGTGTTATGATCCGTCAACCCCATAGTGACAATATTTGGGATACTTCACGGTGATGACCGTAGTTTGAGGAGTTCATGTACTCGCTAAGTGTTAATGCTTTGTTCCGGTTCTCTATTAAAAGGAGGCCTTAATATCCCTTAGTTTCCTTATAGACCCCACTGCCATGGGAGGGTAGGAAAAAGGATGCCATGCAAGTTCTTTTCCATAAGCACGTATGACTATATATGGAATACATGCCTACATTACATTGATGAACTGGAACTAGTTCTGTGTCGCCCTAGGTTATGACTGTTATATGATGAATATCATCCGACGAATACACCGATCTAGTGCCTATGAGGTTTCCACTTATTTCTCTTACTAAGTTACTACTACTATTGTTACTATTGCACTTGCTACAAAATCACTACTTCTACTGTTACCGCTACTGTTACTGCTACTGCTAATGTTGTGCTACTGATCACTTTGCTGTCATATTACTGTGCTACCGATCACTTTGCTGGAGATATTTATCTGCAGGTGTGGTTGAATTGACAACTCAACTTCTGATACTCTCAAATATTCTTTGGCTCCCCTTGTGTCGAACCTATAAATTTGGGTTGAATACTCTACCGTCGAAAATTGTTGCGATCCCCTATACTTGTGGATTATCAAGACCTTTTTCTAGCGCCGTTGCCGGGGAGCATAGCTATATTTGGTGTGTCACTTGGGGTTTATATCAATTGATCACTATGAAGAATCTGAAGGATACCAAAACTAAGATGTTTCCCTATACTACGAGGGGAGGTAAGGAATTGCCATCACACTCTGCACTTGCTTCACCTTCTGTTATGAGTAAGTTTACACCACCACCACATGTTATTAATACTGATATTGATGATGCTACTTCTGCTTTGAATGATGCTTATGATGATACTAGTACCATGCTTGATGATATTGTGCCACTAGCTGAATTTCTTGATTAAACTGATGAAACTGATGAGATCTTTGAAACTGATGATTATGAAACACCTAAGTTAGGCCTAGCTCTCCTAGATTTGAAATGCCTAAGATACCTGAAGGTTATGCTTTGGATGGAGAAATAGCTAGAGAGATTCTCGCTTGTAAGGATAGAAATGATCTTAAGAAACTATTATGCAAGTATAAAGAAAATACTTTGAATGCTAAAATGAAATGTGATTCTAAGTTTTCTACTTTGCCTATATTTGTTACCGATAAGGATTATGAATTCACTGTTGACCCAGAGTTAATTACTTTGGTTTAATCCGATCCTTTTCATGGCCGTGAAACTGAAACTGTGGTTGCACATCTTACTAAGTTGAATGATATAGCTACCCTATTTGCTCATGATGAGAAGATTCGCTACTATTATATTCTAAAATTATTTCCGTTCTCATTAAAGGGTGATGCTAACATATGGTATAGTACTCTTACTCCTGGTTGTGTGCGTACCCCCGAGGATATGAGTTACCACTTCTTTGAAAAATATTTTCCTGCTCATAAGAAAGAAGTTGCCTTACAGGAAATATTTAACTTTGTGGAAATTGAAGAAGAGAGTCTCCCACAAGCTTGGGGGAGGCTTATCCAATTGCTTAATGCTTTGCTTGATCACCTTCTTATGAAAAATGAAATACTTGATATCTTCCATAATGGACTACCTGATGCTTCTAGGGACTTCCTAGATAGTTGTGCTGATTGTGTTTTCAGGGAATGAACTATTGAACAAGCTGAGGAACTATTGAATAATATATTGAAGAACTATGATGATTGGACTCTCCCTGAACCACCACTTGAACCCACTCCGAAGAAGAGGGGTATCTTATTTCTTTGTCCTAAAGATATGCAAGAGGCAAAGAAATGTATGAAGGAAAAAGGTATGAAGGCTGGGGATCTTAAGAATTTACCACCTATTGAAGAAATATATGGACTTAACCACCACCACCTCCACATGTGGTAGAGGTAAATTCTTTATTAAAGTTTGATGAAGGTGATATCCCTTACAATAAACATCCTAGTCAATGCTTATACGAGTTTGATAACCACATTATTAAACAAGGGCACTTCAATGCAAATGGTCCGAAACAATCGAAATATAATTCTCATATGATTGCTCGCTTAAGAGATTTGTTATTTAGAATTAGTAATGATGTTAGAGGTGTAGGAAAACATGCCTGAATGGTTCAAACTCAGTTAGAACGAGTTGATAAATCTCAAAGAGAATTTCTTGATAAAATGAATAATAGTATGAATGATCATGCTATTAGAGTAGTGACTAGAGGAGGTAGAATGACCCGAGAACCTCTTTATCCTGAAGGTCATCCTAAAATAATTGAACTAGATTCTCAAGGAATTAATACTGATACACCTAGTCCTTTTAAGAAGAAAAAGAAAAGGGAAAATGATATAATTGTGCATGCTTCTAGTGAACCTGAGATAAAAGAACCTCCTGATGATACTAATGATGTTTCTATTTCTGATGCTGAAACTCAATCTGGTAATGAATATTCACCTAGTGATAATGATAATGATAGTGATATTCATGATGATATACAATCTAGTAATGATAAAGAACCAGATAATGATGTAGAATTAGAACCTGCTATGGATTTCGATAACCCACAACCTAAAAATAAATAATATGATAAGAAAGACTTTGTGGCTGGAAAACATGATAAGGAAAGAGAGCCATGGGCTCAGAAACCCTTTGAAGTTTTGCTATCTCGTATTGAGTGTTTAGATTTGGGGAATGATGTATGTCTTGCGGTATGAATACTTGAGGTGAAATTGGGGTATCTTATTGGTTCACTTGATATACGTTATGGCACTCAACTTGCGGATTCCCGCGGTGATATTGGGGTAATATATGCATAGGGGTTGATGCACGTTTTTATTATATTTTCTCCGATAGAAACTTTGGGCATCCCTTGTAATTCTTTGTGTGGATTGAGTATTATGAATATGAATTTGCTTTGGTGTTATTATAGTACAAACTCTTCAGTAGATCGGCAGAAAGAATAGCTTGCGTTATTCTAGTACAAACTCTAGGATAGATCGAACAGAAAGAATAACTTTGAGGTGGTTTCGTACCCCACAAGCAATTTTTATATTTTGTTCTCTGCTAATAGGAACTTGGGAGTGATTCTTTATTTCACTTTGTGGGATAATCATATGATCCAACTATGTTAGCACTGTTGAGAAATTGCACTAGCTAAAGTACGGACCCTAGGCCTTCTTTTCAAGCATGCAATACCGTTTTTGTGCCTGTTTACTATTTGCTACCTTGCTGTTTCATTTATTCATATTATAAGAATATATTTCTACCATCGATATTACACTTTTATCACCATCTCTTCGCCGAACTAGTGCACCTATACAATTTTCCATTGTATTGGGTGTGTTGGGGACACAAGAGATTTCTTGTATTTGGTTGTAGGGCCATTTGAGAGAGATCATCTTCATCCTACACCTCTCACGGATTGATAAACCTTAGGTCATCCACTTGAGGGAAAATTGCTATTGTCCTACAAAACTCTGCGCTTGGAGGCCCAACACGTGTCTACAAGAATAAAGTTGTGTAGTAGGCATCAAGCTCTTTTCTGGCACCGCTGCCGAGGAGGTCAGTGAATGAAGGTATATCTTTACATCTTGCAATCGAATCTTTTAGTTTCTTGTTTTATCACTAGTTTGGTTTATCAAAGAAAACTACAAAAAATGGAATTGAGGTTGCATCATATTATTGATCATCTTTATAATATCTTTCTTAAAATTATGATCGGAAAATTGTGCTCAATTGATAGAAGAAGAATTCAATAAAATGATTGGAATGAATGGTGAGCATGATTGCAATGTTGTTAGTACGAATTATTTGAATATCCATGGTGCTCATGATCTGCAAAGCCATAAGCTTGGGGATGCTATGTTTGATGAAGATGATATTTTTTCTCGCCCAAGTTTTGATTTGGAAATTTGTTATAATGAAAGCATTCCTTCTATTTATGATTATTAAATTTATGAGAGTGGATTTGGAGAGGTCATGACTTTATTTAATGATGAATCCACTATTTTGGAAAGGTTGCTATTGATTATGACCACAAAGTTCCTATATATGATGATTATGGTGATGACATGTATGCTATAAATAATAATGATAACCATGAAACTTGTCATCATGATTTTAATTTTCAATCACATGATAGTTATTTTGTTGAGTTTGCTCCCACTACTATTGATGAGAAAAAAATTGCTTATGTGGAGAGTAACAAAATCTCTGTGCTTATGCATCATGAAAAAATGCTTTATGTTATAGCTATATTGTTTAATTCATTCATGATGCTACTGAAAATTATTATAAGGGAGGAACATATGCTTATAGAAATTGCAATAATATCAAGTTTCCTCTCTATGTGTTCAAATTCTTGAAGATATGCTTGTTTTCCCTTCCTATGCTAGATGATTCTTGCTCCCACAAATTGTTTGCTCACAAAATCCCTACGCATAGGAAGTGGGTTAGACTTAAATGTGCTTCTCATGAGATTCATGATGCTCTTTTGCAAGTTTCAATTACTATTCCTACGCGAGCATCATTGAAATCATCATGCCTAGCTAAAAGGCATTAAAGAAAAGCGCTTGTTGGGAGACAACCCAACACTTTTACTTTATGTTTTTGTGTATTCACATGATTAAGATACTGTAGTAATCATGTTTTATTGCTTTTGTTTCAATAAATTACCAAGTAAAGCCTTTGGGATCATGTGGGGTGATAATTGATTTGATCTTGGTGAAAAACAGAAACTTCTCCGCTCACGAAAATAATTCTAATTTTAACGAAAGAGTTATTTTGAGTTGATTATTTTTGAAGATTATTAATATCCAAATTTCTCATGTGGTCCTAATTTTCAGAATTTGTAGAGTAGCAGAAGTATGGATGGAGTACAGATTACTACCGACTGTTCTGTTTTTGACAGATTCTGTTTTCAATGTATAGTTTGCTTGTTTTCTAGTTTCTATGGCTTATATTTCTCAATATAAATTGTGGAAAATGATATAATACAGTAGGGATTGTGTGAGAACAATTATAGATCTTGTATTTACAGTACCAAAGTGAATGGTTTGGTCTTCATCATACTAACTCATCTCACGAAGTTCCGTTAAATTTTGTGTGATTGAAGTTTTCAATTTTTCAAGTACCTTATCTTCAGGATTCCCAAGGAATCCCCAAGGTAATATACAATGAAGACTCAAGTGCCTAAGCTTGGGGATGCCCCGGAAGGCATCCCCTCTATCGTCTCCAACATTATCGATAACCATACTTGGAGCTTTGTTTTCATTCGTCACATGATATTTGTTTCACTTGGAGAGTCAATTTACTATGTTAGTATTTGTTTTATGTTATTTAGAATAATTTTTTGCATCTTTTATTTCAATAAAAATTTCAAGGATAGCCCTCACCATGCTTATTTTGCAAGTATACATGTTGTTGTTTCAAAACAGAAAGTTTACCGCTGTTGCAAACATTCCCTAGAAAAGTCAGAATGTGATAAAATGTTGAAACTTTTTGCATAATAATATATGATAATTTTTCTACAGTTTGGTAAATTTTAATAACATTTGGAGTTTCAGAAGTATTGATACTCTTGCATTCTTTACAGACTATACTGTTTCGGCAGATTGCTGTTATGTTTGCATTGTTTGCATATGTTTGCTTGTTTAATGATTCTATTTGAGGATAGGGGTATTAAATATGCAGAGGAATTTAGTATGAAATGTTGAATAATAATTTTAGGATTTTTCTACAGTAGAGAATGATAAGGTTTTTGCATTGGTTTATACTAATTTATCTCACGAGTTCTTGTTGAGTTTTGTGTGGATGAAGCTTTTGAGATTTAGGAAAACCATGAGATGAGAAGAATTAAGAACACAGAAAATTTCAAGATTGGGGATGCCCAAGGCATCCCAATATAATATTCAAGAAGTCTCAATCATATAAGATTGGGGATGCCCCGGTAGGCATCCCACCTTTCTTCTTCAACAATTATCGGTTAGTATTGGTTGAGCCTAAGTTTTTGCTTCTTCACATGAGTTGTGCTATTTTTAGAATGTCATTTTTTACTTGCTGTTTTAATAAAGTACTTAGATATGAAAGTTTTAAATAAAATAGAGACCTCAAATAGCCACCAAGGAGGCTAAGTAAGCGTCATTCACATCCCGTCAATGAAGCTCTTTTCTTTGGAATTGCTCTTGTGCTTCACTTATAGCCTATGAGTAAATTTTTGAATAAATTGGATGTCATGAAGTTGAAATCATATCATGCTTAGTTGTAGCTTCACATTGGGTTTAGAAAGTGAAATCTTTTGAGGCTTGACAATCACAATATTGGTCATACAAGCAATTCACGAATAATTAGTATAAGGAAGAGAACTTTCACATGCAAATACACTATCCTGGAAATATTTTGTGATTGTGAGCCCCCATCAAAATATTATATGCCAAATTTTTCGATGTTGGACAAGGAAGACAATGTAATGACTTATGTTTGTTCATATTGACATAGAAGTTATATTGGCATAGATCCTTCAACATGTGGTGCTTGCCCCCCATCTTTGCTAGCCAAAAATTCCGCACCAAGTAGAGATACTACTTGTGCACCCCAAAACCCTTAAACCCAAATCTTATTTTCAAGAGTCCACCATACCTACCAAAGGATTGAGCAAGATCCTTCAAGTAAGTTGTCATCGTTACAATAAGGCAATAAAAAATTGCTTCTAAAAGTGTTAGATCATTTAGTGTAAGAGAAAATTGAGCGTTGTACGAACTTGTGATGGCAAAGTAATAAAAGTGACAGAATGCATAATAAAGGTTGATATCATAAGGGGCAATATAACGTGACATTCTTTTGCACTAAGGGGTTGAGCATACAAACAAATAAGCGCACGACAACCTCTGCTTCCCTCTGCGAAGGGCCTATCTTTTAATTTATGTATTTACTTTTATGCAAGAGTCAAAAAATTTCTCCCTATTCCTTTTTATTTTTCTCCTTCGGCAAGCATCATGTGGTGAGGAAAGATCTAGGCGCATATGTCCAATTGAAAATGGGTAGCATGAGTTATTATTGTTGACATCACCCTTGAGGTGAATATGTTGGGAGGCAAAGCAATAAGCCCCTATCTTTCTATGTGTACGGTTGAAACATTTTGCCCATGTGTATGCAGTGAGTGTTAGCAATCATAGAAGACTATATGATGGTTGAGTATGTGGAGCTCTTACTTAAACTCTGTTGAATAAGTTGAATTGCAATTGCTTGGTGACTTAGAACATAGGTTGTTGGGTTTCAAGAGAATTCCTTGTTTGAACCTTAACATGTGAATTGGTTGCTACTTTAACATGATAAAATTTTATGAGAAAAGAATTGTTGTAATGACGCTAGGAAAAGTGATTGAAATTATCATTGATCAAACTTATACACTTTGCTAGCATTCACACTTCATAAATTATTTCTTTTCTCATTTACCTACTAAAGGACGAGTAGGAATTAAGCTTGGGGATGCTGATACATCTCCAACGTGTCTATAATTTATAAAGTATTCATGCTGTTATTTTATCGTTCTTGGATGTTTTACAATCATTTTATAGCAACTTTATACCATTTTTTGGGATTAACCTATTGACCTAGTGCCCAGTGCCAGTTGTTGTTTTTTGCTTGTTTTTTACATCGCTGGAAATCAATATCAAATGGAGTCCAAACACCACGAAACTTTTTGGATTTTTTTTTGGACCAGAAGGAACCCAATGGGCCAGAGCTGCACCTGGGGGTGCCCCGAGGGGGCACAACCCTCCAAGGCGCGCCTGGGCCCCCTAGCGGGCCCAGGTGGGTTGTGCCCCACCTCGGTGGCCTCCCGCACCTCCTCTTTGCACTATAAATCCTCAAATATTCCGAAACCCTTCGAGGTAGCCCTAGATAAAAAGTTCCCGCCGCAAGGCTCTCTAGCCACCGAAAACCAATCTAGACCCCGTTCCGGCACCCTACCGGAGTGGGAATCATCTCCGGTGGCCATCTTCATCATCCCGGCGGCCACCACGATGAGGAGGGAGTAGTCCACCCTCGAGGCTGAGGGTTTGTACCAGTAGCTATGTGTTTAATCTCTCTCTCTCTCTCGTAATATATATCATGGGATTTTTTAATATAGATGGATCATATGATGTTTCTCCCCTCTATACTCTTATTCTGATGAATTGAATCTTTATCCTTTAAAGTTTTGTTATGTCGGATTGAATCTTCTACATCTCGTAGCACCGCTTGTCCAGGGTCACCATGAGATCCAACCAAGCCAGAGCCCATAATGGCTTGTGGTTGTGCAGGTAAGCCTTGGGTCTTGAAGCATCCATCCATCTCTTTGTGCCTGGGTGGACCTTTCCGCATGAATACTGGCACTTCTCCCGCAACATCTAGGCTAACCACTAGTTTCTCCAGGGTGTCGTTCAACTATCATCCACCTAGTGCTATGTTGAAAACTCGGAGTCTTAAAGTCTTGATCATCTTGTAGGTCTTGAAATTATTAACTCAAAACTCTCATGAATCACGCAACCAACCTCGTCTACTAATAGCATAGCAAAATTAAATCAACGTTTCTTGGGGCCAATGTGTCAAAGGGTTGATGGGTGCCTACCACATGATACTACATCAAGTAACCAAGTTTCCAAATTACCTACTTTGCATGCAATTGGGGAGATGGTAGAACTAATGCAATAAAAACATGGGTAAACATGATCAAAGTGACTTGCCTTGCTGACGATCCTCGTACTCAAGTGACTCTAGATAACAAGCTTCGCACTCCGAATGATCTAACGAATCAAACAAGAGCACAACATAAGCATAAACACAATACAATTCACACAATTCTGCAAGGTTAAACAAACAATACTAAAACCGTTCAATAGTAACAATCAAGAGAAAGAAATCAAAACCAAATTTGACTCACAAATTTTTAATGTCAAAACTACTAATACTATAAGACAAACAATTTTTTTTATTAACCAAGCAATAGTTAGTGGAAAAGAATTAGTAAAATTAATTTTAGTAAACAAAATCAAATTCACTAAAACTTTTGTGTAAAGAGAAACTACTAAAATTATAAGTTATAGAACACCACTAAATGAAAAATAACTAGAATTTCCTATAACATTAGAGTAGGAAACAAAACAACATTATTATTATCATTATTATTATTATCATCATATTGCTTAACAGAAAAGAATTACTAAAATTTATTTATTAGAACAAGCTAATTTAATCTTCTAAATAGTTTGTGAAAGTAAAACTAAATTGTTTTATAAAACTCTACCTAATGAAAAGAAATAAAGATTTCCTATAACAATAGGGCATAAAACTAAATTGTTTTATAAAACTCTACCTAATGAAAAGAAATAAAGATTTCCTATAACAATAGGGTATAAAACTAAACAATTATTTTTATTATTAGCAAGTAATGTCACCTAACTGTTTGAAACAACATAACCTAATGAAAACTATTAACAAAAGTTAAACTAATTCAGGTTCAAATTAAATTAAAATTAAAATAACTAAACTACAATAAGAACTAAATAGATTCTGTTTTTGTTATAAACCCTAACCAAATTTATCCTAAAAATTCATAAACTATGTAGGATGATAGGTCTAACTAATACAAACAAGTGGCAAAAAGATGCACTCAAAATTAAATTTTTGAACTCATGTTATACAGATTTTAGTAATTTAATAAAATTTGGTTAGATTCAAATTTAAAGTTCAAATTTTAAATCTTAGCATACAGACATAAACTACAACAGATTTGTGACATAATGCAAAAAGAATTAACTAAAAACACCAAATATTTTAAAAGATATGATAAAGACAAAAACAGAATACATTCTGCTTTCTAAAACAGCAAAGAAAAAGAAAAACTAACCTAACTAACGGACAGGGTGACGTGGCATGCTATGATTGGCCGAGGGTGTGTGCCCGTGAGTGCTAACGAGCGGACGACCGACAACTAACGTGTACCGGTTCATTTATTAAATAGATCTAATCTAGGTTGTTGACTACGGATCCGACGGCTACGGTTGGAGGTGGCAGCTTATAGAGAGGGGGTCGAGGTCTCTGGCAAGGGAAGAGGAGGTGTCAGCTGGGGAACGAAGAGAGGAGAGGGCCGGGGTTTATATAGGCTAGGTGCGGTGGTCCGCGGAGAGGGATCTCCGGCGAGGTCGTCGGGCACGGGGAAGGGGATGAGCGCGCTGACTCCATGGTTAGACGGTGGGTCCCGCAAGTTAGTGAGGGTGGGACGTTTTGTTTAATTTGTGGCTGTGGGTCGGCCCGTTTTGTTTAATTTGTTTCCTTATTTATTTACAGAGTGTTTAAAACATCTTTAATGCATTCAAATCATTTCCAAACATAGGAAATGTATATATCAAAATGATCAGGGGATTAAACGCTATTTAATGAACATTTTTCCTCTATCATATTGAATATCTTTTTAATATTTATTTTCAGAAAAATGCCTAATTGATTTTAAATCCTTTTGAGACAAACTTTCAAATAACCCCCTGGTTTTATTGTTCAAATATTTCACCAAGATGCCCCTGGTGTGGAGTGTCATGTTACTCCCCTCTTTCCTTGAATATTGCCAAAGGTTTTCAAATAGGTGAAACAAATACATGGAAAAAAGAAATGGCCTTTCAGAATTTCAAAGAAAACACTTCAACCATTCATTTTATTTAAACAAAGTGATGATGATGCATAGCTATATTTCATAACATTCCAAAATGAAATTTTGGGACGTTACAAACCTACCCACCTTAAGATGAATCTCGCCCTCGAGATTCGGGTTGGCTAGAAAATAGGTGCGGGTGGTCTCTACGAAGATCTTCTTCGCGTTCCCAGGTGGCTTCTTCCTTAGTGTGGTGACTCCACAGAACCTTACAGAACTTGATGGTCTTGCTTCTGGTAACTCTGTTGGTAGTCTCGAGGATTTTGGCAGGCTTCTCCTTGTAGGTCAGATAACTGTCAACTTGTATGGCCTCTAGGGGCACTGTGTCTCGCAAAGGAATATCAGCCATCTCAGCATGGCATTTCTTCAGCTGGGAAACATGGAAAACATCATGAACTCCGGACAGTCCTTCCGGCAATTCCATGTTGTATGCAACTTCGCCTCTATGTTCAAGAATTTTGAAGGGGACTATGAATCTGGGTGCTAACTTTCCTTTAACAACAAACCTCTTGATTCCTCGAAGTGGGGACACACGAAGATTTTCTCGATCTCCCAATCATATGTCAGCTCCTTGCGTTTGTTATCAGCATAGCTCTTCTGCCTGGATTGAGCTATCTTGAGTCGGTCTCGAATCAGTTTGACCTTTTCTTTAGAATCTCGGATAAGATTGGGACCAAAGAGTTTTCGATCTCCAACACCATCCCACATCAATGGTGTTCTGCACCTCCTTCGGTATAAAGCTTCAAAAGGGGCCATCTCCGGACTAGTCTGATAACTGTTGTTGTACGAGAACTCTGCGTAAGGTAAGTTGTCATCCCAACTGGACCCATAGTCTAGCGCACAAGCTCTTAACATGTCTTCCAAGATCTGATTGACTCCCTCTGTCTGTCCATCGGTGTGTGGATGAAAAGTTGTACTGAATATCAGCCTTGTACCCAAAGTTTCATGTAACTGATGCCAAAACTTTGAGGTAAACTGTGTTCCTCTATCTGATACGATACTCCTCGGAACTCCATGCAGACATACGATCCTGGTCATATATATCTTGGCTAACTTAGCACTAGTATAGGTGGTCTTCACTGGAATGAAATGAGTCACCTTGGTCAAGCGATCGACCACTACCCAAATGGAATCATATCCTGAACGGGTCCTAGGTAGTCCTATGATGAAGTCCATACCAAGCTTATCCCATTTCCACTCGGGTATCGACAAAGGTTGGAGTAACCCTGCTGGTTTCTGATGTTCCGCCTTTACTCGCTGGCAAACATCACATACCGCAACATGGTCGGCAATTTCCTTCTTCATTCCTATCCACCAGTAACTTTCCTTCAAATCCAGGTACATCTTGGTGTTGCCTGGGTGTATCGAGTATGGTGAATCGTGGGCTTCTTGAAGTATCAACTTCCTGAGCTCTAGATCATTGGGCACATAGATTCGGTTCTCAAACAATAGAGTACCTTGTTCATCTTCACGAAAGTCTTTAGCTTTTCCTTCTTTCATTCTCTGCTTTATCTCAGCTATCTCCTTGTCCGATTTTTGGGCTTCACGAATTCTTTCGGTCAAGGTGGACTGAATCTCTAGTGTGGCAACATATCCTTTTGGAACTATCTCTAACCGAAGCTCTCTGAGATCATTGGTTAACTCCTGGGGTAATCCTCCGGCTATGAGTGTGTTCACATAACTCTTCTGACTCAAAGCATCTGCCACAACATTTGCCTTTCCAGGATGGTAATGCAGTCTCATGTCGTAGTCCTTGATTAACTCTAACCATCTCCTCTGTCTGAGGTTCAACTCCTTCTGTGTGAAGATATATTTCAGGCTTTTATGATCAGTGTAAACATCACAACTATTTCTGATAAGGAAATGTCTCCAGGTCTTGAGTGCGTCCACTACGGCTGCTAGTTCCAAATCATGGGTGGCATAATTCAACTCATGGGGTCATAGCTGTCTGGATGCATAGGCTACCACTTTCCCCTCCTGCATGAGTACTCCTCCAAGCCCATGACGTGATGCGTTACAATAAACCTGGAAGTCCTTCCGAATATTTGGCAGTATCAACACTGGGGCTGTGACTAAACGTTTCTTCAACTCCTGGAAACTGGCCTCAAATTCCTCAGTCCAGATATACTTAGACTCTTTCTTCAACAATTCCGTCATGGGTTTGGAAATCTTTGAGAAATTCTCAATGAATCTCCGGTAATATCCGGCAAGTCCGAGAAAACTGCGGATCTCCTTAACTAAGGTGGGTGACTTCCACTCAGTGACTGCTTCAACCTTAGCGGGGTCTACTGCTATTCCTTCTCCAGAAATAATGTGTCCAAGGAATCCGACTTCCGTTAGCCAGAATTCACATTTACTGAGCTTGGCATACAACTGATGCTCTCTAAGCTTCTCCAGAACTAAACGCAAGTGTTCCTTGTGTTCTTCCTCGCTCTTGGAGAATATCAAAATGTCATCGATGAACACCACGACAAACTTGTCCAAATATTCCATAAACACTTTGTTCATCATATTCATGAAGTAGGCAGGAGCATTAGTCAAACCAAAGGACATGACCGTATACTCATATAAGCCATACCTTGTGGTGAAGGCTGTTCTGGGTATATCCTGTTCACGAATCTTCAGTTGGTGATACCCTGATCGAAGATCGATCTTGGAGAATACTTTGGCGCCTATTAGCTGATCAAACAGGTCATTAATCATCGGCAGAGGATACTTATTCTTGATAGTCACCTCGTTCAATGCACGATAATCGACCACCATCCTCAAGGTTTTATCTTTCCTCTCCACCAAAAGAACTGGGGCTCCCCAAGGTGAAGAACTTGGGCGAATATATCCCTTATCCAATAACTCCTTAATCTGCTTCTTGATTTCTACTAAATCATTTGCGGGCATCCGATAGGGTCTCTTGGAAATTGGGGCTGTTCCTGGTAGTAGCTCTATCAGAAACTCAATCTCCCTATCTGGTGGCATGCCTGGTAATTCCTCTGGGAATACATCTGGAAAGTCTTGTACAACCGGCACTTCCTCCTGAACAACTCCTGTGAGGGAATTTAACCGAGCACTCATCCGTGTGCGTCGGGATACATACTTAATCCTCTTGTTCTCCGGAGTGGTGAGTGAAATAGACTTTCTGGGGCAATCAAGGTTTCCTTTAGACTTGGTCATCCAATCCATGCCTAGGATTACATCCAATCCCTGGGATTCTAAGACGATGAGGTCGGTAGGAAAAACATGGTTTCCTATGTGGAGTTTCAAGGCGTGGCATCCTATCCCTGCCATCATCATACCTCCTGGGGAATTGACCTTGATGGGCTGAATAAGGGTCCTGGTGGGTAAACCATACTTTTCCACAACTACCCTTGATATGAATGAATGAGTTGCACCAGAATCAAAAAGTACCATAACTGGACGTGAATGCAACAAAAACTTACCAACCATAGTCTCGGGCTGATCATAGACTTCTTCCAAATTAAGGTGGTTCACCTGAGCACGAGGAAAAGGATTTGGCTTCTTAGCTGCGGAGTTACCGTTGTTGTTGCCGTTTCCATTTCCTTGCTTGTTCTGAGGGCATTCAGTGGCATAGTGCCCTGTCTTCTGGCACTTTAAACAGGTGATATGGTTCAGATCCTTCTGAGCTGGAGCAGAACGGTGTTGGTTGCCATTCCCACTTCCATTACCATTCTTGAAGTTGCCATTGTTGGGACGCTTATTCCCATTTCCTCCATGGTTATGGCCTCCATGGTTGTGCATGAGATGAGTGTGTCCTCCATACTTACTGGTCCCTGATCCGGTATTTCCTGAGTACGAGGAATAGCGGGGCTTCTGTTGAGCTCCAGACTGAGACTTCCCAAGTCCATACTTCCTCTTGCGGTTTTCGATTTGCTGCTGCTTCCCCTCCAAGATGAGGGCCTTGTCTCCAGCTCCTGGTAGTTGCTGAAAGTAGCCACCATCAGCTACACGCTCAACTCATTGTTGAGTCCTTCCAAGAACATCTCCTGCTTGACTGCATCATCGGCCACATCTCCTGGTGCATAATGCGCCAACATGCTGAAATCATCCACATACTGGGCCACGGAACGGTTCCCCTGGCGTAAGTTGCGAAACTCACGTTTCTTCAGACTCATGGCTCCAGCTGAGACATGAGCAGTGCGGAAAGCTAGCTTGAACTGCTCCCAAGTCACACCAGCAATGGGGTACTTGGTGGTGTAGTTCTCCCACCATGAAGCTGCTGGTCCCCCCAATTGATGGGCGGCAAATCGCACCTTTTCAGCCTAAGTGCTTCCCGCGGTGGTGAGTTCCCTCTCCATCTTGCGGAGCCAATCATCTGCCACAATGGGCTCGATGCTGCTGGAGAAAGTTGGTGGATTCAGCCTCAGAAAACGGGTGAGGTTGTCGCCTTGAGGTGGAGGGTGGTTGTTGTGGTTGTTGGTCTGGTTCTGAATCAACAGTTGCATCAGGGCGTTCTGCTGCTGGAGAAGTTGTGTGAGTTCCGGCGGGAAAGTGAAGTCGGGCTCACGTCGTAGAGGCATGTTACTATTTTCAGAGGGGTGAGAATTAGAATAGAACAAGGACCTAAAAGCAAATTCACTACCCATATGCAATGCAACAAACATATCACACCAAACACTCATTCATTTATTCAACTCAAGGTTCAAACATCGAGATACAAATCTCCAAATAAAACTAAGCATCGACCTACGCTTTAACGACAAAAATAAATATACATGGGGGCATAACTAAAGTTCTCCTCAAAAGTACATGGTGAAGTGACCTCCTCCGGTGACGCTCTCCTCATAGTCATCATCGTTGCTGATCAAGGGAGACATGCCTCCTTCTGGATAAAGATTTCACCCATGTCCATCTGTTCCTCCAGAGTTGCAATGCGAGTGTTCAGCTTATCGATCCTCTCTAAGAGATCCTTCACTTCATACTCATGCTCGTACTTGGCTTCCCGTAGGTCAGCTTCGAGGTCAATCTCGCGGTTCATCAGCCTCTTGATCGTCTTCGTGTCGGCACGTACCCCAAGCTCCAAGGTCCTGATGTGCGTATCCAAAGTCTGGATATAGGAAATGGTGGTGTCGTCAGTGGGAGTGGTTATGATATTTCCATTGGCATCCCTGCGACAAACCACGCTGAGTCCTCGTGAAATGGGTCCACCCCTGTATTCCTCCTGAATACGTCCAAGGGCACGGTGACTTGCCATGTCTCTCCGAAGTATCCAGTTGGGTGCCACAAACTTGAAGTCGATGGGTTCCTTACGATTTCCAAAGGTCTTCCCAGGAATGTGCACCTCAATCCTGTAGCGTCCGTCTTGTGGGAAATACATGATAGGAGTCCCGGTGATGCTTGGCAAGGCAATCCTTACGTCCCTGACGATCCTCATCAGCTCCTTGCCAAAGGGTATCGTCGGATCAGGCTGACAAAACTCCGTGATCAAAACTGGGATGAAGGTGGCCATCTATAAATTTTGAAATAAATCAGAGGGAAGTCAGAAACGAGTAGATGAGAGTATAAGAATTTTAAAGGCAAAAGAGAAATAAATCCTAAGGCTTTTCCAATCCTAGAGGTTACGTCCTACGGTCAGCGTGTGTTCTGATACCATTTCTGTAGCGACCCGACCCGACAGGTTGAATCTCCGGTGTTTCTATACCATCCCAAGATCATGCTGGTACACACACGGTATGTCAATGTATATATCGAAGGGAAATCACACAGCTTTAATAATCGAAAAATCTCATATCGAGTCCTTTATTACAGTAAGAATTACAATAAAGTGGCTGAAGGCCAACTCATGAGAATAACTAATCTTGCGGAAGCTTCAAAGGTAGTTGAGTCCATCTGACTCCAAGGGCATCTCACCAAGCGTAGAGCGTATCCTCACTCCTGGTTGGAAAAGTACTCTGCAACATGATACATTGCAGCCGTGTAGGTCAGCATATTGAATATGCCGGCAATGTCACAAAAGAGGGGCAAAGTAATTATCTATTCTATATGCATATATGGCATGTGGGGGTAGTAAGTTTTTGCATAAAGCCAATTTTTTCCTACAACAAGAGAGGGCAAAAGCATAATTACTGCAATGTTGGTTGATTAATGAGATGGTTGCACCAACCAATTCTCATACCCAAGTTGACATTAATACCCACATCAATGTAATTAATTGTGTTGAGAGTTCCAGATAGTTTCAGTTCCTTTGGCTCAAACTGTCCATGACCGTGGACACGGCTGATCAAATTGGGTTTGGGTACTCTGTAGAGTTTTGCACACGTTTCCCACAAGATTTGATCGCCTCCGTTGGATTTCTTGCACTTCGGGGTGTTTGAGAAACAGATGACCAAAACATGGTCTTCTAAAGGGTTTCACCAAGACTCTGTCGGTCCCCATCCTTTCCTACCATTCTTCTACATCTCGTAGCACCGCCTGTCCAGGGTCACCATGATATCCAACCAAGCCAGTGCACATAATGGCTTGTGGCTGTGCAGGTAAGCCTTGGGTCTTGAAGCTTCCATCCATCTCTTTGTGCCTGGGTGGACCTTTCCGCATGAATACTGGCACTTCTCCAACAACATCTAGGCTAACCACTAGTTTCTCCAGGGCGTCTTTCAACCATCATCAACCCAGAGGTATGTTGAAAATTCGGAGTCTTGAAGTCTTGATCATCTTGTAGGTCTTGAAATTATTAACTCACAACTCTCATGAATCACCCAACCAACCCCGTCTACTAATAGCATAGCAAAATTAAATCAACGTTTCCCGGGGCCAATGTGTCAAAGGGTTGAGGGGTGCCTACCACATGATACTACATCAAGTAACCAAGTTTCCAAATTACCTACTTTGCATGCAATTGGGGAGATGGTAGAAACACTTCAACCATTAATTTCATTCAAACAAAGTGATGATGATGCATAGCTATATTTCATAACATTCCAAAATGAAATTTTGGGATGTTACATGGGAACACATGATGTATGTCTTGTGGTATGAATACTTGAGGTGACATTGGGGTATCTTATTGGTTCACGTGATATACGTTATGGCACTCAACTTGCAGATTCCCGTGGTGATATTGGGGTAATCTATGCATAGGGGTTGATGCACATTTTTATTATATTTTCTCCTATAGAAACTTTGGGTATCCCTTGTAGTTCTTTTTGTGGATTGAGTATTATGAATATGAATTTGCTTTGGTGTTATTCTAGTACGAACTCTTGAGTAGATCGATCGGAAATAATAGCTTGCGTTATTCTAGTACGAACTCTAGGATAGATCGAACGGAAAGAATAGCTTTGAGGTGGTTTCGTACCACACAAACAATTTCTATATTTTGTCCTCTGCTAATAGGAACTCGGGAGTGATTCTTTATTTCACTTTGAGGGATAATCATATGATCCAACTATGTTAGCACTGTTGAGAAATTGCACTAGCGAAAGTACGGACCCCAGGCCTTGTTTTCAAGCATTTCAATACCATTTTTGTGCCCATTTACTATTTGCCACCTTGCTGTTTTAATTTATTCAGATTATAAAAATATATTTCTACCATCCATATTACACTTTTATCCCCATCTCTTCACCAAATTGGTGCACCTATACAATTTGCCATTGTATTGGGTGTGTTGGGGACACAAGAGATTTCTTGTATTTGGTTGTAGGGTCATTTGAGAGAGACCATCGTCATCCTACACCTCTCACGGATTGATAAACCTTAGGTCATCCACTTGAGGGTAAATTGCTGTTGTCCGACACAACTCTGCGCTTGGAGGCCCAACACGTGTCTACAAGAATAAAGTTGCGTAGTAGACATCAATGCACCACGATCCAATGCGCCAAACCAAGGTGAAGGCCATGGAGCACCCCCAAGGAACCCTACACCCCGCAACCAGCGCAACAATGGCAAGGGTCATGTGAATCACGTCACCGCAGAGGAAGCCCAGGAAGACCCGGACATCATATTGGGTACGTTCCTCGTCAACTCAACCCCAGCAACAATATTGTTTGATTGTGGAGCTTCGCATTCCTTTTTCACCCAAAAGTTTGCACTAGAGTGGCATGAAGCCTACACCCCTGGGTAGTCGTAAGTTGATACAAACCTCGGGATCAGTTATCAAGTCTGTGATAGGTTGTAAGGGAGGTGAGATTAACATCAACGAGGTAGATTTCCTAGCAGACCTTATCATCCTGAAGTCAGAAGGCTTGGATGTGATCCTAGGCATGGAATGGTTAACCAAGCACCAAGGCTTGTTAGACTGTGCAAAGAGGATTGTCACCATGACGATTAGCCAAGGAGTGGAAGTCAAGTATGTTCCCAACCCTACCTCCACTCAAGCCCCACAAGCTTATGCCCAGATGTGTTTCCTGATGAGCTGCCCAAAATGCCTCCTAACCGCAACATTGAGTTCGTCATTGAGCTTATGCCCGGATCAAGGCCCATCTATAAGAACGCCTACAGGATGGGATCCGAAGAATTTGCTGAATTGAAGAAGCACTTGGCAGCGCAGCTCAGAAAAGGATTCATTCTCCCAAGTGCCTCTCCTTGGGGATCACCTGTTCCATTTGTGTCAAAGAGGGACGGAACTATCAGACTCTTTGTCGATTACCGTTCTCTCAATGATGTCATGATAAAGAACAAGTAGCGACTTGCCAAGATTGAAGACCTGTTTGATCAGTTGAATGGAGCCAAGGTGTTCTCCAAGATCGACCTCAGGTCTGGGTACTATCAGCTGAAGATCAGACCCCAAGACATTCCGAAGACAACATTTGTAACCCGGTATCGACTCTATGAATACACAGTCATGTCATTTGGGTTAACCAATGCCCCTGCCTACTTCATGTATCTCATGAATAAAGTCTTCATGGAGTACTTGGACAAGTTCATTGTCGTCTTCATTGATGACATACTCGTCTTCTCCAAGTCTAAAGAAGAGCATGAGGAACACTTGAGATTGGTCCTAGAGAAGCTTCGAGAACACTACCTTTATGCCAAGTTCAGCAAGTGTGAATTCTGGCTGCATGAAGTTGGATTCTTGGGTCATGTGTTGACTGCAGAAGGGTTGTCAGTGGATCCTGCCTAGATTGAAGCCGTGACTGAATCGCAATCCCCCAACCACCGTGAAGGAAGTCAGGAGCTTCCTCGGACTCGCGGGATATTACCGCAAGTTTGTGGAAGGGTTGTCCAGCATTGCCCGACCAATGACCCAGCTTTTGAAGAAGGACAAGAAGTTCGAATGGACCACTAAGTGCGAGGAGAGCTTCCAGGAGCTCAAGAAGAGATTGACCACAACCCATGTTTTGGCCACCCCCGATATTCACAAGGAGTTTGTGATATATTGTGATGCATCGAGAACCAGGCTTGGAGGTGTTCTGATGCAAGAAGGCAGAGTTGTAGCATATATATCCAGATAGCTATGACCTCATGAAGCAAACTAAGCAACTCATGATCTCGAGTTGGCAGCCATGGTTCATGCCTTGAAGACATGGCGACATTACCTTCTGGGGAGGCGATGTGAGATATACACATACCACAAGAGTTTGAAGTATATTTTCACCCAAAGGGAATTGAACATGAGGCAGCGAAGATGGTTGGAATTGATCAAGGATTATGGCATCAGTGTTCAATACCACCCCGAAATGGCCAACGTGGTAGCAGATGCCTTAAGCAGAAAGGCTTGTTCCATGAATGCCATGATTAAGGAAAGGCTACCCGCGCTGTATGAATAGGTTGAAAGCTTCGGCTTGGAACTAGTTGCACATGGATTCCTCACCAACCTTGAAGCAAAGCCTACCTTCATGGCTGACATCAAAGAAGCTCACAAGGGACACGAAGCATTGAAGGCATCAAGAGGAAGGTCAAGGCAGGCAAGGCCCTAGGATTCTCAGTGGATGAACAAGGAGTTGTATGGTTTGGGAATCGCATCTGTGTAACCAACAAAGAGGAGCTCAAGAACTTGATCTTGCAAGAAGCTCATGACACTCCATACTTCATCCATCCTGGAGGAACCAAGATGTATCAAGACCTCAAGGAAAGTTTCTGGTGGCATGGCATGAAACGGGAGATAGGCACCTTTGTCGCCAAGTGTGATGTATGCCAGAGAGTCAAGGTTGAGCACCAGTGGCCCACTGGGCTATTGCAACCTCTCAAAGTGCCTGAATGGAAGTGGAACAAAGTATGGATGGATTTCATCACTGGACTACCAAGGTCAAGCAAGGGACATGATTCTATTTCGGTCATTGTCGACCACCTCACTAAGGTAGCCCATTTCATTCCCGTCAAGACAACCTACAATGGGAACCAATTGGCCAACCTCTACATCAACCGGATTGTGAGCGTCCACGGAATTCCTAACGAGATTGTATCGGACCGAGGCACCCAGTTCACCTCAAGGTTCTGGAATAGGTTCCAAGAAGCCTTGGGAACGAAGCTCTCCTTCACCACTACTTTTCACCCCTAGACCGGTGGGCAAACAGAACGAGTAAATCAGATACTCAAAGATATGCTCTGCACTTGTGTCTTGGCTTATGGAGCCAAGTGGGAAGATTGCCTGCCGTTTGCTGAGTTCTCCTACAACAACAGCTATCAATCGAGTCTTCAGATGGCACCATTTGAGGTGTTGTATGGATGCAAGTGTTGTACTCCCCTCAACTGGTCATAGACCGGACAAGGGTTAGTCTCTGGACCATATATCCTCCGCGAGGCAGAAGAGCAAGTTCAACTGGTCCGAGAGCGCCTTGAGACCGCCAAGACAAGACAAAAGAGCTACGCCGACTCTCACCGTCGGGACATGAGTTTCCGTGTTGGAGACCGTGTTTACCTCCGTGTCACGACTCTCAAGCGATTCCACGTCAAAGGAAAACTTGCACCAAGGTTCATCGACCCCTTCAAGATCACCGATAGGAGACGAGAATTTGCTTATCAGCTAGAACTACCTTTCGAGCTGTCGGATGTGCACAACGTCTTTCATGTGTCACAACTCTGGAAGTGTTTCCGAGTTCCCAATCGCCCTGACCTCTACAAGGACATCGACCATCAAGCGATCGATCTTCAGCTAGACCTCACTTATTGTGAGAGGCCAATTCACATTTTGGATGAAGCCGAGCGCTGCACCCGAAGCTGCACCATCAAGTACTTCAAGGTCCAGTGGAGCAACCACACTCAAGTTGAATGTAGCGACCCGACCTGAAATGGTCGAATCTCCGGTGTTTCCGTACCATCCCAAGATCATGGTAGTACACACACGATACATCAATGTATATATCAAAGCGAAAAATCACACGGCTTTACTAAGCAAAATCTCATATCGAGTCCTTTATTACAATAAGAATTACAATAAAGTGGCTGAAGGCCAACTCATGAGATAAACTAAACCAAAATCTTGCGGAAGCTTCAAAGGTAGTCGAGTCCATCTGACTCCAAGGGCATCTCACCGAGCATAGAGCGTATCCTCACTCCTGGTCGGAAAAGTACTCTGCAACATGATACGTTGCAGCCGTGTAGGTCAGCATATTGAATATGCCGGCAATGTCACAAAAGAGAGGGGTGAAAAATAATCATCTATTCTATATGCATATATGGCAGGTGGGGGTAGTAAGTTTTGCGTAAAGCCATTTTTTCCTACAACAAGAGAGGGGCAAAACAGAAGTTTTTACTACAATGTTGGTTGCTTAATGAGATGGTTCCACCAACCAATTCTCATACCCAAGTTGTCATCAATACCCACATCATTATGATTCTTTGTGTTGAGAGTTCCAGATAGTTTCAGTTCCTTTGGCTCAAGTTGTCCATGACCGTGGACACGGCTAATCGAGTAGGTTTGTGTACTCTGTAGAGTTTTGCACATGTTCCCCACAAGATTTGATCGCCTCCGTTGGATTCCTCGCACTTTAGGGTGTTTGAGGAATGGATGATCAAAACATGGTCTTCTAAGGAGTTCCTTCGAGACTCTGTCGGTGCCCATCCTTTCCTACCGTTCTTCTACATCTTGCAGCACCGCCTGTCCAGGGTCACCACAATATCCAACCAAGCCAGAGCCCATAATGGCTTGTGTCTGTGCAGGTAAGCCTTGGGTCTTGAAGCATCCATCCATCTCTTTGTTCCTGGGTGGACCTTTTCGCGTGAATACTAGCACTTCTCCAGCAACACCTAGGCTAACCACTGGCTTCTCCAGGGCGCCTTTCAACCATCATCCACCTAGAGGTATGTTGAAAACTTGGAGTCTTGAAGTCTTGATCATCATGTAGGTCTTGTAATTATTATCTCACAACTCTCATGAATCACACAACCAACCCCGTCTACTAATAGCATAGCAAAATTAAATCAACATTTCCCGGGGCCAATGTGTCAAAGGTTTGAGGTGTGCCTACCACATGATACTACATCAAGTAACCAAATTTCCAAATTACCTACTTTGCGTGCAAATGGGGAGATGGTAGAACTAATGCAATAAAAACATGGGTAAACATGATCAAAGTGACTTGCCTTGCTATCGATCCTCGTACTCGAGTGACTCTAGATAACAAGCATCGCACTCTGGATGATCTAACGAATCAAACAAAACACACAATAAGCATAACCACAATACAATTTACACAACAACAATTTCAACTAATAATACTACAACAATCAACAACACAATCAGAAGAAAGAAAATCAAACAAAGTAGAAAACCTCTCAACTTTTTGTGGCAAAAACTTCTACTAAGACATAACAAGACAAAAATTGTTTTCAGCAACGAATAAATACATAATAGAAAATAAATACTAAAATTTTATTCGAAAATAGGAAGTATTTCACGATAAAAATTTTGTGCAAAATAATTACTACAAAACCTTTTACGAAACAATACTTATGGTGAAAATAATGTTTACCTATTAAAATAGAACACAAAACAAAACAAAATATTTTTATTACAAAAAATAAATCTCCTAATGTGGAACATTAGAAAACTAAAGGAACTACAACAGAAAGTTAAACTAAAACAGAATCAAAATAAACTAAATTAAAACAATTTAATTAAACCCTAAGAAGAACTAAACAAAATATGTTTTTGCTAAAAACTCTAATCTTAAATATCCTAAAATTCTCAAACAAAGCAGGATGATAAATCTAACTAATACAAAACAGTGGCAAAAAGAATCACTGAAAAATAAGTTTTTAAACTCAAGTTATTCAAGTTTTAGTGCTTTCTCAAATTTAACAAAATTCAAATTTAAAAGGTCAAAATTGAAAACTAAAACAACAGACAGAAACTACATGAAATTTGTGACATGTTGCAAAAAGAATCAATCAAAAACTCTAAATATCATAAAAGATATAATAAAAACAAAAACAGAAACTATTCTGTTTTTCTAAAACAAAAAGAGAAAAGAAAAAAATAAACTAACGGACAGTGTGCTACTGTCATGCTGTCATTGGCCGAGGCGGTGTGCGTGCGGGGTTTAACTAGCGTATGGACGATCCTTAGGGGATACCGGTTCGGGGACATAAGTGATCTATTTCTACGCGTTGGATCTAGATCTGACGGTCTAGGGGGGTGGTAGCTTATAGAGAGAGACGAGGTCTCCGGCGATGGTCAACGGCGGCGGCGGCTCGGTGGTGCTCAGGGGTGGCGTTCCGGTGGTCGACGGCGACGTCCGAAGGTTGCAGTCGACGGCGGCAGACCTCCAGCGATGATAGGTGGTGACGGTGGGGTGTGGGGGTGACGGGGGCGACAGCTAGGAGCTCGGAGAGCTTCGGTGGGGAGCCGAGCTCCGGCGAGGTGTGGGGCGACGCTCTGGCGAGGGGAGTGGGGTTTTCGGGGGGAATGGAATGTGGCGAGGCAGGGGCTTTATATAGGGGCCTCGAGAGCTCAGGAACTAGAAGGAGGAGGGAGATCCGAGCAGGAGTGGATATCGTCGGCGAGGTGGGGGGCAAATGGAAGGGGGTGACCGCGGGGATGGCACGGTCGGTCGATGGGTCCCATGCGACAGAGAGAGGGGAGCAATGTTTGCGGCGTCGGTGGCCGATCTGAATTAAATTCGAATCTGGCGTGGGTGTGGTGGGCCGGTGGACTTTCCTAATACGCATATTTTTTCCTTTTTTTCAAATTTACACAGAAAGGAAACTACTTTATGACAACGGAAATATTTCCCAAAACTTAATATATATATATACTATATTGACCATAGGAATAAATGCAATTTCATGAACATTTTTCCACGGCCAAAATAAATACTTTAAAAAAATATTTTCAGAAAATGCCTAAATTGATTTTAATTCTTTTTGCAATAAATTTTCAAATAACCCCCTAGATTTTATGGTTCAAATACTTCACAAAAATACCCCTGATGAGGAGTGCCATGTTCCTCCTCTCATATTTGAATATTTCAGGGTTTTGGCAAGATAGGAAAAACAAATGATGAAAAAAAAAAGATGGCCTTTCAGAAATCCAAAAGGGAAAAGTTCAACAATTCATTTCACTCAAACAACATGATGATGATGCATAGCTATATTTCATAACATTCCAAAATGGAATTTTGGGATGTTACAAACCTACCCACCTTACGATGAATCTCGCCCTCGAGATTCGGGGTGGCTAGAAAATAGGTGCGGGTGGTCTCGACGAAGATCTTCTTCGCGTTCCCAGGTGGCTTCTTCCTTGGTGTGGTGACTCCACAGAACCTTACGGAACTTGATGATCTTGCTGTGGGTAATTCAGTTGGTAGTCTTGAGGATTCTAATGGGCTTCTCCTCGTAAGTCAGATCACTATCCAGATGTATGGCCTCTAGGGGCACTTTGTCTCTCAAAGGAATATCAGCCATCTCAGCGTGGCATATCTTCAGCTGGGAAACATGCAAAACATCATGAACTCCTGACAATCCTTCCGGCAATTCCAATTTGTATGCAACTTCACCTCTACATTCAAGAATTTTGTAGGGGGCTATGAATTTGGGTGATAACTTTCCTTTAACACCAAACCTCTTCATTGCTCGAAGTGGGGACACACGAAGGTATGCTCGATCTCCCACTTCATACGTCACCTCCTTGCGTTTGCTATCAGCATAGCTCTTCTGCCTAGATTGGGCGATCTTGAGTCAGTCTCGAATCAGCTTGACCTTTTCTTCGGAATCTCGGATAAGATCGGGAACAAAAAGCTTTTGGTCTCCAACACCATCCCACATCAATGGTGTTCTACACCTCCTTCCATATAAAGCTTCGAAAGGGGCCATCTTCAGACTGGTCTGATAAATGTTGTTGTACGAGAACTCTGCATAAGGTAAGTTGTCATCCCAACTAGACCCATAGTCTAACGCACAAGCTCTCAACATGTCCTCTAGAATCTGGTTGACTCTCTCAGTCCGTCCATCGGTCTACGGATGGAAAGTTGTACTGAACTCCAGCCTCGTACCCAAAGTTTCATGTAACTGATGCCAAAACTTTGAGGTAAATTGTGTTCCTCTATCTGACACGATACTCCTCGGAACTCCATGCAGACATACGATCCTGGTCATATATTTCTTGGCTAACTTAGCACTGTTATAGGTGGTCTTCACTAGAATGAAATGGGCCACCTTGTTCAAGCGATCGACCACTACCCAGATGGAATCATAACCGGAACGGGTCCTGGGTAATCCTGTGATGAAGTCCATACAAAGCTTATCCCATTTCCACCCGGGTATCGGCAAAGGTTGGAGTAACCCTGCTGGTTTCTAATGTTCCGCCTTTACTCGCTGACAAACATCACATACCGCAACATGTTCGGCAATATCCTTCTTCATACTTGTCCACCAGTAACTTTCCTTCAAATCCAGATACATCTTCGTGTTGCCTGGGTGTATCGAGTAAGGTGAATCGTGGGCTTCTTGAAGTATCAACTTCCTGAGCTTTGGGTCATTGGGCACATAGATTTGGTCCTAAAACCATAGAGTTCCTTGTTCATCTTCACGAAAGTCTTTATCTTTTCCATCTTTCATTCTCTGTTTAATCTCAGCTATCTCCTTGTCCGATTTCTGGGCTTGACGAATTCTTTCGGTCAAGGTGGACTGGATCTCCAGTGTGGCAACATATCCTGTTGGAACTATCTCTAGCCGGAGCTCTGTGAGATCATCGGCTAACTCCTGGGGTAATCCTCCCGCTATGAGTGTGTTCACAAAACTCTTCCAGCTCAAGGCATCTGCTACAACATTTGCCTTCCCTGGATGATAATGCAATCTCATGTCATAGTCCTTGATTAACTCTAGCCATCTCCTCTGTCTGAGGTTCAACTCCTTCTACGTGAAGATATACTTTAGGCTTTTATGATCAATGTAAACATCACAACTATTTCCGACAAGGAAATGTCTCCAGGTGTTGAGTGCGTGTACTACAACTGCTAACTCCAAATCATGGGTGGCATAGTTCAACTCATGAGGTCGTAGCTATCTGGATGCATAGGCTACAACTTTTCCCTCCTGCATGAGTACTCCTCCAAGTCCTTGACGTGAAGCATCACAATAAACCTGGAAGTCCTTCCGAATATTTGGCAAAATCAACACTGGGGCTGTCACCAAACGTTTCTTTAACTCCTAGAAACTGGCTTCACATTCCTTAGTCCAAATATACTTAGACTCTTTCTTGAACAACTCCGTCATGGGCTTGGCAATCTTTGAGAAATTCTCAATGAACCTCCGGTAATATCCAACAAGTCCGAGAAAACTGTGGATCTCCTTAACTGAGGTGGGTGACTTCCACTCGGTGACTACTTCAACCTTAGCGGGGTCCACTAGTATTCCATCTCCAGTAATAACATGTCCAAGGAATCTGACTTCCGTCAGCCAGAATTCACATTTGCTGAATTTGGCATATAACTGATGCTCTCTAAGCTTCTCCAGAACTAAACGCAAGTGTTCCTTTTGTTCTTTCTCACTCTTGGAGAATATCAATATATCATCGATGAACACCACGAAAAATTTGTCCAGATATTCCATAAACACCTTGTTCATCATACTCATGAAATAGGCAGGAGCATTAGTCAAACCAAAAGACATGATTGTATACGCATATAAGCCATACCTTGTGGTGAAGGCTGTTTTGGGTATATCCTGTTCACGAATTTTCAAACGGTGATACCCTGATCAAAGATCGATCTTGGAGAACACTTTGGCTCAAGTTGTCCATGACCGTGGACACGGCTAATCGAGTAGGTTTGTGTACTCTGTAGAGTTTTGCACATGTTCCCCACAAGATTTGATCGCCTCCGTTGGATTCCTCGCACTTTAGGGTGTTTGAGGAACGGATGATCAAAACATGGTCTTCTAAGGAGTTCCTCCGAGACTCTGTTAATGCCCATCCTTTCCTACCGTTCTTCTATATCCTGCACCACCGCCTGTCCAGGGTCACCACAATATCCAACCAAGCCAGAGCCCATAATGGCTTGTGTCTGTGCAGGTAAGCCTTGGGTCTTGAAGCATCCATCCATCACTTTGTTCCTTGGTGGACCTTTTCGCGTGAATACTAGCACTTCTCCAGCAACACCTAGGCTAACCACTGGCTTCTCCAGGGCGCCTTTCAACCATCATCCACCTAGAGGTATGTTGAAAACTTGGAGTCTTGATGTCTTGATCATCATGAAGGTCTTGTAATTATTATCTCACAACTCTCATGAATCACACAACCAACCCCGTCTACTAATAGCATAGCAAAATTAAATCAACATTTCCCGAGGACAATGTGTCAAAGGTTTGAGGTGTGCCTACCACATGATACTACATCAAGTAACCAAATTTCCAAATTACCTACTTTGCGTGCAAATGGGGAGATGGTAGAACTAATGCAATAAAAACATGGGTAAACATGATCAAAGTGACTTGCCTTGCTATCGATCCTCGTACTCGAGTGACTCTAGATAACAAGCATCGCACTTCGAATGATCTAACAAATCAAACAAAACACACAATAAGCATAACCACAATACAATTTACACAACAACAATTTAAACTAATAATACTACAACAATCAATAGCACAATCACAAGAAAGAAAATAAAACAAAGTAGAAAACCTCTCAACTTTTTGTGGCAAAAACTTCTACTAAGACATAACAAGACAAAAATTGTTTTCAGCAACGAATAAATACATAATAGAAAATAAATACTAAAATTTTATTAGAAAATAGGAAGTATTTCACGATAAAACTTTTGTGCAAAATAATTACTACAAAACCTTTTACGAAACAATACTTATGGTGAAAACAATGTTTACCTACTAAAATAGAACACAAAACAAAACAAAATATTTTTATTACAAAAAATAAATCTCCCAATGTTGAACATTAGAAAACTAAAGGAACTACAATAGAAAGTTAAACTAAAACAGAATCAAAATAAACTAAATTAAAACAATTTAATTAAACCCTCAGAAGAACTAAATAGAATATGTTTTTGCTAAAAACTCTAATCTTAAATATCCTAAAATTCTCAAACAAAGCAGGATGATAAACCTAACTAATACAAAACAGTGGCAAAAAGAATCAGTGAAAAATAAGTTTTTAAACTCAAGTTATTCAAGTTTAAGTGGTTTCTCAAATTTAACAAAATTCAAATTTAAAAGGTCAAAATTGAAAACTAAAACTACAGACAGAAACTACATGAAATTTGTGACATGTTGCAAAAAGAATCAATCAAAAACTCTTAATATCATAAAAGATATAGTAAAAACAAAAACAGAAACTATTCTGTTTTTCTAAAACAAAAACAGAAAAGAAAAAAATAAACTAACGGACAGTGTGCTACTATCATGCTGTGATTGGCCGAGGCGGTGTGTGTGCGGGGTTTAACTAGCGTATGGCCGATCCTTAGGGGATACCGGTTCAGGGACTTAAGTGATCTATTTCTACGTCTTGGATCTAGATCTGACGGTCTAGGGGGTGGTAGCTTACAGAGAGAGACAAGGTCTCCAGTGATGGTTGACGGCGGCGGCGGCTCGGTGGTGCTCAGGGGTGGCGTTCCGGTGGTCGGGGGCGACGTCCGAAGGTTGCAGTCGACGGCGGCAGAACTCCGGCGACGATAGGTGGTGACGGTGGGGTGTGGGGGTGACGGGGGTGACAACTAGGAGCTCGGAGAGCTTCGGTGGGGAGCCGAGCTCCAGCGAGGTGTGGGGCGACGCTCTGGCTAGGGGAGTGGGGTTTTAGCGGGGAATGGAACGCGGCGAGGCAGGGGCTTTATATAGGGGCCTCGAGGGCTCGGGAAATGGAAGGATGAGGGAGATCCGAGCGGGAGTGGATCTCGCCGGTGAGGTGGGGGGTGAAAGGAAGGGGGTGACCGTGGGGATGGCGCGGTCGGTCGGTGGGTCCCACGCGACAGAGAGAGGGGAGCGGTGTTTGCGGCGTGGGTGGCCGATCCGAATTAAATTCGGATCTAGCGTGGGTGTGGTGGGCCGCTGGACTTTCCTAATACGCATATTTTTTCCCTTTTTCAAATTTACAGAGAAAGGAAACTACTTTATGGCAATGAAAACATTTCCAAAAACTGAAGATATATATATTAAATTGACCAGGGGAATAAATGAAATTTGATGAACATTTTTCCACAGCCAAAATAAATACTTTTAAAAACTTATTTTCAGAAAATGCCTAAATTGATTTTAATTCTTTTTGCAATAAATTTTCAAATAACCCCTTGGGTTTTATGGTTCAAATACTTCACAACAGTACCCCTCATATGGAGTGTCATGTTCCTCCTCTCATATTTGAATATTTCAGGGTTTTCGCAAGATAGAAAAACAAATGATGGAAAAATAGAGATGGCCTTTCAGAAATCCAAAAGGGAAAACTTCAAAAATTCATTTCACTCAAACAACATGATGATGATGCATAGCTATATTTCATAACATTCCAAAATGGAATTTTGGGATGTTACACTAAAGCAACCTAGGAGCATGAAGACTATCTTAGATCTGAGTTCCCTTATCTCTTTAGCGCTTAGCCTAGGAATCTCGGGGACGAGATTCTTGTAATGGGGGTAGGTATGTTACACCCTGTGTTTGTATCACCTTGTTATGCTTGGATTTATAAAATTTGGAGCCAATTAAAAAATTTCAATGCTCTTGCTTGTTTGCTTGTTGATTATGGTATATGACAGTCTTAGATTCTACCCCTTCATATTCATCTTCCTTGAGCCAAACTTCTTGCCCAATGATCATGTCATGTGAATAGTGCCCAAACTATTTTGATCAAATTTTATTTTGACCAAAAAGGATTTATCCAAATTAGGTTTTTAAAACCCCTAAAATGAGGTTTGCACTGCAAGTCCTCAAATTGGGTCGATCCTTGTTCCCCAAAGGTCTTACTTCAAACCTACTATATACATGACTTCCCAAAACCACCAAATATTAATTTCAAATATTATTTTCATATTTTATTTAAAGGCTTTTCTTAAGACCAGAAATGGTTTTTCATAGGGATGATCTTGCAAAGTTTCATCTCAATCCAAATTGATTTGGTTCATCAAACTATTCCAAACCCCTTCCTGTCCAGATTCAAATTTGAACTTTACATAGTGAAGTTTTTCCCTTGACCGCAAACTTTGTGGACATGCTATAATCACCAAATAATGATGCTACGCTAACTGGTGCATCAAGGGTAATAGCTTAGCATGACTAGATCTACAAAAACCAGAATCTATTGATTTCTAGGTTTCCATAAAGTCACATTATGTACTTTCATCAAACCATCTTAAACTTGGTGATGAGGCCTATTTTCAACCACCATTTGATCTTGTCAAATCTCATGGCAAGTAAAATCCATTTGCTTGCCCTAATCTCCATCAAACACCTTATGGTCAATTCTAGAAACTACTATTTTCACCATTTTTACTATTTCCATTGCCTCCAATTTTTTACCACACCCTCTTACAGTGCCCAATCGCCTCCAGTAAGAACCTCAGGTCCATAAACCACTAGGAGATGGGGTAAAAACCCCATTTTCAACTCTGGGCAGCCCTGGTAGGAGCATTTTGACCTCTAACCTCGCATTCCTTTTCTTCCTTGCCTATCCCCTAGCCTCTTCTAGCCCATGGGCATCTCCAGAACACCCAAGACAGAAATGCACATGCTGGTGCCCATTTTTTATGCCCTGTCGGTCATATGGGCGCTCTGGACTGCGCTACAGTGCGCTGCTGCACTGTAGCCGCCCCATCCCGAGCCCCCCGACCACCTAGGGATGCGGGAGTATGTCCCCCGGATGCCCCTCGATGTCCACAATGCGCCAGGAGGTCGGTCCCCTCCTCCCTCCTCCTCTGCTGCCCTCCTTAGCCCGTGCACAACACCGACCGAGTGCCCCAATGGCCGAGCATGCAGGCACGAACGCCGGTCGCCCTGGCTACCCTCTTCCTATCCGGGGGCGCGGACCAAATCCACGTCCACCGCAGACATGGCTCGGGGCGCCCCGGTGGCCCGTGACGATGCCCCGTCCTCACCGGCGCACCACGCCCATGGCACACCGGCGCCCGCCTATAAAGCCCTCCCCCGAGCTCCCGCTGCTCTCCTCTCGCTCCCTCGTCCCCTCAGCCGCTCTCTCGTGCCCAGCCCCTTCGTCCCCATGGTTGGGAGCTTGAACCCGAGCCAAACCCGAGCCGTCGTGCGGGGTTCTCCCTCACCGGCGATTCCCTCAGCCCCGGCGACCACCCACCAACACACGGGAAGCCCCTGAGCACGTCGGTGCCCTCTGCTTGAGCTGCCATGGCCTGAGGCCCCGCCGGTGAGCCCCCTCTGCTCCTTGTCATGAGGTGAGGGATGATAGGTGGGGCCCATGAAAGCACATTTGCTCCCTTGGTGGTTTTGGTAATTAATAACAACATATGAGTCACTGAACTAATGTTTCCACTAAGTATATTTCAGGAAATGTTCAATGAGAGGATTGGCAAAAAGGAGATCGGGATGGTGAAGCGACCGTGGATGAATTGAAGATGTTACAATACAATGCTCAACCATGTGACATTCTCTTCAACTGCTTATGCCCTGAAGAATTCAACAAAATCAGCCGTCTTGAGAATGTAGAGGAGATTTGGGATACTTTGGTTGATATGCATGAAGGAACCAAGTCCGTGAGAAAATCCAAGTTAGGTGTTCTTCAAGGTCAACATGACAAGTTCAAGATGAAGGATGGTGAAGGAGTCATAGAGATATACTCTAGGCTAGCTCTCATCACCAATGAGATTGCCGGCTTACGAAGCAAAGAAATGACCGACAAATTCATCATCAAGAAGATACTAAGAGCTTTGGATGAGAAATACAACACCGGGTGAACATTAATCCAAATGATGACAAACTACAAAGATCTAAAGCCTATGGAAGTCATTGGAAGGATTGTTGCTCATGAGATGACACTAAAATATAAAGAAGAGCTTCATCACAAGTCTAGCCGTGCTTACAAAGCCACAAGTGATGCTCCCAGAACTTCAAGCAACAACCTTGGCACCAATGAAGAAATAAGCCTCATGTTCAAGAAATTCAACAAGTTCTACAAGAATAGAAGTAAAGAAAGAAACTCCAACTCAAGATATGAAGAGAAGCGTTCGGCAAGTCGTGACCGCAATTGCTACAATTGTGGGAAGCCTGGACACTACTCAAATGAGTGCACGGCTCCTTACAAAAGAAGAGAAGAGTCACCTCGAAGAAGAAGCTCAAGGAATGAATCACCACAAAGAGAGAGAAGGAGTAGAGATGATCGTTATGAACAAAGACACTCAAGGAGAAGTAGAGATTCGGAGAAGAACGACAAGTACACCAAGAGCTACATAACAAGAAAACATCAAGCTCATGTTGGTGAATGGGTTTCCGGCTCTGACTCCGACAACAACTCTGAGAGAAGCTATCACTCGGACTCCGACTGTAGTCAAGATGACGGTGTTGCCGGAATTGCTCTAGTGACTACCAACTCCTACGATATATTTTATTCACCAAATGAAGGGAGTGGAAGTTGCTTCATGGGTGAAGTCCACAAGGTATCACACCCCGAGTATCTTGAGTTTGATAGTGATGAAGATGATCTACTTTGTGATGATGACTTACTTTGTGATAAAACTACTGATAGTGATCAAAATGAACTGGATAATTCTCATGCTAGTCAAGATAAGTCAATTGATGATGATAAGATGAAAATAGAAAAACTAACTAAAGAATTAAACACCCTTAAGTTATCTCATGAATCTACTCTCGAAGATCATAGAGAGCTTGTGAGAACTCAGGAGAAGCTACGCTTCGAGAAGCTCAACTTGGAGCAAGAGCATGAGTTTCTCAAAGCTATCAATGACGATCTCCGGAAGAAGACCTCATCTTATCTAGCCAAACGACTACTCTTGTCTACTTTCATGCCTCAAGTTAAAACTAAGAAATCTAGTAACAAAGGAAGAAAGATTCTTCATGTAGTAGCAACAATAAAAGTGATAAATCCAATGATGTTGCTTCTAGTAGTTCTATTGATTCCACTAATGATGCTTCTCTTAGCCTAGTTACACTTGAGAAAGAAAATGCTTTATTGAAAGGAATTATAGAAAGAGGTATCTACAAGAGTCTTGCTGGATGTAAGCAATTTGAGGAAATTGTACGCAAGCACGGAGGATACCGGAAGAATAATGGTGTTGGCTACGTCAACGCTAATGGAGTTGAGTGGGAAGAAGGTCAATATGCCAAGTCCAAGTTTGTTCCTCAAAAGGAGAAGTATGAAAATACTCTTCCCAATGGGACAAACACTCAAGATGACCTTGCACCACAAGACCACAAGCTCAAGGGCAAGAACAAGCTTCAAGATGACAATGACTCATATGAAGATAAACCCCTAGCTTTGGTGGAGTGGGTTCGCAAGGCTACTTCAAGCTCAACTACTACAAAAAACACTTCAACACCAAGGATCCCCATCAACTTGATGTGGGTTCCCAAGAAAAAGAACTAGTAATTTCTTAAGGGGTGACTCCGCCAATGAAATTCACTCACACTCATTATTGGCAAGAACTTTTTGCACTCAACATCAACTCAATGCAATAGTTCAAGGAGTCACACATTCCCTCAAAGGTGAGCAAGGGACAAGGTAATCAACAAATCAATGGACATCATAACACATGCTTTGCAGTCCATGTCCATAGATATCCTTGTATATGTCTCTTGTATGCTGCGACTAACCCATGTAGGTGAGAGGAGTAAGGAAACAACAAGGATGCTCCCAACTCTTGGTGATCTTCATCAACATTGAGCATCCACAACTACCTCACCAACATGAAGTCTTCATCGAAAAAAACCCAATGTTAGTTTATTCCTCTTATGGGGGGATGTCACATTTAGGGGGAGCTTTACTCTAATTCTTGAGTCGAAGCATCTCTTAACATGTGACAATATTAAATGCTTTATGAAAAAGTGGTAAACCCACTTGTGCTTAAACGATGACTATGACCTATGATCAAGTAATCTTACTTGGCTCCTAAGTCAAATACTCATATATAGATGACTTTGTCATCGCCCAAGTGCTTGTTAGATGCTAGTGTGTTTGTGCATGTTCTTCATGATTTCTTTTGACATCTTATTGTGTGAGCATGTTGGTATGCATTTATTTTCTCATTTGAGGATATCCAATTGTTGCTATTTGGCTTTTGATTTATCTTTTTCCAATTGGATGGACGAGAATGCCTAGGACCACTCTTTAGCTATCTATGCTTTCTCATCTCATATTCCATTCATGCTGCATCACAAAATTTGAGCAAGTGCTTTTTGATCCCTCTCGGAGTTCCGTATCGACAAGGAATGACCATTAAAACCTCCTAGGTGCAACTCGGTGGAACCAACACCAAAATCTCGGTCTCACCGACTTCCTAGGGTTGATCTGGTTTTCCAATCTTGGTATCACCGATTCCATTTTCTCGGTTACACCGAGTGTCCCTGTCAGCTGACAGTTGAGGCACTCGGTGACACCGAAAACTTAGAATCGGTGTCACCGACAGTGGTGGGTATATAACTCTGGACCCCGACATTTTGAAATCTCATCTTTATACGTCGCGCTCCAAAACCCTAAGCTGCCATTCCAAAGACCCCGAGTCATCACGCTTGACTTCCCGAGCTCCTCTGCCACCGGGAATTGCCGCCGTCGACATAATCTTCACAAACGTCGCTGCCGTAGAGGATCCGTGCCAAGCTAGGGTACGAATTCGATCTCTAGTGCGCTCCTATTCGGATTCTTGCGCATGGGACCTTGTTTTCTGTATAAGCCACTATTGCTCATTCATCTATCCACTAGAAATTGCGAAATCTCGAGTTAGATGGATTTTCTATGGTTTTGCTGTCCGCCCGATACATCTCGGTGGAACCAAAACGAAAATACAGGTCTCACCGATATACTTTTCTGTGTTGCTGAGAACTGACTCGATGGAACCAAGTGTCTCTTTTCAGTCCTACCGAAAAGGCTGCCAAGTTCCTGTTAAGGAGTTGGTCTGTCTCGGCCCCACCAAAAATTCCAGTTCGGCTATACCGATATGTATGTGACAGATTGCAGAACTTTTGAAAAACTCATTGCTCAAATTTCAAAAATAGCCTCATTTTGTGATGACTCATCTACTTCTGCTCATCTACACTCTATTCACAGGGTCAGCATGTTAGGTTCAGAAGACAATCAGAACAAGTCAGAGCAGAAGAGATTGCCCCTGAGGAAATTCTTGCTAAGAAGCAAGAGAAGGCTACCAAGAAAGCTGCAACTGAATCTACTTCCTCTAGAAGGGTTGTCAGCAAAATATATGCACTGGCTTCAACCTTCAAGGCTTATGAGACTGAGAGAGCAACTGTTTCTGTTGAGATCCCCAAGAAAGCTATGCCTAAGAAGGCAGGAGAGAAAAAGGCCAGGAAGAGGATCATTCATGTGACTGGTAGGCCTACCTCCATGTTTGAGAATCCAGAAGCTGCTGATGCTCAGGAAGAGGAGGTTGAGCCAGCAAAGGCTCCTCCCAAGAAGAAGGCAAAGAAGTTGATGTCTGATGCTATGCCCAAAACTAGCACATCCAAGAAGGCTGTTGAGAATCCCAAGAGGACCGCTAGGCAGATTCCAGCCTCTGAGAAGAACAAAGGGAACGCCTCCAAAGCTAAAGCTGATGATGATCTGACAACGTTAATGAAGCTTAGACCACACCACCCTATTCATAATGCCAGCTATCCAGTAGCTAAGGACATGAAGAAGAGGAAGGACTCAGGATTGAGGGCATGGAGAGCTATTGATCCTTATGCCCAAAGAAAGAAAACAGTTGTGGACTACAGGTTCTATACCAAGGAGCAGCAGGACTTCTACGAGATTGTGCTCTTTGACAAGAGTCCGGCTGTCAGCGATATGCGATACGTTGATTGGAAGTACATCAAGGAGAATGAGGACTACTTTCCAAGTGTCCAGGACAACTTCCGTTGCATTGGTCTTGATGAATTCATAGGCAGAGAAATCACAACATGGAATGACGAGATGATCATGTAGTTCTACACCATTGCACACTTCTACGGAGATGGTAGAATTGTGTAGATGACTGAAGTTGCCCGATATGAATCAAGTGTTGAGGAATGGGCAGAGATCTTAGGAGTTCCTAAAGCACAGGATGGTGACCTGGATGTCTACTCAGAATCCAAGGCTAGTCACAATGCTATGGCCAACATGTATAAGGAGATCCCTGCTGACAAAGTGAAGTCTCACCAGCTAGGGTCCATTTACTTTCTCTAGGTTGGCCTACGCACTATCAACACCATTCTGAGGCATACCCTGATGCCCATGTCCGGAGATGACAAGATGATCCGAGGCCACTCCATCAACCAATTGATCCATATTGACACTCACACCAGGATCAGAGTCATGGACTTGATTGTAGAGACAATCAACAGGGTTGCTGCTGATCAGAAGCGCTCACGCTGTCATGCACCCTACATCCAGATGCTCCTAAACTCAAGACTGGAGAAGCACATCTTTGCCTTGGATCACCCACATTTGCCCCTACAACCAGATCTAGAGGACAACGTCATGGTGATGGAAGCTGATCATCCCACTTCTGCTGCAGCTTAGGAAGTAGCAGAGATAGTGAGAGCCACTAGTGCTCAAGCCCCTCAATCCAGGAGCGAGCAAATGGTTTTGCTGATATTATCTGTTCAGAGCATGCAAAAGTACATTAAGGGGATTCTGGATAACTAAAACAATCTTGTCAGGATCTTTGAGACCAGAATCAAGTCCCTTACTAATAAAGTGGACGGGCTGACGGAGATAGTCACAGAACTTTAGCATGAAGTTGACTTCGTGCAGATCCCCCGGGTCTCTTATACTTCAGATGAGGATGAGGATGATGATGAGGATGATTCTCCTCTAGGTCCAGGCACTCAGTTCACTACTCAGGCCAGATCAGCCATAGTGCGAGCTCCAACAGCTCCATCAGCTCCATCAACATCAGCTCCATCAGTGACCACTCCAGCTCCATCTATGACATCTTCATAGATCTTCGCCAATGCCATCATCTCGACTCCTTCATCAACATGTTGTAAATATGCCCTAGAGGCAATAAATAAAGTGTTTATTATTATTATATTTCCTTATTCATGATAATCGTTTATTATCCATGCTATAATTGTACTAATTGGAAACACATTACATGTGTGGGTAAATAGACAACACTTTGTCCCTAGTATGCCTCTAGTGAACTAGCTCGTTGATCAAAGATGGTCAAGGTTTCCTAGCCATTGACATGAGATGTCATTTGATAACGGGTTCACATCATTAGGAGAATGATGTGATGGACAAGACCCAAACTACAAACATAGCATATGATCGTGTCAGTTTATTGCTACTCTATTCTGCATGTCAAGTATATGTTCCCATGACCATGAGATCATGCAACTCACGGATACTGGAGGAGTGCCTTTTGTGTATCAAACGTCACAACGTAACTGGGTGACTATAAAGGTGCTCTACAGGTATCTTCGAGGGTGTCTGTTGAGTTGGCATGGATCGAGACTGGGATTTGTTACTCCGTGTGACGGAGAGGTATCTCAGGGCCCACTCGGTAATACAACATCACAATGAGCCTTGCAAGCAATGTGTCTAAGTGTTAGTCACGGGATCTTGTATTACAGAACGAGTAACGATACTTGTCGATAACGAGGTTGAACTAGGTATGGAGATATCGATGATCAAATCTCGGGCAAGTAACATACCGAAGAACAAAGGGAACATCATACGAGATTAACTCAATCCTTGACATAGAGGTTTGACCGATAAAGATCTTCGTAGAATATGTAGGAACCAATATGGGCATCCAGGTCCTGCTATTGGTTATTGACCGTAGAAGTGTCTCGGTCATGTCTACATAGTTCTCGAACCCGCAGGGTCTGCACACTTGAGGTTTCGTGACATTTCGGTGGTATAGATTTATGTATGGTGGTGACCAAAGGTTGTTCGGAGTCCCGGATGAGATGTCGGACGTCACGAGGAGCACCGGAATGGTCCGGAGGTAAATATTGATATATATAGGAAGTCCTATTTTGGTCACCGGAAAAGTTTCGGACTCATCGGTAGTGTACCGGGAGTGCCGGTAGTGTACCGGGAGACCATCGGGAGGGGTATTTCGACCCAAGAGGCAACATGGGCTGTGGGAGAGTTAATACCAGCCCTTAGTGGGCTGGTGGAAGTACCACACAAAGCCCATGCGTCTAGGGAGAAAAAACCCAAAGAGAAAAAGTGTAAAAAGGCAAAAATAGGGTGAATCCTAGTCCTACTAGGATTGGAGGTGGATTCCACCTCTCCCACCTGGTTCGGCCGACTCCTAGAGGCTTGGCCCTTGGGACAAGCCTCCTCCTATCTTCCTCTTATATATACTGGAGGTTTTAGGGTTTTTGCTCAGAATTTTCAGCCACGTGCTGCCCGTTCCTCCAGTGCATAGTTTCTCCTCTAGATCGGTTTTCTGCAGCACTTAGGCGAAGCCCTGCCAGAATAGCTCCACCACCATCGCCGGAGCACCGTCACGCTGCCGGAGAACTCTTCTTCCTCTCCGCTCCTTCTTGCTGGATCAAGATGGCGGAGATCGTCATCAAGCTGTACGTGTGCTGAACGCGGAGGTGCCGTCCGTTCGGCGCTAGATCGGAAGGATCGTGATCAAGTTCGTGGGACGGATCGTGATCAAGTTCATGGGATGGATCGTGATTGGATCGCGGGACGGATTGTGATTGGATCATAGGGCGGATCGTGATTGGATTGCAGGACGCACGGCGATTTGGATCGCGAAGACGTTCGACTACACCAACCGCGTTTCTTAACGCTTCCCGCTTAGAGGTCTACAAGGGTACGTAGATCCACTCTCCCTCTCGTAGATGCTCATCACCATGGATAGATCTGCGTGTGGTAGGAAATTTTTTGTTTCCCATGCAACGTTCCCCCACACAACAACCGGAGGAGATGCACGCAAGAACGCTTAGATGTCTGCCTTTGAACTTTTTGGTAACTTGTTTCCAAAGGGGGAGAAGTGTATATAGATCTATAGGCTTCGAGCGAGAGAGAGATTTGTCTATTTACTTGCTTTTCAAAAACATTTGGTTCTTTTGATTTGATGTGATATACTTTTGTGTTTGTGTTATGCTACTATGTTATGGGTGATGCTACTATTTCCTATCATCTTAATGCTCATGAGATGATCATTCACCCTTACTTATGTGTGTTGTGCCATGTTATTCACTCTAATTATTCTCGCACACCACCAAGTTGTATGTGACATGGAAGAAGTACCCCATATACCTAATCGATTGTGCATTTGCATTTCAACGCAAGTTCAAAATAATGCACAAATTTAGGGGGAGCTCTTGCTTATCACATACCTCTCAAAGCGATGATTAATCTCATTGATTTTATCATATGTCGAAGCTTTGATCTATATGTTGTCATCAATTACCAAAAAGGGGGAGAATACAAGCACATTTGCTCCCTTGGTGGTTTTGGTAATTAATAACAACATATAAATCACTGAACTAATGTTTCCACTTAGTATATTTCAGGAAATGTTCAATCAGAGGACTGGAAAAAAGGAGATTGTGGAGAAACACAAGATGCAAGGAAATAGGTTGCCCAAGCTTCAAGCAAGAGGACTCTACATTTTATATTTGTGAGAAATCACTTTGAGTCCATAGGAAAACCAATACTATTAAAAGGGGGTAAGGTTTTGTTGGTGAACAATATGCTCAAACGTGCACAAGTGGTAGTTGCCAAAAACATCCACAAAACTCTCCCACCAAAGTTTGTTCTATACCCAACACTCAAAATCGGTGCAACCAACTATCCCACTTCGGTGCCACCGATTCCAGTACCTAGACAGACTCTGCCAAAGCCTAGCCACTTCGGTGCAACCGATTCCATACCGGTGCCACCGAGTTTAGGTTGCCAACTTTCTGTTATGCAAATTCACATTTTCGGTTCCACCGAGAATGTTGTATCGGCGTCACCGAGATAGAAATCTGACCGTTGGTCACCTTATCGGTTTAACCGAGATTTGTATATCGGTCCCTCCGAGATTCAAAAGCTGCCACCTTTTGGTCACTTCGGTACGACCAAGATTAACACATCGTTGTGACGGAGTTGGTCATTTGGTGTGTAACGGTTCGATTTTTGTGGATGCCTATATATACCCCTTCACCACCACTCACTCGAAACAGAAGCACTCAAAACTATTCCATACCTATCCTATCAAATTTTCTGAGAGAGAACCACCTAGGCTTGTGTTGAGGTCAAGATCTTCCACTCCAATCATATGGATCTTGATTTCTAGCCTCCCCAAGTTGCTTTCCACCAACACTATCTCTTCTACTAAACCAAACCCGTGAGAGAGAGATTGTGTGTTGAGGAGTCTATCATCTTGAAGCACAAGAGCATGGAGTTCATCATCATTACCGATCCTGTTACCTTTTGAAGGGTAGTGCCTCCTAGATTGGTTAGGTGTCGCTTGGGAGCCTCCTACTTCGTTTTGTGGAGTGAACCAAGAAGTTTGTAAGGTTAAGGAGATCGCCTACTTCGTGAAGATCTAGCCCATAGTGAGGCTAGTCCTTCATGGACAGAAGCCGTATGGAATAGTCAAGGTTGCTACTTCGTGGACCCTTTTGGGGGGAGCCCACCGTGGACTCTCGCGACCGTTACCCTTCATGGGTTGAAGACTCCATAAACGTGGATGTACGATAGCGCCACCTATCAGAACCACGGGAAAATTCATCGTGTCCACAATTGCGTTTGATCTTCATACCCTATCCCTTCTATACATGCTTGTTGTTACTTTCCACTGCTATATACTCTTAGACTTGCATGTGTAGGGTGTACTTGACTTGCCATGAAATCCTAAAAACTGTCAACCATAAAATTTGATATAGGAAAAACCTTTAATTGGTCAAGTAGTCTAATCACCCCCATCTAGACCTACTTTCGATCCTACAGCCCACCTGTCGTACCCTCAACCTTCCCCCTCTCGCTGCCAGGTTGGGCCCGTAGGCAGGTTTCAAAATAAACCTACCACGCATGGCGTCTCACCCTAGGACGGCTCCACTTTGGACCAGCTCCGCTGCGATGCTTTTGGTCCAAGAGGTCATAGTGCCATTTTCCTTTTTCTTTTTCCCCCTGCTTCCAAAACTTCCACAGGCCAGAAAACAAATCCATTGACCATAATTTTTCCACCTAAAATCTTGAAATATTCCATAGAATTTATTAGTGCCACTTGTAAAATATTTGAAAACCTTTTGTGTATTGTTTCAATTTGAAATCCCTATTTGGCATTATTAGCCCCTGTTTTCAATAGTTTGGAAAACCTTTTTAACTTCGAAACCCTAGACTACTATTTTTAGTATAGATTTTTGTATTTATCAGAACAGGGTAGCTTCTTTAATATTAGCGTGTGTGCTCTATTTTTGTATGATGCTTATTTTTATCACTTTTATTCGCGACGATAGATTGTGCTATTGACGAGGGAGTTGGACCCAAAGAATTTGAAGACCCCAAAGACTTTGTTGAGCCAGGCAAACAACCCTTTGACCATGTTAAGAAACCATTTTCATTGCATGTCATATGGCACTTTAATTTCATTATACTTGATCATGTGGCGTTGTGACCACTCGGGTGGGTTGTTTCCGACAATTTTACTATTGACACTTGCATCGTGCATGACCATACCACCTTATGTGGGTTATGCGGGTGGGTGTAGATAGGATGCTAATAGATGCTATGCAAGTGGGTTGGGATTTATGCATGGTGATGGAACTAAAGAGATGATTCCAAATACTTGTCGAAAACCCCGTCGGGTGCAACTAATAGCCGAGGGAAATGATGATGAGTTGGGTGACCACCTGAGAAAGAAGTGGTGTGCCGGAACAAGTGAGGGTGTGTTTTCAAAAACGGATTGGTGTAAGTTGTGACCGTTACTCCAGCCTTACATGCGTAACTATGATACCCCTTATGGGACATGGCTCTGTTGATTACCTTGGTGGGTACTGGCAAGGATCCCACATTACTAGTGGCAGGAGTAGTGTGGTCACTCTTGATACGGGGTCATGCCGGTATGGACGATCATGCGCTCTCTTCATAGGCACCGGGAAGACCGTTGGTCCCTGCATCGATGCTACTAGTGATGTACATCTTGTGGGCCGGGTACCAATCGAGTGGACTCTTTGTCTAGTATCACTGGGGGAAAGGCATTGTTCGGGTGCTTAACTTGGGTATGTTATATACCGCGAGTCGTGAATGACACGGAAGTTCTGAGAGTCTTGTGGGTAAAGTGTGCAAACCTCTACAGAGTGTAAAACTATTCAAATAGCCGTGTCCACGGTCAAGGACAGTTGGATGACCGCTCTTCTGATATGTCCAAATTTTTATTGAACTTGGTGTGTGTGGGTGGATGACACAGAGGTGACACTTGAGATAAGTCAGACATCTTGATGTGATGAATGAAAATGAGATGTTCAACCCCCTATTTACTTAGTGCTATATCATGCATCTTTATTACCTTGTTCCACAACTTGGATTGCTTGCGAGTACATTCAAAGTACTCATTGGCTTAACATTGGTTATTTAATTGGCCAGGCATGGAAGAACAGGAGTACGTTAAAGAGTTCGTTGGAGACGAATATGCGAACTAGAACGCTTCCCAGTGAGAATGCCTATAGGTTAAGACAGATGGCAATGGGTTCACGCTTTCGATCAAGATTTCCGTTGTTTGTTCTGTGTAAGTGTTTGGCCATTGTATCCAATCTATTTAAGACTAGACCTCCACGGTCTTTATTTGTGTAAGACGCTAAATGTGGATGTAAGACTCTGGTATTCAGCTTCTGTGTGTTCGGTGAGCATTGATCTCTGGGATCACTGTACACGTGCATTCGGTGATCACGACTTATGAGTCGGGGTCCCCAAAGAGCTGTTATCAGAGCCATCCTGACTGTAGGAAGACCTTAGTTATCATCGACATCATTTAGGATAAAACTGTTTTCAAAACCACACTTCGCACCTATACATAGGAATTCTATACTATTTACCTCTTCTATTATTCACACAACACTCTGCTGACTCTCCTCCCTTCAAACCTTTGTAGATGGCCGTCGTACCTGAAGCCTTCCTGACATCCGGCTTTCCCTTACTCCTTGGAGATAGTCTGGAGAAGTTCCAGTTTTGCCAACCACCCGTTTCCTCTACCACAAGCACTGGGTCGATGCCGTCACAAGGGAGTAGCACGTGGATGTGGCAGTGAAGGCAAACGACTCCCCGACCAGTTGGTTCTTTGAAGGATCACGGATGGAGACCATGATTCTCGTAGTCGAGTTAGCTGCACGCAAGGCACTCCTACACCTTGGAGACATCATTCTAGAGATGGCTGATGAACCAGGTACTCGCTACCTTCCCTTCAGAAAGGATGATCTTGGCGAGAGTTGGACGCTGATTCCATCCAAGGAGGATGGCACAACACTTAGGTTCTAGACCTACTTCAGCCTCTCTACCGATAGCCCGGCTCACGACTTGATTAAGGAGTCTGTGAACTTCGCGAGGAGCTGCACCACACCCGAGAGTTACTTTAGCAAGCCAAGACAAAGCCAGACAAGATCAAGAAGCATGGAGCCCCCGAGGGACGACCAGGTGTCGCTTATAGAGGAGGATTACCCCACACTAGAGATGCACCCCCATGTTGTCATCGCATGAGTGCAAAGGAGTACCATGAGCTCTTCACCGACCCGCCAGCAAAGCATCGTCGGGATGGGCCTCCTCGTTCCCCAACCCCTTCAACCGGGAATGATGCCCGTTCAGATGATGAACAGGAGGAACACCCAGAGGAGCGTGACTATGAGACCGAGCACTCCACCACCTAAGTCCGAGTACCCCTAGGGTAGGATCAGTCATGTACCCCTCGTGCGAAGTCGAGTCCGTGTAATGGTTCATATGAACCCATGTGTGCTTGTTGATTGCTTTCTTGTTTGTGTTCCGATGCAAGTCATGCATTTGCCTTAGGCAACATGTAAGCGACTCCATCGTCTATCTTATCTTAATATATGTTGGTCCTTCGACCACACTTGCACTCGACCAACCCCCTTAGGCGCGCTTTTCCGTTGTTGCTTTTCCTCTCGTCTATCCTAGTTGTTTGACTTGGCTTCTCCAAACTGGATGGTAACCGCTACCCGCAACAGCTCCTTCGCCAACCCTGAAGCCGGCAACTCAACCAACAACAGGGATCTGGCGGGACTGCTCACGTTGGAGGACACCAGGAGCAGCCACAAGGCGACATTCCACCGCCACCCCCTCCACCGGAGAACATGACCATAGCTCAGTTTCTCCAAGTTCTCTGGGAGGAACGCCAAGCCAACAATGCTGCTCTTCATCAGATGGATCAGGCCCTTGTGAACAACCAGCAGCAAGGCAGAAACGGCAATGGACGCTCCACTCAATCTGAGTTCATGAGGAATTCGCCCCCAACCTTCACCGAGACTGCTGAGCCATTGGATGCTGATGACTAGATCCGCACCATTGAGGACCTCCTTGCACTGGTCAATTGCAATGAGGACCGTGAGAAGGTGCTTTATGCCTCTCACTGCCTCAAGGGTACCGCCTGAGCTTGGTGGGATGGATTCAAGGTCATGCAAGGTGAGTGTGTGATCACTTGGAATGACTTCAAGGAAGGATTCCGCACCGCCCACATTCCTTCTGGGATCATGGCTATCAAGAAGAGAGAATTCCGACTGCTGAAGCAAGGAAGTGGCTCTATCAAGGAGTACCTGCAGAAGTTCAAACTGCTATCAAGGTATGCATGTGAAGACGTCAACACGGAGGCTGCCAACAAGGAATGCTTCATGGAAAGACTTCAACAGACCCTGCAGTATTAGCTCATCGTCTGCGATTGTCGTACCTTCTTCGACCTGGTGAACAAGGCCCTCATGCTGGCAAACAAGTGTTGTTCCATAGACGACACTCGCAAGCACAAAATGATCAGTAAGGGTAGCTCTGGCGACCAAAAGCCTCGCCCCTAGCAGCCAGCCCCAGCCAAGCCAACCTATCGGCCGCAGCAGACTAGACCTCATGCGCCTTGTCCGAGTTACCAGCCTTAGCAGTATGCAATTTCTAGGCCAGCCTACAACAACCCCAATAACAGTAACGGTGCTAGAAACTACAACAACAACCCTGGGCAAATCGCTTGCTTTGGATGTGCTCAGCCAGGACACATCTCTAGGTTGTGTCCCAGCAAGAAGCCAGATGCATGATACGTCTCCAACATATCTATAATTTATAAAGTATTCATGCTGTTATTTTATCATTCCTGGATGTTTTACAATCATTTTATAGCAACTTTATACCATTTTTTGGGACTAACCTATTGACCCAGTGCCCAATGCCAGTTGCTGTTTTTTGCTTGTTTTTATATCGCGGGAAATCAATATCAAACCGTGTCCTAACACCACAAAACTTTTTGGAGATTTTTTTGGACCGGAAGGAACCCAATGGGCCAGAGCTGCACCTAGGGGGTGCCACGAGGGGGGCACAACCCACCAGGGCGCGCCTGGGCCCCCTGGCACGCCCAGGTGTGTTGTGCCCACCTTGGTGGCCTCCCGCATCCCTTCTTTGCACAATAAATTCCCAAATATTCAAAAATCCTCGAGGTAGCCCTAGATAAGAAGTTCCGCCGCTGCAGGGCTTTGTAGCCACCGAAAACCAATCTAGACGCCGTTCTGGCACACTACCGGAGGGGGAATCATCTCCGATGGCCATCTTCATCATCCCGGCAGCCACCACGATGAGGAGGGAGTAGTCCACCCTCGGGGCAGAGGGTTTGTACCAGTAGCTATGTGTTTAATGGTGCTCTCTCTCTCGTGATCTATATCATGGGTTTTGTTAATATAGATGGATCATATGATGTTTCTCCCCTCTATACTCTTATTTTGATGAATTGAATCTTTACCCTTTGAAGTTTTGTTATGTCGGATTGGATGTTTAGATTTGGGAACACATGATGTATGTCTTGCGGTATGCATACTTGAGGTGACATTGGGGTATCTTATTGGTTCACTTGATATACGTTATGGCACTCAACTTGCGGATTCCCGCGGTGACATTGGGGTAATCTATGCATAGGGGTTGATGCACGCTTTTATTATCTTTTCCCCGATAGAAACTTTGGGGATCCCTTGTAGTTCTTTGTGTGGATTGAGTATTATGAATATGAATTTGCTTTGGTGTTATTCTAGTACGAACTCTTGAGTAGATCGATCAGAAAGAATAGCTTGGCTTATTCTAGTACGAACTCTAGGATAGATCGAACAGAAAGAATAGCTTTGAGGTGGTTTCGTACCCCACCAACAATTTCTCTCTTTTGTTCTCCGCTAATAGGAATTTGGGAGTGATTCTTTATTTCAGTTTGAGGGATAATCATATGATCCAACTATGTTAGCACTGTTGAGAAATTGCACTAGCTAAAGTACGGACCCTAGGCCTTGTTTTCAAGCATGCAATACCGTTTTTGTGCCTGTTTACTATTTTCTACCTTGCTGTTTTCATTTATTCATATTATAAAAATATATTTCTACCATCCATATTACACTTTTATCACCATCTCTTCGCCGAACTAGTGCACCTATACAATTTGCCATTGTATTGGGTGTGTTGGGGACACTAGAGATTTCTTGTATTTGGTTGCAGGGTTGTTTGAGAGAGACCATATTCATCCTACACCTCTCACGGATTGATAAAACATAGGTCATCCACTTGAGGGAAAATTGGTATTGTCCTACAAAACTATGCGCTTGGAGGCACGACACATTTCTACAAGAATAAAGTTGCGTAGTAGGCATCAAGCTCTTTTCTGGTGCCGTTGCTGGGGAGGTGAGTGCATGAAGGTATATCTTTAGATCTTGCAATCGAATCTTTTAGTTTCTTGTTTTATCACTTGTTTGGTTTATTAAAGAAAACTACAAAAAATGGAATTGAGGTTGCATCATATTATTGATCATCTTTACAATATCTTTCTTAAAATTATGATTGGAAATTTTTTCTCAATTGATAGAAGAAGAATTCAATAAAATGATTGGAATGAATGATGAGCATGATTGCAATGTTGTTAGTATGAATTCTTTTAATATCCATGGTGCTCATGATATGCAAAGCCATAAGCTTGGGGATGCTATGTTTGATGAAGATGATATTTTTTGTCCCCCAAGTTTTGATGTGGAAATTTGTTATAATGAAAGCATTCCTCCTATTTATGATGATTAAATTATGAGAGTATATTTGGAGAGGTCATGACTTTATTTAATGATGAATCCACTATTTTGGAAGAGGTTGCTATTGATTATGACAACAAAGTTCCTATATATGATGATTATGGTTATGAAATGTATGCTATAAATAATAATGATAACCATGAAACTTGTCATCATGATTTTAATTTTCAATCACATGATTGTTATTTTCTTGAGTTTGCTCCCACTACTATTGATGAGAATAAATTTGCTTATGTGGAGAGTAACAAAATCTCTATGCTTATGTATCATGAAAAGAATGCTTTATGTGATAGCTATATTGTTCAATTCATTAATTATGATACTGAAAATTATTATGAGGGAGGAACGTATGCTTATAGAAATTGCAATAATATCAAGTTTCCTCTCTATGTGTTCAAATTCTTGAAGATATGCTTGTTTTCCCTTCCTATGCTAGATGATTCTTGCTCCCGTAAATTGTTTGCTCACAAAATCCCTATGCATAGGAAGTGGGTTAGAATTAAATGTGCTTCTCATGAGATTCATGATGCTCTTTTGCAAGTTTCAATTACTATTCCTACGCGAGCATCATTGAAATCATCATGCCTAGCCAAAAGGCATTAAAGAAAAGCGCTTGTTGGGAGACAACCCAAGACTTTTACTTTATGTTTTTGTGTATTAACATGATTAATATACTGTAGTAGTCATGTTTTATTGCTTTTGTTTCATAAAGTACCAAGTAAAGCCTTTGGGATCATGTGGGGTGATAATTGATTGGATCTTGGTGAAAAACAGAAACTTCTGCGCTCACGAAAATAATTCTAGTTTTTAACGAAAGAGTGATTTTGAGTTTATTATTTTTGAAGAATATTAATATAAAAATTTCTCACGTGGTCCTAAGTTTTAGAATTTGTAGAGTAGCATAAGTATGGTTGTAGTACAGATTACTACAGACTGTTCTGTTTTTGACAGATTCTGTTTTCAGTGCATAGTTTGCTTGTTTTCTAGTTTCTATGGCTTATATTGATCAATATAAATTGTGTAAAATGATATGATACAGTAGTGATTGTGTGAGAATAATTATGTATCTTGTCTTGACAGTACCAAAGTGAATGGTTTGCTCTTCATCATACTAACTCATCTCACGAAGTTCCGTTAAGTTTTGTGTGATTGAAGTTCTCAAGTTTTGGGTGAGACACCGATATGAGGAGAATAAGGAGTGACAATAACCTTAGATTTGGTATGCCCAAGGCACCCCCAAGGTAATATCCAATTAATACTCAAGCGCCTAAGCTTGGGGATGCCCCGGAAGGCATCCCCTCTATCGTCTCCAACATCATCGATAACCTTACTTGGAGCTTTGTTTTCATTCGTCACATGATATTTGTTTCACCTGGAGAGTCAATTTACTTTGTTAGTATTTGTTTTATGTTATTTAGAATAACTTTTTTCATCTTTTATTTCAATAAAAATGTCAAGGATAGCCCTCACCATGCTTATTTTGCAAGTATACATGTTGTTGTTACAAAACAGAAAGTTTACCATTGTTGCAAACATTCCCTAGAAATGTCAGAATGTGATAAAATGTTGAAACTTTTTGCATAATAAGCTATGATAAATTTTCTACAGTGTGGTAAATTTTAATAACATTTGGAGTTTAATAAGTATTGATACTCTTGCATTCTTTACAAAATGTACTATTTCGGCAGATTGCTGTTATGTTTGCATTGTTTGCAAATGTTTGCCTGTTTAATGATTCTATTTGAGGATAGGAGAATCAAATATGCAGAAGAATTTAGTATGTAATGTTCTATAATAATTTTAGTGATTTTCTACACTAGACAATGATAAGGTTTTTGCATTGGTTTATACTAATTTATCTCACGAGTTCTTGTTGAGTTTTGTGTGGATGAAGCTTTTGAGATTTAGGAAAACCGTGATATGAGAAGAATTAAGAAGACACAAAAGCTCAAGATTGGGGATGCCCAAGGCATCCAAAGATAATATTCAAGAAGTCTCAAGCATATAATCTTGGGTATGCCCCGGTAGGCATCCCACCTTTCTTCTTCAACAATTATCGGTTAGTATCGGTTGAGCCTAAGTTTTTGCTTCTTCACATGAGTTGTGCTATTTTTAGAATGTAATTTTTATACTTTCTGTTTTAATAAAGTACTTAGATCTGAAATTTTTAAATAAAATGGAGACCTCAAATAGTCACCAAGGAGGCTAAATAAGCGTCATTCACATCCCGTCAATGAAGCTCTTTTCTTTGAAATTGCTCTTGTGCTTCACTTATATCCTATGAGTAAATTTTTGAATAAATTTAATGTCATGAAGTTGAAATAATATCATGATTAGTTGTAGCTTCACATTGTATTTAGAAAGTGAAATCTTTTGAGGCCTGACAATCACAATATTGGTCATACAAGCAATTCACGAAGAATTAGTATAAGGAAGAGAACTTTCACATGCAAATACACTATCCTGGAAATATTTTGTGATTGTGAGCCCCCATCAAAATATTATATGCCAAAATTGTTGACGTTGGACAAGGAACACAACGTAATGATTTATGTGTGTTCATATTCACATAGAAGTTATATTCTCGTAGATCCTTCAACATGTGGTGCTTGTCCCCCATCTTTGCTAGCCAAAAATTCCGCACCAAGTAGAGATACTACTTGTGCATCCAAAAACCCTTTAACCCAAATCTTATTTTCAGGAGTCCAACATACCTATCGAAGGATTGAGCAAGATCCTTCAAATAAGTTGTCATCGGTGCAATAAAGAAAAAATTGCTTCTAAAAGTGTTAGATCACTTAGTGTAAGAGAAAATTGAGTATTGTACGAACTTGTGATGGCAAAGTAATAAAAGTGACAGACTGCATAATAAAGGTTGCTATCATAAGGTGCAATATAATGTGTCGTTCTTTTGCACTAAGGGGTTGAGCATACAAACAAATAAGCGCATGGCAACCTCTGCTTCCCTCTACGAAGGGCCTATCTTTCAATTTATGTATTTACTTTTATGCAAGAGTCAAAGTTTTCTCTCTATTCCTTTTTATTTTTCTCCTTTGTCAAGCATCATGTGGTGAGGAAAGATCTAGGCACATATGTCTAGTTGAATATGGGTAGCATGAGTTATTATTGTTGACATCACCCTTGTGGTGAATACGTTGGGAGGAAAAACAATAAGCCCCTATCTTTCTATGTGTTCGGTTGAAACGTTTTGCCCATGTGTATGAAGTGAGTGTTAGCAATCATAGAAGACTATATGATGGTTGAGTATGTGGAGCTCTTACTTAAAGTCTGTTGAATAAGTTGAATTGCAATTGCTTGGTGACTGAGAACATAGGTTGTTGGGTTTCAAGAGAATTCATGGTTTGAACCTTAACATGTGAATTGGTTGCTACTTTAACATGAGAAAACTTTACGAGAAAAGAATTGATGTAATAATGCTAGGAAAGTGATTGAAATTAGCATTGATCAAACTTATGCACTTTGCTAGCATTCACACTTCATAAATTATTTCTTTTATAATTTACCTACTCGAGGACTAGTAGGAATTAAGCTTGGGGATGCTGATACGTCTCCAACATATCTATAATTTATGAAGTATTCATGCTGTTATTTTATCATTCTTGGATATTTTACAATCATTTTATAACAACTTTATACCATTTTTGGGACTAACCTATTGACTCAGTGCCCAGTGCCAGTTGCTGTTTTTTCTTGTTTTTTACATCGCAGGAAATCAATATCAAACGGAGTCCACACACCACAAAACTTTTTGGAGATTTTTTTTGGACCAGAAGGAACCCAATGGGCCAGAGCTACACCTAGGGGAGCCCTGATGGGGGCACAACCCTCCAGGGCATGTTTGGGCCCCCTAGTGGGCCCAGGTGGATTATGACCCACCTCGGTGGCCTCCCGCATCGCCTCTTTGCACTATAAATTCCCAAATATTCCGAAACTCTTCGAGCTAGCGCTAGATCAGAAGTTCTGCCACCGCAAGGCTCTCTAGCCACCGAAAACCAATCTAGACCCCGTTCTGGCACCCTGCCGGAGGGGGGAATCATCTCCGGTGGCCATCTTCATCATCCCGGAGGCCACCACGATGAGGACGGAGTAGTCCACCCTCGAGGCTGAGGGTTTGTACCAGTAGCTATGTGTTTAATCTCTCTCTCTCATGATCTATATCATGGTCTTTGTTAATATAGATGGATCATATGATGTTTCTCCCCTCTATACTCTTATTCTGATGAATTGAGTCTTTACCCTTTGAAGTTTTGTTATGTCAGATTGAATGTTCAGATTTGGGAACACATGATGTATGTCTTATGGTATGAATACTTGAGGTGACATTGGGGTATCTTATTGGTTCACTTGATATACGTTATGGCACTCAACTTGTTTGTGGGTTGTTGCACGTTTTTATTATCTTTTCTCCGATAGAAACTTTGAGGATCCCTTGTAGTTCTTTTTGTGGGTTGAGTATTATGAATATGAATTTGCTTTGGTGTTATTCTAGTACGAACTCTTGAGTAGATCGATCGGAAATAATAGCTTGCGTTATTCTAGTACGAACTCTAGGATAGATCGAACGGCAGGAATAGCTTTGAGGTGGTTTCGTACCCCACAAACAATTTCTATCTTTTGTTCTCCGCTAATAGGAACTCGGGAGTGATTCTTTATTTCACTTTGAGGGATAATCATATGATCCAACTATGTTAGCACTGTTGAGAAATTGCACTAGCGAAAGTACGGACCCCAGGCCTTGTTTTCAAGCATTCCAATACCATTTTTGTGCCCATTTACTATTTGCCACCTTGCTGTTTTCATTTAGTCATATTATAAAAATATATTTTTACCATCCATATTACACTTTTATCACCATCTCTTCGCCGAACTAGAGCACCTATACAATTTTCCATTGTATTGGGTGTGTTGGGGACACAAGAGATATCTTGTATTTGGTTGTAGGGTCTTTTGAGAGAGACCATCGTCATCCTACACCTCTCACGGATTTATAAACCTTAGGTCGTCCACTTTAGGGAAAATTGTTGTTGTCCGACAAAACTCTGCGCTTGGAGGCCCAACACGTGTCTACAAGAATGAAGTTCTGTAGTAGACATCAATGCACCGCCATCTAATGCGCCAAACCAAGGTCAAGGCCGTGGAGCGCCCCCCAAGGAACCCTGCTCCCCGCAACTAGCCGAACAATGGCAAGGGTCATGTGAATCACGTCACCGCAGAGGAAGCCCAGGAAGACCCGTACGTCATAGTGGGTATTTTCCTCGTCAACTCAACCCCAGCAACAATATTGTTTGATTGTGGAGCTTCGCATTCCTTTTTCACCCAAATGTTTGCAATAGAGTGGCATGAAGCCTACACCCCTGGGTAGTCGTATGTTGATACAAACCCCGGGATCAGTTATGAAGTCTGTGATAGGTTGTAAGGGAGTTGAGATTAACATCAACGAGGTAGATTTCCTAGCAGACCTTATCATCCTGAAGTCAGAAGGCTTGGATGTGATCCTAGGCATGCAGTGGTTAACCAACCATCAAGGCTTGTTAGACTATGCAAAGAGGATTGTCACCATGACGAATAGCCAAGGAGTGGAAGTCAAGTATGTTCCCAACCCTACCTCCACTCAAGCCCCAAAGGCTAACTGTCTATCGGTGTCACGCCCAAGATAAATGCCTATCCATTTTAAGACACGAGGGCCTCGCAAGGGATAGAGGCGCATCTTGTCGTTTGCAAGTATAGTAACATTGCGACATACATTACAGAAGATATGAGTATACAAGTTGGCTTAAACTCACCACATGCTAAATTACAATCCACATAGAGTTCAAATCATCAAGATGAAGACAGGGTCCGACTACGGACAAAATCAAATGATAAAACAGATGCAAATGATACTATCTCGCTATCCCAAAGATCATGACCATGGTCCTCTACTCATCCGGGTAAGTCACGTACATCCTGCCTCTTTCCTCATCATATTCCCACTAGAGGTGGGTAAGATCATCCTGCACGTACTCATCTATACCTGTACCTGGAGGGTTGTAGTAATCTATGAGCCACAAGGACTCAGCCATCAAGCGCCCAGGTACCAAGACTATTCCAGCTTAAAGGTTGGGATGGGGTATGTGTTTAGTTTGCATCAGCACTAAGCATATATGGTGGCTAACTTACGGAACATGAAAATAAATATGAGTGGCCTACGATGAACGATCGAATCTAGTATGATCTCTATGAGATCCTAAACACATACTTACGTCAATCATAACCCCATCGTGTTCTCTCTCGGATCATGTTCACGAGCAGAGACAATCGTTGTTACTCACAGAGTTGGTGTATTTTAATTAGAGTTTACTTCAAGTTTACTATAACCGGGTGTTAAAAAAATATCCAAGTTGCCACATAACCGTGGGCACGGCTTCTCGAAAAGATTTAACCCTACAGGGGTGCTCCAACTAGTCCATCACAAATACCCACACTCCACAGGAATAGCCACGATCACGGACCTCGTGGTCATCATAGGTAATTCCAAAGGAATTCCAACACCTCGAGAAAAACCGAAGAAAGTCAGACTCCACACGCAAGACACTCGATAAAGGTAAAACATATCCAGCAAGACCGCCTGACGTGTCGACGAACCCGATAAGAGCTGCGTATCTTGTTCTCAGGACACCATGGATAAGCTACTGTATGGTGGCCTGATAGAAATCTCCCAAGTTGCCCTGGGTTGGCCCCGCACAGTGCTCTAGTTTGGACCAACACTCATGAGGAGCACAGGCCCGGGGGTTGATTAATTATCCACGGGTTTGCAAGGCCCTATGCAAATTTTATTAAGTTGTTAAGCAAATGTAGTACCAATGTTGGGTGTTGCCAAACAAGTTTTAATCTCAACCGAATAACAAGGGGGTCCCCATAACAACCCCGAGCGTGTTAGGAGCGCAAAATATGAAAAACATAACACCGGTAACAAGAACTATGGCGGTAACAGCGGAACAAAACACCTAGCATAACGCCAAGACTTCCACCAATACCAAGATATATATGTGCATTAAATTAAATAACAGATAATATTATGATATCCAAATCCATGTTATCACATGGAACAACCTGCATCTGCAACTAAGAACGCCATGAGAGGGGCTGAGCAGCGGTAACTTAGCCAATCAAAGGTTTGCTAGGATGTGGAGGGTTAGAGGCTTCCATGGTATTTAGGAGGCTGATATTCAAGTGGTAGGTAGCACAATTGTAATGATAAGAGCGAGAAACTAGCAAGCGAAAATAGTATCAGGATCCGGGTATGATCATCTTGCCTGTTGGCTCTTTAGTGGAACAAGTAGCGGGATCCTCGTAGTAGTACTCTCCTGGGTCCTCGTACTCAGTTTCAACACTCGCGTCTACCCAAGAGAAACAACAACAATAAACATCCAAGCAGGGTGCAATGCACAAACAAGATGATGCATAATCCATTTAGAAGAATTTAACATGGCAATCCAAAACTAGTCATGTTTCACATGCAAAGTTTGTTTATTAATGATACTATACAGAACCTCATGTTAAGTTATTTACACATTCATGATCATGGCAAATATTGATGCGTCATGCAAAATCGATAGAAATGCATATAAATAAAGAAAGAAACGGAGTTACGGTTCTCACAATACGCTCAGGACAAGGTACGAAGGCCACAACACAAGACAACAAAGCCATGGGCTACTTCTTGGCATTCCAAGGTAGCCACCGGTTAGGCCATGAAAAACCAACCACCATAGACTCAAAGGTCAATCAATTCCACGAAGTATAGCTCCCACAAGTCACAAAACAATAACAAACAATCTGCCACAAAACAGCAACATAGCAACTTACACAGCCCACATCTTCAGCTACGGGAACCCTACAGCCACAAACAAGATATTGACAGAAACTACATAACAAATTCATCCACTTATCCAACTACACAATCTGCATAGGAATCCCACATCAATAAGCATGAAGCTATCAAGTTGACAAGATGAAACAATTTTCTAGGACTTAGTGAAAATAACAGTTTTTTGGAATCTGAGTTGATAAAGTAGCAAGTTGACAGCAGTAGTTAAATATGTTAGAGACCACCTCTTGGCATGAAAATTAACAGGATGGTAGTAGACAACATATACTCCAAAACACTAGCACTGAGCATGCTCAAATTCTCAACACATCACAAGATACCAACCACTCTACATGGCATAAAAATAACAGCAGATTCTTAGACAGTAATTTTTAGCATGCTGAAACAGAAACATTAAGTTGGCTACTTAATAGCATGGTTCCCACTTATATGGGTGATTCTTATGTTAAACAAAAATATCATGGCATAATAGATATAAAACACTAGCACTTCCTAGTTGGCACATGCCGCAGAGCAAGCATGGATTAAATCATGCAGAAATGTGTCATACTCATATGTTCATGTGAAAAAACATGGCACAAATAAGATAGCAAAGATACCACCTATTCTCATAAGTGAATCATAACTCTAATTGAACATGGGCATAAATGATCATAACCAGATTTGTAACTTAGTTAGAGATGGAAATGAGCTAACAAATTACAAACAAGAATATATACAACAAGGGGTATATCAAGTTGGGAAACCCACTAGTCCCCACACCCACACATACACTCTACACACACACACACTACAAGCAAGCACACACACATGCCCTATATATGCCCAAGGCATATGAGCACCAACACTCATGAGCATACAAACCAAGAAGGGGGTGTTCACCCACACATACACTCACATGCCTATATGTGCATAAGCATATGGCACACACACTCTCACTCTCGCAAGTGCACTAGGCACATATACTCACACACTCATGCTCATGTGTATGGGTGGTCATTCACACACATATGCCCACATATAGGCACAATGCATATATGCACATGCATATGGGTATGGTAACACACACACACACTCCCACAAACACACATGCATAACACTCACACTACATGTGTGCAAACTGCCACACATACACACACAAGCATATACACCTAGGTGTATACTCACATGCACATACACACACTCACAAATCACACTTACACACATGCATATGCATGCACCACACTAGTTGGCACACACACAAAAGCACATACAAATGTGCATAAACACTCACAACACAAGGTCATGCATATGTGCACACTCACATGCACATACACACCTCATACATGCATATACATACACTTACATCCATATATAAGCAAGCACCCCACACATACACTCAAATAAACCAGAAAAGAAAAACAAGCATACTGGTTTCCTCTACACTCACATATACATAGCAATGGGAGAAAACAAAAGGAACACAAAAAAGAAAAATAGAATAAAAATGGGGAGGGGTTCGGATTCGAACCCACAACCTCCTGGTTGCCTCCCACACACCACACCAATAGGCTACGAGCGCGACTGGTAACATAGGACGGGCACCTGCCCTCTAGTACTAACACACGCGTTGTGATGACTGACGAAACTGAATAAATCGATACCTGCAACTATAGAGCACGACGGCGGCCAAACAGGGGAACTCCTATGACCATACGAGTGGCGGAGGCGCTCACTGGACGCCCTGCTCCTGCCCGCACACGTGCACACTAGCACAGCCACCTAACACAGGCAAGAACGCTACCGGTGACGACGACAGAATGGCAACAGCGACGACCTGCACATGAATCGTGCGGCGATGAACCAGACAAGGAATCGGACGGGGAGGAGTGAAAACGAGCCCCTGCGAGAAGCAGGAACTCGCACGCGATGCATGGAAGCATGAGCGCGACGGTGCACTCGTCGGAGACGAGGTCCGACGACAGCGGAACGCTCCTAACATGGGCACGCACTATAGCGAAGCTAAAAGCTTGGGATCGGGCGAGTATGGACGGGGAGCTCACCTAAACACGACCGTGCATCCAATTGAGCTCGAGGAAGCACGGCGACGGAGAATTTCCGTGGCGGAGGAGCTCGGACGGAGGGGAAGAAGACGAAGAAGAGGTGCGGCCTTGGCATCCCACGCGGATGTAGAGGACGTCGGGGAAGCAGAAGGCGACGACGACGCGATCCTGACGATCCCCTGCTCGAGGGGCTCGCCAAAGAAGCTGCCGTGGCGACGAGCTTTCTCTCCGAATCTCACTGCACCCTCTCTGGACCGTCTGAACCCATGCTTACCTGAGACGAAAGAGAGGGAGAGATGGAGGGCGGCGGCGCGAGGGGGAAGAGGGAACCCTAGGGGAGCGGTACGGATGCCGAGGGGTTTTAAATGCTCGGGAACAGACTGCGACGGCGATGGAAAGGGGACGACAGAGCACTCTCTCTCACTCTGAACCTGACGGCAGCGACGACGGAGCAGGTGGCCGTGAGGTTTTGTTGGGCCTCGTGGGCCGGGAAGGCCACATGCACCCACTCTCTCAAACAAACAATCAGAAGCCCTTTGTTTTTAAAACACCACAACAAAGGGAAAACCCAGAGAAACAATAAAAGGATTTTTGGGCAAACAAAAATACTTTTGTAAGGAAAACTAATATGCTTCATTTAATAAAAATATTAGGTTGATTTTTAGGACAAGTAATTTTAAATATTTAAAATAGGAAGCCCCTCTGTTATTTTAAACTCACAAGCATAAAAACCTCAAACATCAAAACATAAATACTCACAATTCATAAAACATATAGGGCTACCTCTTGAACATTTTAAAATATTTTAAATAGCAACTTAATTCTGATTATAAAATAACATGGGAATTAAGGCATTATGATGGGGTTTTTTGTTGAAAAGAAAAGATAGGGGAAGAAAGAGGAGATTGCACACATGAGCTCCATCCACCTCAAACCACATCACATCACTCACACGCATAGTCACTTCACAACATGGCATGACATGATAGATGCATGATGCATGATGCATGAACAAGACATGGATGACAAGTTGCAAACATTCATTAAACTCATGGCACAAGGTTCATACAATATGTTACATGCCAAATAAGGTAGGGACAGCACTTGGGCTGTCACAACTCTCCCACACTACAAGAGGATCTCGACCTGAGATCTAGGAATGAAAGAAGTCTAGAAATTTGGAACGGATAAGGTCCTCGTGTTCCCAAGTAGCTTCTTTGTCGGAATGATGAGACCACTTCACCTTGAGGAATTTGATAGACTTGTTGCGAGTCTTACGCTCAGTTTCTTCAAGAATTGCAACTAGATGCTCACGATAAGAGAGATCTTCTTGGGGATCGATGTCTTCGAGGTCAATGGTTCGCTGAGGAGTCTTGAAGCATTTCTAGAGCTGAGATACATGGAACACATCATGCACGTTTGCGAAATTTGGAGGAAGCTCTAGTTGATATGCAAAACCACCTCTCTTGCCACCAACTTTGAAACGACCAACAAACCGAGGTGCTAGCTTCCCTTTAATTCCAAACTGCTGAGTGCCCTTCATGGGAGAGACTCTGAGATAGACTAGATCATCCACTTGAAAGGAAACATCCCGATGTTTGTTATCGTAATAACTCTTCTGTTGGGACTGAGCTGCTTTGAGGTTCTCGCGAATGACATGACACATTTCTTCTACTTCAGTGATCATGTCATTGCCCAATATCTGATGCTCACCGGTTTCAGACAAGTTAAGCGGGATACGACACTTTCTGCCGTAGAGAATCTCGAAAGGGGCCTTGCCTGAGCTAGCTTGAAAGCTATTGTTGTATGAGAATTTAGCATATGGAAGGCAGTCTTCCCACTTCATGCCGAACGAAATCACACAGGCTCTGAGCATATCTTCAAGGATCTAATTGACTCTCTCAACTTAACCACTTGTCTGCGGATGGAATGCAATGCTGAAATGGATCTTGGTACCCATAGCAGTCTGGAAGGACTCCCAAAACTTAGAAGTAAAGAGACTTCCACGATCAGAAGAGATGAGCTGAGGAATACCATGCAAAGATACTATCCTTGACGTATACAACTCTACAAGCTGAGCTGCCGAGATAAATTCTTTGACTGGCAGGAAATGAGCAACTTTTGACAGCTTGACGATAACCACGAAGATGGCATCGTTGCCTCTCTTGGACTTGGGAAACCCAGTGATGAAATCCATCTCCACATGATCGAATTTCCACTCTGGAATAGGCAACGGCTGAAGAAGACCTGCTGGACGTTGATGCTCCGCCTTCACTCTGCGACAAACATCACACTTGTTCATGAACTGAGCAATCTCATGTTTCATGCGAGTCCACCAGATGGTATGCTTGAGATCCTAATACATCTTTGAACTGCCTGGATGAATGGATAGAAGAGAATTATGTGCTTCGTCCATGATAACATTTCTAAGAACACCTTTTGGAACCACAAGACGGTCCTCAAAGAACAAGGTATCTTTGTCACCAACGCGAAAGCACTTATACTTCCTAATGCTCTTGGCCACACCTTTCTTCACTTTCTTCACCATAGCGTCAAGAAGCTGCGCTTGGCGAACCTGATCTTCCAGAGTCGAAGAAAGTTGAAGATTTTCAAGAAATCCTTCCGGAATCATCTGAAGGTTGCGCTTGCGGAAGGCTTCACAAAGCTAGGGCTGAAGAGGCTTCAAGATGAGACTATTGTAGTACGCCTTATGGCTGAGCGTGTCTACAATGACATTTGCTTTCCCAGGAGTATACTCAATGCTTGGATTTAAGTCCTCAAGCATTTCCACCCAACGAGACTGCCGATGATTGAGATTGGGTTGAGTGAAAATGTACTTCAAGCTCTTGTGATCAGTGTACACCTCAACTGGTCTACCCAACAACAAATGCCTCCAAGTCATTAGAGCATGCAAAACTACCACCAACTCAAGATCATGAGTGGGGTAGTTCTTCTCGGCAGGCTTCAACTGACGCGAGGTATAAGCAACAATCTTCTTATCTTGCATGAGAACACCACCAAGACCATGAAGAGAAGCATCACAGAAAACTTGGAAAGGCTTAGACTGCTCAGGAGGAACAAGAACTGGAGCTGAAGTCAGTCTCTGCTTGAGCGTATTGAATGCCACATCACACTCAGGAGACCAAACATACTTGACACTCTTCTAAAGGAGATTGGACAGAGGCTTAGCAATTTGAGAGAAGTTCTCCATGAATCTTATGCAATAGCTAGCAAGCCCGAGGAAACTCCGAAGCTGCTTCACATTCTTAGGAGGTTCCCACTTCAAGATTGCCTCAACCTTCTCAAGGTGCACTTTAATTCCCTCGGCAGAGATCACATGCCCAAGGTACACCACTTCATTGAGCCAAAACTCACACTTGGAAAACTTGGCATAGAATCGATGCTCTCTTAACTTGTCAAGCACAAGGCGGAGATGCTCTGCATGCTCTTCTTCTGTCTCCCAGAACACAAGGATATCATCCAGATAGACCAATACGAACTCATTCTTGAAAGGAGAGAAAATGAAATTCATCATTCTTGAGAAGGTTGGAGGAGCATTAGCAAGACCAAACAACATGACGGTGTACTCATAAGAGCCAAAACTCGTCCTGAAAAGCGGTCTGAAGAATGTCTTCTTCGCGAATGCGAATCTGATGATAACCCATGCGAAGATCAAGCTTCGAGAAAACCTTGGCACCTTTCAGTTGCTCAAACAACTCATTGATGTTGGGAAGTGGGTACTTGTTTCTGATTGTCTTCTTGTTCAATGGACGGTAGTCAACACAAAGACGATCCATGCCATCTTTCTTCTTGACAAACAAAACACCACAACCCCATGGAGAAGAACTTGGTCTGACCAGACCGAGACGTTCTTGCTCGTCTAGCTGCTTCTTCAACTCTTTCAGCTCTTTGGGGCCAAGTTTATACGTGCGCTTGCAGACCGGATCAGTTCCGGGATCGAGATCAATCACAAAATCTACTGGTCGGTGTGGAGGCATTCCTGGCAATTCTTCTGGAAAGACATCTTCATACTCACAAACCACCGGAATTTGAGAAATCGCCGAGATTTCACCCTTCTCGTTAAGAGCAAAGAGACGGATTGTGTCATCGCGAGCCGCGAAAATAATCACGTCTTCTGAAGGATGAGTTAGTTTGACTTCTTTTGCTATGCAATCAATATGAGCTTTGTTCATAGCCAGGAAGTCCATGCCCAAAATGAGATCAATGTCGGTATTACGGAGAACATAAGGAGAAGCTAAGAAAGAATAATTGCCCATATTGATAGAAACATCCGGAACAATGGAGGTGGTTTTCATGGCCACCCCAGAGAAACAACACCCAAAGGTCTACTCAACATCTCGGAATAGAAATCATTCTTCATAGCAAAACGTCTAGACATGAATGAATGCGATGCTCCAGAACCAAATAACACTTTTGCAGGAATAGAATTAACTGAGAGATTACCCATGATCACTTGAGAAGAATCCTCTGCCTCTGCTGCATTCACCATATTCACTCTTGCGGTATTGGGGTTATTCTTCACCAAAGCATTGCCTGGAGGCTTGACAGGAGGAGGAGGCGAAAGACGCTGCTGGTTGCACTTGTTTGCATAGTGGCCCTTCTCACCACACTTGTGACAAATCACCTCAGAAAGCGGACGAACATTTCCTGGAGGAGTAACAAGAACTCCCTTGGATGCCTGGGGTCTCTGCTGGAATCCTGGGTTGGGTGGGTGGGAAGAACTACGACCACCAAACTGCTTCTGTTGCTGAGGAGGACGAAATGGAGGAGGGTTTGGCACCCAATACTTCTGCTGCTTGGGAACCATCTGAGAGCTGGAAGAAGAAGAATATGAATCCCTTGAACGCTTGTTTGAGTTATCCAACTTGAGTTGAGTTGCCTCGACCTTCAAAGCCATGTTATAGAACTGATCAAACTCACGAGGCTCTTGAAGAACTAGGCCTGGCAGAAGCTCATCCTTGAGACCACCTCTGAACTGATAGATCATAGCCTTGTCATATGGAACATCTTGCTTAGCATAACGGGCTAGATTCTGGAACTCGACGTTGTACTGGTAGACAGACTTGCTTCCCTGCTTTAGGTGCCTGAACTTCTCACGCATCTCCTTGACAAAGCTTTCCGGAATGTAATGAGCCCTGAAGTCATGACGGAAATCGTCCCAAGTAACAACACGATCGCCCCTGGAATCCTTGTACTGCTGCCACGAGTCAGCTGCTTGACCCTTGAGCTGGAACGATGCAAATCTGACAAAGTCCTCTGGCCTGACATTGCTGCACTCAAAATGCTTACTCATATCACGAAGCCAATCATTAGCATCAAGAGGCTGCTCACAACAGGTGAAAGACTTCGGCTGGTTGGCAAGGAACTAATTGAGTGTCGCACATTGAATCTGATTCTGAAAATTCCCTTGAAAACCTTGCTAACCCTGCTCCCTTTCTTGTAACAACCTGAGCAACATCTGTGTGTTCGCATTGGTTGCGGCCATCATAGCTTGCCAAGCTTCTGAAGGAGGAGGCGGAGGAGGCGGCGGCGGGGGTGGTGGTGGTGGTGGAACATCAGTTTGCTCCTCACCACGACCCAGATTGTTGCGAGTTGGTGGAGCCATCCTGAAGATGGACAAAACGCATCAGCACCTCATTGATAAGAAGAATTCAAAAGCTGAATCAACTTCTCGAAAGAAATTGAACAAAACAACACAACCTTCCTACTGAAAAATTAGTAAGCATGCTTCTCGGTTTATGATAACATCATCAGAATTAGAAGCCACTTGCAACAACATAAAAGTATTGAGCTAAGAGCTCGGAACAAATGTATATGCCCACATACATCTGAAGAAGATGATCCTAGATAACTACAAGATTTCCCACCTAATAACTTCCAAAAACTTTCTGGTTATGCAATCCGGTGTGGGGGATACAAGGAGGAAATATCTCACACAACTAGCAATCCTACACCCAACTGTATCCATCCTTCAACACATAACCAGAGGCTTTCGCAACTTCATCTAACTCAAATCCTCGAAATCACAATGATACTAAACCATGGTGGTACCCCGGACGCCTCCCCAGTACTGGGTTTCTCCGACCTTATCTCACCATGATAAGTATTGAAGTAATTCTGAACACTCTCCATCCTGCGATATCAAGGAAGATGAATGATAACGATGTGCCAACATTCCCTGGAGCTCGACTCCCCGGAAGAAATCAAGTCAGACAGGAGGCACCAAGACAGAACCGTGTCACATCGGTATCATACAGACTCCAAAATACCCGCGTGACCTAAAAAAATTTTTGAGCAAGAAGAGGAGTAGAATTAGAACTCCTAAGTCGAATACCTCACTAGAGCATAGAAGAGGATTAAAAAGAATCCCACTCTTTGATATAACTAGACTCAAATTAGTTTTACTAGACTCGACTCGGCCAAGTTCGATCAAGCAAAGGCTCCTATGGTCGTATGGCTCCGAATACCAACTTGTCACGCCCAAGATGCGCGCCTATCCATTTTAAGACACGAGGGCCTCGGAAGGGATAGAGGCGCATCTTGCCGTTCGCAAGTATAGTAACATTGCGACATACATTACAGAAGAGATGAGTATACAAGTTGGCTTACACTTGCCACATGCTAAATTACAATCCACACAGAGTTCAAATCATCAAGATGAAGACAGGGTCTGACTATGGACAAAATCAAACGATAAAACAGATGCAAATGATACTATCTCGCTATCCCAAAGATCTCGACCATGGTCCTCTACTCATTCGGGTAGGTCACGTACATCCTGCCTCTTTCCTCATCATATTCCCACTGGAGCTGGGTAAGATCATTCTGCACGTACTCATCTATACCTGTACCCTGAGGGTTGTAGTAATCTGTGAGCCACAAGGACTCAGCAATCAAGCGCCCGGGTACCAAGACTATTCAAGCTTAAAGTTTGGGATGGGGTATGTGTTTAGTTTGCACCAACACTAAGCATATATAGTGGCTAACTTATGGAACATGAAAATAAATATGAGTGGCCTACGATGAACGATCGAATCTAGTATGATCTCTATGAGATCCTGAACACATACTTACGTCAATCATAACCCCACCGTGTTCTCTCTCGGATCATGTTCACGAGCAGAGACGATCATAGTTACTCACACAGTTGGTGTATTTTAATTATAGTTTACTTCAAGTTTACTATAACCGGGTGTTAAACAAATATCCAAGTTGCCACATAACCGCGGGCACGGCTTCTTGAAAAGATTTAACCCTACAGGGGTGCTCCAACTAGTCCATCACAAATAACCACACTCTGCGGGAATAGCCTAGACCACGGACCTCGTGGTCATCATAGGTAATTCCAAAGGAATTCCAACACCTCGAGAAAAACCCGAAGAAAGTCAGACTCCACACGCAAGACACATGATAAAGGTAAAACAAATCCAGCAAGACCGCTCGACGTTGCCCTGGGTTGCCCGTTCTCAGGACACGATGGATAAGCTAGTGTACGGTGGCCTGATAGAAATCTCCCAAGTTGCCCCGGGTTGGCCCCGCACAGTGCTCTAGTTTGGACCAACACTCATGAGGAGCACTGGCCCGGGGGTTCATTAATTATCCACGGGTTTGCAAGGCCCTATGCAAATTTTATTAAGTTGTTAAGCAAATGTAGTACCAACGTTGGGTCTTGCCAGACAAGTTTTAATCTCAAACAAATAACAAGGGGGTCCCCATAACAACCCAGAACGTGTTAGGAGCGCAAAATATGGAAAACATAACATCGGTAACAAGAACTATGGCGGTAACAGCGGAACAAAGCACCTAGCATAATGCCAAGCCTTTCACCAATACCAAGATATATATGTGCATTCCACTGGTTAGGCAATGAAAAGCCAACCACCATAGACTCAAAGGTCAATCAATTCCATGGAGTATAGCTCCCACAAGTCACAAAACAATAAAACAAACAATCTGCCACAAAACAGCAACATAGCAACTTACACAGCCCACATCTTGAGCTACGGGAACCCTACAACCACAAACAAGATATTGACAGAAACTACATAACAAATTCATCCACTTATCCAACTACACAATCTTCATAGGAAGCCCACATCAATAAGCATGAAGCTATCAAGTTGACAAGATGAAACAGTTTTCTGGGACTTAGTGAAAATAACAGTTTTCTGGAATCTGAGTTGATAAACTAGCAAGTTGACAGCAGTAGTTAAATATGTTAGAGACCACCTCTTGGCGTGAAAATTAACAGGATGGTATTAGACAACATCTACTCCAAAACACTAGCACTGAGCATGCTCAAATTCTCAACACATCACAAGATACCAACCACTCTACATGGCATAAAAATAACAGTAGATTCTCAGACTTGGTAATTTTTAGCATGCTGAAACAGAAACATTAAATTGGCTACTTAACAGCATGGTTCCCACTTATATGGGTGATACTTATGTTAAACAAAAATACCACGGCATAACAGATATAAAAGACTAGCACTTCCTAGTTGGCACATGCCCCAAAGCACGCATGGATTAAATCATGCAAAAATGACAAAGTAGCATCACAGCTAAAAATGAAAGTTTTATAAACTTGCTGACAAGTGAAATCTGAAAGCACCAATGGATTCATTAGCTCTTTCTACCGCAAAAACACGTGTTATACTCATATGTTCATGTGAAACAACATGGCACAAATAAGATAGCAAAACTACCACCTATTCTCATAAGTGAATCATAACTCTAATTGAACATGGGCATAAATGATCATAACCAGATTTGTAACTTAGTTAGAGATGGAAATGAGATAGCAAATTACAAACAAGAATATATACAACAAGGGGTATATCAAGTGGGGAAACCCACTAGTCCCCACACCCACACATACACTCTACACACACACACACACACTAGAAGCAAGCACACACACATGCCCTATATATGCCCAAGTCATATGAGCACCAACACTCATGAGCATACCACCCAATAAGGGGGTGTTCACCGACACATACACTCACATGCCTATGTATGCATAAGCATATGGCACACACACTCTCACTCTCACAAGTGCACTAGGCACATATACTCACAAACACTCATGCTCATGTGTATGGTGGTCATTCACACACATATGCCGACATATATGCACAATGCATATATGCACATGCATATGGGTATGGTAACAAACACACACACACTCCCACAAACACACATGCATAACACTCACACTACATGTGTGCAAACTGCCACACATACACACACACAAGCATATACACCTAGGTGCATACTCAACTGCACATACACACACTCACAAATCACACTTACACACATGCGTATGCATGCACCACACTAAGTGGCACACACACACACACAAGCACATACAAATGTGCATAAACACTCACAACACAGGGTCATGCATATGTGCACACTCACATGCACATACACACCTCATACATGCATATACATACACTTACATCTATATATAAGCAAGCACCCCCACACATACACTCAAATAAAACGGAAAAGAAAGACAAGCATGATGGTTGCCTCTACACTCACATATATAGAGCAAGGGGAGAAAACAAAAGGAACACAAAAAAAGAAAAAAAGAATAAAAATGGGGAGGGGTTTGGATTCGAACCCGCAACCTCCTGGTTGCCTCCCACACACCACACCGTTGGGCTACGAGCGCAACTGGTAATAGAGGAGGGGCACCTGCCCTCTAGTACTAACACACTCATTTTCATGACTGACGAACCTGAATAAATCGACACCTGCCACTATAGAGCACGACGGCGGCCAAACGGGGGAACTCCAATGACCATACGAGCGGCGGAGGTGCTCACTGGACGCCCTACTCCTGCCCGCACAGACACACAGTAGCACAGCCACCTAACACAGGCGAGAACGCTACCGGTGATGATGACAGAATGGCAACGGCAGCGACGTGCACACGAATCGCGCGGCGAAGAACCAGATAAGGAATCGGACGGGGCGGAGGGAAAATGGGCCCCTGCGAGAAGCAGGAACTCACACGTGGCGCCCGGAAGCATGAACTCGATGGTGCACTCACCAGAGACGAGATCCGACAGCTATGGAATGCTCCTAACACGGGCACGCACTACAGCAAAGCAAAAAGCTTGGGATCGGGCGAGGATGGACGGGGAGCTTACCTAAACGCGATCGTGCAGCCAATTGAGCTCGAGGAAGCACGGCGACGGAGAATTGCCGAGGCGGAGGAGCTCGGCCGGAGGGGAAGAAGACGACGCAGAGGTGCGGCCTTGGCATCCCACATGGATGCAGAGGACGTCGGGGAAGCAGAAGGCGACGGCGACGCGATCCTGACGATCCCCTGCTCGAGGGGCTCGCCGAAGAAGCTATTGCGGCGACGAGCTCTCTCTCTGAATCTCATTGCACCCTCTCTGGACCCTCTGAACCCATTCTTACCTGAGACGAAAGAGACAGAGATATGGAGGGCGGCGGTGCGAGGGTGAAGAGGGAACCCTAGGGGAGCGGCACGGATGCTGAGGGGTTTTAAAAGGCTCGGGAACAGACGGCGACAGCGACGGAAAGGGGACGGCGGAGCACTCTCTCTCACTCTGAACCTGACGGCAGCGACGACGGAACAGGTGGCCGTCAGGTTCTGTTGGGCCTCGTGGGCCGGGAAGGCCATGCACTCCCACTCTCTCAAACAAACAATCAGAAGCCCTTTCTTTTTAAAACACCACAGCAAAGGGAAAAAACCCACAGAAAAAATAAAAGGAATTTTGGGCAAACAAAAATACTTTTGTAAGGAAAAATAATATGCTCCATTTAATAAAAATATTAGGTTGATTTTTAGGACAAGTAATTTTAAATATTTAAAATAGGCAGCCCCTCTGTTATTTTAAACTCACAAGCATACAAACTTCAAACATCAAAACAACCATACTCACAATTCATAAAACATATAGAGCTACCTCTTGAACATTTTAAAATATTTAAATAGCAACTTAATTCTGATTATAAAATAACATGGGAATTAAGGCATTATGATGGGTTTTGTTGTTGAAAATAAAAGAGAGGGAAAGAAAGAGGAGATTGCACACATGAGCTCCATCCACCTCAAAACACATCACAACACTCACACACATAGTCACTTCACAACATGGCATGACATGATGGATGCATGATGCATGATGCATGAACAAGACATGGATGACAAGTTGCAAACATTCATTAAACTCATGGCACAAGGTTCATACAATAGGTCACATGCCAAATAAGGTAGGAAGAGCACTTGGGCTGTAACAATCGGAAATTGAGTTGGATCAAGTGCCAGTGGTATGTGAATACCCGGATGTGTTTCCTGATGAGCTTCCCGGAATGCCTCCTGACCGTGACATTGAGTTCATCATTGAGCTTATGCCCGGATCATTCCCCATCTATATGAAGGCCTATAATTGAAGATGCAATTAGTAGCGCAACTTAGAAAAGCATTCATTCGCCCAAGTGCCTCTCCTTGAGGATCACCTGTTCCATTTGTGTGAAAGAGGGACGGAACTATCAGACTCTATGTCGATTACCGTTCTCTCAATGAAGTCACAATAAAGAACAAGTACCCACTCCCCAGGATTGAAGACCTGTTTGATCAGTTGAATGGAGCCAAGTGTTCTCCAAGATCGACCTCAGGTCTGGGTACTATCAGCTGAAGATCAGACCCCAAGACATTCCGAAGACGACATTTGTAACCCGGTATGGCCTGTATGAATACACAGTCATGTCATTTGGGTTAACCAATGCCCCTGCCTACTTCATGTATCTCATGAATAAAGTCTTCATGGAGTACTTGGACAAGTTTGCTGTCGTCTTCTCCAAGTTTGAAGAAGAGCATTAGGAACACTTGAGATTGGTCCTAGAGAAGCTTCGAGAACACCAACTTTATGCCAAGTTCAGCAAGTGTGAATTCTGGCTGCATGAAATTGCATTCTTGGGTCATGTGTTGACTGCAGAAGGGTTGTCAGTGGATCCTGCCAAGATTGAAGCCGTGACTGAATCGCAATCCCCCAACCACTGTGAAGGAAGTCAGGAGCTTCCTCGGACTCGCGTGATATTACCGCAAGTTTGTGGAAGGGTTCTCTAGCATTGCCTGACCCATGACCCAGCTTTTGAAGAAGGACAAGAAGTTCGAATGGACCACTAAGTGCGAGGAGAGCTTCCAGGATCTCAAAAAGAGATTGACCACAACCCATGTTTTGGCCACGCCCGATATTCACAAGGAGTTTGTGATATATTGTGATGCATCGAGAACCGGGCTTGGAGGTGTTCTGATGCAAGAAGGCAGAGTTGTAGAATATCTATCCAAATAGCTATGATCTCATGAAGAGAACTAAGCAACTCATGATCTCGAGTTGGCAGCCGTGGTTCATGCCTTGAAGACATGGCGACATTACCTTCTAGGAAAGCGATGTGAGATATACACATACCACAAGAGTTTGAAGTATATTTTCACCCAAAGGGAATTGAACATGAGGCAGCGAAGATGGTTGGAATTGATCAAGGATTATGACATCAGTGTTCAATACCACCCCGGAAAGGCCAACGTGGTAGCAGACGCCTTAAGCAGAAAGGCTTGTTCGTTGAATGCCATGATTAAGGAAAGGATACCCGCCCTATATGAAGAGCTTGAAAGCTTCGTCTTGGAACTAGTTGCACATGGATTCCTCGCCAACCTCGAAGAAAAGCCTACCTTCATGACTAACATCAAAGAAGCTCACAAGGGACACGAGAGCATTGAAGGCATCAAGAGGAAGGTCAAGGCAGGCAAGGCCCCAGGATTCTCAGTGGATGAACAAGGAGTTTGTATGGTTTGGGAATCGCGTCTATGTAACCAACAAAGATGAGCTCAAGAACCTGATCTCGCAAGAAGGTCATGACACTCCATACTCCATCCATCCTGGAGGAACCAAGATGTATCAAGACCTCAAGGCAAGATTCTGGTGGCATAGCATGAAATGGGAGATAGGCAACTTTGTCGCCAAGTGTGATGTATGCCAAAGAGTCAAGGCTGAGCACCAGCGGCCTGCTAGGCTATTGCAACCTCTCAAAGTGCCTGAATGGAAGTGGGACAAAGTATGGATGGATTTCATCACTGTACTACCAAGGTCAAGCAAGGGACATCATTCTATTTCGGTCATTGTCGACCACCTGACAAAGGTAGCCCATTTCATTCCTATCAAGACAACCTACAACGGGAGCCAATTGGCCAACCTCTACGAAAACTGGATTGTGAGCCTCCACGGAATTCCTAAGGAGATTGTATCGGACCGAGGCACCCAGTTCACCTCAAGGTTCTGGAATAGGTTCCAAGAAGCCTTGGGAACGAATCTCTCCTTCAGCACTGTTTTTCACCCCCAGACCGGTGGGAAAACAGAATGAGTAAATCAGATACTGAAAGATATGCTTCGCGCTTGTGTCTTGGTTTATGGAGCCAAGTGGAAAGATTGCCTGTCGTTTGCTGAGCTCTCCTACAACAACAGCTATCAGTCAAGTCTTCAGATGGCACCATTTGAGGTGTTGTATGGATGCAAGTGCCGTACTCCCCTCAACTGGTCAGAGACTGGAGAAGGGTTAGTCTTTGGACCATATATCCTCTGCGAGGCAGAAGAGCAAGTTCAACTGGTCTGAGGGCGCCTTGAGACCGCCAAGACAAGACAGAAGAGCTACGCTGACTCTCACCATCGGGACATGAGTTTCCGTGTTGGAGGCCATGTTTACCTCCATGTCACGCCTCTCAAGGGAACCAAGCGATTCCACGTCAAAGGAAAACTTGCACCAAGGTTTATCGACCCCTTCAACATCACCGACATGAGAGGAGAAGTTGCTTATCAGCTAGAACTACCTTCCAAGCTGTTGGATGTGCACAACGTCTTTCATGTGTCACAACTCCGCAAGTGTTTCCAAGTTCCCAACCGCCCCGACCTCTACAAGGACATCGACCATCAAGCCATCGATCTTCAGCCAGACCTCACTTATCATGAGAGGCCAGTTCACATTTTGGATGAAGCCGAGCGCTGCACCCGAAGCCGCACCATCAAGTACTTCAAGGTCCAGTAGAGCAACCACACTCAAGCTGAAGCAACCTGGGAGCGTGAAGACTATCTTAGATCTGAGTTCCCTTATCTCTTTAGTGCTTAGCCTAGGAATCTCGGGGACGAGATTCTTGGAAGGGGGGTAGGTCTGTCACACCATGTGTTTGTATCACCTTGTTATGCTTGGATTTATAAAATTTGGAGCCAATTAAAACTTTTTCAATGTTCTTTCTTGTTTGCTTGTTGATTGTGGTATATGGCACTCTTAGATTCTATCCCTCTTCATATTCATCTTCCTTGACCCAAACTTCTTGCCCAATGATCATGTCATGTGAATAGTGCCCAAAAGTATTTTTATCAAATTTAGTTTTGACCAAAAAAGATTTATCCAAATTAGGTTTTCAGAAACCCCTAAAATGAGGTTTGCACTGCAAGCCCTCAAATTGGGTGGATCCTTCTTCCCCAAAGGCTTTACTTCCAACCTACTATATATATGACATCCCAAAACCACCAGATATTAATTTTAAAAATTATTTTCATATTTTATTTAAAGGATTTTTCTTAAGACCAGAAATGGTTTTTCATAGGGAATTTTTTTTAAATGCTTTCAAAATATTTGAGAAAATTTAGGGAGACTGAGTGGGCATATATTTTCCATATATATGAGTTTCAACACATGGTCATGTTCAAATCATGGGCAAAACCCCTCAAAACCCTTTCTGTCCAAATCAAGCTTTTGGAATATTTCTATAATAAATATTCTCAATAAATTCAAGGAGAATTCCAGCAAGTCAACACTATCCTAGGTGATGATCTTGCAAAGTTTCATCTCAATCCAAGTTGATTTGGTTTATCAAACTATTCCAAACCCCTTCCTATCCATATTCAAATTTGAAGAACTTTACATAGTGAAGTTTTTCCCTTGACCCCAAACTTTGTGGACATGCTATAATCACCAAACAATGATGCTACACTAAGTGGTGCATCAAGGGTAATAGCTTAGCATGACTAGATCTACGAAAACCAGAATCTATTGATTTCTAGGTTTCCACAAAGTCACATTATGAACTTTCATCAAACCATCTCAAACTTGGTGATGAGGCCTATTTTCAACCACCATTTGATCTTGTCAAATCTCATGCCAAGAAAAATCCATTTGCTTGCCCTAATCTCCATCAAACGCCTTCTGGTCAATTCTAGAAATTACTATTTCACCATTTTTACTATTTCCCTTGCCTCCAAATTTTTACCACACCCTCTTACAGTGCCCAATCAGCTCTAGCAAGAACCTCTGGTCCATAAACTACTAGGAGATGGGGTAAACCCCCCATTTTCACCTCTAGGTAGCCCTGTCAAGAGCATTTTTACCTCTCCCCTCTCATTTCTTTTCTCCCTTGCCTATCCCCTAGCCTCTTCTAGTGTAACATCCCAAAATTTCATTTTGGAATGTTATGATATATATAGCTATGCATCATCATCATTGTTGGAATGTAATGAATTTGTTAAAAAGCTTCTTTTGAAATTCTGAAAGGCCATTTCTATTTTTCCATGTATCTGTTTCATCTATTTGAAAACATTGGGAAATGTTCGAAGAAAGGGAGGAGTAACATGACACTCCACACCAGGGGAATCTTGGTGAAATATTTGAGCAATTAAACCAGGGGGTTATTTGAAAATTTATCTCAAAAGGATTTAAAATCAATTAGGCATTTTCTGAAAATAAATTTTTAAAAGATATTCAATATGACAGACGAAAAATGTTCATTAAATAGCATTAATTCTCCTGATCATTTTGATATACAGAATTCCTATGTTTGGAATTGTTTTGAATGCATTATAAGAGTTTTTACTGCACTTGAAATAGAAAAGGAAGGTTTTTAAAACGAATTGGGCTGGCCCACAGGCTTTAACTTCCGAATTCAATTCAAATCGGTCAACCGACGCGCTAACCTCGCCGTTTCTCTCACTGGAAAGCGAGACCCACTGACCGGTGGCGTCATCCGAGCGCCCGTCTCCTTCCTCGCGCACGCCGCCGTCGCCGGAGATCTCTCTCTCCGGATCTCCCTCCTCTCTCCCTCCCTCGACCCCACACCTGGCCTATAAAAGACACAGCCCTCACTGCACTCCATTCCACCCCAAGCCCCCACTCTACCTCGCCAGAATGCCACGCACGACCTCGCCGGAGTTCGGACTCCAACCGAACCATTCCGAGCTCGAAGCCGTCGCCTCCGTCGTCCCCAGCCTCGTCCGACGCCGCCAAACGATGCCGGAGCTTCGCCGCCGTCGCCTGAGCACTTTGGATATCGCCCCCGACCACCGCACCGTCGCCCCCGACCACCTTCGACCTCCGGCCTCCGTCGACCTCGCCGGAACCTGCTCCTCCCCTCTGTAAGCCACCGGACCCCCCGTGGACCGTTAGATGTAGATCCAACGCTCCCGATTATAAGATTTAATCACCAAAACGTTTTCCTCTACGCTTTGGTTGTCCGCTTGTTAGCTCTCACGCGCACGCCCTCGCGGCCAATCACAACCTGACACATAGCCCCTAACCGATCGATAATAGTTTCTCTTTTTCTGTTTCTGTTTTTAGAAAACAAAATGTATTTTCTTTTTGTTTTTATCATATCTTTTAAAATATTTGGTGTTTTTAGTTGATTCTTTTTGCATTAGTTCACAAATTTCATGTAGTTTATGTCTATATGCTTAGATTTAAATTTTGAACTATAAATTTTGAATCTAATCAAATTTGTTTAAATTACTAAAATATTTATAACTAGAGTTTAAAAATATTTTTTTGAGTGAGTCTTTTTGCCACTGTTTGGTATTAGTTAAACCTACCATTCTACATAATTTGAGAATTTTTAGAATGAATTTGGTTACTGTTTTAAAAAAAAACAGAATCTCTTTAGTTCTTAATAGATTTTAACTAAATTAATTTTTATTCAATTTGAACCTGCATTAGTTTAACTTTCGTTTTTATATTTCATTAGGTTCTCTTGATTCAACTTTAGGAGTATTTTTTCTGTTAATAAAATATGTTTTTCAAATTGTTTTGTGCTCTAGTTTGAATAGGTTCATCTTGTTTTCACCATGTATATTGTTTAGAAGAAGTTTTGTAGTACTTCTTTTAACACAATACTTTTTAATGAAATACTTTCTATTTTCAAATAAAATTTTATATTTACTTTTCTGTTATCTAAATGTCTAGTTGTTCAAAACCAATTTTTTTTTACTTATATGTCTTAGTAGGGATTTTGACCCCAATAATTTTTATAGTCTTATACCTTAAGAGCTTCTTCTTTTGATTGTGATTTTGTTTGTTGAAGCATTTTTTTACCTTGCTGTTGAATGAATTGCATTGTGTTTATGCTTATGGTGTGCTCTTGTTTGATTCGTTAGATCATCCGGAGTGCGAAGCTTGTTATCTAGAGTCACTTGATTACGAGGATTGTCAGCAAGGCAAGTCACTTTGACCATGTATACCTATGTTTTATTGCATTAGTTCTTCCATCTCCCCAATTGCATGCAAAGTAGGTAATAGGAAACTTGGTTACTTGTTGTAGTATCATGTGGTAGGTACCCCTCAACCCTTGACACATTGGCCCAGGAAACGTTGCTTTACACTTTGCTATGCTATTAGTAGACGGGGTTGGTTGTGTGATTCATGAGAGTTGTGAGTTAATAATTTCAAGACCTACATGATGATCAAGTCTTCAAGACTCCGAGTTTTCAACATACCTCTGGGTGGATGATGGTTGAACGGCTCCCTGGAGAAACCAGTGGTTAGCCAAGATGATGCTGGAGAAGTGCCAGTATTCATGCGGAAAGGTCCACCCAGGCGCAAAGAGATGGATGGATGCTTCAAGACCCAAGGCTTACCTGCACAGCCACAAGCCATTATGGGCTCAGGCTTGGTTGGATATCGTGGTGACCCTGAACAGGCGGTTCTACGAGATGTAGAAGAACGATGGGAAAGGATGGGCACCGACAGAGTCTCGGGGAAACCCTTTAGAAGACCATGTTTTGGTCATCCGTTTCTCAAACACTATGAAGTGCGAGAATTCCAATGGAGGTGATCAAATCTTGTGGGGAGCGTGTGCAAAACTCTACAGAGTACCCAAACTTAATCGATTAGCCGTGTCCATGGTCATGGATAGTTTGAGCCAAAGGAACTGAAATTATCTCGAACTCTCAACACAATTAGTTATTTAAGTGGGTTATTAATGTCAACTTGGGTATGAGAATTGGTTGGTGGAACCATCTCATTTATCAACCAACAATGTAGTAATTATGCCTTGCCCTCTCTTGTTGTAGGAAAAATTTGGCTTTATGCAAAAACTTACTACCCGACCTGCCATATTTGCATATAGACTAGATGATTATTTTACCCCCTCTCTTGTGACTTTGCCGGCATATTCAATATGCTGACCTATACGGCTGCAACGTGTCATGTTGCAGAGTACTTTTCCGACAAGGAGTGAGGATATGCTCTACGCTCAGTGAGATGCCCTTGGAGTCAGATGGACTCAACTACCTTTGGAGCTTCCGCAAGTTTTGGTTTAGTTTATCTCATGAGTTGGCCTTCAGCCACTTTATTATAATCCTTCTTGTAATAAAGGACTCGATATGAGATTTCGATTAATTAATGCTGTGTGATTTCCCTTTGATATATATATTGATGTACTGTGTGTGTACCAGCATGATCTTGGGATGGTACAGAAACACCGGAGATTTGACCTTTCAGGTCGGGTCGCTACAGAAATGGTATCAGAGCACACGCTGACCGTAGGACGTAACCTCTAGGATTGGAAAAGCCATAGGATTTATTTCTCTTTTGTTTTTAAAATTCTTATACTCTCATCTACTCGTTTCTGACTTCCCTCCGATTTATTTCAAAATTTATAGATGGCCACCTTCATCCCAGTTTTGATCACGGAATTTTGTCAGCCTGACGCAACGATGCTCTTTGGCAAGGAGCTGATGAGGATCGTCAAGGACGTAAGGATTGGTTTACCGAGCATCACCGGGACTCCTATCATGTATTTTCCACAAGACGGATGCTACAGGATCGAGGTGCACATCCCCGGGAAGACCTTTGGAAATCGTAAGGAACCCATCGACTTCAAGTTTGTGGCACCCAGCTGGATACTTGGGAGAGACATGGCCATTCATCATGCCCTTGGACATATTCAGGAGGAATACAGAGGTGGAACCATTTCACCAGGACTCAACGTGGTTTGTCGCGGGGATGCCAATGGAAATATCATAACCACTCCCACTGAAGACACCACCATTTCCTATATCCAGACTTTGGAGACGCACGTCAGGACCTTGGAGCTTCGGGTACGTGCCGACACGAAGACGATCAAGAGGCTGATGAACCGTGAGATTGACCTCGAAGCTGACTTACGGGAAGCCGAGTACGATCATGAGTATGAGGTGAGGGATTTCTTAGAGAGGATCGATAAGTTGAACACTCGCATCGCAACTCTGGAGGAACACATGGACATGGGTGAAAATCTTCATCCAGAAGGTGACATGGCTCCTCTGATCAACAACGATGATGACTATGAGGAGAGCACCACCGGAGGAGGCTCCTTCACCATGTAATTTTGAGGAGAACTTTAGTTACGCCCCCATGTATCTTCATTTTTTTGTTGTTAAAGCGTCGGTCGATGCTTAGTTGATTGGAGATTTGTATCTCCATGTTTGAACCTTGAGTTGAATAATTGAATGAGTGTTTGGTGTGATATGTTTGTTGCATTGAATATGGGTAGTGAATTTCCCTTTTAGGTCATTGTTCTATTCTAATTCTCACCCCTCTGAAAACAGCAAGATGCCTTCGCAACATGAGCCCGACTTCACTTTCCCGCCAGAGCTCACACAACTCCTCTAGTAGCAGAACGCCCTAATGCAGCTGTTGATTCAGAATCAGATCAACAACCACAACAACCACCCTCCACCTCAAGGCGACAACCTCACCAGTTTTCTGAGACTGAATCCCTCAACTTTCTCCAACAGCACTGAGCCCATTGTGGCAGATGATTGTCTCTGCAAGATGGAGAGGGAACTCACCACCGCAGGATGCACTAAGGCTGAAAAAGTGCGCTTTGCCGCCCATCAACTGGAGGGACCAGCAGCTTCATGGTGGGAGAACTACACCACCACGTACCCCATTACTGGTGTGACTTGGGAGCAGTTCAAGCAAGCTTTCTGCACTGCACATGTCTCATCTGGAGCCATGAGTCTGAAGAAGCATGAGTTTCACAACTTATGCCATGGGAACCGTTCCGTGGCCCAGTACGTGGAATGACTTCAGCACGTTGGCTCGTTATGCAGCAGGAGATGTGGCCGATGATGCAACCAAGTAGGAAAAGTTCTTGGAAGGACTCAATGATGAGTTGAGCGTGCAGCTGATGGTGGCTACCTTCAGCAACTACCAGGAGCTGGTAGACAAGGCCCTCATCTTGGAGGGGAAGCAGCAGCAAATCGAGAACCACAAGATGAAGTATGCACAGGGGAAGTCTACTTCTGGAGCTCATCAGAAGCCCCGCTACTCCTCGTACTCAGGAAATACCGGGCCAGGGACTAGTAAGTATGGAGGACACACTTATCCCGTGCACAACCATGGAGGTCATAACCATGGAGGAAATGGGAATAATCGTCCCAACAATGGCAGCTTCAAGAATGGTAATGGAAGTGGGAATGGCAACCAACACCGTCCCGCTCCAGCTCAGAAGGATCTGAACCATATCACCTGTTTCAAGTGTCAGAAGACTGGGCACTATGCCACTGAATGCCCTCAGAACAAGCAAGGAAATGGAAACGGCAACAACAACGGCAACTCAGCAGCCAAGAAGCCCAACCCTTTTCCCCGTGCTCAGGTGAACCACCTCGATGTGGAAGAAGTCTATGATTAGCCCGAGACTGTGGTTGGTAAGTTTTTATTGCATTCACGGGTACTTTTTGATTCTGGTGCAACTCATTCATTCATATCAAGGGTAGTTGTGGAAAAGTATGGTTTACCCACCACAACCCTTAGTCAGCCCATTAAGGTCAATTCCCCAGGAGGTATGATGATGGCAGGGATAGGATGCCACGCCCTAAAACTCCATATAGGAAACCATGTTTTTCCTACCGACCTCATCATCTTAGAATCCCAGGGATTGGATGTAATCCTAGGCATGAATTGGATGACCAAGTATGAGGGAAACCTTGATTGCCCCAGAAAGTCTATTTCACTCACCACTCCGGAGAACAAGAGGATTAAGTATGTATCCCGACGCACCCAGATGAGTGCTCGGTAAATTCCCTCACATGAGTTGTTCAGGAGGAAGTGCCGGTTGTACAAGACTTTCTAGATGTATTCCCGGAGGAATTACCAGGCATGCCACCAGATAGGGAGATTGAGTTTCTGATAGAACTACTACCAGGGACAGCCCCATTTCCAAGAGACCCTATCGGATGCCTGCAAATGATTTAGTAGAAATCAAGAAGCAGATTAAGGAGCTATTGTATAAGGGATATATTCGCCCAAGTTCATCACCTTGGGGAGCCCCAGTTCTTTTGGTGGAGAAGAAAGACAAAACCTTGAGGATGGTGGTTGATTATCGTGCATTGAACAGGGTGACTATCAAGAATAAGTACCCTCTGCCGATGATTAATGACCTGTTTGACCAGCCAGTAGGTGCCATAGTATTCTCCAAGATTGATCTTCGATCAGGGTATCACCAACTGAAGATCCGTGAACAGGATATACCCAAAACACCTTTCACCACCAGGTATGGCTTATATGAGTATACAGTCATGTCCTTTGGTTTGACTAATGCTCCTGCCTACTTCATGAGTTTGATGAACAAAGTGTTTATGGAATATTTGGACAAGTTTGTCGTGGTGTTCATTGATGACATTTTGATATTCTCCAAGAGCGAGGAAGAACACAAGGAACACTTGCGTTTAGTTCTGGAGAAGCTTAGCGAGCATCAGTTATATGCCAAGTTCAGTAAATGTGAATTCTGGCTGACGGAAGTCGGATTCCTTGGACATGTTATTTCCGGAGAAGGAATAGCAGTAGACCCTGCTAAGGTTGAAGCAGTCACTGAGTGGAAGTCACCCACCTCAATTAAGGAGATCCGCAGTTTTCTCGGACTTGCCGGATATTACCGGAGATTCATTGAGAATTTCTCAAAGATTGCCAAGCCCATGAGAGAGATGTTGAAGAAAGAGTCTAAGTATATCTGGACTGAGGAATGTTAGGCCAGTTTCCAGGAGTTGAAGAAACGTTTGGTCACAGCCCCAGTGTTGATACTGCCAAACATTCGGAAGGACTTCCAGGTTTATTGTGACGCATCCCGTCAAGGACTTGGAGGAGTACTCATGCAGGAGGGAAAAGTTGTAGCGTATGCATCCAGATAGCTATGACCCCATGAGTTGAATTATGCCACCCATGATTTGGAACTAGCAGCTGTAGTGCACGCACTCAAGACCTGGAGACATTTCCTTATCGGAAATAGTTGTTACGTGTACATCGATCATAAGAGTCTGAAGTATATCTTCACGCAGAAGGAGTTGAACCTCAGACAGAGGAGATGGTTAGAGATAATCAAGGACTATGACATGAGATTACATTACAATCTAGGAAAGGCAAATGTTGTGGCAGATACTTTGAGTCGGAAGAGTAATGTGAACACACTCATAGCCGGAGGATTACCCTAGGAGTTAACCAAAGATCTCAGAGAGCTTCGGTTAGAGATAGTTCCGCAAGGATATATTGCCACACTAGAGATTCAACCCACCTTGACCGAAAGAATTCGAGAAGCCCAGAAATCGGATAAGGAGATAGCTGAGATAAAGCAGAGAATGAAGGAAGGCAAGGCTAAAGGCTTTCGTGAAGATGAATAGGGTACTCTACGGTTTGAGGACCGAATCTATGTGCCCAATGACCCAGAGCTCAGGAAGTTGATACTTCAGGAAGCCCATGATTCACCATACTCGATACACCCAAGCAACATCAAGATGTACCTGGATTTGAAGGAAAGTTACTGGTGGACAGGTACGAAGAAAGATATTGCCAAACATGTTGCGGTGTGTGATGTTTGTCAGCGAGTAAGGATGGAACATTAGAAACCAGCAGGGTTACTCCAACCTTTGCCGATACCCGAGTGGAAATGGGATAAGCTTGGTATAGACTTCATCACAGGACTACCTAGGACCCATTCAGGATATGATTCCATCTGGGTAGTGGTCGATCGCTTGACCAAGGTGGCTCATTTCATTCCAGTGAAGACCACCTATACCAGTGCTAAGTTAGCCAAGATCTATATGACCAGGATCGTATGTCTGCATGGAGTTCTGAGGAGTATCGTGTAAGATAGAGGAACACAATTTACCTCAAAGTTTTGGCATCAGCTACAAGAAACTTTGGGTACAAGGATGGAGTTCAGTATAGCTTTTCATCCGCAGACCGATGGACAGACTGAGAGAGTCAACCAGATTCTGGAGGACATGTTGAGAGCCTGTGCGCTAGACTATGGGTCCAGTTGGGATGACAACTTACCTTATGCAGAGTTCTCGTACAACAACAGTTATCAGACCAGTCTGAAGATGGCCCCTTTCGAAGCTTTATACGGCAGGAGGTGCAGAACACCATTGACGTGGGATGGTGTTGGTGACCGAAAACTTTATTGTTCCGATCTTATCAGAGATTCTAAAGAGAAAGTCAAACTGATTCGAGAGCGACTCAAGATAGCTCAATCCCAGCAGAAGAGCTATGCTGATACCAAACGCAAGGAGGTGACATATGAAGTAGGGGATCGAGCATATCTTCGTGTGTCCCCACTTCCAGGAATCAAGAGGTTTGGTGTTAAAGGAAAGTTAGCACCCAGATTCATAGGCCCCTACAAAATTCTTGAACGTAGAGGCGAAGTTGCATACAAGCTGGAATTGCCGGAAGGACTATTCAGATTTCATGATGTTTTCCATGTTTCCCAGCTAAAGAAATGCCATGCTGAGATGGCTGATTTTCCTTTGAGAGACACAGTGCCCCTAGAGGCCATACAACTTGACAGTGATCTGACCTATGAGGAGAAGCCTGTTAGAATCCTCAAGACTACCAACAGAGTTACCCGAAGCAAGACCACCAAGTTCTGTAAGGTTCTATGGAGTCACCATACCGAGGAAGAAGCCACCTGGGAACGCGAAGAAGATCTTCGTACAGACCACCCGCACCTATTTTCTAGCTAACCCGAATCTCGAGGGCGAGAGTCATCTTAAGGTGGATAGGTTTGTAACATCCCAAAATTTCGTTTTGGAATGTTATGATATATATAGCTATGCATCATCATCATTGTTGGAATGTAATGAATTTGTTGAAAAGCTTCTTTTGAAATTCCGAAAGGCCATTTCTATTTTTCCATTTATCTGTTTCATCTATTTGAAAACCTTGAGAAATGTTCAAAGAAAGAGAGGAGTAACATGACACTCCACACCAAGGGCATCTTGGTGAAATATTTGAGCAATTAAACCAGGGGGTTATTTGAAAATTTACCTCAAAAGGATTTAAAATCAATTAGGCATTTTCTGAAAATAAATTTTTAAAAGATATTCAATATGACAGAGCAAAAATGTTCAATAAATAGCATTAATTCTCCTGATCATATTGATATATATAATTCCTATGTTTGGAATTGTTTTGAATGCATTAAAAGAGTTTTTACTGCACTGGAAATAGAAAAGGGAGGTTTTTAAAATGAATCGGGCTGGCCCACAGGCTTTAACTCCCGAATTCAATTCGAATCGGTCAACCGATGCGCTAACCTCGCCGTTCTCTCACTGGCAAGCGGGACCCACTGACCGACGGCGTCATCCACGCGCCCGTCTCCTTCCTCGCACGTGCCGCCGTCGTCGGAGATCTCTCTCTCAGGATCTCCCTCCTCTCTCCCTCCCCCGACCCCGCACCTGGCCTATAAAAGCCACAGCCCTCGCCGCGCTCCATTCCACCCCAAGCCCCGACTCTACCTCGCCAGAACGCCACGCATGACCTCGCCGGAGTTCGGACACCAACCGAACCCTCCCGAGCTCGAGGCCGTCGCCTCCGTCGTCCCCAGCCCCGTCCGACGCCGCCAAACGTGGTCGGAGCTTCGTTCGCTGTCGCCTGAGCACTTCGGACATCACCCTCGACCACCGCACCGTCGCCCCCATCCACCTTCGACCTCCGACTGTCGTCGACCTCACCGGAACCTGCTCCTCCCCTCTGTAAGCCGTTAGATGTAGATCCAACGCTCCCAATTATAAGATTTAATCAGCGAACGTTTTCCTCTACGCTTCGGTCGTCCGCTCGTTAGCTCTCACGCGCACGCCCTCGCGGCCAATCACAACCTGACACGTAGCCCCTAACCGATCGATAATAGTTTCTCTTTTTCAGTTTCTGTTTTTAGAAAACAGAATGTATTCTGTTTTAGTTTTTATCATATCTTCTAAAATATTTGGTGTTTTTAGTTGATTCGTTTTGCTTTAGTTCAAAAATTTGATGTAGTTTATGTCTGTATGCTTAGATTTTAAATTTGAACTTCAAATTGAATCTAATCAAATTTGTTTAAATTACTAAAATATATATAACTAGAGTTTAAAAATATATTTTTGAGTGATTCTTTTTGCCACTGTTTGGTATTAGTTAAACCTATCATTCTACATAATTTGAGAATTTTTAGAATGAATTTGGTTACTGTTTTTAACAAAAACAGAATCTCTTTAGTTCTTAATAGATTTTAACTAAATTAATTTTTATTCAATTTGAACCTGAATTAGTTTAACTTTTGTTTTTCTATTTCATTAGGTTCTGTTGATTCAACTTTAGGTGTATTTTTTTCTGTTAATAAAATATGTTTTTCAAATTGTTTTGTGCTCTAGTTTGAATAGGTTCATCTTGTTTTCACCATGTATATTGTTTAGAAGAAGTTTTGTAGTACTTCTTTTAGCACAATACTTTTTAATGAAATACTTTTTGTTTTCAAATAAAATTTTGTATTTACTTTTCTGTTATCTAAATGTCTAGTTGTTCAAAACCAATTTCTTTGACTTATATGTCTTAGTAGGGATTTTGACCCCAATAATTTTTATAGTCTTATACCTTAAGTGCTTCTTCTTTTGATTGTGATTTTGTTTGTTGAAGCATTTGTTTACCTTGCTGTTGAATGAATTGTATTGTGTTTATGCTGATGGTGTGCTCTTGTTTGATTCGTTAGATCATCCGGAGTGCGAAGCTTGTTATCTAGAGTCACTTGATTACGAGGATCGTCAGCAAGGCAAGTCACTTTGACTATGTATACCTATGTTTTATTGCATTAGTTATTCCATCTCCCCAATTGCATGCAAAGTAGGTAATTGGAAACTTGGTTACTTGTTGTAGTATCATGTGGTAGGTACCCCTCAACCCTTGACACATTGGCCCGGGAAACGTTGCTTTACACTTTGCTATGCTATTTGTAGACGGGGTTGGTTGTGTGATTCATGAGAGTTGTGAGTTAATAATTTCAAGACCTACATGATGATCAAGTCTTCAAGACTCCGAGTTTTCAACATACCTCTGGGTGGATGATGGTTGAATGACGCCCTGGAGAAACCAGTGGTTAGCCTAGATGATGCTGGAGAAGTGCCAGTATTCATGCGGAAAGGTCCACCCAGGTGCAAAGAGATGGATGGATGCTTCAAGACCCAAGGCTTACCTGCACAGCCACAAGCCATTATGGGCTCTGGCTTGGTTGGATATCATGGTGACCCTGAACAGGCGGTGCTACGAGATGTACAAGAATGGAAGGTAAGGATGGGCACCGATAGAGTCTCGGGGAAACCCTTTAGAAGACCATGTTTTGGTCATCCGTTTCTCAAACACTATGAAGTGCGAGAATTCCAATGGAGGCGATGAAATCTTGTGGGGAACATGTGCAAAACTCTACAGAGTACCCAAACCTAATCGATTAGCCGTGTCCACGGTCATGGACAGTTTGAGCCAAAGGAACTGAAATTATCTCGAACTCTCAACACAATTAATTATTGAAGTGGGTTATTAATGTCAACTTGGGTATGAGAATTTGTTGGTGGAACCATCTCATTTATCAACCAATAATGTAGTAATTATGCCTTGCCTTCTCTTGTTGTTGGAAAAATTTGGCTTTATGCAAAAACTTACTACCCCACCTGCCATATTTGCATATAGACTAGATGATTATTTTACCCCCTCTCTTGTGACTTTGCCGGCATATTCAATATGTTGACCTATACGGCTGCAACGTATCATGCTGCAGAGTAATTTTCCGACCAGGTGTGAGGATACGCCCTACGCTCGGTGAGATGCCCTTGGAGTCAGATGGACTCAACTACCTTTGGAGCTTCCACAAGTTTTGGTTTAGTTTATCTCATGAGTTGGCATTTAGCCACTTTATTGTAATCCTTATTGTAATAAAGGACTCGATATGAGATTTCGATTAACTAATGTTGTGTGATTTCCCTTTGATATATACATTGATGTATCGTGTGTGTACCAGCATGATCTTGGGATGGTACAGAAACACCGGAGATTCGACCTTTCTGGTCAGGTCGCTACAGAAATGGTATCAGAGCACACGCTGACCGTAGGGCGTAACCTCTAGGATTGGAAAAGCCTTAGGATTTATTTCTCTTTTGTTTTTAAAATTCTTATACTCTCATCTACTCGTTTCTGACTTCCCTCCGATTTATTTTAAAAAAATTATATGGCCACCTTCATCCTAGTTTTGATCACGGAATTTTCTCATCCTGACATAACGATGCCCTTTGGCAAGGAGCTGATGAGGATCGTCAGGGAAGTAAGGATTGCATTACCGAGCATCACCGGGACTCATATCATGTCTTTTCCACAAGACGGACGCTATAGGATCGAGCGGCACATCCCGGGAAGACCATTGGAAATCGTAAGGAACCCATCGACTTCAATTTTGTGGCACCCAGCTGAATACTTGGGAGAGACATGGCCATTCATCGTGTCGTTGGACGTATTCAGGAGGAATACAGAGGTGCAACGATTTCACCAGGACTCGGAGTGGTTTGTCGCAGGGATGCCAATGGAAATATCATAACCACTCCCACTGAAGACACCGCCATTTGTCACAGGCGCCCCTCGATGTCCAGAATGTGCTAGGAGGTCGGGCCCCGCCTCCCTCCTCCTCTGTTGCCCTCCTTAGCCCGCGCACAGCACCGGCCGAGTGCCCTAATGGCCAAGCATGCACGCGCGCACCTTCGGTCGCCCTGGCTACCCTCTTCCTGTCCGAGGGCACGGGCCAAGTCCACGTCCACCGCACACAAGGCCAAGGGCGCCCCGGTGGCATGTGACGATGCCCTTATCCTCACCGGCGCACCACGCCCACGGTACACCGGCGCCCGCCTATAAAGCCCTCCCCCGAGCTCCCGCTGCTCTCCTCTCGCTCCCTCCTCCCCTCAGCCGCTCTCTCGTGCCCAACCCCTTCGTCCCCATGGTTGGGAGCTTGAACCCGAGCCAAACCCTCGCCGTCGTGTGGGTTTCCTCCTCGTCGGCAATTCCCTTAGCCCCGGCGATCGCCTCGACCACCCACCGTTGCGCGGGAAGCCCTTGAGCATGCCGGTGCCCTCTGCTTGAGCCGACGTGGCCTGAGCCCCCGCCGGTGAGCCCCCTCTACTCCCTGCCATGAGGTGATGGATGACAGGTGGGGCCCACATGTCATACCATCACCCGTCCTCCTCTCGCTGCTAGGTTGGGCCCGCGGGCAAGTTAAAAATAAACCTGCCGCGCATGGCGCCTCACCCTGGGCCGGCCCCCCTTTGGGCCGGCTCGACTGCGGTGCTTTTGGTCCGAGAGGGCATAGTTCATTTTCCTTTTTATTTTTCCCTTGCTTCTAGATATTCCATAGACTAGAAAGCAAATCCATTGACCATAATTTTTCCACTTAAACTCTTGAAATATTCTATAGAATTTATTAGTGCCACTTGTAAAATTATTTAAAAACCTTTTGTGTACTATTTCAATTTAAAACCCTTATTTGGCATTATTAGCCCCTCTTTTAAATAGTTTTGAAAACCTTTTTAACTTCAAAACCCTAGACAACTATTTGTAGTATAGATTTTTGTATTTATCAGAATAGGGTAGCATTTTTAATATTAGCTTGTGTGCTCTCTTTTTGTGTGATGCTTATTTTTATCGCTTTTCTTCGTGACGATAGATTGAGTTGTTGATGAGGGAGTTGGACTCGAAGACTTTGTTGAGCCAGGCAAGCAGCCCTTTGACCATGTTAAGAAACCATTTTCATTGCATGTCAAATGGTACTTTACTTTTGTTATACTTGATCATGTGGAGTAGTGACCACTCCGGTGGGTTGCTTCCGACACTTTTACCATTGACACTTGCATCGTGCATGACCCTACCACCTTTTGAGGGTTATGTGGGTGGGTCTAGAAGGATGCTAATAGATGCTATGCAAGTGGGTTGGGATTTATGCATGGTGATGGAACTGAAGAGATGATTCCAAAGGCTTTTCAAAAAAAACGTCGGGTGCCACTAATGCCCGAGGGAGATGATGATGAGTTGGGTGACCACTTGGGAAAGAAGTGGTGTGACGGAACAAGTGAGGGTGTGTTTCCAAAAACGGATTGGTGTAAGTTGCGACCGTTACTCCAACCTTACATGCACAACCACGATACCCCTTATGGGATGGGGCTCTGTTGATTACCTTGATGGGTACTGGCAAGGAGCCCGCATTACTAGTGGCAGGAGTGGCGTGGTCACTCTTGATACGGGGTCGTGCCGGTGCGGACAATCATGCGCTGTCTTCACCGGCACTGAGCACACCTTTGGTCCCTGCATGGATGCTATGAGTTATGTACATCATGTGGGCTGGTTACCAAGCTAGTGGACTCTTTGTTTAGTATCGGCAGGGGAAAGGCATTGTTCGGGTACTTACATCAGATATGTTATATACCGCGAGTCATGAATGACACGGAAGTTCCTCGAGTCTTGTGGGTAAAGTGTGCAAACCTCTACAGAGTGTAAAACTATTTGAATAGTCGTGTCCACGGTCAAGGACAGTTGGATGACCGCTCTTGTGCTACGTCCAAATTTTAATTGAACTTGTTGTGTGTGCAGGTGGATGACACAGAGGTGACACCTGAGACAAGTCAGGCGTCTTGATGTGATGAATGAACATGAGATGTTCAACCCCCTGTTTATGATGATATCTTTAACTTGTTCATATGGATATCTGCCAAATGTTGATGCATGCTTACTTAGTTATTTGATCATGTCATTGCATTAAAAACTAGCTTTCCGCAAATTACCTACTTTGTGCTATATCATGCATCTTTATTACCTTGTTCCACAACTTGGGTTGCTTGGGAGTGCATTCAAAGTACTGATTGGCTTGCCACTGGTTATTTAATTGGCCAGGCATGGAAGAACATGAGTAGGTAGAAGAGTTCGTTCGTGACGAACATGCGAACTAGGATGCTTCCGAGTCAGAATACCTATAGGTTAAGGCAGATGGCAATGGGTTCACCCTTTCGATCAAGATTTTTGTTGTTTGTTCTATTTAAGTGTTTGGCCCTTGTGTCCCAATATATGTAAGACTTGACCTCCATGGTATTTATTTGTGTAAGGCGCTAAATGTGGATGTAAGACTCTTGTATTCAACTTCTGTGTGTTCAGTGAGCATTGATCTCTGGGATCAGTGTACACGTGCATTCGGTGATCACAACTTATGAGTTGGGGTACCCACAAAAACCCTATGACCAGCTTTGATTGTATTGAATATGGTGTATCAAGTACGAAGTTGATCTACCTTGAGATCATATGATGTGGTCTAAACCCTAAGAGTAATGAGCTTAACTTACCCTACGAACTAAAACCCTCTTGTTTATATAGTCACCAGGGGTATGTAGGGTTAGATAACGTTGGTTACATCAGGAAAGGAATGTGTCGAACCCATCATCTTGTACTTGGAGTGCACGTCACGTCCTGAGAGGTTCCTTCTTGGTCATGGTGTCCAGACCTTCATTGACAATCACAAGGCGACCCAATGTCCGGCCCTGATACGTCCATTTTGCATCATGCTTTTATATTGATATTTATTGCATTATGGGCAGTTATTACACATTACGGTATAATACTTATGCCTTTTCTCTCTTATTTTACAAGGTTTACATGAAGAGGGACAATAACGGCAACTAGAATTCTAGACTAGAAAAGGAGAAAATATGAGACACCTATTCTGCACAACTACGGAAGTCCTGAAAAGTTATGGAGAATTTTTTTGGAATATATAAAAAATATTGGGGGCAAGAAATACTAGAGGGGCCCCACCAGGAGGCCACAAGCCTGCTGAGCATGGCCTACCCCCTAGTCCCGCCCTTGTGGCTTGTAGGCCCCCTGGCAGCCCTCCGGTGCCCATCTTCTGCTATATGAAGGGTTTTGACCTGGAAAAATAATAAGGAGAGAGCTATCAGGACGAAGCACCGCCGTCTCGAGGCGGAACTTGGGCAGAACCAATCTAGGGCTCCGGCGGAGCTCTTCTGCGTGGGAAACTTCCCTCCAGAAGGGTAAATCAAAGCCATCATGATCACCAACGATCCTCTCATCGAGAGGGGGTCAATATCCATCAACATCTTCATCAGCACCATCTCCTCTCCAAACCCTACATCATCTCTTTTATCCGATCTTTGTCTCAAAACCTCAGATCGGTACTTGTGGGTTGCTAGTAGTGTTGATTACTCCTAGTAGTTCATGCTAGTTGGTTTACTTGGTGAAAGATCATACGTTCAGATCCTTAATGATAATTAATACTCCTTTGATTATGAACATGAATATTCTTTGTGAGTAGTTATGTTTGTTCCCGAGGACATGGGATAAGTCTTGGTATAAGTAATCATGTGAATTTGGTATTCGTTCGATATTTTGATGAGATGTATGTTGTCTCTCCTCTAGTGGTGTTATGTGAACTTCGACTACATGACACTTCACCATTATTTGGGACTAGGGGAAAGCATTGGGAAGTAATAACTAGATGATGGGTTGCTAGAGTGACAAAAGCTTAAACCCTAGTTTATGTGTTGCTTCGTAAGGGGGTGATTTGTTTCATGTCATGGTTAGATTTATCTTAATTCTTATTTCGTAGTTATGGATTCTTGTGATAGATGTTAATCATAAGTGGTAGGTTTGTCCAAGTAAGGGCATCACCCAAGCACCGGTCCGCCCACATATCAAATTATCAAAGTAACGAACGCGAACCAAATGAGCATGATGAAAACTAGCTTGCCAGAAATTCGCATGTGTCCTTGGGAGCGCTTTGCTTTATATAAGAGTTTGTCCCGGCTTCCTTTGCTTTAAAAAGGATTGGGACACCTTGCTGCACCTTTGCTACATTTATTACTTGCTACCCGTTACAAATTACCTTATCACAAAACTATCTGTTACTGATAATTTTAGTGCTTTCAGAGAATACCTTACTGAAAACCGCTTGTGATTTCCTTCTGCTCCTCATTGGGTTTGACACTCTTATTTATCGAAAGGACTACGATAGATCCCCTATACTTGTGGGTCATCAAGACTCTTTTCTGACGCTGTTGCCAGGGAGTGAAGTGCCTTTGGTGAGTGGAATTTGGTAAGGAAAAATTTATATAGTGTGTTGAAATATACTGTCACTTGTTACTATGGAAAATAATCCTTTGAGGGGCTTGTTCGGGGTATCTTCACCTCGATCGGAAGCACAAAGAGTTGATCCTCAACCTATTGAACCTACTGAAAATATTTATTATGAAATTCCTTCGGGTATGATAGAGAAACTGATAGCTAATCCTTATGCAGGAGATGGAACTCGACATCCCGATTTGCACCTAATCTATGTGGATGAAGTTCGTGGATTATTTAAGCTTGCATTTTTACCCGAGGATGATGTCAAGAAGAAGGTCTTTCCTTTATATTTGAAGGATAAGGCATTGACATGGTATAGGCTATGTGATGATATTGGATCATGGAACTACAACCGATTGAAATTGGAATTTCATCAGAAGTTCTATCCTATGCATCTGGTTCATCGTGATCGGAATTATATCTATATTTTTTGGCCTCGTGAAGGAGAAATTATCGCTCAAGCTTGGGGGAGGCTTAAGTCAATGTTATATTCATGCCCCAATCAAGATCTCTCAAGAGAAATCATTATTCTAAAAAATTTATGCCCGGATTTCTCGTAATGATCAATCCATGCTTGATACTTCTTGTACTAGTTCCTACATGAAGAAAGATATTGAATTTAAATGGGATTTATTGGAAAGAATTAACCGCAACTCTGAAGATTGGGAACTTGACGAAGGTAAGGAGTCAGGTATAAACCTTAAGTTTGATTGTGTTAAATAATTTATAGACACCAATGCTTTTGTAGCATCCCGACACAAAACGAGTCAAGCCTCTGTGTGTTAGTGCCATCCCTAGATCTGTATGCTGGCACACAAAGTACATCAATGTATATATCAAAGTGCAATCACATGTAAATAACGTAAAATGGATATATACCTATTAAGTCTCAACCGAAACAGTCAACAAGAGTGGAGTCCCATTAAACACCAACGACAGGTTGAGTGTAGACCATAACCCTGAATCGTACTCTTACTCGTCATAGAAAAGTATCTGCAACATAAGACATTGCAGCCGTGTTGGTCATTACATTGAATGTACAAGCAAGATCACCATAGAATGAGATGATAAAAACTATTTTATTTGCAAAAGGCTTTTTGGCTCTGTGTCTGATTTTTGCAGAAAAGCTGGTTTTATTTTCCCCACAACAAAGGAGTCAAAAGGAATATGACTATCGAAGTTAGTTGTTAATGAGATGGTTCCACTAACCGATTCTCATATCTCAAAATTATTAATAGACCCACTCATCATAAATTTTATTAATTGTGTTGAGAATGGCTGATAGTATCATCTCCGGTGCTCATGTAGTCCATAACCGGGGACACGGCTAATCAATTAGTTTAACACTCTGCAGAGGTTTGTACACTTCACCCGCAAGATTTGATCCCTATCATTGTGTCCTCGCACTACCTGGTGTTTGAGAACGAGACAATTGAAACATGGTCTTCCAAAGTGATCCTCTGATAGGAAGTCAGTGCCCATCCAATCCTAATGTTCTTGTACATCTCGTAGCAATCTGACCTACCAGAGTCACCACTAAGGTCAACCAAGCCAGAGCCCATATTTACTTGCGGTTGCACACGTAAGCTTTCTGTCCTTGAAGTATCCATCCATCTCTTTGAGACTGGGTGGCATTCCGTTGGGATGATCACAGGTAGATACTGGGATTCCCGGCATAACAATGATAGCTATCAGGCTGCCAAAATGCATGTCCAATCCACCCAGTGGTATATAGAGTCCTTGAAGTCTTGAAGTCTTGATCATCATGCATGTCTTTAGATAATTAATTAACCTCACAACACTCTTGAATCTCAGAACCAAACCCTGTCTACTAAAGCATAGCAATTGTGAAGTAATGTCCCTTCCCAGGCAATGGTAACATGGTGTTGGGTTTCTCCTACCTCATGATACAACCACAAGTTCAAGCTCAATATCATGCTGGATGTATGGTGGAAAGATTGCCTCTAATGCAAATAAAACATATCTAATGTAAGATGATCAAAGTGAAATTGCATGTACTATTGATGAAGATAGTATTGCTCTCAGAAAATAACATGATAGAACTATTCGTCACTCTCTGATGAAGTCTATATAATCAAACATTTCATTCATAAGCAAACACTTCTAGCAGTCAATACTATCAAACAAGAAACAACACATTAACTAATGATACGTCTCCAACGTATCTTTAATTTTTTATGATGGCATGCTATTATATTATCCATTTTGGATGTTTTATATGCATTAATATGCTATTTTCTATTATTTTTGGGACTAACCTATTAATCTAGATCCAAGTGCCAGTTTCTGTTTTTTCCTTGTTTTTGAGTTTTGCAGATATGGAATATTAAACGGAGCCCCCCTGGCCGCGCCTAGCAGGCTTATCGCCTCCTGGCAGATCTCCTAACCCTAAATCTTGGCCTATAAATACCCAAATATCCCCCAACATCAAAAGGATCCACGAAAATAATTTTTCGCTGCCGGAAGCCTCCGTTCCCGAGAGTTCTAATCTTGGAGCCTTTTCCAGTAACCTACCGAAGGGTGTTTCAATCATGGAGGGCATCTACATCAACTCCATTACTCCTCCGATGATGTGTGAGTAGTCCACCACAGACCTATGTGTGCATAGCTAGTAGCTAGATGGATTCTTCTCTCTCTTTGATCTTCAATACCATGTTCTTCATGATCTTCATGGAGATCTATCCGATGTAATCCTCTTTTGTGTTGTGTTTGTCAAGATCTGATGAATTGTGAGTTTATGTTTAGGTTATCCATGAATCTTATTTGAATCTCCTCTGATTTCTTATATGCATGATTTCATATCCTTGCAAGTCTCTTCGAGTTATTGGTTTGGTTTTGCCAACTATATTGGTAATTCTTGCAATGGGAGAAGTGCTTGGTTTTGGGTTAAATCATGCAGTGTCCTCACCCAGTGACAAAGTAGGGGTAGCGAGGCACGTATTGTATTGTTGCCATCAAGGGTACCAAGATGGGGGTTTCATCATATTGCTTGAGTTTATCCCTCTATATCAGGTCATATTTCCTAATGCGTTATTCTGTTCTTCATAAACTTAATACTCTAGATGCATGCAGGAGTCGGTCGATGTGTGGAGTAATAGTAGTGGATGCAGAATCGTTTCGTTCTACTTAATACAAATGTGATGCCTATATGCATGATCATTGCCTTGGATGACTAAAATAAAGTTAATAGAAAATAAAACTTATAAAACAATTTATAGAAAGTATTTTCAAAAGGAAATTAAACTAGCATTGAAATTAATTTGCAAGTTATGATTTAACCAGAATTGATTTCATGCAAGCAAATAAAATAAAAATAAATATTTGTTGAAACACTACTGTTTACTAACAGAAAAGAATATAACACTTGTCAACTAATATAAAAGAAAACAAATAAAACAATTAAAACAAAAGAAATAGAAACAAACCTAAAAATAACTAAAACAAAATGTGTTTTACTAAAAGTCCTAATTTAAATTATTCTAAAAATTATCAAATTCTACCTACTGTTAAATAAAGTCACCAGTGAGAAGTAGCAAAAAGAATCAACTCAAAATCTATTTTAAACTCAAGTTATTCACAAATTGGTGTTTGAACCAAATCTGTTTGAATTCAAATTTAACATTTTCAAATATGGTCAAACTTGACATATAGAGAAACTAGAATACATTTGTGGCACCATGCAAAAAGAATCATTCAAAAATAGTTAAAAACCTAAAAGTTAAAGCAAGAATAGAAACAGAACTATTCTGGTTTTAAAATAGAAAACAGAAAATAAAATAAAATCGTAAGTAGAGAATGGGCTACATGGACGAATGTCATTGTCTAAGGGTGTGCGTTGCTAGAGCTAATGAACGAATGGTCGCAATATAACAGAAAATGGTTCAGCTAATAACTAGACAGAAAAATCGGACGGTCCATTTAAAATAAACCGAAGGGGTACGACAAATCTAATCTACACCGTAGGTTTACGATCGAACGAAGGGTTGGCTTAAAGGGGCAAGGTTGCCGGCGAGGCGGCGATGGCAACAGGGAGCTTGGGGTCATCGGGGAGTGATCTCCGGTGGGTCTCCGGCCATGATGTCGGCACCAGACGATGCATCGCGGAGTGGAACGTCTAGTGGTGGTCGAATGCGAGCTCGGGGACGACGGCGGTGAGCTATACGAGATCCGGTTGAGGTTGAGCTCTGGCGAGAGTGGTGGCGCGACGTTCTGGTGGGTCTCCGTCATGGATGAGAGCACCAAGCGAAGGCGGAGACGCTCCAACGTCGATCTGTGGTGGTGGAGGGGCTCGGGGTTGGGTGAGGTGAGCGGCACGAGCTTGACGAGCTTTAGTGGTGGCTGCAACTCTGGTGAGGTTGCGGTGGGGCGTCGCTGGGGTGTCGGGCGTGTGGTTTTGTGGAGGAAAGGGTGCGAGGCCTTGGGCTTATATAGCCAAGGGGTTAGGGGTGCTTAGAGGGAAGGGGATCGACGAGATCCCATCAGATCCGAGGCAGTCGCCGGCGAAGGAAAGGAGGGGGAGAAGAAGGAAAGGGATGACCGACATGGGAGAAAGATTAGGCGCGGGTCCCACTGTTAGAGAGAAGGAGGGAAAGGAAAGAGCGATCGGTCACTGATTCGAAAGGAAATCATCAGGAGGGGGGGTTCCTGGGCCGAAACTATTCCAAATGGGCCACGACTCTTTCCTAATAAAAGATATTCTTTTCCTTTTTTATAAAAAGAGAAAATAAAAACTTGATTTGGAAAATAAAATCAAACCAAAACATGGAAGTTTATATACTAAAAATATATGCAAACAGATGGACATTTTTCCACGGACAAATAAACAATTTTAAAAAAAATGTTTGTCAGAAAATGCCTAAATTGATTTTGTTTATTTTTGCAAAAAGAAACTGAAATAACCCCTGGGTTTAATGGGTCAAATAATTCACAAAAATAACTCTGGTTTGGAGGGTGATGTCCCTCCTCTCAAAATCTTTGGATTGGGCAAGTGAATTCATTTAAACTTTGAAATAGCAATAGGACCACATATGAAAATGAATTCCAAATAGGAATTTTTCAGTAGTTTTCCAAATCTACTGTTCAAATCCTTTATTTTGAAGAAGTCATATTATCTTCTCTCACTAATTTGTATTGAATGAATTTGAATTCAAAAGCAAAGGGGCAATTCATTTTATTCCCTCTCATTCAAAAGTTTTTTAAAAAGTTCCAAATTATCACTCAAATTCAATCACTCAATCGAACAAACAATCATTCATCTATTTATTATAACATTCCAAAATTTGGGATGTTACAAACCTACCACACTTAAAATGAATCTCGTCCTCGAGATTCGAAAGGGCTAGAAAGAATAGGTTAGGGTTTGGGGGTCTTCTAGCAAATCCATTGACCTGGAAGGGTGGGGCTACCACACTTAAAATGGGAGTTACTGGTCCCTCAATATCATGACAATCCTTTGGGGTCCTTGGCAATATTTGCCTCATCACATTCTGCGTAGTAACTTCTTTGCTGATGATCATCACAATATTTCCGTCAAAATTTTAGTGTTTCCTTTGTCAGACAAAGTCCTTCCGTTACTGGGTCTGCCTAATTGGTAGGCCTCGTGGCCATTCTAAATAAATTATCAATGATCTCATGGTGGTATAACATTTGTGGTTATCCTGCAGTAAAATGGGTCTTGGCTTCATTTCCTCACCGTAAAATTCCTACTTGTGACAACAGTAGTCATGTACAAGGGGCTTTTATCATACCATTCTAAGGCTTAAACAAAAGCTTCAAAGAACGTCATCTCTGTACTATGGGTAAGTCACTCAGATTTACCATTCCGAATAGCAAGAGAAATGATAAGTGTAAGTCGTCATGGTGGCCAAGCCATGTCGCACTGAAATCATTACCTTGTATAAGGTTTACTGAATCTCATATTCTAACACTTGGGCTTCCTCACAAGCATTGCAGAAATTTCTCTTGTCAACGAAAAAAGTTCGGATAAACCCATTGATTATGCAAGCTGAAAAAAGGCATCTATTGTTTCTTTACAACTCTCAAGGTTTCGTATCCTCCTAAGACAAACGTTTGCTCATCAGTCATAGCTTCTTCTAAGTTTCTTCGTTCATAAAGGTAGTACTTGATCCGTATCAATCCTGAGTTTGTGAGTTGTGGGCTCACTTGTATACTTGAACAACTTTAACTCACCCTTAAGGGTTACTAGTGTTTCATATTCCAGCATTACCTTCAATTCCTCCATCATACCCCTGAGATAATAAATCACGGACTTATTCTTGTATGGATTCCACACTGTGGAATTCATTTTCCTTTCCATTGGTCTGTTTAACCTTGGGTATTATTTCATCACAATAATTCCTTTTCTCAAGATTCCAACTTCAAAAATACTTGTTACCAATGCTGTCATCCACATAGTTCGATATGGTAGAACATTACCTTCATCTATATTCATTTGATCCAGATTCCTCGGCACGAACGGTACACCTTATTCCTTGGGACCTGTGGTTTTACCAGTTACTACCACACTTAAAATGAAATGTACATATGCCTCCATAGACCATATTTTCTAATATCCTCGAAAATGGTCAGAGATCTTTATTAATGGGGTAACAACTCATATATATCAACATAGGAAAATTCATGAGGCAAAAAAATTCATCGATTTATGAAATTATTACAATCCCAGAGACTTCTGTTACAAAATTTAACTACATAATCTCATGCAAACAAGAGTGTTTCATGTTACACATATTGCCATCCTCAAAATGTAACTACTCCATTCTAGCTTTCTTCTCCTTTGGGCATTCACTAGCATAATGTCCCGCTTCCTTGCAATGAAAACAGATGACTTCTAACAAGTGTTGGGGCTTGTTGATGTTGGTGTTTGCTCCTTGGGTTCTTGGTTTCTTTCCTGGGCACATATTGGCGTCATGACACATATCCTTACACTTGAAATCTCTGATATGACTCAGGTCCCTCTATTCAGGGGCTTGTCTCTTCCTGATACGCTTTCTCTTCTTCGTAGACCCTTGCGTATAGATCATAGCTTCTATTTCCTCAGGATCATACCCAAACTTTTTTGTCGGGAATTCTTTGAGATATTCCTTTGGACAATCCTGTGAGATATGTCCTTCTTCTCCACGTGAATAACATGACTTGGTGCAGTTTTCTATTGAGGTATCTCCAAATGGTACATCTTTTCTCGTCATTGGCACGGGCATACTCATCAAAGGTTCCTCAAAGTTTTCCCTGGGGGCCTCTATCTGTTTCTTAACAACTTGTCCTACCTTAGGATAAATGTGGCACTCAGCTGGCCAGTGGGTGGTTGCTTTAGACAACAAACAAATCACCTGACTAGTTGGGCACTCCTCAGCTGGGTAGTGGGTGGTTCCTTCACACAAGAAACAAATCACTTGACTAGTTGGGCAACCATTAGTTGCGTGATTTTCTTCAAAATAAGGGCATCCATCCTTGTGTTCTTCCTGGGTGTGTCCTATCTCTCCACAGATCTTGCATGCACAAGTCTTCTTCATCGGGTTAACATAGTGCTTCTGAATGAGACGGGATCTTAACAGAGCCTTCTTGAATTCTTCCCAAGTTTCTACTCCATTAAATCCTTGTATGGCATGATGCATTCTCCACCAGACAGCATCACTTTGGGTAAGCTAATGAAGAGCATGTGCAACCTCATACTTCCTGGTAATCAAATTGTTCCCAAAGTGGTTCTCCATGTTCTGAATCCATTTCTGAGCCTCCAGTTGGGTCATTGGTATAGAGAATACAAGTCGAGATTCATACGCCATCTATTGGGTCCAAGGTCTTTGGGGATGAGATGGGTAAGAGAGATTGTGAGAAGCTAAATAACACAAAGTATCAAAAACTCAGTTCCACACATAAAGTTCAATCAATAATATAGTATCACCACCCACATAAGGTTGGTATGGTCAATCACACAATTCGCAAAATGTTTATCTTTAGTTCTCTCATGGTGGGGCTACTACTAGGCTAGTTTATATCATGGGTTCATCTTTAGTGGGCTTCTTCTGGTCCTGCTTGATCTTCTCAAGTTGTTCTGCCAGATTGTCCCTGTTGACTCAGAGTTTCCAATGTCGTCCCTGTAGTTCCAGGAGTTGGTTCTTGAGATTTTGAATTTCAATGTCTCCAGCATGGGCCATGGCCTGACTGTTCTTCAAGTCTTGATGAAGCTTCCGGATGTTGGGATCATGATTCTTCAGATTGGCTACCTTCATCTTCTCATTCTTGTGGTTCTCAAAAAGTGCTTCGTTCTCAAATAACTCTGAGAGAAGGTCCACTTGAAGGTTCTTGATGTAGTGCTCTAGTTCTTGATTGTGCACAAGTACACGTGAAAACTTCATCTTCTGTTCGTCTGTCAAGATGATGTGTGCTCCATCAGGCTTCTGCCATCCGAGTCTTCCAAAGTAGTGGGCACTTAACTCAACACAATGACGATAGCTCAAACGTGCAATAGCATCATGGACGGCGGTGTTCATGCCCATCTCACATTCATGTTTCAGTGTGCCATAGTTGATGTCTTTAGTCTTGGGGTCTTCTTTACGTCCAAATATTTTAGTTCGGACACCCCAAATCCAGACTTCTTCTTAGTCACCTTGATCTCAGATATCGGCAACTTCACCATCTGTACCAGCTCCATGAGGAAAGGGCCTCCGAGAACATCCTCGTAGCCCTCTCTTTTGTTCGGAGTGTAGCTCCCCATCTATAGTTTGAAACAGGGAGGTTCAGTAAAAGAATTTAGAGGTTACGAGAGTAGTGAAAACAAAAGTTGTTCCTACCAAGGTCTTCATATTTCTAAGCCATTTCCTAGGGTCACATCCTACATTCAATATGTGCTCTGATACCATTTCTATAGCGTCCCGACTCAAAATGAGTCAGGCCTCTATGTCTTAGTGCCATCCCTGGATCAGTATGCTCGCACACACAGTACATCAATGTATATATCAAAGTGCAATCACATGTAAATAATGTAAAATGGATAAATACCTCTTAAGTCTTAGTACAAACAGTCAACGGGAGTGGATTCCCAATAAACACCAATGGCAGGTTGAGTGTAGACCGTAACCCTAAATCGTACTGTTACTCGACGTAGAAAAGTATCTATAACATAAGACGTTACAGCCGTGTAGGTCAGTACATTGAAGGTACCAGCAAGATCACATTATAATGAGATGATAAAAACTATTCTATATGCAAAAGTCTTGGTGGCTCTGTGTCTGAGTTTTTGCAGAAAACCTGGTTTTATTTTGCCTACAACAAAGGAGTCAAGAGGAATATCACTACCAAAGTTGGTTGTTAATGATATGGTTCCACCAACCAATTCTCATATCCCAAAATTATTAATAGACCCACTCATCATAAAATTTATTAATTGTGTTGACAATGGCTGATAGTATCATCTTCGGTGCTCATGTTGTCCATAACTGGGGCACGGCTAATCAATTAGTTTATCACTCTATAGAGGTTTGTACACTTTACTCGCTAGATTCAATCCCTCTCGGTGTGTCCTCGCACTGCCTGGTGTTTGAGAATGATACGATCGAAACATGGTCTTCCAAAGCGATCCTCTGATAGAAAGTCAGTGCCCATCCAATCCTATCGTTCTTCTAAATCTCATAGCAATCTGACCTACAAGAGTCACCACTAAGGTCATCCAAGCCAGAGCCCATATTGACTTGCAGTTACACACGTAAGCTTTCTAGCCTTAAAGTATCCATCCATCTCTTTGAGCCTGGGTGGCATTCCGTTGGGAACATCACATGTAGATTCTAGGATTCCCAGCATAATCATGATAGATATCAGGCTGCCAAAATGCATGTCCAATCCACCCAAAGGTATATTGAGTCCTTGAATTCTTGAAGTCTTGATCATCATGCAGGTCTTGAGATACTTAATTAACCTCACAATACTCCTGAATCTCACAACCAAACCACGTCTACTAAAGCATAACAATTTTGATGTAATGTCCCCTCCCGGGCAATGGTAATAGGGTGTTGGGTTTCTCCTACCTCATGATACTACCACAAGTTCAAGCTCAATATCCTACTCGATGTATGATGGAAAGATTTCCTCTAGTGCAAATAAAACATAGGTAATGTAAGATGATCAAAGTGAACTTGCATGTACTGTTGATGAAGATAGTGTCGCTCTCACAAAATAACTTGATAGAACTATTTGTCACTCTCCAATGATGTCTATATAATCAAACATTTCATTGATAAGCAAACAGTTCTAGCAATCAATACTATCAAACAATAAAAAACACAAAAACTAGACACCTTAGGGTTGTGATGAAGGAAGTACTTAAGATGAAAACTAAAACAACAAAACTTCATCAAAACAACCAAGGTAGTCTTTTCCTACAAATACCCTACTTTCAATAGCAACAAAATCGTTTCGGTCTACTTGATACGAACGTGATGCCTATATGCATGATCATTGCCTTGGACGACTAGAATAAAGTTCACAAAAAATAAAACTTATAAGACAATTTATAGAAAGTATTTTCAAAAGGTAATTAAACTAGCATTTAAATCAATTTGCAAGTTATGATTTTACTAGAATTGATTTCATGCAAGAAAATAAAATAAAAATAAATCCTTGTTGAAACACTACTTTTTACTAACAAAAAATAATATAAAACTTGTCAACTAATATGAAATAAAATAAATTGAAAACAATTAAAACAAAAGAAATAGAAATAAATCTAAAAAGAACTAAAACAGAATCTGTTTTACTAAAAAAGTCCTAATTTAAATAATTCTAAAAATTCCCAAATTCTACCTACAATTAAATAAAGTCACTAGTAACAAGTAGCAAAAAGAATCAACTCAAAATCTATTTTTAGACTCAAGTTATTCACAAATTGGTGTTTGAACCAAATCTGTTTGAATTCGAATTTAATATTTTAAAATATGGTCAAACTTGAAATCTACACAAACTAAAATACATTTGTGACACCATGCAAAAAGAATCATTCAAAAATAGTTAAGAACCTAAAAGTTAAAGAAAAAATAAAAATAGAACTATTTTGTTTTTTAAACAGAAAACAGAAAAGAAAATAAAATCTTAAATAGTGAACGGGCTACGTGGCCGAATGTCATTGGCTAAGGGTGTTCGTTTCTAGAGCTAACGAACGAACAGTCGCAATATAATAGAAACAGTTCAGCTAATAACTAGACAGAAAAATCGGCCGGTCCATTTAAAATAAACCGAAGGGGTACGACAAATCTAATCTACACCGTAGGTTTAAGATCGAACGGAGGGGGTGGCTTACAGGGGCAAGGTCACCGGCGAGGGGATTCTGGCGAGGCGGCAATGGCGACACGGAGTTCGGGGTCATCGGGGAGGGAGCTCCGATGGGTCTCTGGCGATGGTGTCGGCACCAGATGATGCATCACGGAGGGCCGCGTCTAGTGGTAGTCGAAGGCGAGCTCGGGGACGACGGCAGTGAGCTATACGAGCTCGGAGAGCTCCGGTTGAGGTTGAGCTCTCGCGAGAGTGGTGGCGCGGTGTTCTAGTGGGTCTCTGGCAAGGATGAGAGCACCAGGCAAAGGCGGAGATGCTCCAGCCTCGATCTGTGGCGGCGGAGGGCTCAGGGTTGGGTGAGGTGAGCGGCACGAGCTCAAGGAGCTTCGGTGGTGGATGTCACTCCGGTGAGGTTGCGGTGGGGCGTGGCTGGGGCGTCGGACATGGGGTTTTGTGGAGGAACAGGTGCGGGGCCTCGGGCTTACATAGCAAGGGGGTCAGGAGTGCTCGGAGGGAATGGGATCGTGAGATCCCGTCGGATCCGAGGTGGTTGCCGACAAAGGAAAGGAGGGGGAGAAAAAGAACGGGATGACCAACGTGGGAGAAAGATCGGGCATGGGTCCCACTATCAGGGAGAGGGAGGGAAAGGAAAGAGCGATCGATCACTGATTTGGAAGGAAATTGGGATCGGGAGGGGGGTTCCTGGTCCGAAACTATTCCAAATGGGCCACTACGCTTTCCTAATAAAAGATAGTCTTTTCCTTTTTATTAAAAACAGGAAATAAAAACTTGATTTGGAAAATCAAATCAAACCGAAAGATGGAAGTTTATATACGAAAAATTTCAGAAAAATAAATGCAAACTGATGGACATTTTTCCACGCCCAAGTAAATACTTTTGAAAAATGTTTTTCAAAAAATGCCTAAATTGATTTTGTTTCTTTCTGCAAAAACAAATTGTAATAACCCCCGGGTTTTATGGTTCAAATAATTCACAAAAATACCTCTCGTTTGGAGGGTGATGTTCCTCCTCTCAAAATCTTTTGATTGGGCAAGTGAATTCATTTAAACTTTAAAATAGCAATAGGACCACATATGAAAATGAATTGCAAACATTAATTTTTCAGTAGTTTTCCAAATCCACTATTAAATCCTTTATTTTGAAGAACTCATATTATCTTCTCTCACTAAGTTGTATCGAATAAATTTGAATTCAAAATCAAAGGGGAAAGATATTTTATTCCCTCTCATTCAAAAGTTTCTTAAAAAGTTTCAAATTTTCACTCAAATTCAATCACTCAATCAAACAAACAATCATTTATCTATTTATTATAACATTCCAAAATTTGGGATGTTACACCTTTTCGTGAATTTAGCACTAAATATGGACTTGACTCTGAGACAGTAGCTTCTTTTTGTGAATCATTCGCTGCTCATGTTGATCTCCCTTAGGAGAAGTGGTTTAAATATCATCCTCTAGTTGAAATGAAAGTAGTTGAAACTATTACTTATAATGTTGACCCTGTTATTCCTGCTGCTTATATTGAGAAACCACCCTTCCCTGTTAGAATAAAGGAACATGCTAAAGCTTCAACTGTGGTTCGTAAGAGCTACGTTAGAACACCTACACCCCCTGACCAAATTAAAGTGGAACCTAGTATTGCTATGGTTAAAGATCTATTCGCTGATAATATTGATGGGCGTGTTATTCATTTTTGTGATGAAATTCCTAGAATTTCTAGACCTTGCTAAAGATAAACATAGACCTATAGTTGACATGCATGTTGTTTCTATTAAAATAGGAGATCATTGTTATCATGGCTTATGTGATGTGGGTGATAGTCTGAGTGCTATTCCCTTTACCTTATATCAAGAAATTTTGAATGATATTTCACCAGCTGAATTGGAAGAAATTGATGTTACCATTAAGCTTGCTAATAGAGATAGTATAGCACCAGTTGGGATTGTTAGAGATGTTGATGTCTTGTGTGGGAAAATAAAATATCCTACTAATTTTCTTGTTCTTGGTTCCCCACAAAATGATTTTTGTCCCATTATATTTGGTAGGCCTTTCTTGAATACTGTTAATGCTAAGATAGATTGTGAGAAAGAAACGGTTACTATGAGTTTTGTGGATGTGTCCCATGAGTTTAGTTTCTCTAAATTTCATAGACAACCCCACGATAAAGATTTCCTAGTAAGGATGAAATTATTGGTATTGCTTCTATTGTTGTGCCTCCTACTGATCCCTTAGAACAATATTTGCTAGACCATGAAAACGATATGCATATGAATGAAAGGAATGAAATAGATAGGATTTTCTTTTATCGGCATCCTATTTTGAAACACAACTTGCATGTTGAAATACTTGGGGATCCTCCTCCCCACAAGGGTGATCCCGTGTTTGAGCTTAAACAATTACCGGATACTCTGAAACATGCTTATCTAGATGAAAAGGAAATATATCATGTTATTATTAGTGCTAATCTTTCATAGCATGAAGAAATGAGATTATTGAGAACTCTGAAGAAGCACCATGCTGCTATTGGATACACTCGTGATGATCTTAATGGCATTAGTCCCACTATATGTCAGCATAAAATTAATATGGAACCTGATGCTAATCCCGTTGTTGATCACAAACGACGGTTAAATCCTAAAATGAAAGTAGTGGCAAGAAATGAAATATTAAACCTTCTAGAGGCAGGTATAATTTATCCTATTGCTGATAGTAGATGGGTTAGTCCTGCTCATTGTGTCCCTAAGAAGGGAGGTATTACTGTTGTTCCTAATGATAAAAATGAATTGATCCTGCAAAGAATTGTTACAGGATATATAATGGTAATTGGTTTTAGGAAATTAAATAAAGCTACTAGGAAAGATCATTACCCTCTACCTTTTATTGATCAAATGCTAGAAAGCCTTTCTAAACACACACACTTCTGCTTTCTAGATGGTTATTCTGGTTTCTTTCAAATACCTGTGTCAAAAGACGATCAAGAAAGGACAACTTTTACTTGGCCTTTCGATACCTTTTCTTATAGGCGTATGCCTTTTGGTTTATGCAATGCACCTGCTATCTTTCAAATATGTATGACTACTATATTATCTAACTTTTATGAAAAGATTGTTGAGGTTTTCATGGATGATTTCTCTATTTACGGAACTTCTTTTGATGATTGCCTTAGCAACCTTTGTCGATTTCTGTAGAGATGTAAAGAAACTAATCTTGTATTGAATTGGGTGAAGTGCCACTTTATGATTAATGAGGGCATTGTCTGGGGACACCAAATCTCCGAAAGAGGTATTGAGGTGGATAAAGCTAAAGTAGATCGTATTGAAAAAATGTCGTGTCCCACGGATATCAGAGGTATAAGAAGTTTCCTTGGTCATGCTAGTTTCTATAGGAGATTTAATAAAGACTTATCTAAAATTTCTCGTCCTCTCACTAATCTATTGCAGAAAGATGTTCCTTTTGTTTTTTTATGATGATTGTGTAGAAGCCATTGTAATCCTTAAGAAGGCCTTGATTTCTGCACCTGTTGTTCAACCACCTGATTGGAATCTACCCTTTGGATTTATGTGTGATGCTAGTGATTATACTGTTGGTGCTGTTCTAGGACAAAGAGTTGATAAGAAATTAAATGTTATCCGTTATGCTAGTATAACCCTAGACAGTGCTCAAATAAACTATGCTACCACTAAAAAGGAATTTTTAGCAGTTGTGTTTGCTTGTGATAAGTTCAGACTTTATATTGTTGATTCCAAAGTAACTGTTTACACTAATCATGCTGCTATTAAATATCTTATGGAAAAGAATGATGCTAAACCAAGACTTATTAGATGGGTTCTTCTGCTACAAGAATTTGAGTTACATATTATTGATAGAAAGGGTGTTGAGAACCCCGTAGCAGACAACTTGTCTAGGTTAGAGAATGTTCTTGATGACCCACTACCTATTGATGATAGCTTTCCCGATGAAGAATTAGATGTCATAAGTGCTTCATGTAATGCTTCATCGTATGCTGATTATGCTAATTACATTGTTGCTAAATTTATACTGCCTAATTTCACATACCAACAAAAGAAAATGTTCTTCTATGATTTAAGACATTACTTTTGGGATGATCCACACCTTTATAAGAAGGGGTAAATTGTGTTATTAGACTTTGTGTAACTGAGCATGAACAGGAACTGATCCTACACAAGTGTCATTCCGAGGCCTACGGAGGACACCATGCTAGAGATAGAATTGCACACAAGGTATCACAATTTGGTTTTCTTGGGCTACTCTCTTCAAGGATGCTCATAAGTTTGTCTTTTCTTGTGATGAATGTCAAAGAATCGGTAATATTAGTAGACGTCAGGAAGTGCCTATGAATTACTCACTTGTTATTGAACCTTTTCATGTTTGGGGCTTTGATTATATGGGACCTTTTCCAAAGTCCAACGGGTATACTTATATTCTAGTTGTTGTTGATTATGTTACTCAGTGGGTAGAAGCTATTCCAACTACTAGTGCTAATCATAACACTTCTATTAAAATGCTTAAAGAAGTTATTTTCCCTAGATTTGGAGTCCCTAGATATTTAATGACGGATGGTGGTTCACACTTTATTCATGGTGCTTTCCGTAAATTCCTTGCTGAGTATGATGTTAATCATAGAATTGCATCTCCTTATCATCATTAGTCTAGTGGTCAAGTAGAATTGAGCAACAGAGAAATTAAATTGATCTTGCAAAAGACTATTCATAGATCTAGAAAGAATTGGTCTAAGAAACTTGATGATGCATTATGGGCTTATAGAACTGCTTAAAAAACCTGTGGTTATGTATCTATATAAAATGGTTTATGGTAAAGCTTTTCACTTACCTCTTGAACTAGAACATAAAGCTATTGGGAAATTAAAGAGCTCAACTATGATTTTAAACTTGCTAGTGAGAAGAGGTTATTTGACATTAGCTCACTTGATGAATGGAGAACCAAGGCCTATGAGAAGGCCAATTTGTTTAAAGAAAAGGTTAAGAGATGGCATGATAAAAGGAGACAAATGCGTGAATTCAATTTAGGTGACCATGTCTTGCTATACGATTCTCGTTTAAGATTTTTTGCAGGAAAGCTTCTCTCTAAATGGGAAGGGCCTTACGTTGTCGAGGAAGTATATCGTTCCGGTGCCATCAAGATCAACAACGCTGAAGGCACTAACCTGAAGGTGGTAAATGGGTAAAGAATCAAAAAATTATATCTCATGTTCTCCCATAAAAGTTGAAACCACTATTATCAATACCATAACTCCCGAGGAGTACATTAGGGAGACCTAGCAGAACGTTTTAGACTCCGAAAAGGAATAGGTATGTGGTACGGTAAGCAAACCGACTCCAAAAAATTTCCAATAGCAATTTTTCTCCGTTTTGAAATTATTAAGAAATTAGGAAAATTTAAAGTAGTCCGCAAGGTGCATGAGGAGGCGACAAACTAGGTGGGCACGACCTACCCCCTTGGTCGCGCCCCTATGGCTTGTGGCCACTCCATGCACCCCCCGGACTCCGTTTTCTTGTAGAATACTCCTTTTGGTCTGTTATAAGCTCCTGAAGGTTTGGACCTTCGTATCACGACAATACCTCATGTTTTCGTTTTCAGATGTTTCTACAGCAAATTTAGAGCAAGATGTCTTCGCAAGAGTCGGTCGGGGAGAGCCGCCTCTCTCACCCGACACCAGGGCCCAGAGCGTACATCGAAGCCAACCACTTCGGGAAGGCCACAGAGGAAGAGATGGAGGCTGACTTGAAAAGGGTGTATGCCAAGGAGGAAGATCAACAAGTTACCTCTCGTCTACAACCTGGAGTCATATTGGAGGAACTTCAGAGCTCAACAATTCCGAATTCGGTCATCCCTCCCAATGCTAAATTTCTTACTTATGAAAATATGAAAAAGAGTGTTGCTTGTTCCCCCGCAGCAATGAAACATCCATGGGTGATGGGATCTCTAACCGTCACTAGAAAGTTTCACATGGAAATAATGGATCTTAGATGGCAAAATAACAAGCTCGAGGAGGAGAATCGCATTCTGAGGGGCATCATCGCCAAGAATATAACATCACCACCTCCGAAGAAGACATCTAAACACATGGGTATCGTCACTCCCCTTGGCTTCTGCCAAGCTTGAGGGAGGTGCCCCGGTATCATTCTTCCTAGTTTGGTCCTGTTGGTTTTATCTTGATCTAGTAGAAGAAAGTTCTTAGTATGATCTAGCTTTGAGTTTTGCTTTGTGCTCCCCATATGTAAGCGAGTCTGAGAGTTATATAATAAAAAGTAGTTTTGAGTTAAGGGCTTTGCTTGCTGTTATGATCTTGAGAAAAAGAAATAGAAAGAACTATAGAATAAAATAAAGAGTATATGTGATGATCTTATGGGGAGTGATGACTTCACATATAAGAAGTAGGTTGATTGAAATTTGTTGAGAGTTGACAAACATAGCAATTGGTCATTGTTGCAATTAAAAGTAAGTAATAAAGAAAGAGAGGTTTGCATATAAATACATTATCTTGGACATCTTTTATGATTGTGAGCACTCATTAAAATATTATATGATAAGAAGTTGATGTTGGACAAGGAAGACAACATAATGGGTTATGTTTGCTTATCTCCAAATAGATATTATATGGTTATAGATCCTCCAACATGTAGTGCTTGCTTCCACCTCATACTAGCCAAAATTTCCACACCAAGTAGAGATACTAGTGCATTCCAAACACCCTCAACCCAAGTTTGCCATGATAGTCCACCATACCTACGTATGGATTGAGGAAGATCCTTCAAGTAAGTTTTCATCGGTGCAAAAAGCAATAAAATTTGCTCCTAAATATGTATGATCTTTTATTGTAAGGGAAAATAAGCATTGTATGAACTTGTGATGGTAAATAAATAAAAGCCACGGACTGCATAATAAAGGTTCCTATCACAAAGGGCAATACAATGAGACGTTCCTTTGCATTAAGGGTATGCACATCCAAAAAAGCGCATGACAACCTCTGCTTCCCTCTGTGAAGGGCCTATCTATTACTTTTACTTTCTAGTGCATACCTTTTTACAAGATTCATGGAGATCCTCACCACTTCCTATATTTTTCCTTTCTCTCTTGGCAAGATTCATGTGTTGGGGAATGATCTAGACACATATATACACTCGGATGTGGGTGATCATGAGTTATTTCTGTTGACATTACACTTGAGGTAAATAGTTGGGAGGCAAACCTATAAGCACCTATCTTTCTCTGTGTCCAATTGAAGCTTTGACCTCATGAGCACCGCGTGAGTGTTAACAATTATGAAAGACTACAAGATGATTGAGTATGTGGATTTGCTTTACAAGCTCTTATATTGACTCTTTTCGGTGTTATGATAAATTGCAATTGCCCCAATGACTGAGATCATAGTTTGTTGGTTCTTTGTAGAGTTCTTGGTTCATACTTTACCATGTGAATATATTTCAATAAGTATTGTTGTTGAAAATAAGATCATGATGCTCTCATGTATGTATTTTATTTTATCGACGCCTCTTTATCTAAAAAGGGGACATATTTATCGATCTCGGCTTTTGCTTGAGGACAAGCGAGGTCTAAGCTTGAGGGAGTTGATATTTCCATTTTGCATCATGATTTTCTATTGATATTTATTTCATTATGGGCTGTTATTACACATTACGTTACAATACTTATGCCTTTTCTCTCTTATTTTACAAGGTTTACATGAAGAGGGAGAATGTCGGCCGAAGGAATTCTAGATTGGAAAAGGAGCAAATATGAGAGACCTATTTTGCACAACTTCAAAAGTCCTGAAAACTTACAGAGAATTGTTTTGGAGTATATAAAAAATATTGGGTGAAAGAAATACTAGAGGGGGCCCACTAGGAGGTCACAAGCCTGCTAGGCGCGGCCTAGCCCCCTGGTCACACCCTTGTGACTTGTGGGCCCCCTAGCAGCCCTTTGGTGCCTATCTTCTTATATATGAAGGGTTTTGACCTGGAAAAAATAAGGAGATAGCTTTCGGGATGAAGCGCCACCGTGTCGAGGCAGAACTTGGATAGAACCAAACTAGCGCTCCGGTGGAGCTGTTCTGTCGGGGAAACTACCCTCCTGGAGGGGGAAATTGAAGCCATCGTCATCACCAACGATCCTCTCATCTAGAGGGGGGCAATATCCATCAACATATTCATCAGCACCATCTCCTCTCCAAAACCTACTTCATCTCTTGTATACGATCTTTGTCTCAAAACCTCAGATTGGTACCTATGGGTTGTTAGCAGTGTTGATTACTCCTTATAGTTGATGCTAGTTGGTTTACTTGGTGGAAGATCATATGTTCAGATCCTTAATGATAATTAATACTCCTCTGATTATGAACATGAATAAGCTTGGTGAGTTGTTACGTTTGTTCCCGAGGACATGGGATAAGTCTTGTTATAAGTAATCATGTGAATTTGGTATTCGTTCGATATTTTGATGAGATGTATGTTGTCTCTCCTCTAGTGGTGTTATGTGACCGTTGACTACATGACACTTCACCATTATTTGGGCCTAGGGGAAGGCATTGGGAAGTAATAAGTAGATGATGGGTTGCTAGAGTGACAAAAGCTTAAACTCTAGTTTATGCGTTGCTTCGTAACAGGCTGATTTGGATCCATTTGTTTCATGCTATGATTAGATTTATCTTAATTCTTCTTTCGTAGTTGCGGATGCTTGTGAGAGAGGTTAATCGTAAGTGGGAGGTTTGTCCATGTAAGGGAAACACCCAAGCACCGCTCCACCCAGCACCCAAGTAACGAACGTGAATCAAATGAGCATGATGAAAACTAGCTTGACAGAAATTCCCATGTGTCCTTGGGAGCACTTTGCTTTATATGAGAGTTTGTCCAGGCTTGTCCTTTGCTACAAAAAGGATTGGGGCACCTTAGTGCACCTTTGCTACATTTATTACTTGCTACCCGTTATGAATTACCTTATCACAAAACTATCTGTTACCAATAATTTCAGTGCTTGTAGAGAATACCTTACTAAAAACCGCTTGTCATTTCCTTTTGCTTCTCATTGGGTTCGACACTCTTACTTATCGGAAGGACTACGATAGATTCTGTATACTTGTGGGTCATTAGGCAAACAGAGATAGGCCAGCAGCCTGAGGACCCCTTAATGTCGAACTCCCTCACTGGGCTCGTCAAGGTTAACCCAAGTATTCCGCGGGTGTAAAACTCCTTTACTATTGGGGAACGTTGCATGGAAAAAAATCCTACGGTTCACCAAGATCAATCTAGGAGATGGGCAACTATGAGAGGAGAGATTGGATCTACGTACCCTTGTAGATCGCTAAGCGGAAGCGTTAAAGAACACGGTTGATGTAGTGGTACGTCTCCACGATCTAAATCGCAAGCCGTCCAACGAACTCCCGATCAAGTACCGAACAGACGGCACCTCCGCGTTCAGCACACGTGCAGCTCGGTGAAGATCTCCGCCTTCTTGATCCAGCAAGAGAGAGCGAAGAGGTAGACGAGTTCTTTGGCAGAGCGACAGGGTTGCGGCAATGGTGGTGGAGCAGTCCCTGCAGGGCTTCGCCTAAGCACTACTGAAAACCGATCTAGAGGAGAAAACAATCTAGAGGAAGAAGAGGGCAGCACTTGGCAGAATTAGGGTTGGGGCTGCCCTCAAAATCCTTGAGTATATATAGGAGGGAGGGGAGAGGAGGCAACCCTAGATTCTCCTCCAAGGAGAGGTTCGGACGAAGCCTAGGGGGAGAGTCCACCTCCCACAAGGGAGGTGGATTCCAAGTGGGACTCTCTCCCAAACTTGGCTCCTACTCTATCTCCTTCTTCCCTGCGCATAGGCCCTTATGGGCTGGCTTGCCCAGCCCACCAGGGGCTGGTGTGCCACGTCTTGAGCCCATGTCGCCCCTTGGGGTATGTGGGCCCTGTTGGAAATATGCCCCAGAGGCAATAATAAATTAGTCATTATCATATTTCCTTATTCATGATAATCGTTTATTATCTATGCTATAATTGTATTGATCGGAGACTTAAATGCATGTGTGGATACATAGGCAAAACCATGTCCCTAGTATGCCTCTAATAGACTAGCTTGTTGATCAAAAGATGGTTAAGGTTTCCTAGCCATGGACATGAGATGTCATTTGATAACGGTATCACATCATTAGGAGAATGATGTGATGGACAAGACCCAAATTACAAACGTAGCATATGATCGTGTCAGTTTATTGCTGCTGTTTTCCGCATGTCAAGTATATGTTCCTATGACAATGAGATCATGCAACTCACTGACACCGGAGGGATGCTTTGTGTGTATCAAACGTCGCAATGTAACTGGGTGACTATAAAGGTGCACTACAGGTATCTCCGAAGGTGTCTGTTGAGTTGGCATGGATCAAGACTGGAATTTGTTACTCCATGTGACGGAGAGATATCTCAGGGCCCACTCGGTAATGCAACATCACAACAAGCCTTGCAAGCAATGTGACTAATATGTTAGCCATGGGATCTTGCATTACGGAACGAGTAAAGAGACTTGCCGGTAACGAGGTTGAACTAGGTAGGGAGATACCGACGATCGAATCTTGGGCAAGTAACATACCGAAGAACACATGGAACGTTATACGGGATTGATTGAATCCTTGACATAGAGGTTCGACCGATGAAGATATTCGTAGAATATGTAGGAACCAATGTGGACGTACAGGTCCCGCCATTGGTTATTGTCCGTAGAGGTGTCTCAGTCATGTCTACATAGTTCTCGAACCCGCAGGGTCTGCGCACTTAAGGTTCGGTGACGTTTCAGTAGTGTAGAGTTATGTATGGTGGTGACCGAAGATTGTTCGGAGTCCCGGATGAGATCCCGGATGTCACGAGGAGCTCCGGAATGGTCCAGAGGTAAAGATTCATATATAGGAAGTCCCAGTTTAGTCACCGGAAAAGTTTTGGGCTCATCGGTAGTGTACGGGGAGTGCCGGTAGTGTACCGGGAGACCTCTGGGAGGGGTATTTCGACCCAAGAGCCTACATGGGCTGTAGGAGGGTGAATACCAGCCCTTAGTGGGCTGGTGGAAGTCCTACACAAAGCCCATGAGGCTAGGAAGAAAATACCAAAAGGAAAAAAGGTGGAAAAAGGCAAAAGGGGGCTATATAAGGAAGGAGTCCTAATCCTACTTGGAGGAGAAGGAAGAGGACTCCTCCCTCCTTGGTTTGGCCGACCCAAGGGCTGCCTTTTTGGCAGCCAAGCCTCCTCCTCCTCTCCTCCTATATATACTAGAGGATTTTAGGGTTTTGGCGCAAGATTTTCAGCCACGTGCCACCCGTTCCTCTAGTGCATAGCTTCTCCTCTAGATCGGTTTTCTGCAGTGCTTAGGCGAAGCCCTGTTGGAATAGCTCCACCACCATCGCCGGAGCGCCGTCATGCTGCCAGAGAACTCTTCCTCCTCTCCGCCTCCTCTTGCTGGATCAAGACGGTGGAGATCTTCATCAAACTGCACGTGTGATGAACGTGGAGATCTTCATCTCCGCCTCCTCTACGGTCAATAACCAATAGCAGGACCTGGATGCCCATATTGATTCCTACATATTCTATGAAGATCTTTATCGTTGAACCTCTATGTCAAGGATTCAGTTAATCCCGTATGATGTTGCCTATGTTCTTCAGTATGTTACTTGCCCGAGATTCGATCGTCAGTATCTCTATACCTAGTTCAACCTCGTTGTCGGCAAGTCTCTTTACTCGTTCTGTAATACAAGATCTCGTGGCTAACACTTAGTCACATTGCTTGCAAGGCTTATTGTGACGTTGTATTACTGAGTGGGCCCTAAGATACCTCTCCGTCACATGGAGTAACAAATCCCAGTGTTGATTAATGCCAACCCAACAGACACCCTCGGAGATACCTGTAGAGCACCTTTATAGTCACCCAGTTACATTGCGACGTTTGATAAACACACATCACTCCTCCAGTGTCCATGATTTGCATGATCTCATGGTCATAGGAACATATACTTGACATGCAGAAAACTGTAGCAATAAACTGACACAATCATATGCTACGTTTATAGTTTGGTTGTTGTCCATCCCATCATTCTCCTAATGATGTGATCTCGTTATCAAATGACATCTCATGTCAATGGCTAGGAAACCTTGACCATCTTTGATCAGCTAGAGGCACACTAGGGACAAAGTGTTGTCTATATATCCACATATGCAATGTGTTTCCAATCAATACAATTATAGCATGGATAATAAACAATTATCATGAAAAAATATAATAATAAACACTTTATTTATTGCCTCTAGGGCAATTTTCCAACAGTCTCCCACTTGCACTAGAGTCAACAATCTAGTTCACATCACTATGTGATTTACATTGTAATGAATCGAAAACCCATGCAGTTCTGGTATTGATCATGTTTAGCCCTTGGAAGAGGTTTAGTCAATGGGTCTGCAACATTCAGATCCATGTGCACTTTTCAAATATTTATGTCCTTCTCCTCGATGTAACAGCGGATGGAATTGAAGCGTTGCTTTATGTGTCTAGCCCTCTTGTGAAACCTTGGTTCCTTGGTCAGAGCAATGGCACATGTGTTGTCAAAGAACAGTCATTGGGTATAGTGAACTGGGTACTACTCCAAGATCTGTCATGAACTGCTTCATCCAGACACCTTCCTTCGCTGCCTTCGAGGCTGCGATGTACTCCGCGTCGCATGTAGAATCGGCTACCACGCTTAGCTTGGAACTGCATCAGCTTACCGCTCCCCCGTTGAGAATAAATATGTATCCGGTTTGCGACTTAGAGTCATCCGGATCAGTGTCAAAGCTTGCATCGACATAACCCTTTACGACGAGCTCTTGATCACATCAATAAACGAAAAACATTTCCTTAGTCCTTTTTAGGTACTTAAGGATATTCTTGACCACCGTCTAGTGCTCCATTCCAAGATCACTTTGAAACCTTTCGGCCATACTTATGGCAAGGCTGAAATCGGGTCTTGTGCATAGCATTGCATACATGATAAAGCCTATGGCTGAAGCATAGGGGATGACACTCATCTTCTCTCTATGTTCTGCAGTCACTAGGCATCGAGTCTTACTCAACTTCACACCTTGTAACACAGGCAAAAACCCCTTCTTGGACTGATCCATTTTGAACTTCTTCAAAACTTTATCAAGGTATGTGCCTTGTGAAAGTGCTATCAAGCGTCTTGATCTATCTCTATATATCTTAATGCCTAATATGAAAGCAGCTTCTCCTAGGTCCTTCATTGAAAAACTCTTGTTCAAATATTCCTTCACGCTTTCTAGCATTTCTTTAGTGTTTCCAATCAGCAATATGTCATCCACATATAATATCAGAAATGCTACAGAGCTCCCACTCACTTTCTTGTAAATACAAGCTTCTCCGTAAACTTGTATAAACCCAAACGCTTTGATCACCTCACCAAAGCGCTTATTCCAACTCCGAGATGCTTGCACCAGTCCATAAATGGATCGTTGGAGTTTGCAAACTTTGTCAGCATTCTATGCATCATATACAAATCTTCCTCAAGGAAACCGTTAACGAACGCTGTTTTGACATCCATCTGCCAAATTTCATAGTCGAAATATGCAGCTATTGCTAACATGATTCTGACAGACTTAAGCATCACTACGGGTGAGAAGGTCTCATCGTAGTCAACTCCTTGAACTTGTGAAAAACCCTTTGCCACAAGTCGAGCTTTATAGACACTGATATTATCATCCGCGTCCGTCTTCTTCTTAAAGATCCATTTATTCTGAATGGCCTTTCGCCCTTCAGGTAATACTTCGAAAGTCCAAACTTTGTTTGCATACATGGATCCCATCTCGGATTTCATGGCCTCTAACCATTTCTCGGAATCCGGGCCATCATTGCTCCTCCAAGACAGGGTTGCCCTACCACTCACGAGCAGTACACGCCCTTGTCGACCTACGAGGTTCAATAGTAACTTGATCCGAAGCTTCATGATCATCACCATTCGCTTCCTCTACAACCATCGTTGGCTCCATAGAAACATCTTTCTGAGCTGCATTACTCTCTGGTTGAAGTAAAGGTTCAATAAACTCATCAAGTTCTATTTTTCTCCCACTCAATTCTTTCGAGAGAAACTCTTTCTCAAGAAATGTTCCATTCTTAGCGACAAACACTTTGCCTTTGGATCTGAGATAGAAGGTATAACCAACTGTCTCTTTCAGGTATCCTATAAAGACGCATTTCTCCTCTTTGGGTTCCAGCTTTTCAGGTTGAAGCTTTTTGACATAAGCATCACATCCCCAAACTTTAAGAAATGACAACTTTGGCCTCTTGCCAAACCACAATTCATATGGCGTCGTCTCAACAGATTTCGATGGTGCCCTATTTAAAGTGAATGCAGCTGTCTAAACTCACCATGTCTAATAAGGTTCGATTACAATGTTCGGACACACCATTACGCCGTGGTGTTCCAGGCGGTGTCAATTGTGAAATAATTCCACACTGTCTCAAGTGACTACCAAACTCATAACTCAGATATTCACCTCCTCGATCAGATCATAGGAATTTAATCTTCTTGTTACGATGATTCTCAACTGCACTCTGAAATTGCTTGAACTTCTCAAACGTTTCAGACTTGTGTTTCATTAAGTAAATATACCCATATCTACTTAAGTCATCCGTGAAGGTGAGAAAATAACGATATCCACTGCATTCCACAACATTCATTGGACCGCACACATCAGTATGTATGATTTCCAGCAAGTCACTTGCCCGTTCCATTATTCCAGAGAACAGCGTTATAGTCATCTTGCCCATGAGGCATGGTTCACATGTGTCAAGTGATTCAAAATCAAGTGACTACAAAAGTCCATCAGCATGGAGCTTCCTCATGCGTTTTACACCAACATGACCTAAATGGCAGTGTCACCAGAAAGTGGTATTATCACTATCAACTCTACATCTTTTGGCAACAATGTTATGAACATGTGTATCATCACTATCAAGATTCAATATGAATAAACCCCTCACATTGTGTGCATGACCATAAAAGATATTACTCATATAAATAGAACAACCATTATTCTTTGACTTAAATGAGTAACCGTCTCGTAATAAACAAGATCCAGATATAAGGTTCATGCTTAACGCAGGCACTAAATAACAATTATTTGGGTTCATCACTAATCCCGATGGTAATCGAAGAGAGAGCATGCCGACGGTGATCACATCAACCTTGGAACCATTTCCCATGCGCATTGTCACTTCTTCCTTCGTTAGCCTTCGTCTATTCTGTAGTTCCTATTTTGAGTTGCAAATGTGAGCAACCGAACTGGTATCAAATACCCAGGCACTACAATGAGAGCTTGTAAAGTACACATCAATAACATGTATATCATATATACCTTGTTTGTTGTTGGCCGCCTTATTGTCAAGCGGATACTTGGGGCAGTTCCGCTTCCAATGACCAGTTCCCTTGCAATGAAAGCTCTCAGTTTCTGGCTTGGGTCCAGCCTTGGGTTTCTTCACAGGAGAAGCAACTGCTTTGCCACCCTTCTTGGAGTTACCATTCTTGCCCTTGCCATTCTTATTGAAACTAGTAGTTTTATTGACCATCAACACTTGATGTTCTTTCTGGATTTCAGACTCAGCGATTTTCAGCATCGCAAACAGCTCGGCAACTGACTTGTTCATCCCGTGGATGTTATAGTTCAATCCGAAGCTCTTGTAGCTAGGTGGTAGTGATTGAAGAACTCTGTTAGTGATTGCCACTAGCGGAAGAGGCTTTCCTAACTCCGCCAGACGAGTCGAATACCCAGACATTCTGAGTATATGTTCACTGATAGACCCGTTCTCCTCCATTTTGCAAGCATAGAATTTATCGGAGGTCTCATACCTCTCGATCTGGGCATTCTTCTTAAAGATAAACTCCAACTCCTGGAACATCTCATATGCTCCATGGTGTTCAAAACGTCTTTGAAGTCCCAGTTCTAAGCCATACAATATTGCACACTAAACTATTGAGTAATCTCTAGAACGTGCCTCCCAAGCGTTCTTAATGTCTTCAAATGACAAGTCTTCAGGTTGGTTACGAAGCGGTGCATCAAGGACATATGCCTTCTGGGAAGCCGTGAGGATAATCCTCAGATTATGGGCCCAATCCACAAAGTTACTTCCATTATCTTTCAACTTAGCTTTCTCTAGGAATGCATTAAAATTCAGGGGTGCTACTGCGCAAGCCATTGATCTCCAACATAAATAAGCAAAGGTTACTAAGACCATTGTTCAACATAATGAGTTTAGTTAATCAAATTACTAAAGCTCCCACTCAAATTGACATCCCTCAGGTCATCTAAGTGACACATGATCCATATTCACCAACTCAAGTCCGATCATCACGTGAGTTAAGGTGGTTTCAATGATGAACATCATCATGTTGATCATATCTACTATATGACTCATGCTCCACCTTTCGGTCCCTTGTGTTCTGAGGCCATGTCTGTACATTCTAGGCTCGTCAAGTTTAACCCGAGTGTTCTGCATGTGCAACACTGGCTTACACCCGTTGTATGCGATCGTGGAGTCTATCACACCCGATCATCACGTGGTGTCTCGACACGACGAACTTTCGCAAAGGTGCACACTTGGGGAGAACACAGTTCATCTTGAAATTTAAGTAAGGTATCACCTTATAATGCTACCGTCATCCTAATCAAAACAAGGTGCATAAAAGGATTAACATCACATGAAATTCATAAGTGACATGATATGGCCATGAACTTGTGCTTTTGATCTCTATCTTGAAAGCACCGGCATGAGCTCCATCGTCACCGGCATGACACCATGATCTCCATCATCTTGATCTCCATCAACGTGTCGCCATCGGGGTTGTCGCGCACACCATGCTTCTACTAACATTGCTACTGTTTAGTGATAAAGTAAAGCATTGCATAGCGCTTAATGATTGACACGCAGGTCATACAATAATTAAAGACAACCCTATGGCTCCTTCCGGTTGCCGTACTCATCGACATGCAAGTCGCGATATTCTATACAAAAACATGATCATCTCATACATCACATATATCACATCATGAAATTGGCCATATCACATCACAACATACCCTGCAAAAACAAGTTAGACATCCTCTAATTGTTGTTGCATGTTTTACGTGGCTGCAATGGGTATCTAGCAAGAACGATTCTTACCTACGCAAAAACCACAACGATGATATGAAGATTTCTTTTCAACCTTTTACAAGGACCGCCTCAATCAAATCCGATCCAACTAAAGTGGGAGAGACAGACACCCGCCAGCCATCTTTATGCGACGAAGTCACATGTCAGTCAATGGAACATGGTTTCTCGTAAGCGTACAAGTAAAGTCGGTCCGAGCGGCTTCATCCACAATACCGCTGAACCAAGGAAAGACCAAGGAAGGAAGCAATCTGAATATCAATGCCCACAAAGTCTTTGTGTTCTACTCAAGATCTCATCTGTGCATAGACCTAGCTCATGATGCCACTGTTGGGGAACGTTGCATGGGAAGCAAAAAAATTCCTACGGTTCACTCAATCTAGGAGATGAGCATCTATGAGAGGAGAGATTGGATCTATGTACCCTTTTAGATCGCTAAGCGGAAGCGTTAAAGAACACGGTTGATGTAGTGGTACATCTTCGCGATCCAAATCTGTAGCGACCCGACTCAAAACGAGTCAAGCCTCTGTGTTTTTTGTGCCATCCCTGGATCAGTATGCTGGCACACACAATACATCAATGTATATATCAAAGTGCAATCACATGTAATTAACGTAAAACGGATATATACCTTAAAATAGTAGCGGATACAAACAACGGGAGTGGAGTCCCAATAACACCAACGGCAAGTTGAGTGCGGACCGTAACCCTGAATCGTACTCTTACCCGTCGTAGAAGAGTATCTGCAACATAAGACATTGCAGCCGTGTAGGTCAGTACATTGAATGTACTGGCAAGATCACCATAGAAGAACAAAAGAATAAAGACTATTCTATATGCAAAGGTTTTGTGGCTCTGTGTCTGAGTTTTTTGCGTAAAAGCTGATTTTATTTTCCTACAACAAAGGAATATCAGGAGTTTTCACTATAGAGTTACCTATCATGACATGGTTCCGCCAACCGATGTCCAAATGCCCATAAGTATCATAAGTTGCCCACAATTAGTTATCAGTCTAGTGTTGAGAGTTCAAAGATAGATCCAAGTCCAGAGGCTCAAGTTGTCCGTAACCGGGGACACGGCTAATCGATTAGGTTTAACTCTGCAGAGTGTTGTGTACTTTACCCACAAGATTCGTTCCCTCATGGTAAGTCCTCGCACTGCATGGTGTTTGAGGATAGGATGAACGAAACATGGTCTTTCAGAGTGCTTCCCTGACTATCCGACAGTGCCCATCCAATCCTAACATCGACTACATCTCGTAGCACTGCCTAGACAGAGTCACACCAAAGATCAACCAAGCCAGAGCCCATAATGACTTGTGGCTACACAGGTAAGCTTCTGGGCATGAAGTATTCATCCTTCCCTTTGAGTCTGGGTGAGGCTTTCCGCGTGAATACTGGCACATCTCCAGCAACACCTAGGCAAATCCACTGGCTTCTCCAGGGTGCCGTTCCAACCATCCCTCACCCATTAGTGTGTATTGAAAAACTTGTTTCTCGAGTCTCGAAGTCTTGAGGTCTTGACTATGCAGCTCTTGAAGAAGCCTTCATGAAGTCGTCGTTCGACGTGGAGTCCTCCTTCTCACACCACTCACGAATACTCATACCAGACCCCGTCTATTTTAGCATAGCATTGCACTAACTAGCATTCCCAGGGCTTTAGTAACAAGTGGTGGGTTCCTACCTCATGCATTCTACTCAACTACCAGAATTTCAATAACACTACGGGAGGGATTTGTTGAATGATGTCACTACATGCAATAAAACATAGGTATGAACAAAATGGTCAAAGTGAACTTGCCTGTACTGTTGATGAAGATAAGTATCGCTCTCAGAAAATACTTGATAGAACTATACGTCACTCTCCGATGAAATCTATAATATCAAACATTGCATTCATATAAGCAATCATACTAGCAATCAATACTAACAATCAAAAAGGCAACACCAAACCAAAAGCAACATGGTGGTGATGAAAGGAAATACTTAAGCCAAAACTCAAATGAAAAAACTACATCAACACAACTAAGGTGGTGATGAAGGAAATACTTAAGACAAAAGTTAAAACCAACAAAACTTCATCAACACAACCAAAGTTGGTTTTCTCTACAAGTACATCCTAATTTTCAAAAGTAGCAAACAAAAACAAAGTAAATATAACAAAAGTATTTTAGTAAAAGAATTACTTTTGACGAACAAGTAAGACTTATGAAAACAAAACTCTACACAACATAGGTTTTTGTCTAATAAACTTAACAACAAGTAGAACCATAAAATAGGAGAAGACAACTTATAAAACAACTAAGTTACCAGGAGGTAAATAATAAAATATTTATTATAAAACAGATTTAAATCATCTAAAACTTTTGTGAAAAGAGTTTTATTAAAAACTAAATTGTTTTATCAAACATTACCAAATGAAGAATAATATAGTTTTCCTACAACAATCGAGTAAAACTAAACTATTTTTATTAACAAAATATTTCTTAACGGAAAGCATTTACTAAAAACTTTATTTGAAAACAGAATCTAATTACTTAAAACTTTTGTTAAAAGAATTATTACTAACTAATTTGTTTTTAATAAACTATACCTATTTGAAAAAGGTATAGGTTCCTACAATAATAATTTAATAAACTAAACAAATTGTTTTTGTTAACATAAAGTATAATCCTAAAGTTTAGAACAACAACAACTAATTAAATCTAAAACATAAGTTAAATCAAATTCAGATTTCAAATTAAACCAAAAGAAGATCAAACTAATTAAACTAATAGGAAATTAAAACAGATTCTGTTTTGGTTAAGAACACTAATCAAATGTATCCTAAAATTCTCAAACTATACCTACTGATAACTAAGATCACTAGTGACAAGTAGCAAAAATAATCAATCAAAAATATATTTTTAAACTCAAGTTATTCAGAAAACAAAATTTAAACCAAATCTGTTTAGATTCAAATTTAAATATTCAAATATAGTCAAACTTGGTATCTACAGAAACTAGAGGAAATTTTTGATACAATGCAAAAAGAATCAAATTAAAACACCTAAAAACATAAAATATATGCCAAAAACAAAAACAGGACTAAATCTGTTTTCTAAAACAGAAACAGAGAAAAAAAAGAAAAACAAACGGATCGGACAGGGGCTACGTGTCAGGTTCCTATTGGTCAAAAGGTGTGCGCGTTGGAGCTAAGTGGACGGACGGCCGATACTTAACAGAGAAATGGGTCGGCTAAAATTTACTAAAAGAAAACCGTCCGGTTCTTTTTAAAAGAACCAAAGGGGTAAGTTGGGTCTAATCTACGCCGTTCATTCGAGATCGGATGGAGGAGGGTGCTCACCGCGGTGGTGGTGGAGTCCGGCGATGGCTCCGGTGACGGCGGCGGCTCGGGCGTGGACGGGGATGGTGCTCCGGTGGTCTTCGGCGTCGGGGAAGGGGTCCGGTCGATGCGCGCGAGCACGGCGAAGACGATGGTGGCGTCAGAGGGGCTCGGGGACGACAGGGTTGATGACAACGAGCTCGAAGGCGGAGGTGGCCTTCGGGAGGTCGATGGGGAGGTAGCTCAGGTGGGTGCAGGGCTCGGGCGAGAGCGCTGGGAGGTGCACACGGCCGCGGGAGGGTGGATGGTGGGCTCGGGAGGTGGCGAGGTGGTCGGGGTTGTGCGATGCGATGACAATGGCGTGGTCTAGGAGGGGCAGGGCTTTATATAGGAGGGGTCTGGGTCATAGAAATGGCAGGGGAGAGGAGGTCACGGCGGGAGGGATCTCCGGCGACGGCGACGGGCGCGAGCAGGAAGGAGGTGACCGCGCTGATCTCGTGAGCGGTCGGTGGGGCCACGCGGTCAGTGGGAGGGGGAGGAGTTAGCGGCGTTGGTTGGCCGGCGTGGAGAGATTTCGGGAGGCTGATAAGGTAAGTGGGCCAGCCGGCTTTAAAAGCCTTTAAAAGATTTTTCCTATTTTCTATTTCCAGCAAATGAAATCTAATAAATGGCATTAAATACTTTCCCAAAAATAAAAAGTTTTATACCGGAACGACCAGGAGAATTAATTCCATTAAGTGAACATTTTTCCTCAGCCAGAATAAATACTTTTAAAAAAATATTTTTCAGAAAATGCCTAAGTGGCTTTATTTATTTTTGCCAATATTTTTCAAATAACCCCTTGGGTTTTATGATTCAAAAACTTCACAAAATACCCCCTGGTTTGGAGTGTCACATTACTCCTCTCAAAAATTTGACAGGGTTTTGAATGCTTTGAAAATTTGAATAGGAACCAAATATGACATGGATTCCAAAAGAATAATTCAGAGGTTTTCAAAAGCACTTTCAAATCTTCCTTTAAACTTCCAACTCATATTTCATATAATTTGAAGAAGTCCTTTTATCCTCCCTCATGAAAATCATTGAGTTGCATAAAGTTTCTGAATTTGAAATATTTTCAAAATGGAAATTCAAATCTCATGGGAAAGTCATTTTATTCCCTCTCATTCAAAAGTTTCAAATTTTCACTCAATGTCAATCACTCAAGCAAACAAACAATCATTCTAATATTAATTATAAAATTCCAAAATTTGGGATGTTACAAAATCGCAAGCCGTCCCACGCACTCCCGATCAAGTACCAAACGGACGGCACCTCCGCGTTCAGCACACGTGAAGCTCGGTGAAGATCTCAGCCTTGTTGATCCAGCAAGAGAGAGAAAAGAGGTAGACGAGTTCTCTGGCAGCGCGATAGTGTTACGGCGATGGTGGTGGAGCAGTCCCTGTAGGGCTTCGCCTATGCACTACTAAAAACCGATCTAGAGGAGAAAACGATCTAGAGGAAGAAGAGGGCAGCACTTGGCAGAATTAGGGTTGGGGCTGCCCTCAAAATCCTCGAGTATATATAATAAGGAGGGGAGAGGAGGCAGACCTAGCCTCTCCTCCAAGGAGAGGTTCGGCTGAAGCCTAGGGGGAGAGTCCACCTCCCACAAGGGAGGTGGATTCCAAGTGGGACTCTCTCCCAAACTTGGTTCCTACTCTATCTCCTTCTTCCCTGTGCATATGCCCTTATGGGCTGGCTTTCCTAGCCCACTAGGGGCTGGTGCGCCACCTCTAGGGCCCATGTGGCCCCTTGGGGTATGTGGGCCCCACTTGGTGGTCCCCGAAACCCATTCGACACTCCCGGTACACTGCTGAAAATGCCCGAAACTTTTCCGGAGTTCAAACACAAATTTCCTATAAATCAATATTTACTTCCGGACTATTCTGGAGCTCCTCGTGATGTCTGGGTTCTCGTCCGGGACTCTGAACTACCTTCGCTCACCACCATACATAACTCTATACTACCGAAACGTCACCGAACCTTAAGTGTGTAGACCCTACGGGTTCGAGAACTGTGTAGACATGACCGAGACACCTCTAGGGTCAATAACCAATAGCGGGACGTGGATGTCCATATTGATTCCTACATATTCTACAAAGATCTTTATTGGTTGAACCTCCACGTCAAGGATTCAGTTAATCCCGTATGTTGTTCCCTTTCTTCGGAATGTTACTTGCCCGATATTCGATCGTCGGTATCTCTATACCTAGTTCAACCTCGTTGCCAGCAAGTCTCTTTAATCATTCCATGATACAAGATCCTGTGGCTAACACTTAGTCACATTGCTTGCAAGGCTTATTGTGACGTTGTATTACCGAGTGGGCCCTGAGATACCTCTCTGTCACACGGAGTAACAAATCCCAGTGTTGATCCATTCCAACCTAGGAGACACCCTCGGAGATACCTGTAGAGAACCTTTATAGTCACCTAGAAACAAGGTACTCCTCCGGTGTCAGTGGGTTGTATGATCTCATGGTCATACAAACATATACTTGACATGCAGAAAACTGTAGCAATAAACTGACATGATCATATGCTATGTTTATAGTTTGGGTCTTGTCCAGCCCATCATTCTCCTAATTATGTAATCCCATTATAAAATGGCATCTCATGTCAATTTCCAGGAAACCTTGACCATCTTTGATCAACGAGCTAGTCTACTATAGGCACACTAGGGACAAAGTGTTGTCTATACATCCACACATGCAATGTGTTTCCAATCAATACAATTATAGCATGGATAATAAACAATTATCATGAACAAGGAAATATGATAATAAAAACTTTATTTATTGCCTATAGGGCATATTTCCAACACATACACCCATTGTATGCGAACGTAGAGTCTATCACACCCGATCATCACAAGGTGCTTCTAAATGACGATCCTTCGCAATGGTGCATACTCGTGGATAACACAATTTTATCTTGAAATTTTTAGTGAGGGAACATCTTATAATGCTACCGTCGTGCTAAGCAAAATAAGATGCATAAAAGGATAAACATCACATAAAAATCATAAAGTGACATGATATGGGGATCATCATCTTGTGCTTTTGATCTCCATATCCGAAGCACTGGCATGATCTCCATCGTCACGAGCATGATACCATGATATCCATCATCATGATCTCCACCATCGTGTCTTCATGTGGTTGTTGCACCAACTATTGCTTCTACAACTATTGATAATGCATAACGATAAAGTAAAGCAATTAAATTGCATTTAAATATTGACATGTATGTCATGAATTAAATTAAAGACAACCCTAAGGCTCATTTTGGTTGCCGTACTCATCGACATGCAAGCGTGACAACTATACAAAACATGATCATCTCATACATCACATATATCAAATCATGTTTGGGCAATGTAAAAACAAGTTAGACGTCTTCTACTTTGTTGTTGCAAGTTTTACATGGCTGCTATGGGAAACTAGCAAGAACCGTTCTTACCTATGCAAAGCCACAACGGCGATATCAAGTTGCCTTTTAACCTTATACAAGGACCGCCTCTATTGAATCCAGTTCAACTAAACTGGGAGAGACAGCCACCCACCAGCCACCTTTATGCAACTAAGTTACATGTGAGTTGGTGGAAACGGTCTCTTTTACGTGGACAAGTAAGGTTAGTCTGGGGCGCTTCATCCCACATACCTCTGAATCAAAATAAGACTAAGGAGGTATGCAATCTTAACATCAATGCCCACAGACACTTTGTGTTCTACTTGTGCATATCATCTACGCATACACCTAGCTCATGATGCCTCTATTGGGGAGCGTTGTGTGGGAAACAAAACATTTCCTACGCACACTCAAGATCTATCCAAGGAGATGCATAGCTACGAGAGGGTAGTGTATCTACATACCCTTCTAGATCGCTAAGAGGAAGCGTATATAACACGGTTGATGTAGTCGTCCTCTTCACACTCCAATTGCGGTCCAAACCGATCTAGTGTCGAACGGACGACACCTTCATGTTTAGTACACGTGCGGCTCAATGATGTATCCTCCTTCTTGATCTAGAAAGACAAGGACAAGAAGTATATGTGATCTCAACCAGCACGGCGACATGGTAGAGATGGTGGTGGAGCAATCCCAACAGGGCTTCGCCAAGCGCCTTCGGAATTGCGGACGAGGAAGAACGGGAGAGAGGGGAGGCCGCAGGGAATGGGAATTGTTGTGTCCAACCCTTATGACTCCTCCCCAATATATATATGGGTGTTGGAGGGTTGGGGCGCAGCCCTAGAACCTCCTCCAAGGAGGGAAGATGGCCAAAGGTGGAGGAGTGCCCTCCAAACCAAGTGGCGGGCCCTCCCCCTTAGGGTTTCCCTTCCCCTAGGCGCATGGGCCTTAGGGGCTTGGTGTGCCTAGCACAATAAGACTAGGTATCCCCGACTACCCATGAATGCCCTAGGTGCTGGAGGGACCCTTTGGTACTACTCCGGAACCCTCTAGAACCTTCTAGAACCTTCTGGAAGCTTCCGGAAGGTTCCCAATACAATACAAGTAAAACCCCGAAACTTTTCCGATAGCCAAAATATGACTTCCCATACATACATCTTTACCTCCGGACTATTTCGGAGCTACTCGTGACGTCCGACATCTCATCCGGGACTCCGAACAACATTTGGTCACCAACATGAATATCCTAAAACTACTCTAGCATCATCAAACATTAAGCGTGTTGACCCTACGGGTTCGAGAATCATGTGGACATGACTGAGACACCCCTATGATCAATAACTAATAGTGATACCTCGATACCCATATTGGTTCCCACATATTCCATGAAGAACATTATTGGTCGAACCATGATGCCAAGGATTCAACCAATCTCGTATTCAGTTCCCTTTGTCCAGCGGTAAGCTATTTTCCCGAGATTCGATCGTCGGTATCTCCATACCTAGTTCAATCTCATTTCCGACAAGTTTCTTTACTCGTTCTGTAATACAAGATCCCGTGACTAACTCCTTAGTCACATTGCTTGCAAGCTTCCTGTGATGTTGTATTACCGAGAGGGCCTAGAGATACCTCTCCGTCATACGGATTGACAAATCCCAGTCTCGATCCATGCCAACCCACCAGTCACCCTTGGAGATACTTGTAGAGTACCTTTATGATCAGCCTGTTACGAAGTGACGTTCTAGGGAGTTGCATGATCTGAGGGTCTTAGGAACGGATACTTGACATGAAGAAATCAACAACAATAAACTAGTACGATCAAATGCTATGCTTATGGTTGGGTCTTGTCCATCACATCATTCTCCTAATGATGTGACCCAATTATCAAATGAAAACTCATGTCTATAGCTAGGAACCCTTAACCATATTTGATCGACCAGCTAGTCTAGTAGAGGCTTACTAGGGACATGGTATTGTCTATGTATCCACACATGTATATGAGTTTCCGATCGATACAATTTGAGCATGGATAATAAACAATTATCATGAACAAGGAAATATGATAATAAACAACTTTATTATTGCCTCATGGATAATAAACTTCAACAATATTTCACAAAAGTTAGAGAATATCGAAGTCATACATCTTTGAAAGGTAGCAGGTGCATTGCATAAACCAAAAGGCATATGCCTATAAGCATAAGTTCCAAAAGGGCATGTAAAGGTTGTTTTCTGTTGGTCTTCTTTTGACACATTTATTTGACAGAAATCAGAATGCCCATCAAGAAAGCAAAAAATGTGTGTGCTTAGATAGTCTTTCTAACATTTGATCAATAAAAGGCAAGCGATAATGACCTTTTCTAGTAGCTATATTTATTTTCCTGAAATTAATTACCATGTGATAACCAGTTACGATTCTTTGTGGAATAAGTTCATTTTTATCATTAGGGACATCAGTTACTACTCCTTTCTTAGGAACACGGTGAACACGACTTACCCATCTACTATAAGCTATGGGATAAATTATATCCACCTCCAGAAGCTTTAGTATTTCAGTTCATATCACCTCCTTCATCTTAGGAGTTAAACAACGTTGATGATCAATCATAGGTTTAGCATGCGGTTCCATATTAATCTTGTGCTGACATAGAGTGGGACTTACGCCCTTAAGATCCTCCAGAGTATATCCAATAGCAGCGCTGTGCTTCTTCAGAGTTCTAAGTAATCTCTTTTCTTCATGCTCTGACAGGTTAGCATTGATAATAACAGGATATATCTTCTTTTCATCAAGATAAGCATATTTCAAGGTAATAGGTAATGCCTTTAGCTCAAACACGGGATCTCCCTTGGGTGGAGGAGGATCCCCTAAAATATCAACTCATAAGTTGTGTTTAAGTATAGGTATTTTTCTAATAGATATACCATTTATTTCATTTCTTTCATTCATATGCATATCATTTTCATGGTCTATCACGTATTGTTCTAACGGATCAGTAGGAGGCTGATGTCTACTATGCAACTTTATTCTTGTAAACTTTGTTGGGCCTCCAAGCATAGAGTTTTGTAGGACAGTAGCAATTTTCCCTCAAATGGATGACCTAAGGTTTATAAATCTATGGGAGGTGTAGGATGAAGATGGTCTCTCTCAAACAACCCTGCAATCAAATACAAGAAATCTCTTTTGTCCCTAACACACCCAATGCAATGGCAAATTGAATAGGTGCACTAGTTCAGCGAACAGATGGTGATACAAGTGCAACATGGATGGTAGATATAAGTTTTTGTAATATGAAAACATAAAAACAGCAAGGTAGCAAGTAACAAAAGTGAGCAAAAACGGTATTGCAATGCTTTAAAACAAGGCCAAGGGTTCATACTTTCACTAGTGCAAGCTCTCTCAACAATATTGACATAGTTAAATCATATGTAAATCCCTCATGTGCGACAAAGAGTTCACTCCAACGTCACAAATAGCGGAGAACAAACAAAGAAATTAGTGTAGGGTAAAAAACAAACTCAAAGTTATCTTTTCTAATCAATCGTATGAGCTATCCCTATAAGTGTCGATAACCCACAAGTATAGGGGATCACAACAGTTTTTGAGGGAAGAGTATTCAACCCAAATTTCTTGATTCGACACAAGGGGAGCCAAAGAATATTCTCGAGTATTAGCAACTGAGTTGTCAATTCAACCACACCTGAAAGACTTAATATCTGCAGCAAAGTATTGAGTAGCAAAGTAGTACGGAAGTAACGGTAACAGCGGCAAAAGTGATAGTAGCAGTTTTGAAGTGTTTGTAACAATAGCAACAGAAAAGTAACTTAGCAAAGATCAATATATGGAAAGCTCGTAGGCAATGGATTAGTGATGGATAATTATGTCGGATGGCAGTCATCATGCAACAGTAATAACATAGGGTGACACGGAACTAGCTCCAATTCATCAATGTAATGTAGGCATGTATTCCATATATAGTCATACGTGCTTAAGGAAAAGAACTTGCATGACATATTTTATCCTACCCTCCCGTGGCAGCGGGGTCCTTTTGGAAACTAAGGGATATTAAGGCCTCCTTTTAATAGAGAACCGAACCAAAGCATTAGCACTTAGTGAATACATGAACTCCTCAAACTACGGTAATCACCGGAAAGAATCCCAATTGTTGTCACTCTAGGGGATGCAGATCATAACTCGTAATATGTGTATACAACTTGCAAGATAGGATCAAGAACACATATATATTCATGAAAACATAATAGGTTCCGATCTTAAATCATGGCACACGGTCCCTAGTGACAAGCATTAAGCATAGCAAAGTCATAGCAACATCAATCTCAGAACATAGTGGATACTAGGCATCAAACCCTAACAAAACTAACTCAATTCCATGATAAATCTCATCCAACCCATCACCGTCTAGCAAGCCTACGATGAGATTACTCATGAATAGTGGAGAGTGATACGTCTCCAACGTATCTACTTTTCCTAATGCTTTTCCTCTTGTTTTGGATTCTAATTTGCATGAATAAAATGAAACTAACCCCCGACTGACGTTGTTTTCAGCAGAACTACCATGGTGTTGTTTTTGTGTAGAAGTAAAAGTACTCGGAATGGAACGAAACTTTACGAGGATTTTTTATATAAATAATAAGAATTTCTGGAGCCAAGACCTGCCAGAGAGGGGCACCTGGGTGGGCACAACCCACCAGGGCGCACCCCCTCGCCTGGCGCGCACAGGTGGGTTGTACCCACCTGGTGCCCCCGCGGACCCTGATCCCAACGCTATAAAATCACATTATTCTGGAAAAAAATCAAGGAGAAAGAATTATCGCAATCCATGAGATGGAGCCGCTGCCACCTCCTGTACTTCATCGGGAGGCCAGATCTAGAGTCCATTTGGGGCTCCAGAGAGGGGGATCTTCGTTCTTCGTCATCACCAACCCTTCTCCATCGCCAATTCCATGATGCTCCTCATCGGGAGCGAATAATTCCTTTGTAGGCTCGCTGGTTGGTGAGGAGTTGGATGAGATTCATCATGTAATGGAGTTAGTTTTGTTAGGGCTTGATCCCTAGTATCCACTATGTTCCTAGATTGATGTTGCTATGACTTTGCCATGCTTAATGCTTGTCACTTTGGGCCCGGGTGCCATGAACTCAGATCTGAACCGTTTATGTTATCATCATTATATCCATGTTTTACATCCGATCTTGCAAATTATAGTCACCTACTATGTGTTATGATCTGGTAACCCCGTAGTGATAATAACTGGGACTTCTTCCGGTGATTACCGTAGTTTGAGGAGTTCATGTATTCACTATGTGTTAATGCTTTGTTCCGGTTCTCTAGAGGCCTTAATATCCCTTAGTTTCCAGTATGGACCTCACTGCCATGGGAGGGTAGGACAAAACATGTCATGCAAGTTCTTTTAATAAAGCACGTATGACTATTTATGGAATACATGCCTACATTTTATCGATTAACTGGACCTAGTGCCATATCGCCCTAGGTTATAACTGTCTCATGATGAATATCATCCAACAAGTCTCTGATCCAATGCCTATGAATTTATCTTATATTGTCTATGCTAAGTTACTACTGCTATCATCATTGTTACAATTTCTACAAAACTACTTCTATCACTGTTACCGTTATTGTTATTGTTGTCACTATTATCGAAACTATCATATTACTTTGCTACTAATTACTTTTTGCAGATAATTAATCTCCAGGTGTGGTTGAATTGACAACTCAGTTGCTAATACCTTCAAATATTCTTTGGCTCCCCATGTGTTGAATCTATAAATTTGGGTTGAATACTCTACCCTCGAAAACTGTTGTGACCCCCTATACTTGTGGGTTATCAAGACCTTTTTCTGGCACTGTTGCCGGGAAGCATAGGTATATTTGTTGAGTCACTTGGGATTATTATCATATTATCACTATGAAGAATCTGAAGGATCCTAAGACTAAGATATTTCCCTCAAGGACGAGGGGAGGTAAGGAACTGCCATCCAGTTCTGTTTTAGATTCACCTTCTGTTATGAGTAAACTTGCAACACCACCACATGCTATTAATTCTGATATCTCGCAAGTTATTGATGATGCTACTTCTGTTATGGATAATGCTTATGATGATGCTAGTACCTTGCTTGATAATGATGATGTGCCACTTGGTGAATTTCTTGATAAACAAATTGCTAGAGTTATAAAACATGATGTTGTTGAATCTGATGATGAGCTTGAAACTGAATCTCCTGAAACACCTGCTAGAACTAGCCTTCCCTAATATGAATTGCCTAAGGTACCGGAAGGTTATGTTATGAGTGAAGAAACAACTAGAGATATTCTTGCTTGCAAAGCTAGAGATGATCTACAAAAATTATTACACAAGTATAAAGAAAAATCTCTAAATGCTACAACGAAGTGTGATCCTAAGTTTGCTACTTCACCAATCTTTATTGATGATAAGGATTATAAATTCTCTCTCGACCCAGAGTTAATTACTTTGGTTGAATCTGATCCTTTCCATGGTTATGAAACTGAAACTGTTGTGGCACATCTCACTAAGTTGAATGATATAGCCACCCTTTTTACTCATGATGAGAAAACTCACAATTACTTTATTCTCAAATTATTTTCTTTCACATTAATGGGTGATGCTAAACCTTGGTACAATACTCTTGCTCCTAGTTGTGTGCATGGTCCCTAGGATATGATTTATTACTTCTCTGAAAAATATTTTCCTGCCCATAAGAAACAAGTTGCCTTACAGGAAATATTTAACTTTGTGCAAATTAAAGAAGTGAGTCTCCCACAAGCTTGGGGGAGGCTTTGCCAGTTACTTAATGCTTTGCCTGATCATCCTCTTAAGAAAAATGAAATACTTGGTATCTTCTATAATGGACTAACCGATGCTTCTAGGGATTTCCTAGATAGTTGTGGTGGTTGTGTTTTCAAGGAACAAACTGTTGGACAAGCTAAAGAATAATTGAATAACATATTGAAAAATTATGATGATTGGACTCCTCCTGAACCACTGGCTAAACCCACTCCAAAGAAGGGGGGTGTATTATATATCAGTCCCGAAGATATGCAAGAGGCAAAGAAATCTATGATGGAGAAAGGTATCGAAGCTAAGGGTGTTAAAAATTTACCTCCTGTTGAAGAAATACGTGGGCTTAATACACCACCACTGCCTAAGGTGGTAGAGGTAAATTCTCTAATGAAGTTCAATGATAATGATAATCCTCACAATATGCGTCCTAGTCAATGCCTTTATGAGTTTGAAAACTATATTAGAAAACAAGATCACTTCAATGCAAAAGTGATGAAACAATTGAAATATAATTCTGATATAATTGCTTGCTTGAGTGACTTGTTATTTAGAATCTCAAATGAAGTTAGAGGTGTTGGAAAACTTGCTTCTATGGTTCAATCTCAGTTAGAACAAGTTGCTAAATCTCAAAGACAATTTCTTGATGAAATGAATCATAATATGCATGACTTTGTTGTTAGAGCTGCAACTAGAGGAGGTAAAATGACTCAGGAACCAGTTTATCCTGAGGGACACCCAAAAAGAATTGAAAAAGAATCACAAAGAGCTAACACTAGTGCACCAAGTCCTTCTAAAAAGAAAAAGAAAAAAGAAAAATGATAGGACTTTGCATACTTCTAGTGAACCTGGAATAGAGAAACCTCCTGATAATGATAATGAAACTTCTATCTCAGATGTTGAAACTCAATCTGGTAATGAACACTCACCTAGTGATAATGAAAAGGATATGAGGTTCATGAAGATACTCGAACAAATGATAAAGAACTATATAATGATGTTGAGATAGAACCACTTGTTGATCTTGATAACCCACAACCTAAGAATAAAAGATATGACAAAAGAGACTTTGTGGCTAGAAAACACGGTAAAGAAAGAGGGTCGTGGGTTCAAAAATCTATGCCTTTTCCACCCAAGTCAACTAAAAAGAAAGATGATAAATAATTTGAACGTTTGGTTGAAATGTTGAGGCCAGTCTTTCTATGTACTCGCTTGCCTAACATCTCAAAAATACCCCCTTATGCAAAGTATATGAAAGACATCATCACAAATAAGAGAAAAATACCAGAAGCTGAAATCTCCACTATGCTTGCTAATTACACTTTCAAAGATGGATTACCAAAAAAACTTGGAGATCCGGGAATACCAACTATACCTTGCTCTATCAAAAAGAATTATGTTAAAACTGCTTTGTGTGATTTAGGAGCTAGTGTTAGTGTCATGCCTTTCTCTTTATATAAAAGACTTGATTTGAATAAACTCACACCTACTGAAATATCTTTGCAAATGGCTGACAAATCAACTGCCATACCTATCGGTATCTATGAGGATGTGCCCATTGTTGTTGCTAATGTTACTATTTTGACTGACTTTGTTATACTTGAGATGCCCGAGGACAACAACATGTCGATTATTCTTGGTAGACCCTTCTTGAATACTACAAGGGCTGTTATTGATTGCAATAAAAGCAAGGTCACTTTTCATATCAATGGTAATGAGCATACGGTGCACTTTTCGAAGAAACAATTCCAAGTGAATGGCATTAATGTTGTTGAAAAATATCCGACAATCACTATTGGAAGTTTTCAAATACCTCTACCTACTGTCAAACAGAAATATGAAATGCCTATTGTTGGGGAAATGCATATCCCCGTTGAGGTAACTTGGTGATTTACGAAAGTTCTTCGGTTTCATGCTAATCGAAAGTGGTTGTTAATAAGACTTGATCAACCTTAATAATGAATCATTTTTGAGCGATATGAAGTTGATGAATTTAGTAAGCACTACCTTTTGTTTTCTATTTTTATTAGTTGAATAAAATAGAATGTCATGTGTAGTCTGTTTTCTGAATTTCCTGTGCAATAAAAAAATGGCCCAAAAATAAAATTTCTCAGAATGCCCTGAAAATTTTACACGATTTTTTTTGAATATTTCTGAATTTCTAGTGCAAATAATATCAAAGGGAGGTGCACCAGGTGGGCACAACCCACCTGGGTGCGCCAGGACCCCCAGGCGTGCCCTGGTAGGTTGTGGTCCCCACGTGGGCCCCCTCACTTACCTCTACATCCCACATCATCACTTACCTCCAGAAAAAATCTCCATTGCTCTCTCTCCCGTGTTCTTGAGCTCAAACCCGTGGATTTCGATCTCTTTACTCGAAGCTCCGTTTCCGAAACTATTTCGAGGGATTGTTGCTTGGTATGTGACTCCTCCGTTTGTCCAAATAGTTTTTGTTTTAGTGGTTTATATTTTGAATAATTATCTACTCTTGGTGCTGCTGTAGATGTGCTTGCATGTTAAACTCTTAGAGTTCTAAGTAGGTTGAATGCTTGTTATGGCCTCTATGCATCCCTGTGAGTAGTTTCTATCAATCTTATAAAGTTTTGTTGACAAATTTTTGTCACCCCCAAAAATTTAATTTTTTCAGAAAATTGTACGCGGACATGATGAACCTATTTGGAAGGAGTTCTTCCAGGAGATGATCCTCGGGGGCTTCTTCTAGTGACAGTTCTACTCGTCGGTCTTATGTGGAACCAAGTGAAAGTTCCACGCGAGATGCCGCCACCAAAACATGCTTATGGACTTGTGATGAGTATATGATGCGTGTGCGCATTAAGGAAGAATTTGAGAAATATGTTCACAATGTCGGTCTCGGTCCCTACATCTCAGATAAGTGCGAACAACGCCACATTCTCGCTGAATCATTTGTCAAAGGATTTAAATTCCATCCCTGTGAGTCTAGGGTGTTGTTTTTGCTTTATGATAATCCATATACCATCTTATTAGAGAATTTTGCTTATCACTGCAAACTCCCGTTCTGGGGTTTGCTTGACGAACCGCCAAGGGCTGAGTACCAATTATTCTTAACTAGTCTTTGCTATGATGAGATGAGGGGAGTGACACAAGATAGAATAAAGAGCATTCATTTTCCCACAATTCAGTACTTTCCATTATTTAACGGGAAATGTATAGTAGGCAAGCAAGACTGTAGTACATGATGTGCTCTAGACTTGAACCTCGTTCACACTACTCTCACCGGTGAAAGGAATTATAACCTTGGAGCGATTGTTGCACGTAGACTTCAGCATAACGCTAACAACGGCTATTTCTATGGTGGAATATATGCCATGCGTTTAGCACGAGGGCTGGGTGTTTCACCTTTGCCCTTTGATCCTATCCTACCCACGCAGTATTTACATTTTGACACCTTAAAAGATCATAGAATTCTCAAGGGAAAGGTTGATAACTTCACTTGTAATCTATTGTTTAACCAAAACTCTGTTGTGCACACATATTTTCCGGCGCTTGCTCTTTTTGACTATCACAACAAAGGAAGGTATTTTGTTCTTGAGAGCGAGGCCCAAGCTCACAACGCAGCAGTGGAGGCAGCACGGTAGGCCAAGGCATCCGCACCAAGAGCCTCTGTGAGCTATCACTCCAACTACTATCCAGGCTACTAATCGACTACCAAGTTAGGCCAAATCCTAAGCTTGGGGGGGGGGTATGTGTTTCCCACTGACTTTACATTCATGTCCACTTATTATATTTGTTGGTGTCCACACTTTTGAATTGTATCATCCATGCTTAGATTTATTTTCTTGCTTTCTTCCTGTGTGTTTGAAAAAAAATAGAAAAACTAAAAAATATTAGTTGTAGTCAATTTACTTTCTATGTATGCTTAGTAGTAATATTAAATAGAAAACCCAAAAATATTTCCTCGTTCTTCTTTTGCTTGTTGGGTGCTTTCCCGTGTAAATAGTTTTTCTCGTTTTTGCTTTTTATTTGCTTGTTCAAGAAAACCATAAAGTCCACAAATATTTCAGTGTGTTTCTCTGAATATCTTTTCTTTTTATTCGAGTCTTACCTAGGAGAAGACCACGATGAAAATGTTGAGTGGCTCTCATATGAATAATGGTCAAACTAATAAAGAGCACATTTAACCTTGTCTTCTCCTGTTGAATAAAATGTTTCAGATTCCAGCTTAGTCCATGGCACTCTTGCACTATTATTATTTTCATATCATTCGGTTATGCAAATGAAAGGCAATAATGATGACATTCGATGAACCGGACATGGAAAAGAGAAACTGGCGGTATGAACTCGACTTGTTCTGTTTGTGTAAATATGTTTAACCTAGGATCCATGATCCAGCCCATTATGATTAAATATGTTTGTAATGACAATAAGAGATTATAGTTTCTAATGCCATGCATAAGTAGCTGGGAGTTAATAATAATTTATCTTCGATATCAACATAGCGTTAAAATGATTGTGATGTAGTATGATGATATGGTATCCTCCTCTGAATGTTCGAGTGGCTTGACTTGGCACATGTTCATGCATGTAGTTGGATCAAAACCAACATAGCCTCTATGATATTTAATTTCATGGTGTTCAAATCCTACTCATGCTAGTGTCCAATGTTACTTATGCATAATGCATGGTTATGACAGTTGTTGGTCTCTAGCTGGCCGCTTCTCAATCTAATTGCTACCCTTCGCCTGTGCTAAGTGGGAACTCTGCTTGTACTTCAAAACCCTTGAACCCAAAAGTTATTCCAGATGAGTCCACCATAACTACCTATATATGGTATTACCCTGCCGTCCTAAGTAAATTTGCATGTGCCACCTCTAAAAACTTCTGAAAATTATTCGTTTTGTGTGTGTGGATCGTTCATGGAATGACAGGAGGTGGTCGGTATCTTCCATGCTAACTAGGTTATTCTCAGGTCGAGTGTTTATTCACTCACCATTGCACGAGAAAAGGGCGGTAATAGGGATTCCCAGTCCCAAACTGCAAAATACAAAAAGAGTTAATCGCTCGAATAATCAAATAAAACTCCCAATGGAGTCAAAACCCTTTACTTTTATCGCTTGGGAACCGCCACTAGCGTGCTTAGCATAGAAGATGTTGATAACTGATGGTCATGAAGTGAATGAGAAGGGTGCATGCCTCAAAATATCATTTATCTCTGTTTTAAAAATTGAGCTCTGGCACCTCTACAAATCACTGCTTCCCTCTGCGAAGGGACTATCTATTTATTTTTATGTTGTGTCATCACCTTCTAAAACAAGCGCCAGAAACTGAGAAGATCACAGTTGTCATGATTTATGCATTGTGTGTAGCTAATGTTGGGTGCATCATGACTGGATCTTTTCTACCATGAATTACAATGTTTAGTTGCTGCTTGAACTTTGGAGGTGCTTTGCATTTATGTTTTGTGGTCTAAGAAACGGCTAGCGAGATACCACTATTGTCATATTATATCATGGTTGTTTTGACAACATGTTGTTGTTTGAAATATCTTATTATTGCTCGCTAGCTGATTATGTCATTTATCTAGTCATTATAACCTTTAAGAGTTATTGTCAACATGGTTAGTTATAATGTTGGCTGAAAACCCGGGTGTTGTTTAAGCTTATTTATGCAAACAAGAGCAAAAGAGTTCGTAAAAGTTTTACTTTTTCAGTTTCAGTTTATCAACTGAATTGCTTGAGGACAAGAAAAGGTTTAAGCTTGGGGGAGTTGATACGTATCCAATGTATCTACTTTTCCTAACGCTTTTCCTCTTGTTTTGGACTCTAATTTGCATGATTTGAATGAACCTAACCCCGGACTGACGCTGTTTTCAGCAGAACTACCATGGTGTTGTTTTGGTGTAGAAATAAAAGTTCTCGGAATGGAACGAAACGTTGCAAGGATTTTTTATATCAATAATAAGAATTTATGGAGCCAAGACCTGCCAGAGAGGGGCACCTGGGTGGGCACAACCCACCAGGGTGCGCCCCCCCCCCCTCTCCTAGAGCGCCCAGGTGGGTTATACCCACCTGGTGGCCCCGCACACCCTGATCCTGACGCTATAAAATCACATTATTCCGGAAAAAATTCAAGGAGAAAGAATAATCGCAATCCACGAGATGGAACCGCCGCCACCTCCTGTTCTTCATCGGGAGGCTAGATCTGGAGTCCGTTTGGGGCTCGGGACAGGGGGGTATTCGTTCTTCGTCATCACCAACCCTTCTCCATCGCCAATTCCATGATGCTCCCCACCGGGAGTGAGTAATTCCTTCGTAGTCTCTCTGGTCGTGAGGAGTTGGATGAGATTCATCATGTAATGGAGTTAGTTTTGTTAGGGCTTGATCCCTAGTATCCACTATGTTCTTAGATTGATGTTGCTATGACTTTTCCATGCTTAATGCTTGTCACTTTGGGCCCAGGTGCCATGAACTCAGATCTGAACCGTTTATGTTATCATCATTATATCCATGTTTTAGATCCAATCTTGCAATTTGTAGTCACCGACTACGTGTTATGATCTGGTAACCCCGGAGTGACAATAACCGGGACTTCTTCCGATGATTACCGTAGTTTGAGGAGTTCATGTATTCACTATGTGTTAATGCTTTGTTCCAGTTCTCTATTAAAAAGAGGACTTAATATCCCTTAGTTTCCCGTATGGACCCCGCTGCCACGCGAGGTTAGGACAAAAGATGTCATGGAAGTTCTTTTAATAAAGCACGTATGACTATTTACGGAATACATGCCTACATTATATCGATGAACTTGAGCTAGTTTCGTATCACCCTAGGTTATAACTGTCTCATGATGAATATCATCCAACAAATCACCGATCCAATGCCTACGAATTTATTTTATATTGTCTCTGCTAAGTTACTACTGCTATCATCATTGTTACATTTGCTACAAAATTACTTCTATCAATGTTACCGTTATTGTTACTTCTGTCACTACTATCAAAACTATCATATTACTTTGCTACGGATTGCTTGTTGCAGATAATTAATCTCCAGGTGTGGTTGAATTGACAACTCGGCTGCTAATACCTTCAAATATTCTTTGGCTCCCCTTGTGTCAATTCTATAAATTTGGGTTGAATACTCTACCCTCGAAAATTGTTGCGATCCCCTATACTTGTGGGATATCAGAGAGCATCATGGAATTGGTGATGAAGGATGGTTGGTGATGACGAAGGCATCAATTTCCCCTCTCTGGAGCCCAATACAGACTCCAGATCTGGTCTCCCGAGGAAGAACAGGAGGTGGCGGCCCCTCCGTATCGTGAAACGCAATGAACTCTTCTCCTCTATTTTTTTCTCCCCGAATAGGAATGTATAGAAGTGGAAACAATGTCGGAGGAGAGTCAAGGGGCCCACAAGCCACAGGGGCGCGCCCACCAGGCTTGTGGCTAGGTGGTGGGCCCCCTGCAGTTGATTCTTTCGCCAATATTTATTATTAATTCCAAAAATATTCTCCGTAAATTTTCAGGTCAATCCGAGAACTTTTATTTGTGCACAAAAATAACACCAAGGCATTTCTGCTAAAACTGCGTAAGTCCGGGTTAGTTCCATTCAAATCATGCAAATTAGAGTCCAAAACAAGGGCAAAAGAGTTTGGAAAAGTAGATACGTTGGAGACATATCAAAGTTTCACGAACAGCCCTAGAGTTCGTACTAAAATAACACCTTAAGATACACATCAACCAAAACCCTAATGTCACCTAGATACTCCAATGTCACCACGAGTACCCATGGGCTTGATTATGTGATATGCATCACACAATTTCAGATTCATCAGGTTCAATTCAACACAAAGAACTTCAAAGAGTGCCCCAAAGTTTGTACCGGAGAGTCCAGATGAAAACGTGTGCCAACCCCTATGCATAGATTCATAAGGTCACGGAACCCGCAATTTGATCACCAAAACATACATCAAGTGGATCAATAGAACAACCCAGTGTCACCACGGATATCCCATCGCAAGACATACATCAAGTGTTCTCAAAACCTTGAAAGACTCAATCCGATAAGAAAACTTCAAAGGGAAAACTCAATTCATCACAAGAAGATAGAGAGGAGAAAACTCCATATGATTCATCTATATTAATAAAGCTTGCGGTACATCAAGATCGTGTCATCTCAGGAACACGAGAGAGAGAGAGAGAGATCAAACACATAGCTACTGGAACATACCCTCAGCCCCGAGTATGAACTACTCCCTCCTCGTCATGGAGACTGCCGGGATGATGAAGACGGCCTCCGGTGATGGTTTCCCCCTCGAGCAAGGTGCCCGAACGGGCACTCAATTGGTTTTTCATGGCTATAGAGGCTTGCTACGGAGGAACTCTTGATCTAGGGTTCTTTTCAGAAGTTTGGGTATTTATAAGAATTTTTGGCATCGGTCTCATGACAAGGGGGTGCCCGAGGGGCCCACAAGCCCAAAGCACCCTCCTTGGGGGTAGGGCGCGCCGAGAGGGCTTGTGGCCTCCTCATCCACTTCCTGGCCTAGCTCTTGTGCTTCAGGGGTCTCTTTTTGTCCATAAATAATACTGTACTATTTCAGCCCATTCCGAGAACTTTTATTTCGGCAAAAAAAATGACACCACGGTAGTTCTGCTAAAAACAACATCTGTCCGGGTTAGTTCTAATCAAATCATACAAAAATCGTATAAAATTGTTGTAAACATGGCCTGAATACTTGAAAGATTATAGATATGTTGGAGACGTATCAGAGGCACGGCTATAGAAGCAAGACCAATTATTTCATCCTTACTAGATAATTCTTTCGCATGTGGTTGTCTACCAAATGAAGAGAAATTGAATTCATGAGACACATCATCAAAGCTTACTTTGACCTTCTCAGTAACACAACTAATTTTAGCGTTAACAGTACTAAAGGAAGGTCCACGAAATATAATGGGATAAAAGTTATCCTATTCCGAACCAAGTACTAAGAAATCAGTTGAGTACTTAATTTTTCCATAGAAGACTTCTACATCCCTAACAATCCCAAGTGGTGTAATAGTATCTCTCTTTGCAAGTTTAATAGTGACATCAATACCTTCAATCTTAGAGGGTGCTATATCATTCATAATTTTTGATATTATGTAAAAATTATAGCACTAACACTAGCACCAATGTCTGTTTTTTTATCTAGCTCATCCCGCTTGTTTCTAACTGGTTTTGCAACTCTAGCAGCTTCATCACATAAGTAAATAACCTGACCATCAATATTATCAACTAGGAGATCTTTAACCATAGCAACATTAGGATCAATATTTATTTGTTATTAAGGTTTAGGTGTTCCAACATAACTTTTATTAACCACAGTTGCAGCTTTAGCATGTTCCTTAATCCTAACTGGAAAAGGAGGCTTCTCAATATAAGCAGTCGGAACAACTGGATCAACATGGCTAAGAATTATTTCTTCCTTGTTAATTTTACCAGTTCGTCCAATCTTTTTTTAACGGGTGGCTTATATTTAAACCACTTCTCCTTAGGGAGATCCACATGGGTGGCAAATGATTCACAAAAAGTAGCTACTATGTCAGAGTCAAGACCATATTTATTGCTAAACTCATGGAAAGCATTAGTTTCCATAAAAGATTTAACACAATCAAACTTAAGCTTTCTACCTTAGTCTTTACCTTTGTCGAGTTCCCAATTTATAGACTTACGTCTAATTCTTTTCAGCAGATCCCATTAGAATTCAATAGTCCTCTTCATATAGGAACCCGTAGAAGAAGAATCGAGTAATACTTGATCATTACGAGAAAGTCGAGCATAAACAATTTGTATAATCATTTATGTGGAGAGCTCATGATTGGGGCAAGTGTGCATCATAGATTTAAGCCTACCCCAAGATTTAGCGATACTTTCTCCTTCATGAGGCTAGTAATTATAAATAAAGTTCTGATCACGATGGACTAGATGAATAGGATAAAACTTTTGATGAAATTCCAGCTTCAAGAGATTCCAGTCCCATGATCCAAAATCATCCAATAGCATGTACCACATCAATTCATTTTCCTCATAATATATAGGGAAAACCTTCTTCCTAACTTTGTCGCCAGACAAACCTGCAAGCTTAAATAATGCACAAAACTCATCGACAAATATCAAATGGTAATCAGGATGAGTCGTACCATCATATGGATTAGCTAGCAGTTTCTCTAACATACTTGAAGGAATCTGATAATGAATATTTTCAGTAGGTTCAGTAGGTTGAGGAGCAACCTTTTCAACTTTTGTTCATATTAACAAGAAACAGTAAATTTCAGCACGTATCGAAAATGTTTCCTCACCAATTTCCACTTACCAAAGGTGCTTCACTCCCCGGCAACGGTGCTACAAAAGAGTCTTGATGACACACAAGTATAGGGGATCAATCGTAGTCCTTTACATAAGTAAGAGTGTTGAACCCAACGAGCAGCAAAAGGAAATGATAAGCAATTTTCCCCAGGATATTCTCTGCAAGTGTTGTGAGTAACATTAGTAGATAGTTTTGTAGCAAGATAATTCGTAACAAGTGAGAAGTAACAATATTAGTCAAGGTGCAGCAAGGTAGCCAAATCCTTTGTATATCAAAGGACAGGCCGGAAAGTATTATTATATGAAGCATGCACTCCCGAAGACACATGGAATTATTGTCTAGTCAATTTCATCATGTTGAGTTGATCCGCGTTCGCTACTTTAATAATTTCATATGTGGGTGGACCTGTGCTAAGCTGTTGTTCTTACTTGAACAAACAACCCACTTATGATTACCCCCTCTCGCAAGCATCCGCAACTACGAAAAAAGAATTAAGATAAATCTAACAATAGCATGAACCTATTGTTGGATCCAAATTAGCCCCTTATGAAGCAACACATAAACTGGAGTTTAAGCTTCTTTCAATCTTGCAACACCATCATCTATTGTTGGAAATATGCCCTAGAGGCAATAATAAATTGGTTATTATCATATTTCCTTGTTCATGATAATCGTTTATTATCCATGCTATAATTGTGTTGATCAGAAACTCAGATACATGTGTGAATACATAGACAACACCATGTCCCTAGTATTCCTCTAATAGACTAGCTCGTTTATCAAAGATGGCTATGGTTTCCTAGTCATGGACATGAGATGTCATTTGATAACGGGATCACGTCATTAGGAGAATGATGTGATGGACAAGACCCAAACTACAAACGTAGCATATGATCGTGTCACTTTATTGCTACTGTTTTCTGCATGTCAAGTATTTGTACCTATAGCCATGATATCATGCAACTCACTGACACCGGAGGAGTACCTTATGTGTATCAAACATCGCAGCGTAACTGGGTGACTATAAAGGTGCTCTACAGGTATCTCCAAGGGTGTCTGTTGGGTTGGCATGGATCAAGACTAGGATTTGTTACTTCGTGTGACGGAGAGGTATCTCAAGCCTTGCAAGCAATGTGACTAAGTGTTAGTCACGGGATCTTGTATTACAGAACGAGTAAGGAGACTTGCCGGTAACGAGGTTGAACTAGGTATGGAGATACCGACGATCGAATCGCGAGCAAGTAACATACCAAAGAACAAAGGGAACATCATACGGGATTAACTGAATCCTTGACATAGAGGTTTGACTAAAAAAGATCTTCGTAGAATATGTAGGAACCAATATGGGCATCCAGGTCCCGCTATTGGTTATTGACCGTAGAGGTGTCTCGGTCATGTCTACATAGTTCTCAAACCCGCAGGGTCTACACACTTAAGGTTCGGTGATGTTTCGGTAGTATAGAGTTATGTATGGTGGTGACCGAAGGTTTTTAGGAGTCCTGTATGAGATCCGAGATGTCATGAGGAGCTCCGGAATGATCCGGAGGTAAAGACTGATATATAGGTAGTCCTGTTTTGGTCGCCGGAAATGTTTCGGGCTCATCGGTAGTGTACCGGGTGTGCCGGTAGTATACCGGGGTACCATCGGGAGAGGTATTTCGACCCAAGAGGCTACATGGGCTGTGGAAGGAGATAAACCAGCCCCTGGTGGGCTTGCCGAAGCCTCCTCTAGGGGCCCATGCGACTGGAGTGGTTTGAGAAGGAAAAAATCAGGTGGAGAGGTGGAAAGTGTTTCCAAGTGGAAAGTAGGAATCCTACTCCTAATAGGATTGGATTAGGACTCCTCCACCTCCAATTTAGACCAAACCTTGAGGGTTTCAGGCTGCCTCCTCCACTCCCTCCCTCCTATATATACTAGAGGATTTAGAGGAAAAAGCTAACCCTAATAGCCACGTGCTACCTCTCCTTTAGATCGCAGTTTCTCCTCTAGATCGGTTTTCAGCGGTGCTTAGGCGAAGCCCTACTAGAATAGCTCCACCACGATCTCCGCAACGCCGTCGCGCTGCCGGAGAACTAATCTACCTCTCCGATCCCCTTGCTGGATCAAGAAGGCGGAGATCGTCATCAAGTTCTACGTGTGCTGAATGCGGAGGTGCAGTCCGTTCGGCGCTAGATCGGAAGGACCGTGATCAAGATTGCAAGATGGATTGTGATGAGATCGCGGGACGGGTCATGATGAGTTCGTGGGACAGATCGTGATGAGATCGCGGGATGCTTAGCAATTTGAATCGCGAAGATGTTCGACTACACCAACCGCATTTCTTAACGCTTCCCGCTTAGCGATCTACAAGGGTATGTAGATCCACTCTCCCTCTCATAGATGCTCATCACCATGGATAGTTGCGTGTGCGTAGGAAAAATTTTGTTTCCCATGCAACATTCCCCAACATCTACTTGTTACTCCACAATGAATTCCCTTAGGCCCATAACATGGTGAAATGTCATGTAGTCGACATTCACATGACACCACTAAGATAAATAACAACATACCTATCATCAAAATATCGAACGAATACCAACTTCATATGATTACTTATAATAAAACTCCTCCCATGTCCTCAGGAACAATCGTAACTACTCAAAACTCATCAACATGTTCAATATCATAGGTACAATAATGATGATCAAGGATCTAAACATAATATCTTTCACCAAGTAAACCAAAAAGCATCAAATACAACATGTGATCAACACTACTAGCAACCACATGTATCAATCTAGGATTTTGAGACAAAGATTGAATACAAGACATGAACTAAGGTTTGAGATGAGATGGTGTTGGTAGAGATGCTGATGAACATTGATCCTCCCACAAAGGACGAAGCATTGGTGATGGCGATGGCTTCGATCTCCCCCTCCCGGAGAGAAATTTCCTTGACAGAATTAGTGTGCCGGAGTGCGATAGGGCCTCTGCCTAGGTTTCCGCCCCAAGGCCGTGGAGCTTCATCCCGAAAGATTGCTTATGATTTATTTCTAGGAACATGATACGTCTCCAACGTGTTTATAATTTTTGCTTCTTACATGTTGTTATATTATCAATCTTGGATGTTTTACAATCATTTTATAGTGACTTTATATTATTTTTTGGGACTAACATATTGACATGGTGCCAAAGTGCTAGTTGTTGTTTTTGCTTGTTTTTTTACTTCGCGGAAAATCAGTACCAAACGGAATCCGAATGCTGCGGGGATTTTTGTGGATTTTTTCTGGACCAGGAGGAAGCAGATGGGCCAAACAACACCAAAAGAGGGGGCCTAAGGTGACCACCCTCCACCTGGGCGCGCCAGAGGCCCTTGGCGCGGCCTGGTAGAGGGTGGGCACCTCGGGCACCCCCTCAACCAACTATCGAGCCTATAAATTCCCAGAAAATCTAAAAACTCTAGAGCAGTCGACGAAATGCAATTCCAGCCGCCGCAAGTTCCAAAACCTCGAGATTTAATCTAACACCATCACGGAGGGGTTCATCTTCCTCATAGGTGCCTCTCCAATGATGTGTGAGTAGTCCACCATAGACCTACGGCTCAGTAGGCAGTAGCTAGATGGATTCCTCTCTATCTATGTTTCTCAATACAATGGTCTCTTGGAGATGTATTTGATGTAATGACTTTTTTGGTGTGTTTGTTGGGATATTATGAATTTTGAGTTCATGATCAGTTTCTATCCAAGAATATGATTTGAGTCTTCTTTGATATCTTATCTTCATGATTACTTATAGCCTCGTATTTCTTCTTCGAATCTTTGGTTTAGTTAGGCCAACTAGATCGATTTTTCTTGCCATGGGAACAGGTGCTTTGTAATGGGTTCGATCTTGCGGTGTTCTTTCCCAGTGACAGAAGGGGCAGCAAGACACGCATGTATCGTTGCCATTAAGGATAACAAGATGGGGCCTATTCCTACATGAATTGATCTTGTCTAAATCATGTCACCGTTCTTATTGCATTACAACATTTCTCCATGAACTTAATACACTAGATGCATGTTGGATAGCAGTCGATGTGTGGAGTAACAGAAGTAGATGCGGAATCTTTTCGGTCTATTTATCTTGGATGTGATGCCTATATAATGATCATTGCCTGGATATCGTCATGATTATTTGATCTTATATCAATTGCTCAATAGTAATTTGTTCATCCACCATGCACTATACTCATGAGAGAGGCCACTAGTGAAACCTAGAGCCCTCGAATCTACTTTTCCAACATACTAATTTCCGATCTACTATTTTCATCTTTTGTTTTCAGATCTATTAATCAAAAAACAAAAATATCTTGCTGTACTTTTTGTTTATTTAATTTATTTTGTGTTCTTGCGAGATCTATTTGCCAAAACTATCATTACCTAATCTATCTTATCACCGTAGAGAGTGTGACAACCTCTCTTTCATGTCGGGTTGCAAGTATTTGTTGTTTGTGTGCAGGTGTTGTTTACGTGGGTGCGTGATCTTCCTATTTAGATTGATACCTTGGTTTCATAACTGAGGGAAATACTTACTGTCGTTGTGCTGCATCATGCCTTCCTCTTTGGAGAAATACTGACACAGTCTCAAGCCACTTCAGAACACGTCATATATGAGAAGAAAGGGGTCGGGAGACCTGCTCAAGCCCCACAAGACATCAAGGCACGCCCGGGGGGATGGGCACTATTGGAGATATGCCCTAGAGGCAATAATGTATGATGATATTTCCTATGTGTTTATGAATAAAGATAGTCCTTGGACATTATCAGTGATGTGTATTAATAAGTACGTGACTTGTTTGTGAGACTATGCATTGTATGATAACTGTCCTAAATGGTTCCTAGTCGTAAGGGTTGTGTGGATGTGGAACTAATTAGACTAGCATATGACACGGTGGATGGTTCGGTCTCACTAACCATGTAGCACTGGATGCTAGACGGATAATATGGACTCCGAAAGGTCTGGTCGAATTCGGCATAGTCGGATCCGAGTCGAGATAAGGTCTGAGTTGGACAGACCCAACTATGAGACGCAGCGATAGGTCATATGTGAGTCTCTAGGACAACATATGTTCTATGTCCTAAGACCTGAGCTGGCACATGTACTCGGGATGGTGACAGACTTGCTTTGGGATGACCAAACGCTACTCCGTGACTCGGTAGTTACAAAGGTAGGGTTCGGGCTTGTCCGGACCCATGCTGCGAGACATGGTCGAGAAAGATGGGATTTGCCCCTCCTAATAGGAGAGATATACTCTAGGCCCCCTCGAGTGATCCAACCTGGATAAGCATGGCCATGCAATGAGGATTATGATATAATCTGAAGTGTTGGTCGGATTCACCGGAACGAGAAAGAGGTCGTGCTGCAACAAGGATGACCATGTCGCCTTGTGTAGGACAACATATATCGTGTGGCAAAGGGAACAGACGTGTGAAGTACAGGTTCGCCTAACCAGCTTCATCGAACACTTGGAGCCGGCATGTTTTGCTAGAGGCCGCTACCGACTGGTCGAGTCGGATGTGATCTGACTCGCGACCAAGTGAACGAGAACCTAAGGGGTCTCACGCCTAAGGGAAGGAACACATGGGCTTTAGGATTCGTGCGAGGCCCAAGAGTTGAGCCCGCGCCGGATGCCTATATATAGTGGAGGTGCGGCACACCCATCCGGTTGATTGCTTCAGCACTGTCATTAGGATTTGCATGTGTTGCGAATAGCCACCTCCACTCACCGCCACCGACCGTGTAATCGGACCTAGCAGTCCACCGCATGGGTGTTCCTCCTGCACGCGCGGATACCATTAGAGGCAGTGCACTTGTGCCACTCCGGCAAACCTGTATGTGGGATCCGGTGACCGGCTGTTCGAGGGAGATCGGAACGGCTGTTCGAGGGAGATCGGACGAGGAGGAGACGGATCACATGAACCCGCTGCCCCAACTCTACTTCGGTTGCACGGCACTACGCGTCTAGTGGTAACAATCTGTGATCCATCTCCGTAGCATTTCTTGGATGTTCTACGCGTAGGAAAAATTTAATTCGCATGCGATGCACCTACGGTAGAACCCAACAATGGTATCAGAGCCTCTGTTATAGGATTTGGATTCAGATTGGATGCATATTTGATATGCGGAGGCGGCAGATAAGATCCGTCGTCGTTCATGAGATCGGCTATGTGCACGGTTGATGAGATCAACTGCACATCGGGATCGTTGAGGCTATGTTTTCTGTCAATCGGAATCGATGAGGTCGTGACACAAACTACCCCTACCGGTCGGTATCCTCCATCGGGGTTAACCGTGAAACATAAATCCGAATCGGGTTCGCGATGATCGATGAGATCAGTCAGATCAGAAAATTCGGCATGATCGGAGTGGGGATGTGATCTGTGATTTCTGAAAATGTGCATAGCGCCTTGTATTTTGTACACGATCACACAAACTAGTAGAATGTGATTCTATGCATAAATTTGTTTTGCAGGTTTAATGTGAATAGTATGGCTCATATGTATGTGATGCATGTGTGCAATTTAACATGACATGTGTGTCATGATTGGTAGCCGGCAGGAGCCAAAGTGCTGTCATTATATTGTATAACGACCTGCGTGTCGACTTGTGATTCTTTGTAAATTCATTACTAGTTATAGTAGTTGGAGGACAGAGATCAAGTTCGAGGTTTTGGCGTCCTGGCATGACAGACAAGCACATTGACATTCCGGATATTGCACCTTCGCACATCAAGTACGTCTAGTGGTGGGCTCATAAAATTGGGGTGCTACTAGGTGTCCTTGAACTGGAGGGTTCGTGTCGGACACGGATATGCACTGTATCGGGTTAACTTGACAAGGCTATCAAAATGGTTTTGGGCCTTGTGGCAGAGAAGGTTGGGAGCCGGGGTGTGAGATACCTACCCAACCGACAGGAGTTTATAGAGCAAGGAGTTGACTACCGAATAGACAAGTTGGCTAGCAGTGATGCTAAAGCTCACTAGTCGCTCGCGCTAGACGAGTCTTGAATCACTGAGAGTTTGCGAAGGGATGCTGACTTCAGTGGGAGTAGTTCTGTTTAAGGCTTGAATTACTCTACATAAACACATTGCTTAGTGATTGCATATTTTCTGTTGTAGATCAATGGCACCACCTACTTAACCCAACTTTGCATTGAAATCAATTCTGGAAAAGGATAATCTGAATAGAACAAACTTTACCACCTAGTATAGAAATATGAGAATTGTTATCAAGCACGATAAAAAAGAACATGTTCTAGAGATTCCACTTCTAGAGGAACCTGCCAAGAATGCTAACGCCACAACCAAGAATGCCCACTAGAAACACGTTGATGAATCAGACAAGATCAGTTGCCTCATGCTGGCTTGTATGGAGCTCGATTTGCAACAGCATTTCAAAAACATTCAGGCCTTCGATATGATCGAGAGTTTGAAGAGCATGTTTCAGGTACAGGCTAGGACCAAAAGGTTCAATGTCTGGCAGTCCTTGACGGATTGTAAGCTGAAGGAGGGTGATCCACTAAGCCCGCGTGTGATCAAGATGAGTGGGTACATGCAAGATTTGGATCAGTTAGGCTTCCCACTTGGGGACGAGTTGTTCACGGATGCAACTTTGGGTTCTCTTCCACCTAGCTATGGGACGTTCGTCTCGAACTATCATATGCATGGCATGGATAAGAAACTCACTGAGTTGCATGAGATGCTCAAGGTGGTAGAGCAAGATATTAAGAAAGGCACGCATCAAGTGTTGATGGTGTAGAACTCGGCAAAGTTCAAGAAGAGTTGGTCCAAGAAAAAGGGTAAGGCAAAGGGCACGGAGAAGGCTATCTCCGCCGTTGATCCAAAGTCCAGACCGAACTCAAAGACCATTTGCTTTCACTGCAAGGAAGTTGGTCACTAGAAGAGGAACTGTAGCAAGTGGCTTGCTGAGCGCAGCAAGAAGGCCGGAGATGCTTCTTCAGGCAAAGGTACACTTGTTACATATGTTATAGACGTTTACCTTGCTGACATACCTAGTAGCTCCTGGGTATTTGATACCAGATCAGTTGTTCATATTTGCAACTCGATGCAGGGGTTGGTAAGAACTAGGCATGTGGCACAAGGGGAGATTGACACTAGGGTCGGCAACAAAGCAAGAGTTGCTGCATTGTAGGTCGGCACAATGCAGCTCAAGCTTCCATCTGGATTTATTTTGGAATTGAATAATTGTTATTACATTCCTGCACTTAGTCAGAACATTATTTCTGCCTCATGCTTGATAAGTCAAGGTTATGAATTCAATATCAAGGACAATGGTTATTCATTTTATTTGAATGGAATGTCCCATGGCTATGCACCCATAGTAGATGAGCTATTTATTTGAAATCTAGAAACAGAACCAGTCTATAACTTGAATGTCAAGAGGCATAATCCTAATGAGATAAATCCAACATACTTCTGGCATTGCCGGCTTGGACACATTAGTCTGAAACACATGAAGAAGCTCCATGATGATGGAATCCTAACTTCGTCCGACTTCGGGTCATTCGAGACATGCGAATCATGCTTGCTAGGCAAGATGACTAAGTCTCCTTTTGCAAAGAGTTGCGAGAGGGTGTCCAAACTGTTGGAGCTTATACACAGTGATGTGTGTGGTCCAATGAGCACAATGGCCAGAGGTGGCTATTCGTACTTCATGACTTTTACCGATGACTTGAGTAGATATGGATATATCTATTTGATGAGGCACAAGTCGGAAACTTTTGAAAAGTTCAAAGAGTTTCAGAACGAGGTTGAAAATCAGCTCGGCAGGACAATAAAACTTATATGATCAGATCATGGAGGTGAGTACATGAGCCAGGAGTTTGATAATCATCTGAAAAGCTGAGGTATAGTACCTCATCTCACACCTCCGGGTATGCCGCAGAGAAACGGTGTGTCAAAACGGAGAAATCGAACCTTGTTGGACATGGTCCGGTCAATGATGAGCAAATCGGATGTACCCTTATCATTCTGGGGATACAATCTACAAAGTGCAGCTTTCACACTTAATAGGGTACCATCTAAATCCGTAGACAAGACACCACATGAGATGTGGACTGAGAAGAGTCCTAGTTTGTCTTTTCTAAAGATTTGGGGTTGTGAAGCATTTTTCAACCGACTCATGTCGAACAAGCTTACACCCAAGTCGGATAAATGCATATTTGTGGGATATCCGAGGGAAACCTTGGGATATAACTTCTACAACCGAGAAGAGAACAAAGTGTTTGTTTCTCGGAACGGGGTTTTCCTAGAGAAAGAGTTTCTCAATCAGGAGGCCAGTGGGAGAACGGTCCGACTCGAAGAAATTCGAGAGCCAGTCGGGGACAACTTGGTTGGTGATGAGATCATACCGGAGTTGATCAGGAAACCTGTAGTGGAGTCGGCACCGGAGCCACGGAAGTCGGAAAGATTGCGCAGAGTGCGCGACGTTTTGTCGCTAGAAAGCGACAAGCCGGGGACGTATGCGGAAGCAATGGTGAGCCTAGATTCCGAGGCATGGCTAGAGGCCATGAGATCCGAGTTAAAGTCCATGGATGACAATCAAGTCTGGGACTTGGTTGATCCGCCACCTGGCGTAGTTGCCATTGGTTGCAAATGGGTCTTTAATAAGAAAACCGATGTGGATGGAAATGTTCAGATCCACAAAGCTCGGCTTGTCGCTAAAGGTTATGGACAAGTTCAAGGAGTTGACTACGACGAGACCTACTCGCCAGTAGCAATGCTAAAGTCGATGAGGATCATACTAGCTATAGCTACATATTTTGATTAGGACATATGGCAGATGGATGTCAAAATGGCTTCCCTTCATGGAATTTTAAAAGAGGATGTATACATGATACAGCCCGAAGGTTTTGTCGATCCAACTAATGCTGGTAAAATATGCAAGCTCAAGAGATCCATTTATGGATTGAGGCAAGCAGCTCGGAGTTGGAACATTCGTTTTGATGAAGTCATCGTTGACCTTGGTTTCATCAAGAACAAAGAGGACTATTGTTCATAAAAGAAGTCTAGTGGGAGCTCGGTACTATTTTTGATCTTGTATGTGGATGACATATTGTTGATCGAAAATGATGTTTTGATGCTGAACTCAGTCAAGGAATCATTGAATGGCAAGTTTTCGATGAAAGACCTTGGAGAGGCAGTGTACATTTTAGGCATCAAGATCTGTAGAGATAGATTAAGGAGGTTGCTCGGCTTGAGCCAGAGCACGTACATAGACAAAGTGTTGAAGAGGTTTAACATGAGTGAGGCCAAGAAAGGGTTCTTGCCCGTCTCTCATGGTGTAAGGCTAAGCAAGACTCAGCGTCCTATGACTTCTGATGAGCGAAACCGGATGAGTAGGATTCCATATGCCTCAGCAATTGGATCCATCATGTATGCAATGCTATGTACATGGCCTGATGCGGCCTATGCAATAAGCTTAACAAGCAGATACCAGGCCAACCCATGTGAGAGTTATTGGGCAACAGTGAAAACTATCTTGAAGTACCTGAAAAGGACTAAAGAGATGTTCCTAGTTTATGGAGGTGAGGAGGAGCTCTGCGTAAAGGGTTACGCTGATGCTAGTTTCCAAACCGATAGGGATCATTGTCGATTGCAAACTGGATTCGTGTATGTCATGAATGGAGGAGCAGTGAGCTAGACGAGTTCCAAGCAAGATACGGTGGCCGACTCCACAACAGAGGCCGAATACATTGTGGCTTGTGAAGCCGCAAAGGAAGGTGTTTGGATTCGGAAGTTCCTGGAAGATGTTGGTGTGTTCCCGGGCTGGTCAAAACCGTTGGACCTTTATTGCGATAATTCAGGTGCCATCGCACAGGCCAAGGAGCCGAGACAACACCACAAGACCAGGCACATAGACCGAAAATATCACTTGATACGAAAGCTCATAAAGAAAGTTGATACCAATTTGTGCAAGATTCATATGGATGCAAATGTTGCAGATCCGTTGACTAAGCTGCTTCCACAACCCAAGCATGAGGGGCATGTTAGAGCTATGGGCATTCGATGTCTATTTGATTGACTCTAGTGCAAGTGGGAGACTGTTGGAGATATGCCCTAGAGGCAATCATGTATGATGATATTTCCTATGTGTTTATCAATAAATATAGTCCATGGACATTACCAGTGATGTCTATTAATAAGTACGTGACTTGTTTGTTAGACTATGCATTGTATGATAACTGTCCTAAATGGTCCCTAGTCGTAAGGGTTGTGTGGACGCGTAACTAATTAGACTAGCATATGACACGATGGATGGTTCGGCCTCACTGACCATGTAGCATTGGATGCTAGCCAGATAATATGGACTCAGAAAGGTCTGTTCGGATTCTACATAGTCGGATCCGAGTCGAGATAAGGTCTGAGTTGGACAGACCCAACTATGAGACATATCGATAGGTCATTTGTAAGTCTCTAGTACAACATACATTCTATGTCCTAAGACCTGAGATGGCGCATGTACTCGGGATGGTGACAGACTTGCTTTGGGCCAACCAAACGCTACTCCATGACTGGGTAGTTACAAAGGTAGGTTTCGGGCTTGTCCAGACCCATGCTGCGAGACATGGTCGAGCAAGATGGGATTTGCCCCTCCTACCAGGAGAGATATACTCTGGGCCCCCTCGGGTGATCCGACCTGGATAAGCATGGCCATGCAATGAGGATTATGAGATAATCCGAAGTGTTGGTCGGATTCACTTGAACAAGAAAGAGGTCGTGCTGCAACAAGGATGACCATGTCGCCTTGTGCACGACAACATATATCGCGTGGCAAAGGTTACAGAAGTCTATAGTACATGTTCGCCTAACCAGCTTCATCGGACACTTGGAGTCGGCATGTTTTGCTAGAGGCTGCTACCGACTGGTCGAGTTAGATGTGATCTGACTCGCGACCAAGTGAACAAGAACCTAAGGGGTCACGCGCTTAAGGGAAGGAACACGTGGGCTTTAGGATCCATGTGAGGCCCAAGAGTTGAGCCCGCGTCGGATACCTATATATAGTGAAGGTGCGGCACACCCATCCGGTTGATCGCTTCGGTGATGTCATCAGGGTTTGCATGTGTTGCAAATAGGCACCTCCACTCACCGCCGCCGACCGTTTAATCGGACCTAGCAGTCCGCCGCACAAGTGTTCCTCCTGCACGCGTGAATACCGTTAGAGGCGGTGCACTTGCGCCGCTCCGGCGAACCTGTACGTGGGATCCGGCGACCGGCTATACGAGGGAGATCGGAACGACTGTTCGAGGAAGATCGGACAAGGAGGAGACGGACCACACGAACTTGCTGCCCCAACTCTACTTCCGCTGCATGGCACTGCGCGTCTAGTGGTAACAATCTATGATCCATCTCCATAGCATGTTCTTGGATTTCTACGCGTAGGAAAATTTTAATTCACATGCGATGCACCTACGGTAGAACCCAACAGGCACGCCCTGTCGGTGTCAGGACCAGTTTTTCAGGATATTAATTTCCCAGCAAATGGTCCTTGTGCTCACCAGCCGGAGGATTACTTTTAGCTGGTGAACACTCCTTGATACAGAAATTCCAAGCAAAATTACAAAATCTGAAGTACAAGACCATTATGTTCTATGAGTACAACAAAAGGTTTCTAGTGGTTGGTGGCGGAAGCGGTTCGGGGTCACCAGCGTCTATGGGACTCCATTTCCCACACGAACAGCTAACCTGGATAACTCCTATCTTCGCGTGGCTGCAATCTTCGATGCCTAGGTTCCGGGATTGTCGTCATGATGCTCCTCTCCAAATATGCAATCTGGCCTAGATAATAGCCACGGAGAAGCCAGTGAGTACTTTGAATGTACTCGCACACATCATGAAAACATGTATAATATAGCAGGTGATATTCATGCACTGAAATAATCCACGATCATTCAATTAGTCACAAGACAAATTCCATGGTGCAAACAAGCAGGTTATTCATGTAAAAATTTAATAAGCAATAGGGAATAAAAGAAATAAAATATCACAATCGGGTGTCTGAAGCGACACCTCGAAAGGTTATGATTTAAACATGCCTCAGTTGAGCGTCGGTGTGGCGCCACATAAAGGGCTTATAAGGAAAATAAATAACATATGTGCCACAGTCGGACATCTGAGCGACGCCACATAAAGGGCTTATAAAAAAGTATGTAAGAAGCATGCCACAGTCGGGCGTCTATGCGCCACCACGTACAGGGGTTATATGGACAATAATAAGCATGCCACAGTCGGGCGTCGGTGCGACACCACATAAAGGGCTTATATGGAAAATAATAAGCATGCCAGAGTCTTGCGTTGGTGCAACACCACATAAAGGGCTTATATGGAAAATAATAACATGAGTACCCAGGATGTAGAACCATCCCTCGGATACTCAATATTTTAGATGATATAAATGGTTAGTCCACAATAATAATAATCATCATTCATCACACTTCATGATCAATATTCAAGTTTAGAAGAATTCCTATGAAGACCGACACTAAGACCGAGACTTGACAATCCCATATTGTAGTCCTTAACCGTGGACACGGCTATTCGAATAGATATAAAATCTACAGAGGGTGTACTCTTTACCCACGAGTAACGGATTCCTTTAGTCCACCTAGACTAATTCTGCTTACGGCCTTTTAGTTGAAAACACACCTGACCCGCTCACACCAGCTTAACTTACCGGTGCCTGGAATCACCCACAACACAGTTAAGCAAACCTCTAAGTGGGGAGACCACAATCTCGATTAGCATGGGATCACAAAATTTATACCGCACACAAAATAGGGAAGCTACCCCCTCGATCCAACCGTAACACCCATGCCCCGGGACCAAGTGACATGCCTTCCAGGGGCTAGTGGTATCTTTCACTATAGCCTCTGTGTACGATGTGTGCTAAGAAAGGGGTTGAAAACTTACTGAACCGTACCCTACCTGTGGTAGGGACAAGTGGTAGTACAAAACAAGTATGAGGATTACTGGCACAAAACCCGATCTAAGATCAACTCGGGAGGTTTAAGTATTTCCTGCATGATTAGCACAACAAATATTGTCCACTCTTCCGAATAGAACAACACCTCATTATGCCCCATCATGCCTCAAGGGTTGACAAGCCTCTGTGTACAGTGTGTGCTAATAAAGGGGTTGACAAACTGAACCGTAACCTACCTGCGGCAGGGACAAGTGGTAGTACGAAACAAGTATGGGGATTGCTGGCACAAAACCCGATCTAAGTTCGACTTGGGAGGTTTAATTATTTCATGCATGATTAGCACAACAAATATTGTCCACTCTTCCGGAGAGAACCACACCTCATCATGCCCCATCATGCCTCACTACTCATTCTCGTCACAACGAGATGTCAGCTCCAAGCTCGTGTCTACCTGAGACAACTAATCCTTTTGGATTCCTTCTGGTGGGCATGAGTGGTGCAAGGTGATGGATGTTGTCACTTGCATTTAAATTTCAACAGCAATAAATTCTTCATCATGCATTTATGAACATGATCACAACTTCACATGAAATAAAGCTCACTTCATTTTAACATAATGTGACCTTCCACTATCACATCAAACAACAAACATCATATATTATACCAAGGTTTAGGACGCTTGCCTTGGGGTTGCAGTAGGGCGGGGTTGCATTCCAAAAATTTGAAAGTTCAATCCTCTCTCCAATTTTCTATTTTTAAAATATTCAAATAAACAAACAATTCAAAACAGTACATGAAAGTTGTTTGGAAAATTTCGAAATAAATCTTAAAATAAACTAGATGAAATTTAAGAGAGGTGGGAAAAATAATCAAGTCAATTGGGTTTTTATTTTAAAATTTAGAGAGGTGGGAAAAATAACCCGCGCGTCCACCAGTCGGGTTTAATTGGTCTTCTCTCCCTCCCTCTTCCTGGGACAGAGACGAGCGCGTCTCCGGCGATCAACGCCGGCGGTTGGCGACTCCTCATGAGGCTCCGTTGGTGGGAATGGCATCCCCTCAAGCAAGCAGTCCCCTTGGTGGTCGCACGAGTCACGGAGGCGAAGGGGGTCGCTGGCGGCGAGCTCTAAGGCGGGTGGCGGCTCGGGTCACCTGGGGTCTCGACCTATGGTGGCTCCCAGTCAAAGCTGAGAGGTGGCGTGGTTCTATGGGGGCTAGAGGTGCCGATGGTGGTAATGGGGGAAGCTGGGGCACTCTGGCCGCGACGAATTTAGCTGAGAGGGGCGATGGCCGAAGTTGCCGGAGGCGAGGGAGATGATTCTCTCGGTCTAAATTGGCCATCACAAAGGGATCTTGAGGATTAGAGGAGGGCTCACGCTTCGGCCGAGAGCTCGGGGGCTCTATAAATAGCATGACTAGGTTGGTTCGGTGGCATCCGCGGATAAGAACGCCACGAGCCGTCACTGTGGCTGCAGGTGACGTGGCAATGATGGGAGCAAACGGACGAACTAGCTACTGCTCAAGGAGGCGAGCTAGCGCGTTGGGGTGGCTCGGGCGGTGCCGGTCATGGGAGGAGACCTGCTGCAGACACCGGCGTGCCACCAAGGCATCTCTGACGGAGGCGCTGCAAGGTTCCAGAGGGCAAACGAAGTGTCTCTGTAGCTCTGGAGGGGTTGGGGCGCGTCCTCATGGGCAGGTAAGGGCGAAGGGGTGGGTTAGGTGGACGTGGCGGCTCGGGCGCTACAGCTGCAATACTCGCGCTCTTCTCGCGCCCGAAGCATGCACGCCATGTGCTCGACTAAATGTCCTTACAGGCTAAATCGCTTGGGTTAAGGTGCAACTTAACAGGGTCACTAATGGGATTCCTAGGGGCTTAATGGACATGGTAATTTGGCAAGGACAACAAGTCCATAGTGCAAACCAGAAACCATGTCAATTATGTCCATGCCCACAACCTGTTTGATGAAATGCCAAAGGCATCTAGTGCTTCTTGTTGGCCACCAAAATTTCCAGGTTTTAGTCTCTTTGGATGCTAAGAGTGATGGCATTGTTAGTTTGGCCAAATAAGAAACTTCCTAGTTTATGTTTCATAAAAGTTAGTTTCTGGACAGAAACTAAATGGTTTTATTTAATGAACATAAAATACCCTAATTGTTGGGGATATAACCCCGTGGTAAGTCCCGCCCTGGTGGGGCCGAGTCATACCTGGTGGCTCATAATCGAGACCAAGGAAGATGGGCCAAAAGATGTAGGCCTGGTCGTATGGCGGTTTACCAAGGTGGGCCAAGATGAAGGCCCAGACGGAAGAAGGTATGAACACCTGGGCGGTTAAGACGCCTGGAGACGGCTTGCCCAAGATGGCAAGACAGCAATAGAGATAGAGTCAGATACGTTGTAAGAGTCGGTATGAGACTTGTGTAACCCATGGTCTTGACCTCCTATATAAAGGCGAGACCCGAGGCGACTTAGACATAACCCAACTAATTGAGAACTAGGTCAAGCGAATCCGCTCCCTTGTAATCGATACTCCAATCAATACAACACAAGTAGGACGTAGGCTTTTACCTCTCCTTGAAGGGACGAACCTGGGTAAACTCGTGTCCCTCGTCTTGACCAACCCCTTTGAGTCCATCACCTTAGCAATGGCCTCGAACTTAAGTCTTAGGACATCATCTGTCGTGACAAAACTATGACAGTTGGCGCCCACCGTGGGGCTCACGCTCGGTGGTGTTGAGTTCTCAAAGGGCTCTCTCCTAGGGATCGAGGGGTGCATTGTTGGCAGGATGAACAAGAGTCATCGTTGCCGGCTCTACATCAACGATGCCGGCTGGGGCCCCGAGGCCGACTCAATTAAGTACGGTTTTTGTATCCCCTTCGTCAGAATTCACGTCTTCATCGGCAAGATCAGCGGACCTGAACCCGGGTCGGATGTCTGCACCACCATCGTTGAGCCGGCCCGGCGCGCTCAACCCGCCCGATACATGCAAACCGCCCGTGCTGACCCGGCTGAGAAGCATGTATTCGTCAGCTTTACTCAGGGCGCGGATCTGGACGGGTCGATGTCACAGGAAACTCTCATATGTTCGTAGGATGGATCTTTGAGTGGAGAAACGGAATCAGTTTATCAGCTGCACAATGGCAGGCTCGAGGGCTACGTCGAGCCTTACCCCGAGTCAGAATATCATGAGCCGGAGGATTAAGAGCCACCAAACCATGCTACCGTCTTCATGGCAGGGTTCGGTCCGGCCCCGAGCAACACGACCGCCGGTCCAGCAGGATCAGGGGCTGGTAGGCCGCCGGCTTAGGTTCTTTTGTATCTGATGAATGAGCTTACAACCTTGATGGCTACCGAGGTTACAGTTGAAAATCAAGCGGCCCAAAACGCAGAGATCACAAGGTTAAAGGATCAGATGGCCAAGGTTCAATAGGAAATCAATGCAATGAAGGATCAGATGGAGGCAGAGGCAGAGCGCCTTAGGGCGGATGCTTTCCGCCTGGAGCTGAAGCAGCAGTCTGCAGCGGCGGTTCATCGGATGAGGCATCACTCCCGCTTGCCGGTTTATTATGAGGCCAGAAATCTTTTCAACACGTCTGGCACAGGACGGACTGCGGAAGTACCTGGAAGTCGACCGGTGATTCACCAGCATAACCCGCCCCGACGGAACCAACCCTCACCCATGTCTTTCCCAACACCAGTGCGTCATTATTCCAATCTGGCAGAGAAATTAGTTGCGGCGGCAACATGGCTTAGCACAATCCCTATCCCGGACGAGGCACCATTCGCAGAGGAGGTGCGGAACACTATCGGGTACCTGCAGATGGTGATGGCCCAGCAGGAGAAGTACACTTACAATCAGAGTCGCTTGCATTCAACCCCTATCCCCAGCCACAGCTATAGCCGGTGCTATGAGTCGCTGGCGGTTTCTAGCAGTGATCGGTACCGGGACCCGCCACAAGACGACTGGGCGGCTCTGGATGGTCAGGCGCTGGTGGATTGGGCGAGAGTGCAGCGAGAGGCGGTGGCTCAAGCGGCAACGGTGGCTCATCAAAAACCCGCAACTTCCATCTTGGTAGGAGCAGGATTAACATCTAGGGCCGTGGGAGTGTCGTGCTTAGCGCCAACTTTGCGGAGCGAGCTCCTGCCGAAAGATTTCAAGGTCCCTCGAAGGTCCCAAATTACACTACTGACCTGCCTCTGGAGGCTTGGATTGAAAGCTATGAGCTGGCCATGGATATGCTAGACGTCAGCGATGCAGTGTGTGCCAAGTATTTCATCATGATGCTGGAAGGGCTGGATCGCACATGGTTGAAGGGCTTGCCGCCCAACACCATTAATTCTTGGGCCAAGTTGAAGGCAAAGTTCATCAAGAATTTCCAAGGAACGTGCAAGCAGCCCATGATGATTGTGGATTTGGATCATTGTGTGCAGCAGGAGGATGAGTTGGCTCATCATGGGTCTGGCAGGTCTCAACTATCATCCACTCGTCTGAGAAGATTACAGCGGCTCAAGCGGTTTTGATTCTGGAGAAGAATTGCCACTTTATGCCTCTAAAGCAGAAGCTTGGGCGGCTCAAGCATACGTGTCAAGATATGGGGGAACTCATGGAGGCTCTCACCAAGTATGCCGACGCTGACAATACGAAGGACCCCGGCTCTGATGAAGAGAAGACAGGTCAGGGTAAGAAGAGTAACAATGGTAAGGGTACAGCTGGTAGCGGCAGCCATGGCAAGAGGAAAAAACCAGACAGCGGGTCAGAATTGGTGTCTAACACCAGCTCTGGAAACAACTGTGCTAAGGGCAATGGGAACTTCAAACAGCCCTTTAATAAGGGTAAAACTCCATTCAACCTAGAGGAGATGCTTAACAAACCTTGTCCGGAGCACAGCCGGCCTGATAGGGTGGAAGGTCATACATGGAGGAATTGCCACATCATGCGGTAGTTTCGGGATTATAGCTTGTGACAGCATCATAATAATGGTGGCGGCCCGCCAGGCGGCTCAGGAACCGGTCCTGGTGTAGGCAGCTCAGGATCTGGCTATCAGGGTCACAGCAATCAAGGAGGTCATCATCAACAATCTGGCGGCAGTGGTCAATAACAGAATAACCAATCTGGGTATCATAGTAATCCGAAGCAGCTCAGCTCGGGTCAATATCATGTTTTTACAACCTGCCTCGACAAGCAAGACCAGAAGGTGCGCAAGCAGGCGGTTAGTGTCATCACGCCGGATCTCCCGCAATACCTGAAGTGGTCTGAGTATGACATAACTTGGAGCCGAGAAGATCACCCATCGCGTGTTGACGATCTAGGGCGGCTGGCTTTAGCGGTTGCCCCCCAAGTGGGAGGATACATATTTACTAAGGTGCTGATGGATAGCGGCAGCAGCATTAACATCCTATATTATGACACCTTTCGCCGGATGAAGTTGCTTGATAAGGATCTTAAGCCTTCTTCGACAGTCTTTCACGGTGTAGTGCCTGGGAAATCGGCTCATCCACAGGGTAAGATCTCCTTGGAGGTTGCCTTTGGTGATGAATACAACTACAGGGTGGAGACCATGTGTTTCGAGGTGGTCAAGATCAAAAGTCCATATCATGCTCTGTTTGGACGTCCCGCTTGTGCCAAGTTCATGGCAAGGCCTTGTTATATCTATTTACAGCTCAAGATGCCCGGGTTAAACGGAACGATTACCGTGCATCGTGATCGGAAGACATCCATTGAGTGTGAGGAGGGAGATGCAGCTTACACAGAGTCAAGTTGTGCTGAGGGAGAGCTCAAGTTCTATAAAGAAAATGTTGACCCAGAGGACATGCCTCCGCTCAAAAAGCCTACCACGGAATCTGAGCCACCCCTCAAGTTTGCGGTGGATGATACCAAGCTGGTGGATTTTACTCCGGGCGACTCATCACATCAGTTCACCATTGGAGCCAATATGGATCCCAAATAGGAAAGCGCGCTCATCGAATTCATCCGTGAGAATCGCGACATCTTCGCATGGAAACCTTCTGACATGTCGGGTGTATTGAGAGAGTTCGCTGAGCATCACCTTAATGTGGATCCTAAGTTTAAGCCGGTTAGGTAGTTCCTCCGGCGATTCAATGAGGAAATATGCAAGGCTATTGGGGAAGAGCTGGCCCGGCTCCTAGCAGCAGGGTTCATCGTTGAAGTGTTTCCCCCACAGTGGCTTACTAACCCGGTGCTCATGCTTAAGAAGAACGGCACGTGGCGTATGTGTGTGGACTATTGATGCAATGGCGGGTTGCGAGAGCTTATGTTTCCTGGATGCTTACTCTGGCTATCATCAGATCAAGATGGCAGTCAAGGACCAAGAGAAGACAGATTTCATCACGCCTTTTGATGCTTTCTGCTATGTGTCTATGCCTTTCGGGCTCAAGAGTGCCCAGGCGACTTACCAGCGTTGTGTGCAGAACTATCTTCACAGTAAAATTGGACGCAACGTTCATGCATACGTGGACGATATCATGGTCAAGTCAAGAAAGAAGGATACTCTACTTGACGACCTGATGGAAACTTTTGATAACTTGCGAGTCTACAAGATGATGCTTAACCAGGCTAAGTGTGTTTTTGGAGTTCCTGCAGGCAAGCTTTTGGGTTTTTTGGTCTCCGAGCATGGCATTGAGGCTAATCCAGACAAAATAAAGGCTATTACTTCCCTAGCTGAGCCGGTGTGCATCAATGATGTTCAGTGCCTGGCGGATCGAATCGCTGCGTTAAGCCGGTTCATAAGCCGCCCAGGGGAGAAGGCTATTCCTTTATATTAGATGATGAACAAGACAGACAATTCTGTCTGGAGTATGGTGACGGGTGAGGCTTTTGAGGTGCTTAAGAAGCAACTCACTGAGCCACTGTTCTTGGCTGCTCCGGCTAAGAAGGAACCTTTGCTCTTATATGTGGCGGCTAATAATAGGGCAGTCAGCGCCACGATCGTTGTTGAGCGTAAGGAGGCAGGGAAAGAATATCCGGTTCAGAGGCTGGTTTACTGCATTGGTGAAATCCTGACAGAGTCCAAGTAGAGATACCCACATTGGCAGAAGCTGATATATGGGATGTTCATGGCGAATCATAAGCTGAAGCGTTATTTTCTGGGACATCAGATCAAAGTAGTTAGTTCTACCCCGTTGGGAGATATAATTCAAAATAGAGAAGCCACAGGAAGGATTGCTAAGTGGGCGTTGGAGCTTGGGCCTCTTAATCTGAAGTACGTACCTTGCACAGCGGTCAAGTCTCAAGCCTTGGTGGATTTCATAAACGACTAGACCGAGTGTTAGGCGCCTGAGGAGAAGCCGGATAACACATACTGGACGATTCACTTTGATGGATCCGGGCAACTGGAAGGATCAGGGGCAGGGGTTGTCTTAACTTCCCCTAAAGGTGACAAGTTCTATTATGTGCTAAGGTTAATGTTTCCTTGTACTAACAATATAGATGAGTATGAAGCTTTACTTCATGGCCTACGGGTGGCTAAGGAGATGACCTGAGCCGGGTTAGATGTCTTGGCGACTTAGATCGCGTAGCCCAGCAAATTTTAGGTAGTTGGGATTCCAAAGACCCGCGGATGGCAGCTTATCTCTTGGCGGTGGATGTCATTGCTGGTCATTTCAAGGGTTATCAGGTAGATCATGTTGATCGTCACAGGAACAAGGCGGCTGACGCCCTGTCAAGGCTGGGCTCTTAGCATAAGCTTGTGCCGCCTACATCACCCGTCAGTTAAGTTACCCTCAGAGGAAGACTTGGCTATACCTGACCCGGAGGGGCAGCTCATGGCGTCTCTACATGCTATCCCTGACTAGACCGTGCTTTATCTGGCGTACTTGACCCCCGACAAGTTACCTGAGGATGAAAACTTGGCAAGGCAGATCGTCGGGCGGTCTAAGCTATGACAATCATCAATGGTGAGTTACATAAGTGCAGCGTTACCGGCGTTTTTCAATGTTGTATCTCACCAGAAGAAGACAAAGAAATCTTGAATGAAATTCACGCTGGCGATTATGGTCATCACGCCGGCTCAAAATCTCTGGTGGCCAAGGCTTTGCGACATGGTTTCTTCTGGATGATGGCTCATGCAGATGCATAAGACTTGGTTCATAAGTGTGATGGATGTCAGAAGTTCGGCCGGCGTGCTCACGTCCCGGCTCAAGAGTTGCGTATGATTCCAATCACCTGGCCGTTTGCAGTCTGGGGGCTGGATATGGTCGGACCTTTCAAGAGGTCCAAGGAAAAGAAGACCCACCTTTTGGTGGCGGTGGACAAGTTTACCAAGTGGGTAGAAGCTGAGCCGATCGGTAAGTGTGACGCTAGTACGACGGTTCAGTTTATTAAAAAGTTGGTCTACCACTTTGGTTACCCTCATAGTATCATCACAGATAATGGTACGAATTTATCCAAGGGGGCTATGCAAGCGTTCTGTGAAAGTGAACACATCCGACTTGACATCTCCGCAGTTTCTCATCCACGGTCCAATGGTCAGGCAGAGCACGCTAACCAAGAAATTTTGAGAGGCATCAAGCCCTGGCTTGTGGTTCCTCTGCAACGAACGCCGATTGTTGGGTAGAGGAGTTGCTATCAGTCTTATGGAGCATCAAAAGAACTTCAAACATATCAACAAGCTATACGCCTTTCTTCATGGTTTATGGCACAAAAGCCGTATTACCGAGCGATATACGTTATGACTCTCCACGGGTGGCGGCTTACGTTGAGGCAGATAATGAGATAGTGCGTCAAGATGCTTTGGATGAAGAGCGCGATCTGGCGGCGGCTCGATCAGCGATTTATCAACAAGACTTGTGTCCCTATCATAGCCGTAGGGTTAAGACCTGGACGTTTCAAGAAGGCGATTTGGTGTTGCGGTTGATTCAATATCAAACGGATGCACACAAGTTATCCCCTCCATGGGAAGGACCTTTTGTGGTCAGCATAAATCTCAACAACGGGTCGCATTATCTCATTGATATACGAGACGAGTCAAGCACTTCTGGGCACGAGACCCGCTGGCCGTGGAATATAGCTCATCTTTAGCCTTACTATACTTGAGTTATCAACACTCAACCTTGTACACCATTGTTGTACATATCACATATGCATATATGAATAAAGTTGGCATCCCTGCAAATCGGGGCCTCTGCCATTTCGCATATCTCAGTTTGCGCAAAAGTTGACACCATCAACAAGGTCATCTAGGGGGCTTCCAACCCACCGGGTTTAGCTTATCACACCCTTTTAATCAGGCTCTTAAGCCAAATTCAGGCGGGTTATATACCCAAAAGTTAACACCGTCAACAAGGTCATCTAGGGGGCTTCCAACCCACCGGGTTTAGCTTATCACACCCTTTTGATCATGCTCTTAAGCCAAAGTCAGGCGGGTTATATACCCAAAAGTTGACACCATCAACAAGGTCATCTAGGGGGATTCCATCCCATCGGGTTTAGCTTATCACACCCTATTGATCGGCTCTTAAGACAAAGTCAGGCGGGCTATATACCCAAAAGTTGACACCGTCAACAAGGTCATCTAGGGGGCTTCCAACCCACCGGGTTTAGCTTATCACACCCTATTGATTGGATCTCAAGCTAAAGTCAGGCGGGTTATATACCCAAAAAGTTGACTCCATCAACAAGGTCATTTGGGGGCTTCCAACCCACCGGGCTTAGCTTACATACCATCTTGATCAGCTCTTAAGCCACCGCAAGCTCGAGTTAAACCTGCATGTAAGCTAATGTTGTTCCGCTATGTGACCCGCCAAACTCTTACCAGTTAATCTCGCTTAGAGACCCTGAGCCGGTTCAAAGAAGTTGACTGCCAATCTCGATAGATACCCTGTACTGGTTAAGGTTAAACCAGCGGCTCTTGTCACGTGAGGGCCGGCTTACGGAGAGCGAGGACAAACTCCTCATCTACTACCGACTCTCCGCTATGTGGCCCGTTTCGTACTCTTAGATAGTTAATATTTTAAAGACCCTGCACTGTTTAAGGTTAAAATGATGGATTTATGTCACGTGAGAGGCAGTTTTTGGGCTACCAGGGTACTCATGCCCTGTCGCGTCTTTTTCTGGGACGTTACGCTTCTATCAGTTAATCTTGCTTAGAGACTCTGAGCCGTTCAAAGAAGTTGACGGCCAATCTCGATAGAGACCCTGTACTGATAAGGAGTTCTAGTAGCGAGTCCATCCAGAAGAACCGGCACATGAGTCATTGAAAAACCAAGGTTGTCTCTTAAGATAAGCCGCCATGAAATTCGATCTGATTGAAGCTCAAGGCAGATGAAAATATATTAAGCTAGGCGGTCTTATATGTGCACAATGGCACAATTCAGGCAAGACGAGATTTTTCTAAGCCTATTACAAAGCTCTCCACAAGAGCCCAAAAACCAAGACTTAAAGTTTTTTACAACGATCAAGGAGCCGAGTTATGCCATTGCAGTATAAATTTGCTCAGCTGGACGGCGGGTCATCCTGTGGCGGGTCTTCGACCTCCTCGATCTGAAGATTGTCCACGTCCCAGTTGCAGTTGGTCAAAGCTTCAAAGTTGGCCTCTTCAAAAAGGGGAGACGGGTCAATGTCAGGGGCAAAGAGATGCTTACGGCGTGCAGGAGTTAAGTCCCTGGCCTCGAAGGTTGGACCACGCACTCGCTTGTTCTCAGAGTTGTAAGCCGCCTAGTATGTTGACAGATTCACTTCTTCCGCCAACACCGATGCAAGGAACCTGGAGACCTTCATACACCGGGCGTAGTCGGCTTCTCTGAATTCTGAGCCGTCGTCCTTCTTGGAGGGAAAGCCGTCCATCATTTCTTCAGCAGTTAGCTCTGGGGCAAAGGCCAAAGCCCAGCTTATCGCAGCAATGGCTCCCTTCCGGGCGGCTGATTTTTTGAGCCCTTGGATTTGTTTTGGCAGGGTGGATAACACCTCTATGACTCCCTTCATAGACTTGGGGATACTCTCTTTATTCAGCATTGCTTTGATCATGCAAAGAGTTCTGCAGTACGGCTGCTCTGATAAAGTGTAGACTGCTTTCAGCTGCAGCAAGCTGACGGCTCCTTTGACCTGCAAAGGACGAGTTTCGCATGATGAGCCGCCTGCACCATTTTTTAAGTAAGAATATTGGCTGAGTTTTTAGTACTTACCAAATATAGCAGCAGTAATCTTTGAGATATGGCGCTTCAGGGAGTGCAACTCGTCAGATACGACCATGAGTCGTTAGTCAGCATCGTTTGCACGTTTGTCTAGAGCAGTTTGTTTCACCTCAGCAACTTTCTTGAAAGCAGCAAATTCAGACTTAACTTTTGTAAGTTCTTCGGTAGCAAGCCGGCACTTCTCCTCTGCTTCGCTTCGGGCAGCTTGCTGGGAGGCAAGATTGCTCTTTAGGCCGGTCAGTTCAGACTTGGCATTACTTAAAGCTTCCTGTAACATACAAAATCAATGAGGGGTAAGTTGCCAGATGGTCAGCTAAGGGAATATAATGGAAGTCTCAAGCAGATTGCAAGCAATATACTCGACACTTGGGGGGCTAATGTCTGTTTGTTCTCCAAAGACTACAAGTAAGTTCGGCTCAACTACATCAAGTTAAGCCAGCACTTGGGGGGCTACAGAAATGCTTTCTAAGTCTACAATGATGTTCCGGCTCATCTTCGACAAGTTAAGCCGGCACTTGGGGGCTACATGTGCCGGCTCATCTTCACTCAATCTACAGAGAAATTCCGGCCCACTAATTCTATACTGACCCGGACTTGGGGGCTACATTTGATCAGCTCATCAACACTGAGTACCGACTCAACATATACATATTCAGCTAATACTTGGGGGCTACAGGCTAAGTTGATCTGCTTGTGACATGTTTTGGAAGACCCGGTTTACCATTTGCAAATATTAAACCAGTTCTTGGGGGCTACATAAGGATATAAGGAATGGAAGACATACCTCATATTTTTGCTTCATTAAGCCAACAAGTTTGAGCTCCATATTCTGGCTTATGGGCACGCGGTTCAGATAACCAGCATGTAGCTCGTCGGTAGTTAGCTTCTCCAGCACGGGGAGCTCAAAGTTTAGGCTGTCAGAAGCTTCAGCCTTCTTGGTGTGTCTGGTTAGCACATGGGGCTTGGGAGATTGGAAGCCAGTACCAGTGATAATGACGTTCCGAAGAGTTGGTTCTTCCACGGCTATTGAAGGGCTTGGCGGCTTAGAACTGGTCCTGGGAGGACTATCAATCGCCATCTCATGGGCCGTCGGCTCGGAGGACCAACGAGCGTCTTCAGGCGCATCTTTTGTGGCTATAGAGGGCTCAGTGCGTGCCACAGGAGAGTCTGGCTTAGCAGGCTCCAGCTCTTGGGCAGTGGGGGCAGAAGTAGACCCGCTAGTTTTCCTTCGTTTTGCTTGAGCCCTGGAAAGCGCAGAAGTTTAGTACATATAGTTTAAGGATGACAAAGGATATGATGCAAATACGAAAGCACGTACTTCGGGGTGATCTTCAGAGTCGGTTGTTTCATTGCCATAGAGTCACCAGATGGTGGAGGCGATTCCTGAAAAGACAGTCAATGATATATAAGGCAAGGTAAAGTTATAACACAAAATTGGCAAATCTGAACTTAGTTAAAAAGATTGCCTCAGTCGGCCCTTTCTGCTGAGCCGAAGAATTGGATAACCCGGCCACAAGATCTTCAGAGCCGGTGCTCCGGGTTTGACGTTGGGAAGTGTGTTCTTGCTTTTTCAAAAGAAAATCGGGGTCTAAGTGAGCAAGAGGATGAGAAAGTGGGAATTTTGGGACGGCCCGCTGTATCTTGTTTGGTGGAAGGAGTTCTGAGTCAGATGAAATATAGGTTACCTCAGGAGCATTGGCATGGCTTGTCTCCGATTCTTCCTGTGAGTAAGTATTGTCAGCAAGATGCATAAAAAGGCGGCTAAGAGAGTCAAGTTCTACCTTTGAGTCGTCAACTTCATGTTGCTCTAGGACAGCAGTCTTCTTCTTACGAGCATCGGTCTTCTCCTTAGATTTCTTGGCAGGAGGAATATATTTGTTCTTCAAAAAGCTGGAGTTGGCCTGAAAGCGAGAGCCGCCGCAAAAGGTTGAAGATCATTGCATATGTATATACTTAACCCAAGGATAAAGATATTTGAAGGATGTTCTTACATCTGGGGCCGGGATAGAAGTGCAGAAAGGCTATAGCCCAGTAGAACGGCAAGCATCTTGGGACTCACGGACAAGTGCCTTGATGGCAGCCACAATATTTTCTTCTGTTAGGGTGGTATGATTGAAGCAGGTAGGGTCACTGGCTTCACCCGTGTATTCACACATAAGCCGGTCCTGCCGGCTCAGAGGCATGACCTTCCAAGAGATCCAACAGCAGGTCAGGTCGATTCCTGTCAGACCGTTGGCCAGGAGGGCTCTGATTTTGGCAAAGGCCGGAGCATACTTCGCTCGGGCAGAAGATGACATCCGGTCTGGGAGCTCCGTTGTGGTGCGGAGACGTGTAGGGCGATAACCCGGCAGTGAGTGCTCTCCCTCTGGAGATGTGTCCTTGCAGTAAAACCAACTCCTATTCTAGTCCTTGGGGTGACTTGGCATTCGAATGGCCGGAAAGTCCATATCCCATCTCCTTTGAATGGAGACTCCGCCGAGCTCTAAGCTTGGGCCAGCTGCCACTTGCGTCTGTGGCTCATGTAAAAATACTCTCGGAAGAGGTCAACTGACGGCTCTTCTTGTAAGTAAGCTTCACAGAGGATTTGGAAGTTGCACATATTTGAGACGGAGTTGGGTGCAATGTCTTGGGGATGCAACTTCAAGAAATGGAGAACATCTCAGAAGAATTTAGAACCGTGTGGGCTGAAACCACGCGCAAGATGGTCAACGAATATGACTATCTCGCCCTCCTTAGGGATAGGTTTTCTCTCTTTACCCGAAACCCACCAATGGATGACACTTTTAGCTGGCAAAGTTCCTGCGTCTACAAAGTCTTGTAAGAACTCTTCGGATACTGCGAAGCCGACCCAGTTACAGGTTGTGGACGCCTGAGACATAATGGTGTCTTAAAGACTGTGAAAGGTGATGGTATGTGGCGAGTTAGAAAGCGAACAGACAACTAAGGGCGGCTGATAAATCTAAGCACTATGAAACTAAGCCGCCGGTGCAGTTTATGGCGAGAGCCGGAAATCTAATGGCGGGTTAAGTTTGCAGAGCAACAAAGCAAAATATTACTAAGTGTGGAAAACATGTTTCACATATTGTCTTTACAGTTATAGATCTACGGACAGAGGAAAAGCAGATTTATTTCAGACCTAGTGACAAATTGAGGGAAAACTGATAGGTTCAAAGGCAGTAAAAGGTAACAACTATAGATCTGCACTAGGTTATTGATTATTTCGCACGATCTACCGCAATGGGAAGGTGAACACTACAAGTTTTTCTGAGTTATGTGTCATTTGGCATTACGAAGAACTTGCGCTCTAACGGGGCCGAAGAACTCCATGGATTTGTCACACTAAGCTACGGATCTAGGGGATGGAGAAAGACTTACCGGAAGTGACGCGGCGGATGCAGGCAAAGTTCTTGTCAGGTCAGGTTGATGCAGCGGCCTAGGGCGACGACGGCGATGGAGCTTCACCGGAGCGAGGGAGCTCGGGGGCGATGGCATCGAGTGGAAGAAGAAGAAGTGTAGGCGATGGAGGAAATGAGAAGGAACCCTTCGCAGTCCTCTTTAAGAGGCCGGAAGGTTGAAACGGGTGCGGGAATCAAGGCGACAAAAACTGACCGACCAAGATGGACGCCTCAATTTTCTGGCCAGCAGTTTAATGAAAAGATCCATTGTGAACACCAGGGAATCTTTTTGGCATATCCGGTGTGATGTCATGGCGGGTTACAAATTTTCTTTCAGGTGATGGAGTGTGAGACTCGCCGCCAAGTGAGTTTGAAGATTGACCTGAGCAGGCTCAAATCAACTTGGGGCCTAATGTTAGGGATATAACCCCGTGGTAAGACCTGCCCAGGTGGGGCCGGGTCATACCTGGCGGCTCATAATCCAGACCAAGGAAGATGGGCCAAAAGATGTAGGCCTGGTAGTATGGCGGATTTGTTGGGGAACGTTGCATGGGAAACAAAAAATTTCCTATGCACACGCAAGATCTATCCATAGTGATGAGCATCTATGAGAGGGAGAGTGGATCTACGTACCCTTGTAGATCGCTAAGCGGGAAGCGTTAAGAAACGCGGTTGGTGTAGTCAGACGTCTTCGCGATCCAAATCGCCTAGCGTCATGCGATCTCATCACGATGCTTCCCGCGATCCAATCATGATCCGTCCCGCGAACTCATCATGATCCGTCCCGCGATGTCATCACGATTCGTCTCGCGATCTTGATCACAGTCCTTTCGATCTAGCACCAAACGGACGGCACCTCCGCGTTCAGCAACGTACAGCTCGATGACGATCTCTGCCTTCCTGATCCAGCAAGACGGAGCAGAGACGTAGATGAGTTCTCTGGCAGCGTGACGGCGCTCCGGCGATGGTGGTGGAGCTATTCCGGCAGGGCTTTGCCTAAGCACTGCAGAAATCCGATCTAGAGGAGAAACTATGCACTGGAGGAACGGGTAGCACGTGGCTGAAAATCTAGTGTCCAAAACCCGACAACCTCCAGTATATATAGGAGGAAGAGAGGAGGAGGCTTGACCCTCAAGGGACCAGCCCTTGGATCGGCCGAATCAAGGAGCAGAGGAGGACTCCTCCTCCAATCCTAGTAGGACTAGGATTCCTCCCTATTTTGCCTTTTTCCACCTTTTTCTCTTTGCGTTTTCTCTCCCAGCCGCATGGGACTTGTGTGGGACTTACACAAGCCCACTAAGGTCTGGTATTCACTCTCCCACAGCCCATGTAGCCTCTTGGGTCGAAATACCCCTCCCGATGGTCTCCCGGTACACTACAGGCACTCCCGGTACACTACCGATGAGCCCGAAACTTTTCCGGCGACCAAAATAGTACTTCCTATATATCAATCTTTACCTCCGACCATTCCGGGGCTCCTCATGACATCCGAGATCTCATTTGGGACTCCGAACAACCTTCAGTCACCACCATACATAACTGTATACTACCGAAACATCACCAAACCTTAAGTGTGCAGACCCTGCGGGTTCGAGAACTATGTACACATGACCGAGACACCTCTGCGGTCAATAACCAATAGCGGGACCTGCATGTCCATATTGGTTCCTACATATTCTACGAAGATCTTTATCGGTCAAACCTCTATGTCATGGATTCAGTTAATCCCGTATGATGTTCCCTTTGTTCTTCGGTATGTTACTTGCCCAAGATTCGGTCGTCGGTATCTCCATACCTAGTTCAACCTCGTTACCGGCAAGTATCTTTACTCGTTCCGTAATACAAGATCCCGTGGCTAACACTTAGTCACATTGCTTGCAAGGCTTATTGTGATGTTGTATTACCGAGTGGGCCCTGAGATACCTCTCCGTCACACGGAGTAACAAATCCCAGTCTTGATCCATGCCAACCCAATAGACACCCTCGAAGATACCTGTAGAGCACCTTTATAGTCACCCAGTTACGTTGCGATGTTTGATACACACAAGGTACTCCTCCGTTGTTAGTGAGTTGCATGATCTCATGGTCATAGGAACAAATACTTGACAAGTAGAAAACAGTAGCAATAAACTAACATGATCATATGCTACGTTTGTAGTTTGGGTCTTGTCCATCACATCATTCTCCTAATGACGTGATCCCATTATCAAATGACATCTCATGTCCATGACTAGGAAACCATAGCCATCTTTGATCAACGAGCTAGTCTATTAGAGGCATACTAGGGGCATGGTGTTGTCTATGTATCCACACATGTATCTGAGTTTCCGATCAACACAATTATAGCATGGATAATAAACGATTATCATGAACAGGGAAATATGATAATAACCAATTTATTATTGCCTCTAGGGCATATTTCCAACAGTCTCCCACTTGCACTAGAGACAATAATCTAGTTCACATCACCATGTGATTCGCATTGTTATGAATCTAACACCCAATGAGTTCTGGGGATCGATCATGCTTTGCATGTGAGAGAGGTCTTATAGTCAACGGTTCTGCGACATTCAGATTCGTGTGTACTTTGCAAATCTCTATGTCAAACCGTAAACACTGCTACCACAGTCCACTTGGTACTATTCCAAATGGCTGCTCCACTATATGTATCCAGATTGCTACTACGAGTCATCCGGATTGGTGTTAAAGCTTGCATCGACATAAATTTTTATGAAGAACTCTTTATCACCTCCATAATCGAGAAATATCTCCTTAGTCTTTTAGTTACTAAGGATAATCTTGACCGTTGTCCAGTGCTCCATTCCAGGATCACTATGAAACCTTCCAACCATACTTATGGCAAGGCTGACATCGGGTCTTGTGCATAGCATTGCATACATGATAGAGCCTATGGCTGAAGCATAGGGGATGACGCTCATCTTTTCTCTATCTTCTACAATCACCTGGCATTGAGTCTTACTCAACTTCACACCTTACAAATCAGGCGAGAACTCTTTCTCTAACTGATCCATTTTGAACTCTTTCAAAATCTTGTCAAGGTATGTACTCATTGAAAGTCTCATCAAGCATCTTGATCTATCTCTATAGATATTGATGCTCAACAATTAGGTAGCTTTATCCAGGTCTTCCTTTGAAAAACTCTTTTCAAACAACCGTTTATGCTTTCCATAAATTCTACATCATTTCCGATCAACAATATGTCAACCACATATGCTTACCAGAAACTCTATAGTGCTCTCACTCACTTTATTGTAAATACAAGTTTCTCATAAACTTTGTATAGACTCAAAAGCTTTGATCACCTCATCAAAGTGTATATTCCAACTCCGAGATGCTTGCTTCAGTCCATAGAAGGATCACTGAAGCTTTCTCACCTTTTAGCATCCTTAGGACTGACAAAACCTTCTGGTTGTATCACATACAACCTTTCCTCAAGTAAACCGTTAAGGAAACGATGTTTTGACATCCACCTGCCAGATTTCTAAATTGAAAAATGCAGCAAATGCTAACATAATTCCAACAGACTTTAGCATCGCTACGCGTAAGAAAGTCTCATCACAGTCAACTCCTTGAACTTGTCGTAAACTTCTTTGCAACAAGTCGAGCTTTACAAATGGTGACATTTACCATCAGCGTCTGTCTTCATTTTAAAGATCCATTTGTACTCAACGACATGTCGTCCAATGAGCAAATCTACCAAAGTCTATACTTGGTTTTCATACATGGATCCTATCTCGGATTTCATGGCCTCTAACCATTTGTCGGAATCCGGGCCCATCGTCACTTCTCCATAGCTCGTAGGTTCATCATTGTCCAACAACATGACCTCTAAGACAGGGTTGTCGTACCACTCAGGAGCAGTACACGTCCTTATCGTCCTACGAGGTTTGATAGTAACTTGATCCGAAGCTTCATGATCATCATCATTAACTTCCTCTTCAACTAACGTAGGCTTCACTTAAACATCTTCCTGCACTGCGCTACTCTCTGGTTGAAACAAAGGTTCAACAAACTCATCAAGTTCTATCTTCCTCCCACTCAATTCTTTCGAGAGAAAATTTTCCTCGAGAAAGGATCCAGTTTTAGCAAAAAACACCTTATGCTTGGATCTGAGATAGAAGGTTCACCCAACTGTTCTTGGGTAATCTATGAAGATGCATTTGTCCGCTTTGGGTTCGAGCTCATTAGGTGAAAACATTTTTCCACACAAGCGTCGCAGCCCCAAACATTAAGAAATGGCAGCTTAGGTTTCTATCAAACCATAATTCACACGGTGTCATCTCAACAGATTTAGATAGTGCCCTATTTAAAGTGAATGTAGTTGTCTCTAATGCATAACCACAAAATTATAGTAGCAAAACGATAAGAGACATCATAGCACGCACCATATCCAATTGAGCACGACTATGACGTTCGGACAAACCATCACGCTATGGTGTTCCAGGTGGCGTGTGTTGTGAAACAACTTTCACATTGTCTAAAGTTGTATGCCAAACTCGTAACTTAGATATTCACCTCCACAATCATATCACAGACATTTCTTCCTATCACGATGATCTTAAACTTCACTCTGAATTTGCTTGAACCTTTCAAACGATTCAGACTTGTGTTTTATTAAGTAAATATACACTATATCTACTCAAATCATCAGTGAAGGTAAGAAAATAACGATATCCACCACACGCTATAAGACTCGTTGGATTGCATACATCAACATGTATCATTTCCAATAAATCACTTGCCCGCTCCATCAAACCAGAAAACGGGGTCCTTAGTCATCTTGACCAAGAGGCATGGTTCGCATGTCTCAACCGATTCGAAATCGAATGAGTCCAAAGATCCATCACCTTGGAGTTTCTTCATGCGTTTTATACCAATATGACATTTAGCGGCAGTGCCACAAGTATGTGGTACTATTATTATTAACTTTGTATCTTTTGGCATCAATGTTATGAACATGTGTATTACTACGATCAAGATTCAACAAACCATTCTCACTGGGTGCATGACCATTGAAGGTATTATTCATGTAAACAGAATAACCATTATTCTCTAACTTAAATGAATAATTGTGTTGCAATAAACAGGATCTAATCACGTTCATGTTCAACGCAAAACACCAAATAACATTTATTTAGGTTCGTCACTAATTCTGAAGGTAGAGAGAGCATGTGATGTTGATCACATCAACCTTGAAAACATTTCCAACACACATCATCACCTCACCCTTAGATAGTTCTCTATTTATTCCGTAGCTTTTATTTCGAGTTACTAACATTTAGCAACCGAAGCGGTATCCAATACCCAGGTTCTACTAGGAGTACTAGCAAGGTACACATCAATAACACGTATATCAAATATACTTCTGTCGACGTTGCCAGCCTTCTTATCTACCAAGTATCTAGGGTTGTTCCGCTTCAGCGACCGCTCTCCTCATAATCGAAGCACTTAGTCTCGTGTTTGGCTTCAACTTTGGGTTGCTTCAGTGGAGCAGCAACTGACTTGCTATCCATGAAGTTTCCCTCCTTGCTCCTGCCCTTCTCGAAACTAGTGATTTGACTAACCATCAACACTTGACGCTCCTTCTTGATTTCTACCTTCATGGTGTCAAACATCGCGAACAGCTCAGGGATCATTATTTCTATCCCTGGCGTTTTATAGTTCATCACCAAGTTCTAGTAGCTTAGTGATAGTGACTTGGAGAACTATATCAATCACTATCTTATCTGGAAGATTAACTCCCACTCGATTCAAGCGATTCTAGCACCCAGACAATCTGAACAAATGCTCAACAATTGAGCTATTCTCCTTCATCTTGCAGGCAAAGAATCTTGTTGGAGATCTCATATCTCGCAACACGGGCACGAACCTGAGATCCTAATTTCATCTCTTAGAACATCTCATATGTTCCATGACGTTCAAAACATTTCGGAGCCTCAATTCTAAGTCGTAATGCATGATGCACTAAACTATCAAGTAGTCATCAGAACATGCTTGTCAGATGTTCACAACATCTACAGACAACGCTAGAGGGGTTGGCTCACCGAGCGGTGCATTAAGGACATAAGCATTCTGTGCAGCAACAAGGACAATCCTCAGATCACGGAGCCAGTCCGCTATATTGCTACCATCATCTTTCAACTCTATTTCTCTAGGAACATACAAAAAATGCAAGGGAGCTACAGCGTGAGCTAGTAATCTACAACATAATTTTGCAAAGACACTACTGACTATGTTCATGATAATGAGTTCAATTAATCATATTACTTAAGAACTCCCACTCAAATTGACATCCCTCCGATCATTCGAGTGATACATGATCCAAATTCACCAACTCAAGTCCGATCATCACGTGAGTTGAGGTGGTTTCAATGGTGAACATCATCATGTTGATCATATCTACTATATGACTCATGTTCGACCTTTCGGTCTCTTGTGTTCCGAGGCCATGTATGTAAATGCTAGGCTCGTCAAGTTTAACCCGAGTGTTCTGCATGTGCAACACTGGCTTGCACCCGTTGTATGTGAACGTAGAGTCTATCACACCCGATCATCACGTGGTGTCTCGACACGACGAACTTTCGCAACGGTGCACACTCGGGGAGAACACAATTCATCTTGAAATTTAAGTGAGGGATCACCTTATAATGCTACCGTCATCCTAAGCAAAACAAGGTGCATAAAAGGATTACCATCACATGCAAATCATAAGTGACATGATATGGCCATGAACTTGTGCTTTTGATCTCCATCTTGAAAGCACCGGCATGATCTCCATAGTCACCGGCATGACGCCATGATCTCCATCATCTTGATCTCCATCAACGTGTCGCCATCGGGGTTGTCACGCCCACCATGCTTCTACTACTATTGCTATCGTTTAGCGATAAAGTAAAGCATTACATAGCGCTTAATGATTGGCACGCAGGTCATACAATAATTAAAGACAACCGTATGGCTCCTACCGGTTGCCGTACTCATCGACATGCAAGTCGTGATAATCTATACATCACATGATCATCTCATACATCACATATATCACATCATGTAATTGGCCATATCACATCACAACATACCCTGCAAAAACAAGTTAGACGTCCTCTAATTGTTGTTGCATGTTTTACGTGGCTGCTACGGGTATCTAGTAAGAACAATTCTCATCTACTTAAAAATCACAACAGTGATACACTAGTTGCGTTTCAACCTTCTCAAGGACCGCCTTTGTCGAATCCGATCCAACTAAAGTTAGAGAAACTAGCACCCGCAAGCCATCTATGCAACAAGTTGCAGTTGAGGGAATCGGTCTCTCGTAAGCGTACGAGTAATGTTGGTCCGGGCCACTTCATCTCACAATACCGCTGAACCAAAACACGACCAAGGGAGGAAGCAATCTAAGCATCAACGCCCACAAACTCTTTGTGTTCTACTCGAGATATCATCTACACATAGACCTAGCTCATGATGCCACTGTTGGGGAACATTGCATGGGAAACAAAAAATTTCCTACACACACGCAAGATCTATCCATGGTGATGAGCATCTACGAGAGGGAGAGTGGATCTACGTACCCTTGTAGATCGCTAAGCGGGAAGCGTTAAGAAACGCGGTTGGTGTAGTCGAACGTCTTCGCGATCCAAATCGCCTAGCGTCCCGTGATCTCATCACGATCCATCCCGCAATCCAATCATGATCCGTCCCGCGAACTCATCACGATTCGTTCCGCGATCTCATCACGATCTGTCTCGCGATCTTGATCACGGTCCTTCCGATCTAGTGCCGAACGGACGGCACCTCTGCGTTCAGCACACGTACAACTCGATGACGATCTCTGCCTTCTTGATCCAGCAAGAGGGAGCAGAGAGGTAGACGAGTTCTCCGGCATAGTGGCGACGCTCCGGCGATGGTGGTGGAGCTATTCCGGCAGGGCTTTGCCTAAGCACTGCAGAAATCCGATCTAGAGGAGAAACTATGCACTGGAGGAACGGGTAGCACGTGGCTGAAAATCAAGTGTCAAAAACCCTAAAACCTCCAGTATATATAGGAGGAAGAGAGGAGGAGGCTTGGCCCTCAAGGGACCAGCCCTTGGTTCGGCCGAATCAAGGAGGAGAGGAGGACTCCTCCTCCAATCCTAGTAGGACTAGGATTCCTCCCTATTTTACCTTTTTCCACCTTTTTCTCTTTGGGTTTTCTCTCCCAGCCGCATGGGCCTTGTGTGGGACTTCCACCAGCCCACTAAGGGATGGTATTTACACTCCTACAGCCCATGTAGCCTCTTGGGTCGAAATACCCCTCCCAATGGTCTCCCGGTACACTACCGATGAGTCCGAAACTTTTCCGGCGACCAAAATAGGACTTTCTATATATCAATATTTACCTCCGGACCATTCCGGAGCTCCTCGTGATGTCCGGGATCTCATCCGGGACTCCGAACAACCTTCGGTCACCACCATACATAACTCTACCCTACTGAAACGTCACCGAACCTTAAGTGTGCAGACCCTGCGGGTTCGAGAACTATGTAGACATGACCGAGACACCTCTACGGTCAATAACCAATGGCGGGACCTGGATGTCCATATTGGTTCCTATATATTCTACGAAGATCTTTATCGGTCGAACCTCTATGTCATGGATTCAGTTAATCCCGTATGATGTTCCCTTTGTTCTTCGGTATGTTACTTGCCCGAGATTTGATCGTCGGTATCTCCATACCTAGATCAACCTCGTTACCGGAAAGTCTCTTTACTCGTTCTGTAATACAAGATCTCGTGACTAACACTTAGTCACATTACTTGCAAGGCTTATTGTGATGTTGTATTACCGAGTGGGCCCTGAGATACCTCACCATCACACGGAGTAACAAATCTCAATCTTGATCCATGCCAACCCAACAGACACCCTTGGAGATACCTATAGAGCACATTTATAGTCACCCAGTTATGTTGCGATGTTTGATACACACAAGGTACTCCTCCGGTGTTAGTGAGTTGCATGATCTCATGGTCATAGGAACAAATACTTGACATGTAGAAAACAGTAGTAATAAACAGACATGATCATATGCTACGTTTGTAGTTTGGGTCTTGTCCATCACATCATTCTCCTAATGACGTGGTCCCGTTATCAAATGTCATCTCATGTCCATGACTAGGAAACCATAGCCATCTTTGATCAACAAGCTAGTCTATTAGAGGCATACTAGGGACATGGTGTTGTCTATGTATCCACACATGTATCTGAGTTTCCGATCAACACAATTATAGCATGGATAATAAACGATTATCATGAACAAGGAAATATGATAATAACCAGTTTATTATTGCCTCTAGGGCATATTTTCAACAGGTTTACCAAGATGGGCCAAGATGAAGGACCAGACGGAAGAAGGTATGAAGACCCGAGCAGTTAAGCTGCCCGGAGACGGCTTGGCCAAGATGGCAAGACAGCGATAGAGATAGAGTCAGATATGTTGTAAGAATCGATATGAGACTTGTGTAACCCGTGGTCTTGACCTCCTATATAAAGGCGAGATCCGGGGCGACTTAGACAGAGACCAACTAGTCGAGAACTAGGTCAAGCGAATCCGCTTCCTTGTAATCGATACTCCAATCAATACAACACAAGCAGGACGTAGGCTTTTACCTCTCCTTGAGGGGACGAACCTGGGTAACTCGTTTTCCTCGTCTCGACCAACCCCTTTGAGTCCATCACCTTAGCGATGGCCTCGAACATAAGTCTTCGGAGATCTGTTGTGACAAAACCACGACACTAATGATGTTGATCTCCTGGACTTACGGGTTTGGTAGGGTTTGTTCTAAGTAGGAAAAATACCAAAGGCAATAGGGTAAGATAAAATGGGGCTGCAATACAAAACTTCAAACTGGTCCAGAACAGAAAATAGGATGCTTTGCTCATTTTTTCCAGAACACATGGTTGGGGTTTTGCATAAAAGTGATGCAGGGACATCACATGTCATCTGCAATTTTTTGTAGAATTTAAAAATGGAGTTATCAAATAGTTGCAATGCAAATGAGGCTCTTAAAAGGAATAAAAACCAATTTAAAAGGAATTGAAGTTTGGCAATATAATATAAAAATGTTTTCACTGATCATGTCAAATAAAAATGAAATTTTATTAAGTAGGCACTCAAGTCCAACAAAAATTTTGAAAGGTTTCTACTTGGAGGGAAAATACCACATTTCAGAAGAAAGGAGTGGTTCTGAAATCAATAGATGATCCAGGAAAAAAAATACCTAGCAAAATCTTGATTAATAAAACATGATTAAAAGTTTTGGGGTGCTACAGTGGGCTTGTGGCGAGCAGGTGGCCCCCTCACGTATATTTTGGGCCCAATAATTCTTAAATATTTCATAAAAATTCTCCGTGAAGTTTCAGGTCATTTGGAGTCTCCTGATTTTTCTGCCTTTTTTGGTTTCTTGGTTCGGAATTAGAATTTCCAGAGATTTCTCTCTTTGTGATGTACCTTGCATATTCTGAGAGAAAAGGCATAAAATTGTATGATAATGAGAAATAATGGACAAAAATAACATAAATATCAATAAAAAATCATGATGCAAAATGGACGTATCAAGTACTATGGTGCCTCGGACTCGAGGGTCGTCGTATCCGAGGCAGGACGCACGGTGAGGTATGAGGCGAGGTACGACCGACACAATGTCAGTCGCTGCTCTCTGTTCGCCAAGAGCGGCGTGGTGCCAGATTGGAGCAGCAACGACCCTGACCTCGCCACCGCGTGGCCGCTCGACCGCTCCACGACCACTATAGGGACGGCCGCAAGACAACAACGCCGCCTTCATCGTGAGCTTGCTAAGATCGGTGAGGAGTGGTCGCTTAGTGACGACTCCGCCAACTCCAGTCACGGCAAGGCTGACGCCAGGGCTCCTCCGGCATCGTACCGCTACTGAAGGGACCACAATGACGACAACGACAACTGCATCGACGGCGACGACGGTGCGGCAGGGCAGGAGCGGCCACGCGTACAATGTGGTCGTCTGGTATAGGGTTTATGTTATTTTCATTAAAAAAAATTGTGAAACGGTTGAAATATCGACCCGTTTATGTAACTTATAACCGAATTTGAATGAATTTCATTGTGTTTGAACGAATTTCAATCGGTTAGTTTGAAGTGTTGTTGAAATGCATATAGACAGTGTTGGATGGAGGCCTCTGACATCTTGTCTGCGGACACAGTGAGAACGTAAAAAGTGACATTTGCGAAGGAGAAATAGGGATCGGCATTGTTGATACCCTTATGCATCCGACGGAGGAAAAGACAAGTGGCTTTGCTTGCGTTGTGGTAGAGTGCAAAGCAACAGGATACTATACCTCATTTACAATGGGGAAAAAAGAGATTGTCGTCTAGCGAATACTTGAGCCGCGGGACGAGGGACGACGCTGACAGAAATCGACGGGAATACCGCGGAAAAAATAGGTGCGCTTCTCTTTTTGGGTTGATATATACGTAGTACGATTCCTAGTAGTTGTTGTCTTTCTCTTCTCTTTTCTCGTTTACCTCGACGATGGCTGCTCGAATCATGTACGCTTTGCTTCACGACTGGGACACGAACGACCCAACGGCCGCCCAGGATCGACGGGATACGCAACGCAACGTCGTCGGTCTGTCACCACGGTATCTCCGGCGTTTGTTTATGGCGCGCGGCAGGAGGAGCCCCGGGGCAGGTGCCGAGAGAGAGCGAGAGTCCTGTCGGCGAATCCGCTGGCGGCGCGTCGCGGGGTGTGCTACTGCTCTGTACGGGTCAACCTGTGGGAGGGCGGTCACCTTTCGGTTACGAGGCGTCCGTCCGTGTTTTTTTACTCTACATCAATGAGATGCATACGGCTTTTTTATTAAAATAACGAAGTTCAAAAGTCTGTTGATACAATCAAGCTTTGAAAGAGTTATCACAAGTTGTAAAGTAAAGCTAAAAAAGACACAACCGGCAAAATAAGCATAGATGTCTATCCATCTATCTTATTAGTGGACCGTCATCCAAACCGGTTCAATATATCCCGCGCTACCATCTCCCACCGGGCAGACCCAGTAACCAAAGGCTCTCTGGTTTCCGCAGGAATGAGTAACGACCACGTACGGCTCCACGCCGACGCCCTGAATAGCACCTGCAAGAAATGAATATGTGTCTCTCGGTTAAATATTATGCCATTCCTACAGTTCCATATGGCCAAAAGCAGTGCACAAACTCCTATGCTTATATGTTTTGCTACGTTAATATCCACTCCATTTAGCCACGTCCCAAATAACGTGCATATGCTATCTGGAGGTTTAATATTGAAAGTAATTGTAATCGTTTGCCATAGAAGTTTCGCGAGTGGGCAATGGAAGAAAAGGTGTTCGATTGTCTCGTGATCATCATAAAAGCTACATCTTGTGCATCCTGGCCAACTGCGCTTTGTGAGGTTATCCTTAGTAAGAATCACCTTCTTGTGAACAAATCACATGAATACTTTGATTCCCAAAGGGACTTTTACCTTCCAAATATGGGTAGCTTTGGTCAGTGTCGTTGTATTTATGAGGTCTAGGTACATAAATTTGACTGAAAATGTGCCAGCTGAAGAAAGTTGCCAAACAGCCTTGTCAGCTTCTTCCGTTAGCTGCACATCCATAAGTCTTCTGACTAGATGTAACCACTCCGCCCATCGATGGCCTATCAGTGTGCGCCTGAACTGAATGTTTAGAGGAGTGGACTGTAGTACTGTGGCCACATATCTCTCTTTATGTTGCACGATATTATATAAAGTTGGATATTGTACGGCCAGGGGCGTGTCCCCCAACCACGTATCTTTCCAAAACCGGTTTGTCTCTCCATTTCCAATAATGAACTTCGTTCTATGGAAAAAACTGAGGCTTAACCTTCATGAAACCTTTACAGAATGGAGAATCAGTCGGCCTAGCCGTGACTTGAGCCAAAGTTTTGTTGTGTAGGTACTTATTACGCAGAATTTGTACCCACATGACCTCAATCTCAACCAATAATCTATACAGCCACTTGCTGAGTAGACATCTATTTTTGATCCTCCCTGGTCTTTGGGTCGACATATAATGTCCCATCTAGTCAGTCTATATTTTTTCTTAATCTCATCACTCTACCAAAAGAAACAGGATCGATAAAAGTCCAGTCTTTTCCGTACCCCTTCTGGTACCTCAAAGAAGGACAAGAGGAACATCGGCATGCTCGTGAGAACCGAATTAATCGAAATTAACCTTCCTTCGTAAGATAACAGCTTGCCCTTCCAGCAGCTAAGCTTCTTCTCGAATCGATCTTCTATCCGTCCGTGTGGTGGCGAGTGCACGCGCATGGCGGACTTGCTTGTTAAATGGCCGACCCGGTGAGCAGAGGTGCATATGCAGCATGGCCGGGCGAGGCGTCAACGGACTGCTCCACGAGAGAGACGACAAAAGGAGGAAAGCAGAGCCTCTCTTGCTCCAACGGACGGACCGACCCAAACAGTTTTATGTTCGCTTTTTATTCAGTTTTTATCTGTTTGGATTGACTCGTCCGTCCTTATTTGTATTGGGTCGACCGTGCGTCTAACGCGTGGATTCAAATATCGTTCGCACATAATAGTAAAAATACATGCGATTATAGATCATGCCAGCAGCTATGCCATCGCATAAAGTTCATGCCGGTGCCATGACAATAGTCGGCACACATGTCAACATATTGAAAGACCACCATACAGTTCATGTTGGTGCACTTGCCAGCACACAAAAAAGGAGCGGAAGTTCAACCATGCCATCTTGGCCGTGATCATGTCGGCACACTTGCCGACATACAATGAAAGTTTGGCACTCTCCGGCACCATAGATCACTCATCGTTGAACTTGACCATGTCGGACTGCATCTTCTCGAACCAAGGCCGCTTCCTCGGGGATACCGTGCTCAAGTCCACCTTCATGATCTCCACTCTTGTCATCATGCTAGCGGGCGCCACTTCTTTTGCCTTGATCTTCGCATTGGTGGTCTCGATCTCGAGCATCTTCGCTTGCTTCTCTGTCTCCATCTCGAGCATCCTTGCTTGCTTCTTCGCATCGATCTCAAGCCTCTTCCTTTGGATCTCCATGAAAGCATTCATTTGCTCTTCTTTCTTGGCGGCGCTTCTCCTCCCGTGTGTCCTTCTTGCTGATCATGTCCTCCAAAGTGGCATGCAAGGCAATCGAGGCTGCAACACGCTTCTCCTCTTTTTTCGAGTTGGTCTTCTCCTGCAGCCACGGTGCCTCTTCCTCACCATGATCCTCCATGTCTACAGCCCCTCCACGGGCCTTGAGGGCGGCATATTGCGCCCTGAACTTCTTGTCCTAGTTGATAACCATTCAACAATGGACGAGGTTGAAGGACTTATCGTGTTGGGCCTTGAGAGCTTCCAAAGCTTGGAATGCCTACAAAAGTATATCATGCAAGCATATGGGAAAATGGACATGCAAGCACAATGAAAACGAAGGTGGACGCATGTTTTACCATTTCCTTGATGTCAACGCCGCTTATGGGACGTCCCTCGATACTCTCAAGAGTGGCACAAAACTTGTTGAACTCTTGTTGAATCACCCTCCAACACTTCGAGATGGACACCCACCCGCCTTGTTCTCCATTTTATACGCGGGGGGGGGGGGCTTCTTGTGTTCATGAAATTCACAATGGGCACGTAGCCGAAAGGTGGATGACTTTTGCTTGGCACCGATCTTGGGGTCTTGTCCAATGTCCCTCCAACATTCACAAAGGAGCTTGTCCTCATCCTTTGTGTATGCCTTGATCCGCTTGCTTTGGTGCTTCTTGCTTGCTTGGGTTTGGTTGAACTCTCCTCCTTGAACAAAGGCGCCCTATCGGTGTCCACTTCATCTTCTTATTTTAGGTCGTAGTCCTCTGAAAAGTCGTGGTCAACAGGGAAGGTGCCCCTGCAATCTTGACCTTGCACGAAGGGGTCGGTCGTGCCACCATGGACAAAGGGGTTTCGGCCATCTTGACTTTGGGTTTCATCGAGATCGAAGGCAGTGGCATCCACACCATCCTCGAAGATCATATTATCGACAATGAAACAGTTGGCCGTGTCGTCGTCCGTTCACGACATTTTATCGAACAGGTTGCGAGCGCCTGAAACCATGCTAGCAGGTGCCTCCCGTGGGCGTATCATCTACCCCCCCCACCACCACCACCACCCCAAAGATAATCCCTTGGCCACCGACGTAGCACTGAGATCGATCCGAATGGGAGCGGGTGTGCACGGTACCACCACACTCACCTCCAGCGAGCATTCCCCGGACAAACGCAACGCATGCGGGTAGTGATGATGGAAATCCAACCATTGTCGACGCGGTGGACGTGCGCGACGACTCAGGCAGCAGAACACGAGGGAAGGCGGAGGAGCTCGTGTTGGCCGCAGCCATGGCGGCGGTCAGCCCGTGCTGACTCGGGTTTAAACCAAGGTAGATAAGCACATCCCTCGTAGCCGTAGGTACTTTGGCATTGGTCCCCTCTTGCTGTGCAACGATGGCCAGGTGGAGGCCTCAGCATCTTTGAACTTGCGTTCCACCGCGTGCCTCCGGCCTTTCCTCTCAACGGATTGCACATCACCGCTCCTCAGGCGTCAGCTGCTTCTTCTTAGTCGTTGCTGGCGTCTTGCATGGGGTGCGGGGATTGGTCTTGGGGTGACGAGGGAGGCGAGGTCGCATGAAGCTAGAGAGGTGACGCCGTCGGCGGCGCCGAAGGTCGGCTCGTCATCCATGGCGACAAGCCAGAGCGCGAGCGGGGGGAGGTGGTATTTTGGGAAAAGGGGAAATGGGGGTGGCTGAGCAGCCAACAGGCGGGCCGGGGCAAGAATTGGCGGGTATCGTGCGCGTCTGCTTATTGTACGTGCCAACGCAAATGGGGGCCAAATTCAGGCTCCAAAGGGGTCCCCGACGGACAAAAAGCGGGCGCGCGTCTGTTTGGATCAGCGTGTTGGGCCGACTTTTTGTCCATTCTGACCCAAACGGTCACGCATGAATGAAATAGGTCGGCTCCTTGGAGTTGTTCTAAGAGCATCTACAGTCAGACTTGGCAAATCTAATCCCTCAAACGCCCGTGGGTGCGACCGGGCGCGTCCGCAGACAGTGACCGTCACCTCTGATTTTTTTCACTTTCTCAACCATGTCCCTCACTCTGCTATACGTCCGGTCACATGCATGACATTGGTGAAGATTAAGTGAAAAAGAGTACATAAAGAGAAAATATGGGTCCAATTCTATGTGACGGATGCAGGACCACTGACCGGCCACGCCTCGGCACCCCTCATACTCATCTCATATATGAGATGGATACGAGAGGAGTCGGTCAGCCCGGACGTTTGAGGACCGTTTAAGACGCCCATTTGAATCATATTTTTGTGACCGGTCAATGATCGAGCGGCCTGGTGCATGTTTGAGACGGATATAAAAGGTCCAGTTATAGATGCTTTCAATGCACTACAACTGTTACTAGACAGTACGCCCGCTTGTCATGCCACGTAGAGCATAGCATTGAGGCCAACTCCAACACGTGACCGTTTTGTCTGGATTTTGTTTGTTTCGGGTGTTAATGGGGCCGTGTCTGCCAGGATGCATGGATACGGCGGTCGTGCGCCCAACGCGCGGATGCATTTCAGCCGCATCTTGTCCCCATGCCATGCAAAAGTGAGAAACAAAGGAAGTCGCGACCGCGGTTGACACCGTTTCACGCCGGCCGGTGATACGTCCATTTTGCATCATGATTTTATATTGATATTTATTACATTATGGGTTGTTATTACACATCTTCGTACAACACTTATGCATTTTCTCTCTTATTTTGCAAGGTTTGCATGAAGAGGGAGAATGCCGGCAGCTGGAGTTCTAGACTAGAAAAGGAGCAAATATGAGATACCTATTCTGCACAACTCCAAAAGTCCTAAAAATATACGGAGAATTATTTTGGAATGTATAAAAAATATTGGGTGAAAGAAATACATCAGGGGGCCCACCAGGCAACCACAAGCCTGCAGGGCACGCCCTACCCCCCTGGGCGCGCCCCTGGGGCTTGTGGCCCACCTGACAGCCCTCCGATACCCATCTTATGCTATATTTATGGTTTCATCCTGGAAAAAATCATAACAGAGCTTTCGGGATGAAGCGCCACCGTCTCGAAGCGGAACTTGAGCAGACCAATCTAGAGCTCTGGCAGGGTGATCCTGCCGGGGAAACTCCCCTCCCGGAGGGGGAAATCGAAGCCATCGTCATCACCAACGATCCTATCATCGAGAGGGGGTCAATCTCCATAAACATCTTCATCAGCACCAACTCCTCTCCAAACCCTAGTTCATCTCTTGTATCCGATCTTTGTCTCAAAACCACAGATTGGTACCTGTGGCTTGCTAGTAGTGTTGATTACTCCTTGTAGTTGATACTAGTTGGTTTAGTTGGTGGAAAATCATATGTTTAGATCCTTGATCATCATTAATACTCCACTGATTATGAACATGAATATGCTTTGTGATTAGTTACGTTTGTTCCCGAGGACATGGGATAAGTCTTGTTATAAGTAATCATGTGAATTTGGTATACGTTCGATATTTTGATGAGATGTATGTTGTCTCTCCTCTAGTGGTGTTATGTGAATGTCGACTACATAACAATTCGCCATTGTTTGGTCCTAGAGGAATGCATTGGGAAGTAATAAGTAGATGATGGGTTGGTAGAGTGACAAAATCTTAAACCCTAGTTTATGTGTTGCTTCGTAATGGGCTGATTTGGATCCACATGTTTCATGCTATGGTTAGATTTATCTTAATTCTTCTTTCGTAGTTGCGGATGCTTGCGGGAGGGGTTAATCATAAGTGGGAGGCTTTTCCAAGTAAGGGCAGCACCCAAGAACCGGTCCACCCACATATCAAATTATCAAAGTAACGAACGCGGATCATATATGCATGATGAAAACTAGCTTGACATAAATTCCATGTGTCCTCGGGAGCTCTTTGCTTTATATAAGTGTTTGTCTAGGCTTGTCCTTTGCTATAAAAAGGATTGGGCCACCTTTCTGCACCTTTGTTACAATTTTTACTTGCTACCCATTATGAATTATCTTATCACAAAACTATCTGTTACCGATAATTTCAGTGCTTGCAGAGAATACCTTACTGAGTACCGCTTGTCATTTCCTTTTGCTCCTCGTTGGGTTCGACACTCTTACTTATCGAAAGGACTACGATAGATCCCCTATACTTGTGGGTCATCAAGACTCTTGTCTGGCACCGTTGCCGAGGAGTGAAGAGCCTTTGGTGAGTGAAACTTGGTAAGAAAAAATTTATATAGTGTGCTGAAATCTACTGTCACTTGTTACTATGGAAAGTAAACCTTTGAGGGGTTTGTTCGGGGTATCTTCACCTCGACTGGAAACACAAAGAGTTGTCCCTCAACCTACTGAGCCTACTGAAAATATTTATTATGAAATTCCTTCGGGTATGATAGAGAAACTGCTAGCTAATCCTTATGCAGGAGGTGGAACACTACATCTGGATTTGCATCTAATCTATGTGGATGAAGTTTGTGGATTATTTAAGCTTGCAGGTTTGCCCGAGGATGTTTTCAAGAAGAAGGTCTTTCCTTTATCTTTGAAGGAAAAGGCATTGGCATGGTACAGGCTATGTGATGATATTGGATCATGGAACTACAACCGACTGAAAATGGAATTTCATCAGAAGTTCTATCCTGTGCATCTAGTTCATCGTGATCGGAATTATATTTACAATTTTTGGCCTCGTTAAGGAGAAATAATCGCTCAAGCTTGGGGAGGCTTAAGTCAATGTTATATTCATGCCCCAATCATGAGCTCTCGAGAGAAATTATTATTCAGAATTTTTATGCTCGGCTTTCTCGTAATGATCAATCCATGCTCGATACTTCTTATGTTGGTTCTTTTATGAAGAAAGATATTGAATTCAAATGGGATTTATTTGGAAAGAATTGAACGCAACTCTAAAGATTGGGAACTCGACGAAGGTGAGGAGTCAGGTATGAACCTTCAGTTTGACTGTGTTAAATCCTTCGTAGACACCGATGCTTTTCTTGAGTTTAGCACTAAATATGGACTTGACTCTAAGATTGTAGCTATTAGGCTTGCTAATATAGACACTATTGCACCGATGGGGATTGTTAGAGATGTTGAAGTCTTGTGTGGGAAAATAAAATATCCTACTGATTTTCTGGTTCTTGGTTCCCCACAAGATAATTTTTGTCCCATTATATTTGGTAGACCCTTCTTGAATATTGTTAATGCTAGGATTGACTGTGAGAAAGAAATAGTTACTATGAGTTTTGGGGATGTGTCTCATGAGTTTAATTTCTCTAAATTTCATAGACAACCCCATGACAAATAATTGCCTAGTAAAGATGAAATTATTGGTCTTTCTTCTATTGTTGTGCCTCCTACTGATCCTTTAGAACAATATTTAATAGACCATGAAAATGATATGCATATGAATGAGAGGAACAAAATAGATGAAATTTTCTTTGATCAGCAGCCTATTTTGAAACACAACTTACCTATTGAAATACTTGGGGATCCTCCTCCACCCAAGGGTGATCCCGTGTTTGAGCTCAAGCAGTTACCTGATATGTTGAAATATGCTTATCTTGATGAAAAGGAGATATATCATGTTATTATTAGCGCTAACCTTTCAGAGCATGAAGAAAAGAGATTATTAAAAACTCTAAGGAAACACCACGCTGCTATTGGTTATACTCTTGATGATCGTAAGGGCATTAGTCCCTCTCTATGTCAGCATAAAATTAATATGGAGCCTGATGCCAAACCAGTTATTGATAACCAACGAAGACTGAACCCTAAGATGAAAGAAGTGGTAAGAAAAGAAATACTAAAGCTTCTGGAGGCAGGTATAATTTATCTTGTTGCTGGTAGTAGATGGGTTAGTCCTGTCCATTGTGTCCCTAAGAAGGGAGGTATTACTATTGTTCCTAATGATAAAAATGAATTGATCCCGCAAAGAATTGTTAAAGGTTATAGAATGGTAATTTATTTTAGGAAATTAAATAAAGCTACTAAGAAAGATCATTACCCTTTACCTTCTATTGATCAAATGCTAGAATGATTATCCAAACATAGTCATTTTTGCTTTCTAGATGGTTACTCTGGTTTCTCTCAAATACATGTATCAAGCTAGGATCAAGAAAAAACCACTTTTACTTGCCCTTTCGGTACCTTTGCTTATAGACGTATGCCTTTTGGTTTGTGCAGTGCACCTGCTACCTTTCAAACATGTATGATGGCTATATTCTCTGACTTTTGTGAAAAAAATCTTGAGGTTTTCATGGATGATTTTTATGTTTACAAAACTTCATTTGATGATTGTTTGAGCAACCTTGATCAAGTTTTGCAGAGATGTGAAGAAACTAATCTTGTCTTGAACTGGGAAAAGTGCCAATTTATGGTTAATGAAGGTATTATCTTGGGGCACAAGATCTCTGAAAGAGGTATTGAAGTTGATAAAGCTAAAGTTGATGTTATTGATAAAATGTCGTGTCCTACGGATATCAAAGGTATAAGAAGTTTCCTTGGTCATGTTGGTTTCTATAGGAGGTTTATCAAAGATTTCTCTAAGATTTATAGGCTTCTCACAAATCTTTTGCAAAAAGATGTCCCATTTGTTTTTTATGATGATTGTGTGGAAGCATTTGAAATTCTTAAGAATGCCCTGATTACCGCACCTGTTGTTCAAACACCCGACTGGAACCTACCCTTTGAAATTATGTGTGATGCTAGTGACTATGTTGTTGCTGCTGTTCTAGGACAAAGAGTTGATAATAAATTAAATGTTATCCATTATGCTAGTAAAAATCTAGAGAGTGCTCAAAGAAACTATGCTACTACTGAAAAAGAATTTTTAGCAGTCGTGTTTGCTTGTGATAAGTTTAGACCTTATATTGTTGATTCCAAAGTAACTATTCACACCAATCATGCTGCTATTAAGTACCTTGTTGAGAAGAAAGATGCTAAACCTAGACTTATTAGGTGGGTCCTTCTGCTACAAGAATTTGATTTGCATATCATTGATAGAAAGGGTGTTGATAACCCTGTGGCAAATAACGTGTCTAGGTTAGAAAATGTTCTTGATGACCCACTACCTATTGATGATAGATTTCCTGATGAACAATTAGTTGTCGTGAATGCTGCACATAATGCTCCTTGGTATGCTGATTATGCCATTTACATTGTTGCTAAATTTATACCTCCTAGTTTCACATACCAACAAAAGAAAAAGTTATTCTATGATTTAAGGCATTACTTTTGGGATGATCCACACATTTATAAAGAAGGGAGTAGATGGTATTATTAGACATTGTGTACCTGAGCATGAGCAGGAACAGATCTTATGCAAGTGTCACTCTGAAGCCTATGGAGGCCACCACGCTGGAGATAGAACTGCACATAAGGTACTACAATCTGGGTTTTATTGGCCCACTCTCTTCAAGGATGCTCGTAAGTTTGTCTTGTCTTGTCATGAATGTTAAAAATTGGTAATATTAGTAGACGTCAGGAAATGCCTATGAATTACTCTCTTGTTATCGAACCATTTGATGTTTGGGGTTTTGATTATATGGGGCCTTTTCCACAATCTAACGGGTATACTCATATTCTAGTTGCGGTTGATTATGTTACTAAGTGGGTAGAAGCTATTCTAACTAGTAGCGCTGATCATAACACTTCTGTTAAAATGCTTGAAGAAGTTATCCTAGATTTGGAGTCCCTAGATATTTGATGACTGATGGTGGTTCAAACTTTATTCATGGTGCTTTCCGTAAATTGCTCGCTAAATATGATGTTAGTCATAGAATTGCATCTCCTTATCATCCTCAGTCTAGTGGTCAAGTAGAATTGAGCAATAGAGAAATTAAATTGATTTTGCAGAAGAGAGTTAATAGATCTAGGAAGAATTGGTCTAAGAAACTTGACGATGCATTATGGTCTTATAGAACTGCTTACAAAAACCCTATGGGTATGTATCTATATAAGATGGTTTATGGTAAAGCATGTCACTTACCTCTAGAACTACAACATAAAGCTTATTGGGCAATCAAAGAACTCAATTATGACTTCAAACTTGCTGGTGAGAAGAGGTATTTGACATTAGCTCACTTGACGAATGGAGAACCCAAGCCTATGAGAATGCCAAGTTGTTCAAGAAAAGGTCAAGAGATGGCATGATAGAAGGATACAAAAGCGTGAATTTAATGTAGATGATCATGTATTGCTATACAATTCTCGTTTGAGATTTTTTGCAGGAAACTTCTCTCTAAATGGGAAGGTCCTTACGTTATCGAGGAGATATACCGTTTTGGTGCCATCAAGATTAACAACGCCGAAGGCACAAACCCGAAGGTGGTGAATGGTCAAAGAATCAAACATTATATCTCAGGTACTCCCATAAATGTTGAAACCAATGTCATCAACACCCTAACTCTGGATAAGTATATTAGGGAGACCTACCAGAACGTTTCAGACTCCGAAAAGGAATAGGTATGTGGTACGGTAAGTAAAAACACTCCAAAACTTTTTCAATGGCAATTCTTATCTGTTTTGTCATATTTAAAAAAAATAGAAAAATTTAAAGTAGTCCGAATAGTGCACGAGGAGGCAACAAGCCTGCAGGCCACGCCCTACCCCCTGGGCGCGCCCCTGGGGCTTGTGGCCACCTCGTGCACCTTGCGGACTCCGTTTTCTTGTGGCATACTCCTTCAGGTCGGCAAAAATTCATTATATAATATCCCAAAGGTTTTGACTCTCATATCACAACAATACCTCTTGTTTTCATTTTGAGTTGTTCCTATAGCAGATTTAGAGCAAGATGTCGTCCCAAGAGTCTGATGGAGAGAGCTACATATCGCATTATCTTGACAATCCCAAGCTCTACGGGGACCTAGATCCTTATGGATTATTGTCGGAGGAGGAACAAGAAGAAAAGTACCGAGAAGAAATCTCGGATGAAGAGGAGACTCCTATACCTCAACTAGGAGACATGCACATGAAGTTCAGGAAATCAAGCCTCCCAAACGCGAGAAGAAAACCTAAAGTTCTATTTATCCCTTCTTGTTTTCGACAGGAGAGTAAAGAAGAATTATGTCAAAGGATATTGAAGCTCGAGAAGTAGGTGGACGACCTGAGGGAATAGAATTTTATGCTTAGGAGGAAACTATACAAACTTCCAACCTCATCAACAACTCCAACATCACCACCTCCAAAGCAAGACAACAAAACACATGGGTATGGGCACTCCCCTTGGCTTGTGCCAAGCTTGGGGGAGGTGCCCCAGTATCGTATCACCATCACATCTTTTATTTTTACTTTTATTTTTATTTCTATTTTTATTTTTATCATATTTCCTTAGTTTGATCCTTTTGGTTATATCTTGATCTAGTAGAATAAAGTTTTCGTGTGATCTAGTTTTGAGTCTTTGCTTTATGATTCTTCCTATGTAAGCAAGTATGTGAGTTATATAATAAAAATTGCTTTTGAGTTGAAGGCTTTTGCTTGTTTGGCATGATCTTGATCTTCAGAAAGATGAAGTAGAAAGAAGTATGGAATAAAAGCAAAGAGTACATATGACAATCTTATGGGGAGTGATGACTTCACATACAAGAAGTACGTCGATTGAAACATGTTGGGGGTTGACAAACATACTTGTTGGTCATTGGGGCAATTAAAAGGAAGTAATAAAGAAAGAGAGGTTCACGTATAAATATATTATCTTGGACATCTTCTATGACTGTGAGCACTCATTAAAATATTATATGTTAAGAAGTTGATGTCGGACAAGGAAAACAACATAATGGTTTATCTTTGCTTATTTCCGAATAGAAGTTATATTGTTATGGGTCCCTCGACATGTGTCGCTTGCTTCCACCTAATTTCAGCCAAAACCTCCGCACCAAGTAGAGATACTACTTGTGCATCCAAACACCCTTAACCCAGTTTTTCCATGAGAGTCCACCATACCTATCTAAGGATAGAATAATATCCTTCAAGTAAGTTGTTATCGGTTCAAGCAATAAAAATGCTCTCTAAATATGTGTGATCTATTAATGTGAGTAAAATAAACTTTATACGAACTTGTTATAGGGAAGAAATAAAAGTGACGGACTACATAATAAAGTTCTCTATCACAAAGGGCAATATAAAGTGACGTTCTTTTTGCATTAAGAGATTGTGCATCCAATTATAAAAGCGCATGACAACCTCTGCTTCCCTCTGCGAAGGGCCTATCTGTTACTTTTATTTTCTAGTACTTACCTTTATGCAAGAGTCATGGTGATTTCCATCACCTTCTATATTTTTTTCTTTTTTGGCAAGTGTCACGTGTTGGGGAATGATCTAGGCACATATATCCACTCGGAAGTGGACGAGCATGAGTCATTACTGTTGACATTACCCTTGAGGTAAATAGTTGAGAGGCAACACTACAAGCCCTATCTTTCTCTGTGTCCGATTGAAACTTTGAACTCATAGGTACCTCGTGAGTGTTAGCAATTGTGAAAGACTAAAACATGATTGAGTATGTGGGTTTTCTTTACAAGCTCTTATATTGACTCTTTCCTATGTTATGATAAATTGGAATTGCTTCAATGATTGAGATTGTAGTTTGTCGGTTCTCAATAGAGTTCATGATTCATACTTTGCCATTTTGAATGAATTATTACTTCAGCATAAGAAATTATATGTCAATATATGTTGTTATTCTAAATATGATCATGATGGCTTCATGTTCGTATTTTATTTTATCGACACCTCTATCTCTAAACATGTCGGCATATTTATCGATTTTGGCTTTCGCTTGAGGACAAGCGAGGTCTAAGCTTGGGGGAGTTGATACGTCCATTTTGCATCATGATTTTATATTGATATTAATTGCATTAAGGGCTGTTATTACACATTTTGGTACAACACTTATGCCTTTTCTCTCTTATTTTACAAGGTTTACATGAAGAGGGAGAATGCCGGCAGCTGGAGTTCTGGACTGGAAAAGGAGCAAATCTGAGATACCTATCTACACAACTCCAAAATTCCTGAAAATCTACGGAGAATTATTTTGGAATATATAAAAATATTGGGCGAAAGAAATACATCAGGGGGCCCACCAGTCAGCCACAAGCCTGCAGGGCGCGCCCTACCCCCTAGGTGCGCCCCTGGGGCTTGTGGCCCACCTGGCAGCCCTCCGATGCCCATCTTCTGCTATATTTAGGGTTTCGTCCTGGAAAAAATCATAACAGAGCTTTCGGGATGAAGCGCCGCCATCTCGAGGCGAAACTTGGGCAGAACCAATCTAGAGCTCCGGCAGGGGGATCCTGTTGGGGAAACTCCCCTTCCGGAGGAGGAAATCAAAGCCATCATCATCACCATCGATCCTATCATCGAGAGGGGGTCAATCTCCATCAACATCTTCATTCGCACCATCTCCTCTCCAAACCCTAGTTCATCTCTTGTATATGGTCTTTATCTCGAAACCTCGGATTGGTACCTGTGGGTTGCTAGTAGTGTTGATTACTCCTTGTAGTTGATGCTAGTTGGCTTACTTGGTGGAAGATCATATGTTTAGATCCTTGATCATAATTAATACTCCTTTGATTATGAACATGAATATGCTTTGTGAGTAGTTACATTTGTTCTCGAGGACATGGGATAAGTCTTGTTATAAGTAATCATGTGAATTTGGTATTCATTCGATATTTTGATGAGATGTATGTTGTCTCTCCTCTAGTGGTGTTATGTGAACATCGACTACATAACACTTCCCGTTGTTTGGACCTAGAGGAAGGCATTGGGAAGTAATAAGTAGATGATGGGTTGCTAGAGTGACAGAAGCTTAAACCCTAGTTTATGCGTTGCTTCGTAAAGGGCTGATTTGGATCCACATGTTTCATGATATGGTTAGATTTATCTTAATTCTTCTTTCGTAGTAGCGGATGCTTGCGGGATGGGTTAATCATAAGTGGGAGGCTTTTCCAAGTAAGGACAGCACCCAAGCACCGGTCCACCCACATATCAAATTATCAAAGTAACAAACGCGAATCATATATGCATGGTGAAAAGTAGCTTGGCATAAATTCCATGTGTCCTCGGGAGCTATCTGCTTTATATAAGAGTTTGTCCAGGCTTGTCCTTTGCTATAAAAAGGATTGGCCACCTTGCTGCACCTTTGTTACAATTGTTACTTGCTACCTATACCGATAATTTCAGTGCTTGCAGACAATACCTTACTGAGTATCGCTTGTCATTACCTTCTGCTCCTTGTTGGGTTCGACACTCTTAATTATCGAAAGGACTACAATAGATACCCTATACTTGTGGGTCATCAGCCGGCAACACAGTTAGGAGCCTATAGTCTGACGCCGGAAACAAAGCGAGCGGCCGCCATAGGAGCGAGCCTTCAAAAAGACATGTTCACGTCGGTAACAAAGCTAGCGGCCGGCACAGGAGCCAGCCTTCAGAATGGACAATTTTTGTCACTGGCAACAAAGCCTGTGACCGGCACAGGAGACAGCCTTCAAAAGGGACCACCATCGCGGCTAAGGTCTCACCTAGATCATGTCGTCGCGGGCGAACATCTCCTTCTATCGGTTCGTGAACCAAGCCTTTCTATCTGGTGACATGTTGTTCTTGTCTACAATCATGAACGCTAGAGCCACCTCCTTGGCTTTTTTGTCGGCATTGGTGGCCTTGATCTCTAGATTATTGAGTTGAGCGGCCTCCTTGATGTCAAGCTTCCTCTTCTTCAGGGCCTCCTCCATGTCAAGCTTCTTTGTTTTAAGATCCAGGCATATCCTAATTTGCTCCTCCTTCCATTTGATCTTCCTATCCTCCCGCATTTCCTTCTGACTCATCATATCCTCTAAAGTCCCTTGCAAGGTTATAGAAGACGCATCACGCTTCTCGTCAGAATTCAAGCTTGTCTTGCCCCTCGACCTCTTGAGCACATCAAAACGATCAGCCTCGGTCGCCTCCTTCTCTCCTATCTTCTTCCTACGAGCATTATATTGGTCCCTGAACTTGGGGTAATCTTTGATGAGCACCCAAAAATGTGTGAGAGTGAATAGCTTGTCTTTGTGTCGGGCCTTGAAGGCTTCCAAAGATTGGAATGCGTACACAATCAAACATGTAGCCACAATTGTAACATGAAAGGATAGAGAATGCATGAAACTTAAATGGCACGCCGACATGAATGGATGCATGATGGTAAAGAGAGAGATTCATACCAAGTCGCCAAGGAATAGGCAGCTCAAGGGATGGGCTTTGACACTCTCATGTGCGACACAATATTTGTTGCATTCTTGTTGAATGAATCCCCATCTTTTTTGGATTGAATTGTTGCCACGAGTGCTTATGAATTGGTAGGGGGCAAACTTTCTTCGCTCATGAAAGTTCTTGTGAACTCTTGTCCAAAATACCACTCCTTTTTTCTCGACACCTTTGATTGGATCTTGGCCGATTTCCTTCCAACTCTCGCAAATCAAATTGTTCTCAACTTGGCTATATGATCCTGTGTGAATGCTCTTCCTCCTATTTTGTGCTTCGCCCTTTTGGGTGAGCTTGTCGATGAAACACAATGGCTCGTCGACCTCTTCTTCTTCTTCTTCATCTTCACAATACAAGTCATCATCTTCATGCCACGAGTTGTCATGGTCGTCCTCATCATCATCAACATCATGGACGCCGAACTGAGAGTCCTCATAGGGAGCACGACCATCCTGGCTCTTGGTCATCGACGTGGAACGCATCACCACAGCCCTCGAAGATGACGCTCTGCATGAACGAGTAGTAAGGGTCGTCGGGTGTGGACGTCTGCGTAGCAGGTGGCATATCGATGAACAGCTTGCAGGCACCGGCAATGTTAGCTGACTCAAACAATCAGGGCTGCTGCCTCTGCGCGCCGTCTTCACAATGGCCAGCACAACTGTACCCCGGTGTGATGTTGAGGTCGATGGCGCCCGCGGGCGTGGTTGGATCAACCACCATGCAGTCTGGCGACATAGAGAATTGCGCTACCCATGGACGTGCAGTGGCGGAGCACGAAAATCCGGCATGCCCTATGACACGGACGGGCTTGGGGAATGGTGTTGCGGTGGTCGATGGGCCGACGAGTCTGTGATGGCTGCGGTAGGCGGGGGCAGGCCAAACACATCATGAGGAGGGTGTGTGCCTTGGAGACGATGGACTCCTTGTCGTCGATGTCGACCTGGTGCTGCATCGCACGCCGCAGGGCACACTCGAAAGCGTATTGCGTGGCAGCCTTCTTCACCTTTATCATAGCTTGCTGGTCCTTCCTCTTGGCCGATTCCTTGGCGAGGTTGGCGGCCTCCGCCGGCGTGAGATCCTCGCAAGACTTCCTCTTCATAGGCTTCTTTTTCGCAAGCTTCGCCACAGGCCCAGCGGCAGGTGGTCGGTCGCCGGGATTCGCATCGTTGGCCATGGTGGAGGGAGGGGGAAGGCCGGGGCGCGAGAGAGTGGAGGGCGGGGCGCGGGAGGGTTTTGGAGGAAAAGAAGGAAAAGTGGTCGGGTCGCCAGAATTCGGCAGGGGATCATCCATGGCAGGATGGTGGCGGGTGCAGGGGAGGGCAGGGTGGAAGGTTTTGGGGGGAAATGAAATGGGATGGGATGTGGGGGCAGGAAGGCCGGCCGGCTTTATGTCACAGACGGGCAGGCCAGGGGAGGACAAGGGTGCACATCCCGCCCGTCCGCGCGATGTCCATTCGGCCACAAACTCAGCTCAAACTTGGCTCGGGAATGGATCGAAAGCGGACAGAAAATGGGTCGCCGTCCATTTACGGCCGCGCGTTGAGAGGCCTGCTGTGTCTGTTTACTTTCAAACGGACTCAAACGGATAGGATAGGGTCGCGAGTTGGAATTGGCCTAAAGTCTGCCATCCATCGAACCATGCTACTTGGGTAGAGATACACCGGCCGGATCGACAGCGCTTCTTCTTTGCGGTGCCTTGTCTTGGTGACTTGGTTGTATACCTACTAGAGTAGATACCATCCAACTCATCGGCCGCACCAAGTGATCTTCCAAACTTTGCTCTCCTTGTCACGACGATCTATTATCTCAACAAATGGAGTACTTTGATTATTTATTTATTTATTGAGAATAAATGGAGTACTATGATTAGTCGCCGGAGAGAGCGCATGCACTGTTGGCCCGATGGATGGGGCCTCTCGCACTTGAGAGCAGCGTCAAATTTCCGAAATATGTGATTTAGTGAACCGATCATATGAGTTAGTGATCGACGGTCTAGCTACTACTACTGCTTGTACCATATCATGAACCAATCATATGAGTTAGTGATCGATTGTCTAGCAGCTACTACTACGACATATAGTAGAGTAGTATAGTATGCCGCGCTAGATTAATTAATCTGCAGCAACATTTGCTTTGCTTTAGAGTGTTTTCGATCACCAGCTTAATTAGTATGTAGGGTACTTTGCATGTTGCATGTCATCATTAGTAAGAGTAACTTCAACCGGATGATCCATTTCGTCCGCGTGTGTCCGTTTGAATCATCGCGGACACAAAACTTGACCCAACACGTTGATCCAAACGGACACGCATTTGTTTGTTGTCCGTCCGCGATCCATTTCAGACCCAAATTTGAACGGCATTTGCGTCAGCGCAGACACGAAGCAGACACTCGCGTCTCCCGTCCTTCTCTTTGCCCTGTCTCGACAGTCGGTGGCATGTCCATCCGTCTCCTCTTCCTCCTTCGCCTTCAAATCACCCGTCCACCCCGCCTCCCACCCTTGTCGCCCACTTCCGCCGTCGCCGCCAACCATCCGCCCTTAGACTCACCCTCCCAATAGCCTCATCTCCCACTGCCGCCGCCCAGCTCCGCTACTTTGTCTCTGTGGGGCGCGAGGCTCCTCACCGGCCGGATTCTTCCACAACACCCGCAAGCTTTTCGACGCTTTTCCTTCTAGGTACAAATGGACTCCGGCGATAAGTATTTTTATCTACAATGTTCTTTGTGATTCGGATGATTTTTCATCCAATGAGGAGGAGGTCGTGGCAGCTGCGTCGGTCATCCATGACCACGTAAGTATGGAGCAGCCACAGTTTAGGGACTCCATATCTGGGCACATGCCAGCATTGAATCGCAACCGGGAGAGAGTGTTCATTTCCTACTCTGGAAGGACTACTTTAAGACCCCAAACCCGCTCTTCAAACATTACATGTTCCAACGTTGTTTTCATATTGCTAGGCATGAGTTCAACCATATTCAAACAGGGATGGTGGAGTATGATAACTATTTCAGTGCAAGAAGGATGCCCTTGGAAATATTGGCTTCTCCTCTTATCAAAAATACATTGTTGCCATTCGGATGGTTGCATATGGAGTTCCCGGTGATCTCATTGATGAGTATGTCCAGATGAGTGAGTCCACATGCCTTGAGTCCATATACAGGTTTTTGCAAAGTTGTGATAGTTGTGTTTGGGCCAGAGTACTTGAGAGAGGCGATTGCTGCTGATACAACATGGTTGTTGTTGACGAATGCTAGCAGGGGGTTCCCAGGGATGCTTGGTAGAATATATTGTATGCACTTGAAGTGCAAAAACAGAATTGCCCTTCTGCTTGTCAAAGGCAATATAAGGGTCATGTTCGACCTTGCATTGTCATACTTGAGGCCGTGGCTTCCCAAGATCTCTGGATTTGGCACTCTTTCTTCGGCATGGCCAGATCTCACAACGATATTGATACATCTCCAACGTATCTATAATTTATGAAGTATGCATGCCATGTTTATAATAATTCTATATGATCTTGGTATGATTTTATTAGAACTAACCCGGACTGACGCTATTTTCAGCAGAACTACCACGGTGTAGTTTTTTGTGCAGAAATAAAAGTTCTTGGAATGGGCAGAAATTTTACGGTGATTTTTTATGGACCAAAAGAGACCCCCGAAGCACAAGAGCTAGGCCAGGAAGTGGACGAGGAGGCCACAAGCCTGTTGGGCGCCCCCCCCCCCCTAGGTCGTGCCCCTATGGCTTGTGGACTCCTCGAGCACCACCTTGACGTGAGACCAACGCCAAAAATTCCTATAAATACTAAAATCCTTAGAAAGTAACCTAGATCAGGAGTTCCACCGCCGCAAGCCTCTGTAGCCAAGAAAAACCAATCGGGAGCCCGTTCTGGCACCTTGTCGGAGGGGGAAACCATCATCAGAGGCCATCTTCATCATCCCGACAGTCTCCATGACGAGGAGGGGGTGGTTCACCCTCGGGGCTGAGGGTATGTACCAGTAGCTTTGTGTTTGATTTATCTCTCTTGTGTTCTTGAGATGACACGATCTTGATGTACCGCGTGCTTTATTAATATAGTGAATCATATGGAGTTTTCCCCTCTCTATCTTCTTGTGATGAATTGAGTTTTCCCTTTGAAGTTTCTTATCGGATTGAGTCTTTAAGGATTTGAGAACACTTGGTGTATGTCTTGCGATGGCATATCCGTGGTGACAATGGATGTTATATTGATCCACTTGATGTATGTTTAGGGGATCAACTTGCGGGTTTCGTGACCTTGGGAATCTATCATAGGGGTTGGCACCTGTTTTCGTCCTGACTCTCCGGTAGAAACTTTGGGGCACTCTTTCAAGTTCTTTGTGTTGGATTGAACATGATGAATCTGACATTGTGTGATGCATATCATATAATCAAGCCCATGGGTAGTCATGGTGACATTGGAGTATCTAGGTGACATTAGGGCTTTGGTTGATGTGTATCTTAAGGTGTTATTTTAATATGAACTCTAGGGTTGTTCGTGACACTCATAGGGATATCTCATAAGATTGATCGGAAAAGATAACTTTGAGGTGGTTTCGCACCCTACAATAATTTCTTCATTTGTTCTCCACTATTTGTGACTTTGGAGTGAACTCTTTGTCACGCGTGAGAGAGATTTACGTATGATTCAACTATGTTAGTATTGTTGAGAGAAAATTGCACTACTGAAAGTATGAACCCTAGGCCTTGTTTCTAAGCATTGCAATACCATGTGTGCTCACTTTTATCATTAGTTACCTTCTGTTTTTATATTTTCAGATTACAAAAACCTATATCTACCCTCCATATTACACTTGAATCACCATCTCTTCACCGAACTAGTGCACCTATACAATTTACCATTGTATTGGGTGTGTTGGGCACACAAGAGACTCTTTGTTATTTGGTTGCAGGAATGTTTGAGAGAGAGCATCTTCATCCTATGCCTCACATGGATTGATAAACCTTAGGTCATCCACTTGAGGGAAAACTGCTACTGTCCACAAAACTCTGTGCTTGGAGGCCCAATACGAGTCTACAAGAAGAAGGTTGTGTAGTAGACATCAAGCTCTTTCATGGCGTCGTAGCCGAGGAGGTGAGTGCTTGAAGGTATATCTTTAGATCTTGCAATTGAATCTTTTAGTTTCTTGTTTATTCACTAGTTTGGTTTTATAAAATCAAACTACGAAAAATGGAAGTGTGATTGCCTCATATACTTCATCTTTATAATGTCTTTCGTGAAAATGATGGTTTCGAAAATTGTGCTCAATTGTTAGAGGAAGAATTTATGAAAATACTTAATGAGAATTCCTTGAGTGAGCATGATTGCAATATTTCTAGTATGAATTCTCTTAATATCAATGATGCTAATGATATGCAAATCCACAAGCTTCGGGATGCTATGTTTGATGAACATGATATTTTTAGTCCCCCAAGTTTTGATGAACAAATTTATTATGATAATGACATGCCTACTATCTATGATGATTATGATGATTACATGTATGCTATAAAGAGTGATAGTAACCATGAAACTTGTCATGATGGTTTTAATATGCAATGTGGTTATGTCAATAAAGTATCTCATGATAGTTATTTTGTTGAGTTTGCTCCCACTATTATGAATGAAAAGAAAATTGCTTATGTGGAGAGTGCAAAAAATGTCTATGCTTGTGGATCATGAAGATAATGCTTTATGTGATAGTTATATTGTGGAATTTCTTCATGATGATACTGAAAATTATTATGAGGGAGGAACATATTCTTGTAGGAATTGCAATAATATCAAGTTTCCTCTCTATGTTTTGCCTTCCTATGCTAGATGATTCTTGTTCCCATAAATTGTTTGCTCACAAAATCCCTATGCATATGAATTGGGTTAACTTAAATATGCTTGTCATGAGATTCATGATGCTCTCTCACATGTTTCAAATACTATTCTTATATGAGCATCATTGAAATCATCATGCCTAGCTAAAAGGCATTAAAGAAAAGCGCTTGTTGCGAGACAACCCAACACTTATCCTTTCTGTTTTTGTGTGTTAACATGATTAATATACTGTATTAATCATGTTTTGTGTATTTTATTCCAATAAATTTCCAATTAAAGCCTTTGGGATAGTGTGGATACTTGCTCGTTTGATTCTGTGCAAAAACAGAAAGTTTTGCATCCAGTATATGAATTATCTGATTTTACTGGAAAGTCAAAAAAATATGCAATTTTAACAAAAAATTTCTATGCAAATTATGTGATATGTCCTTATTTTCCAGAATTTTTAGAGTCGGGGAAGTTTGGTGATCATTTAGATCTTTACAGATTGTTCTGTTTTTGATAGATTCTGTTTTGCATGCATAGTTTGCTTGTCTCAAGTGTTCCTATAGCTTATATTGAGTAATATAAATTGTGGTAATGATGGAATACAGTAGGTATCATGTGGGAATAATTATGAATCTTTTATTGACAGTACCTAAGTGAATGATCTATCTTTATTACACTACCTTCTCACAAAGTTCCGTTAAGTTTTGTGTGATTCAAGTTTTTAAGTTTTGGGTGAGACTCCGATATGAGGAGAATAAGAAGTGACAAGAAACTAAATATTGGGGATTCCCAAGGAACCCCCAAGGTAATATCCAAGGAATATTCAAGCGACTAATCTTGGGGATGCCCCGGAAGGCATCCCCTCTTTCGTCTTCAACACTATCGGTATATCTCACTTGGAGCTATATTTTTATTCATCACATAATATGAGTTTTGCTTGGAGCATAATTTATTTATTTTTTATATGTTAGGTGTTATTTATAATCTTATTTTTCAATAAAAGTCCCAGGAATTGCCTTAGGATGCTTGCATTGCATGTTTTGATATGTTCTGGGTAAAAACACAAACTTCTGCTATAGTGTTTGAATGTTCATATTTTACTGGAACGTGGAAAGTTTCTAAAAAAATTACATCATATTTTAATATAAATTTTATAGCATGTAATAAAAATTCATAATTCTTTGAGTTACATAAGTACAATGGTTTAATAGATTGGTACAGACTGCTCTGTTTGGACAGATTGCTATCATAGTTTTGTTATCTACTTATCCTATAGTTTCCATAGCCTATATTGGTAGACATAAATTGTGGAAATGATAGTATACAGTACCTAATGTTTGAAGATTATTGTGCAACTTGTCTTGGCAGTATGTGAAGTGTTGATTTGTTCTTATGTGTACTAACCTATCTCACGAGTTCTTTTTGAGTTTTGGGCGGATGAAGTGTTTGAGAATAAGTGAAACCGGGATATGAGAGGATTGAACAAGATAAAAAATCTCAAGCTTGGGGATGACCAAGGCACCCCATGTAAATATTTCAAGAAGTCTCAAGCATCTATACTTGGGGATGCTACGCATCCCATATCTCTTCATCAACAATTATCGGTTAGCCTATGTTGAGCCTAAATTTTTATTCATTCACATGATGTGTGCTATTCTTGGAGTGCTATTTTTTTCTTTTGCTTGCTGTTTAATAAAATACTTCATATCTGAAAATATTTATTAAGATAGAGAGATAAATTCCTCACATAGCTACTTAATTGTTTGACTACTCATTGATCTTTACTTATATGTTTTGGAGTAGTTTTGTCATTTACTCTCATGCTTGACTTATATCCTATGAGTAAATGGTTGAATGAATTGAATATCATAAATCTCAAATTATATATTTTTTATATGCTTATCCCATGGGGATTAATGACTTCACAAATAAGAAGTGTAGGTGTTAAAAATTATTGAAATTTAGCAAACACCGCATTGGTCACTTGAACAATTCATGAAAGAATTTTGAAGGAAGAGAGATTTCACATATAAATATAATATCTTGGACATCTTCTATGATTGTGATCTCCATTAATTATTTTCAAACTTGAGCAAATTAGTTGAAGTTGGACAAGGAAGACAACGTAATGAGTTATGCTTGGGTATATTTGTATAGAAGTTGTATTGTTATTGATCCTCCAACATGTGGTGCTTGCTTCCACCTCATACTAGCCAAAACATCCGCACCAAGTAGAAATACTACTTGTGCATCCAAACACCCTTAAAGCCAAAGTTGTTCCATATGAGTCCACCATAGCTACCTATATGCGGTATTTACCTGTCGTTCCAAGTAAATTTGCATGTGCCAAATTCTAAACCTTCAAATAATATTCTGTTTTGTATGCCCGAATTGCTCATATAGTGACTAGGGTCTGTCAGTATCTTCCATGCTAGGTGGGTTATTCTCACGATATCTGTTGATTCACTATCATTCACGACAAAGTGGCTGGTATTCGGGATGCCCAGTTCCATGCTCAAAAATCAAATCAAAATATAAGGAAACAAAACTCCCCCTAGATTGTTGTTTGTATGGATGGCACCCATAGATTCAGCTTGCCGTGGAGTGTGATTGATTGGTGGAGGGGGAGTAAAAATTTAACATTCTCTTTGGGAACCACCTATAATGTATCCAGCATGGAAGATACCGAAATCTCTCGGTTGTTATGTTGACAATAAAGCATACCACTCAAAATTATTATACATCTCTATTTTAAAAGCTCGAGCTCTGGCACCTCTGCAAATCAATGCTTCCCTCTACGAAGGGCCTATCTTTTACTTTCTAGTAATTACCTTTATACAAGAGTCATGGTGATCTTCACCACTTCCTATAATTCGCCTTTTTCTCTTGTAAAGCATCATGTGGTGGGGAAAGATCCAAGCACATATGGCCATCCAAATATATTTGATCATGAATTATTATTGCTGACAATTATCTATATGATAAATAAGTTGGGAGGCGAAACTTTAAGCCCCTATCTTTCTTTGTGTTCGACGTATGCCATTTGCTCTAAAAATATGCTTCGAGAGTTAGCAGTCATGGAAGGCTATATGATAGTTGAGTTTGTGGAATTTGCTAAATCAAAGCTCTTACATAGACCCTTCCTGAAAATAAGATGAATTGCAATTGTTTGGTGACTGAAAGCATAGTTTGTTAGTTTTCAAGAAACTTTATGGTATATACTTTAACATGTGAATAGCTTGTTACCTAATCATGAGAAGCTTTACGAGATGGGATACTGTTTATGATATATAATGATGCTAGAAAAAGTGTTTGGAACTATCATTTATCATTTTTTGCACTATGCTAGCATTCACACTTCATAAATTATTTCTTTTATCATTTACCTACTCGAGGACGAGCCGGAATTAAGCTTGGGGATGCTGATACGTCTCCAATGTATCTATAATTTATGAAGTATTCATGACATGTTTACAATAATTCTATACGATTTTGGTATCATTTTATAAGAACTAACCCAGACTCACGTTGTTTTTAGCAGAACTACCATGGTGTCGTTTTTTGTGCAGAAATAAAAGTTTTTGGAATGTGCTGAAAATTTACGGTGATTTTTTATGGACCAAAAGAGACCCCCGAAGCACAAGACCTAGGCCAAGAAGTGGACGAGGAGGCCACAAGCCTGCTGCCCCCCGCCCTAGGTTGCGCCCCTGTGGCTTGTGGACTCCTCGAGCACCCCTTTGACATGAGACCGACGCCAAAAATCCCTATAAATACTAAAAAACCGCAGAAAGAAACCTAGATCGGCTCTGCCGCCGCAAGCCTTTGTAGCCACAAAAAACCAATTGGGGGCCCATTCCGGCACCCTGTCGGAGGGGTAAACCATCACCGGAGGCCATCTTCATCATCGCGACGGTCTCCATGACGAGGAGGGAGTAGTTCACCCTCATGGCTGAGGGTATGTACCAGTAGCTATGTGTTTGATCTCTCTCTCATATTCTTGAGATGACACGATCTTGATGTACCGCGTGCTTTATTAATATAGTGAATCATATGGAGTTTTCCCCTCTCTATCTTCTTGTGATGAATTGATTTTTCCCTTTGAAGTTTCTTATCAGATTGAGTCTTTAAAGGATTTGAGAACACTTGATGTATGTCTTGCGATGGTATATCCGTGGTGACAATGGGATGTTCTATTGATCCACTTGATGTGTGTTTAGGGGATCAACTTGCGGGTTTCGTGACCTTGGGAATCTATCATAGGGGTTGGCACCTGTTTTCGTCCTGACTCTCCGGTAGAAACTTTGGGGCACTCTTTGAAGTTCTTTGTGTTGGATTGAACATGATGAATCTGACATTGTGTGATGCATATCGTATAATCAAGCCCATGGGTACTCGTGGTGACATTGGAGAATCTAGGTGACATTAGGGCTTTGGTTGATGTGTATCTTAAGGTGTTATTTTAATACGAACTCTAGGGTTGTTCGTGACACTTATAGGGATATCTCATAAGACTGATCGGAAAGATAACTTTGAGGTGGTTTCGTACCCTACAATAATTTCTTCGTTTGTTCTCCACTATTTGTGACTTTGGAGTGAACTCTTTGTCGCGCGTGAGAGATTTACGTATGATTCAACTATGTTAGTATTGTTGAGAGAAAATTGCACTACTGAAAGTATGAACCCTAGGCCTTGTTTCTAAGCATTACAATATCGTGTGTGCTCACTTTTATCATTAGTTACCTTGCTGTTTTTATATTTTCAGATTACAAAAACCTATATCTACCCTCCATATTACACTTGTATCACCATCTCTTCACCGAACTAGTGCACCTATACAATTTACCATTGTATTGGGTGTGTTGGGGACACAAGAGACTCTTTGTTATTTGGTTGCAGGAATGTTCGAGAGAGACCATCTTCATCCTACGCCTCCCATGGATTGATAAACCTTAGGTCATCCACCTGAGGAAAAATTGCTATTGTCCTAGAAAACTCTAAGCTTGGAGGCCCAACACGAGTCTACAAGAAGAAGGTTGTGTAGTAGACATCAAATATCAATGTGCACCAGCGCTCTCCAGTGTTTGCTAGGATGGCAGAAGGCAATTACCCGGAGGTCAGTGTTGAGATCAATGGCCACCAACACACCGATGAATACTATCTAGCTGACGGTATATATCCACAATGGTCTACTCTTGTGAAGACAATCTCCAATCATGTAGGAGAGAAGAACAAGAGATTTGCCGAAGAGCAATAGAGTATTAGAAAAGATGTAGAGTGTGCTTTTAGTGTTCTTCAATCTCGATGGGGCATCGTTCGGTATCCTTCTAGAACTTGCAGCACCAAAAAGTTGTGGGAGGTGATGACAGTTTGTGTGATCATGCACAACATGATCGTAGAGGATGAGCGCCCAGAACATCTCTCTGATCAAGGGTTTGAGTTTCAAGGTGACATTGTTGTGTCTGAGAATGGAGGAGGGGCAAAGTTTGCACAGTTCATCGAGTTTCATCATAGTATGCGTGATTGGAATACTCACGTGCAACTCCAAAATGATTTGGTTGAGCATATGTGAATTCATGTCAACAACCAATAAATGTATCTTCAACATTTTCTTTTAAATGTATATGAGACAATTTAATGTTAAACTATGAGATTTTTTTAGTTCTTGAACTATGGAATGTTTTGTATTGAACAATTACTAATCTAGAACAAAATTTTATCTTATGTGGTATTATTATCAAAGCAATCAAAAAATGACCGCAAGCCTACTGCGCGGACAAAAATGGATCGAGGCGCCCAAACAAAAAACAGTGTGAATGAGCCGACACAAATGGACAAAAGACGAAAAAAGTGTGCGGCCATTTGGATTGCCCGGTTAAAGTTGCTCTAATATGCTTAATGGAGTACATACTAGAAAGTAGATGATTCAAGCAAGTTCAATGGTGTACTTTGCGAGCAACCCTTTGCTAGATCCATGCTACTCCCTCTCTCTCTCACGCACACACACACACACGCACACGCACGCGCACATAGCCGGAAGGATAACATACAACATTTTTCACTCTAAGGACACTAGGAGGCCAATCTGGACACTAAGGCCAACTCCAACGCACGACCCCAAATGAACGAACGTTTGGTCTGGGTTTTGTCCGTTTCGGGTGGTAATGGGTCCGTATATGCCCGGATTTGGGTTTGCATCGGTCGGGCACCCAACGTGTGGTCGCATCTCGTCCGCAGAGATTTTTTATTTTATTTTATTTTCATCAACGATTTTTCTAATACATTGTAATACATTCATCAAATCTTGCCTAGAATAGGAAGCCCAAAGAAAACAAGAACTACAAGGCATTTTAAAGGATATTCAACTTTCAAAATTACTCCCGTAAGTTGGATTAGTGCCTTCTCAATGCATTAATTGTTGATACGCAGAGTCTTGATCTTGAATGCTTCTTTTTTCTGTGAGTCCAAAAAAGTAGACATTGCTTCCGCACATCTACCCTTATCTCTAATGTCTACTATAGAAAGAAGTGCACTAACATCTATTAAATTGTGTGCTATCAGTAGATCGATGTATTCTTCAGCCCGAAACCAAAAGTTGCATCCATCATACATAATCAATAGTTGATTGTAAGAAAAACAATTCGGATCCAGAAGCATAGACCAAAACAACTATCACATACCCCATCATTTTTGCACTTGATAAACACCCATCCGGGATGCCCCAACGTGTTAAACACGCGGCGCAAGACCATCAATAGACAATCGTTGTACTTTATGAACGACATCGGTGTGCCAACAACCATTTGGGCTAGAAAGGAGCCCGGACGACGGCCGTGTATTTGCCGAACCGCCGACGGGGTAGATCCGAGCGTCTAGAGGCAGAGTCAGTACCTGCATGCGGTCTCGAGGCGTTGCCATGGCTGTGCATACCGATACCCGACTAGTCCATGGCACGACGCGGCCTCTAGTGGCCTGTTGTGCACAAATCCGGCTAGATCCGCTCCAAATCTGATCGTCGATTGCGCTGAAGGATGGGCGGCAGGTTGGGAACCTTGTGGTGTAGAGGAAACGTGGATTAGCATGTGATCGTGCTTGGCAGCTACACGGCCATGGCGGAGGCGGTGGAGGCGGCTAGGGACGAGAAGGGAGAGGTGCAGGGGGTGCAGTCGGAGTTTGGGTTGGGGGAAGGGAATTGAAAAAAGGACTGGTGTGTCACCGATGGGCGGACTAGGGGCGGACAAGGGCACGCGTCACGATCGTTCGTGTGTGTCCATTTGGCCGCAAACACGGTCCAATCTTGAACAGGAAATGGATCGAAAACGAACTGAAAACGAACATTTGTCGGTTTGCTTTCACCTATTGGGTTGCAGTTTGTATCCATTTAATCCAAACAAATGCGGACTTTCGGCCCTGCATTAGAATTGCCTAAAGGTACGTGGCCACTACATGATAGCACACTGACCAGGACACGCTCGCCTCTCGCTTTCCGGCCCCTTTCTAACCATGGTGGCATTGTGCACGATCAGAGCGGCACACCTTGTAAACCGCAGCCACTTGGATTATAGTATGCTAATCTCTAGTACATGCTATTTAGTTAAATTAGCTTAGAACAAGTACAATAGAGCTGAGTCGGTGGGCTATAAAAAATAAACTATTATATTTTTGCTTAGTTGGAGAAAAGAGAAGAGGAGAGAGAAGGTAAGCGGGCTCTTGGTGAATAACAGCAAGTACAATAAGGTGACATAAGCAGGCTATAAGAAATAAAATATTATATCTTTGCTTAGTTGGAGGAGAGAGAAGAGGAAAGAGAGGAGAAGCGGGCTCTTGGTTAGTAGCCAGCTATAGCACAAGACCCAAGAAGCTTTGTGAGGTTGTAAGGTGGGCCAACTACTAATAAAATAGTATACATCTAAAACTTACAATTGTACATGTTGGTTATTAGGTTGGCTCTAGATGACATGGCAACTCCTTATAGCCAGCAGTTGGCTGTATTATTAACCTTGCTCTAACCAACTCTAGCACGTGCTCTTAGGCATTTTGTGAGAGTGAAAAGTGGTCCATATAATAAAAAGTATTACACTCTTCTAATCAATTATTGTACATGTTGGCTATAAGATGGGATATAAATAACATGGCAATGGCTTATAGCCAGCAGTTGGCTATACTATTAACCATGCTCTTAAGCACCCATCACATGTGTTGGCGCACGTACATTGTCGGTGGATTGTTTGTGGTTGCTGTCATGTGGTTTTCAATCGCAGGGGGAGCGCAAGCGTGTGCCTCCTCGTCCCCTAGGGTTCCACACCGGCGGGGCATCACCGACTACCATGGATGGGGAGGCCGCTCCGTTTTATATTCCTCGCGTACATGTCTCTGATTAGGGATGGCATTCACAAAGTTTGGATATGATTGGAGCCATCCATATTTTTATCCGTTGTTCCAAATCTTACTTATCGTTTGTATTCATACTCGTTGATGGATACTATTTTCTCCCGCACCCGTTACCCTTCAGGTAAATGGATATCCGTGGGTAAAACTACTTAAATTTTCAACACATCAATTTAAGTACTACATAATCATAGATAACAACTTATAATAATATTTATAAACAACAAAACTTCATGACATCAACACATACTCGTAAACAGCAGCACATTCTGAACATCGGATAGCTGCCGGATTTATGTACCTATAATATGTTTAATACGTGAATAAATAATATTTAAGGCCTAATTTTCAGATTACATGTGGATACATGGGTACGTGGGTATGGATTATATTAAACCATACCCATACCCACTATACCCGATGGGTTTTAAAACATTCATTTATGTATCCATGGGTATATTTTTGACCAATCCCTTGTCTTAATAGGGTTTTTACCCGCCGGGTACGTAGGTAATGGGTACCCATTCCCATGCAGGTCACCGATGTGGCAGGAGCGGGTGGGTGGGTGGCGGTACGAGACGGCCGACATATCTTGTTGTTGTATGCACAAATTGGCGGGAGTAGTTTTCTGCACACTTGCTGGTATCTCCAAAGCTGGCCCACAAATTTTTTCCGCATCCATCGATAGGCCAGTATACGGACACAGATGCGGGAACAGATCATCTTACGTTGCTCGCGAACATTTTAAACACAGTTCAACTAAACGGGAGGACATTCATGCAAACAAGGGAGATTTTCATATAAACTGGGTGTAATTTGTTACATTTTGGACCGAACGAAACTCATTACATTTTAGACATTTTTAAACTAGACCTAATCTAAACGATCATCACCACCTGTTCCCCGTGTCCGGCCATGAGCCGTGAGAACTGAAGCTCTGGCTCTTGCCTTTGTCTTCCCCAGTTCCGCCTCGGCGTGCTCCAGCTCTGCCTCCGCAACCTCCAACACCAAAGCCTCGGCGGCTAATCGGACGATGATGATCAGCATGTCAAGCTTAGCTTTAGCAAGAGGGAAGGAGCGATGGCCTTCTTGGGACCCAAGCGGCACCGACCTACCATGCATATCTCTTCCTCGCTGTCGGCGGCGCCTACGGACATGCTGGCTTCATGGTCGTGGCAGTGGGGTGCGTCCATGGCGGAGCTAGCGATGTCCACCTCGTCGTCACTCTTTCCCCACACCACATCTGCCTTCTCATCCCTGTAGACGACTTATAACTCTGCCTGACACTAGCAGTGCTCCCTGTGGTTGTGGCGGATCTTTTGGGCAGAGCGGTAGGACTCGAGCAACGCCTCCTACTCGGGCACATCCACGTCCGGCACGATGGATGTGTCGGTGGAGAGAAACTCCTCCGTGCATCGGCACTCGTCAACGAGATGGAGATTGTAGGCCTGGTCAACCTGCGCCGGTCGGAACTTGTCCTCGCACTCCTCCCATAGCATTTCCGTGTTGTGGGCATGGGCCTCGCTGGTGATGTTACTGGCATGCACCGGCGAGGAGGGTGGCGTCGAATCATCCTTGGTCGCGTCTGCCATTGGGATGTCATCGGCCCACGTGTACCTATCAACCTGCCAGCCTGTAGGAATGGCCACCATGGCGGACGTGTTGCGGTGAGGATAAAGGAACCAGAGGAGGATGACTGCATATGTGGTCGGGAATGGAGTTTATATGGCAGGCGAATGGCAATGGGCAATGGGGGCGTGGTTAATGGTGGGTGGAGACTGAACAGCCGGGTGGGTCTCGGTGCTAAATCCAGGATATCTCGAGGTAGGGGTCCTAAGCTAGGCGTCTTGGAGCGACGGTAACATGGATACAGGATTTTACCCAGGTTCGGTCTCTCTCGAAGAGATAGTACGCTACGTCCTGCTTTTGATTGTATTGATATGGGGGATAGTACATAGTACATGTATCTACCATGAGATAGTTCTAATGAATATGCGATTGTCTATTGACTAACCTGACCTCGGCTTATATAATACACCAATGGCCTAGGATTTAGAGCAGTCCTTGTCTCGTGCGCCAAGTCTTGTGGACTCTCCCTTGTATGCATCATGGGATGCATGAAGTGGCCCATTAGTGAACCACCAGGGGGGTCGTCGGCCCGACCCACTGGTCAGGAGATGACTTGGTGAGTACCCCTGATACTTGTGATCTTCGTTGGGTTTTCCATGAAGAGGAACAGGTTATCATAGCATAATGTGCATAAGTATTTCCCTCAGTTATGAAACCAAGGTTTATTGAACCAATAGGAATAGCAATCCTCAACCATCTGCAGCGGCTGTACATAAAGGAGCAAACAACTTGCACCCAACGCTGGCAAGAGGGTTGTCAATCCCCTTGGTCTCGTTATTTGCAAAAAAAGTGAGTTGTGTAGATAATTGTAAATTATAAAATAAAGTAAATGACAGCAAGGTAATAGTAGCATTTGTAAATATATAAGTGAATAGACCCGGGGGCCGTAGTGTTCTCTAGTGGCATCTCTCATAGAAATACCATATGGTGGGTAAACAAATTATTGTTGGGCAATTGATAGAAAAGCGAATAGTTATGCGATTTTCACGGCAATGATCATGTGTATATAAGCATCACGCCAATAAGCAAATAGGCCGAATCTTGCCTCCACCTATTACTATTACTCCACTCATCAACCGTATCTAGCACACATCTAGAGTATTAAGTAAAATAGAGTAATGCTTGGAGAACGATGACATGATGTAGACAAAGTAAACTCAATCAATATGAATTAACCCCATCATTTTATCCTTAGTAGTGGCAACACAAAGACGTATCTTGTCCCCTACTTCGTCACTGGGATATAGACACTTGTCAGGTTGAACCTACCACAACGCATCACTCGCACCGAAGAAATACCAATCTAGTCGGCCAAACTATGTCAATAGATCAGAGAGCATTATGAAGGTACAATGATCATGAAAATGAGAATCATAGTAATGAGGCTTGACTCAAATACGTTTCATGAATAATCTGAACATAAACCAGCAAGTCATCGAATCCCAACAAACGCACCGGACAAAGGGATTAGATCGGATAGATCAAGGCAAAGATGCGATAAACATTGTATTGAAGATCAAGAGAGAGAGAGAGTCACACCCTGTGTTTTACCTCATAACTAAGTTAATATGACTCAAAAATTCAGGCCAATTAAAACTTTTGTGTGCATTTGAATGCTTGGCTTGTGTGTTATTTACTTGCTTGTCTGATTGCTTGCTAGTGCTCTATAATTCATAAAACAACCTCCTATCCTCAAGAACCCTTTTTCCTTTATCCCAAATCTTGTCCAATGATCATGCCATGTGAGTACAACTTAAAAATATTTTTACAAAATATTATTTTGGCCAAAAAGCATTTATTTAAATTAGGTTTTCAAAACCTCCTGATTTGAGATTTGCACTGCAAGTCCCCAAATTGGGTGGATCCTTTTTCCCCCCAAATACTTTATTTGAAACCCAATATATATAAGACTTCCCAAAACCACCAAATATTAATTTCAAAGATTATTTTCCTATTTTATATAAAGGCTTTTTCTTAAGGCAAAAAATGGACTTTTATAGGGAAAAATTATTTAAATGCTTTAAAAATATTTGAGAAAATTTAGGAAAACTCAGTGGACATATATTGTGTGTATATATATATATATGAGTTTAAACACATGGTCATGTTTAAAATACTGGAGAAAACCCTTCAAAACTATTTCTTCCTATTTCAAGGATTTGAAATATTTCTATAATAAATATTCTCAAATAAATCCAGGAAAATTCTAGAGTGTCACACATGATATATGTGATCCTCTTGCCAAGTTTTGTATCAATCCCAATTGTTTTGGTTCACCAAGATATCCTAAAACCATTCCTGTCCAGAGCCAAATTTGATCAACTTTACATTGTGAAGTTTCTCTTATTGATCCAAACTTTGTGGGCATGTTATAATCCCCAAACAATGATGTTACACCAAGTGGTGGATCAAGGAGATTAGTTTGACCCAACTGAATCTAAAGAAACCTGATTATGTTGAATCCTAGGGTTTACCAAGCCTACATTGCAAACTTTCATAAAATCATCTCAAAACTTGTGATCGGGACCAAATGGACTTACCATTTACCCCTGGTCAATCTCAAGGTCATAGGATTCCTCTACCTAGCCCAATCACAGCACAAACACCTTCAGCCATTAGCTTGTGGACAAGCAGAGTGGGCCCAAAAAGATTCTCCTTGTCTCTAAATTTTTACCACAACATGGGTTAGCCCCTTCTACCTCTAGTAACCATGCCATGGCCTCTTATCAAACATTTGCGAGGTAACTCCCTTATTTTCCCCCTCTTATTATCTTATCGGCACCTCTCTTTCCTCCCTCCCATCATTCTGTTCACACAAGTCCCCCAAACTCTACCACAAATTCATTTGCATGTTAATGCACATTTGCAAACCCAAAGATGGCATGCCCATGTGGAAAATATGAGCAGTTCATCTAAACCTACATTTTGGTAGCAAATGAAGCTTTGTACTGCAAGTACCCTGCAAACTCATCTAAATGGGCTTAAACTTGGTGGTAATATAGTCCTTCCGTGCCTAGGGCCACTGGACAAGGTTTTATCCAAAGTTCCATCCAGTATAAACCCCTAAGATGAGCCTCCAGTTTACTGCTGCAAACTTAATCCCTGTAGAAACCCCTCTTTCATAGCTCCTAGCCTCTACAAACTTTACCAATTCCCTCAAGCCCGCATGCCTTGCATGCCAGACATCATTGGCCGACCAAAAGTTCGCTCGGGACACGGTGTAGCATGGTGACCACGCCCTTGCCATGCAACAACGGCGCTCCGCCACTTGACCTCGTCGGTTAGCTCTTGTCTGGCCTCAACAGGATGTCCCCGCACGCCGGGCATCTCCCCTTGACCTCACACGCCCTTCCCCGACGCGCGCATACCTCCAAACCCCCTTTGGCGCATGTGCTCGCCGCGCCCGAAGCACATCCGAGGCCACCCGAGCTTCCCCTTCATTGCCCTCCTCCATTTACCTCGCCACCGGGCACCCTAGATGCCCTTGGTACTCCACTCTCCCCTCCCTGGACCCCTCGTACCACCCACAACTCTTCGATGTGCCCTCTTTCTTCGTTGTGGCCGACATTGCCGCCGCTCGGCTCTGCTCAAGCCCGAGCCACTCAGCCTCCCTTGCCTCAACCATCTAAACTAGGAGGACTCCCTCAACGAGAGCGGCTATCCAGGAGCCCCCTACCCCATTCCCGTAGTCGTGATGGGCTCCCTAGCAACGACCGCCGCCACCGTCTGCTCCACCTGATGGGCCGCTCGCTCCCGACCGTCCCCATGAGCGACAAGGCCTCCCCATGCGCGGAAGGGAGCGGGGCATCCTCCTACGCCGTCAGCCCGGCGTACGGTGCAGCGGGGCGTCCAGGACTGCCGTGACTAAAGTCCCCTCTGCTTCTTGTCGGGAGGTAGAAGAAGAAGAAGGCACAGGACCCACCTATAAGCGACTCGGCGGGTAGGCCGCCCCATTTTGAGTGGAGACGGGATGCCCTCGAGGTCGCCTTCTCCCAGGGAAGGCGCATTTCAATGGGGCGCCTTCGACGTGGCCCTCCTTCCCGCCCGGCTGGGCCACCGGGCCGGCCCAGTGTCTATCCTACGCCTAGTGCAGAGATTAACCGTTAGGTAATTCTTTTGCCTTTTTTAGAGGGGCAAACAATTCATAAAATATTCATTGGAGCTCCAAATCAATCGATTCAAATTCCTACAGATTCCTAAAATTATGGTCTAACCAAATATGTCCATTGCACATTTTTCCTGCAACCTTTTATGTAGGGTTCAAATTCAAATTTGAATTTTAACTTTGACATGCCCCACTTGTAAAATCCCTAGGACACTCATATCTAATCCAAATGGTGTGATTCAAGTTCCCAGATACTCCAGAAATCATTCCTTGTTAATCTAGCCATGGTGAACATTTTTACCATGCACATATTATGTTAGATCTAATAAATGGACCATTTTCCATCAATTTCATCTTAGGAAAATCCTAGGGAATTCATCCCAACTCCAAAAATAGTGAACCCACTTCCTAAATGTTTCTCAAATCATGCCCTATTAAATGGGTGCATTCACCCATTTTTATAAAAATACTTTCTGTAGACTTCAAGTAGGATCAACATTTCATCTATTTCCACCATTCAAAAAAACCTTGATCCACATCCTATGAAACCTCCTTGGTTATATTTCTTGTCACCAGAGGTGTCCAAGAAAAATAGATCTCCTATTTATAGAGCACTTTTATTTTCTTCTTGTTGTGTTGCTTATTGTGGTTGTTTACCGACGGTAGTTGACGAGATATATAGAGTGCTCGGCGTTGGCCGAGAAGCATGTGAAGACCTCGAAGACTTTGCCAAGCCAGGCAAGCAGCCCTTTGACCATGACTATGAACCCTTTTATTACATGGCATATAGCACTTTATTTTGTTGTATTGATCATGATGGTGTGGTGACCACTTTGGTGGGATGCCTCCGATACTGTCTTGTTGATACTTGCATCGTGCATGACCCTACCTCCTTATGAGGGTTGTGCGGGTGGGAGTAGTTAGGTTGCTAGTAGATGCTACACAAGTGGGATCAGGAATATGCATTATGATGGGAACACAAATGATTTCAAAAACTTTTCGAAAACCCCGTCGGGTGGCACTAATGCCCGAGGGAGATGATGATGAGTTTGGTAACCACTTGAGAAAGAAGTGGTGTACCGGAGCAAGTGAGTGTGTGTTTTCGAAAATAGATTAGATTTAAGATTTGTCGACCATCCCAATCTTACATGTGGAACCACAATACCCCTTTATGGGACGGGGCTTTGTTGATCACTTTGGTGGGTACTGGCAAGGATCCCGCATTACTAGTGGCGGGAGTGGCATGGTCACTCTCAATACGGGGTCGTGTTGGTATGGACGATCATGCACTGTCTTCACAGGCACCGGGCACACCATTGGTCCCTGCATGGATGCTACGAGTGATGTACATCATGTGGGCTGGGTACCAATCGAGTGGACTCTTTGTTTAGTATCGCCAGGGGAAAGGCATTGTTCATGTGCTTACCTCGGGTATATTATATACCGCAAGTCGTGGATGACACGGAAGTTCCCCGAGTCTTGTGGGTAAAGTGTGCAACCTCTGCAAAGTGTAAAACTATTCAAATAGTCATGTACACGGTCAATGACAGTTGGGTGGTGCTTCTTAGACTATGTCCAGATGTTTTCACAAAACTTGGTGTGTGTGGATGACATAGAGATGACATCTGAGTTAAGTCTGATGACTTGTCGTGATGACTAAACATGAGATGTTCAATCCCTTGCTTATGATGATATCTATAACTTGTTCATTTAGATATTTGCCAACTGTTGATGCATGCTTACATAAGTTAGTTGATCATGTCACTTCACAAAAAAATTACTAGCTTTCTGCAAAACTACCTACTTAGTGCTATATCATGTTTTGTTGAACCATGTTCCAAACATGGGTTGCTTGTGAGTACATTCAAAGTACTCATTAGCTTGCCACTGGTTATTTTATTGGCCAGGCATGAAAGATCAGATTATGATGAAGATTACCTTGGTGACGGACATGCAATCTAGGACGCTTCCCAGTCAGAATGCATGTAGGGCTAAGGCAGATGGAATGGGTTCATGCTATCGTTGAAGATTTCTGTTGCAAGTATATGAAGACTGGGCCCTAAAGACCATATTTGAGTAAAACGGTATGTAATGGATGTAAGACTCTTGTTATTAAGTTTATGTGTGTTCAGTGGGCATTGATCTCTGGGATCACTGTGCACGTACATTCGGTGATCACGACTTATAAGTCGGGGTCCCCACAGAGAGAGAGAGAAAGAGAGAGAGATATTTCCATATAGGTACTACCTACGGACCCGTAGGTCCGTGGTGAAATACTCACACATCATCATGAGGGAAGCAAGGTTGATGAAGATGCCCTCCGTGATCGATCCCCCTCTGGCAGGGTGCCAGAATGGAGCTCTAGATGGGCTCCCGTCAGAACAAAGACTTGCAATGGTGCAAAAAGTGTTTCGGGGCCTTCTCTAGTGTTTTTAGGTTAGATGAGAATTTATAAGCCAGAGAATGACATTGGGAGGGCCACCAGGGGGCCACAAGCCATCTGCCCCCCCCTAGGGCATGCCCAGATAGCTTCGGGAGGAGGCCGAGAGGCACATAAAAAATGTTTCGGGAGGAGGTCCCCAAACACTTTGTCTCCTGTTACTGTCAATCCTAGTCTCATAGTTTGGGACCCCCTACCCGAGATCCACCAATTTTGACACCGACATTGGTACTTTCATTGAGAGTTCCTCTATGACTACCGAAGGAATCGATGGCTTGTCCCATTGCAAGTAGCGAGATCTATATCGAGGGGACTCTCGCCCTGATCGGAGTTTCATCAGCAACGACATCCTGTCGCGTGCCGGCCCAATCGGCTGTCATGGCCAGATCGGAAGGTTTCCCCCAATCAGAGTATCAAGTTCGGAACCCTAGAGTTCATGGCTGATTCACGAGGAACACTCATTCCAATGGAACCCTCGACCTTTGAAGAAAAAACTATAAGTCTGGGTGCTTTGATGTCCAAGACATCAGGTCCCACGCTGGAACGGAACACAGATCCGCTTTAGTGTAACTCTAGAACCGTCACACCACTTGACGAATCCACTCGTTAGCGACACGCATCCTGCCATCGCCTCCTTCTTAAATGAGTTGTTCGATCAGATCGAAGCTATGTGTATATCGGATGACCAGGTTCCAATCTATGGTCGGCTCGGTATCAGAACTGATGACAGGGAGATTCATGTCCCTCTAGTCACCCACCTTGTTGCTACCATCGAGTGTCCGGCTACGGATTCTGCCCGGTAGCCAGAATTGAAAACCATCTATACTTCGGCCCTCGATCTCCAAGACCCCGTCGGTCAATCAGAGGCGTGGAATCGCTCTAAAGTCGGACGTTCACCGGTCCAGGATCCGTTGCATGATTTGGAAACTACAATTGCGAACAATCGTTGCGATAGGGAAGCAAAAAAAATTCCCACCCACCGCCCAAGACGACCATCGAAGTACCGTGCCAAAGCCCATGTCTTCGGACTTTCGGGATATCAAGCAAATACAAGGAGAATCAATGCACCAGTTTTGGGCAAGACTCCTACTCGCTAGGAGCAGAGTAAAAGGTCTTAGTAACCAAGATGTAATGGCAATTTTCATTCGTAGATGCCATGATGAGGGGATTCTTAATGCCCTGGCCCGCTAATGCATAAGTGACTTTTTGGAGTTACCCGAATTGGTACAGAAGTACTATGCCATGGAGAGTGTCTGGCAATCCGAGTGGTTGTTCTCGGAACCAATTTTTCCCGAACACCGTAGAGGAGCTCGGAAAAAGAGGATACCCCCAAATCGGCAAGCCAGGTATGAACCCTTTGAAAAAAATAAACAAGTCGCTTTCTGGGACCTGCACCATCCTCGACGGACTTTTAGATAAATCTTGCCCCACTCATTCGGTGTTGTTAAATACAAACCCTACACATAGCCTTCGAGCTTGTTGGGTCGTCAGGCAAGTCGCAAAAAGTGGTGAGGCCATCCTCAACACACCTCCATCAAACAGGCACTCTCCTTCTCCACTCGGATTTAATGATGAAGTCCTGACGGTCTATGAGATCTTCATCTTCCCCTCGAGGAGCAGGCGTAAAAGAGCTCTTAGGGAGCACGAGCAAGTCTACCACGTGGCAGCTACTAGCCCATGGACAGGCGTTCCAATTACTTTCGGGGACACTAACCAGCCACCCATCCTTCCCGGTCATTCACCGGCCGCTCTAGTCTTGAATCCCATCATTGATGGATACAGGCTACATAAAGTGCTAATGGACAGCGGCAGTGGTATTAACCTTATATACGAGGCCACTTTGGAAAAAATGCAGTTCAACCGATCCCGCATCGAACATAGCAACATAACCTTCCGAGGAATTATCCCACGGAAAGAGGCACGTTGTTCCGGATGTATCATCCTGGACGTTGTGTTCGGCATGCCCGAAAACTACCGATCCGAAGAACTTCTCTTCCACATCGTCCCCTTCCCAAGTGGCTATCACGCCTTATTGGGACGCAATGCCTTTACAAAGTTCCAGGCTATACCCCATTATGGGTACATGAAACTCAAAATGCCAAGACCAAACGAAGTGATCACGATCGCCAATGATCCGAATATAGCCCTTCAGGACGAAAACAAAACGGCAGCGCTCGCCCTCGAGGCATTAGCGGAAAATTTCGCCGCCGAAGAGTTGACTGCTCTACGGTCGACAATTAATAGGGATGATGTGATCCTTAGAAAAAGTCCCAAGTCCATGTCCTTTAAACCCATAGAGGAAATCGTCAAATTCGGGTGCATCCAACGGACCCCAATAAAACAGCGTCCGTCGGAGCCCAGCTCGATCCCCTTATGGACGAAGCATTGCGCAATTTCCTCTGTGAAAATTCGGACATTTTGGCTTGGCATCCTTCCGATGTGCCTGGAATCCCACGTCTGCTTGCCGAACACAGCTTGAACATTATCCCAGGCTTTAAGCCCGTGAAACAGACCCTGTGTCGCTTCTCCGAGCCCAAACGGCAAGCCATGGGTGAAGAATTAGCCAAATTGCTCGAGGCTGGATTTATTCGGGATATTAAACATCCCGAGTGGCTAGCAAACCTGGTGATGGTACCTAAGAAAGACAAGTCCTAGCGGTTGTGTGTCGATTTCAAAGACCTCAACAAAGCATGCCCCAAGGACCCTTTCCCCTTACCACGCATAGACCAGATCATTGATGCCACAACCAGACACGATTTGTTGTGCTTCCTCGATGCTTACCCCGGATATCGTCAAATTAAAATGAAGGAATCCGATCAAGCGGCTACTACATTCATAACCCCCTATGGGTCATTTTGCTTCAACATGATGCCCTTAGGGCTAAAAAAACGTCGGGGCCACATACCAACGCATGACCCAAACCTGCCTCACAACATAGGTTAGAAAGACTGTCGAGGCATATGTGGATGATGTGGTAATCAAAACCAAACACGTCGACCAATTGATCGACGACGTACGTCAAACTTTCGCTAATCTACGGGAATATGATATACGGCTCAATCTGGAAAGATGTGTATTCGGATTTCACTCTGGTAAGCTGCTTGGATTCATTATCTCCCATAGAGGAATAGAGGCAAATCCAGCTAAAATATGTGCTCTATCAGAACTTGCAATCCCCATAGAGCTGAAACATGTCCAGAGGCTAGCCGAGTGCATAGAAGTGTTAAGCTATTTTATCTCCCACCTTGGGGAAAAGGCTTTCCCGCTCTATAAGTTGCTGAAATGGACCGATGATGCAGCGGCTGCGTTAGAAGAAATCAAAACACTACTAGCAACCAACCCCATACTCACGGCACCAGACGCCGGTGAGCCCATGTTGTTATACATATCGGGCACCAACAAAGTCGTCAGTGCGGTGCTAGTCATTGAACGAGATGAGGAGGGACATAAATTCCGGACTTAGAAGCTGGTATATTATGTGTCAGATGTGCTAATGTAGTGTAAGTCTATATACCCACATTATCAAAAAATAGCCTATACAGTATTCATGGCATCGAGGAAACTCAGACACTACTTCCAGGAGTGTGTGGTAATGGTGGCATCGGAAGTCCCCCTAAATGATATAATCAACAACAGGGACGCCACCGGTCGCATAGCCAAATGGGCCATTGAGCTCCTTCCCTTTGAAATAACCTACAAGCCACGCCACGCCAATAAATCTCGGGTACTGGCGGACTTTTTGGCTGAATGGACAGAGGCTGAGCTCCTCAAGGAGTATAGTGCATACTCCCATTGGACAATGTACTTTGATGGATCCAAGACCTTGGCCAGTCTGGGGACTGGAGTTATGCTCACATCCTCCACAGGCGACAACATAAGATACGTGTTGCAAATCATGTATGTCGATTCCAACAATGCCGCCGAATATGAAGCTCTTCTTCATGGTCTTCGGATGGCCGTGTCAATGGGCATACGATGGCTAGAGGTACGCGGAGACTCAAACCTAGCCATATCCCAAATTAACGGCGAGTTCGACGCCAAAAATCCGAAGATGGTGGCATATAGAAACGTCGTCCTCAAGATATCTGCTCGGTTCGAGGGGTTGGAATTCCACCATCTTGCTCGACACAACAACCAAGCCGCCGATATACTGGCCCATATGGGAGCCAAGCGCGATCCCGTCCCGAGAAACACCTTCCTGGAGCAGTTCTTCAAGCCCTCCGTAGTGTGGCAGGACAACAATAATCGCACCAGTCCAAATACGGTGAACAAAGTTGTTCCCCCTATAAATGAGCCAGATGATGGCATTATCGGTAGCTCAATGATGAATGAGACGCCCTCGGCTCATGAGGTATGGCAGTAATTGCGCCATGGACAGAGCCCTTCCTCACTTACCTTCTTCACAAGGAACTCCTTGACAATCAAACTTAGGCGTGATGCATAGTTCGGCGATCCAAGGCCTAAAAAGTACACGAGGGTGAGTTATACAAGAAAAGCACCACCGTAGTATTACAAAGGTGTATATCCGAGGAATAAGGACGGGAGCTCCTCGCCGAAATCCATGCAAGCATGGGCGGGCATCACATCGCGGCAAGATCCCTTGTCGGCAAGGCCTTCCGAGCCGGTTTCTTCTGGCCTACAGGTCGGACGGACACCCGGTCACTTGTTCAACATTGCGTTGGGTATCAACTCTTTGCAAATCAAAGTCACATGCCCCCAACAGCTCTTCGAACTATTCCGATCACCTGGCCTTTTGTGGTCTGGGGGTGGACATGGTCAGGCCCCTTAAAGGGGGAACAAAGAAAAATAAATATCTACTAGTCATGGTTGACAAGTTCACCAAATGGATAGAAGCAAATCTTGTTAAATCGGCTAAATCCGGACCAGTGATTGACTTTATATCTAGCGTAGTACACCGTTACGGTGTCCCGCATAGTATAATAATGGACAATGGATCTAACTTCACGGCCCAAGAGGTCAAGGATTGGTGCGCAAAATGGCCATAAAGCTTGAATATGCATCGGTCTATCATCCACAGACCAATGGACAGGTCGAGCGAGCAAACAGTCTCATTATGAGCGGCATCAAGCCATGTTTGGTCTGATCTCTTCACGAGTCCGACTGCCATTGGATGGAGGAACTCGACTCTATTCTATGGGGCCTGTGTACCACCCCGAATAGATCAATAGGTTACACACCGTGTTTTATGGTCTATGGAACAGAGGCAGTTCTCCCCTGTGATATTATCCATGATGCACCAAGAGTGCACATGTACGAGGAAAAGGAGGCCGAGTTAGATCGGCAAGACGACTTAGACGCCTTGGAGGGGGAGGGGCACATAGCTCTAGCTCGGTCCACTCTTTATCAACAGCAAGCTCGGCGGTACCAAAGTAGGGAGGTCAGGGAAAAAGCATACAACATAGGAGAACTCGTCCTACGTCTCCCAGAGAAATAGAAGCACAAACTCAACCCCAAATGGGAGGGTCCTTCCATCATCGACGAAGTGCTCGTGGGAGGGGCCTATCGTTTGCGGAGTCCATCCGATAATCGCCTTGAACCAAACCCATGGAACGCAGCTCGTCTTTGGCGCTTCTATGGATAAACCGGTGTCGTCTAAACTCCCTTACATTCTTTCCTTTTTGTTATTTTTTTGCCTTTTTTGCCTTTTCCTTCCCACTTTGCTATTCGATAGGGACAATTTCTTTTCCTACCCTATGTTCGGCTAAACCAATCTTGTACTACAGATAATCGGCATACACCATAAAGTGTTAAATCCGAACACAACACATGGGGGATTCTTTCAATAGGAAAAAATTTGTTTTGCTCATACTTACCGGGCGCGCATGTTTCTTTTGTCATGATCTAGCCATCATATGCATCAATTCGAACTAAGACTTTGCTAAGTTGGGTTGCCTCGCTCCTATGATTACTCTCTATGTTCCCGATTGTTCATCTAGAAAGTAAAGGGAGCACCTCTGCGATTGTTACAACCGGGTCATCCAGACACGTACCTCAGACAGGTGAAGCCGAAAGCTAGCTATCTTATGTAGACAATTGGTTGGCTATAACGGAAACACCTTATACAGCTCAGGTTGCTATTACCGTTGTTTGGGTCTTTTCTTCCCAAAGGACACTTAGCCACATACTGCAAGTATGCGGATTTCTATCCTAGAACCCCAACAAAAGGTATCGATAAAGGTACTATTTTCATCGAAAGATGTTTCTTAAGCTACGTCATAATATAACATATCTTTTTGTGTGCTTTCTGTCTGTTCGCACCACATGGCCGGATTGCCTGGTTCCCCGAATACAGTTCGCTCTTTTGCGAGGGAATAATAAGGAGGAACACTCCCGAGCTCTTCGCACGGGAGGGAGAAGCCGATTGCCTTTTAAGACAAAGTTTACAACACGGATTGTTTATACACATGCACATATAAATTACATGCGCGGCTGCTGATGGAGATCATCAATTATTGTGTTGAGGGGGCAGTCTACTTGTGAAAGACGGGCGGCTAGCATCACCTGGTCATATACCAAGTGGAGTGTCACTTCTTTTCCATCCGATCCCATAGGCCCAACCCATGCCATATGCTCAGGGTTAAGTCCGGTGAAATGGGTCTTGACCATTGCCCACGCCTCCCATGCTCCCTCATGGTAGGCCGAAGTCTTCCACAACTCAAACCTATCTCGAGCCCCTTTGAACCGATCCACAAGTGAGGCTATCCCTTCAGGTGGATATTCGGTGGGCCATAGTGCCATCACCGTCACTTTCATTGCTTTTTGCATGCGCTTATGGAGAGAGGTCAGCTCCTTCAGCAGGTCCCCTTGGTATGATTCGATCTCCTCTTCAGGATACCCGGACAGGAGGCCTGCACATAAGATAACAGCGCAGTTACTATCATTCCCTACATCGAAAATATTTACTGATAGTGGAATCTTACTTACCGAATACGCCCCTCTGAAGCTTTTGATTCTCTTCTTGAGCTTGGGCCAATTGAGTCTTTAAACTCTTTATTTCTTCGGCATGTTTTTGTATAACAAGGCAGGCAGCCTGATGTTGGGACTCCGCATACCTCTGAGAATCCCGGGCTTCTTCCAACTGCCTTTCCATATGTCCTATTGATTCAGCTGCTACGCTGAATCCATATGTCAGGCACAATGATATAAATAGATTAGCAGTAAATGCATACTCACCATGGGCCTCTTGCCTGAAGCTCTTCACTTGTGCTAGTTCGGCCTTCACGGATTGTACTTCCGTGCGGCTCTCCTCGAGTTCCTTGGCCAATTGATCGGACTATTGCTTTGATGCCTGCATTAGCAGTCAAACAGTGCGGGGATCCTTAATTCGTTTGTTCTAAAACAAATTAAGCCTCGGGGGCTACTAGGCTTACACAAGTTTTCGGATTCTATAAAGTCTGATCACTTACCTGTATGTTGGTTGTTATCAGCTTCATAGCTTCGCCAAATCCAGATCGGGCAGCCCCGAGGTGTGCATCCACTGAGCATAGGGCGTCGAACTCCTTGTCGGAGAAAATTGGGTGTCACATGGCCTCCCATCGGTGCCGATGATGCATGGCACTCTCCAGCTCCGATTTGGTTACGGATACTCCATCACCAGAATCGGCGGGCGCCGGATTGGCCATGGGGGCCTCTATAGCAGGAGCCGCATGGGTCGTGGCCCGGGAGCTTTAGGCGTCTCCAGACACCCAGGTAGCCCCTTCGGTAGGAGAGGATTGGGTGTTTTGCCTAGGTATTTCAATGAAACGAGCTGCTATGAGACTCTACTGACTACAATGATAAGGCGGATAACCAGACAATGTACCTTCGGGATGAGCGGACAAATGGATTCGTCCCCATGTCCGGCTCCTTCACAGGGTCCTGCTTGGCCTCGGATTCACCCGCAGCTTTCTCTACCGGTGCATGGCACGCGGATCGGCAGCGCTTGGGGTCAGGACCGGCACGTCCAGGGCGCTCTTGGTAGCGGGCCTCTTGCGGGAGGATCTTTTCTTCTTGCCCGCGGCAGGGATGGAGAATGACTCGGGGTAATTAATTATGATAGACATCGGGGTCTGGACGATGTTGTCCTGGAAATAAACTCCATTTTCGAAGTCAAGGAGAAGATCCGGGTCCTTGTTGAAACCCGGGTCGTTGTCGCGTGAATGGTTCTCGGGCTGTGGAGCCGGACAGTTGACTGTCTTGGTGAAACTCCTCCATTCCTCTTCACGCCAAGACCTCGGTCAAATAGAGTGCGGAATGAAACCCCGAACTATTTCATGATTAAAAAGGAAATTCTTACCTTTTTCATGGGATTGTGGGCCGAATACCATTCCTTGGTTGATCGCCGAATGAAGTCTTCTTGCTCTCCTTTGTACAGGTCGGCAAGTGCGGTGGCCAATGTTGTTGGGTTGGCGGGACCTAGTTTTTGGGAGCGCGTGGCATCGCTTGTCCCGTTGTACCGCCATAGAGGGTGTACCCTGTGTTGTATAGACTTCACACACCGGGAGATAGTGGTGGCCATGACATCAATCATGGTCAGTCGGTGGTGGACAAGCATCCGCACCTGTGCGGCCAGGCGTCGCACTTCGACGCTTTCCTCCTGAGATGAGCTCTTGGGTCGCCAGTTGTACCTCTTCTTTGGGAGGAGGTCGGAGTATTCAGAAAGACCCGTCCAAGTTGGCTCAAACAAGGGGACGTCTTCAATATAGAACCACACCGAGGTCCATTCTTCGGATTTCATCGGTGTGCCTATCGGATACTCCGTCCCCGATATGCGGCATACTTCGGCCCCACCAACCTATAAGATTGTCTTGTCCCAAGTTTGGGGGATGAGGCAGAAGTATTTCCTCCACAAATCGAAATGTGATTCGCACCCTAAGAACATCTCGCAGAGGGCCTGAGATGTGTAAAATCGACCATGGAGTGATACGATGGAGTTGGATCCCGTAGAACTCCAGTAACCCCCTCAGGAACGGATGGATTGGAAACCCAAGGCCCTGGCGGAGGAAGGGTACGAAGGACACGCGCTCCCCCTTGTTTGGATTGCGGAAGTGCTCGTCCAAAGCCAACCTGTGCGGGTCATCGCCAGATCTGATGATGGAAGATATCCTTGGGTCTCCAGATTATGGAGCCGCAGGAGCGTGACGGAACAGCTGGTCCAGCCCCCTGGGCGCTGGCCGTAGGGACGTGCGGAGGAGCTGGGAGCGTTAGCCATGTTTTGAATGGAGCTTCCGCTAGGAGTTTCTTTCGACGGGAGGGAAGAAGAAGATGTGGTCTGAACCACGATTTTGTTTGGTTAAATGGGTTGGTGCCTCCGTTCCGGAGGGGTAAGATTGTAAAAATCGATGTCCACTCGCCTCCCCATGACGCACGAAAGTCGAGGAACTCGCGTAGTTATTATAATAAACCTGCGCCCGCGACGCCTAGGATCTTACCGAAGGCTGGTCGGTTGCTGAACGAAGAAGGATAAGGGACTCGCCTTGCAAGCCGAAGACGGCGACATAAGGAGATCGATCGAATATATATTGGCATTGAAGGCCAGTCCGAGGGCTACTGAGGGAGTCCTGGATTAGGGGGTCTTTCAAATAGGTGTCTTTCAAATTATGATGAAGGTGTGTATCTTTCAAATAGGTGTCTCCATCAAACAATGATTGTGACAAGCTGAACATAAAAGCAAACGACGCTCCAAGCAAAACACATATCATGTGATGAATAAAAATGTAGCTCCAAGTGACATACCGATGGATTGAGATGAAAGAAGGGATGCCTTTTGGGGAATCCCCAAGCTTAGACGCTTGAGCCTTCCTAAGAATGTTACCTTGGGGAGCCTTGGGCATCCCCAAGCTTAGGCTCTTGCTACTCCTTATTTTGTCGTCCATCGTGATAACATCCAAAACTTGAAAACTTCAATCACACAAAACTCAACCAAACTTCGTGAGATCCGTTAGTATAAGCAACATATTGAATACTTTAGGTACTGTTATAAATTGATTCTTATTTCATTTTTGCATAATAAGTACTGTATTCTAAGTTCTACATGGTTTATACCACCCGAGACAATCCATAGCATAATCTATACAATCAAACTATGCAAGCAAAATAGAATTTTTTAAAACAGAATAGTCTGTAGCAGTCTGTAAAGAGACCATACTTATGTAACTCTATAAGTTCTGAAAAATTAGTAAAACGTGGATAATTTGTATAGCAATATTGTGTAACAATTTCCGATTATTATCACCCTCTAGTAAAAAATGAAAATTTCTTTACTGGAGTTAAAAGTTTATGTTTTGTCTCAACATCGTTTCTACTCATCTTGTGAGTTATCCCAAAGGCTTTACTTGGCACAAACACTAATTAAAACATAAAAACATAATCATTACAGAGGAAATAATCATGTTAACACAATCGATGCACCACCTCGGCCTTGGGCTGATATTTTGCAGAATTTTTATGATTGGTGCAATTTATTCTCTATCAAGATGTATAACCAGTAGCCCTCAAGGTTTGTTCCAATGTAAAATCTGGAATGCACTTGAAGGATAAAACCGTTGATCCCATTAGCCCCTGAGACTCAGGTCGATTAATGAAATCAGCTTAATGATCAATTCCTAACTCAGCAACATACTTTGGACTGGAAACACGATGCGCAATAGTTTCCGAGACTGGGGTTGGGTGCACCTACCAACCTGAGGATCATAATCTCCTTGGAAACCATTTTCCACTTTTGAGTTTACTACAATGAATCCTCAATGCAGTAGCCCCGAGACTTGGGTTGGACAGCATGGTCGACCCTAGGATTGTATCTCCTCGGGAACTTGCTTAACTCCGAGGTGCAGCTCGGTAAGAAAAATGCCAAACTGTGGGTTGGAAAGGATAAATCTTTCCTGAGCAGAACCATCAAGCAAAATGCCTCGAAAAAGAGGATGTCCTACCTCCTGAAAGAAAAAACATAAAAGAGGTTAAAAGTTTCATATGCTCGGAAAACAAAAAAACTGATTTAGAAACTTAACGTCTTAATTGAATTAAGTTTTTTGTGCCAATCCGAAATTGGTCTTAAAATTAATTTGTGCTTCCATTGTGCTTTAACATGGCACATCCGATCTTTAAACTTCAAGTAGGTCAGCCTTCGGCTTCAACCTTCTTATCCCGAAGGCAAGTTCTTCACAGAGGTCAGTTTAGCAAACGAAACTTGAGCGGATTTAGAGAGAAACCAGGCTATCCAACTATTGACCCTACACTCGACTCGGAAAATGAGTGGTAGAAAAATACTTTGCAACGACTAAGAAGAATAAAAATATATTATAAAACGGCTCATATAAAAAGAGCCCCTAGTTAACATGAGAAAAAAGTGTTCTTAACAAACAACTTTTTGTTTTAAGACAAAAACATAACTCAAAGGACGTGGATGTCGCCTAGAGGGGGGTGAATAGGCGCTTTAAAATAATTATGGTTTAGGCTTGAACAAATGTGGAATAAAACTATCGTTTAATTAATCAAGCACAAAACCTAAAACAACTAGGCTCACCTATGTGCACCAACAACTTATGCTAAGCAAGATATATAACAAGAAACAATATGGCTATCACAAAGTAAAGTGCATAAGTAAAGGCGCTTGGGTAAGAGATATCCGAGGCACGCGGAGACGACAATGCATCTCGAAGTTCACACCCTTGCGGATGCTAATCGTCGTTCGGAGTGGTGTGGAGGCACAATGCTCCCCAAGAAGCCACTAGGGCCACCGTAATCTCCTCACGCCCTCGCACAATGCAAGATGTCGTGATTCCACTAAGGGACCCTTGAGGGTGGTCACCGAACCGTACAAACAAGGTTGGGGCAATCTCCATAACTTGATTGGAGGCTCCCAACAACACCATGAAGCTTCACCACAATGGATTGTGGCTCCGAGGTGATCTCAAATGCTCGGGGCAATCTCCACAACCTAATTGGAGACCTCGAATCTTGCCCCGAGCTTTGCACCACAATGATTGAGCTCTGAGGCACCACCAACTGTCTAGGGCGCCAAAGCACCCAAGAGGAACAAGCTCTAGGGTGCTCAAACACCCAAGAGTAATAGCTTCTCAACTTCTCACTTCCACGTATCATCGTGGAGAACTCAAACCTATGCACCAAATGCAATGGCAAGGGCACACAGAGTGCCCAAGTCCTTCTCTCCCAACTCCCACCAAAGCAATTAATTCTTGGGAGGAAATGAGAGGAAGAACAAAGAAGAACACGAAGAACTCCAAGATCTAGATCCAAGGGGTTCCCCTCACTTAGAGGAGAAAGTGGTTGGTGGAAATGTGGATCTAGATCTCCTCTCTCTTTTCCCTCAAGAACTAGCAAGAATCACTGGAGGGATTGAGAGTTAGCAAGCTCAAAGAAGGTCAACAATGGGGGAAGAACACGAGCTCAAGAGATATAAGGTTCAATGGGGAAGAAGACCCACTTTTATAGGTGGGGGAAAATCCAACCGTTATTCTCCCAGCCCGCACAGAGCGGTACTACCGCTCCAAGGAGCGGTACTACTACTAGGTAGCGGTAGTACCGCTTTGAAAAACAACATCGAGGAGGAAAAAGGCTAGTAGAACCGCTGGAGCGGTACTACCGCTCGTCCTCACGGTACTACCGCTATGGATAGCGGTACTACCGCTACGGGTAGCGATACTACTGCTTGCGAGCGGTACTAAAAAATTATATCCGTGCCTACCACGGCTGTACTTAACACGAGATTTTGGTCCAAAGCGGTAGTACCGCTCTTGGAGACATGGTAGTACCGCTCCAGAATGGTAGTAAAAAATTACATCCGCTCTAGCCGTGGTAGTACCGCTGCAACCTTTTAAGAACACCAAAACTGCCACATCTTTTGCAAACAGACTCCGAATTCAATGAAACAAAGTTTGTTAGAAAGATAATGACATGGGCTAACACAATATTGATTTAAATATCAAAGAAGCAAATGAGAAAAGTCCCATAATAAAATGGTGAGAACCCTTCCTCGAATACGACCGATAAAACTTCCAACACCGAAAACGCAATAGACGAAGCATATGAAATCCGTTTTCGATGTACTAGAGCTTGTCACGAAGATAACCACAAGCTCAAGAACCCACAAAGAGAAAATCCAACCAATAACCAAGAAATATGATGATGCCAAGAATGCAATGGTTTGAGCTCTCAATGAAATACGATCAAGCTACTCACTTGAGAGCCCCCTTGATAGTACGGCAATCGATCCTATAACCCGGTCTCTCAACTACCACCATGAGACCGGTAAAATATAAAACCCTATCAAGGTCAAACCTTAGCCTTCAGCATAGTCCACTTGAGCAAGATGATGACGATCTTGACTTCCTCAAGATGGACCACCTTTCTTGATTGCGTTGGCTTGATGAAGACTAGATGATTTCTCCCCCATACTCCACTATGGGTGAGCTACTCTTCAGCACATCTCCACAAGTACATTGACACCACAATGGATGGCAAGCTTCAAGCCTGATCTCTCCGTGATGCTTCACTTGAACTTGCACACCTCAACCTTGATAACGATCACCACTTGATGTCATCTTCCATGGGTTGTATGGGATCTTCCTCTTGATGCAATCCCATAGAAATATGCCTAACCCCACAAAGAACTCTCACAAGGAACATGGGTTAGTACACAAAGCATAATGGACAATGCTTACCATACCATGGGATCACTTGATCCCTCTCGGTACATCTTGTACACTTTGTGTGTTGATAACTTGATTCACTCTTTGACTTAGTCTTGATCAACCTTGTATCTTATCTTCTCTCTGCATAAAGATGATGTCTTGAAGGTAATCATGAATGCTCACACAATATCCTTCTTCAAGACATGCTTGCAATAAGCACAACTCTCACATGACCAATCTTTGGATAAACCTTGAATACCACCTTGGTCATCATATAAACTCCTTGAAACCCAACAGATGGACTTCAAGAAGTGCCTATGGACAAATCCTTCGAATATAACTGAAGGCAACTATTAGTCCATAGGGGTTGTCATCAATTACCTAAAACCACACATGGAGAAATGTGCTCTTACAATCCCCCCATTTTGGTAACTGATGACAACCACTTTCAAGAGAGTTTATATAAGGAAATAAGCACAACCAAGACACACAAATGCATGCATGGATGTGATATGCAAATGCTTAAGAAACAAAAGCAGAACTCTCACAGCATTCCAAACTAAACTCTCTACACTTCTCCCCCATTAGCGTTGATTGCCAAAATGGACAAAAAGTTTAGAAAGCCAATATAATAGGTGTTCCTCCAAAAGATTTGTATATCTCAAAATACGTGTGCAAAGAAATACACATATCCAATGATAAGTAGTTGGAGGAAGACAAACTATATTGAGAACCCAAAGATTGCACAAAGGATCGTATGGCACAAAGACATACACCAAAGTGAAGCAAGCAATCAAAAGATACTAATTGGAACAATCAATCACATGGACCATTGAGCCACATGAATAAAAGATATTATGATATGGGTAAAAGAGTGTTTATAAAGAAACTAGAGGAGCTCCCCATGATTTGTGCACAAATAATATTTTTTGTATTTGAATACAAGTGCACAAAATAGGATCATGACTTCCGCACAATCAATATAAACACACAACAAGTTCAAGCAAGTAGATAAGACAAAGAGCATAGTACTTGCACTAAACATATGGTTGAGCAACATGTAAAAGAGGCAATCTTAAGAATAGGCTCAACCAAAATGATGTGTGTGAGTCATGGAAAAGCACTTGAGAAGACTAGTATAAGGATGAGCATAAAGCATCAACATAGTCTTGATGAAATGAGACACAAAGGGCAAACCATATCCTTCCCACACACAAACCACTAGCAAAAGGGTTCACAAGATTATTAATAGGAAAATTAAAAACCAAAGCTTCTGAAAAACCCTAGTGAAGATAGGAAAATGGTAGCCTTGTCAAGAGAAGGGATACCAATCGAAATGGCAAAACCCTCATGAAGACAAGCATGAGGAAAATAATTTTCACCACCAAAGAGTGCATCAAGATGCTAGGATATAAGATCCGCACTCAAGACAAATTCTTTCATGAAACCACCAAGTAAATAAAAAGGAAATGTAACGATGGACGTGAAAGAAAACAGGATATCAACTAGAGATGTAACTTCTCTCATGTGTATAAGATTCTAGGTAGAGGGCAATAATGATGATATATCCGCAAAGAATAATGTACACACGAAATAGTTACACGAAGGAACAAATAAGATATCCACAAGGAAGTCATAACTATACCAATAAGATCTTTGCTTGAAAGAATAGCACATAGCCTAATATTTTCTTATTGTACATAAATGAACTCCCAATACACGAACATCAAAGACATCACAACTAGAAATATGACATCATCGTTGAGACTCTTTGAGAAAGGAAACAAGTACCACAAGAATGACTCAAGAAATTCCTGCCATGATGCAACCTATAAACAGTTGAATGCGAGAAATTTATCCATGCAGTAGATACTTGTTACCGAGATAGCATTGGATTGATGTAGTAGACAATGGTTCTTCGATCATCCTAGCAAGGCTCCAATAAGCACATGGTGTCAACACCTTCCTTGTAAGTGAGCCGAGTGTCCAATGTATCTCCAATTGTTCCTAGAACAACACCACAAACAAAGTGGCACCCAAACTTATTGGGACCAAAAAGTTAGTGTACCAACAATATATAGGACAAAACTCCACATAAATATGTGCATATAGATATGAAATTGAATTTCATGCACACTTTAGCCAATTTATGTCATAGTGGAGTTTCCTCTATATATTGGGTCAAGGAAAGAGAACATGCCAACGAAAGTACATGTAGTAAATATGCCTGATCAAGGCTTTCGAGAATCAAATCAACACACAGTTGATAAGATACCAAGAGAAAAGGAATCAAGTGAAAATAAAATACCAAACAAAAAAATATCACTTGACGAATACCAACTAAAATATATATCAAGGAATGAGATATCCATTGACACATGCTACATAGAAGTAAACACGATACCAATTGAAGGAAAACAAGAGGTATCAAGTTCCCAAAAGAGAGCTAGGTTCCACAAACCACACCCTCCACAAATTTTCATGCCGGCACAATGTACCATAGAGAAAAGGCTTGCCTCCCTCCAACACACACTTGATGAGGATCAAAAGATTTTATGATAAACACATAAAGAGAGTGTTCTAAAGAAAATAGGAGGGCTCCCCCAAGAGATGTGCATTATATATAATTTGCATTTGGATACAACATGCACATGATGGGATCATCACTTTCCCTATATCTATAGAAACACTAGACATGCTCAAAAAGATCCACAAGAGACAAGGAAGACAAACGATAAACAAAATACAGTGTAAAGATGATTAGCAATTTCTACCATGAAAGGGTACCAAATGTCGAAGGATAAGAAGCAATTCGAAATATTTCCTATTGGTAGATTGCAAAGAAATCCAACATCATCTTTACACGTACATCATAAGCAAATGACACTTGTAGAGCTAACATGCCACCTAGGAACGAGATAAATATAATATCAAATCTAAGTGGCAATATCTCAAATGTACACATTCTCTGGGATTGTAATATGCACATAGCATATTACTCCCCCATAATGTGGAAACCCAACAATAATAACAAGTGGCAAATGAAGTAAAACAAGAGATGATTAATGGACCTTTTAGAATTTGAATTTCTCATGAGATGACATACCACATAGAAGCTAGATAATCTTGTAATATCAATACTAAGTGGTATTCCTCATGTACACACATTTTTAGGATTGTGAAGTGCACAAAGCAAATCACACCCCAAAAATGGGATAATCCATTAATCTCTCAAGAGAGCCAACTAAGATAAGACAAGATGCAAAAAGGCTCAACACAAGAGTCACACATACATGATGTGCAACCCATCATACATACTTGATTTCTCAAGATAAACAAATAGGAAACACAACATATACAAACGCATGCAAGGTACAAAATCACAACATGCAAAGGGGCAAGTAACTAACAATGTATTCAATTTAAGTACATGTTACCGTAAGGAGGAACATTGGATATAAGTGAGAAACTTGATAATCCACATGACTTGGCTTGAGATAATATGAATGATGAAGATCCCTTAATTCTTCATGATGTATCCAAGTCACCAATGCCCTCCATCAATGCCTATTGATCAAGTTTGAGATTGTTGGTCCCCAACCAAGTTGGGTCCTAAGAGGTTAGTCACAATAGGCTTTGCTACCCAAATGGTTCTTTTCTTGACACCACTTTGAGTACCAACACATTTGGAAAACACATTCCCAAGCTTATCCTTCCCAAGAGAATAGATCTGATCAATAATGATTGGGTTGGATAAGTTACCTTTTGTGCAAGAAGAAGCGGAGTGACCCTTCTCACGACATAAGTAGCAACATTTACCCTTTGCTTTGTTCTCAATTGATTTCTCAACTTGAAGAGAGGTGACTTGGGTCTTCTTGGGAAGAGGCCTTTCTTCAACTTGTGGTTGAGCATGATATTGAACTTGTGGCCGCTTCCCTTGTTGCTTGTTACTTTGGGGCTTCTTCTTTAATGCGCAAGATCTAACATGGTGCCCTTCAATTTTGCACATGAAGCAAATAATCTTGGCCGAATTCTTGACTTGTTCTTGGCCCTTCTTCTTGTAGTTCGTGGACATCTTCTTCTTCTTCTTGGAGTTCAATCCAAGTCCACCTTTGTCATTTGGGAGTTTTTGCACACTCAAGATATTGTTGAGTGTGGACTTCCCTTCCTGACTCTTTTCCAAGTCTTTCTTCAAAGAAGCGTCTTGGGCCTTGAGCTCATTGATTTCCTCTACATGGTTAGAATCAACACAAGTGTGAGAGGAAGTATAAGCTTCAACGTTAGAGAAACAAGGCAAGGAAAGTAATTCATCACAAGATGTACCAACATTATGAGTAGATGAACTACAAGGACTAGCACATGGTAATAAAGCATTTCTACTAGATGTAGTTCCACATGAGGCTCACTAGATGTTACCTTAGTAGTACTAGCCTCATGAGCTATCTTTAGCACATTATGAGATACTAGAAGATCGCCATGAGAGCTAGAAAGCTTTTTATTACTTTATTCCAATTTCCCATAATTGCTAGATAGCAACTCAAGTTGAGCCCTTAGCTCAACATTCTCCTTTAATATGGATGCTTCACAAGAAATAGAGTTAGTAGCACAAGCATCATCATTAACAACAAGAGGAGAAGGCAACTTGGCAAGCTCTTTAGCATATGAAACATTAAGTTGAGCATGAGACTCGGTGAGTTCAATGAGCGAACTCTTAACGACCCTTGAGCCATTTTCGAGGTGCTCAAAGTCCTTAAGGAGTTTAGCATGTGCAACTTCAAGCTTATCATTTTTTGTTCTAAAATCATTAGCCACCTTGAGAGCTCTTTCATGGGATTCCTTTAATCTAGATAATTCTAGAGCAAAGGTCTCCTCAAGAGATTCCTTGGTGGTTTGTTCATTTTCAAGACCTTGAGATAGCTCCGCAATCTCATTAGCGTAATCATGTTCATGACCTTCCATTTTCTCAATGGTGGCCTCATGCTCCTCGAGATGAGCTTCCAACTCCTCAATATATTTCTTGCCCTCAATGGCAATAGACATGATTTCCATGAAGCTAGAACAAGCAATATTATTCTTATGAATAGCTTTAAAAACCATTTCTCCCTTAAGTTTTAAGGAAGCAATATTATCACTCTCTTCATCATTATCATCAACATCATCATCGTGAGATATATTGGGATTCAAAGTAGGAGATACCTTTGAAGCCTTAGCCATAAGACAAAAGTGAGAAAATAGAAGATGATGTAGGATCCCTTGAAGCACCATTCAAGACCACATCTTGTTCCATGGAGTGTTGGGTTTCCTCTAAATTGTTAGCACAACAACTCAAGGAAATAGAAACATTTTTATCATGGCAACAAGATATAGCAAGCATATCATCATGAGATTTAGTCAAGCAATTTGTACATGATATGCAAGGACTATCAACACAAGCATGTGAAACATTTAAAGTGCTCGAGGTGTTAAAGTCCAAAGATGAAGCATTGCAATAAGATAGTGAAGAAGAATTGTCAACAATAAGCCCACTATCATCATTACAATGAACATCAACACTCACCATATAATTACCTTGTGCAAATCCACATGTAGGTGAAGTAGATGAAGTTGAGAAGACAACACGACCGGAGGTGGAGGGAGAACAATCATCCCTACAAATCTTGGACTCGCCAAATTTATCTTGAAGCTTTGTCCACAACTCATGAGCATCCCGGAACGGCATGAGTTCAAATATAACTACATTGCTCAAAGCATCAAAAAGCACATTGGAAGCTTGAGCATTGAGATAAGAGTTTTTCTCATCCTCTAAAGATATGTGTTGAGAATCCTTTGGAGGAGAAAAACCCATACCTACAATTCGCTCTAAATTTGGGTCCACGACCCTAAAGAGATTAAGCATGCGAATTACCCAAACATAAAAATGTGTGCCATTGAAACTAAGAGTGTTAGATAATCCTAATACCTTAGTCGACATCCTTGCTCTCGAGGTTGTTAAACCTAATAATGAGAGACCTAGCTTTGATACCAAGAAAGATGATGATGCCAAGAATGCAATGGTTTGAGCTCTCAACGAAAGATACGATCAAGCTACTCACTTGAGAGCCCCCCTTGATAGTAAGGCAATCAATCCTATAACCCGGTCTCTCAACTACCACCATGAGACCGGTAAAATATAAAACCCTATCAAGGTCAAACCTTAGCCTTGCGCATAGTCCACTTGAGCTAGATGATGATGATCTTGACTTCCTCAAGATGGACCACCTTTCTTGATTGCGTTGGCTTGATGAAGACTAGATGATTGCTCCCCCATACTCCACTATGGGTGAGCTACTCTTCGGGACATCTTCACAAGTCCATTGACACCACAATGGATGGCAAGCTTCAAGACTGATCTCTCTGTGATGCTTCACTTGAACTTGCACACCTCAACCTTGATAATGATCACCACTTGATGTCATCTTCCACGGGTTGTATGGGATCTTCCTCTTGATGCAATCCCATGGAAATATGCCTAACCCCACAAAGAACTCTCACAAGGAACATGGGTTAGTACACAAAGCGTAATGGACAATGCTTACCATACCATGGGATCACTTGATCCCTCTCGGTACATCTTGTATGCTTTGTGTGTTGATCACTTGATTCACTCTTTGACTTAGTCTTGATCAACCTTGTATCTTATCTTCTCTCTTCATAAAGATGATGTCTTTAAGGTAATCATGAATGCTCACACAATCTCCTTCTTCAAGACATGCTTGCAATAAGCTCAACTCTCACATGACCAATCTTTGGATAAACCTTGAAGACCACCTTGGTCATCATATAAACTCCTTGAAACCCAAGAGATGGACTTCAAGAAGTGCCTATGGACAAATCCTTCGAATATAACTCAAGGCAACTATTAGTCCATATGGATTGTCATCAATTACCCAAAACCACACATGAAGAAATGTGCTCTTACAATAACGCTTGGTTAAACCAAAGAAAAATTGAAAAAAATGAGCATGAAAGTGACTTAGCTTTTTAATGTGCTCGGTGTTGATTACATGATCCAGGCTTGTGGCGGGACAAAGATGCCCAACGAACTTTGACACACCCGACATGGTGCATAGTCTTCAACTTGACCAAGGTCCTAGCCCCCAAGCCAGAGGTAACTATGCAAGGATCTCGGCTTGATGATGTGGCAAAACAACACGGTTGACGTGGTGAGGCGAAGCCCCTGGTTCAGCTAACGTGACAAAGCTGGTCGGTTGGTGATGTTGAAGTCCCTGGATTAGCTTGATAAACAGATGGTGAAGCCCCCGGTCCAACTGATTTGACAAAGCTGGTCGATCGGTGATGCCGAAGTCTCCATGTCAGACGATGTGTCAAAACAGGTCAGTGTGTTCGATGTTGGTTGGAAGAAGAGGCGGCATGGTGATGTTGACGCGGGTCAAAGTTTATGACGCAGTCGATGCTGGTTTGATGAAGTGACCGCGCAACGATGCCAGTGTGTGGCCCTGTGTAATCTGTCGAGCGACAATGTTGTCTTGCTGATGAGTCGGTCTATGTGGTGCCGAACTCTAGGTTGGATCACCGAGATGATGATCCGATGTGGCTGACCTCGGCTTGACGAAACGATGACCCATCTAGCAGAGGTTGGCATCCGCGGAGCGATGATGTCGAGCAGTTTAACACCAGCACAGCGGTGAGGAGCACCTCAGGAAAGGCTCAAAAATTGTAAGAACGTGTTTGAGAACAAACACAATATCCTACCAAAAAACTTTCCTTCAACAAGGACACCTCATAACCCGTTCATGAAAGAAGATTAGCTTTGGTCAGACTCATTTTTGTGTAGAAAACAGATCTGAAAATTGATGCAGTAATCGGACGTTTTCTAGAGTTTAAACGGTCGGATCGAGATGACATTTTTAGGGCTGATTTATATGGTAATTCCATAGTCGATGAATGGTGGGATTTTCCAAAGGATGTCCGAGATGGATGCTGGACTCCTCACCATAAACTCGTCATAATTTCTGTCCAGATTCGACAAAGCTCAGGTATATTAGAGATTGCCGAAGATTCCTCCATCAGAATGCAATGAAATTTACAGGGTTATTCTAGACTCAGTTCCACACTATTAGACTAAAGCAATCATCAAAACGACATGCGAGGAGGCAGGAATGGCGAACATGAGTCTGTTGTCCAAAAAACTGCATGGTCACCCGAGGACAATGTTGATGTTGAGTCCCCGGAGCTCCATGGATGATTCTCGCATAATATTGATAGAGATCGGAGTTGATGTTGATGAAGGTATCCGTATGATCTTGACGATCCAACGAGGAGTATAGTCCTCGGTCCATCAGAGGCGACTAGTTGAGACAGCGACGAAGATGACGATGTTAATGATGAAGCTCGGTCCCGATGCATAGATCACGTCGGAGCTGATCTGAGTTCATGGTTCAACCTCATACGGATGGACAAAGGGAACTGCATACGGGATTGTCTGAATCCTTGACATCATGGTTCGACCGATAAAGATCTTCATAGAATATGTAGGAACCAATATGGGCATCTAGGTCCCGCTATTGTTTATTGACCGTAGAGTTGTCTTGGTCATGTCTACATAGTTCTCGAACCCGCCAGGTCTGTACACTTAACGTTCGATGACGGTTTGGTATTGTTGAGTTATGTATGTTGGTGACCGAAGGTTGTTCGGAGTCCCTAATGAGATCCTAGATGTCACGAGGAGTTTTGGAACGGTTGGAGGTAAAGATTTATATATGGGAAGTCATATTTTGGCCACCGGAAAAGTTTTGAGTTTTCCCTGTATTGTACCGGAAAGCTTCTAGAAGGTTCCAGAAACTTCCGGAGGAGTCCGAAAGTCCACAAAGGGTTCCACCATGTCCCAAGGGTTTGCATGGGGTGAGGGTAGGCGCCCTGGCCTTATTGGGCCAGGCGCACGGCACAAGTCCCTCAAGGCCCATGTGGCTTGGGAGAGGTGGAAAGTCCACCTGTTTATGGAAAGGGAGGAAATTGGACTAGGAGTCCAACTCCTCCCCCTTGGATGCACCCTAGGGCTCAGAAGGGCTGATCTCCATGCCCCTCCACCTATATATAGAGGGGAGGGGCGCCCCAAGAGGACACACAAAGCCCTTGGCGCCCCTCTCTCTCCCTAGATCGTTTTATCCTTCGTTTGCGGTTTCGGTAGCGCTAGGCGTAGCCCTGCCGTGATAGCACCACTACTGCCGCCACCACACCATTGTGTTGCTGGAGAACTCATCTGATACTCCGAGCTCGCTCGCTGGATCAAGGAGGCGGAGACGTCATCGAGTTGTACGTGTGCTGAACGCGGAGGTCTCGTCCGTTCGGTGCTACATCGGGATGGATCGTGATTGCATCGCGGGACGAATTGCGATTTGGAACGTGAAGATGTTTGACTACATCAACCGCATTTATTAACGCTTCCCGCTTAGCGATCTACAAGGGTATGTAGATCTACTCTCCCTCTCATAGTTGTTGATCTCCATAGACAGATCTTGGGTGTTCATAGGAAAAAAAATCCCATACAACGTTCCCCATCATTCCCATCACACCGCAACGACTACCAGCAGGAACCTATATGGTCCACCAATGTAGGTGCTAAATCTAGCATATCTTGAGGAAGGGTTCCTAAGCTAGGCGTATTCGAGTGATGGTAACATGGACACCGGATTTTACCCATGTTCGGGCTCTCTCCAAGAGATAATATTGGGATAGTACATAGTACATATATCTACCATGATATTATTCTAATGAATATGAGATTGTCTATTGACTAGCCTGACCTCGGCTTGTATAATGCACGAGAGGCCTAGGGTTTAGAGGAGTCCTTGTCTCGTGCGCCACGTCTTGTGAAATCTCCCTTGTATGCACCATGGGCTACGAAGTGGCATGTTATTGAATCGCCATGGGGTTCCTTGGCCCGACCCACTGGTCGAGCAATGACGTAGTGAGTATCCCCCAGTCCATGACATCGTCAGTGGTTCTGAAGTAGGTTCTTCGGGAACCACATATCATTAATGTAGGACAGATTGACGGGGTGTCACAGATAGGGAAATGGCATGCGCGGCGCTCTCTCGGCCGGCACGCCGCTTCAATGCCGTTAACATGAGAGATCACGTCCGATCTGGCTGGGCATGAATGTGTCACTAGCGCTCTCGTGTGGTGCTTACCGTTTCAGGTGGAAAGCATGCTCGGATGAGGGACGGGTGAAAGGTGGGCCAAGAAAGTCATAAGCGGACATGGCAGCGGTCTGGACGCCCGCAAAGCCTGCCTCCCACATTTCGCCTCTGGATTACGGGAAAAAGCACATCCGGACCACTTGCTGGATCGATGCAGAACCGCGTTGGATGGCAAAACATGCCCGAATCACACGACCCGACCCTAAAAACATTCACGTGAAAGGACGCGTACGTGCGAATGGTGTGGGGCGAGGGCTCTCCAACTGTTGTGTCATGACATCAATGTATTGTCTTTTGAGCCCTACTACGACACATCAAATTATTTTAGGTTGTTTATAGTTTAATGATGGTCTATATTAGACAATAATTTATATTTAATTTTATAGAAGGGTGAGTTCTCAAATCAGTATGGTGATAGCTCGCCTTGGAGTTGTCTAGCAACAGACAACGGGAGAGTTATTCATGTCGGTTGCCACCCTGGCACCAGTGTCCAACCAGTGAGCCGTCGGCTCCCATCTAGGCCCCTACATCCCCCCTCTTTCACTCCTTTGGCATCTCCTAGCCCCCAACAAGAAGCTGCCAGCGAGCATGGGAGGCAACTGCTAAACTACCTGCACGACTATCACATCTATAAGGAGTACTCATTGCTAGCAGGTCGTGATCGTTGTGGCATAGGGGGGCATCAGTCCAAGGGTTGCAAGCATCAATCAAAGGGCTACTTATAAACTGCATTGGGATTTTCCCCAAAGAGGAGGGGAGATGCAACACAGTAGAGATAAGTATTTCCCTCGGTGAGAATCAACGTTATGGAACCAATAGGAGGACCACACAAATTCATGTCTTCACTACCTGCACACAAAAGAGCGCACACTTGCACCCAACGCGGGGAAGAAGGTTGTCAAGCCCCTTGAACTCGTTACTTGCAAGCGATAAGTAGTGATAGATAGATAATATAAATATAAAAGTAAATTAAAGTAAATAAACGGCAGTAATATTTTGGTGTTTTTGTAATAATATATTTTGTGAAGACCCGATGGTCGTAGTGTCTGCTAGAGGCTACTCTCTCGAAGAAAGCATACGGTGGGTAAACAAAAAGTTGTTGGGAAATTGATAGAAAAGCGCATAGTTATGCAATATTTATTAACAATTATATCATGTATATCGACATCACGTCCATAAACAAGTCGATCAACCTCCCTGTTGGCTTGGCGCCACCCCGTGTGGCCTCTGGTATCTCTCTGAAGCTTTCAGGTCTTAATTTTATCCAGAAAAAGCATCAAAAAGTTTTGGGGTAATTGGACTTTGTTTGGTACAGTATTCCTAAAAGGCCAAAAATAAGCAGAAAATAGCAACTGGCACTGGGCACTAGGTTAATAGGTTAGTGCATAAAAATGAAATAAAATAGCATATAAATGCACATAAAGTTGTTGGAAATATGCCCTAGAGGCAATAATAAATTATGCACCATTGCGAAAGTTCATCGTGTCGTGGCACCACGTGATGATCGGGTGTGATATACTCTACGTTCACATACAACGGGTGCAAGCCAGTATTGCACGTATAGAACACTCAGGTTAAACTTGACGAGCCTAGCATGTACAGACATGGCCTCGGAACATAACAGACCGAAAGGTCGAACATGAGTCATATAGTAGATATGATCAACATGATGATGTTCACCATTGAAACCACCTCAACTCACGTGATGATCGGACTTGAGTTGGTGAATTTGGATCATGTATCACTCGAATGACCGGAGGGATGTCAATTTGAGTGGGAGTTCTTAAGTATGATTAATTGAACTCATTATCATGAACATAGTCAGTAGTGTATTTGCAAAATTATGTTGTAGATTACTAGCTCACGTTGTAGCTCCCTTGAATTTCTATATGTTCCTAGAGAAATAGAGTTGAAAGATGATGGTAGCAATATTGCGGACTGGGTCCGTGATCTCAGGATTGTCCTCATTGCTGCACAGAAGGCTTATGTCCTTAATGCACCGCTCGGTGCGCCACCCCCTCTATCATCGTCTGTAGATGTTGTGAACATCTGACAGGCACGTTCCGATGACTACTTGATAGTTTAGTGTGTCATGCATTACGGCTTAGAATTGAGGCTCCAAAACATTTTGAATGTCACGGAACATATGAGATGTTCTAAGAGCTGAAATTGGGATCTCAGGCTCGTGCCCATGTTGTGAGATATGAGATCTCCAACAAGATTCTTTGCCTGCAAGATGAAGGAGAATAGCTCAATCGTTAAGCATGTGCTCAGATTGTCTGGGTGCTACAATCGCTTGAATCGAGTGGAGTTGATCTTCCAGATAAGATAGTGATTGATATAGTTCTCCAAGTCACTCTCACTAAGCTACTAGAACTTGGTGATGAACTATAAAATGCCAGGGATAGAAATAATGATCCCTGAGCTGTTCGCGATGTTTGACACCGTGAGGGTAGAAATCAAGAAGGATCATCAAGTGTTGATGGTTAGTAAAACCACTAGTTTTGAGAAGGGCAAGGGCAAGGAGGGAAACTTCATGGATGGCAAGTCAGTTGCTGCTCCAGTGAAGCAACCCAAAGTTGAACCCAAACCCGAGACTAAGTGCTTCTATTATGAGGTGAGCGGTCGCTGAAGCAGAACAACCCTAGATACTTGGTAGATAAGAAGGCTGACAACGTCAGCACAAGTGTATTTGATATACGTGTTATTGATGTGTACCTTGTTAGTACTCCTAATAGCACCTGGGTATTGGATACCGGTTCGGTTGCTAAATGTTAGTAACTCTAAGTAAAAACTACGGAATAAACGGAGACTAGCTAAGGGTGAGGTGACGATATGTGTTGGAAATGTTTCCAAGGTTGATGTGATCAACATCGCACGCTCTCTCTACCTTTGGGACTAGTGATGAACCTAAATAAATGTTATTTGGTGTTTTGCGTGGACCATGAACATGATTAGATCGTGTTTATTGCAACACGGTTATTCATTTAAGTTAGAGAATAATGGTTAGTCTGTTTACATGAATAATACCTTCTATAGTCATGCACCCAGTGAGAATGGTTTGTTGAATCTTGATCGTAGTAATACACATGTTCATAACATTGATGCCAAAAGATACAAAGTTAATAATGATAGTAACACATATTTATGGCACTGTCGCTAAATGTCATATTGGTATAAAGTGCATGAAGAAACTCCATGCTGATGGATCTTTGGACTCATTTGATTTCAAATCGGTTGAGACATGCGAACCATGCCTCTTAGGCAAGATGACTAGGGACCCCGTTTTCCGGATTGATGGAGCGGGCAAGTGAATTATTGGAAATGATACATGTTGATGTATGCAAACCAATGAGTCTTGTAGCGTGCGGTGGATATCCTTATTTTCTTACCTTCACTAAATATTTGAGTAGATATAGTGTATATTTAGTTAATGAAACACAAGTCTGAATCATTTGAAAGGTTCAAGCAAATTCAGAGTGAATTTTAAGATCATCGTGACAAGAAGATAAAAATGTCTGCGATATGATTGTGGAGGTGAATATATGAGTTACGAGTTTGGCATACAACTTTAGACAATGTGAAAGTTGTTTCACAACTCACGCCACCTGGAACACCATAGTGTGATGGTGTGTCCGTACGTCATAGTCGTGCTCTATTGGATATGGTGCGTGCTATGATGTCTCTTATCGTTTTGCTACTATAATTTGGGGTTATGCATTAGAGACAACTACATTCACTTTAAATAGGGCAGCATCTAAATCCATTGAGATGACACCGTGTGAATTATGGTTTGATAGAAACCTAAGTTGTCATTTCTTAATGTTTGGGGCTACAACACTTGTCTGGAAAATGTTTTCACCTAATGAGCTCGAACCCAAAGCGGACAAATGCATCTTCATAGAATACCCTAAGAACAGTTGGGTGAACCTTCTATCTTAGATCCAAGCAAAAATGTTTGTTGCTAAAATTGGGTCCTTTCTCGAGAAAAAGTTTCTCTTGAAAGAATTGAGTGGGAGGAAGATAGAACTTGATGAGGTTGTTGAACTTTTGTTCAACCAGAGAGTAGTGCAGCGTAGAAAGATGTTTCTGTGAAGCCTACGTTAGTTGAAGAGGAAGTTAATGATGATGATCATGAAGCTTCGGATCAAGTTACTATCAAACCTCGTAGGTCGACAAGGACGCATACTGCTCCTGAGTGGTACAGCAACCATGTCTTAGAGGTCATGTTGTTGGACAACGATGAGCCTACGAGCTATGGAGAAGCGATGATGGGCCCGGATTCTGACAAATGGTTAGAGGCCATGAAATCCGAAAAAGGATCCATGTATGAAAACCAAGTATAGACTTTGGTAGACTTGCTCGTGGGACAGTAGGTCATCGAGTACAAATGGACCTTTAAGATGAAGACAGACGCTGATGGTAAATGTCACCATTTATAAAGCTCGACTTGTCGCAAAGAAGTTTCTAACAAGTTCAAGGAGTTGACTGCAATGAGACTTTCTCGCTTGTAGAAATGCTAAAGTCTGTTGGAATTATGTTAGCAGTTGATGCATTTTTCAATTATGAAATCTGGCAGATGGATGTCAAAACATCGTTTCCTTCCTTAAGGAAAGGTTGTATGAGATACAACCAGAAGGTTTTGTCAGTCCTAAGGATGCCAAAAGGTGTGCAAGCTTCAGTGATCCTTCTATGAACTAAAGCAAGCATCTCGGAGTTGGAATATACACTTTTATGAGGTGATCAAAGTTTTTAAGTCTATACAAAGTTTATGAGAAACTTGTATTTACAATAAAGTGAGTGGGAGCACTATAGAGTTTCTGGTAAGCATATGTGGTTGACATATTGTTGATCAAAAATGTTATAGAATTTCTGGAAAGCATAAATGGTTGTTTGAAAAGATTTTTTCAAAGGAAGACATGGATAAAGCTACCAAATTGTTGAGCATCAAGATCTATAGAGATAGATCAAGATGCTTGATGAGACTTTCAATGAGTACATACCTTGACAAGATTTTGAAAGAGTTCAAAATGGATCATTCAGAGAGAAGTGTTCTCGCCCGCTTTGTAAGGTGTGAAGTTGAGTGAGACTCAAAGCTCGACCATGCAGAAGAAAGAGAAAGGATGAATATCATCCCCTATGCCTTAGCTATAGGCTCTGTATAGTATGCCATGTTGTGTACCGCACCTCTGTGTGCCTTGCCATGAGTCCGTCAAGGGGTACAAGAGTGATCCGGGAGTGGATCACTGGATAGTGGTCAAGATCATCCTTGGTAACTAAAATACTAAGAAAATGTTTCTCGATTATGGAGGTGATAAAGAGTTTGTCGTAAAGAGTTACGTCGATGCAAGCTTTAACACCAATCCGGATGACTCTTAGTAGCAATCCGGATACGTATAGTGGAGCAGCCATTTGGAATAGCTCCAAGTGGAGTGTGGTAGCGGTACTTACAGTTTGACATAGAGATTTACAAAGTACACATGGATCTGAATGTCGCAGACCCATTGACTATAAGACCTCTCTCACATGCAAAGCATGATCGAGTCCCAGAACTCATTGGGTGTTAGATTCATAACAATGTGAATCACATGGTGATGTGAACTAGATTATTGGCTCTAGTGTAAGTGGGAGACTGTTGGAAATATGTCCTAGAGGCAATAATAAATTTGTTATTATCATATTTCCTTGTTCATGATAATCGTTTATTATCCATGCTATAATTGTGTTGATCAGAAACTCAGATATATGTGTGGATACATAGACAACACCATGTCCCTAGTATGCCTCTAAGAGACTAGCTCGTTGATTAGAGATGGCTATGGTTTCCTAGTCATGGACATGAGATGTCATTTGGTAATGGGATCACATCATTAGGAGAATGATGTGATGGACAAGACCCAAACTATAAACGTAGCATATGATCGTGTCAGTTTATTGCTACTGTTTTCTGCATGTCAAGTATATGTTCCTATGACCATGAGATCATGCAACTCACTGACACCGGAGGAGTACCTTGTGTGTATCAAACGTCGCAACGTAACTGGGTGACTATAAAGGTTCTCTACAGGTATCTCTGAGGGTGTCTATTGGGTTGGCATGAATCAAGACTGGGATTTGTTACTCCGTGTGACGAAGAGGTATCTCAGGGCCCACTCGGTAATACAACATCACAACAAGCCTTGCAAGCAATGTGACTAAGTGTTAGTCACGGGATCTTGTATTACGGAACGAGTAAAGAGACTTGCTGGTAACGAGGTTGAACTAGGTATGGAGATACCGACGTTCGGATCTCGGGCAAGTAACATACCGAAGAACAAAGGGAACATCATACGGGACTAACTGAATCCTTGACATAGTGGTTCGACCGATAAAGATCTTCATAGAATATGTAGGAACCAATATGGGCATCTAGGTCCCGCTATTTGGTATTGACTGTAGAGGTGTCTCGGTCATGTCTACATAGTTCTCGAACCGCAGGGTCTGCACACTTAAGGTTCGTTGACGTTTTGGTAGTATAGAGTTATGTATGGTGGTGACTGAAGGTTTTTTGGAGTCCCGGATGAGATCCTGGACGTCACGAGGAGCTCAGGAATGGTCCGGAGGTAAAGATTGATATATAGGAAGTCCTGCTTTGGTCGCTGAAAAAGCTTCGGGCTCATCGATAGTGTACCGGGAGTGCCGGTAGTGTATCGAGGGACCATCGGGAGAGGTATTTCGACCCAAGAGGCTACATGGGCTGTGGGAGGAGGTAAACCAGCCCCTGGTGGGCTGGCCGAAGCCTCCTCTTAGGTCCCATGCGGCTGGAGTGGTTTGAGAAGGAAAAAATCCAAAGGTGGAGAGGTGGAAAGAGTTTCCAAGTGGAAAGGAGGAATCCTACTCCTAATAGGATTGGAGTAGGACTCCTCCACCTCCAATTTCAGCCTGGTTTGAGGCTACCTCCTCCCCTCCCTCCCTCCTATATATACTAGAGGATTTAGAGGAAAAAGCTAACCCTAATATCCACGTGCTACCCTCTCCTCTAGTGCATAGTTTCTTCTCTAGATCGGTTTTCTGCAGTGCTTAGACGAAGCCCTGTCGGAATAGCTCCACCACCATCGCCGCAGCGCTATCATGCTGCCGGAGAACTCGTCTACCTCTCCGCTCCCTCTTGCTGGATCAAGAAGGTGGAAATCATCAACAAGTTGTACGTGTGCTGAACGCGGAGGTGCCATCCGTTCGGCGCTAGATTGGAAGGACCGTGATCAAGATTGCGAGACGGATCGTGATGAGATCGCGGGACGGATCGTGATGAGTTCGCAGGACGGATCGTGATTGGATCGCGGGACGGATCGTGATGAGATCGCGGGACGCTCGATGATTTGGATCGTGAAGACGTTCGACTACACCAACTGTGTTTCTTAACGCTTCCCGCTTAGCGATCTACAAGGGTATGTAGATCCACTCTCCCTCTCGTAGATGCACATGGATAGATCTTGCGTGTGCGTAGGAAAAATTTTGATTCCCGTGCAACGTTCCCCAATAAAAGTATCCAACAATGATAATATAGTAGCATGGAACAATCAAAAATTATTGATACGTTGGAGACGTATCAGCATCCCCAAGCTGAATTCATGTCGCGTGTCCCTATTCCCCCACTGCTAGGTGGGCCATCATGTCCGGAGCCACAGAACACCCCGCCCGCATCCAGCTAATCAGGGCTCATCTCGCGGATCGAAAAAATCCAACACCTGATCTAAATTGTTCCCAAACAGCGATCCAACGACCCTGATAGCGCAGGTTTTCAGAGGGGTTTGATGGGTTTTGAGAGAGGTTTGAGGGGTTTTGAGAGTTAGGGTTGAGCATGAAAGCACAATGTGCTCCCTTGGTGATTTTGATAATTCATGACAACGTACATTGTCTCTTGGACTAATACTTTCATCTAGTGTATTTTAGATAAAGTCCGCAGAGAGAGATGGGTTGGCAAAAGGAGTGTGGAGAGTACCCATGAAGAAGACGGAGAAGGAATAGCATTGGCAAAGCTCCAAGCAAGAGGACTCTACATTTTACTTTGTGAGAAATCACGTTGAGTCCATAGGAAAGACAATACTATTAAAAGGGGGTAAGGTACTATTGGTGAACAAAATGCTCATACGTGCACAAGCTCTTCCACAAAAGTCTGTCCAAATCTAAATATCCAAAATCGGTGCAATCAACACTTTCCACTCGGTGCCACCGATTCTCAGCCTCAGACAGACTCAGCCAAACCCTAGCCACTTCGGTGCAACCGATTCCATTTCGGTGCCACCGAGTTTGGGTTGCCAACTTCCTGTTACGCAAATTCACAAAATCGGACCGACCGAGTTTGTTGAATCGGCGTCACCGAGTTTGGCAATCTGAATGTTGGTCACCTTATCGGTGCAACCGAGTTGTATGTATCGTTCTCACCGAGATTCAAAAGTTGCTACCTTTGAGGCAACTCGGTACCACCCAGATTAACACATCGGTGTCACCGAGTCTGACTTATTAGGTGTAACGGTTGGATTTCTGAAGATGCCTATGGCCCTATTTGGTTCAGTTTTTATCGACGGATTCCGCTGCCGCGTAGCGGAATCTAAACCAAAGGGCGAACCCATCATAATCTGATTCTAGAAATCCACAGCCAAAATACATGCACGAGCGGAAGCAGCCCAGGACGTGCTTTCCAAAATCTGATTCCTCTGCGGGCCACTTCGGACCTACCCCCGCAATTAGGTCCCATCACCGCTGGACACTGGACGCCCCCACGCCACCGTGTATGCCTCTGCCCCTGTCCCCACGTTGCCGGACGCCTCTCCACTCCGCCCCCACCCCCGCGCCATCGCGGAGGCCTCCTCCCCCATCCTCACGTCGTCGGACGCCTCCGCCCCCGTCCTCGCACCACCGGACGCCTCTCGCCCTGTCCCCGTGCTACTAGTCCCCTCCGCCCTCGTCCCCGCACTGTCGGACCCTTTCGGCCCCGTCCCCGTGCTGCCAGACACCTCCCGCCCCATCCCTGCGCCGTCGAACGCCTCTCAACTCCACCCCCCGTCCCTCATCCGCCGGTATTCTCTACTGCTGGTGCCACCACTGTTGCTGACCTACAGTCACAGCTCATACAGCTGGTTTGCCAAATGACCTATAGCTTTTTCACAGCAGATTTCTCACAACTGCTTTTAGAAATCCATAGTCGAACCAAACAGGGCCTATATATACCCCTCCACCACCACCTACTCGCAAGAGAAGCACTCAAAACAGATCCCTACCTATCCTATCATATTTTCTGAGAGAGAGCCACCTACTCATGTGTTGAGATCATGCCATTCCATTCCAACCAAATGAATCTTGATCTCTAGCCTCCCCAAGTTGCTTTCCACCCAATAAATCTCTTCCACCATAGCCAAATCTGTGAGAGAGTGATTGTGTGTTGATGAGTCTATCATGTTGAAGCACAAGAGCAAGGAGTTCATTGACATTATCGAGCCTATTACCTTTTGGAGGGTGGTGACTCCTAGATTGGTTAGGTGTCGCTTGGGAGCCTCCTACTTCGTATTGTGGAGTGTACCAAAAAGTTTGTAAGGGCAAGGAGATCGCCTACTTCGTGAAGATCTACCCATAGTGAGGCTAGTCCTTCATGGACGGAAGCCGTTATGGAATAGTCAAGGTTCCTACTTCATGGACCCTTATGGGTGGAGCCCTCCATGGACTCTCATGACTGTTACCCTCCGTGGGTTGAAGACTCCACAAACATGGACGTACGATAGCACCACCTATCGGAACCATGGGAAAAATATTCGTGTCCTTCATGTGTTTGATCTCCCTATCTCTACTCCTTATTTCCATGTGCAATGTCTTTACTTTCCGCTATTATACTTGATGACTTGCATGTGTAGGGTCTGCTAGATTTGCTATAATTGTTAAAAACTGCCAACCCTTAAACTTATGCTTTAGGTAGTTTTAAATTCATGCTAGTAGTCTATTCACCCCCCCCCCTAGACATACTCTTCTAGTAATCCCGCAATTGGTATCAGAGATTTGGTATCCATTGCTTCGGTTTCACCGTCATGGAGGAAGATGGATGTGTCTAGTGTGGAGATTTTGTATTGTAGAGTGCCCATTCTTGATGGAGAGTACTATAGTCGATGGAAGAATTCCATGATTGATCTATTTGATAAATTCCATTTGAGAAAACACATTGAAAATCCCTATGTGCTTCCCATTGATTAATTGCATCCCACACGCGAAGAGGAAATTGACATGCTTGGTAACCTTAGAATTGGCAATCTTATTGTTAGAGGCTTGCCAAGATTCGTGCTTTCTCAATTGAAGAACTTTGCATGTGCTTATACTTTGTAGACTTATTTGGAGAAACAATATCCAAATCTTTCATTAAGTAATCTTGATGAAATTCTTCATAAAACTGTTGCTTTTCACAATATGAAGCCTAGTGATCCAAACTTTTATAAATGCCTATTTGAGCTTCGTGATCTTATGCGTGCTAAAGGAGATGTCACAACTATCAACAACATTATTATGGAAGCCATTCACATTCATAAACTTGAACATTGTCATGGTTATGATTCTAACGAGTCTCTTGGTTCTTATGATGAGGAGATTCCACCAAATGATGACAATGAAGAACATGGCTACTATGATGAAGATGAGTTGTTCGACATCGAGCATGAAAAGATCATGAAGAATCTAAGTCTAATGGCAAACTTCAAGGATTACATGTCCGATGGAAAAGAGTGGATTCACCGATCACATGACTAGTGATAAAGACATGTTCCAAGAGATCACGCATAATCAACGTCCTTGAAGGTACGTGACCTTTGGAGACAATTCTAAAGGTAAGGTACTTGGACTTGGTAAGGTGCCATATATCATGATAGCTCCATCAAAATGTGATGCTTGTTGAATCCCTTGGCTACAATCTTGTTTCTATATCTAGACTAGCAGACTTCGGTTTCAATGTGCTATTTACCAAAGTAGATTGCTAAGTGTTTCCATTTGATAATCATAAAATTGTCTTTACCGATATTCGTAGAGGTGATCTATACATTGTTGAATTCGCTAAAAAGGCCCAACCTCGTACGTGTCTCATTGCAAAATCATCTAAAGGTTGGTTGTGGCATAAAAGGTTAGGACATGTAGGCATGCGCAATCTAGATAAGCTTATCAAGGGAGATCACATTCTTGGTGTTAAAGATGTTATCTTTGACAAAGATAGGCTTTGTAGCACTTGTCAAGAAGGAAAGCAAGTAGGTCGAAGTCATCCGGTCAAGAACATCATGACCACTAGGAGACCACTCGAGTTACTTCATATGGATCTTTTTGGTCCCAATGCTTACAAGAGTCTCGATGGAAACTCTTATGGTCTAGTTGTAGTTGATGATTTTTCTAGATTTACATGGGTATTCTTTCTTGATGATAAGTCGCGGGTACAAAAGATCTTCAAGAACTTCGCAAGCAAAGTGAAAAATCAATTTGAAGTGAATATCAAGAAGGTGCGAAGAGATAACGGGTCGGAGTTCAGTAACATCCATGTGGATACCTTCCTTGAAGAACAGGGTATCTCACATGAGTTCTCGGCTACGTACACGCCTCAACAAAATGGAGTTGTTGAGAGAAAGAACCGGACCCTCATTGAGATGGCAAGAACGATGCTTGACGAATACAAGACGCCAAAGACACTTTTGCCAGAAGTTGTGGAAACAGCATGTCATGCCACAAACTGACTCTACTTGCACACGCTTCTCCGTAAAATGGCATATGAGCTTCTCACCGATAACAAACCCCGAGTTGGATACTTTCGGGTATTCGGCTCTAAGTGTTACATTCTTGGTAAGCATCGTCGTGCTAAATTTGCTCCCAAATCTCATGAAGGTTTCCTACTTGGTTATGGATCAAACTCTCACACCTACCGTGTCTACAAAAACTTCACACGAAAAGTTGAAGAGACATTAGATGTGAAGTTTGATGAGTCTAATGGTTCGCAAGTCGAACAATTGCCAAATGATGTAGGTGATAAAGATCCTTCGGAAGCTATCCATGATTTGCCCAGCGGAAAGATTCGTCTCATGGAGGTGAAGGAAAGTACTTCAACAACCCAAATGGAAGCTCCTACTTCGGATCAAGGCTACTGACAATACGACATGGAAGCATCCACAAGTGGTACATGACAAGATGAAGGAGAGGAGGAAGTACATCGTGAAGATCCACCACAACCTCCTTCACCACCACCTCAAGGAGACAACCACTTCGACAACAACGAAGATGAAGGAGATGATGAAGAAGAAGAAGCTCCTCCAACTAACAAGCCTAAGCTACCTCGAGTTCGAGCTCAAGTGACCAAGAACCATCCCCAAAACCAAATCTTTGGTGACATACAAACAGGGAGGATCACACGCTCTAAAGCTCGCTTGGTTAAATTTTGTGATAATTATTCTTTCATCTCTAGCATTGAGCCCTTGAAGGTTGAACAAGCTCTTGAAGACGTGGATTGGGTGAACGCTATGCATGAAGAGCTTCACAACTTAGAGAGGAACGAAGTGTGACACTCGTGGAGAAGCCCAAGAACGAGAAAAACATCATCGGCATGAAATGGGTGTTTTGGAACAAGCAAGATGAAGACGGTCAAGTCGTTCGCAACAAGGCTCGCCTCGTAGCGCAAGGATATACGCAAGTCAAAGGTATGTACTACGATGAGACCTATGCCCATGTTTCTAGACTAGAAGCTATTTGAATTCTTCTTGCTTATGCTAATCACCATGATATCATGCTTTACCAAATGGATATTAAAAGTGCATTTTTAAATGGTGAGGTTGAAGAAGAGGTATATGTTAAGCAACCACTTGGTTTTGTAAATCCTAAGAAACCTGGCCACGTTAACAAACTTCGCAAAGCTTTATATGGTCTTAAGCAAGCTCCTCGTGCTTGGTATAAATGCCTAACGAAGTTTCTTATTGAAAAAGGTTTTGAAATTGGTAAAATTGACACAACCTTATTCATAAACAGAGTTAATGGTGAATTATTTGTGTACCAAATTTATGTGGATGATACTATCTTTGGATCTACTAACCCACAATTTAGTGAGAAATTTGGAAGGTTGATGTCACAGAAGTATGAGATGTCTATGATGTGTGAGCTGAAATTCTTTCTTGGTCTACAAATCAAGCAAACGAGAGAAGGTACTTTCATCTCTCAAACAAAGTACACCAAGGACTTGTTCAATAAGTTCAACATGCAAGAGTGCAAAGGTATGAAAAATCCCATGCCCACTAGCCGACACTATGATCTTACTAAGGAGGGTGAACCCATTGATCAAAAGGTTTATCGATTGATGATTGGTTCATTGCTATATCTATGTGCTTCCCGTCCCGATATTATGCTTAGTGTTTGCATGTGTGCTAGATATCAAGCTGCACCTAAAGAATGTCATCTTAAGGCTGTGAAATGCATTGTGAGATACTTGATACATACACAAAAATTTGGCATTTGGTATCCCAAGGGATCTTCTTTTAATCTTGTTGGCTACTCTGACTTGGACTATGTCGGTGACAAGGTTGATAGAAAATCCACCTCGGGTACATGTCAATTTCTTGGTAGATCGCTTGTGTCTTGGTCCTCCAAGAAACAAAACTCGGTATCTCTATCTACTGCCGAAGCGGAATACATTGCCGCTGGATCATGTTGTGCGCAATTATTATGGATGACACAAACGCTTAAACATTATGGAATCTATGTTAAAAATGTGCCATTACTTTGTGACAATGAGAGTGCTATTAAGATTGGTCATAATCCTGTGGAACATTCTCGAACCAAGCATATTCAAGTTCGACATCATTTCATTCATCATCGTGTTGCCAAAGGAGATATTAATCTTAAGCATGTTCGTACTAACAAGCAATTGGCCGATATCTTTACTAAGCCACTTGATGAAAAAGTGTTTTGTCATTTGAGGAGTGAGTTGAACATCATTGATGCTTCAAACTTGAGCTAAGATCACTTGGATGTATGCAAGGGGATGAGCTTCATTGTCTATTCCATGCTATTAACTTGAATATCATATATATTGGAATTCTATGCTCCCTTGTATTGCATCTAACCCTTTTGTAGGTACTTGGAAGAACAACACTCCACAAGATTGCCAACAACTCATATCTTAAGCAATCTTGTCATGACCAGGTATCCACAACCTCACTTTGATGATGAAAGGACGAAGACAACAAAACATATCCTTGACATATATTTCTCAAGTGATATCAACTCACAATTGGTATTATGTCAGTTGAATATATCACATTCTTCCTTGTGTGACTAACCTATGTAGGTGAAAAGTGAATGAAAACGACAAGGATAGCTCCCAACTCAAGATGATCCTCATCAACCTCGAGCATACTCATCAAGTTCACCTACAAGCTACGTCAACAACATCACTCAAAGGTATGTACTCATATCCTTGATATAGCTTTACTCCAAGCCATGAGATAAAGCAACTCAAGCGATATGAAGACATTAAATGCTTAATCGAAAAATGGTAATCCCATTTTGAGCTTAACGATGAGTATGGCCTATCATCAAGTATTCTTGCTTGGATCCTAAGTCAATATACTCTAATATAGGTGACCTAGTGACCGCCCATCATCTAGTTAAGAATCTTGTTTGGTTCATTCTCTATTGCACAATTTCTTGGAACCATTCAAATCTTTTCTAGTTGATACCTCTTTGTAAATTATCTGCAATTAGTATCCCATAATTTACAAATCTTTTGCTCTTCTTCGCTAGTTGATTTTCATTTACAATTTCGTTTCTTGTTACCAATTTTTACATTTGCCAAGTTTCTGTCTTATGGCTTGGAGCCTCCAATACAAAGGACTCGGTTCTACCGATTCAGCAGATGAGTTGCAAAACATCATATCGGTACCACCGAAAAATTTGTCTCAGAACCACCGACCTTCTATCATATTTCAGTCTGTGTTTATATGTGTAAAATTTTGAGTTTCCTTCTGCGATTTGTACATTACTACAATGATTCCTTCTATTAAAAAAGGGGGAGAAACATATTCAAGGATCCCTAACTCAAAGGAGAAGTTCTACAAATTTTTAGTTTAGCCAAAAGGAGAGAAATTATTTTCAACGATTCATGATTTTCATATTCTATAAATCCTACATTATGTGACCCTTGTTCTCAAGGATCCCTTCTTCATCAATGATCCCTATATCTGACCTTTTTGGAAATCAATGCCAAAGGGGGAGAAATAAAAAAGCTTCAATGCTAAAGAGGGAGATACATGCTTATGCAAAGGGGGTGATATAATTTAGGGGGAGAGGAGAATATCAAAAGTTTACACTTATATAAACAAGGAGAGAATACCAAAGTAGGGGAGAAAAATATGTTTTGGAGAAAGATGTGTTTATTGCATTTGATTTCTAATGTTAAACTTTTCTCACCCTATCCAATCCCAATATCTACACGCTAAGATTCAGGGGGAGAGGGTGTCTTATCATTTTCATATCTAAAGGGGAGAAAGTACCAAGATATTTTATTTACTTTTGATTTCTATTGCTTTTGATTGCTAGAATACTCTTGTGTTTCCTAACATTGTTTTCTCAAGTGTATCTCTACTACTAGAATGCTCAAGAACTCAAGGTAAGTATATGCATCATATCTTTGATCTAGATGATCTCTTGCTTCTTGCACATATTGTTTGCAAGAGTGAAGTCTTGAACAAGGATACACCTCATTCATATACATTTGATGCATATGACCAAGATACACATGACTTATTATATCCCTTCCACTACATGTGTGTCCATGAATTCCAAAGCAACTATCCTTTAAAGGGATTGCACACATTTAGGGGGAGCAAGTCGAAGTCATGAGTCTCTCAAAGTCTTCATTATATACATGCATATCTTTATTTGAAGCTTTGATTGTATGTTGTCATCAATTACCAAAAAGGTGGAGATTGAAAGCACAATGTGCTCCCTTGGTGATTTTGATAATTCATGACATCATACATTGTCTCTTGGACTAATACCTTCATCTAGTGTATTTCAGATAAAGTCCACAGAGAGAGATGGGTTGGCAAATGGAGTGTGAAGAGTATCCCCATGAAGAAGAAGGAGAAGGAATAGCATTGGCAAAGCTTCAAGCAAGAGGACTCTACATTTTACTTTGTGAGAAATCACTTTGAATCCATAGGAAAGCCAATGCTATTAAAAGAGGGTAAGGTATTGTTGGTGAACAAAATGCTCAGACGTGCACAAGTGATAGTCACCACTTTCACCCACAAGATCTTCCACAAAAGTCTGTCCAAAGCCAAATATCCAAAATCGGTGCAACCAATACTTTCCACTCGGTGCCACCGATTCTCAGCCTCACACGGACTCAGCCAAACCCTAGCCACTTCGGTGCAACCGATTCCATTTTGATGCCACCGAGTTTGGGTTGCCAACTTCCTGTTACACAAATTCACAAAACTGGTCCGACCGAGTTTGTTGAATTGGCGTCACCGAGTTTGGCAATCTGATCGTTGGTCACCTTATCAGTGCAACCAAGTTTGATGTATCGGTCTCACCGAAATTCAAAAGTTGCTACCTTTGAGGTAACTCGGTACCACCGAGATTAACCTATCGGTGTCACTGAGTCTGACTTATTAGGTGTAACGGTTGGATTTTTGGAAATGCCTATATATATACCCCTCCACCACCACCTACTCGCAACAGAAGCACTCAGAACACATCCTTACCTATCCTATCATATTTTCTGAGAGAGAGCCACCTACTCATGTGTTGAGATCATGCCATTCCATTCCAACCATATGAATCTTGATCTCTAGCCTCCCCAATTTGCTTCCCACCCAATCAATCTCTTCCACCATAGACAAATCTATGAGAGAGTGATTGTGTGTTGAGGAGTCTATCATATTGAAGCACAAGAGCAAGGAGTTCATCGACATTATCGAGCCTATTACCTTTTGGAGGGTGGTGCCTCCTAGATTGGTTAGGTGTCGCTTGGGAGCCTCCTACTTCATGTTGTTGAGTGAAACAAGAAGTTTTTAAGGGCAAGGAGATCGACTACTTCGTGAAGATCTACCCATAGTGAGGCTAGTCCTTCATGGACGGAAGCAGTTATGGAATAGTCAAGGTTGCTACTTCGTGGACCCTTATGGGTGGAGCCCTCCGTGGACTCTCGCGACTGTTACCCTCCGTGGGTTGAAGACTCCATAAACGTGGACTTACGATAGCACCACCTATCGGAACCACGGGAAAAATCTTCGTGTCCTTCATGCGTTTGATCTCCCTATCTCTACTCCTTATTTCCATGTGCAATGTCTTTACTTTTCGCTGCTATACTTGATGACTTGCATGTGTAGGGTGTGCTAGATTTGCTATAATTGCTAAAAACTGCCAACCCTTAAACTTATGCTTGAGGTAGTTTTAAATTCATGCTAGTAGTCTATTCACCCCCCCCCCTCTCCATACATACTCTTATAGTGATCCCACGGAGCACAACTAAATTAAAAAAATTAAAAAAACGAAACTTGCACACACACCATCGTTTTATGTTACTAGGTTTCTAGGTAAAATAAGAAACCATGACTACGTATATTTTCATGCAATTCCCTTCACATAACTTAGCTACCACGAACAAGGTTGGATGTTTTCAAGGGGAATGAGCTAGGGTTTAGGATTAACCATAGAATAGTTTTTTAAGAACACCCCATGTTGGGCGTGGATCTATATCTTCACACTAAATGATAATGGTCAAAAAAACATGGCATGCTCACACTGTACATTTTGCAACGGGAAAATGTGCAACATTTCTGCTCATGTTTGATCACATGTTGTACAACTACAGGAAGCTCGAATCTAGGACGTAAATGCAGCGCGGGCTCAACTTAAAGGATACTAATTTTTTGATGTGGGAAGCAATTTTATGTGTTGCACCTATCTACTAGTGTGTTGATCATTGGTGGTGTTTTTTTTGTGTGGTAATTTTGTAGGGTAGGCTAGAGCCTATTTAGTAGAATCGTCACTACATGTATATAATCGCCAATATTTCTTTCCCACAAACGCATGATCATGATCCTTATTTGGTCAACCATGTCATGCACGCGTGCTCCTTCGATGTTCACCATGGCCCCACATGTCTGCCAGTCAACTACCAGACGCGGTCGTATTTAACGCGGCTATATACCATAGACCCACGCGTCAACGACTAGAATCTACGAGGGCTCGTCCTTTTTTAATCCACGTGCGGGGGGAGGCATCATCCATTTCCACTACCCGTACACATCTCGCCCCAACCCCAACCCCACCTCGCGTGCTCCCTCGCTCGTGACCACCAAACCCTTGCCATAGGTTTCCTCAGCGACTCCAGCAAGGGCAAGGGGAAGTTCATCTGCGATGCATCCTCCCCTGCCACCACAAGCACCTCCCCCCTTCCCCCACGGGCGACATCACCTACACATTTCAGTGCACCAGGAGCGCTATCACTGGGTGTACAAGAAGCCACTGTCTTACTCTGATGTCACGTTGCCGCATGACTAGCATCTGGATCTGCAGTGGATCCCGGTTCCGGTTGTGCCGCGGTTGCAGCGGGCGCATGCTAAGGAGGTGCGCACGTGGTGGGAGCAACGTCATATGGAAGCGTACACTTCGGACTCTTCCAACTAGGGGAGGTGGTTTGCCATCGAGCATGAGGAGCAACGTTGCCTCGGCATCTAGGAGCACCACACCAACCCTCCGCTTCCCCTTGTCATCCGGCCGGAGGAGGAGGAGGCATACCAGACGGCGCTGGCAGCTGCCATGCAGACCTTCATCGAGGAGAAGTGACGCAAGGTAGAAGTGGAGGAGGTGGACTACCAAGCAAGGCTGGCGAAGGCCCTGGCCCTATCAGCCGTCGACAACTATGTCGTCCCCCCTTCCCATCGATGCTCTCCTCTTCGAAGGCCGGGCCATTGCTGCCACCGCCGTCCCAGCTGATGGAGGAGGAGTACACATGGAAGGGCATCATGCACGAGTGGGTCAGTGTGCCCTCGTGTTGATCGGGGCTCCACCGAAGCAGGAGGCCACGTACCTCGAGTACTAGAGGCAGTGCCACCTAGCTGCGGAGTGCGAGGAGGCCAAGTGCCTCATGCAAGTGGGGCGAGAGGAGGAAGAGCGATGTTCCTGTTGGGTATGGGAGGAGGAGGAGCATCGTGCCCAAGGCGTAGGAGGTCCACCAACGGCGCAGCCGGTGCAGGACGCAACCCGTGCATGGGAGGCGGTCTTTTCTCGGGCAGGCCTGGTGCTAGAGCCGATAGACCTGACCGGTCCTGGGTCAGACGGCGAGGATGCCTAGGAGACAGCAAGGACGGTGAACCCTTTTAATTATGTTTTTTATGTTTTAATCAATGTAAATGTAGATTTTGATGGGCGGTTGCCCGGAGTATTAAGTTTGAATGTGCCTTTTTTTATTTACATGGCGCGCACAAAGAAAATGGGTCAGCGGGTTGGGTGCACGCGCCGACCCAAATCAAAAAACAACGTCCGCTCGGTAGACCCTCCTATCAGGATAGTCAGGATACTAGGCTGCACTACTAGAAGAAAGCCTACTAGTAGCACTGGTTTTCCCTCTACTAGTAGCGCTAGGGCCAGCGCTACTGCTAAGGCTCTATAGCTAAGTCTTTAGCAGTAGCATTGGAAAATCGCCGCATGTATAATTCTCACAGAAGGAGATACACTCTTGGGTCAGATAACCCTGGGCGATGCTCCCATCGGTACAGGACATGTTACGACTGAATCCTTTGATGACCCCATTCATCCTCTCGAACAGCATCATGTTGTGAAGGAATGTCGATCCGAGGTCAATGATGTCGTCCACAATGTGGACACACAGATGCACCATGACGTCAAAGAACGCGGGCAGGAAGTACATCTCAAGCTCACATAGTATGACAACGATCTCTTCATGTAGCCTTCGGAGCTGCTTCACACTGATGGACTTTCGAGAGATAACGTCGAAGAAGTTGCAGAGACCGGTAAGCGTGTCACGGACATGCTTCTCCATTATCCCTCTAATGGCAACCGGGAGTATCTGTGTATCATCACGTGACAGTCATGAGACTTCATCCCACTGAACCTTTTCTTCTTGGTGTCTAGAAATCTTCTTATCTTCCCATAGTAGCCGAAACTGACTTTGATTCCCGTAAGGCACTTGATGAATTGATCGATCTCCTTCTCACTTAAGGTGAAGCAAGAAGGGGGGCAATTCTCCTCCTTCTTGTTGACTTTTCTGCCCCTTGGTGCCGCCTCCGCCTCCGTCTCCTTCTCCTCCGTCTACTTTTTACGGGGCATGTGGTGATCTGTCCTGATCTCCAAATCTTCCAAGTCTTTCCTTGCCTTCGGCCCATCCTTGGTCTTCTCTGGCATGTTCATCAGTGTGCCAAGCAAGCTCTCAGGGACATTCTTCGTGATATGCATTTGATCAAGGCAATGAGGTGTGTCATGATTGTGCCAGTACTCCAAGTCCCAAAAAACACACCTCGTTTTCCATACCTTCAGCAGCGGCTCCGGCGCCTTTTCCATCTTTCCTGGCGCGAGGCACTGTTCCCAGTTAGTCAACAACTCCTTGATTTAGGCTCCGCTCCTCTTACGTGGAGGTCCTCAATGCTCAGCCAAACCATTGAATAGATCTCCATGTTTTCTCCACGGGTCATCCTTCTCGAGCCATCTATGATGCCCCATGTACACAATTTTCCCAGAGCTGCCATTTTTCATTGGCGTAAGCTGCTGAGATGTTGTATCATACATGCACCTCATGCATCCGCAATATCCATGGCACACCTATCCTGAGGTGTACCCGTAACTGAGATAGTCGTGCACCGTCGTCATCAGCGCGGCTCTCATATAGAAATAATCTCCTTTGCTGGCGTCCCATGTCTTGACCGGTGATTTCCATAACGTGTCTAGCTCCTCTTTCAGAAGCCCCATATATAGGTTAATATTATTTCCCAGTTTTTTCGGCCCTTGAATCATCATGCTCATGTGTATGTACTTTGTCTTCATGCACAACCATGAGAGGAGGTTGTACATCCATACAAAGACGGGCCATGTGCTGCGGTTGGTGTTCTGCTTTCCAAACGAATTCATGCCATTGGTACTCGCACCAAGCATGATGTTCCTTGCATCTTCTCCAAAAAATGGATATTCGATGTTGAATGCTCTCCACTGGCTACCATCTGTGAGGTGTCTCAGCTTCGGATCATCTCCATCGTCGGGCTTCTTCCTCTTCGCGTGCCAACGCATGAGCTTTGCTTCCTTAGGATCTACGAAATACCGCTGCAGACTGGGAGTGATCTGAAAGTACCATACAACTTTCTGAGGAGTTTTATTTCCTGCCTTCTTGTATCGAGAAGCATTGCACATTGGACAGTTGGTTATTTCCGCGTGCTCCCCCCGATAAATGATGCAATCGTTGATGCATGTGTGGTCACTACAGGAATCAGGCAGTTTGCCGTCAGCCATCCCGGATGGCAAAGGCATGCATCCCGGACGGCAAAGGCTTTGCCATCCGCCACCAGACGACCAACCTTCTGGCTGAATAAGCCACGGCAAATGGTGCTTTGCCGTCTGCTGGCAGACGGCAAAGACCTTTGAATCTTTGTCGTCGGCCAGCGGACGGCAAAGGGCCTAGACGGCACACGTGGCATCTTAGCTCCGTTAAGGACTTAACGACGTGATTTGCCGTCCGCTGGCCGACGGCAAAGTGGCTATATAGCCCCTGTTTTTTCTGTTTTTTCTTAAAATTCAATTTGACAGAATATCACATATATATCCAACATATCAACAATACAAGTTTTCAACAAGCATGCCAACAATAACTCCTCATCATCATCAACTCTAACACATTCTAGCACATAATAACACATTGTACCTAGGACCTATGTACTCCTATCTCGTAGGACCTACTCTACCCTTTCTTAGGTACAATATCATAAAACAAGATAGGCCCTGACTCTCCATTATGGAGAACGGAGATCATCCTGTCTCCCATTCTTGGCCTACGCACAATGTTGCTTCCAAGTAGCTCTCTCCTATTGAGCATACATTTTTTCCCATCTTTGATTGTCATGAGTCCATCGGTTTTAGAAATCCGATATGGACAGGAGTGATGCGTAGGCTCACCTGGTCGTGGTGGCCCTAAGCTCGTAACAACAATGCGACCTCTCGGAAACATCAGATGAGGCACACAATCCTCCGGGATTTCTGTTGAAAAACATAGTAATAACCTCGTAGTTAGCAATGTAGTTTAGCTTCAGAAGAATTTATGCAAAAGATGCACGGCTGTCGTAATAGTAGAATTAAAATCTTACCATGCAATCTCCATGGATGTTACCGTAGTTCACCACGTGCACTAGTGGCACATATTGACCATAATGTGCAGGAGTTTGATAATAGTTATTGTAATTCTCAAGATGACTAAGAAATGTGGTAAGATGATCTTTCTCCTTATAAGTTAATTATGCTTCATCACTATAGTAATAGGTTCTGTCTACCATCTTCCGTACATTTTTTGAAGAATGAAAATAAGCTATCAATGCAAATAAGTTGTCAACTATTTTTAAATAAACAATATAAATTACTTACTAAATATGTATGAGAAACTCACATAATGGTAGAACTGGAGGAGTCTGCACGTCGACCCAGATGTCGATATTACCTTCAATTTCATCTTCCGGACGAATATCAAAGGTGATAAGCATATTAGGCTCAAATGCATAAGCCTTGCATAGTGCTTGACAATTTTTGCATTCAAAATAGCAATAGGTGTCTGCATGGTACAATTTTACTGCAAAAGTAAAACCATGCTCGGCCCTCAAGTGAACTATCTTTACCTCCATATCTTTTTTAGTATTGAAACCAATCTTATCCAAGACAGCAATTCTTGCATGGTAGGGGATACGCTAGTAGAACAGTAAAAAATTAAAATTAATTATAAGTTGAAGCAAAAGAGGCAGAAGTCATGCTTAATATCAAAAAAAGACTTGTCATTCTGACTTACTGTATCCACTTCGAAGGTCTCATCCAGCATGATGCTGAAGCGCCTACCATCAACTAGGAAAGTCTTGTCACACAGGTCGCGCTCGTCTTTGTAGCATTCGCACATACTGGATTCACTTTTGTCGTCAGACATTTCCTATGTTCATAGTTGAAACATTTAAAATCGATCGAAGGAAACTACGAGAAAACTGAACAACACACAAATCACTATTACTCAATATGCAACGGGTTAACTTTAGGTCTGTCGAGTCTTTCCTTCCTAAACTCTCATATCATGTATATGGTGGGCACTCCCTCTGATATTGCGACCGTCGGTGATGGTGGCTCCTGCATTCGTCCCCGAGTGCATTACACCAAAATGTCTAGCACACGGGAACAAAGGAGTATATCGGACACTCTCTCACAGTAATAGTTCGACTGCCAGTGATGGACGCCCCACCTCTTCTCTTCTTGCGCAATATATCGACGAGTATATCACAAAGAAGAGAAGAATGATGAGGCGCCCCCACGACAACAGTCAGGATTCCTCCATCAAGAACACACATGAAAGTCACACAAGGAGCAACGACAGACCGAAAGTCACACACGCATTATACCGATAAAATATCACAAATACATTAATATTTATAATGAACTCGAATATAATATCACTAATACATCATCCCGAATAATCCAATTAATGCATCATCAAATATTAACTAATAAATCTCGAATATTATCATATAAGATCACTAATACAGATCGAATATCCTAGAATCCAAAGTGGAGGACGGTGAACTCGGTTCACTAGCGGTCTCTGAGTCGTCGGCGGTGGACACCCAAAGATAAGGAACCATCATGGGATCATAACTCAAGTGAGATCCCTGAAGAATCTGCCAGGTATTGTCGAACCGGGCATCCAACGCCGCCATGTAGCGACGGACGTGCTCGTCCTCCTCCCTGACACGGCGACGTACCACCTCCGCGGGTGCCCACTCCCTTCGCACCAAAAGTGGTCCGCGTGACCGCCACCATAGAAGGTTCGGATCGACGACGAGACCTGGATTCCTCACCAACCTCCGAGCCTAGGAAGGTAGCACCTCCCAGTGCTAGCCCGGCGGAGCCCAGTCCCGGACATGACGCCTATCAAGCAGGCTCTTGCGGACTACTCAGCGACGAGGATGCGGGCCGGGCATCGTCGACAAATTCTTATAAGAACGTTTTCTTATCTTTTAATCACTAATTTTTCATAAACCCCAAAAAAATTCATCATTAACATACTAATCTAACATAAACATTCATCATAAACATACTAATCTAACATAAACATTCATCATAAACATACTAATCTAACATAAACATTCATCATAAAAAAATATGTAATCTAACATACACATACTTCAGCAAACCATATTCATCAGTTAATAGAGTTTGTCAGTTTCATTACGTCGATGCAACCTAGACGCTAGTAGGTAAATGAAGGGGGCAGGAGGAGATGTCATTTGTGCTCACCCACGAATGCAGGGGCAGAGCTTGTCGAACGCACAGGGAGGTCGTCGAACACCAGACCCTCGCAGCGACGAAACAACTGCACATTTAAATCCACCTAATCAACATAAATATGATGTTCTCTATAACAAAATCGAAAAATATATGACCTAACTCATAATTCACAAATATATGACCCGTGTCATGTCGAGGTCGGGGTGTCGGGGGTGTCGTGTCGGGGTCGGGGTGTCTGGTGTGTCGTGTCGGGGTCGGGGTGTCGGGGGTGTCGTGTCGGGGTCTGGGTGTCGTGGGTGTCGTGTCGGGGTAGGGGTGTTGTGTCGTGGTCGGGACTGCCGTGTCAGAGTGTCGGGGTGTCGTGTTGGGTCGGGGTGTCGGGGGTGTCGTGTCGGGGTCGGGGTGTCCGGGGTGTCGTGTCGGGGTCGGGGTGTCGGGGGTGCCGTGTCGGGGTCGGGGGTGCCGTGTCAGAGTGTTAGGGTGTCGTGTCGGGGTCGGGGTGTCCCGGGGTGTCGTGTCGGGGTCGGGGTGTCGGGGGTGCCATGTCGGGGTCGGGTGTCGGGGTCGGGGGTTGGGGGCTCCTCTCTTCTTCTTCTTTCTTCTTCCTCTTCTTCTTCCTCTTCTTCTTCCTCCTCCTCTTCTTCTTCTTCTTCTTCCTCATTTTCTAATTATTCTTATTTTCTTCTCTTTTTTTCAGAACTAAACCTAAAACTAAAACTAAACTAAACGTAAACCTAAAACTAAAACTAAAACTAAATATAAACTAAGCATAAACCTAAAACTAAAAAATAGAAGAAAAAAAGAGGAGGAGGAGGAGCTCACCGGAGGGGGGCGGGAGCATGGCGGCGGGGCGGCGGGTCGGGGCGGCGGGGGGCAGGAGCGGCGGGGGCACGACGAGGGCGCGACGGGGGCCGGGAGCACGGCGGCGGGTCGGGGCGGCAGGGGCAGGACGGGGGGCCGGGTGCGGGGCGGCGGAGGCGGGGTCGGAAGCACGGCGGCGGGGCAGCGGGTCGGGGCGGCGGGGGCGCGACGGGGGCCGGGAGCACGGCGGCGGGGCGGGGCGGCGGGGGCACGACGGGAGGGCGGGTGCGGGGCGGCGGAGGCGCGGTGGGGGTCAGGGGTGGGGCGGCGGGGGATCAGCGGCGGCGGGGGCGTGGTGGGGGTGGGGGCTGGGCTGGGTCGGGGCAGATGGGTCGGGGGAGATGAGAGGCGTGGGTGCGTCGTTAGAGTTAGGTATCCTAGCAGACGGCAAAGAGGTGGGGTAATGGGCCGTTACAGTAGTGCCGTCAACTGGACCCCACCCACCTCTTCGCCGTTGGCTCGCTAACGGCAAAGAATCTATGTCGTCAGCTAGCAGACGGCAAAGAGCTGGCTGATGGCGAAGCCCCTCTTTGCCGTCAGCTAGCTCTTTGTCGTCGGCTTTGCGCTAGCTGATGGCAAAGCCACTCTTTGTCGTCTGCTAGCAGACGGCAAAGAAGTGGCAGACGGCAAATCTTCTGATTCCAGTAGTGGGTATCTAATGTGCGGCAGATCAAGAGGGCAAACGATTTTCTTGGCCTCCTCAACACTAGTAGGACACAGGTTCCCCGCGGGAAGACCTTTACTATGTAAATACTTCAAATGCTCATCGAGGCTTTTGTCTGTCCATTTGTTTTTGGCCTTTGTCATTAGAAGTTCAAGCGTGAAACTCAAGCGGGTTACCTCGGGATCGCAACCGTCATACAATGGAGTCTTCGAGTCTACTTCAAGTTGTGCCAGCTTGGCCTCCTCTCTAGAAGCAGCTCTGTCGGTAGTCGTACTCTTGCGAAGGAGGGTCCTACACGACTAAACTTAGTAGCGTCGAAGACTGCCGCGTGCCCGTCTATTCTCCGTCATGTCTGGACTCTTCTTCGTCGTGTCCGGAATCTTCTTCTCCGCCATTTTTGGACTCTTCCCGGCCGCTATGTTCGGTGCCATCCTCTTTGTGTCGATCGATCATCTCTTCGTCTAGCCCCATCATGTCATTATTCCCTACCATGTGGACGTCATCATCATCTTCTTCACTTATCCACCGAGTATAGCCATCCATGAAACCATACATCATTACATGCGCCTTCAAACTGCCACGGCCAAAAGGGTCCAAAATGACTCCTTTGCATCTTGTACACGGACATCTAATCCCATTATGATTATTTGCATGCATGTCCATCACCGCGCATTGCAAGTATCACTCCACCTTCCTTCCACTCACCCTCATGACTGCACGGTATAACAAGCAAAAGTCGTATAAAAATTTGGCATGACCTTGCCTAAAAATAGGACATATCGAGTTTGCTCGAAATCCGCTGAAACGGAAATAAATCGACATTTCGGCAAAACATAAGCAACTCACGGGGCATGTCGTTCACACAATATCCCTTCATATCACAAACACACATATCCCCATTCTTGAAATGCACAAGTTTTTACTCACCTATACCCCGATAGAGATTGTGCACGGTAATTAGATCATTAGGCCTTCGCAGCAATATAGGGATCGAGAGTGGATGGCTAAATAGCTAACTAGATATAGTTGTTGGGAGGAGAGATGACTCTAGCTAACTAATGGAGAGGAGAGAGATATGGAGGAGAATTATGGTGGAGGGGGCATTAATGGGAGAGAAGAGAGGTAGAAGGAAGATAGAAAAAGGGCAATAATGGTGGAGAGGGGAGGGGGCAAAGGGGGAGGAAGAAGGGGAAGAGAGGGGGGCAATAATGGGGAGAGAAGAGAGGTAGAAGGAAGAGAGAAGAAGGGCAATAATGGTGGAGAGGGAGCGGGCAAAGGTGGAGGAAGAAGGGGGAGAGAGGGGGCATTAATGGGGAGAGAAGAGAGGTAGAAGGAAGAGAGAAGAAGGGCAATAATGGTGGAGAGGGGAGAGGGGAAAGGAGGGGAGAAGGGCAAAGGGGGGAGAAGGGAGAGAGAGGTGGGTGAAAAAGGTGGCTACAACGCTTATTAGTAGCGCTGGATTACACAACACGCTACTGTTACGAGGCTTAGCAGTAGCGCTTTCTGGAAAAAGCGCTACTACTAAGTGGAGCCCCATAGCAGTAGCGCTTCCCTCACCGCACGCGCTACTGCTAGGAGGCTTAGTAGTAGCGCTTTTTTGAGGACAGCGCTACTGCTATAAAGACTGTTGGTGGGATCATCGGGGCCCCTTAGCAGCAGCGCTTTTCTAGTTTCCAGCGCTACTGTTAAGTCCTTACTTGTAGCGCTGCCCAAATACAACGTTACTGATACTTAGCAGCAGCGTTTGTATTTTTCCAGCGCTACTAGTAGGCTCCTGCCTATAAGATTTTTTCTAATAGTGTTGGGCCACTAGTCACGACGTAACGGTCAAAGGCTTTGACTAGACGGTGACGCGCCCCGTTTGGCCTTTCATGAGTAGGTGGTGGAGGGGAAGGCAAGATGGAAAAATTTAGTTGGTCTGGGCAAAACAGAAATGAACTAAAGAACCGGGGGCATGAAAATAGAAATCCTGAAGAAACATTGTCGTTGGTTGTTCCTTGCTCAGCTCAAGATCCTGGTCTTCCACTTGCAGCTTGCAAGCGGTGCATTAAGTATTTTGGACGTGGACATCATCTCAGTGTCTGCATTGAGTATTACAATGTGTAGAAGTATCTAGTATCGTATCATATCTCTTTGGTGATGCCACCGATAATTCCAGGCACTCCAAATGTGAGTATTGTTTGCCAACTTCGAAATGGTCATTTTTGGTCCAAGCTCGTCCATAATCTAACTGGCTAGTGGAGTATCCATGTATTGTCACTATTTTAGCATGTGGTTTATATCTATGTTCGCTCCTGGTTATTGGTAGCAGTATAACTCTATAGCATCTCTCTTTGCTATAGGGCAGACTTCTCCTGAAATTCGCACCAACATGTATAGTCTTAATTCGGATGTGACCCATGTGGATCCTCTACTGGGATGTCACGAGAGGCCCTGTTTGTTAAGTTTCTCTGTTGCTTATTAGCTCAGAGCTTTAATACCTGAAAAGGACATGATTCTAACTAGTACCAGCATTTTCAAAAAGGATTCCAACTACCCAAATATTCTGTCCATTTCTTTCCATAAATAGGCTGCCCTTTCTCTTATTTCAAGAGGCAGGATACTGTTTTTTCGTTCAGAAGACACATGACTCTTTCTTTCTTTTTTTCCTTATTGTTCGCCTACTCCCTACGTAAAGCAGTAGCAAATCTTATAAATCACAAACTGACTGTGTAGGTCACTCTTATGCGTTAAGGCGTGAACTGTGTATCCGAGATCCAAGATACCACAATTGCCAGCTCTGCACATCAGCACATGTGTACATTCATGCATGTACATATAGAAACAGAAAAATATACTTTCATATTCATACATTTCTACATCGATGTGATGAGGTATACGTATTCTAGTAGTGCAAGTGGCATTGTGTTTGTAATTGTTTGGTGACTAGTCAACATACATTTAGATACCGGTGAATTCAAAGCTCACAAACTTGTAATATATTGGTGAATGAGACTTGAACTGCCGAATGGATTGTATCATACAATATGCCTACATCTGACGGTGAGTTTGTAGCAAATTGCAAATATTTTCCTTTGGGTCAGGTAGCTTCGAGACCTTAAAAAATAAGAAGATTTTCTCTGAACCTAGCCGGCCTTCGCCATTCTGGGTGAATAATTAAACTTTTGGTCAACTCGTTTGCTTAGTTATATTTGTCGCATGGCAGGGAACCACGCGTGCAGCTGGCATTTTGCTTGGAATTTAAGCTGGTAACTACTCATGTACTCCATGCATGAGTAGTAGTAAGAAGAGTTGACCTCGTAGTATCCCATGTAAAGTCGCTTACACCATAAACTCTCTCGACTAAAAACAAAGCACACATCGTCAACTGTCAAGGCTGCACGCCACATTTTATTATACAGCTGCAAAATCTACAGAAACATGTACATGCACTGTCAACTATCGGGGCTACACGCCAATGATGCCCTACTTTCTTGCAACGAAAAGGTCTAATAAGACATGCTCCACCTTATACATCAAACAAAAGTCAACCATATACTTTTTAAAAACTGCATGCATCAAGTGGTTGACCCAAAATTTCTTAATTAATGACAAACTAAATAAGGAAAAATCATAATTAAAAAATTGTCAAACTATGGGTCTATACGGATCACGCCCACGGTCAGCATATCAAAATCAGGCACGCCAATAAATTCACAAACGATTTCGTCACATCCAACGCCTGGGCATAAAAGATGAACCAAGCGTCCGAAAAATTAGTATGGATAGAAAAGTCTGGCTCCATCCAAACAGTCCCTCATGCTAGGTCACCGCCAAAATTTAGGTGCTTCTTTTTTCTGAGGGAGCCAAAATTTAGGTAGGGCAGCCCGGCTGCATTCCAAACAAACCCTATATTTCCTTCTCTGCGAGAGCTAGCGCTCGTTAGCAGAAACTCCACACACTGCCTGGCGAATTATGTTTGTATTTTTTGTTTTCTTGTAGGCGCTCAGTCCCTCCTAGCGTGGATTGGAGAAGTTTTTTTTCTATTTCTATTTCGATTTATTTTCATGTTCTTTTGTTGTTTCATATTCTTTAATATATTTTTTATTCTCCTTTTATTTATTTTTATTTCTTCTCTTTTCTTGTTTTACCTTTTCATTTTTGTTTTTCTATGTTCTTTTTTATTTCATTTATTGTTTTTATAGGAGTGGTACATTATATTTTGTCTGATGAATTATTATTTTAAAGCATGAACATGACTTCAAGATATATGAATATTTTGTTAACATGCAAAATTCTTTTCAAATGCAAGAATTTTTTTGCATTATTGGAAATACTAAACCAATCTTGCAATTGTTTTCCGCGTGTGTAAGAAATGCATGTATATTTCATTCAAAAAAGGTATGAAAAAAAAGCATACATGTATAATAAAAATATTTAAACAATGTATAAAGTAAATCTTTAAATTTATATTCATGAAAATATTGTATATAAAAATAAATGTTCATATAGCTCCGAAAATATGCTCATGTTTTCGCAAAATAATTTTCATATATTGTGTAGAAAGATTATTTATGTTGTAAAAATATAAGTTTATTTTATCTAAAAGAGCAGAGGAAAAAGAAGTGAAACGCAATATATGGAAGAAAACAATATGTGGTAAAAGACATTCATGAAAAACAAGTGTGTAGAAAAAGGTTATGTTTTTGGAAAAAAAATGTCCAAGCGTATGTGAAATATGTTCATGTAAGTTTGAAATTATGTCCTGATTTTTTTCTGAAAAAATGTTCTATATGAAAACATATCATGAAATCTATTTAAATGTTCCATATGTTAAAATAAATATATACATTTAAAAAAATGAAAACCTTATTAAAAATACTTGTATAATTAAAGTCTTGGAAGATTTTGAAATGCGGTAATTTTTGAAATGTTGATCATGCAATTAGAAAAACTATTTGTGTTTTTATTAGAAACTTATTTTAAAAAATATTCTACATAAATATATATTCATACATATGAAGAATGTATTTTCATGTTTAAAAAATGTATTCACATATTCAAAGGCATTCATGAATCTCGTAGAAACAATATTTGTGTGTTTTACCCAAGACAACCGAGGAAAAAATAAACCAAAAACTAAATGTGAAAGGGAGAAGGAAAAAAGAGAATCAAAAATAAAAAATAAAACCAAAATGTAAACAAACAGAAAAGGGGAAAGAAAAAAAACATAAATAATGGAAAAATAAGAAAATAAAATGAAATAAGGAAAAGTAAAAGGAAATGGGGGCGAACACAAATATAAACTAAATAGATAAAGAGCAAATATTGTCATACTGTGTTGGTTACGCTTCATGCAGTAGCGAGTGATTGGAGGAAATGTGAAGACCCACCTGTCCACACTGGAGCCGATAAGTGCCAGAAAATGAGAAAAGGTATCGTTTGGGCCTTCAGACAAGGGAACGACATGGGGTGTGCGTTACCTATTGCCCGCTACGAGGGAGGCATACACATGCCCAAAGGATTGATCTTCAACTTCTTCATCGTGGAATGGGCCTGCTGTCAAAGCCTAGTGTAGGTCTACAGATGTGCTCCTTTAGTCGTACATCTACTGTTTATAGGTTTCTCAAAAAAAAAATCTACTGTTTATAGGAAAAGGGGTTTAGCGGAAGGATGTATAGCATTCAACTTTTTTATAGTAAAGGTAATTAAGTTTCATTTTATTTCAAACGGAGGTAAAATATTTGCCTCATATCATCAAGTAGTTCACAGAGTAAGACAACAAAGGCCAATACAAAGGGACTAATCTTTGGTACAATAGCACTCAAATGTTTAGTGCTCAATGACCATGATGCTCCAATTTCTAATGCCATTCTTGATGGAAGGCAAGGTGGCGATGTTGTTGAAGAATCGGGCGTTCCACTCGCACCAAACCTCCTAGGATGGCGAAGGAGTCCATGGCCTTTATGTGGATGCTGGTAATTCTCGACGCATTAAGACATGCATGACTGTTGGTAAATTATTTTATGAGTTGGTGTCGAGGTCTTATAACTAACACTCATTGATCATGATCCAAATCCTTGAACTGTGGCAACATTTAAACATGAGATGCGCCACCATCTCCAGCTCTCTTTTGCAGAGCTGACAAAGGTTGCATTTTAGTCAACCATGAACGCTTCAATTAAATGCCCACGGATCATTGCAGGCAAGAGGCAGCTGAATATATTTGAATTTTCATTTAATTTCCTATATGTGGAGCACGGATAGGGCATGCCGAATATGTGTTTGATTGACCCACTCGTCATTGGATAGGGATTTCTTCACATTAGATCAGTACAAAGTACATAATTGCTGTTCCAAGGAATGAAAATAGAAGAAATGTAAAGTTGCGACAAACTGGCTGGTCCGACCAATATTCGATTGGTTCATTCCACAAACCGAGCAACAGGTTGACCCAAAAAATTGGACCCACGCCCTGCTGAGCCACTTGATTCCCCAACAACCAAACACACCCAGTTCCCTTGCTTCCAAACATGGCCTTACAAAGATTATACAAACGAAAAAATCCCGTCGAAAAAAATAATGAATCGGTCGGTCCATTACAATCAGTACAAAGAACAACTGATCTCATCTGTTTTTTATCTCACAAAAAGGTACAACAACAACAACAAAAAGGAACGACTTTCTCTGCCGGCTATTTACACTGATGCACAAACAGGGTAACATTTTAGCAGAGGATATGAAACAAGAAAACCACTCGTGACTTTATATATTTTAACTTACACAGGGGCGCCTAATTCTGTAGATGCTGTCATTTGTTCGACCATTGGAATTCGATTTCCAGGTTCCTATTCGGACCGCTTTTGCTCTCTGGCAGCAGGGTGTACTCTCCAGCGACTGATCCCAGCATGACGACCCGGTCGATCTGGATTGTCACCTTACCGAATGATTTCTGCAACAACGGGCATGGAGCTTCAGGACGCAAATACAATGACACGAAACAGCACAAGATATGAAATGGTAAATATAATGAATGTATCACATTTCAGTACCTTTCCGAATTTGCTGTTGTTTTTGCAAGAGATATGAAGTTTCTGGCCCTTGGGAGGGCTGTCAAAAGCCCATGCGAAGGCCTCGTCCCATTCAGGTGACTCACCAGTCGAGACAATCTGCGTATAGTATCATGTAAGTTAAGTCAATGCTTTGTTACACTACATGCATGTGCGCACATGGTTAAGTGCAAAAAGAAGCAGCTCAAAACCAAATATACCTATATAAATCATCATCAATAAAATAAACTAGTAAATATATAGCTGGTTGTTTCAGCTTTTCATTTTTCCTACGAGGATCTGCTGCCTAAAATTGAAACAAACAGGGCCTTACAAGACTAGAGAATCCCAAATAAGACTAGATACCGAAAGTTTAGCAAGAAATATCTCCCTTCCAAACATCATAGGCTTAAATAAATACTTGGAGGCATGACGGCAAAAGAACTAGTAGGACCATAATTAATCCATAAACCGTCCAAGCTTTGATATGGACCGTCGAACCGTGATCTTGCTAATAGATCATAGAAGTGCATATAAAAATGAATAAATAAGAAAAAGATAAACAACATTAACTGCAGGCATAGCAATTATTTATTATCAGCATAGAAGTAATGAATTGTGTATGGACTTATATCCCTGAAATGAGAAGCACACAAAATATAGACATACCTTTGTCAGCCTTGCTGGATTATTTCCAAGAGTAAGCTTGCAGAATGCACTAGCATTTCCCACTGATTGCCTCAGATTGTTGCCACGCTTTATAGTAACTGTAAGTGTCCCAGGCAAGCACTGGAGGAGCAACTCTGCCTTCTCTTGAAACCGTGGTGGGCCAGACTGTATCAAGTACTGAAGTAGAGGAATAGCCTCTGAGGCAGCAACTGATTGAGCTTTGAACACTTCAGCTGGGCAAGCCGACCATGCTTGTCTTAGCAGATATAGTGAATCCAGTGCTGCTTCTTGAGTTGCTTCAGAACCAGTTTTAAGGGATGTTACAAGATGTGGAATGCATATTGTAGCAGGCTCAGTGACTCTCAGACGAGGGAAATTGCTAAGTAAAGCATTGAGCGCTTTAAGATACTCCTCGTTGGCACTCCCAGATGCCCATATATCCTTCTCGATCGAAGCTGCATACAAAGCATCATCATCAGGTACATAAACTCTGGGTAGAAAAACAAAACCACATTCCAGAACGCTAGAAGGAAATTGTTCTTCTTTCAACTGAAAGATAAGTAAAAAACAATGCCTATTTTGTATAGAGAACCACTAAAACATAACCCCTCCGGTCCAAATTAATTGATGCTGGTTTAGTATAAAGTTAGTACAACTTTGTACTAAACCAGCATCAATTAATATGGATCAGAGTGAGTAATATCTTCTTTTTCTTCAAATATTGTAATTTAGTATTAGAACCAAAACATGATATCATATGAGAATATGCAAAGTAAGTATAAACTTCAAATGTGAACATGCTATTCTCTTTGTTATATATCATTGAGTTTGACTTGTTAATATTAAAGGCAGACTTTGACTTATATAGCATGAAAAGAAGCACAAGTGACTGCTGCAAGTGATCCAACACAAACAAGAAAGGGGTTTTGCTTTACCGGTTATAACTCTGACTGTTTCACTCGTGGCATACTCTTGGATGGTGTGATTGTTGAATAGAAGTTTGACAAACATTGCTGCCTGAACAGAAGTGTCAGGATTGCTTGAACTGATAAGGTCGAGCAAGACCTGGACGCCACCAGATTCTGCAACTGCTCTTTTATTTGCTCGGCTGTACATGACTAGATTCTGCAAGGCACAAATGGCTACCACTTTCATCTCTTCGGTTGGCTGGTCTTCAAGAAGATTGACCAGGGCACGGCATGCTGCGACGGCATCAGTAGAACGAGCAAGACCTTCATTTTGGAAAAGATCTCCAAGGGCAAGAGCAGCAAGCAATCTCCCTTGTTGAGACTGTGTTTGTGGATCCAGAAGATACATGGATAAAGGTGCAATAGCATTTTTAGCAGCCTTTGCCTCCCTTATTCTTATATTGTTCAACAATGCCTCAATGAGTCTTGCAGCAGCTTCCTCACACTGATGACTCCTCAAGAGATCCAGAAGAGCTTCTACAGCACCACTCTCAGCCATTGCTTCTGCACTTGTTGAATCATCACTCTCCAATACAAGCAGGGCATTCAGTGCACCCACAACGGTGCTTTCAGTCCCTGATCTGAGCAATTGCACTAGTACCGCAACAGGAACCTCGAGGAAAAACTCAGTACTGTACTGCAAAATGCTAGACAGGACAGCTGCTGCAGATTCCCATACAACATGAGGCAAAGGAGGATCAGATTGCAACAACACCTTGGACAACTCAAACACACCACCCTCCTTTGCAATTGTATTTGGCCAGGCTAATGCAAGATTAGCAAGAGCTTTTATAGCTCTCTGCTGTAAATTTGGCAAACCCGATGAGAGAATTTGAATCAGGGCAGTGATGGATTGCTCTGCTACTGTATCCTTCTGGAGGTGTTCTTCCAGGAGAAGATGAGATAGCAGCTCCGCGGCCAATTGCTGCACAGCTGGTGGAGATGAATTCAGCAAGGTAATGACTGGCTCAATTGTTTGGCGGGGTGTCAAGTTGTAATCAGCACGGCATTCAGGATGCTCCAAAATATTGACAAGAACCTGCAAAGTGCTATACTGCCCCTCAGGACCAGTATCTGCCTTTGATAGCAGAGAGAAAAGAGGCTGTACCACTTTGGCTGCAGATGGACCTTTTGCTATGCTAGCATTGTTTGTCAAAATCCGAAGCATTTCCGCCAATGCTGTGCAAAGAAAATCTGGAGCATCATGAAGAATATCAAGAATGCTCTCAATTACACCAGCCTTAACCATTTCCAATTTGCAAGCCGGCCTATCTTTTCCAATCTTCACCAAAGCTCTGGCAACTGCCTCATGAAGCATGAAATTTTTGCCAAACAAAAGCCCAACAAGAGGAACGACTGCCCCATGCGCTGCCACTAATTCGGCGAGTTGCTCATCATCAAGGAGCTTATCCAGTGCACGGACTACAGAAAGCTGGGCCGGGTTAGCTTCACTAACCAGTAAACCGACCAAAGGTTCTACACAACGGGCTGCAGCCATTGTAGAGCGGATCCTTGTATTTGCAAACAGAACCCCGCACAGTTCAGCAGCATCACCTTTCAACTCAGCTGAACAATCTGAGGACAGTATCCGGCACAGAACATCCACTGCGTTCATCTCAACATCGGCAACTGCAAGTGCTCTTGACGGATTATCACAAAGCAGTCTAACAAGTGCTGATATAGCTGCATGCTGCTCCCTCTCCATGCCAGTACTCAGAACTTCTACAAGCGGCTGAATAGCCTGTCGAGCTGACTCACTGTTCCTGACATGGTCAGCACAAAACAAACTTTCTAATGCCTTTGCCGCGCTATAGCGTGAATTTCTTCCTCCTAGACGAAGGACTGCCACAAGCTGGTTTACAGTACCAAGTGCTGATTCATGTTGCCTTATTTCCGCACAACTAAAAAGAATTCCCAACAACTCAGTTGTAGCTTCTTCTGTTGCATCTTGTGGGCTAAGTGATAGGTATTTGGTAAGCGCTTCTAGGATTCCAACTTCAGCCATTAGCAGCATGTTTGGAACACAATCAACAGCCAATTGTGTCAGAAGACCCAATGCCAAGAAAGGAGCACCAGGTCTTTCTGGAATGGGTTTAAGTAGATCAACAAGAAGAGGAATAGATTTTCTTGAAGTTGGACCAACCCTGATATCATCAACTCTGAATAGCCTTTCCAGCGTAGTTTCATCAGGATTAGGCACCAACATGAATTCCTCTGATAACTCCAAGAGATCAGCTATATCAACATTAGCACATCCAAGTAAAGATATAAGTCCGGTGGCCGCCCCAGAATTAGCAACAGCCAGAAGAGTTCCTCTGCTACCATTGCTAACCAGACTTGCCAAAGCTTGTGCAGCAAAGTACCTGTATGCTGGCTCATCTGACCTTAACAAGTTTGAGAGCACAGGAATTGAATGTGATGCTGAATTAGATCGATTGACCTCTCTTTCTTGAAATAGCAATGCAAGAAGTAAGGCACAGACCCATGCGGTATTATCTTCTTCACCCTGATAAAAGCATAAACATACATTACGAGCAGTCCCAGCAATTGAAAGGAAAACAAAAGGTTGACAAGCTATGAGCAACAAGACAATGCATTGTGTGAACATAAATACTCGCAAATGAATAATTTAAGTGGTCGGACCCTTCCCCGGACCCTGCGCAAGCGGGAGCTACATGCACCGGGCTGCCCTATTAGATATTTGCGGCGGATCTTTCCTTGTTAAAATAAAAAAAATAGGGACTGAACTAGTCAGCTGCACCGCAATATAATGCCAAAGATTTAACACAGACAAAAATGAACGCCATGAGAACTTCCAAATGTCAATCATGATCTCCAGCCAAAAAAAGATCACAATGTAAAGTTACCTTTGATCTTATCTAATTCTGAAGTATGTGAGGTATTAAAGGGTCTAAACTATCTTTCGATATGAATACCAAAATAAGTTCAGAAAGATACCCCAAATAAAATAGATGGCAAAGATTATAGCTAATTTTGAAAAATTAGAACTCCTCAACAATGGTTCATTCTGTTACAAACTGGAGTAACTAAATGTACTGTGCCAGGGGATACGTGATTGGTTTTGTATGGTTTAAAGCCCATCTCAGAAGAAGAATGGGAGAATTGATTGGTTTTGGAAATATCCATATTTAAAGGAAGCGCTTCATTTCTGTTAAACTTTTCATTAGATCTCCTGTTTAGTCATGCCAGGTTATGTAGGCCTTTGGTTCCTCTGGAACCTTTATTCAAAATAATGTGCATTACAATGAAGAGTGATACGAAGGACAAACATGGGATTGTATACACAGGCAATATCGTGCCAAGGAAACACTAGGCCCTAGAATTGTAAAGATGAATCAACACAAGCTAATGTTTCATGGAAAAGTATGAAACTTTACTTAGGGCTCTGAGACTTAGCAGGTGATAATTAAATCAATGTTCCTTAGCTGTACAATAGATGGAATGGTAGAAATCAGTTAGGAGGTGATCCATTCAATCTAGAATAAGTTATTGCCTACATAAAACCTAAAGATTATTCAGTCTATAAGCAAATTCAAAAAAAAAAAAAAGAGATCTGAATGCAAACTGGGTATGCAATGCAAGATAATGATGTGTGTAAGAGATATTAACATTCACATACCAACTTGCATATGTACAAAAAATAAGGGAAAATGGAAGAACTAGCATCCACATACCACATATAGAAATGCATTTTGAGAAATCTTCTCAGTGAGCATTTGAACAGCTCCAGCTTCTAGAATTTCTGCTCTTGTTTTGTCGTCATGGCGAGCAAAGACAGCAAGTAGCCAGAGTGGAATCATGTTACCCGAGATAACCGCAGTGTCAGACACCATTTCAGCATCGTTGCTATTTTCTTTTGAGTGTCTGGAAATTTTAATGTCTGCTATACTTTCACCATCTCCATTTTCAGAAGGTAAGTTTGCTGTATTGATCATACCAACTAGAGAATGAATTAGCTGAATGTAAAGGCTTGAATCACTCAGTATCTCGACCTGCTTTTGACAATGCTCTTTTGCTGCACAAACAAGAAGAGCACATCCACCAACTTTAACTTTCAGAAGGTTAGAACCAATGACTCGCCGTGCTGCTGATGATATGCAACCTGGGATTTCAGAAACTAAACCACCAACAACATCATGTTGGTCCAAACAGAGCCTTGACAAAACTTCTATGGCTTTATCTTGCAAGGCGGGCACTGCATCAGCTACACAAGAAACAAGGGGAAGTATGGTGTGAGGATTTTCTGCAAGAGCTGTCCAGGGAGCCTTGGTGTGCCCACTTGACACCTTCGATCTTGATAATAGCACCAGTGCATCAAGAACTTCTGATGTTGCCGAAGCATCACCATTAGCAGCTTCCAATAGACCGGCTAGAGCAAGGACAGCGCCAGAGCGATTAATAGTATCTGAAATAGTTTGGTTAATGGGTCGGCACTGCAAAAGGCGAGCTATTGCTGCTGCTCCATGAATTCTTCCATCAAGAGTACCCTCCTTAAGAACACGAGTTAAAGGGAACAGAATTTCTTCAAAAGATACCAGGGCAGACAATTCATGATCAAGAAAAAGGTTTGCCAAAGCTCGGGTTGCTTGCTCTGCTACTTCAAGAACTGTTGAACTTGCAAGTGAGACTAGTGGAGCAAGTGCATCCCGTCCAACTGCAGCAACCTCCTTATTTTGCTTGACTGAAAGAAAAATGGCAGCAAGGCAACATGAGGCCTCCATTAGTATTCTGTCGGACTGCACGTCAATCAGTTTCATGACTGACCAAAGTGTCTTCACTGCAATATGTGTTTCTCGCAAGTCTTTGCGGCAATGGAATAGACCAGCAAGAGCAGATGCTGATGTAGCCTGAGTTTCTTCCTTAGGAGAGCTTAGAATTTTGATCATTGTCTCAACTGCATCATTTGCAGCACTTCCTTCATGCAGAATATCATTAAGTGGTGCAACAGAAAGCAAGCTTTTCAAAGCATCAAGAACATAAATTTTTGATTCAGGCTGTTCACTTGTCAACAGAGCAGATAGCTGACTAATAGTTCCAGTATCTGACTTGTGAATGAGATGATTCAGTGTTTTGGATGCTATCTCTTTGCCATTGTCACTTCCATTTTTGAGAAGCCATAGTAAAGCAGGAACTGCATCAGCACTTTCAACACATGCTCGTATGTCTTCACTGTGATTGCACAAATTGCCAATGATGGTTGCTGAATCTTCTTTAGCTTTGGGAGAACCAGTTTCTAATATTTGAACAAGAGGAGGTATACCACCAGCAGCAGTGATAGCCCATTTGCACTCATCATTCTCCTTTGACAGAAGAGCGAGCAAAGCAACAGCACATTCCTGCTGCTGTTCTGAGGATAGACCAAGTAAAGAAATCAATAGCTGAACACCCTCACGGCCTTGTAGAGCTTGCCATAAATCACAATCTTTCTTGCAGAGAGCAAAGAGTGATGTCATCAGATCATCTTGCACCTCAGTGCCTGCCATGGTTATCAAACCAACAAGCAAACGTTTTGCATCCGAATCTGCAAGTGTCTTGCAGAGAACTGGGTTACTATACAAGCTGGCCAAAGCTTCAATTACACGCTCCTGTACAAGGAAGGGTGCCTTAGGCTTAAACTGTTTCATCAATGTCTTCTCAATGACCAGAGGGTCTGATGCACTGATTGATTCTGCATTTGTATCATATATCATCAAGGCTGAGGCTAATGCACCAAGAGTGTCAGCAATCTGTGCAGAGGAAGAGCATGATTCAAGACTGTCACCAAGGCTTGAGATTACATAAGATAAACCACCAGAAATATTTGCTAATGCACACATCGCATTTTCTTGCAGCGCTTGAGCAGATTCTCCATGCATGAACTCTTTTGATGGAGCAATAGTAGCATTAATAAGAGCAGGGATCCCATTAGAACTAGCTACCTCACGCCGAGCTTCTTTACTCTGCGCAGAAAGGGATTTCAGAGCACCAGCAGCTTCTGCTCTGATGGAAGTTTCATTACCAGGACCAAGTAACTTTAGGAGCTGTTTTGTTGTTTCTCCTGACAAAACTTTTGAACAAACTGACGAGTCTTCCATCATTAAAGCCCCAAGAAGATTGCACACATTTGCTAGGGTATTTGTCTGTCCAGAACCAATCAGCTTTATAAGTATATCAACTCCACCACATCGCACAGTTGCTGACCAAAACCCCTCTGTGCTTTTTGACAAGTTCTTCAGTGCTCCGGTTAGCAGGCCATCCACCAAACTCTCATTCTTGAGGCTAACTTTGAGTTGCTCCCACAGTACTGGAACAACATTTTCTGTTGAGAATATCTTTGATCCAACATGATCCCTTATCCCACCTTGAGAAACAGCATAAATTGTTTTGGCAGCTGCAGTCTGACTTTCAGCTGACTTGGATCTGAGAAGAGCAAGCAATGGAGGGATGCAACCACCAAGCAGAACCTTCACCCTTAGCTCCTCTTCCTTGCAAAGAGACCCTAGAACAGTAGCAGACAGCATCTTAATTCCAGATGAGCCAGACCTGAGGAGAGAAACAAGTATCGGAACAGCCTGTGAATGCGATACAACAGCTCCAAATGCAGTATCACGTGTTTGAACAAGATCCAATAACTGCTTCAATGAGCTTTCTTTTTCTTGAGTGGACGAAGAACTCTGCCGCAACTGCTCAATACAATGAGCAACACTTGAAAGTGTCTCCTCATCCTCCATATTGACTCGGTTCCTGCAGTTACATATGATCAGACTTAGTTCTAGTGCCCCATACTTCGCAATGATTTTGATGTGGTATATTTTACAAGAGCATAGTAGTTTATCAGAATTTCACAACTAAGATACTACTTCATCTGATCCAAAATGTATTCAAGATGATACTCTGACCATCAATTTCTGTATAAAAATGTCGCCTCACAGAGCAATAATTAAGTGTATTTCATGATAAATCTAGTGATATCAATTTGATGTTTTGGAAGTTTGTGATTCTTTTCTTATAGATGGTCAAATCCACATGGCATTTTCATTAAACAGGTGTACCAGATGATTTATAAATGCTGTGTGATCTTCTGCCAAGATGACTTCGCTTAATGGCTTAACAACAATGGTTGACAAACTTAAGACAGCCTGCAAGCAATGGTGCTTGGCTGTTCCCCACGCTCTGCCCATAGCTCTTGCATCTGTGTATTTGTCATTTTAGGTTTAGATTAACCCCTCTTTGTATTTATCGCTCCATTGTATATGCAGTTCTCCTGCATGATTTGGAAAAGAAAAGTTATGTGATCTCTCGATTCTAACATGTTTCCTATAATGCCCATTGGCTGCTGCACGTTACTTTGCTTTGATCTTGATCTGTTAGTTTGATTAGGAATTTATCCCTTTAAAAAAGTTCAAGTTAGATTTGAGCTTGAGATAGAGTTAGGGCCTTTTCATCAACGCTCCAGCTCCCAGCTTCATCAACTCCATGCATGAAGCTGAGGCGAACGCTCTGGCTCCAGGAAGCTGGAATTGAGAAGCTGGCGACCTGTCTTAGTGTAAAAAAGAAGAAGTTGGGGAAGCAGCTCTTTGCCAGCTCTTTGCCAGATACCTGAAGCGAGAAGTCATGCGAGAAGCTGAATCTAGGAAGTTTTACAGAAGCTGGGCAGTTTCAGAACATGCCCATAGTCTTAGGTGATAAGTCAATGTGTGTTTGCATTGTAACTTATGAGATCAAGGAAGAAGGACTAATTAGAATTTTGCTCACGAAAAATCTTCTCTCCTGTATGTGGTCAATTTCTCCATATTCAAGTATCTCATTTCCTTCGAGATGCACTGTCCCTGCCCTTTACTCTCTCATGAAGTAAAAAAAGAACTCGACCACTAGCATCCATGTGATTTTAATTTAAAAGAAACTACGAGAAGCACACTCTGCGGAGGCGAAGCCTTGGACCTGGGTAGACTAGGCATGCAGTCCTGTTCTAGGTGACTGAGCAGCGCTCCTGCCTTTGAATCTAGAATTGCAGGACCTATTTAAATGTACAATAGCACCTTATTCCAATTGTAATATTGTAAATCGAATAACCGATGGAATTGCCTATCTAACTGTAGGTGTAGGTTTTGACTTTTGTTGCTTTCATAATTTCTTACACATCCAAGTGATGTTAAACCAGGGCATCAGAAAACTTTTATCTAGGGGTCCCTTTATTTGGAGCAGAAATTTGTTGAGGTGCAGGGTAATTGTTATAGACTATTCATTTCCAGTACCTTACTAGTTTGGTTGACATAGAAGTCACTTCTAAAAAAATATCCCTTAAGTGGATTAAACGGATATTTTCTTTTTCCCATTTGATATTCAGAAATTCTAATATCACCTTTTAACGATTTTACAGTTGTTGTATTGCATGATGTTATACGAAAGAGAAGTCCAAGAGATGCAACAAAGACATATCAAACAGAAAAACAATAAGACAAGGTAAGAGTAGAGGAAATGTTTTTGTGGTAAATCACATTTCATCAATCATGATATAGACGACTATGAGCATTTTGCACTACAAGGTACAAACCAAGAAAGAACCACAACTTACTTGCCCATTCTCATGACCGAGACAGGAGTTGGTGGCTCTGAATCTTGAACTTTATCCTGTTAATAGTCAAGCGAGAGTGATTAGCATTAAAGAATCCAAGACGTAGCTTTTCCAACTTTACATGAGCTGATAGCATTGCATTGCACAAAGTGTTGAACGCCATAAGTACTAGATTCAAATGAAGGCTTTTGAACATGAAACAATCATTACAATACTTTAAAATGTACAGAATTACAACGGTGAATACAATGTAACAACTCCAAAACATAGGTCGGGTGTTCAAAATGATGATCATGTTGTCAGACCAATCCCATATTTTCCCTCAAAGTGCAAGCAAGACTGAAAACAATCATTATTATTGCAGTGTGATAAATCACTGTTCTCTAGTACATGAAGTCCCAAGGGTATGTATCTAATTGATGGAAATCACATGGTTACGGATAATTCAAAAAAAAACTATAGAAGAATTATGACAAAAGTGTTTCAAAGGTGCGTAAGAAATCACTGTAGAAATATGTAGTGATAACAACACCATTGAAGTTTCATGACAGGGACTTTATCAGGACTCCCTCTAATGACACGGAAGCATAACAGAGTTTTCTATGGCATGAGTCCATTCACTTTTCCAAGTTCCAGAATAATTTCTCTAGATTATAGTTAGTCAAATTACTTACATGACATGACTTTACATGCAGAAGGCTAAGATGGAACAAGATAAAAGTCATGGAAATCCACGGAGATGAAGAACTAAAAGAGGCTGTATTGTCCATCAAACAGAGGTTCATACAAAAATGAAACTGAGATTCAGTACAAGAAGAGCATGCAAAGGTGAAGCAACAAAAATCCATTCATTTCAATCAGTTTAACTTTTACACGCTTTCGCTTCAGCCAAAATAGCTACATGCCTATGTCACAACAAAGCTTTCCAATGCTTATAAATGCCAAAAACAGCATATGGATTCATTCAGCCCATTTTCGCCATCACCCGAGTAAACATACATGGCCCAGACCAGAAGAATGGTATTGCCACTCATGCCAAAAGAAAGTAACAGCTTCCTGGCCCCTCGATCCAAAGATACGGATACTGAAAACTATGGTCTGTCCACAGTAAAAGTCGATAGGCCTAGTTGAAAGGCTAGTAAGTAAAACTGCATCTCAATTAGAACCCCCAGAGCATAAAATTCGACCCATACGATACCCAGGATGTATTTGTATCAAGTAGGCTGGCAAGTGACAAGCGATCTCACTTTCAAGGATGATCCTTATCCCACTACTTTACTACTTAATCACGGAAGCAAAGATTGCAGTTGAAGAAAGACTCTGAAAGCGACAGGCTGCCTGCCACTGTCGACTACAGTAGCTCAGGACCACGACGTCCACTAGCAGCGAGAGGGGCACCTACCAGATCTGCGCTGCCGTGGCCGCCGCCGTTGGTTCCATTGAACCTCCACGCTAGTGCCGCCGCCATCTTAGCCGTACGTGACCGCCTGGAGCCGAGCAGATCAGGCTGTCCGCTTCTTCCTCACTGCCTCCGAGCTCTCAACCTGAAACCGACAGTAGAAGGCAAGAGAAAAAAACAGCTGCGTCAGATCCACCCAGTGAAGAGAAACTGCATTCGGCACCGAAGCAAGTCCGGATTTCGCCTCGGGCACAGCTGAGCACCGACGCGCGACCCCAGATCTAGCCGCGGACGGGCGCGGCAGCTACCACCGCTGAGCGGATCACCGACACTCCCAATTTCCCACACCAGCTGCCGCATTCGGCGCTGATTAGCCCGCGAATTCCTCGCGCGACCACCTAGATCGCGCGCAATCCCCCCGAGCTGGACTGGAGCAGCACGCCACTGGTACCCGCCGCAGCCGGAATCGCCGCGGGAGAAAAAAACAAAGGAGAATCGGAAGATGTGGCGAACCTCTCATGGAAGCGGCGCGAGATTTTTGCGAGGAATCCCCGGGAGCTCACTCGCTCGGCTGCGCTGCTATGCCGGCAGTGCAGATCCAGTGGGGAGGGGGGCGCCGCCCATGCACAGGCGAGAGAGAGAGAGAGAGGCGTCTGTTACGCTCTCGAGTCTCGATCTTTTTCCCTCCCTGGCGCGGAAATTTTATTATTAACGCTAATTATCGGGGGCCTAAAAGGGAGCTGCAATTTATATAGCCCTCTCCAGTGAGTGAGCGCTGCCTCGCCTCTTCCTCCCAGCGCGGCAGCGACCTACCGCCGACAGTGGCAGTGGGGACTGGGGAGGCAACTCCGCTTGGAGCCTTGTACTGGCGCTCTTGCACCAACACCCTCCCCGTTTTTCGTATTTGCAAAAATAATCGAGTTTTTGCTTTTTCGTTTCCGCATTTTGGAACTGTAAAATGGGAGTTTTTGTTTCCACATTCAGTAGGCATCATACAAAAAAACAAATTTTAGCCAGATGATAGGTAGATGACCTTTGCTTAGTGCGAGCTCGATATAATTTTGCAGCAAAGGACATTGCATGAGATGTTTAGATTCTAAGCGCGGGGGGGGGGGGGGGGGGGGGTGCAATATCTTGATTATTCTAGTTTAGGCCATATCGATTGGACTAAACAATGGATTGTAAGCTGGTAGGGGTACGGTGTTTGTTGATTAGTGCCAGTCTGCATGGGCTGGAGGGTTTTTGTCTTGCGGAGCCAGAAAATCAACAGGTAGGATAGGAAGGAGAGGTATCCGCCAACTTGTGCATAGCTGTAAAACTAGTGGAGGGTGTTTTCGTACCAGCCTCTTCCGTCGGCAGAACATTTGCACGAGCTGATTAATTTATGTCATCACGCCTGTTTTCTTTCGTTCATTTGTGGCGCGCCGTTTTCTGTTCCTATGAAACTTCGCTATTTCCCGCGAATTGGGCGTTCGGTGCAGTTTCACGGGAGTATGAAACATGATTTAATCAGCTCTATTATGTAGTATTTCTTTTCTTTGCGAGAAAGCTATATATATGCATTACATTGCATTTGCCATTGCAGTATAATTCCACAAGGGAATCTTTTGGTTTTCTGATTTTGATATTAAAATCCCATTTGAGCCGGTCCAATGCACTTAAATTATCATAATTTATCACACTACAAACACAACCTTAGGTTGTTAGCATGAATAGTTTGTTATGTAATTTAGTATCATCTTTGATGGATTCATTTGAATTCACAACAAAAGTGTAATGAATTATCAGTTGCCTTCCATAATGCCATTATAAAAACAAAACGTTGAGTTATGCATCATTAACCATCTTGCAAAAACAATGCATATTTTTGTGGATGGAACTGCTAAAATAGCGATTGAGCATATGATTCTAGTAAAAAAAATCTCCATGTGCGAAAAATAATCGAGAAATGATAGAATTAAAAAATGGCTCCTACAAAATCATCATTGCTACTGATTATTAATTTTCTCGAACTGACACTTAAAGTGTGATGCTAGGAGACTGAATAAGTAAAGGGCACGATGCATAAAAAAGATAGAAGATGTGAATTCACATTTTGAGAAAATTTTATGTTTATCAAATCTGATGTAATATTAACCTAAGCAATAACTCGTTCTTTATTAATAAGAATAAATATAAATATAAATAAATATAAATAACTCGTTCTTTCTTAATAAGCAATAACTCGTTCTTTATTAATAACCTAAGCAATAACTCGTTCTTTATTATAAATTCACCACATTGCATAAGTTGAATGTTATTTTTTATATATGGTTCAAAATTCAAATTGCTTATATGGTCTATGCACTTGGTGTGGAGCATTCACTTAATCTCATGCACTTGGACTATTTTCATCTATGCATTCGCATGTTTTGAAATATATAAACAATGGTCAACCTTTTATTTATTTTTTAAAGTTATCCATATATGAAACATTTCCGTTTTGAATGCTACTCTCTTCAATACTTTATGATAATATAAATTTTCAATTTAGTTTATTTATGTTCATTTATTTTAAAATATATATATTATACTTTTATCATGAAAAAACATATAAGATTTACTAAAATATAATAAATTAAATATTTATACTAAACTTATATACTTATTTATAATGAAATTTTATCAGATTATTGGCATGTATTGTTCGTGACATAGTTATAAAAGTTAACTAAGATCATAATGTTGCTAAATTATAATAAAAAACAATTATGATACAATTGTAGTGTTTTTTGTTGTTGAAATGAGCATGCACTATGCCAAGTTTGAAACTTGTTATTATAAAATTTTACATTGTTTTTGTTTTCTTTAATTACATTGCTCTGCACAGGTTTGTGATACTCACATAAATGTATATCTCTCTATGTAAACATATGTATCACAGATTTATGAAATGTATGGTCTCCGAAATATCTTGATCGCGGTTTCTAGAGTATATAAAATGTTTGTGAGGAGATTGTTACTGGATCATTAGTGTGTTGCTTTACCTTTTGGGGGTCAATGTATCTCACATGTTACAACATGTTAAATGACCATGTGATACATGTATGTGTTTCATATTCAGTACTTCAAAAAAACATTCTACCTGCCTTCAATATAATACATATGGCATTCATGAGAGATAGACTGACAATCTAACAAAATTAACTGCCACGAGTTTCATGGTGCATACTGTTAATTTCTAATGTGTGGTTGCTCATGCAAATTGTTTGTTTTTATGTTGATGTTTGGCTTGTTGTCTCTATTATTTTCAATTGCTTATTAGGCTCTTGGACGTAGTAACTATTGTGTGTAGTGGTTAAAAATACATATATACAGTATGCGTGGATAGGGGCCTCCATTCCTTCACACCTAGGATGGTCTACTTTGTCTGGCCTATGGATGGACCATACTGTTGAGGTTATATTTTGTAGTGGATTGTAAAATTATTTTAGCTCAACACGATTCAACAACCGTAAATAAGATTATAGATCACTAATATGTAAAAAATATTATATTATAAATGCTTATCAATGGTGTAAGTAATATTTAAATCAAGCTGGATATAGTAGTTTCCTCTCGTGTGAATCTAATTAATGTACTAGAAGGTTGCGCATACTTTGTTGCGTCATTGGTATTGTTAGATTTCTTAAACAAAACAGAACCTCTTTGTTTCAAAATATAAGTTGTATTATTTTTTTGAAAAGTCAAACCTTTTAAGTTTGATCAATATTTTAGAGAAATATATCAAAATGCATAATATCAAATTGGTGTGATTAGATTCTCATGAAATGAATTTCCATGTTTTTTTGTTTAATATTGTGGATGCCGATATTTCTGCTCTGAACTTGGTCAAAATTTAAAAAAATGACTTTTCAAAAATTAAAACTCCTTATATTTAAGAACTAGTGGAACATTTAGTTGGCAGGTGGATGAGATGATAGTGTTTTTTTTATAATGCGGTGATTATTTAGGCCTTTCATGTTGTGATTTTGTGTTATCCGCTAACCAACCTATGTTTATGTGGGAAACTTTCTATGTCGTTGGTTGCATGTACTATATTTGTGCTACAATATCACATGGTGACGCTTCTTTTCTAGGTGACACAGCATGCACGGGATTGATATGTGTTTTATAGGTCAGTTGTCGTTGATTGATTTGAAAAATCATTGGCACGGTCAAAATCGTAATCCAAATCCAAAATTGAATACCTCAACTGAATGAAAGAGTTTCAAAATTAAGAAACATAATGAATTATAAGAGTTAAATGGAAGAGCTTGAGAAATTATTGACCCGATCAAAATCGGGTGACCCAATTCTAAATTGAATACCTCAATTAATTGCGAGACCTTACAAATTAGGAAGCATAGTGTATAGTATAAAAGAACTGAATGGGAGAGCTTTGAAAAAATATTGACACGATCAAAATTGGCTGACCCAATTCTAATTGGAGATCTCGTATTGTTTCAGAACTAGGGAGCATAATGTTCTATAGGATATTTGATGGTACTTTTCATTGCCATGATTGATTACTTTAAAGGCATATAGTTCATGCTTATTTATATATTTATTTGAACAAGGCGATGGAGTCAAAGGGTCACTCAAACGGGCATATTATAACACAAGAGATACTCCCTTCGTTTCTAAATATAGGTTTTTTAGAGGTTTCACTACGAACTACATACGAATATATATATCAACATATATTGAAGTGTAGATTTACTTATTTTACTCCATATCTAGTCTCTAGTGAAATATATAAAAAAAGACTTATATTTAGGAACGGAGAGAGTAGAACACTAGAAAGGACCCTGGAAGAAATAAAAAAGCATATGCATGTCCCCACTTTTTGCAAATTAAACAAGACTTAAAAATAAAACTAGATTGTAACTTGGTCATATTGTAACTGTTAGAAGATTAGGCAAATTTATGATTAATTCCAATAAATAATTCATGACCAAAACAGATAATAGCATGCAATAATCGAACAAACTAGAAGAGAAACAGAACATGCAAATCATCACCGCACACGAAGTAGCAACTACAGAGCAACGACGTTGATGACGATGTTGGCGACGATCTGTTGTTAACGGTGATGGAGACGATGATGAGCAGCACCGTCCGACTAGGACAGTAGACGACCGATAATGACGAATTTGAGCAGTCACGTAGAGCGCTTCCCAAAAACCTACTTCGTCCTCTCCCGGTGCAGGATCGCAAAGACGAGCGGTTTTGGAGACATGCTCTCCCGCACGCCGATGCACACCGGCATTCGAGATGAGGTAGACTACGATAGCGGTGCAAGTTGTGAGATGACGTAAAACCCTAGGTGTTTTTGGTGTGTCATTGGCCGAGGACGGTAAGCAATATATATAGGAGGACCAGAAACGATACCGTGTCGCGATCATGGTCTCAAACCGATTTGGTTTCTAAGTCGTATACTTACCAAACAAGAAATAATTAACTTGTCTGCAAAGACATAAAAATAAAAAGGCAAAAGGAAGCCGCGCCCCCGCAAGGCAACAGACCGGAATTCGTCAGACCATTGACGCGCATGTCGCACATACGTGTCGCCATGCCACGCCCTGGCCCGGCCAGGACAGGCCAGGACAGACGAGGCGAGGTGAGCGAGCGTGTGTGTGGTCTTCCCCTTTCTCTTCTCAACACATACTTAGAGTGGTGGAGAGAACCTACTATATAAAGAGGTCAAACACTTTCTCAACTAGCAGTATGGTACTAAACTTTAGCACCACCACTTGCCATTTTATTCATGAGCTCATTTGAGATTTAAAAATTTGTAGATGGGCCAAGCCCATCAATTCTAACAATCTCCCACCATATCTCAAATGCCCATTTAGAGATTTTCCTTTTCTCCCCACTTGTTTAATATACCAGTGTTTCAGCAGAGACTGTTAAGTTCAACTTCTGCCTAGAACTTTAAGCTACATCCATCCACAACTCGACAATGGACTATGCCTTGAATTGCTAGTTTTGTATGAACAGGTTTCAGTCAAAGTCTTAACTAGTACCTAGCTATCAGTAGGCTACCCCGTTGTTTAGAGCATATACGTCATACTCCTCCTGCTCTCTTCGTGAGCTTACTAGAGATCACCCAAATTTCATAGACTGCGATGTTTTACAATCGGAGCTCATATAGGTGCGTTCTTCCAAGACCGCTCCATAGGACAACATCTTTGCTATAATAGACAATAGAATCACATTAAGGCATGTTGCCAACCTGCCGTACAGCACTGAGCCTTACAGCCCTGAGAGTTTTGCATCTTCACTTAGAGACGTTCACTTATTACTCTCCTCTTTTAACCAATAGCTTGGTCTTCCGAGGTCCTAATTCACGGGATCTCCCATCACAGAGGTTGGGTTACTACTATGGTGTAACATCTATGGTCCTCATACCCATCTCCCTTGATGCAATATCTATCACATTTCGTGATAGTCCCTTTGTAAAAGGATCTGCCAGGTTTTTGTCTGTTTGGATATACGTAACGGTCATTACTCCGGAGTTCCTCAACTTCCTAACAGATTTCAAATGTATCTTCACGTGTATTGATGACCTCGCGTTATCCTTAGAATTATTCACTTTAGCGATAACTATTTGGTTGTCACAATTCATAAGAATAGCCGGTATAGGTTTTTCAACCACATGTAAGTCCATCAAGAGCTCACACAACCATTCTGCCTCAACTGTGGTTGTGTCTAATGCGGTTAGTTTTGCTTTCATAGCTGACCTCGTCAATATGGTGTGCTTGCAAAACCTCCATGACACTACAGCACCTCCATGAGTAAATACATACCCACTTGTGGCGTAGAGTACATCAACATCGGAGATCCAGTTTGGATCACCGTGTCCTTCTAGCATAGCAGGATGCCCTGAATAGTGAATAGACCTGGCCAAACGGGCCGGCCCGGCCCGACCCGCCATAAAACGTGCCTGGCATGGCACGGTCCGCCTCGGCACGATTAGTATACGGGCCGTGCCGTGTGGGCCCGCATGCGCAGCCTTGCGGCCCAGGCACGGCCCGTTTGCTAATCGGGCCGGCCCGTCGGCACGTCAGGCCCGCTAAAATGCCTACTATTTGGCGCACTGGGTGTTTTTAGTCTATTTTTACCTGTTGGGTTGTATAAAAAAAGATAATCGGGTCGTGCCGTGCCGGCCCGCGTGCTCAGCCCCCTAGCCCAAGCACGGCCCAGGGCGTGCCGCGTGCCGGGCCCGGTCCGTTTAGCCCGTGTCGTGCCTGGCCCATGGTGGGCCATGCCGGACGTGCTCGCGGGCCGGCCTGGTTGGCCCGGCCCATTTGGCCAGCTCTGATAGTGAATTCCATAACTCATGGTACCTCTGAGATAGCGCAAGACCCTTTCTAGTGCATGCCAATGATCATCACCCGGGTTGGACATGAACCTACTCAGTTTGCTCACAGCAAAAGAGATGGATGGTCTTGTAGCGCTAGCTAGGTACATGAGTGAACCAACAATTTGAGAGTATCTTAATTGATCTCTCGTTTCTTTCTTGTTCTTTCTAAGTGTCACACTGGGATCATAAGGTGTTGGAGAAGGCTTGTTGTCCATAAAGCCCAAACGGCTCAAGACCTTCTCAACATAGTGAGATTGCGTTAGAGTAATTCCACTCTCATCCTTAATAAGTTTGATGTTTAGGATCACATCGGCTTCTCCCAGATCTTTCATGTCAAAACTCTTTGATAGAAAATATTTGACCTCATCGATCACATCAATGTTTGTACCAAAGATTAGTATGTCATCCACATACAAACATAATATGACACTATTGCCCCCACCATGGCGATAGTAAACTCACCTATCAACCTCGTTAATGAAGAATCCCGTAGGAGTCAGAGTTCTTTCAAACTTCTCATGCCATTGCTTAGGTGCTTGTTTCAGACCATACAAAGATTTTAACAACTTGCACACCTTTCTCTCTTCACCTTTTACCACGAACCCATTAGGAATATCCATATAAATTTCCTCTTACAACTCTCCGTTTAGAAAGATGTCTTTACATCCATTTGATGAATGATTAGACCATAAGAGGCAACAAGGGAAAGTAGCACCCGAATGGTTGTTACTCTAGCAACAGGTGAATAGGTGTCAAAGTAATATTTGCCTTCTTTCTAAGTGTAGCCCTTGGCCACAAGCCGCGCCTTGTACTTATCAATAGTATCATCGGGCCTTAACTTCTTTTTGAACACCCACTTACAACCCACAGGTTTACAACCATATGGTCATTCAGTTAGCTCCCAAGTTCCATTAGAAATATGAGTCCATCTCATCATGAACAGATTCTTTCCAATCATCTACATCCGGAGATGCATATGCCTCTGCAATAGACTTGGGAGTATAATCCACAAGGTATACAATGAAATCATCACCAAAGGATTTTGCAACCCTTTGTCTCTTGCTCCTCATAGGAGCTTCATCGTTATCCTTCTCACGGACTTCCTCAGGTGATTGTTCAATATAATCATCAAATGTACTAGATTCAGAATTTATCTCGAAAGAAAATCTGGCAATACCATGCATATCTTTCATAGGAAATATATTCTCAAAAAATGTTGCATCACGAGATTCCATTATAGTATCTACATGCAATGCTCTGCCGAGCATAACCCAGAAAGATGCAATCCACTATCTTTGGTCCAAGTTTGTGTTTCTTAGGAATAGGAATATTGACCTTTGCCAAACATCCCCAAGTGCGCAAATAAGAAAGTGATGGTTTTCTCCCGACCCACTCTTCATAAAGGATTTTCTCTTTATTCTTGTTATGAACTCTATTTAGGACATGACATGAAGTCAACAAAGTCTCCCCCACCATACCTAAGATAAACCAGCAGTGTCTAACATGGCATTCATCAAGTCAGTCAATGTGCGATTTTTCCTCTTGGAAACCCCGTTTAATTGGGGCGAACAGGGAGGCATCCTCTCATGAATAATGCCATGTTCCTCAAAAAATTCATTAAATACTTTGGAAAAATACTCTCCACCGACCCGACCTAAGACGCTTGATCTTTCTCTCTAATTGATTTTCAACTTACAACTTTGTAGATGTTAAAGTAATCTAGAGCTTCATCTTTAGTTTGCAACAAATAAACATAGAAAAATCTAGTCGCATCATCAATCAAAGTCGTGAAATGTCTCTTTCCTCCTTTTGTCAACACACCATTCATCTCACATAAATCAAAATGTATGAGTTATAGAGGTGCCAAGTTTCTCTCCTCGACAGACAGCCGTGTGAGGCTTTCGAGGTTGCTTCGATTGCACACAACTATGTCACTTAGAACCTTTGGCAACAGTGAAATTAGGAATTAAACTCATGCTGGATAGTCGAGACATTGAACCAAAATAGATATGACATAAACAAGAGATCCAAACACTTGTATCGTCATTAATATTAGCACAAATTTGGTTTGCTGACTTATTGGAAAATATGAAAGGGAAAAGCGAAACAAGCCTCCGCACTCATGGCTTTGCCTATAAATTATCCAAATCTCAACACGATTACTTTATTCGAATCTAAAACTACCTTAAACCCATCTCGACATAGAAGGGAGCCGCTAACTAGATTCTTATTCATAGTAGGGACATGTTGCACGTTCCTTAGTTGCACGATCTTCTTCGAAGTAAACTTCAGATCCACCATGCCAATGCCACGAACAGAAGCATGCGACCCATTCCCCATTAGGACGGAAGAATCCCTTGCGAGCTGAAAAGAAGTAAACAAAGAGACGTCAGCATACACATGAATGTTAACACCTGAATCAATCCACCATGAAGATGATTGAAATACTCAAAGCACAATAGGCAAATTACCATACCCATCATACTACTAGTGGTCACCATATTGACAGTCTTGGAGCTCGTTTCCCCTCTGCGGTCTGCATGTTCTGGGCACTCCTTGGAAAAGTGTCTGAGCTTCCCACATGCATAGCACTCTACCTCAGCCTTGTTGAACTTCTTCTTGAACGTAGTAGTCTTTATAGGCTTATTGAAAACATGCTTGTTCTTTCCTTTGTTCTTGTTACATGGGTACCTCTGTACCATATTGTCGGTAGGCTGAACCTCACCTCCTTTCTCAGTAGTGTCTTTAGCCCGAGCTTTCTCTTCAACATCAAGAGTTGCAATCATTTTTTCAGCTGATATCTCCTGTCTCTTATGTTTCAAAGTAGTGGCGAAGTTTCTCCATGAAGGAGGCAACTTTGCAATCATGCATCCAGCCACGAACTTACCGGGTAGATCACACTTAAGGAATTCCGGTTCCTTCACAATGCACTGTATCTCATGAGCTTGTTCAACCACAGAACAATTATTCGCCATCTTGTAGTCATGAAATTTCTCCATGATATACAGTTCACTGCCTGCATCTGTCGCACCGAATTTAGCTTTCAGTGCATCCCACAGTGTCTTTCCGTCTTGCATGTGCATGTACACATCGCACAGGCGGTCAGCAAGAACACTCAAAACGCATCCCACAAACAGTGTTGGCTTCCTAGAATTTTCTCTGATCTTCATCAGAAGCTCCCTATGGCATGCCAACACTAACATGGAAAACTTTCAGAGCGGTAAGCCAGAGCGTGGATCTTACTTTCCCACCTCTTGAAGTGCACATCGGTAAACTTATCCGGCCTCGATGCATCAGCAAATCCAGCCACAGTTAACTCAGGACATTGCCTACAATTAGGTTTCTGGCTTGTTGGAAGATTAGGCAAATTCATGATTAATTCCAATAGATAATTCATGACCGGAACAGATAATAGCATGCAATAATCTAGCAAACTAGAATAGCAACAAAGCATGCAAATCGTCACCGCACACGAAGTAGCAACTAAAGAGAGAAACATTAACAGATCACGAATAACTTACTATTCGTTAGGTGCTGTAGGAGCGACGGTGTTGATGACGATGTTGACGACGATCTATTGTTGACGACGATGGAGACGACGATGAGTAGCACCACCCGACTTGGACGGTAGACGACCCGTGATGACAAATTTGAGCAGTTGCGCAGAGCGTTTCCTAAAAACCTAATTCGTCCTATCCCGATGCAGGATCGCGAAGACAAATGGTGCTCTCCCGCATGTCGATGCACGCCGACGTTCGAGATGAGGTAGACTACGATGGCGGTGCCAAGTTGTGAGATGAGGCAAAACCCTAGGTGTTTTTGATGTGTCTTTGGCCGAGGACGGTAAGCAGTATATATAGGAGGACCAGAGACGGTACCGTGTCGCGATCACGATCTCAACCGACTTGGTTTCTAAGTCGTATACTTATCGGACAAGAAATAATTAACTTGTCTGCCAATACATCAAGGTAAAACGACAAAAGGAAGTCGCGCCCCCGCAAGGCAACGGACCAGATTTCGACGGGCCATTCACGCGCATGTCACACATACGCCATGCCACGGCACAACACGTCCCGACCAGGCGAGGCGATTGAGCGCGCGTGTGGTCTTCCCCTTTCTCTTCTCAACACACACTTAGAATGGTGGAGAGAACCCACTATATAAAGAGGTCCAACATTTTCTCAACTAGTAGTATGGTACTAAACTTTAGCACCACCACACCACCGCTTGCCATGTTATTCATGGGCTCATTTGAGATTTCAAAATTTGTAGATGGGCCAAGCCCATCAATTCTAACAGTAACCAATGAATTTGTTGGAGCTACTATTGTCACATTACCGGGCAATGGATAGAGGTTGAAGTAGGCTCACTAAATACACTTACTTCTTTGATCCCTTTGATAGTCGTGGTTGACACAACGGTGAAGGATCGACCAATAAATGACCAAGGCATCTTCCATATCCTTTGGAACGCTATATTTTAGTGGGCAACAAACCAATTCGGCCCCTTCTTCTTTTGCCTCCATGGCAATGGAGAACAAGGGGACATGATGCGAGTTGCACACGACCCGCCGCTCCATCGAGCTTATTGAAGGAGAACGATGAACCTTTCTTCATACTCCTTTGGCCACCATGGACACCGAAAGGAAACAACACCCCACCGCTAGCCTATGTTGCTCGAAGGCACCGAATATCATCTCCTTCATGCCATGATACCAACCCGACACAACACAATGCCAAACGCCTTGAGGGCAATCCTAAACTAGACCTAAATTTTACCCTAACATCTACCGCGACAACCCTACCACCTCTTTCAGCATATGTCGGCCGGCGACGTCACTTGAGGAAGAGGGAAGGGCCCCGGAAGTTTCGGGTGACTCTCAAATCAAGGGTGGGAGATAAAGGTGAAGAGGAAAGTGGTTCTGCATATGCTTGTTGGGATTGCCCAATCAGCAGGCTACTGTGTGTCTCAGACCACACAGAGAACTGTATTATTTTTGACAATTCGGACCTGGCAACCGGCGCTCCCATCCCCCATGTGCAGGATGATCACTCAATTATTGACGACCGCTCCAGATTAATCCACGGGAAATTAGCAAGCACCAGTTGCCGAAGCCTTTCCAGTTTTTTAACCCGAGACCGGCTCGACCGTCGACCGATCCTTCTGCAATTACATATCCGGGTGCTAGTTTTGTCCTGCCATGCATGCTTGATGCTTTGTTTGAGTGGGGCCGTGGGGTGGGTAAATGGGAGAATCCTAGATCCACGGGGAAAAGCCGAAAAGGGAGAGATTGGGTGAGGATTGACGGCGAAGCTACCGCGTTTTTCCTCCTGTGTTACGACGGCGGGACGTCGACGGCGCAGCGGCCGGTGGCGACGTTGTTTCTTCGGGCGAATGCGACGGCGCAACCGCATAACTGCCAGTGCATGCATGCCTAGCTAGCTAGCTATTCGTGCTTAACAAATCGATTATTCGTGGTTGGACTTAATTGTGTGTGTTTATTAGCGCATGCATGTGTCGGTCCGGTGTTTGACTCCGCGCTCGCTATGCGACGGCCGCCAGCTTCGGCAGTCCAGCCTAAGGGGGGCGGATTTTATTTTTGAACTTCGGCGACCTTTTACGATAGTGTAAGAAAACAGAAGGTTTATCTCGTCACTCTCCAAAAAGTTTTCATGTATAACTAGCTCTAGCAAGCCCATGCGAAGCCGCATTTTCTTCCCGATCACAATGAACAATAGTCGCCCTGCCGAAAGAACTCAACAACTTCCGACAATCATCCGTAACAACCGCTGCAGATGCACGGTAATCTGACGGTTCGAGGATCGCTTGGACAATTTTCAGTGAGTCGGACTCTACTACCAGAGTTGAAATGCCCAGAGCATCAGCTAGACGTAATCCATCAAGTAGGGCAAGAGCCTCCATGGATGGTGCATCCATAGCATGTTGTTTGTAATAACAGCATCCTGCAATAAAAGTGCCCGAACAGTCCCGAATTACTGCTCATGTTGCTCCTGATCCCTCGTCATAGCAGGCCTTTCCCATCTTACTTTCGTACTCTGTACCCTTGGTTTCATAGCCAGGGCATTCACAACGATGCCATGTATACTCATCGCTGTACGAACCGGAGTGTCACACTTATCCTCATGGCTAATTTTCCGGCGATCCCACCAAAGGTACCAAACTGCTACCATAATAATTTCAACCCCATTTGCAATAGGGATCCTCCCTTCTCGCTCGAGATCCGAACAAAGTAGCTTCTCCAGGATAACTGAACCTGACCTCTCTTGAGTTGCATCATCTTCAATCGTGAGTTTGAGACCTAGTTTCTCCCATACCTTCTTTGCTCTATCACATGTAAACAGCATATGGCGGAGATCCTCAGCAGTAGTTCGGCAAACTGGGCATATTACAGGGGACTTCATATGACGATATGTTAATGTGTAGTAGCACGGAACGATCCCGTGTAACACCGGCCGTGTAACACCCGCCAGTTGAACACATGCACTTTAGGCGGGACAATCCTTCTCCAGAGTTCCTTCCACACCGGGTGTGGATCCATTCTGCCATCCCCCAAGTCCAAACGAGCTCTCGTCCTGTATTCATTTTTTTCATGTAATATGATACGCTGAACGAACAGTAAAACAACCTGACTTCGAAAAATGCCATGAGATGAAATCAGATTGACCATGTGATGACAACGGGACTTGCAAAATCCTCTCTGCATCAATAGGCCAGAATTTTTCATGCACCAGCTGCTCGTCCCAATTTCCAGATATTGGATCGATCAAGTCCTGAACTTTTTGCAGCAAACATTGCCCCCTAGGGGTCATTACCTTGCGGTCATGGCTTGTGGGTATCCACTGATCAGCCCAAATATCAATTGAAGCACCATCCCTTGGTCTCCAAATTGCCCCTAGTTTGAATGTTTTCATACCCGTCATGATGCTCTGCCATGTGAACGGGGTACTACTACTGGCAGCATTTTTTCTTTCAAGTCGTACAAGCAGCATTTTTTGTTGTTGATTTTTTCCGTTTTATGATAGTAACCAGTCTTTCAGGCAATCCGGCTGGTACAAGCAGCATCTTCTAGATGCACACTATACTCGTCTCAAAATGTTCGGACAGACCGTCTGGTCACTGACCGATCACGAAATTATCGAAAAAGGATTTCGCCCCGTTTTATATATAAAACAACGACCATCAATAACTCGGTACAAACGCACGCCACCACATCACACACGCACCCAAGGCAGGATACAAAGACGCTGAGTGCAGCAACACCACCCTAGCACTACGAGAGTAACCGGGGACTTCAACCGTGAACACGCCACCGTGAAGAGATGAAGCCATATACGACGAACCGTGGGCTCCAAGGCGGTGTCTTCAGGAAGGATATGACACCGAAGCGCCGCCACCGCCCGATCCGATGATCAGAGTTTCCCCTGGAGCCGCACGACGGGCAGTGAGAGCCGCGGCGACGCCTTCAAGAAGGTAACGAGCTACGCCGTCGCCGGTCCATCCAAGGATAGAACAGGTTTTCACCCGACCCACACTCACCGCCACCGAACGCCACACCCCGGCTACCACGCTGCCCACACGGCCGTGGCCACCGGGCAACACCAAGCCACTATCTCCTCTCACGAGTACTGCGCTACCGCCACCAGAGCCGCCGCCCCGGCATCCAAGACCTTGACACCACCTCACGCGAGACCCGCCGCTACTCCCACCACAGAGACGGGCGAAAAGGTCCCACCTTTCGCACCCCTGGGGGCCCCCATCTAGCACTAGCATCCATAGACCCGTCCTAGCGCGAGATGAGCTCAGACCTGTAGCACCGTGGGGGGACGAGGTTAGTCCTGCTGCCCGTGCGCGAGACGAGCTCAATCCTACTGCACGAGGCGCGAGACAAGTGATGGACCGCGGCTGGGAAAGGACCAACCCTTTGATGGAAGTAGAGGACACACAACGCGAAGATAGGACGAAGGTTGAAACGTCCAAACGCAGACGAGCCGACGCTGAAGAAGCCGGCCACCGTTGCAGGCAGATCCGTCGGGCCATCGTGAAGCCGCCACAACACCGAGAGGCACCGAGCCTCCCCACGCCGCCGCCCACGGCCGGAGCAACGACCACGCCCTGCTGCTACCCTACCCGCGTCGCCCGACAAGCTCCAAGCATCAGAGCCGCCGGGCACGCACCACTGAAGCCACACCGCCACCACCACCCACGCGCCTCCGCACCTTGGCCAGAGCCGCCCAGCACCCCTCCGCCCCACATCGGAACAGACGAGCCACCGACCGCCATGCCACCACCAAGCCTAACTGTCGGCCCAAATCTGGTCCAGATCTGGGTCAGGATGCGGCCACGGCACGTAGCCGCCGCGATGAAGGACGCCGCCGGGTCGCCGCCTGTCGTCGACTAAAGCCGCCGCCTGTCGTCGACTAAAGCCGCCGCCTCAGCGCCGCCAGGCCCCGCACGCGCCTGACGCCTCCGCCGGACCGGCCACCCCGCACCACCCATGTCGAACAAAGGAGGAGAGGGCCCCCGCCGCCAGCCACCGTAGGGGCTTTGCCCCGGCGGCTCCAGCCGGCGGCGGCGGGAGGAAGGGATGAGGGAGGAGATATAGAGAGGGGGGCGTTGGCGCCACCCGAGCCGCTCGCAGGGGGGGAATGGCGCAGGGTCGGGCAAGGGTTTTCAGTCACGAAATTATGACTAAACCGAACGCCTCAAACGGGACTCGAGCGTCCGGACTGATCGGCACCTCTCACATCCAACCCAAATATGAGGCGAATATGGGGACGCTTGTACGCATCCAGACACGCCTGCCACCTCAGGTCCCGACAGCCTGACCCTACCGTAAATTGCACCAAAATCCACTCGTCAGAACTGCTGGATCCATTTGCTCTTTCTCTCTTCTTCCTCCTCCACATCGTCTATCTCGCAGCTCCGCCGCCGTTTCTAGCCTCTGCTCCGCCAGCCCCGGTAGAGCAGTCTTCTGCCCGTCCTCGCCGGTCCGGAAGACGTCGTGGTACGTCCGGTAAGTCTCTGGATCCTCCTTGCGCTGGATGTGTTCGACGCATTGTCTGGCCAGATTTTTTTGTCAAAATTTTAGGGGAAAAACATGGATTCCGATGCTTCGTCCGGCGAGATTGAAGATCCATTCTTCAATTCGTATGGACCGATGGAGCTTGATCGAAAGATTGAAGATCCGTTCTTCGATTCGTTGGATTCAGACGAATAAGTGGACATGATCATGTTTATGAGCATGCAAGAGAGAATGGACCGGCAAGTGGAGCATATTCTCAATTTCAAGGGCTCGATCAAAGAGAGAAGAGTGAACAATCGGGGTAGGATATCCGGAGCAAAGATACTACACAAGGACTACTTTGCTACGAACCCATCTTTCCCGGATGATCCATGGTTTCGTTGCCGTTTTTGCATGTGAAAACCATTATTTTTGCGGATTATGTATGGAGTGAAGGCACACAACGACTATCTCAAGCTCACAAGGGATTGTCGCGGTCAACTCTCTTTCTCTGCCAAGCAAAAGTGCACGACTACTCTAAGAATGCTTGCACTTGGTACTGCCACAGATGTTGTTGGTGAGATGCTCAGGATGGAGGAGAGAACATGCCCGAAGACTACTGTCAAGTTTGTCCGTGCTGTGGCCAAAGTGTTTGGAGCAGAGTATCCGAGAGAACCAAATGCACATGACAGAGAGAAGTTGTTGGATATTGGAGAGGCCAAAGGTTGTCCATGAATGATGAGATCAATTGGTTGCATGCATTGGCAGTGGAAGAACTACCCCAAAGGTTTGTGAGGAATGTATCAAGGTCACACCAGAGAGGGCACCGTCATACTAGAAGCGGTGACATCACATGACTTATGGATTTGTCATGTTTTCTATGAAATGTCGGGTTCTCACAATGATATCAACGTGCTTCAACGATCTTCGCTGTTCAAGAGGCTTTACAACGAGGAATCACCGTCGTGAAACTACACCGTCAACGGCCAAGACTACAACATGGGATACTATCTTGCCGATGGCATATATCCTCAGTGGGTTGCATTTGTGAAGACCATATCCGAACCATAGGGCAACAAACAAAATCACTTCACGTCAATGCAGGAAGCAGCTAAAGATGTAGAGAGGGCATTTAGAGTGTTGCAAACTCATTGGAGACTTATTCATGGGGCTGCAATGATGTGTGAATCAGAATCTTCATGACAACTGATGACATATTGTGTTATTTTGCACAATATGATTGTTGAGGATGAGGGTGATAGTGTAGCCCAAACCAATGATTTTGAAGCACCCGACGAACAAGTTAAAATCCCGAAAGATCAAGATGGAGCTCAGCTTATAAACTTTCTGCAGATGCATCAGAATCACCAAGATCATCACGTGCACGTGCAACTACTAAATGATCTGGTGGAGCATATGTGGACTCACAATGGAAACAAAAAAAACGATGATTGATTGTGCACTTCAAATAAATTTTATATAAACACTATTTATGTTTGATACAACATTTGTTATTTATGTGTGACAATGGTTATGTTTCCTTGATCATCCACATGCATTGATTTTACATTGATTTGAGAATCCGGATATGAGATACGTAAATATGTGAAGCGATATATGAGGAGCCGTCCGGATGTGTCCGTGAATGTATATGATGCCGGATTTGCGGTAGTCCAGCTATAGATGCTCTTAATACTTGATCAGCAAGAATACTCCAAATCTATCCCACAGCGTGATCAACAAAAGTACTCCAAATCTATCCCACAACTTGGTCAACAAAAATACTCCAAATCTATTCCAGAGCTTGATCAACAAAAATACTTTAAATCGTCTTGTAGGCACCAAACGGGAGCTCCTGCAGAAGCAACGCCGAATCCTAAGAAATTTAAGTGTAGGAAAAGAACATAATAAACTATTTTTCTTTTATGGTCTTTCTTGAAAAAAAAACTATTTTATGGCCGCTCTGCAGGTTTTCTACAAAAATGATATAAATTAAGATCCATAATGTTCTACTAGTATAAATTAAAATCCTTTGACCCAATATAATGTCTACCTAAAGTAACAACAGGTTGAGTTTGTTTCCCCTTGCCAGGTCATTAAGTTTTGATCATGTTACTAGAAGAAATTGGAAGAAAGCCGCAGTGAAATGGTTGAACCACGTTTTGCTTGTCTAAGTCAAAATTTTGAAAAGTTTGATTGAGTTTATCAAGAAAAAAAACATCTACCAAATCAGTATCACTAGATAGTTATACTGTGAAGTATATTTTCTGTATATTTATTTTTAACTCCATTAAATTTTAAAAGATTTGAATTAACAATACATATAAATTGTGCCTTGTAAATCTGGCCGCTGCATAAACATGACAGCCATTGACTGCATGAGCTGGTATGAGCTACTACCGCCTTCATCTGGATTTATTAGGCCCCTCGAATTTCGATCAAACTTTGATAAAGCTAACAAATATATAGTCTATGATATAAAAATTATATTGTTAAGTTTGTATTTGAAAGAGCTCCTCGTAGTATAAATTCTGTGACATATACCTTACATTCTATTAGTTAAATTTATGGTTAAAATTTAACTCAAAATAAGAGGGACCTAATAAATCCTGACGGAGATAAACAGATGCCAAGGCTTCCTTGCATCTGTGACGGCGAGAGACCAATTCGAGCTTCTTGTGATGCAACACTGGAGTATGCGCTAAGCTTGTTTGTTAAGGGGTTAGCAATATGTACTGTCCCTTTTCCAGATCATTTGACATATATGATGGCATACGAGAGTAAGTCATCACGTCCCCGTCGTCGGAGCATACCGAAGAATTGACATGCTGACCAAGCAGCAACACCATCCTCTCCGGTCTGGGACATCCTTTGCTCCGCACGCAAGCATCTGAACCGAAAGAACCCCTGCCCCGAAACATTCTCGCTGACACAGATCGATCATCTCCTTGCGGGAGCATCAATGGATCATGCACTCCAGGTCATCTCTTCTCGCGTGCCTGTCTGTTAAACGTGGCCAAACTGTACTACTACATGGCACCCATCCAGGATCCAGTCCAGCAGTGGCTGCCGTGGTCTTTTCTCTCTGTGACGAGCAAGTAGATTAGTGGTAGCATTTCTGCGCATGTGGTGTCTGGGGCCTCGCGGCTCCGACGGCCACCGCACCGGCCTCGTGGAACGTGCGAGTACAGCTGACGGTGACAGCCGCAGCAGCGCCGAATAGAATCTTCCGCCGCGACCGCGTGGCGCCTGCGCCTGCGCCTGCACCTGCGCCGAATAGAATCAGAAGCCTTTTGCAACTGATGCCTCCAACCGCCGATAGGCAAGGCAGCGACTGGACTGCAGTAAGATTTTTTTTTTGAGGGTCCGACTGCAATAAGCACAGTTCACTCTTTTTTTAGACAAATAAGTTACTTTTTTTTTGAGAAATTGACAAATAAGTTACTGGTGCCGGAGTGCGTGGGCTGTGTCGTAACAGTAACTGTACGCCAATGACAGCCCACATGTCAGCTAAGTCTGTCGAGATATGGTTTTACTTACATATGGTGGGCCGTACTACAACAGATTGGAGCCGCGAGGGGCCCATGGAGGCCTCTGCCAGCCTGGTTGGCCGCACTGATAAACCCGAACATTTATGTTATATAACTTGTCAATGGACATAGATCAATATAGGATCCTTGGCGCAATGGTAGCGCGTCTGACTCCAGATCAGAAGGTTGCGTGTTCGATTCACGTAGGGTTCAAATCCTGAGACAAATCCGATCCTTTTTGTCTAAGCAATATCTAATCATTTTGAATGAAATTTATGAATAATATTAGAGGGATTCAATTATTTTAGTACTTCCTCCAATTCATATTAATTAACACTGCTTTCATACAAAGTTGGAAGTAAATTTTTTCTTCACAGATACCCATTCCTTTTCAAATCCATAACACTCCCGCATCCTTCGGGCTTGCTGTACATTCAAAGAATTCCTACAGGATTAAAGAATTTTTTCTATAAATTGATATACCTATAAATTACTACAGGACTAGTACCGACATGCATGCCTGATTGCACCCTGGGCTAGCCTAAGGGGCATCACTCACATGGGCCCTTGAGCCCAGAAGTGTGCGCTCCCCTTTGGCCCGGGATCTAAGCCACATGGTGCACGGGCGCCACACCTAGGAGGGGGTGAAGGTATCCTAGTTTAGGGGGTGTTGGGCATGTCGGCTCCCAGCCATATGGGTTGGCCCAAGGATCCCCCATGAAGATAAATCAACAGGCCTCATTCGTCGAGCCCAGGAGAGGCAAGATGGAAGATTCAAAAGACTTGCCGTGTACTCCAAAGATTTAGAGGTCGTCCTCGCCTCAATTGCCCTTAGATGTAAATGACCTATATAAACCCTAGGTGTCGGTGTCAAAACCAACATACCTCGGGTAGGGGGGCGGAGCTATGAGATCGGACAGATGGTAACATGAGACGAAGAAAACAAAGCTTATACCCATGTTCGGGCCCTCTTGATGGAGGTAAAATCCTACGTCCTACTTTTGTTGTATTGGTGTCGTAGAGATTACAGAGGTGATTTATCTCGAGATCATGGATTTGTAGGCTAAACCCTAGGGGTTATGATGTTGTCTATGAGTATGTTCTATGGACAAAACCCCACGGTTTATATAGGCATCGGGAGTATCTAGTGTTACATGGATGTTGGTTAACACCTATGCACTATACGCCGAACGAAATCCTTCTTCATTGGAGCGCACGCCAAGTCTTCAACAGAATTTGGGATGCTCACACCTCGTCACAAAGCCTTCGAAGTCCTTCCTCCAGGTTAGGCCCCTGGCCTGGCCAATTGACTAACTCACCTCGGCAGAGAGCCAGAGTACATGACTCCCTCAGTATCCCCGAACTAGTCTTCGATGCCGAACATAGGAATCTTCATTTGAGAAGTCTTCGGATAGGCGACTTCGGCTCGATAGACAAGTTCAAGAATTCCCGAGTACCTTATATAGCCTTTTAATTCATTTGAGATGTTTGCTGGAGCCCCAAAGGACCACAATGCAAACCAATTCTACAACGAGGTTTTGCCAACTTTTAATGAGTCGTCATCTTAATGACATGATGCATATCGGTCATAACCTACTCGAGCCGCGCTTTGAGGCGACTCTTGGTATGTCGTATCAAAACAGAGATCGTGCCTCGCGTTTTGGGGGATATCATTAATCGAGTATCCCCCCACGCGTCCACAAATACTCGATTCATACGAAACATGGCGGTTTCACCGACGCGGTTAAGGGGACTGTTCGCCTTTTGCTCAGCCTATAAATGCATGGGTGGTTAATTTCCCCCCTCACTCTCTGTTCCTGCTCTTGCATTGAGAACTCCTCCTGCTTCCTATGACAACAACCTTCTCCGCTTCTTTCCACCGCAATGGTAGACACATATCTGAAGGAGCGGTGGACTCCCTGAATGGTGAACCTTGCCACCATCAACGAGCTTTGGACGGTGGGTTACATCCCTGCTAGTGTAGCCTGTAGGGTGCCGTTGCCCAATCGGCGTGTCCCACTCTCCAAGTTGGGGAGTGGGTCATCTTGATTTCCCACCTCGTCAAAGGCCTCGGTTCACCCGTGCACCCCTTCGTGCGGGGGGTTATGTTCTTCTACGGGGTCATTTTTTACAATCTGGCCCCAAATTCGATCATCCACCTTACTGCCTTCATTACGATATGTGAGGCCTTCCTGCGGATCCCTCCCCACTTCGGCTTATGGCTAAGCACCTTCTGCTACAGGCCTAAGAGTGGTGGTGGCCATGATGGCAGTGGCGATCTCACCTAATGCGGCAGGGCGATGATAAGTAAATGCTAGAAGACGGCCTAGCTGAAAGGCACATATGTTGATATGGTGAAGAGGTGGCATAAGGAGTGGTTCTACATCACCAAGCCCCACGTCGGGAACCTGACCGCAACTCTCGCCCTTCACAGGGCTGCCACCGAGGAAGTTATATTTCTGGCAGTCAAGGAATGTGGAATGGGGTAACCCCGAGGAGGTATGCACCGTGCAGTCAAAGGTATACAAGCTTGCAACCCACACCAAGCTGGTGAACATCATCGACGTGGTGCTGCACTGCCGGCTCGTGCCACTCAACAACGAACCAGACCGATGTAGCTCTATACCACTGAAGACATGCCGACGATCCACCATTTCTTTCGTGCTGATCTGAACAACATGTGGACATTGCTCTTCAAGACCAAATACACTGAGTTCCCAGTGCCCGGGCCTGACATCGGCTACTCCACGACGCCTGGGCCAAAGGAGGTAACTTTCTTTCCACCAATCTCATTCATCCGAATATGATAATTCATAAATGTGGTTTTTCCTTCAATGTGCATAAGTGGTTGAATCAGATAGTAAATATTGACTGCCCTGCCCCTCTACGTGAAGAGGCCATCTCACTCGAACTCCAGGTACTTCTGGCCCCGGTGCCTCCAAAGGGACCGACCAAGGCCATGAAGAAGTTGGGGAGGAAGAGGAGAAGGACTGGAGGTCCTCAAATCGAAGAACCCTCTAAATTCGAGGACCTCAAGTCCGGCTCCTCAAAAGGAGGAGCCGAGGAGGATGATGAGGACATCTCCTCTCCTCCGAGGAAGATGGCGGCGTCCGAGGAGCCGTCGGCGTAGACCCATGGGGGTCGAAAACATTTGGCGAGTGTGTCTGATGTTGTGCCCCGCATGCCGAAGACCTAGTTAGTTCTCTCATCCTCGGAGAGCGAGGAGTCCGAGGCTGGTAAATGCAGGCCTCCGCTAAGGAGGTATCTCTTTTTCCCTTCAGCCTTTAAGTTTAATATTGTATTTATAATTCCCATGTGTTTTCTAACCCTTCCCTTTCACATTCTACAGGATCCAGGGGATGGTCCCCAATGATGGAGGATCTAGTGGGCTTCCCTCCGGTAGCTCCTTCAAGGGGCATCGTCCTGCCCCTACTACGCCTGAGTGCGGGGGAGGAGATGTCACCGGCTTTGCCCGTGGTTACCACTGGTGGAATTGCAAGTGCGCCCCTGGTTGGGATGGAGTCCCCGTCTGCCAAGGACCTTTTGGCCGGGGAACCCACATCCTCGGTGCCTGAGGGTACCGAGACGAATCATCCATCCACCCCCATGGTTCGCTCTTCAATAAGGGAAAATGATGAGGTGGTCCGATCACCTCTGCCTACCCGAGGACAAGTGTCCATAGGTTGGGCCGATGAAGTGGAAGAAGTCGTAGATGGCTTTTCCATCCTCACCGAGCACCACACCATGATGTGTGTTATTGGAGATATGCCCTAGAGGCAATCATGCATGATGATATTTCCTATGTGTTTATGAATAAAGATAGTCATTGGACATTATCAATGATATGTATTAACAAGTACTTGACTTGTTTGTGAGACTATCCATTATATGATGATTGTCCTAAATGGTCCCTGGTCGAAAGGGCTGTGTGGACGCGCAACCAATTAGACTAGCATATGACATGGTGGATGGTCCGGTCTCACTGACCATGTAGCATTGGATGAGGTAGAGGATGCGGCGGGCAACCCGGGGGCCGGAGGATCTAGAGCGGCCGGTGAGTTCCTCTCCAGACCCTCGATCAGAGATTGGACTGATGATGATGATAATGACGATGATGTCCGGATCCTGGACGCGCCTCCGCCCACAGCTCAACAGGGGCCTCGCGGGCGGAGTGAGGAGTGGCCGATGCGTAGCCAGGCGGCCGAGGCCTCCTATCGGGAGAAGAGGCCGGCTCAGGGGGAGCCGGCAGCCTAACCGCCGGCTCGCAAACGAGTGCGAGCGGCCACAGTGAAGCCGCCGGCATGGGCCAAGCGGGCCCTTTTGTCATCGCCGGGTGAGTATTCTGATTCATGTGGGTGTTTTTTCCTTTTAAGTTTATGTGTCGGCGGGCTCCTGAGGGTTTGCTTGCTCTAGAGACCCCATCTTGCTCCATGATGTGGAGTCAGCAGCCGGCCCAGTGGAGCCCACCAGCCAGCAAGCTCAGGAACCGGCTGATCCACATCCAGCGCAGCGTGGACCGGCTCAAGACAGCCGACAAGGAGGTGATCGCAGCCCTCTAACCAGGTTGTGGGCCCCGGAGATCCGCGTGGCGTTGTGGCTGGAGAACATGGTGGCCCGGCTCGAGGTCTAGAAGGCGTCGATGGCTCGAGCCGGTGCGCAGATGGCCCTCCGGTTCGTCACATCGTGGTATTCCGGTGTCAACCTGGACCAGTTGGCCACGATGCGCGATGTCCCGGAGGCGGAATGGGCCGCCTGTGAAGGTTCCCTTGTCCGCCGGGCCAACAAGCTGGCCTCGTATGTTGACCCCGACGAGCTCCTGCCTGCTCTTGGCGAGGATGGCATGCCGGCTGCCGAGGACTCCTTCGGCAACCCCCAAGGCCCAGAAGACAAAGAGGTCACCGATGAGAGCACCACTTCCAGCACCGGTGGCGACACCGAGGCCACGGAGGCCACATAGGCGGACCCGAAGGCCGCGGCCTCTCCTGGGCGAACCGTCAAGCCGGCCGACGATGCATCGGCAGCCTGAGTGGCCCTACGCATTTTCTGTTTCTTCCCTTTGCTACAAAACTTTGTTTAAGACGCATTTCCACCCACTGGGGTTGTATTGTAATGAACCTTTGGCCTGTGGCCTTTTGTCATTTTGTATGCCGTTTGAAATGTATGTGTGCCGGCTCTTCCTTTGCCTTTTGCTTTTTGACTCATGTTTCACACCGGGATTCCTTCTGGCTTCCGGCCAGCCAGCCAGCCAGTCGAGAGCTGGTCCGGGTCAAGGACGGGACATCATCCTTGGGAAAACGAGCGGGTTTTTAGAGTCGTCCGGCTAGGGCTAGGTCGAGCCGGTAGTGGCTGGTTGCTAGAAACAACATGGTCCAGATGGACCTGTCCGGCTGCTACTCGACCTTCGTGTGAGAAGTTCCTTCGTACCCCGCGATCCCATTAGCCAGACAGTCGGGAGTCGGTCTGTGGCTGGTTAGGGGGGGGGTAGCGAAGAGTTGCTTGCTCACATTACTTGTTCGCCTCAGAGAAGAGCCGGCGAGCCCTCGAGCCAGGGAGCTAGACGCGGGTGCCGTGCTTAAATAATGAGAAACCTTTGAAGGGATTGAAAAGGGGCGTGCCCCAAGTGCCGGCTTGGGCCCTCCGTTGAATTCATAATCCCAAAAGGGAAGCATACATATATACACTGGTCTTAGCAGTAAAACGGACGGAGGAGCTCCACGTTCCATGGGCGCTCCGTCTCCTCCCGGAGGCGTCTGTCTTGCGCTTCTGTGGCTTTTGGGCGTCTATTAGGTAGTAGGCGTTGTTGCGTAGCGCCTTGCTGACGATGAACGGGCCCTCCCATGGGTAGGATAGCTTGTGCTGGACGGTAGTTCGCTGGATCCGCCTGAGCACCAAGTCTCCCTCGCGGAAGGAGATTGGATGGATCCGCTTGCTATGATAGTGCCAGAGATTTTGCTGGTAGATGCCCGTCCCGCTTAGAGCCAGTTCGCGTGCTTCTTCGAGTAGGTCGATGCCATCTTCTCTTGCTTCCTTCGCGTCCTTCTCTGTATACAAGGCAACCCGAGGCAAATCAAATTCGATGTCGGTGGGGATGATTGCCTCGGATCCGTATACGAGAAAGAAAGGGGTGTACCGGTTGGGCGTGGTCTTGAAGCTCCAGAGGACAACCGACAACTCTTTGATCCAGCATCCGACTGACCTGACCAGCCATGCCACGAGCCAGGGCTTGATGCCTACCAGGATCAGGCCATTTGCCCTCTCAACATAGCCGTTTGACTGTGGGTGGGCGACGGACGCCAAGTCGAGCTGGATACCTTGCTTGGCACAGAAACGCGCTAGCGCGCCCTTGGAAAAGTTCGTGCCATTATCGGTGATGATGTTGTGGGGGATGCCGTAGCGGACTGCGATGTCCTCGATGAACCGGACGACTGTGGGGTCGTCCACCTTCTTGATTGCCCTGGCCTCGATCCTCTTGTTGAATTTGTCGATGGCTACCAGCAAATGTTTCATGCCACCTCGTGCGGTCTTGAAGGGTCCCACCATGTCCAGCCCCTAGACAGCAAAGGGCCACGAGAGGGGGATGGTCTGGAGGGCTGTAGTTGGCAGGTGGCTCTGTGTGCTGAAGCGCTCGCACCCTTCGCACTTGTCGACCGGCCGCTTGGCCTCCTCCAAGGTAGTCGATTAGTAGAAGCCGTGGCGGAACGCCTTGGCCACCAGGGTCCTAGAGGCGGCATGGTGCCCACACTCACCCTGGTGGATGTCGAGGAGGATTTCTTGCCCTTTCTTCGGCTCGACGCAGCGTTGGAAGACGCCGGTGCTGCTGCGATGAACCAGCTCATGGTTGATGATGCTGTAGGCCGGGGCTTGACGCTGGATCTGTCTTGCTGTGGCTTCATCAAGGGGGAGCTCGTCGTGTAAGAGGAATGCCAGGATGGGCTGGGCCCATGAGGGAGCCGATACGGGAGCCGGCCCGGGCTCGAGTGGGGCGTCAGAGGCGGTGGGAGCCCTCGGGTCTAGGTGACCAGTCCCTGGGAACGACTCGCCAGCCCCCGAGACTAAGGTAGCAAGAGGGGCGTCGATTGCCCTCATGATGGCCGCGAACTCGTAGCCAGCTGCCGCGGAGGTGGCCGTCTCGACAACCGGAGCTAGTGGTGCTGGTTGGGCAGACAGAGTTGATGGTGTTTGCAGAACGGCCGATGCTCGCGGTGCCGGCTGGGTAGCCGGATTTGACGGTGGGCCGGCTGCGTTAGCCGACACGAAGATAGACTCTGATTCGAGGGAGGGCTTGATCGAAGGCTTGAGGAGCCGTTCGAGAGAGACGCCGACTGGGATGGCCTGCCGGGCGGAGCCAATCTTCGCCAGCGTATCGACCGCCTCATTGTCCGCCCGGGGAACATGGTGGAACTCATAGCCCTCGAAGGAGCCGGTGAGCTATTGGACAAAGAAGCGATAGCTGGCCATGTTGGTGTCCCTAGCATCCCATTCACCAGAGACTTGCTGTACCATGAGGTCGGAGTCGCTGAAGCATAGGATGTGCCGGATGCCAATCTCCTTAGCGAGCCAGAGGCCGTGGACGAGGTCCTCATACTCGGCTACGTTGTTGGAGGCGGCAAAGTGGATCTGGAGCGCGTACCTTAGTTGATCTCCCTTCGGAGATGACAGGACGATGCTGGCTCCTAGTACGACTCGCATCTTCGAGCTGTCGAAATGCATGCGCCAGTGCGTGGAGTCGGGTGGAGGCGGCACGAACTGGGTTTCGGCCCAGTCGACGAGGAAGTCGGCCATCGCCTGTGACTTGATGGTGGTGCGCGGCTCGTATCAGATCTCGTAGTCGGAGAGGCCGATGACCCACTTGGCTATCCGGCCGGTGGCGTCCCGGTCGCTCATGATTTTGCCCAGCGGCACCGTGGTCACCACGGTGATGACATGCTCCTGGAAGTACTGCTTGATTTTCTGGGCGGCAAAGTATATGTCGTTGGACATCTTCTGTAGTGGGGGTAGTTCTGCTTGGAGTCGGAGAGGACCTCGCTGAGGTAGTAGACGGGGTGCTGGATCGGCAATGTCTTGCCCTCCTCCGGCTGATCCACCACCAGGACGACACTGATGACGCGCGTGGTTGCCACGATGTAGGAGAGCAAGGGCTCCTTCTCAGCCGGCGCGGCCAGGATGGGCGCTCTGGTGAGAGCCTGTTTGAGGCCACGGAAAGCCTCGTCCGCCTCGTCGGGCCAGTCGAACATGGCCGGCTTCTTCATGGAATCGCGACCCGGCTCGATCAGAGCCGTTTTCCATAGGAGCCCGTAGAGGGGTAGGGCCTTCTCTCCTAGTCGGCTGACGAACCGGCTGAGCGAGGCAAGACAGCCGGTGAACTTCTGGATGTCACGGAGCTGGGTCAGCTTGGTCATGTGCTTGATCGCCGTGATCTTTTCTGGATTAGTTTCAATGCCGCAAGCGGACACGAAGAAACCAAGGAGTTGGCCGGCTAGGACGCCGAAAATGCACTTCTTTGGGTTGAGGTTGATCTTGTATTCCCGCAGGTTGGCGAATGTCTCCTGGAGGTCGTCGAGGAGGCTAAAGTGCTTCTTGGTCTTAACGACGATGCCGTCAACATAGATGTGGACGTTCCTACCTATCTAAGGCAGGAGGCACTTCTGTATGCAGCGCTAGAAGGTAGCGCCTACGTTCTTTAGGCCGAAGGACATGGTGATGTAGCAGTAGGCTCCAAAAGGGGTGATGAAGGAGGTCTTTAGCTGGTCGTCCGGGTCCAGCTTGATCTGGTGGTATCCGGAGTAGGCGTCCATGAAAGACAGCAAATCGCAGCCGGCTGTGGAGTCGATGACTTGATCAATCCGCGGCATGGCGAACATGTCCTTGGGACATGCCTTGTTCAGACTCGTGTAGTCGATACACATGCACCAAGTCTTGTTTTTCTTCAGCACCAGGATTGGGTTGGCCAACCAGTCCGAGTGGAACACTTCTATGATGAAGCCGGCTGCGAGCAGCCGGGCGATCTCTTCTCCTATAGTATGGCACTTCTCCTCGGAGAAACGTCGCAGGGGTTGCTTGACCGACTTTGCATTTGGCTACACATGAAGCTTGTGCTCAGCGAACTTCCTCGGAACACTCAACATGTCTTTCGGAGACCATGCAAAGATGGCCCAATTCTCACGGAGGAAGTCGACAAGCTCGCCTTCCTATTTGCTGTCGAGGCGGGCGCCGATGGTGACACACTGCTTAGGGTTGGCCGGGTCGAGCGGCACCTGCCTGGTGTCCTTGGATGGCTGGAAAGACGCCTTGCCGGCTGACGAGGAGGGAGGAGCCGGCATGGGTGGCTGGCCGGAGGTGTTGTCCACGAGCCAGTCGAGCTGCCGCTTCACCTCTGAATATCTAGGGTTTCGGCCAGATGGCTGCCGTCTCGTGCACACACGATCAACATCTTGTAGTCGCCAGCGATGGTGATGATGCCCTTGGGACCCGACATATTGATCTTGAGGTAGGCGTAATGGGGGACCACCATGAATTTGACGAGATCGGCCGACCCAACAACGCGTGGTAGAGACTGTCGAGGTCCACCACCTCAAACCTTACCTGTTCGCGGCGGAAATGGCTCTGGCCACCGAAGAGGACGTCGAGCTTGATCTTGCCGATGGGGGTGCAGGATTTTCCCAGCATAATGTCGTGGAAAACCGTCCGGCTCGCCTGCAGGTCCTCCTCCTTGAGCCCCAACTTGAGCATAGTGTTGCGGTAGAGGATGTAGATGCTGCTGCCCCCGTCGATCAACACCCGCGAGAAGCGACATGTGCGTCTCTCTGAGACGATGATAGGATCGAGGACGAGGGCGTAGTTGCCGAGGCTTGGCATCATAGCCGGGTGGTCATTCCATCTCCAGGTAACCGGCTTCTCAGACCAATGCATGAACTGGGGAGTTGAGGGCATGGTGGCGTTCACCTCACGCTGGATCTGGCGCTTGGAGTGCTTGTCCACCTCCTCACTGGTGAAGACAACGTACGAACCGTCCCGATTGGGGAACCGGTCAAGCAGGCGGCCGTCTTGCTGGGCCGGAGCCGGCGCCGGTGCGCGGAGTGGCGGCACAGGGGGAGCCGAAAGGCCTTCCCCCTGGGCCAACCGCTATGATAAGCTGCATTGCTAGAGTGTGTGTGTGGATGACTTGGCCCCGGGATGATGCTTGCAGGGGAGGTCGAGCATCTGCTCGAAGGTGAGCTTGGACTGCCAAGCAGCCTTACCGGTGCACTGACGTGGCTGGAAGCTTAGGCAGTGATACGTCTCCAACGTATCTATAATTTTGATGATGGCATGCTATTATATTACCTGTTTTGGATGCTTTATATGCATCATTATGCTATTTTATATTATTTTTGGGACTAACCTATTAATCTAGAGCCAAGTGCCAGTTTTTGTTTTTTCCTTGTTTTTGAGTTTTGCAGATATGGGATATTAAACATAGTCCAAATGGAATAAAACCTTCAGAAGGAATTTTTCTGGAAGGAAATAAGTCGATCAAGCTTGGAGTGCACGTCAGGGGAGGTGCCAGGGCACCACAAGCCTTCTAGGCGTGGGCCCCCCTTGTCGGTGTCAAAATTGGCGGATCTCGGGTAGGGGGTCCCGAACTGTGAAACTAGGATCGATGGTAACATGAGACGAAGGGGACACGAGTTTACCCAGGTTCGGGCCCTCCAATGGAGGTAATACCCTACGTCCTGCTTGATTGTATTTATGGTGTAAGGGGTTACATAGTTGATCTACCTTGAGATCGTATGTCTAACCCTAGATGAGTTGTTCTTGCCCTATGCCCTAAAACCCTCCGGCTTATATAGATGCCGGGGGTGTCCTTGGCTTACACATGGTCGGTTACATGCCGAAGAGATAACTTGCATAAATACATATAATAACTTGGAGAACATGTATTGACTCCATGAAGCTTCCGTCTTGGTGCAGGTGGTCCTCTATCATCCGATGCCTGTCTTGCGACCCATACAGTCCGGCCCATGAACAATGGGTCGGCTATCCGAGGACCCCTTAATCTTGGACTCCCTTAGTAGCCCCTGGACTAGCCTTCAACACCGATATATATTCGATTGATTTCATCATGTCGTCGTCTTCGCCTTGCAAGGCGAGTCCTTCATCCTTGTTCGTTCAGCATCCGACCAGTCTTCGGTAAGATCCCAAGTGTTGCGGGTGCGGGTCATTATAATAACTGCATGAGTTCCTCGACTTTCGTGCATCGTGGGAAGGTGAGTGGCCAACAATTTTTACAATCTCACCCCTCCGCAACGGAGGCACCAACCCATTTAATCAAACAAAATCGCGGATCGGACCACATCTTATTCCACCCTCTCGTCAAAACCTCCTAGCGAAAGATCCACGCAAAACATGGATAACGCTCCCAGCTCCTCAGCACGCCCTTACGACCATCGCCCAGGAGACTGGATCAGCTGCTCCGTCACACTCCCGCGGCTTCGTAATCTGGAGACCTAGGGATATCTCCCATCATCAGATCTAGCGGCGACCCGCACAAGTCTGCTCTCTTATGGTGACGAGGTTTTCGACGAGCGCTTCCCTAATCCAAACAATGAGGAGCGCGTCTGCTTCGTCCCCTTCCTTCTCCAGGGCCTTGGGTTTCCAATCCACCCATTCTTGAGGGGGTTACTGGAGTTCTATGGGATTCAACTCCACCACCTCACCCTAGGGTCGATTCTACACATCTCGGGCTTTGTTGCCCTCCGCGAGATGTTCTTAGGGTGCGAAGCTCATTTTGATTTGTGGAGGAAATATGTCTGCCTCGTCCCCCAAACTCGGGACAAGACCATCTTAGAGGTCGGCGGGGCTGAAGTATGCTGCATAGCGGGAACGGGCTATCCAGCTGGCACACCGAAGAAATCCGAAGAATGGACTTCAGAGTGGTTCTATATTGATGATGTCCCCCTGTTCGAGCCAACTCGGACAGGTCGGCCCGAATACTCCGACCTCCTCCCGAAGAAGAGGTACAACTGGCGACCCAAGAGCTCATCTCAGGAGGAGAGCGCTGAGGTGCAACCCCTGGCCACGCAAGTGCAGATGCTTGCCCATCACCGGCTGACCATGATTAACATCATGGCTGCCACTATCTCCCGGTGCATGCAGCTCCTCCAACAAAGGGTGCACCCCTTATGGTGGTACAACGGGACAAGCGACGCCACACGTTCCCGAAAACTAGGTCCTACCAATCCAACAGTGCTGGCCGCCACACTTGCCGACCTGTACAAAGGAGAGCAAGAAGACTTCATCCGATAGTCAACCAAGGAAGGGTATTCGGCCCACAATCCCATCGAACAGGTAAACCTTCCTCTTTTAATCATGAAATTGTTCGGGGCTACATTCTGCACTCTATTTGACTGAGGCCTTGGCGTGAATAGGAATGAAGGAGCTTCGTCGAGACAATCAACTGTTCGACTCCTCAGTGCGAGAATCATTCATGTGACAATGATCCGGGCTTCAACGAGGACCCGAATCTTCTTCTTGACTTTGAAACCGAAGTCTATTACCAGGACAACATCGTCCAGACCCCGGTGGCTATCATAGTTGACTACCCCGAGTCATTCTCCATTCCTTCCATGGGTAAGAAGAAAAGCTCCTCCCGCCAGAGGTCTGCTACCCAGAGCGCCCCAGACGCGCCGGTCCCGCCCCCCAAGCACCGCCGATCAGCACGCCATGCACCAGCAGCCGAAGCCGCGAGCGAGTCAGAGGCTGGCCGGGACCCTGCAAAGGAGCCGGACATGGGGACGAATCCACCCGTCCTCTCATCCTGAAGGTACATTGTTCAGATATCCGCTTTATCGTTGTAATCAGCAGAATCTCATAGACGCTTGTTTTTTACCTAGGCAAAACACCCAATCTTCTCCTACCGAGGGGCTGCCCGGGTGTCAGTAGATGCCCGAAGCTCCCGGGCCACAACCCATGCGGCTTCCGCTACGGAAGCCCCCATGGCCGCTCCGGCGCCTACCGAATCTGGCGACAGAGTATCCGTCACCAAATTGGAAGTGGAGAGCGCCATGCATCATCGGCACAAATGGGAGGCCATGCGGCACCCAATTTTCTCCGCCCAGGAGTTTGGCGCCCTACGCTCGGTGGATGCACATCTCGGGGCCGCCCGAGCTGGATCCGGCGAAGCTTGAAGCTGATAACAACCAACATTCAGGTAAGAAGTCGGATTTTATAGAATCCGCATACTTGTGTAAGCCAAGTAGCCCCCGAGCCTTAATTTGATTTATAAAAAACGGATTAAGGATCTCCATACTGTTTGACTGCTGACGCATGCCTCAAACCCACAGTCCGAGCAATTGGCCAAGGCCCTCAAGGAGAGCCGCATGGAAGTGTAGTCTGTGAAGGCCGAACTAGCACAAGTGAAGAGCTTCACGCGAGAGGCCCATGGTGAGTATGCTTTTGTTGCTAATATTTTTACATTATCGTGCCTAAGATATGGATTCCGTGTAGCAGCTGAATCAATAGGACATATGGAAAGGCAGCTAGAAGAAGCCCAGGATTCACAAAGGTATGCGGAATCCCAGCAGTAGGTTTGCTGTCTTGTTATACAAAAATAGGTTGAAGAAATAGAGTTTAAAGACTCAATTGGCCAAAGCTCAGGAAGAGAATCGAAAGCTTTGGAGGGGCGTATTTGGTAAATACAATTCCTCTGTGAGTAAGTATTTTTGATGTATAGAATGATAGTAATCGTGCTTGTTATCTTGTGTGCAGGTCTCCTAACCGGACATCCTGAAGAGGAGATCGAATCGTACCAAGGGAACCTGCTGAAGGAGCTGACCTATCTCCATAAGCACGTGCAAAAAGCGATGAAAGGGATGGTGAAGGCATTATGGCCCACCGAATAGGCATCTGGAGGGCTAGCCGCACTTGTGGATCGATTTAGGGGGGCTCGGGATAGGTTCGAGCTGTGGAAGACTTCGGCCTGCCATGAAGGAGTACGGGAGGCGTGGGCAATGGTCAAGACCCATTTCACCAGACTTAACCCCGAGCATATGGTGTGGGTTGGTCCTGTGGGATCGGATGGAAAAGAAGTGCCACTCCACTTGGTATATGACCATGTGATGTGAGCCGCCCGTCTGTCACAAGCAGACTACCCCCTCAACACAATAATTGATGATCTCGATCAGCAGTCGCATATGTAATTTACATATACATGTGTAAAACAATATGTGTTGTAAACTTTGTCTTAACCGGCCATCGGCTTCTTCCTCCCTTGCGAAGAGCTCGGGAGTGTTCCTTCTTATTATTCCTTCGCCAAAGAGCGAACTATATTCGGGGAACCGGGCAATCCGGCCATGTGGTGCGAATTGTCAGAAACACACAGAAAGATATGTTATATTACGACGTAGCGTAAGAAACATCTTCTGATGAAAATAGTACCTCTATCGATACCTTTCGTCGGGGTTCTACGAAGAGCGTAGATAGGAATTCGCATACTTGCAGTATGCGACTAAGTGTCCTTTGGGAATAAAAGACCCAAACAACGGAAATAGCAACTAGAGCCATATAAGGTGTTTTCATCATAGCCGACCAATTGTCTACATAAGATAGCTAGCTTTTTGCGTCACCCGTCTGATACGTGTCCGGATGACCCGATTGTAACAATCGCAGAGGTGCTCTCTTTACTCTCTAGCCGAACAATCGGGAACGTAGAGAGTAACCATAGGAGCGAGGCAACCCGGCTTGGCGAAGTCTTAATTCGAATTGATGCATATGATGGCTAAAACATGACAAAAGAAACATGCGTGTCCGGTAAGTATGAACAATTAAAATCCTGGCTATTAAAAGAAGCCCCCACGTGCCCTGTTTGGATTTCACACTTTATGGTGTATGCCGATTATCCGCAGTACAAGATTGGTTCAACCGAACATAGGGTAGTAAAAGAAATTGTCCCCATCGAACAACAAAGTGGGCTAGGAAATGGCGGAAAAGGCAAAAAATTAGTGGAAAAGGAAAAAGGGTAGGGGAGTTTGGACGGCATCGGTTTATCCGTAGAAGCACCAAAGATGAGCTGCGTTCCATGGGTTTGGTTCAAGGTGGTTATCGGATGAACTCCACAAACGATAGGCCCCTCCCGCGAGCACTTCATCAATGATGATAGGACCCTCCCACTTGGGGTTGAGTTTGTGCTTCTGTTTCTCCGGGAGCCATAGGACGAGTTCTCCTATGTTGTATGCTTTTGCGCTGACCTCCCTACTTTGGTACCACCGAGCTTGCTGGTAAAGAGTGGATTGAGCCAGAGCTATGTCCCGCTCCCCCTCTAGGGCGTCTAAGTCATCTTACCGATCTAACTTGGCCTTCTTTTCCTCGAAGAGCTGTAGGGGGCATGTGACTTTGATTTGTGAAGAGTTGACACCCAACGCAATGTTGAACGAGTGACTGGGCGTCCGTCCGAGCTTTAGGCCAAAAGAAGCCGGCTCGAAAGGCTTTGTCGACAAGAGATCCTGCCACGACGTGATGCCCGCCCATGCCTGCATGGATTTCGGTGAGTAGCTCCCATCCTTCTTCCTCGGATATACACCTCTGTAATACTCCAGTGGTGCTTTTCTTGTATAATTCGCCCTCGTGTACTTTGTAGGCCTTGGATCGCCAAACTATGCGCCGCGCCTCAGTTTGATCGTCGGGGAGTTCCTTATGAAGGAGGTAAGCGAGGAAGGGCTTTGTCCATGGTGCAATTACTACCATTACCTCATGATCTGAGGGCGTCTCATTCATCGTTGAGCCACCGATGATGCCATCATCTGGTTCGTTTATAGGGGGAACAACTTCGTCCGCTGTTTTCGTACCTGTGCCATTTGCGTCGTCCTGCCACACTACGGAGGGCTTGAAGAGCTGCTCCAGGAAGGTGTTTCTCGGGACAGGATCGCGCTTGGCTCCCATACGGGCCAATATATCGGCGGCTTGGTTGTTGTCTCGAGCAACGTGGTGGAATTCCAACCCCTCAAACCGAGCAGATATCTTCAGGATGGCGTCTCTATATGCAGGCATCTTCAGATTTTTGGCATCGAATTCGTCATTAATTTGTGATATGGCTAGGTTTGAGTCTCCCCGTACCTCTAGCCATCGTATGCCCATTGACACCGCCATCCGAAGACCATGAAGAAGAGCTTCGTATTTGGTGGCATTGTTGGAATCGGCATACGTGATTTGCAACACGTATCTTATGTTGTCGCCTGTGGGGGATGTGAGGATAACTCCAGCCCCCAGACCGGCTAAGGTGTTGGATCCATCGAAGTACATTGTCCAATGGGAGTATGCACTATACTCCTTGGGGAGCTCAGCCTCTGTCCATTCAGCCAAGAAGTCTGCCAATACCTGAGATTTAATGGCGCGACATGGCTTGCAGGTTATTTCAAAGGGAAGGAGCTCAATGGCCCATTTGGGTATGCGACCAGTGGCGTCCCTGTTGTTGATTATATCATTTAAGGGGACTTCCGATGCCACCGTTACCGCGCACTCTTGGAAGTAGTGTCGGAGTTTCCTTGATGCCATGAATATTGTATAGGCTATTGTTTGATAATGTGGGTATCTAGACTTGCACTGGGTTAGCACCTCTGACACATAATATACCGGCTTCTGAATTCAGAATTTATGTTCCTCCTCATCTCGTTCGACGACGAGCACCATGCTGACGACCTTGTTGGTGGCCGATATGTATAACAACATGGGCTCACCGGCACCTGGTGCCGTGAGGATGGGGTTGGTTGCCAGTATTGTTTTGATTTCTTCCAATGCATCCACTGCTTCATCGGTCCATTTGAAATTGTTTGTCCGTTTTAGTATCTTATAGAGCGACAAAGCTTTTTCTCCGAGGCGGGAAATAAAGCGGCTTAACACGGCTACGCACCTGGCTAGTCTCTGGACATGCTTCAGCTCCGTGGGGATTGCAAGTTCTAATAGAGCATGGATTTTAGCTGGATTTGCCTCTATTCCTCTATGGGAGACGATGAATCCAAGCAGCTTACCTGAGGGAACTCCAAATACACATTTTTTCGGATTGAGCCGTGTATCATATTCACGTAAATTAGCAAAAGTTTGGCGGAGGTCGTTGATCAACTAATCGACGTGTTTGGTTTTTATTACCACATCATCCACATATGCCTCGATAGTCTTTCCGACCTGTGTAGTGAGGCAGGTTTGGATCATGCACATTTTTTAGCCCGAAGGGTATCGTGTTGAAGCAAGATGGCCCGTAGGGGGTGATGAATGCGGTAGCCGCCTGATCGGATTCCTTCATTTTAATTTGATGGTATCCGTAGTAAGCGTCGAGGAAACACAACAAATCATGTCCGACTGTGGCATCAATGATCTGGTCTATGCGTGGTAAGGGAGAAGGGTCCTTGGGGCATGCTTTGTTGAGGTCTTTGAAATCGACACACAGCTGCCAGGATTTGTCTTTCTTAGGTACCATCACTAGGTTTGCTAGCCACTCAGGGTGTTTAATATCCCGAATAAATCTGGCCTCGAGCAATTTTGCTAATTCTTCACCCATGGCTTGCCGTTTGGGCTCGGAGAAGCGGCACAGGGTCTGTTTCACGGGCTTAAAGCCTGGAATAATGTTCAGTTGTGTTCGGCGAGCCGACGTGGGATTCCAGGCATATCGGAAGGATGCCAGCGAAAATGTCCCAATTTTCATGGAGGAAATTCCGCAATGCTTCATCCATAAGGGGATCGAGATGGGATCCGATGGACGCTGTTTTATTGGGGTTAGTTGGATGCACCTGAAATTTGACGATTTCCTCTATGGGTTTAAAGGCCGTGGACTTGCGCCTTTTGCTGAGGATCACACCGTCCCTATTAACTGTCGAACATAGAGCGGTCAACTCCTCGACGCGAAGGTTTCCGCTAATGCCTCGAGGGCGAGTGTTGCCATTTTGTTTTTGGCCCAAAGGGCTATATTTGGATCACTGGCAAGCGTGATCACTCTGTTTGGTCCTGGAATTTTGAGTTTCATGTACCCGTAATGGGGTATAGCCTAGAACTCTGTAAAGGCGTCGCGTCCTAATAGGGCGTGATAGCCACTTGGAAAGGGACGATGTGGAAGAGAAGTTCTTCGGATCGATAATTTTCGTGCGTACCGAACACAACATCCAGGATTATACATCCAGAACAACGTGCCTCTTTCCCTGGGATAATTCCCCGGAAGGTTGTGTTGCTATGTTCGATGCGAGATTGGTCGAACTGCATTTTCTCCAGAGTGGCACCAATGTCATAATCACTAGCATCACACATAATATCAAAGGGTAGGTTCCAATTAGGTGGTTGAACAACAGGTGCTGAAATCAAGGCATTCTTAAGGATTTCAAATGCTTCTACACAATCATCATCAAAAACAAAAGGAACATCTTTTTGCAAGAGATTAGTGAGAGGCCGAGAAATTTTAGAGAAGTCTTTAATAAATCTCCTATAGAAACCAAAATGGCCAAGGAAACTTCTTATACCTCTGATATCCGTGGGACACGACATTTTTCAATAGCATCTACTTTAGATTTATCCACCTCAATACCTCGTTCAGAGATTTTTTGTCCCAAGACAATCCCCTCATTAACCATAAAGTGTCACTTCTCCCAATTCAAGACAAGATTAGTTTCTTCACCTCTCTACAAAACTCGATCAAGGTTGCTCAAGCAATCATCAAAAGAAGTTCCGTAAACAGAAAAGTCATCCATGAAAACCTCAACAATCTTTTCACAAAAGTCAAGGAATATAGCAGTCATACATCTTTGAAAGGTAGCAGGTGCATTGCATAAACCAAAAGGCTTACATCTATAAGCAAAGGTACCAAAAGGGTAAGTAAAATTTGTCTTTTATTGATCCTCATTTCACATGGGTATTTGAGAGAAACCATAATAACCATCTAAAAAGCAGAAGTGTGTGTGTTTCTATAGTGTTTCTAGCATTTGATCAATAAAAGGGAGAGGGTAATGATCTTTCCTAGTAGCTTTATTTAATTTCCTAAAATCAATTACCATTCTATTATGGGCTTATAGAACTGCTTACAAAAACCCTATGGGTATGTCTCCGTATAAAGTGGTTTATTGTAAAGCATGTCACTTACCTCTCGAGCTAGAACATAAAGCTTATTGGGCAATTAAAGAGCTCAACTATGATTTTAAACTTGCTGGTGAGAAGAGGTTATTTGAAATTAGCTCACTTGATGAATGGAGAACCTAGGCCTATGAGAATGCCAAGTTGCTTAAATAAAAGGTTAAGAGATGGCATGATAAAAGGATACAAAAGCATGAATTCAATGTAGGTGATCATGTCTTGCTATACAATTCTTGTTTAAGCTTTTTTGCAGGAAAACTCTCTCTAAATGGGAAGGGCCTTACATTGTCAAGGAAGTATATTGTTTCGGTGCCATGAAGATCAACAATGCCGAAGACACTAACCCGAAGGTGGTAAACGGGCAAAGAATCAAACATTATATCTCAGGTACTCCCACAAATGTTGAAACCAATATTATCAAGACCATAACTCCAGAGGAGTACATTAGGGAGACCTACCGGAACGTTTCAGACTCCGAAAAGGAATAGGTATGTGGTACGGTAACCAAACCGACTCCAAAACTTTTCCAATAGCAATTTTTCTCTGTCTTGGAATATTTAATAAATTAGGAAAATTTAAAGTAATCCGAAAAGTGCACGAGGAGGTGACAGGACTGCAGGGCGCGACCTAACCCCTGGCCGCCCCCTATGGCTTGTGGCCACCCCGTGCACCCCCCGGACTCCGTTTTATTGTGGTATACTCCTTTAGGTCGGTAAAAATTCATTATATAATCTTTTGAAGGTTTGGACCTTGATATCACGACAATACCTCCTGTTTTCGTTTTGAGCTGTTTCTATAGCAGATTTAGAGCAAGATGTCTTTGCAAGAGTCATTGGGGAGAGCCGTGTCTCTCATCCGACACCGGGCCCCGGAGCATACAATGAAGCTAACTACTTTGGGAAGGCCACGGAGGAAGAGATGGAGGCCGACTTGAAAAGGGTGGATTCCATGGAGGAAGACCAAGAAGTTACCTCTCGTCTACATCCTGGAGTCATGTTGGAGGAACTTCAGAGCTCAGCAATTCTGAATTCGATCATCCCTCCCAATGCTAGATTTCTTACTTATGAAAATATGAAAAACAATGTTGCTTCTTCTCCCGCAAAAATGAAACATCCATGGGTGATGGGAGCCCTAACTATCACCAGAAAGCTTCGCAAGGTGATAATGTATCTTAGACGGCAAAATAACAAGCTTGAGGAGGAGAATCGCAATCCAAGGGGCATCATCGCCAAGAATATAACATCACCACCTCCGAAGAAGGACATCTAAGCACATCGGTATGGGCACTCCCCTTGGCTTGTGCCAAGCTTGGGAGAGGTGCCCCGGTATCGTATCACCATCACATCTTTTACTTTTCTCGTTTTTCCTAGTTTGATCCTTTTGGTTTTACCTTGATCCAGTAGAATAAAGTCTTAGTATGATCTAGCTTTGAGCTTTGCTTTATGTTCCCCTTATGTAAGCGAGTCCGAGAGTTATATAATAAAAAGTAGTTTTGATGTGAGGGCTTTGCTTTCTTGCTATGATCTTGGAAAAAATAAATAAGAAATAAAAGAAGAATAGAATAAAAGCAAAGAGTACATATGATGATCTTATGGGTAGTGATGACTTCACATATAAGAAGTATGTCGATTGAAATTTGTTGGGAGTTGACAAACATAGAGATTGGTCATTGGTTCAATTAAAAGGAAGTAATAAAGAAAGAGAGGTTCACATATAAATATATTATCTTGGACATCTTTTATGATTGTGAGAACTCATTAAAATACTATATGCTAAGAAGTTGATGTTGGACAAGGAAGACAACATAATGGGTTATGTTTGCTTATTTCCGAATAGAAGTCATATGGTTATAGATCCTCCAACATGTAGTTCTTGCTTCCACCTCATACTAGCCAACACTTTCGCACCAAGTAGAGATACTACTTGTGCATCCAAACACCCTCAACCAAGTTTTGCCATGAGAGTCCACCATACCTACCTATGGATCGAGTAAGTGTTGGAAATATGCCCTAGAGGCAATAAATAAAGTGTTTATTATTGTATTCCCTTGTTCATGATAATAATTTATTATCCATGCTATAATTGTATTAATTGGAAACATGGATACATGTGTGGATACATAGACAAACACAATGTCCCTAGTATGCCTCTAGTGAACTAGCCCGTTAAGGTTTCCAAGCCATGGACATGAGATGTCATTTGATAACGGGATCACATCATTAGGAGAATGATGTGATGGACAAGACCCAAACTACAAACCTAGCTTATGATCGTGTCAGTTTATTGCTACTGTTTTCTGCATGTCAAGTATATGTTCCTATGACCATGAGATCATGCAACTCATAGATATCGGAGGAGTACCTTGTGTGTATCAAATATCGCAACGTAACTGGGTGACTATAAAGGTGCTATACAGGTGTCTCTGAGGGTGTCTATTGAGTTGGCATGGATCAAGAATGGGATTTGTTACTCCGTGTGACAGAGAGGTATCTCAGGGCCCACTCGGTAATACAACATCACAATAAGCCTTGCAAGCAATGTGACTAAGTGTTAGTTACATGATCTTGTATTACGGAACGAGTAAAGAGACTTGCCAGTAATGAGGTTGAACTAGGTATGGAGATACCGACGATCGAATCTCGGGCAAGTAACATACCGAAGAACAAAGGGAACATCATACAGGATTAACTGAATCCTTGACATAGAGGTTCGACCGATAAAGATCTTTGTAGAATATGTAGGAACCAATGTGGACATCCAGGACCCTCCATTGGTTATTGACCGTAGAGGTGTCTTGGTCATGTCTACATAGTTCGCGAACCCACAGGGTCTGCACACTTAAGGTTTGGTGACGTTTCGGTAGTATAGAGTTATGTATGGTGGTGACCAAAGTTTGTTCGGAGTCCCGGATGATATCCCAGACGTCATGAGGAGCTCCGGAATGGTCCGTAGGTAAAGATTCATATATAGGAAGTCCTGTTTTGGTCGTCGGAAAAGTTTTGGGCTCATCGGTAGTGTACTGGGAGTGCCGGTAGTGTACCGGGAGGCCACCGGGAGGGGTATTTCGACCCAAGAGGCTACATGGTCTGTAGGAGGGTGTAAACCAGCCCTTAGTGGGCTGGTGGAACATCCACAAGAGGCCCATGCGGCTGGAGGAAAAAAGGCCTAAGAGAAAAAGTGAAAAAAGGCAAAATAGGGTGAATCCTAGTCCTACTAGGATTGGAGGTGGACTCCACCTCTCCCTCTCTCCTTCGGCCGAAGCAAGGAGGTCTTGGCCCTTGTGCCAAGGCCTCTCCTCCTCTCCTCTTATATATACTGGAGGTTTTAGGGTTTTTGCACTAGATTTTCAGCCACGTGCTACCCGTTTCTCCAGTGCATAGTTTCTCCTCTAGATCGGTTTTCTGTAGTGCTTAGGCGAAGCCCTGCCGGAATTGCTCCACCACCATTGCCGGAGCGCCGTCAGGCTGCCAGAGAAGTCTTATTCCTCTCCACTCCTTCTTGCTGGATCAAGATAGTGGAGATCGTCATCAAGCTGTACGTGTGCTGAACGCGGAGGTGCCGTCCGTTCGGCGCTAGATCGGAAGGATCGTGATCAAGTTCGTCGGACGGATCGTGATCAAGTTCGTGGGACAAATCGTGATCGGATCGCGGGATGGATCGTGATTGGATCGCGGGACGGATTGTGATTGGATCGCGGGATGCACGGCGATTTGGATCGCGAAGACGTTCGACTACACCAACCGTGTTTCTTAACGCTTCCCGCTTAGCGATCTACTAGGGTATGTAGATCCACTCTCCCTCTCGTAGATGCTCATCACCATGGATAGGTCTGCGTGTGCGTAGGATTTTTTTTGTTTCCCATGCAATGTTCCCCAACAGTGGCATAATGAGCTAGGTCTATGTGTAGATGAGATCTCGAGTAGAACACAAAAGGTTTGTGGGCGTTGATGCTTAGATTGCTTCCTCCCTTGGTCGGATTTTGGTTCAGTGGTATTGTGAGATGAAGCGGCCCGGACCAACATTACTCGTACGCTTACGAGAGACTGGTTCCCTCGACGCAACTTGTTGCCTAGATGGCTTGCGGGTGGCAGTTTCTCTCACTTTAGTTGGATCGGATTCGACAAAGGCGGTCCTTGAGAAGGTTGAAAAGCAAATTATGTATCACCGTTGTGGTTTATGCGTAGGTGAGAATCGTTCTTGCTAGAAACCCGTAGCAGCCACATAAAACATGCAACAATAATTAGAGGACGTCTAACTTGTTTTTGCAGGGTATGTTGTGATGTTATATGGCCAATTACATGATGTGATATATGTGATGTATGAGATGATCATGTGATGTATAGAATTTCACGACTTGCATGTCGATGAGTACGTCAACCGGCAGGAGCCATAGGGTTGTCTTTAATTATTGTATGACCTGCGTGTCAATCATTAAGCGCTATGTAATGCTTTACTTTATCGCTAAATGACGGTAGCAATAGTAGTAGAAGCATGTTGGGCGCGACAACCCCGATGGCGACAAGTTGATGGAGATCAAGATGATGGAGATCATGGTGTCTTGCTGGTGACGAATGAGATCATACCGGTGCTTTCAAGATGGAGATCTAAAGCACACGTTCATGGCCATATCATGTCACTAATGAATTGCATGTGATGTTAATCCTTTTATGCACCTTGTTTTGCTTAGTACGACGGTAGCATTATAAGGTGATTCCTCACTTAAATTTCAAGATAAATTGTGTTCTCCCCGAGTGTGCACCGTTGCGAAAGTTCGTCGTGTTGAGTCACCACGTGATGATCGGGTGTGATAGACTCTACGTTCACATACAACGGGTGCAAGCCAGTGTTGCACGCGTAGAACACTCAGGTTAAACTTGACGAGCCTAGCATGTACAGACATGGCCTCGGAACACAAGAGACCGAAAGGTCGAACATGAGTCATATAGTAGATATGATCAACATAATGATGTTCACCATTGAAGCCGCCTCAACTCACGTGATGATCGGACTTGAGTTGGTGGATTTGGATCATGTGACACTCAGATGACCTAAGGGATGTCAATTTGAGTGGGAAATTTAGTAATTTGATTAACTAAACTCGTTATCTTGAACAATAGTCTAAAGTAAACTTTGCATATTTATGTTGTATATCAATGGCTCGCGCAGTAGCACCCCTGAATTTTAATGCGTTCCTAGAGAAAGCTAAACTGAAAGATGATGGAAGTAACTTTGTTGACTGGGCCTGTAATCTGAGGATTATCCTCACGGCTTCCCAAAAATCATATGTCCTTGATGCACCGCTTGGTGACCAACCAGAAGACATGACCTCCGAAGACGTTAAGAATGCTTGGGAGGCACGTACTAGAGATTACTCAATAGTTCGGTGTGCAATATTGTATGGCTTAGAACCGGGACTTCAAAGACGTTTTGAACGTCATGGAGCATATGAGATGTTCCAGGAGTTGAATTTTATCTTTCAGAAGAACGCCCGGATCGAGAGGTATGAAACCCCCGATAAGTTCTATGCTTGCAATATGGAGGAGAATGGGTCTATCAGTGAACATATACTCAGAATGTCTGGGTATTCAACTCGTCTAGCGGAGTTGGGAATTGCCCTTCCGCCAGAGGCGATCACTGACAGAGTTCTTCAATCACTGCCACCTAGTTACAAGAGCTTTGTGATGAACTATAACATGCATGGGATGAACAAGTCAGTCGCCGAGCTGTTTGCGATGCTAAAAGTCGCTGAGTCTGAAATCCAGAAAGAACATCTAGTGTTGATGGTCAATAAAACCACTAGTTTCAAGAAAAATGGCAAGGGCAAAGGCAAGGAGGGTAAAACCAAGAAGTATGGCAAAGCAGTTGCTACTCCTGTAAAGAAACCCAAGCATGGACCCAAGCCCGAAACTGAGTGCTTTCATTGCAAGGGAACTGGTCACTGGAAGCGGAACTGCCCCACAGGGTCTGCACACTTAAGGTTTGGTGACGTTTTGGTAGTATAGAGTTATGTATGGTGGTGACCGAAGTTTGTTCGGAGTCCCGGATGAGATCCCGGACGTCATGAGGAGCTCCGGAATGGTCCGGAGGTAAAGAATCATATATAGGAAGTCCTGTTTTGGTCGCCGGAAAAGTTTCGGGCTCATCGGTATTGTACCGGGAGTGCCGGTAGTGTACCGGGAGGCCACCGGGAGGGGTATTTCGACCCAAGAGGCTACATGGGATGTAGGAGGGTGTAAACCAGCCCTTAGTGGGCTGGTGGAACATCCACAAGAGGCCCACGCGGCTGGAGGAAAAAGGCCTAAGAGAAAAAGTGAAAAAAGGCAAAATAGGGTGAATCCTAGTCCTACTAGGATTGGAGGTGGACTCCACCTCTCCCTCTCTCCTTCGGCTGACGCAAGGAGGTCTTGGCCCTTGTGCCAAGGCCTCTCCTCCTCTCCTCTTATATATACTTGAGGTTTTAGGGTTTTTGCACTAGATTTTCAGCCACGTGCTACCCGTTCCTCCAGTGCATAGTTTCTCCTCTAGATCGGTTTTCTGCAGTGCTTAGGCGAAGCCCTGCCGGAATTGCTCCACCACCATCGCCGGAGCGCCGTCAGGCTGCCGGAGAACTCTTCTTCCTCTCCACTCCTTCTTGCTGGATCAAGACGATGGAGATCGTCATCAAGCTGTACGTGTGCTGAACGCGGAGGTGCCGTTCGTTCGGCGCTAGATCGGAAGGATCGTGATCAAGTTCGTGGGACGGATCGTGATCAAGTTCGTGGGAAGGATCATGATCGGATCGCGGGACGGATCGTGATTGTATCGTGGGTCAAATCGTGATTGGATCGTGGGACGCACGGCGATTTGGATCGCGAAGACGTTCGACTACACCAATCGCGTTTCTTAACGCTTCCCGCTTAGCGATCTACAAGGTTATGTAGATCCACTCTCCCTCTCGTAGATGCTCATCACCATGGATAGATCTGTGTGTGCATAGGATTTTTTTTGTTTCCCATGCAACGTTCCCCAACAGTAAGATCCTTCAAGTAAATTGTCATCGGTGCAAAAAGCAATAAGAATTGCTCCTAAATATGTATGATCTTTTATTGTAAGTTAAACTAAGCTTTGTACGTACTTGTGATGGTAAAGAAATAAAAGAAAAAGACTGCATAATAAAGGTTGCTATCACAAATGGCAATACAATGCGGCGTTCCTTTGCATTAAGGGTTTGAACATCCAAAAACAAAAAGCACATGACAACCTCTGCTTCCCTCTACAAAGGGCCTATCTGTTACTTTTACTTTCTAGTACTTACCTTTATGCAAGAGTGAAAGCACAACATGCTCCCTTGGTGGTTTTGATAATTCATGACAACATACATTGTCTCTTGGACTGATACTTTTACCTAGTGTATTTCAGATACAGTCTATAGAGAGGATTGGCAAAAGGAGATTGTGGACATACCCCAAGATGCAAGGAAATAGGTTGGCCAAGCTTCAAGCAAGAGGACTCTACATTTTATATTTGTGAGAAATCACTTTGAGTCCATAGGAAAGACAATACTACTAAAAGGGGGTAAGCTTTTGTTGGTGAACAATATGCTCAAACGTGCACAAGTGATAATTGCCCAAAACATCCACAAACTCTCCCACCAAAGTCTGTTCTATACCTAACACTCAAAATCGGTGCAACCAACTTTCCCATACCGGTGCTATCGATTCCAGAACCTAGACAGACTCAGCCAAACCCTAGCCACTTCGGTGCAACCGATTCCATACCGGTGCCACCGAGTTTAGGTTGCCAACTTTCTGTTACGCAAATTCACATTTTCGGTGCCACTAAGAATGTTGGATCAGCGTCACCGAGATTGGAAACCTGACCATTGGTTACCTTATCGGTGCAACCGAGTTTCCTATATCGGTCTCACCGAGATTCAAAAGTTGCCACCTTTTGGTCACTTCGGTACCACCGAGATTAACACATCGGTGTCACCGAGTTAGTCATTTTGTGTGTAACGGTTGGATTTTTGGGGATGCCTATATATACCCCTTCACCACCACCTACTCGAAAGAGAAGCACTCAGAACTATTCCATACCTATCCTATCAGATTTTCTGAGAGAGAACCACCTACCCTTGTGTTGAGGTCAAGATCTTCCACTCCAAGCATATGGATCTTGATTTCTAGCCTCCCCAAATAGCTTTCCACCAATCCCATCTCTTCGACCATGCCAAATCTATGAGAGAGTGATTGGGTGCTGAGGAGTCTATCATCTTGAAGCACAAGAGCAAGGAGTTCATCGTCATTATCGAGCCTATTACCTTTTGGAGGGTGGTGCCTCCTAGATTGGTTAGGTGTCGCTTGGGTGCCTCCTACTTCGTGTTGTGGAGTGAACCAAGAAGTTTGTAAGGGCAAGGAGATCATATACTTCGTGAAGATCTACCCATAGTGAGGCTAGTCCTTCATGGACGGAAGCCGTTATGGAATAGTCAAGGTTGTTACTTCGTGGACCCTTTTGGGTGGAGCCCTCCGTGGACTCTCGCGGCCGTTACCCTCCGTGGGTTGAAGACTCCATAAACGTGGATGTACGATAGTGCCACCTATCGGAACCACGGGAAAAATCCATGCATCTTCAACTGCATTTGATCTACCCATCTCAACACTTTACTTCATATGCAATGTCTTTACTTTCCGCTTCCATATTTGTTGACATGCATGTGTAGGGCTGTTAGACTTGCTAGCCTTGCTAAAACTGTTAAAATCTGCCAACCAATTAACTTGGGAAAGGTTAGTTTTTAAATTCCTGCTAGTAGTCTATTCACCCCCCTCTAGACACTCTTCTAGTGATCCCTCAAAGAGTCATGGTGATCTTCACCACTTCCTATATTTCACCTTTTTCTCTTGGCAAGCGTCATGTGTTGGGGAATGATCTAGACACATATATCCACTCGGATGTGGGTGATCATGAGTTATTTATGTTGACATTACCCTTGAGGTAAATAGTTGGTAGGCAAAACTCTAAGCCCCTATCTTTCTTTGTGTCCAAGAAGCTTTGACCTCATGAGTACCGCGTGAGTGTTAGCAATTATGAAAGACTAAAAGCTGATTGTGTATGTGGATTTTCTTTAAAAGCTCTTATATTGACTCTTTCCAATGTTGTGATAAATTGTAATTGCTTCGATGACTAAGAGCATAGATTGTTGGTTCTCAGCAGAGTTGTTGGTTCATACTTTACCTTGTGGATGAATTGTTACTCTAGTATAAGAAATCATGTATCAATAAATATTTCTATTCTAAATATGATCATGACGCCCTCATGTCCGTATTTCATTTTATCGACACCTCTATCTCTAAACATGTGGACATATTTATTGATCTCGGCTTTCGCTTGAGGACAAGCAAAGTCTAAGGTTGGGGGAGTTGATACATCCATTTTGCATCATGCTTTTATATTGACATTTATTGCATTATGGGCTGTTATTACACATTATGGTACAATACTTATGCCTTTTCTATCTTATTTTACAAGGTTTACATGAAGAGGGACAATGCCGACAGCTGGAATTCTGGGCTAGAAAAGGAGCAAATATGACAGACTTATTCTGCACAATTTCAAAAGTCCTAAAAATTTACGGAGAATTATTTTGGAATATATAAAAAATATAGGGCGAAAGAAATACCAGAGGGGACCCACCAGGAGGTAATAAGCATGCTCGGCACGTCCTACCCCCTGGTCGCGCCCTTGTGGCTTGTGGGCCCCCCGTCAGGCGTTCGGTGCCAATCTTCTGCTATATGAAGGGTTTTGACCTGGAAAAAAAATCAGGAGAGAGCTTTTGGGATGAAGCATCACAGTCTCAAGGCGGACCTTGGGTAGAACCAACCTAGAGCTCCGGCGGAGCTGTTCTGCTGGGGAAACTTCCCTCCCGGAGGGGGAAATCAAAGCCATCATCATCACCAATGATCCTCTCATCGAGAGGGGGTCAATATCCATCAACATTTTCACCAGCACCATGTCCTCTCCAAACCCTAGTTCATCTCTTGTATCCGATCTTTGTCTCAAACCTCAGATTGGTACTTGTGGGTTGCTAGTAGTGTTGATTACTCCTTGTAGTTGATGCTAGTTGGTTTACTTGGTGGAAGATCATATGTTCAGATCCTTAATGATAAGTAATACTCCTCTGATTATGAACATGAACATGCTTTGTGAGTAGGTACATTTATTCCTGAGGACATGGGATAAGTCTTGTTATAAGTAATCATGTGAATTTCGTATTTGTTCTATATTTTGATGAGATGTATGTTGTCTATCCTCTACTAGTGTCATGTGAACATCGACTACATTACACTTCATCATTATTTGGGCCTAGGGGAAGTCATTGGGAAGTAATAAGTAGATGATGGGTTGCTAGAGTGACAGAAGCTTAAACCCTAGTTTATGCGTTTCTTCGTAAGGGGTTGATTTGGATCCATATGTTTCATGCTATGGTTAGATTTATCTTAATTATTTTTGGTAGTTGCGGATGCTCGCAAGAGAGGTTAATCATAAGTGGGAGGTTTGTCCAAGTTAGGGCAGCACCCAAGCACTGATCCACCCACATATCAAACTATCAAAGTAACGAATGCGAATCAAATGAGCATGATGAAAACTAGCTTGATAGAAACTCCCATGTGTCCTCGGGAGCGCTTCACTTTATATAAGAGTTTGTCAGGCTTGTTCTTTGCTACAAAAAGGATTGGGCCACCTTGCTGCACCTTTGCTACATTTATTACTTGCTACCTGTTATGAATTACCTTATCACAAAACTATGTGTTACCGATAATTTCAGTGCTTGCAGAGAATACCTTACTAAACACTGCCTGTCATTTGCTTCTGCTCCTCGTTGTAGTTGACACTCTTACTTATCGAAAAGACTATGATAGATCCCCTACACTTGTGGGTCATCAATTTGCCGTTCCCATCCCGCACTTCCGAAGTTTTGTGGTCGCTCCTTGAGGAGTTGCGGGCTAGCCAACTATCCTCTCCCGCACAGAAACGAGTCATCAGTGCCGTGAGGGCGGACATGGTCCTTGGCTTGTCCTGTCTGATCTGTCAAGCTAACCATTCATCCCGGATGATGTGCCTAAAGGCAACGATGGCCTCCGCGTCGGGGCAGTCGACGATTTGGTTCATCTTAGTTAAGAACCGATTCCAAAATTTCCGAGCTGACTCTCCCTCTTTTTGATAATGTGGTTGAGGTCATCAGCATCCGGGGGGCGAACATAGGTCCCTTAAAAATTTGACCTGAAGGCGTCCTCCAGCACTTCCCTGCTTCCGATTGATTTTTTGGGTAGGCTATGGAGCTAGTGCCATGCTGGCCCCTTAACCTTGAGCAGAAAGTATTTTATGGCGTGGACATCATCTCCTTGGGCCATATGTATGTGCAGAAGAAAATCTTCTATCCAGATGGCTAGGTCTATAGTGAAATCATATTGGTCAATGTTGATGGGTTTAAACCCCTCTGGGAACTAGTGTTCCATGACCTCGTCTATGAAACAAACTGGGTGTGCGGGAGCTCGGCGCCGGAATGTATCCTGGAGGGGGTTGCCAGAGGCCCGTTCCCTTCTTATTTCCTGAGTTCAACCCTACGTGTCCATCGAGGTGTCATACCTGTCCTGGCCTATGGGTACGTGGTCCCAAGCTCCATAGATTGATCGGGGAGGTGATCTGTCCCTGTGTATCATAGTTCGCAAGTCGTATGACTCGACTGGTTCCTTATTGTGCTGGCGGGGCCTCGTCGAGGGCTCTTTATACGCTCCTATGGGCTGATATCGTCCTCTAGGGGGACGGTCAACGTGTTCTTCATAATGGTAACTGTGGGGGATCAGATTCGGCAAAATCATACTCGAATTTGGGCAACACACGCCGACGTGGAAACGATTTGGCCGTCATACATTGTGCCTCCAGATCGGCTTCGGCTACGAGCACTTTCTCCCACTTGTCGTCAAGGGTGGCTTGATACGTCACCAGCGTATCTATAATTTTTGATTGTTCCATGCTGATATATTATCATTCTAGGATAATTTTTGGGTCAGTATTTACCAATTTATAATATTTTTGAGCACTAACCTATTGACCCAGTGCCTAGTGCCAGTTGCTGTTTTTTGCATGTTTTTTTACTTTGCAGGTTCACTATACCAAATGAAGTCCTATTTCCATGAAACTTTTTGACGATTTTTGGGACAAAAACAAGGCCTAGAAGCTTCGGAAGATGGCCATGAGCCATACCAGGGCCCCACAAGCCATCAGGGCGTGCCCTGATGGCTTGTGGCCCCCAATGGCCCTTCCAACATCGTTCTCTGGCTTATAAATTTTCATCTAACCTAAAAACCCAGAGGAGGCCTCGAAACACTTTTTACGCCACCCCAATTCTCCGTACCGATGAGAGCCCATCTAGAGCTCTGTTCTGGCACCCTGTCGGAGGGGGGATCGGTCACGGAGGGCCTCTTCATCAACCTTGCGCCCCTCATGATGATATGCTAGTAGTTCACCACAGACCTACGGGTCCGTAGGTAGTACCTAGATGGCAATGTCTCTCTCTCTCTTGATCTTTAATACAATGTTCATCGCATCTTTGCCTTGATCTATCTATTGTAATCCCTTTGTATGGTGCGTTTGTTGGGATCCTATGAGTTGTGGGTTTATGTTCAGATATTCATGATAAATATTTGAGTCTTCTCTGAATTCTAATATGATTCTTATGTGCATGATCATCATAGCTTCGTAATTCTATCCAATCTATTGAGATAGTTTGGACAACTAGATTGATATTTCTTCGGTGGGAGTGGTGCGTTGTGGTAGGTTCAATCTGACAAGTTTCTATATCCAAGTGACAAAGTAGGGGACAAGATACGTCTTTGTGTTTCTACTACTAAGGATAAAACGATGGTGTTAATTCATATTGATTGTGTTTACTTTGTCTACATCATGTCATCGTTCACCAAGCATTACTCTGTTTTACTTAATACTCTAGATGCATGCTGGATAGCGGTCGATGGATGGAGTAATAGTAATAGGTGCATGCAGGAGTCAACCTATTTGCTTATTGACGTGATGCTGATACGTCTCCAACATATCTATAATTTATGAAGTATTCATGCCATGTTTACAATAATTCTATATGATTTTGGTATGATTTTATTAGAACTAACCAGGGCTGACGTTGTTTTCAACAGAACTACCATGGTGTCGTTTTTTGTGCAGAAATAAAAGTTCTCGGAATGGGCTAAAAATTTAGTATGATTTTTATGGACCAAAAGAGACCCCCGAAGCATTGGATATGGGCCAGAAGAGCCACGAGGAGGTGACAAGCCACTTAGGCGCGGCCAGGGGGTGGCCGCGCCTGGCAGCCTTGTGACTTCCTTGTGCCCCCCCTTGATGTGAGATCGACGCCAAAAATTCCTATAAGTATAGAAACCTCCGAAAAGAAACCTAGATCAGGAGTTCCACCGCCGCAAACCTCCAGAGCCATGAAAAACCAATCTTGGCCCCCTCCGGCACCCTGCCGAAGGGGGTCACCATCACCGGAGGCCATTTTCATCATGCCGGAGGGGCCATCAACACCATGGAGGCCAAGGACCAGAGGGAGAACCTCTCTCCACCGAGGGGGAGTCCATGGAAGAGGAAGCATAAGGGGGAGAAATTCTCCCCTCTCTCCCAATGGTGCCGGAGTGCGACCGGGGGAACCATCGCCGCGGTGATCATCTTCATCAACATCACCTTGTTCATCACCATCCTCCTCTCCTTTAAGCGGTCCACTCTCCCGCACCCCGATGTAATCCCCTACTTGAACATGGTGCTTTATGCCACATATTATGATCCAATGATGTGTTGCCATCCTATGATGTTTTGAGTAGATTTCTTTTGTCCTTTGTGTTGATTGATGATCTAGATTGGTTTGAGTTTGTCGTGGGAACGAACACCTATGGGATCATGGGGACCCCTTTCGGTTCGGCAGGGGAGCGAGCTCGCACAAAGAGCCGGTCTTGTAAGTAGCACATGGGGAGTTTTTACCCAGGTTCGGGCCGCACGGATGCGTAAAACCCTACTCCTTCTTGGTTGTATTGATTGTCTACTAGGGTTCCCTCTACAAGAGTGCCATGAACGGCTGCTACGTGAGCTTGGTCACCTCCAGTTGTGTAACTGTCGGGCTGCCCCGTTGTCTAATCGTCTAACTGTGTGATCGTCTGATTGCCTAACCTTCCAAAAGTCCTTCTCTGTAATGCCCTGGGCCTCCTTTTATACTTAAGGGAATCCCAACAATGGCGTACAGTGTGCACACGGGATGCATAGTGCTGCTACAGTGCTATCGTACCTAACTCTGGCAGAGTAGGACAAGAGCATTCAATGCACCGTCAGGCGCCTAAGTGGACGGGATGGGGGCCCGTCCCATTGGCGCCGCTTAGCTCCCTCCAAGATCGACGCCGCAACACGCATCCAGGTGAATCGACACCTGGCCTGTGAGCTAGCGGTGCTTGCCAGGGCCTTGCCTTGCCGGGGGCCTTGCTTCACCTGGGGCTCTACAACCCTCCCGACAAGGTCTTGCCGGTAGTCTCGGGTCTTTTGTGCTGGTGTTTGAGAAGTCTTTGCTGGGCCCCGCCGCCGGGGCGGCAACTACTGCCCGTGCATGAGTAAAGGGGCACTAGATGGCCCAAAAACTCTAGTGCACCGACAGGAGCCCCCGGGCCTGGGCCATACACGTCGCGAGGCATTGTTGGGCCAGGCCCAACCAGTGCACGGGCACACGTGGTAGGGCCTCGCAGTTGTGATCATTGCGCTCGCTGCGCTTCCCCACGACGCCCATTGAATGCGGGTAGTGCGATACGTGCGCAGCGCGGCTGTCGAGTTTTCAATTACCGTGTCAGGTCCTTTCCGCCACACGCGCTGCATGCATAGCGGGGAGCTAGCAACAGGCGCCTGTGATTTAAAGTATCCGAGAAAAGGTAGTAACTACGGTGCCATGGATTGGGGCGACGGGGCGGTTGCTGTTCGCCCCGTGATCGAGGGCGCCGCTATTAGAGGAGGTGGGCGGCGTCCTTTGGAGTGGGGGAGAGCCAGCCTCCGCACTTCCTCCTATAAATTGGGAACAGCGGGGGCAGAGCTCATCCATCCTTCTTTCGCCCTTCAAGTGCAAAACTCTGCAGTCCGTCTCCCCCCTCGCCTTCTCAATCTTCAGGCAGCGCCCACCGTTCTCCATGTATAGGGGCAGGGTCGACCACCTTCCTCGGCTACGAGGAGGAGCTCTCATCTGGATCATGCCGCCGCTTCGGCCGTAGAGGCAGAGGGAGGCTTGAGTTCGCATGGTGGAGGAGGAGCGAGGGGCCATCGCCGTCATGGGGGTCGAGGTCGGGGGAGGCGGAGCGCTGCTCCACCCCTTCCTTTGATGCCAGACACTTCTGCTGAAGAGGCCTATGTTGAGGGGATGGCGCTTGACTTCGTCCTCGAGCTGGGCGGTCCCCTCCGGAGCCGTCTTAGCCTCCCACGCCTCTTCGCCAGGGCGACAGAGGACGACAAGCCGCCCTTCCTGTGGTTGCGGATGGCGGGGTGTTGCAATGGCTCGACGCGGGTGGACGTTGAGTACCCAGCATGTCGCGTCATGTTCCTCAGGCGTGGTTGGAAGACCTTCGCCCATGCCCACAGTCTCTAGGTGGGACACATTCTTCGTTTTTAAAATAACGGGGGCTGACACGCTCTCCATCAAGATTTATGGGAGCTCTGTCATCCGCCTCAGCTGCTACAAAGAGAGCATGAGCAGCGCCGAAAGCCTATCCTCCGGCGAGAGTGGTGGGGTGGACAGCGGCGATGAGTCCGGTCTTCGGCCAGTCAAGTCGGAGACCGAAGATTCGAGCTCGGATTGACTTCCGGCCGCGCCATCATCGCCAGCCTCACGCCTATCCTCCTCCCGGCAAGATGTCCTTGCCGGGTGCTTCAGTCCCGGGTGCTGCATGATCTTCCAGCTGGGTCTTCTGGCAGGCTCGTGGACTTCGGCTTCTAGGGTCCGCCCCCTTTCCACCCGCTCTGGCCCTCTCCTCCGTGCAATGCTGGTCCAGGAGGGGCCAGGTTCTTGCCTGCCCATCTGACAGCCCTGCTCGTCCGCGTAGTGCTGGTCCAGAGGGGTCTGGCCGGGATTCTGCCGGGGGCCTCTCGCCATCTTTTTCTTCTTGTATCCCGCCTCTCCTTTCCATAGTTTTCTTCTTGTGTCGTGGTTTTATCACGGCAGGTGTCCGGGTGAACGGACTTTGGTTCGAGGCCATCGCCAAGGAGGTGGATTCAAAGGGGTTAATCGGGACGAAAGACACGGGTTTACCCAGGTTCGGACCCTCAAATCGAGGTAACAGCCTACGTCCTGCTTGTGCTTGTATTACTTGCGTATCGATTACAAGGGGCTAAAAGCTTGACCTAGTTCTCGATTGCCTGTCCTCTAAGTCACCCCGGGTCTGCCTTTATATAAGAGGTCAGAACATCCGGGTCGTTACAATTGCTAACCGAGTCTCTCTCTATCTTTTTGTCCAAGCCGTCTGCGAGTCGGCTTGCACGCCTGGGTCTTCTCGGTCCAGGTCGTCGTACGGCCCACACCGTGAACCGCCTATCTTCCTGGGCCACTTAACATTACGACTCACCTTCGGGCCGGTTCACGAGCCAATATCATGACCCGGAACCTGTTCGGCGGGTCATATCCCCAACATTAGGCCCCAGGTTGAACTGAGCTCGCTCACTTCATCCTTCTCTTCCACTTTTGGCGAGCCGCCCGGAAATGAACCGGCGTGACGTCATGAGATCTACTGACGTGTCACCAAATCTTTCACTTAACTGTCATCCCGAGAATCGAGGCGTCCGCCTCGGTCGAGCAGTGTCATCGCCTGGACTTTCACGCCTTCCTTAACCCTCTTTTAAATATGACCCGTACGGGTCAGGATTTGCATTCTCCCGCCCGTGCCTCTGTTTCTTCGTCTTCCTCTTGTTGCCGGTCCAGCGCCTTCGAGCTCCGCGCCGATGCCGTCCATACATCGTCCCCAACCTTGGCCGCTGCATCACCCTGAACGTACCAGAGATCCATCCGCCTCCGCCGCGCCGTCTCCGGTAAGTTCTCCTGCTCCCTAGATGGTCGCCGTCGTAGTAGGGTTTTCACCGGTGCTCCGCTGCCGTTGTTTGAGCTCCAACACCGTTACCGCCAGCGCATTACGATGCCGCTAATGTCTTTAGGATGTGTTTTTGCTCTGCCGCCGCACGCGGGCCGGTCGCGCGTAATGCACGGGCCTCGATGGCCCCAATCTGTTTTCTTTTTCCTCCGCTGTTCATCGCTAGGTTAGAAATAAAATTCATTTTCTCTGCTTTTGTAGATCCGTAGATATAGTGACATCTTGCAGAATCTGTTTTTAGGACTTAGTCAATTTTCCGATCTTCCTTTTCCCTATTGAATCGCCGAACTCCTCCGGCTCTTACCAGCCGGGTCTTCAGCTTTATCTGTAGAGCCCTTAAACTTTTTAAGCTGTCAAAAATATTTGCTTGCGCTCCGACTCATCGCGCCTTTTATCTTGCACAACACTTAAGCCGTCAACATGTCTCGTGCGTCAAACTCATGCAACTGGGTTAGGTCATGCATTACGGAGGACTTTTTGTCGGACTTTGTTCACGCGGGTACTCTTCCTCCTAAGGAAGTCATTAGCTGGCGGGTCCCAGGTGATGGGACGCGGCCCAAACCTCAAGAAGGTGAAGTGGTGGTGTTCTGTGACCATATTGAACGAGGGTTCGTGCCTCCCGGCTCCAAATTCTTTCGGGACGTCCTTCAGTGTTATAAGCTTCACCCGCAAGACTTGGCCCCTAATTCCGTCTCAAACATATGTAATTTCCAAGTGCTTTGTGAAGCCTACCTTCAAATCAAGCCGTCGGTGGGACTCTTTCGGGAATTCTTTTATGCTAACCGGCAAACTGAAGTGAAAGCCGGCCTGAGCTTAGAACTTGGAGGAATATCCGTCCAACGGCGTAGGGATATCATCTTTCCAGCTACACAGATGCCGAGTCACCCCAAGGACTGGAACAGGACCTGGTTCTATTGCAAGGACACCTCCCCTGAGAACGAGCGTCCTTTGTCGGGTTATCGTCCTTCCCGGCTCACAACAACATCAGAACTTCCTAGCCGGCTACCAGCTTCAGAACGTGCAAAATATGAGCCGGCTCATGCCAAAATCAAGGCTCTCATGGCCAACGGCTTAATCGGGCTGGACCTGATCCGTTGCTGGATTTCATGGCGGATTATGCCTTTGAGCCATAGAAGCTGGCTCATGTGTGAATATAAAGGCAAGTATGACAACTCATTATGCTTCAGCCGATCTTCGTTGACAAAGAGCGACATTACTCTCGCCATCCGGAGTCTTGTCCATGAGGCTTCCGGATCATGTAGCGAAATTGGCCTGGCGCCTTTCAGTGCTAACAATCCGGCTCCCGACGTAAGTTTAATCTCTTCCCTTCCGTCTCTCAGACGTTGTTTGCATTTTGCTAATTTGATATTCACTCTCCGGGTCATCCTTATAGGCCGACTCAGAATTCTGGAAGAGGGAATATGTTGCCCCTCCGAAAAAATCCAGGAAGAAGGTCCCAACCAAGAAGGCTAAAAAACATGTCTCGCGAGATAATTTGTTTGACCCGCCACCATCATCCAGCTTAGAGGTAAAGTTTCGGCTCTCTTGCTTGATCTTTTACCTTCCTATTTTAACACTTACTTTACTCACAGGATGAAGTGGAGACCAGCCGTGCCAATGCTCGTGAGGTAAATTACTTTTCCTCCGGCTCAGAATGTTTCATCCCCCGAAAGCCGCGGCGGGTTATCAGAAAAGTTCCTCTTTCTCACCCTCTTGCTTATCTGGCTCCCGATTTCCTCTTAAAAAAGCAACATCAAATCGAGCATCGACAGACTCGAAGCACCGGCTCTACCAAGCTCATGTCTGGGTTGCCAAATTCTCCGGCTCCCAAGAAACGCCCTGCCAAGGTTTGAACCCTTTCTTTTACTTTATCTTTCCCTTTGTAAACTTGATACTCTCTTCACTTTTCTATTTTACTTTTGCAGAAAACTCCTTCCTCCGGCGACTCTTCGGAGTCAATCATACCACCGCCTAAGATTAATCCACTGTAAGTATTTTGATGGCCAGTTGTGACTATGATTAGCAATATCTTCAACCGCTGATTCTTCTTCTTTTTTGCAGTGCTCAAGCTAAACATCGCAAGGCTAACAAGCCTCCTCCGGCCCAGTTATTGAGGAACCAGAGCCCAAGCAGCCGGAAGAAACTCAACCGGAGGAAAACCCGCCGTCTGCCTCTGCTGAACCGGCCGCTGAAGATGTTACCATGGAGAGTCCTCCAAGGGCTCCTTCTAAGTCGGCAACTCCTGCCAAGACCCCTGACACCCCAGATGTTGTTATCACCGGTTTTGACAATCAAACACCTCTGGCTCATGTGTTGACCAAACATACAGAGCCGACTGAAGCTTCAAAGAATCTAAACTTCGATTCTTCATACGAGACGATGACCGTTGAAGAGCTACACGTTGGGTACATAAACCGGGTCACCACCAGTCAGGACTTTGAACTTCGGTTGATCTCTTCCATGAAGACAAAATATGAGGTAATTTTCCTTCTTTCCTATATCCTTTCTTAGCCCCCAAGATCCAGCTTAACATATCATCGTTGAGCCGGGTCTTTCTGTGACCTCTTGCAGAGATTGTCATTCCTTTAGCTTTGTACTGTAAGTAAAGTGAACTGCCAATCGTAGCCCCCAAGGGCCGCCTCAGATTACATTTGAGCCGGGCCTGTAATGTAGACAACTTGAAGATGTAATCGTAGCCCCCAAGGGCCGGCTCAATCTTGATAAAGTTGGGTCGGTGCTTCCATTATTAGCATATTGAAGAGCCATTATATAGCCCCCAAGTTCCGGATCAACTTTGAAGGAAATGAACCGGAACTACATACTTGCAAGATTAAATAGACATTAGCCCCCAAGTGTCAAATATATTGCTTGCAATATGTTTGAGACTTGTATTTGCTTTTAACACCCGTCTTGCATTTTGGCTGCTTATCCTATATTTTGATGTTTTATAGGAAGCTTTGAAGGAAACCGGGTCTGAGCTGACAGATCTGAAGGCCAACTTGGCAGCTCAGCAAGAAGCTCGAAGTATCGCGAATGAAAAATGCCGGCTTCTCGCAGAAGAACTGGCTAGTGTTACCGTTGAGCTCACCTCTTTAAAAGAGACGGCTGAATCTGAAAAGGCCGCCTTAACCAAACGGGCGAACGATGCTGAACAGCGGCTTACAGCCGTGGAAGATGAACTTCAAGGTCTGAAACAACATATTACGAAGATGTCAGCTGCCCTATTTGGTAAGCTTCCTTGCTCACTTTGTCCTTTTTAGTATTGCTAGTAAGAAAACTGGCGGCTCATTATTTTTATCCGACTCATCCAGGTCCTAGGAGCCGGCAGTTGGCTTCTGATAGCCTTCTACCATTTAAGGCCATTTACACTTTTGCAGAGCAACTATACCGTGGCGCCATCTTCACCATCAAGAGCATGCAGTACAAGGAGAAGATCCCCACTGCTCTGAAAGGGGTCTTGGAACTCTTCTCTACAATGCCGAAGCAGATTGAAGAGCTCAAGAAGTCCGTCTTCTGCCAAGGAGCCATCGCCGGTTTGAGCCGGGCTCTTGCCTTTGCTCCCGAGCTAACGCCGATTGAAATGATGGATGGCTATCCGTCTAAAAGAGATGACGACTCAGATTTTACCGAGGAAGATTATACCCGGTGTGTCAAAGAGTCGCGCTACTTGGCCTCTGTTTTGGCGGATGAAGCTGATTTGAAGACCTATCAGGCGGCTTACAATGCAGAAGAGAAGAGAATCCGCGGGCCGCCCTATGAGTGGAAAGATCTGACACCCGCCCGCAGTAAGGATCTCTTTCCTTGTGAGCTTGACGCGTCTGCTTTCCTTGAGGGGTCATTTGCTGCTCTGGCTGACTGTAATTGGGACTTGGTCAATCTTCATATAAAGCCAGCAGAAGACCCGGAGCAGGATGAGCCGCCAACAACTGAATTTTAATCTCTTAGCCTTTCTGAGCGCAGATTTTATGTAATGACCCGCCGTGGGCGGCTGACAATGCTTTTGCTCTTTCTGAGAGTATCTTTTGTAATAGAGTAACCATGACTCTGCCACTTGGCAGCCATATATATTTGCACCTTTCTGTGTTTTGATGTGTTGCCGGCTCTACCTTTGAAATTTTTCTGATGAGGGGCCTGTCCTTTAAGACGCCATTCCTTTCTCCAGAATATTACAGCCGGATAATCTCTTTGAGACCTCCAATTTTGTTGGCCGAAGCCACATGGCTCCGGCTTTCATCAGACGGAGTTATTACAGAGCTGGTTGTCTTTAGGATAATGTAAGCTATACCTAATGGTAAGAAGCCTGTATCGACAACCGCGGCTATTGATGAACCGGAACCTTTGAGGAGAGTTCGGCTGTGTAACCCCCAAATGCCAGGTAGTTTCGCCTGCGGCAACCCGGGACTTACAATTGCTTAGCTTTGATAAGCCGACATGATACCATATGCGATGATGATCTTTCCTTCCTCAAAAACTCATATGACGGCTCTTCTGCGTTTAAACTCATACCAGTTCAGGGTCTCTGTCGAGATTGGCCGTCAATTGTTTGAACCGGCTCAGGGTCTCTAGGCGAGATTGGCCGTCAATTTCTTGAACCGGCTCAGGGTCTCTAGGCGAGATTGGCCGTCAATTTCTTGAACCGGCTCAGGGTCTCTAGGCGAGATTGACTGGTAAGAGTATAGTGAACACCGGCTGTCAATGGGAGATGTAAGATATACCTCAAGGCAAGAAGCCTCCATCGACAACCGCGGCCAATAATTAGCCTGAGACGGCATAAAGCCGGCTGTTTGAAAGGAGAAGTAAGCTATACCTGAAGGTAAGAAGCCTCTTTCAACAACTATAGTTGATAAGCAACTGAATTTTGGCGTAAATGCCGGTTGTTAGGGTGAGATAAGCGAACCCGTCGGTAAGAAGCCCCCTTCGACAACCGCGGTTAATAAGTAACCGGAAGTGGCATAAAGCCGGCCATTAGGGTGAGATAAGCGATACCCGTCGGTAAGAAGCCCCCTTCGATGGCCGCATTTGATAATCAACTGGAATTTGGTATACACGCTGTTGTGTTAGGGCACTGTAAGCTATACCAAAAGGTAAGAAGCCTACGTTAACAATCATCGCTTAATGTAACCAAACTAGGCATAAAGCCAACTGTGCAAGGGAGAAGTAAGCTATACCCGGAGGCAAGAAGCCTCCTTGCAACAGTTTAGAGACAACCGGCTGTGCAAAGGATAAGTAAGCTATACCCAAAGGCAAGAAGCCTCTTTGCAACAGCGTTTAATAAAGCCGAAAGGTAGATCAGCCGTTTTAACGGCGAACGACCCTCTTCAACTCAAACTTTTTGAGTCGGAAGATTTTATCTTAATCGTACAAAGGTATACACAAGAGCAGAGGCCTCAGTATTGGGTGAGGATGCTAGATTTTACTCATGTGCTCATGATATATACAATGATAGCGGCTTTCAACCCCTGTTAAGTAAAGTACGGTCGCAGATGTGCGACATTCTAGGGCCGCGACGTCTCTTGTCCCACGGTTTCTGACTCATCTTTGACATCCATGAGGTAATATGATCCGTTGTTAAGGTTCCTGCTGACCACAAAAGGCCCCTCCCATGGTGGAGATAACTTATGCATTCCAGATTGGTCTTGAATCAATCGGAGCACTAGGTCACCTTCCTGAAACGTCTGGGGTCTTTACCCTGCGGCTATGATAGCATCGCAGGTCTTGTTGATAAATTGCCGATCTGGCTGCTTCTAACTCTCGTGCTTCATCCAAGGCGTCCAACGCATCCTGGCGGGCTACCTCATTGTCCGTCTCAACATAAGCCGCCACCCTTGGTGAGTCGTGCCGGATGTCACTGGGTAGAACCGCCTCAGCACCGTACACCATGAAGAAAGGTGTAAAACCCGTAGATCTGTTAGGTGTAGTTCTGATGCTCCATAAGACGGAAGGCAACTCCTCAACCCAACATCCGGGTGTCCGTTTCAAAGGAACCACGAGCCGTGGCTTGACACCTCTCAAAATTTCCTGATTGGCTCGCTCTGCCTGACCATTAGACTGTGGATGTGCCACGGCTGAAACATCAAGCCGTATATGCTCTTTCTCATAGAATGTTTTCATAGATCCTTTGGATAAATTTGTCCCATTGTCTGTAATAATCCTGTGTGGGTAACCAAAGCGATAAATCAGCTTCTTAACCAATTGAACCGCCGTAGCTGCGTCACATTTACTGACCGGCTCTGCCTCTACCCACTTAGTAAATTTATCAACCGCCACCAGAAGGTACGTCTTCTTATCCTTAGATTGCTTGAAAGGTCCTACCATATCAAGCCCCCAGACCGCAAACGGCCAAGTGATTGGTATCATCCTCAATTCTTGAGCCGGAACGTGAGCGCGCCAGCCAAATTTCTGACAGCCGTCACACTTGCGAACTAAGTCCTCTGCATCCTTGTGGGCCGTCAGCCAGAAAAACCCATGTCGAAAGGCTTTTGCCACCAAAGATTTTGACCCGGCGTGATGCCCACAGTCGCCAACATGAATTTCACTTAATATTTGCCGGCCCTCCTCTGGTGAGATGCAGCGCTGAAAGACACCCGTCACACTACACTTATGTAACTCACCATTGATAACCGTCATAGACTTAGAATGGCAAGTGATCTTCCTGGCCAGATCCTCCTCTTGAGGTAACTCGCCGCGTGTTAGATACGCCAAATAAGGAATAGTACAATCTGGGGTAGCATGCAGAGCCGCCACCAGTTCCGCCTCCGGGTCAGGAATAGCTAGATCCTCCTCAGAAGGTATCTTGACGGTCGGATGATACAATACATCTAGAAAAACATTAGGAGGTACCGGCTTTCGTTGTGAACCTAACCGTGACAAGGCATCAGCCGCCTCATTCCTACAACGATCAATGTGATCCACCTGGTACCCCTTGAAGTGACCAACAATGATATCCACCGCCTGCCGGTAAGCCGCCATCCGCGTGTCCTTTGAATCCCAAGTGCCTGAAACTTGGTGAGCCACCAGATCCGAGTCGCCTAAACACCTGACCCGACTTAAGTTCATCTCTTTAGCAACTCTGAGACCGTGGAGCAGTGCTTCATACTCAGCTGCATTATTAGTACAAGGGAACATTAACCGGAGCACATAACAAAACTTGTCACCCTTGGGGGAGGTGAGAACAACTCCTGCCCCAGACCCTTCTAGCTGCTTGGATCCATCAAAGTGTATAGTCCAATACGTGTTATCCGGCTTCTCTTCAGGGGCTTGACATTCAGTCCAATCATTTATGAAATCCACCAAAGCTTGAGACTTAATTGCTGTACGAGGATCATACTTGACATCAAAAGGACTCAACTCTAAGGCCCACTTGGCAATCCTTCCTGTAGCCTCTCTATTTTGAATGATATCCCCCAGCGGGGCAGAACTGACCACTGTTATTTGGTGCCCCAAAAAGTAATGCTTTAACTTGCAATTGGCCATAAAAACTCCGTATACTAACTTCTACCAGTGCGGATACCTCTTTTTAGACTCTGCCAAAACTTCACTGATGTAATAAGCCGGCCTTTGCACAGGGTACTCCTTCCCTGCCTCCTTGCGCTCAACCACAATTGCTACGCTAACCGCTCTATTGTTAGCCGCTACATACAGGAGCAAAGGCTCTTTCTCAACCGGAGCAGCTAACACTGGCGGCTCAGTCAACTGCTTTTTAAGAACTTCAAGTGCTTCAGCCGCTGCTGCGCTCCATTTAAACTTGTCTGTTTTCTTCATCATCTGGTATAAAGGAATAGCTTTCTCTCCAAGCCGGCTTATGAAGCGGCTCAACGCAGCAATCCGCCCTGCAAGGCGCTGAATGTCATTAATACACGTCGGCTCACCCAAAGAAGTGACGACTTTAATCTTATCTGGGTTAGCTTCAATGCCCCGCTCAGAGACCAAGAAACCCAAAAGCTTTGCTGCTGGAACACCAAAGACACACTTTGCCAGGTTAAGCATCATCTTGTAGACCCAGAGATTGTCAAAGGTTTCTTTCAAATCCTCTAAAAGAGTTTCCTTCTTTCTGGATTTAACCACGATGTCGTCTATATAAGCATGGACATTCCGGCCAATCTGACTGTGGAGGCAATTTTGCACACAACGTTGGTAAGTCGCCTGGGCACTCTTGAGCCCGAAGGGCATGGAGACATAGCAGAATGCGCCAAAAGGTGTAATGAATGCCGTCTTCTCCTGATCCTTTATTGCCATCTTGATCTGATGATACCCTGAATAAGCGTCCAGGAAGCATAAAATTTCGCATCCGGCTGTTGTAGATCGATACGAGGGAGCGCAAAAGGGTCAGTCGGGCAAGCCTTGTTAAGGTCTGTGTAATCTATGCACATGTGCCACGTGTCGTTCTTTTTTAGTACTAGCACCGGGTTAGCCAACCACTCCGGGTGAAAAACTTCCACTATAAAGCCTGCGGCCAAAAGCCGAGCAACTTCCTCCCCAATAGCTTTACGTCTCTCTTTGTTGAGCCGCCGTAGAAACTGTTTGATCGGTTTAAACTTTGGATCCACATTAAGATTGTGCTCAATGAACTCTCTCGGTACACCCGGCATGTCAGAAGGCTTCCATGCAAAAATGTCCCGATTCTCATGGATGAATTCGATGAGCGCGCTTTCCTATTTGGGATCCATGTGAGCCCCAATGATGAACTGCTTGGATGAATCACCCGGATTAAAGTTTACTACCTTGGTATCATCCGCTGAAAACTTGAGTGGCGGCTCAACTTCTGTCGTAGGCTTCTTGAGCGGGGTCATATCCTCCGGATCAACATTCTCTTTGTAAAATTTCAGCTCCTCCTGAGCACAACTAGACTCTGCATAAGCCGCATCTCCTTCTTCACACTCAAGAGCCGTTTTCTTGTTATCGTGAACGGTAATTGTGCCATTTAAGCCAGGCATTTTAAGTTGCAGATAAACATAACAAGGCCTAGCCATAAATTTAGCATAAGCCGGCCTCCCAAATAGTGCATTATAGGGACTTTTGATTTTGACCACCTCGAACCACAAAGACTCCACCATGTAATTATGCTCATCACCAAAAGCTACTTCCAATGATATCCGGCCTACCGGGTATGCTGATTTACCCGGGACCACACCATGAAAGACAGTGGAGGAGGGTTTGAGATCCTTGTCAAGCAACTTCATCCGCCGGAAGGTGTCATAGTAAAGGATGTTGATGCTACTACCTCTGTCCATGAGCACTTTATTCACCATATAGCCATTCACCTGAGGAGCCACAACTAGAGCCAGCCGGCCCGGATCATCCACCCGCAGTGGGTGATCCTCCCTACTCCATATTATATCATATTCAGACCACGGCAAATATCGCGGGAGAGCCGGAGAAACCGTATTAACCGCTCGCCTCCGCAACTTCTCGTCTCGCTTATTGTGACCGGTTGTGAATACATGATACTGCCCAGAACTGAGCTGCTTCGGGTTACTCTAAAACCCAGACTGATTGCACTGCTACTGACTGTTGTTATTGCCGTTGTTGCCAGGATGCTATTAGTTCCCCCCTTGGTTATTCTGACCCGGATGCCCGCTTCCTGAACCGCCAGCGCCGAATCCAGCCCCTGACCCGCCATGTCCTGAGCCGCCGGGCGGGCCACCGCCCTGGTTATTGCGTGGTTGGGAATGCTGGTTTTTGAACCTCTGCATGATAAAGCAATCACCCCACGCATGTAACGCCGGCTTGTCGGGCATGCTGTGCTCCGGACAAGCCTTCCTAAGCGCCTCCTCTAAATTAAAGGGGCTCCTATTCCTTGGCCTGAATCTTCCACCCCCCTTGGGATGATTCTGTCCTGTGTTGGTATTTGCCACCACCTCGGATCCACCATCAGCGTTCTTCCGTTTATTCTGGTTCCCATTATTCGCAAAACCCTTTCCTTGATTGTTTTTCTTTGCTTGATTGGACTTCTCATCATCCAAACCTGGATCCTTTGTGTTATCTGAGTCGGTATACTTCGTCAAGGCCGTCATGAGCTCTCCCATATCCTGACACGTGCGCTTGAGCCGGCCGAGCTTCTGCTTCAATGGAACGAAATGACAATTCTTCTCTAAGATAAGCACAGCCTGAGCCGCTGTGATCTGCTCTGAAGAGTGAATAATGGTCGACACCCACCGGATCCAATGATGAGCCGACTCATTCTCCTATTGAACACAGTGGTCCAGATCGACAATAGTCATAGGCTGCTTACAGGTCCCCTGGAAATTCTTAATGAACTTCGCTCTTAGCTCCGCCCATGAGCTTATCGTGTTGGGTGGCAGACCTTTCAGCCATGTACGGGCCGGACCTTCAAGCATCATGATGAAGTATTTTGCGCATACCGCCTCACTGACATCCAACATCTCCATGGCCAGTTCGTAACTTTCAACCCACGCCTCCAGGGGTAGATCAGCTGTGTGGTTCGGAACCTTTCGAGGCCCCTTAAAGTCTTTGGGCAGCCATTCACTCCTCAGAGTTGGAGTTAAACATGGCACCCCTACGACTCTGGTACTAGCTACTCCCATTGACACGGAAAGCGCCGACTCTGGATGGGCTGTAGCTACCTCCGCCTCTTGCCTATCTCCCGTCGGACCCATGATGGCTTGCGCATCCTGAGCCGCCCTATTATCCTCCGGTGGTCTGCGGCGCGGGTGACTGCTGGAACACGCCGGCGACTCATAACGCCGGCTGAAACTTCGACTGGGGAGGGGGGTAGAGTGAACCCGGCTCCGGTTGTGAGTATACTTCTCCTGTTGGGCCATGGCTATCTGTAAATATCCAATGGCGTTCCGCACCTCCTCCGCAAAGGGCGCCTCATCTGGGATGGGGATCGTCTCAAGCCGGGTGGCCGCTGCTACCATGTTCTCGGCCGGGTTAGAATAATGACCCGCCGGTGTTGGAAAAGCCCTGGGAGAGATTTTGTTATGCTGGGGTGGATGAGTCACCGGGCGCTCCATCGGGCAGCTCTCTGGCACACCCATAACCCGCCCCACACCAGGGGTGTTTAAAAGGTTCCTCGCTTCATAACGTTCTGGTAGACGGGATTGATGCCTCCTCCGGTGCACCGCGGCCGCTGACCTTTGCTCTAGCTCCAGTCGGAAAGCATCTGCCTTGATACGCTCCGCCTATTCCTCCATCTGGGCTTTCATCTCGTCCATCCTTCGTTGTTCCTCTGCCATCTGACCCTTGATCCATGGCACCTCTAGATTCCTGGCTGCTTGATTATCCGGGGTTACTTCTGTGGCCATGAGAGCTGTAAGTTCGTTCATCACTTCCACTAGAACCTGAGCCGGCGGCGGCGGGCTATCGCCTGCTGCGGCGGCTCCCGCAGTCGTGCCACCGGCGTCTGAGGCTGATCCTGCCATGAATACTGCCGTGTGAACCGGGGGGCTCATAGCATCCGTCTCAACGCCTTCTACCTCAGAATAGTCGTCGTAGTAGCCCCCAAGGCCACCATTGCTGAGCCGATACACTGATTCTGTCTCCCCACTGGAAGACTCATCTTCCGAGCAAACGAGAGTTCCCTGTGACCCGGACGCTTCCAGATCTAAGCCTTGAGTGAAGCCCACGAGAACATGGTTCTGACCCAGATGGGCACGGGCAGACTGTGTACCATGCACAGATTGGAGACGTCGAGCCGGCTCGACGATGTTGGTGCAAACATCCGGCCCGGGTGTAGATCCATCAACCCTTCCGATGAAAACCTGGATCCCGCCGAACGGAACCCGGAATCCATACTCCACAGATCCAGCATCGAGCCCCCAGCCGGCGTCGTCGATGTAGAGCCGGCCGCGGCGACTCTTGCTCATCCTTCCAACCACGTATCCTTCGAGCCCTGGGAGAGAGACCTTTGAGAACTCAACACTTCCAAGTGCTAGCCCCACGGTGGGCACCAACTGTCATGGTTTTATCACGGCAGGTGTCCGGGTCAACGGACTTTGGTTCGAGGCCATCGCCAAGGAGGTGGACTCAAAGGGGTTAATCGGGATGAAAGACACGGGTTTACCCAGGTTCGGCCCCTCAAATCGAGGTAACAACCTACATCCTACTTGTGCTTGTATTACTTGCGTATCGATTACAATGGGCTAAAAGCTTGACCTAGTTCTCGATTGCCTGTCCTCTAAGTCACCCCGGGTCTGCCTTTATATAAGAGGTCAGAACATCTGGGTTGTTACAATTGCTAACCGAGTCTCTCTCTATCTTTTTGTCCAAGCCGTCTGCGAGTCAGCTTGCACGCCCGGGTCTTCTCGGTCCGGGTCGTCGTACGGCCCACACCTTGAACCGCCTATCTTCCTGGGCCACTTAACATTACGACTCACCTTTGGGCCGGTTCACGAGCCAATATCATGACCCGGAACCTGTTCGGCGGGTCATATCCCCAACATCTTGTAATCTCCCCTAGGGGAGAAAGTCAAATAAAGATGTACATAGAAAAAAGGCGATATCTTATGTAAATTTCACCCCATTTTGAATGAATGTGTATTATCTTCCTTGTTAAACTGTTTCTGTGTATGGAATTTTCTCTACACCCTTTCTGGAAGAATCTTGCCGGCGTGTGTATCCCTACCGCAAGCGCTTTGAGGAACGGGTCCTTAGTAGCGTGCTGGCGGTGCCACTGCCGGCAAGATACCTTGGCGTCCTTGGCATGGTCATGCAAGGCGTCGGCCTTACTCGAAATGGGATAAGGGCACGGGCACTGTCACTTAGATCGTTTAGCGGACTCGAAACAAAACAAGGAGCGCGGGCGAAGCCACTTAAGCCGTTGAGCGGTCCCAAACGCAGTGAGGGCGCATCCAATCGCGACAAGGTTCCCGAGCATGCAGGTTTTCCACATAAAAGTCGAAATCGCTCAAGGAAAATAACTTTACGACAAAGATCCACAAGGGGTTTTCGCAACTTATCTTTTTGTTGCCTTTCTCCTTCCGGTAAGCTTTTTTTGGGATGTCCCTCATAGGTATCCGTACCATCATTCCCCCCAGCAAAGCTGCATGCGAGGGATCCTTCCATCCTTTGAGAAAAAGGAAGAAGAGAAAATATGGATATGGAACCTTGGCGGTCCGTTAGTCCTTGCCAGGATTAAGCGCAATGCAACACTTCAGATAAACATGCACATAAGTAATCATGAGAATCGAATAGGATTGCAGAACACTTATCTTTATTCAACTATGCACAGGGTCTGAGCCTGGCTTTGTACCAAGTATTACATGCTTCGTTTGCAAGATTTGTACAAAAGGTGGTTGCCGGGGCTGGACCGGCAACCGCGCCTCATGGGTAGAACTTTCGAAGATGTTCGATATTCCAGGAGTTGCTCACCGAAACGCCACCCTCGGTCTCTAGGCGGACTACGCCGGGCCTAGTGACTTGTACTACCCGATAAGGGCCTTCCCACTTTGGCGTCAACTTGTTTGGATTCTTGGCGGACTGAACTCGCCAAAGAACAAGGTCGCCTTCCTCAAGACTTCTGGCATTGACCTTGCGGCTATGGTAGCGGTGCAAAGCTTGCTGGTAGCACGCATCTCTTACTGCAGCCTGAAGACGATCTACCTCAAGGAGCGTCGCGTCGTCTTGCCGCAACTGCTCTTGCTCGAGCTCATCATAAGCGAGCACTCGAGGAGACCCGTATATGAGTTCCATGGGGAGAAATGGCTCCGCCCCATAGACAAGGGAGAAGGGTGTCTGCCCGGTAGCTCGATTTGGTGTCGTCCTGATTGACCAAAGAACCACCGGCAACTCATCAATCCAGTTCCTTCCGCACTTGTGCAGCCTATCAAAAGTTCTTGTCTTAAGACCTCGCAGCACTTCAGCATTAGCCCTCTCCGAAATGCCTCCGCCCCATAGACAAGGGAGAAGGGTGTCTGCCCGGTAGCTCGATTTGGTGTCATCCTGATTGACCAAAGAACCACTGGCAACTCATCAATCCAATTCCTTTCGCACTTGTGCAGCCTATCAAAAGTTCTTGTCTTAAGACCTCGCAACACTTCAGCATTAGCCCTCTCCGCTTGGTCGTTGCACCTTGGGTGGTCAATGGAAGCAAAACAGATTTGGCTACCAAGGTCTTGGACATACGACATGAAGGTGCAGCTCGTGAACTGTGTGCTGTTGTCATTAATGATCCTGTTGGGAACACCAAAGCGGCAAACTAGTCCTTTAAAGAACTTGATGGCAGACTATGCCGTCACCTTTCTCACTGCTTCCACTTCCGGCCACTTTGTGAACTTGTCGATTGCCATGTACAAGTACTCAAAGCCCCAGGCAGCGCGGGGAAAGGGGCCCAAGATGTCGAGCCCCCTGACCGAAAATGGCCAGGAGTGAGGGATTGTTTGAAGGGATTGTGCTGGTTGATGTAGTTTCTTCGAATGAAACTGGCATGCTTCACACTTGGTTACTAACGCAGTTGCATCCCGGAGGGCCGTGGGCCAAAAGAAACCTTGCCGGAATGCCTTTCCGGCAAGTGCTCTTAATCTTATGTGTGATCCACATATGTCTCCGTGTACTTCTGCCAACAACTCCAGTCCATCCTCCTAAGAAATGCACTTGAATTTCACGCCATTCGGCCTTTTTCTGTACAGGACGTTGTCTACGAACTGGTACATATGAGTCCTGCGGGCTACTTTCTGTGCTTCCTCTTGTTCCTTAGGGAGTTCTCCCGTTTGAAGGAATTGGACAATGTGTCGTGCCCATGCTGGAGCCTGGGGCTCGACAACAAGGACTAAAGGCGTATCCTTTGTCGGGGTAGAATTTGCCTCGACGGTAAGGGCCTGAGGGCCCGCCAAAGTCTGCTGCCCCCGGCAAGCCTGGCGGGAGCATATGCTTCCACGGCAAGAGCCTGGGGCTCCGCCGGAGCACGGTGCTCACCGACAAGCCTGCTGTTCTCTTCGGCAACTTCCTTGCCGGCGGCTCGAGGAAGCTCTACCGGGAAATACTTGCCGGAACTTAACTTTCTTCTCTTCTCTTGTCCAGTTGATGGTGTCTCGGAGGGTTGAGTTAGTTGGAGCACGAAAGTCCCTTGTTCCATAGGTAACTTAAGGGTAACACACTTTGACAGGCCATCGGCAACGCTGTTCTCTGCATGTGGAATGTGCTCTATTTGTAGGCCGTCAAAATGCTCTTCCAACTTCCTGACTTCATCTAAATAGGCCTCCAGCAACAGGCTTTGGTAATCCTTGTTCACTTGCCGGACGACAAGTTGAGAATCACCTCTGAAAATAAGTTTCTTGATCCCAAGGTCCGCCGTGATCCTGAGACCGGCAAGCAGCCCTTCGTACTCAGCAGTGTTGTTTGTTGATCTTTCCCGGGAAAAGTGCATCTGGACCACATATCCGAGGTGCTCTCCAATGGGTGCGACAAGCAGCACTCCGGCACCAGTGCCTTGCAGCGAGAAAGCTCCATTAAAATATATGATCCATTCTTGATCAGTCTCCTTGCTAGGGAGAGTTGACTCTGGAATCTCTTCATCGGGCGTTCGGATCCATTATGCAATGAACTCCGCCAAGGCCCTGCTCTGAATGGTCGAAGTGCTTTCAAACTTAAGACCAAAGCTTGATAATTCCAGTGCCCACTCCACAATCCTGCCGGTAGCTTCTGGGTTTCGCAATATCTGCTGTAGCGGGAAGCGGGCGACAATGGTGATCTCATGTGCTTGGAAGTAGCGGCGCAACTTCCTCGAGGCCATAAGAAGGCTCAATTTTTGCACTCCAGAACACCTTGATCTAGCCCCATGCAACAAGGAGCTGACAAAATAGACTGGTTGCCGCACCACTTTCTTCTTCTGGCTCATCACTTGGCGTTCCTACCGTTGCCACCGCTGCTTCGTCTACTTCTCTTTCAGCCACTAGTGCAGCACTCACCACTTGATTCGTTGCTGCTAGGTACAGCAGCAATGACTCTTGTGGTTTTGGCGCAACTAGGACTGGCGGAGAGGAAAGGTACTTCTTCAAATCCTACAGCACCGCCTCCACTTCAGGAGTCCATTTCATTGGACCTGCCTTCTTCAAGATTTGAAAAAGGGCAAGGCACGCTCAATAGATTTTGAGATGAACCTACTCAGAGCAGCAACAAAGCCAACAAGGCGTCCCACGTCCTTGACTTGTCTTGGTGCCTCAATTTTCTCAATTGCCTTGATCTTGTCGGGATTCGCTTCGATTCCTTGTTGAGACACAAAGAACCCGAGAAGCTTACCAGATGGGACGCCGAACACACATTTCTCGGGGTTGAGCTTCATGTTGATCTTGCGCAGATTTGCAAATGTTTCTTCCAATGGTATGAGCATGGCCTTATCCTTGGTTTTGACCACTATATCTTCCATATAAGCTTCCATATTTCTATGTAGCTGGGGCTCAAAACCAATCCGGACCGCTCTTGCAAAGGTAGAATCAGCACTTCTCAACCCGAAAGGCATACATAGAAAGCAATACGTACCACATGGGGTGATAAACACGATCTTCTCTTCGTCTTCCTTGGCCATAAAGATTTGATGATAACCGGAATAGGCGACAAGGAAAGACAATAAGTCGCAACCGGCAATGGAGTCCACAATCTGGTCGATGCGCGACAAGGGAAAATGATTCTTGGGGTAGGCTTTGTTGATGTCTGTGAAATCAATGCATAACCTCCACTTCCCATTTGCCTTGTGCACTACGACTGGATTGGCCAACCATGTAGGGTGGAGTACTCCTCTGATCAGGCCAGCTGCCTCTAACTTCTTGATTTCTTCGGCAATAAACTATTGCCGCTCTAAAGCTTGCTTTCAGACCTTCTGCTTGATGGGCCACGCGTGTGTGCAGATGGCAAGGTGGTGCTCAATCACCTTCCTGGGAACACCGGGGATATCGGATGGTTTCCATGCAAACACATCAACATTTGCCCGCAGGAAGGCAACGGGCGCGCTTTCCTATTTGTCGTTAAGGGTGGAACTTATGGTGAAAGTTCCCACCATGCCATCCTCCTTGGCGGGCACCTTCTTGGTCTTTGGCGGGGCAACCTTGGAATTCTTGCTCTTGCCGGTGGAGATCTCTAGCACATCGTCAATGGGAGCGCAGCACCCCGAGGGGGCGCGCTTGCCAGACTATGCACGAGAGGCCTTCCCGGTCTTCTTCCCCTCGGGAGCTTCAGCGGTAGGAGCAAGTGCCTTGGCGGCCGGTGCTGCAGCTGCCCCCTGGTAGAGTTTGTCGGCGCAGATAATCACACTTTTCTTGTCGGAGTTGATGGTAATGACGCTCATTGGTCCATGCATCTTCATCACATTTTAAGCGAAGTGGGTGGCCGCCATGAACTTGGCCAGTGCCGAACGACCGAGAATGCCGTTGTATGGCAACGAGATCTCGACAACGTCAAAAACGATCTTCTCCGTTCTAAAATTGACGTCGCTGCCAAACGCACCGGCAGCGTGACCTTGCCTTTCGTCTGAGTCCTTCCCAAGTTGACCCCTTGGAAAGCGCCTGTTGGCTCGTCATCTTCGTGAGGAATCTGCAGCCTGTGAATGACATCGGGCAAGATCAGGTTTAGGCTGGCCCCATTGTCGACTACATCTTCGTCACCTTGAGGTTGTGGATTGTTGGCGAGAACAACAACGGCTCATAACCGACCACACTTACGTGATCATGGTGGTCATCGGCGTCAAAGATGATAGGAGTTTTGGACCATTTCAGAGGTTTCTGTGCACCGATAGAGGTCTCTGACACATTAACCTCGCACGCCCCCTGTTTAAGTTGGTGGTGAGAGGAATGCGACGAGGCTCCTCCTTCTATGCACATCATCTGCATAGCCTTCTGAAACTCATGCTCACTGGACTCGTCGTCCTCTTTGACATCACCATCATCTCCTTCTTGCTTGGTCTTTCTGTTGCTTGGGCTTGCCACAGCGACCTCCTCGGCCAACACGCTTCTTGCCGGACCCCTCAACTCCATCCTGACCCTTCTCCTTATCGCATCTTTCATATTCGTCCCTCTGCTTCTCGTGTAGCTGCTCAACGTGCCAGCAGTCTTGGAGGTCGTAGCCTTTGGTGCGATGGATCTTGCAATACCACTTGTCGGAGTGTTCTGGCTTGCCGGCAACCACCAGGGCGTGGCAAGAGGCGCATCCGGCAACATCGTTGCCGGGGTCATCGACCTTGCCTTTCTTGACCACGCCGGGGTTATCGGATGCCTCGATGGCAAGCACGGTTTTGCCCTTGAGCTTCTTGTTCCGTCGCCAACCCTTCTTTGTCGGGACAACATTATCCTCATCTTCAGAGTCGACTTCTGCGCCGGCATCTTCATAGAGGTGTCTTCTCCCTTCTTCAGCCCGAGCGCACTTGTCTGCCAAAGCATAAAGCTTGGCGACGTCCCTGACTCTGTTCATTGCCAGCTCTTCCCGCATCCTACGGTTGTGTACGTTCTGATGGAATGCGCTGATAACAGCGGAAGGGTGAATGTCTAGGATGTTGTGGTGCACGCGGCTGGACCTCTGGATGTACTTGCACAGAGTTTCGCCTTCCTTCTGGGGGATGATGTGTAGATCGCTCTCCTGGCCAGGAGCTTGATGACCTTCAGTGATGGTGGCAACGAACTCGTGACATAGGTCTGCCCAGGAAGCGACGAACCCCTTCGGCAAGTGTATCAGCCATGACCTGACGTTGGGCTTTAGCACCAACGGGAAGCATTGGCCAATATCTTGTCGTCATGGCCCCCGGCAGCCTGCACCGCAATGGTGTAGACGCTCAGGAACTCTGACGGGTGGGTCTTGCCATCATACTTCTCTAAGACTTCTGGTTTGAACATGCGGGAGTTGGGCCACTGGACTTGCCGCAGCTCATGGGTAAACGCTAGACAACCCACCTCGTAAGGTAGGCTGATAGGGTACCCCGGCACAGACTTGTCTACAGTGGGCCCCACGCGCCTGTCCGATTGGAGGCGCGCTTCCCGTCGCCGCTGGACCACGGTTCGGGCGTCTTCCTCGCCACGTTGTTGAAGAACATGACACTGATTGCGGCGCGTCCATGGGTCAGATGATGCCATTGAGTAACTGTCGTAGGCATTGGTCTGCCGGGTCAGCGACAGACGATGGTGTCGTGGAGGAGAGTGCGCCGAGGTCGCGCCGATTCCGGGCACTTCACCACTGGTCTGAGGCGGCCCTGTGGGCTGAAGCTTGTCTGCGAGTCTGAGGAGGCTTTGAATGGTGGCTCTCCATTCGTCGAGCTTTTCTGCAACAGGAGGGAAGTTCAGGAGTAGTTACGCTCGCGCCGTTGCTTACTTCGCCATGGATGGCAACGAGCGGCGCGAGGAACGCGAGGTGCTCTGACTCCTAACCGTGTTAGAAGGAGCACCGCCGTGGTCCCACGTCGGCATGCCACTCCTGCTTGCATGCTGGTCCTGTGCATCTTGGGAATGATGCACAACAACTTTTCCATGGGGATGCTAAGAATTGCGGGCGCCGTGGCGTGGCTCTCCATGCGCATCCTAAGAAGGTAGCCGCATAGGCGCGAGCGTGGGTGTCCTGGAAGATACCCTTCCGCCCCCGGAGTTCGCCTTACCACCCGCAGGTGGTACCGCTCCTTCCCGAGACACATGGGCGCGGGGTTCCCACCGTTGCCATGGCCGTCTTTGCGACGAGCGTTGTCGCTTGCTTGGCCTTGGTTACTGGAGCATCGTGGTAGTTCCGAACCTCCGCTTCCTCCTCCACTTGCATCTATGCTGTCTCTTGTCTGCGCAGATACAGGGATGGGGGACGCGGATGAGCCAACTGCTGTCAGGCCCTTCTTCTTGGGGGCCATGGTGATGATGAAGCCGGGGCACGAATTACCAGAACGGGTTAACACCACTCACGCTCCCCCTACCTGATGCGCCAAAGATGTCATGTGAACGAACACCTATGGGATCATGGGGACCCCTTTTGGTTCGGTGGGGGAGCGAGCTCGCACAAAGAGCCGGTCTGGTAAGCAGCACACTGGGAGTTTTTACCTAGGTTTAGGCCGCACGGATGCGTAAAATCCTACTCCTGCTTGGTTATATTGATCGTGTACTAGGGTTCCCACTACAAGAGCGCCATGAACGGCTGCTATGTGAGCTTGGTCACCTCCAGTTGTGTAACTGTTGGGCTGCACGGTTGTCTAACCGTCTAACTGTCTGATCGTCTGATTGTCTAACCTTCAAAAACTCCATCTCTGTAACACCCTGGGCCTCCTTTTATAGTTAAGGGAATCCCAACAGTGGCGTACAGTGTGCACATGGGATGCACAGTGCTCCCATAGTGCTATCTTACCTAACTCTGGAGGAGTAGGACAAGAGCATTCAATGCACCGTCAGGCGTCTCAGTCCGTTAGTGGGAAGGGACGGGGGCCCTTCCCATCGGCGCCGCTTAGCTCCGTCCAACACCGACGTAGCAACATGCATCCAGGTGAATCGACACCTGGCCTATGAGCTGGCGGTGCTTGCCAGGGCCTTGCCATGTCGGGTTTTTGCCTTGCCGGGGGCCTTCCTTCGTCTGGGGGCTCTATAGCCCTCCTGGCAAGGTCTTGCCGGTACTCTTGGGTCTTATGTGCTGGTGTTTGATAAGTCTTCGCTGGGCCCTGCCGCCGGGGCGGCTACCACTGCCCGTGCATGAGTAAAGGGGCACTATATGGCCCAAAAACTCTAGTGCACCGACAGAGTTGTATGTTTATTTGTGTCCTATTGTGCCTTCCATGCCACACACACGTGAAGGATTCCCCGCTAGAGGGTGTTGCAATACGTTCATGATTCGCTTATAGTGGGTTTCTTGAGTGATAGAAGCATAGACCCGAGTAAGGGGGTTGTTGCGTATGGGATAAAGGGGGACTTGATGCTTTAATTCTATGGTTGGGTTTTACCTTAATGATCTTTAGTAGTTGCGGATGCTTGCTAGAGTTCCAATCATAAGTGCATATGATCCAAGTAGATAAAGTATGTTAGCTTATGCCTCTCCCTCATATAAAATTGCAATAATGATTTCCAATTTTGTTAACAATTGCCTAGGATAATTCCGCACACCGACTCATCATTATTCCACTCTCGCTATTTGTAATATATTGTAATATTATGATAACACCACCTATTTTTATATTTTAGTTCTCCGATTTCATGCAAATATATTCTCTTTGTACCCACAATGTAGTTTTTTTTGGAAATATGCCCTAGATGAAATAATAAATTAGTTACTATCATATTTCCTTGTTCATGATAATCGTTTATTATCCATGCTATAATTTTGTTGATCGGAAACTCAGATACATGTGTGGATGCATAGACAACACCATGTCCCTAGTATGCCTCTAATAGACTAGCTCGTTGATCAAAGATGGCTATGGTTTCCTAGTCATGGACATGAGATGTCATTTGATAACGGGGTCACATCATTAGGAGAATGATGTGATGGACAAGACCCACACTACAAACGTAGCATATGATCGTGTCAGTTTATTGCTATTGTTTTCTGCATGTCAAGTATTTGTTCCTCTGACCATGAGATCATGCAACTCAGTGACACCAGAGGAGTACCTTGTGTGTATCAAACGTCGCAACGTAACTGGGTGACTATAAAGGTGCTCTACAGGTATCTCCGAGGGTGTCTGTTGGGTTGGCATGGATCAAGACTAGGATTTGTTACTCCATGTGATGGAGAGGTATCTCAGGGCCCACTTGGTAATACAACATCACAATAAGCCTTGCAAGCAATGTGACTAAAGTGTTAGTAACGGGATCTTGTATTACGGAACAAGTAAAGAGACTTGTCGGTAACGAGGTTGAACTAGGTATGGAGATACCGACGATCGAATCTCGGGCAAGTAACATACCGAAGAACAAAGGGAACATCATACGAGATTAACTGAATCCTTGACATAGAGGTTCGACCAATAAAGATCTTTGTAGAATAGGAACCAATATGGGCATCCAAGTCCTGCTATTGGTTATCAACCGTAGAGGTGTCTCGGTCATGTCTACATAGTTCTCGAACCCGCAGGGTCTGCACACTTAAGGTTTGGTGACGTTTCAGTAGTATAGAGTTATGTATTTGGTGACCGAAGGTTTTTCGGAGTCCCGGATGAGATCCCAGACGTCACGAGGATCTCCGGAATGGTCCCGAGGTAAAGATTGATATATAGGAAGTCTTGTTTTGGTCGCCGGAAAAGTTTCGGGCTCATCGGTAGTGTACCGGGAGTGCCAGTAGTGTACCGGGGGACCATCGGGAGAGGTATTTCGACCCAAGAGGCTACATGGGCTGTGGGAGGAGGTAAACCAGTCCCCGTGGGCTGGCAAAAGCCTCCTCTAAGGGCCCATGCGGCTGGAGTGGTTTGAGAAGGAAAAAATCCAAAGGTGGAGAGGTGGAAAGAATTTCCAAGTGGAAAGGAGGAATCCTACTCCAAATAGGATTGGAGTAGGACTCCTCCACCTCCAATTTGGACCAAACCTTGAGGGTTTGAGGCTGCCTCCTCCCCTCACTCCCTCCTATATATACTAGAGGATTTAGAGGAAAAATCTAACCCTAATAGCCATGTGCTACCTCTCCTCTAGATCGCAGTTTCTCCTCTATGTCGGTTTTCAGCGGTGCTTAGGCAAAGCCCTGCTGGAATAGCTCCACCACCATCGCCGCAACGCCATTGTGCTGCCAGAGAACCTATCTACCTCTTCTCTCCCTCTTGCTGGATCAACAAGGCGGAGATTGTCATCGAGCTGTACGTGTGCTGAATGCGGAGGTGACGTCCGTTCGGCGCTAGATCGGAAGGACCGTGATCAAGACCGCGAGACGGATCATGATGAGATTGCAGGACGGATCGTGATGAGTTCGCGGGCCGGATCGTGATTGGATTGCAGGATGGATCGTGATGAGATCGCGGGATGCTCGGCGATTTGGATCGCGAAGATGTTCGACTTCACCAACCGCGTTTCTTAACGCTTCCCGCTTAGCGATCTACAAGGGTATGTAGATAGACTCTCCCTCTCGTAGATGCTCATCACCATGGATAGATCTTGCGTGTGCGTAGGAATTTTTTTGTTTCCCATACAATGTTCCCCAACAGTGGCATCATGAGCTAGGTCTATGTGTAGATGAGATCTCGAGTAGAACACAAAGATTTTGTGGGCGTTGATGCTTAGATTGCTTCCTCCCTTGGTCGTGTTTTGGTTCAGCAGTATTGTGGGATGAAGCGGCCCGGACCAACCTTACTCGTACGGTTACAACAGACCGGTTCCATCGACTGACGTGTAACTTCATTGCACAAAGATGGCTGGCGGGTGTCTGTTTCTCCTACTTTAGTTGGATCGGATTCGACAAAGGCGGTCCCTGAGAAGGTTTAAAAGGAACTTATGTATCACCGTTGTGGTTTTGTGTAGGTGAGAATTGTTCTTGCTAGATACCCGTAGCAGCCACGTAAAACATGCAACAACAATTAGAGGACGTCTAACTTGTTTTTGCAGGGTATGTTGTGATGTGATATGGCCAATTACATGATGAGATATATGTGATGTATGATATTATCATGTGTTGTATAGAATATCCCGACTTGGATGTCGATGAGTACGGCAACCGACAAGAGCCATAGGGTTGTCTTTAATTATTGTATGACCTACGTGTCAATCATTAAGCGCTATGTAATGCTTTACTTTATCGCTAAACGGTAGCAATAATAGTAGAAACATGGTGGGCGCAACAACCCCGATGGCGACACATTGATGGAGATCATGGTATCATGCTGGTAACGATGAAGATCATGCCGGTGCTTTCAAGATGGAGATCAAAAGCACAAGTTCATGGCCGTATCATGTCACTTATGATTTGCATGTGATGTTAATCCTTTTATGCACCTTGTTTTTCTTAGGACGAAGATAGCATTATAAGGTGACCCCTCACTTAAATTTCAAGATAAATTGTGTTCTCCCCGATTGTGCACCGTTGCGAAAGTTCGTCGTGTCGAGACACCATGTGATGATCGGGTGTGATAGACTCTACCTTCCCATACAACGGGTGCAAGCCAGTGTTGCACATGAAGAACACCCGGATTAAACTTGACGATCCTATCATGTACAGACATGGCCCCGGAACACAAGAGACCGAAAGGTCGAACATGAGTCATATAGTAGATATGATCAACATGATGATGTTCACCATTGAAACCACCTCAACTCACGTGATGATCGGACTTGAGTTGGTGAATTTGGATCATGTATCATTCGAATGACCAGAGGGATGTCAATTTGAGTGGGTGTTCTTATGTAATATGATTAATTGAACTCATTATCATGAACATAGTCAATAGTGTCTTTGCAAATTATGTTGTAGATTACTAGCTCGCGCTATAGCTCTCCTGAATTTTTATATGTTCCTAGAGAAATAGAGTTGAAAGATGATGGTAGCAAAATTGTGGACTGGGTCCGTGATTTGAGGATTGTCCTCATTGCTGCACAGAAGGCTTATGTCCTTAATGCACCGCTTGATGCGCCAACCCCTCTAGCATCGTGTGTAGATGTTGTGAACATCTGACATGCATGTTTTGATGACTACTTGATAGTTTAGTGCGTCATGCATTACAGATTAGAATTGAGGCTCCAAAACATTTTGAACGTCACGGAACATATGAGATGTTCTAAGAGCTGAAATTAGGATCCCAGGCTCATGCCCGTGTTGCGAGATGTGAGATCTCCAACAAGATTCTTTGCCTGCAAGATGAAAGAGAATAGCTCAATCGTTGAGCATGTGCTCAGATTGTCTAGGTGCTACAATCGCTTGAATCGAGTGGGACTTTATCTTCTAGATAAGATAGCGATTGATTTAGTTCTCCAAGTCACTGTCACTAAGCTACTAGAACTTGGTGATGAACTATAAAATGCCAGGGATAGAAATAATGATCCTTGAGCTGTTCTCGATGTTTGACACCACGAAGGTAGAAATCAAGAAGGTGCGTCAAGTGTTGATTGTTAGTAAAACCACTAGTTTTGAGAAGGGCAAGGGCAAGGAGGGAAACTTCATGGATGGCAAGCAGTTGCTACTCCAGTGAAGCAACCCAAAGTTGAACCTAAACCCGAGACCAAGTGCTTCGATTTTGAGGAGAGCAGTCGCTGAAGCGGAACAACCCTAGATACTTGGTAGATAAGAAGGATGGCAATGTCGACAGAAGTATATTTGATATACGTGTTATTGATGTGTACCTTGCGAGTACTCCTAGTAGCACCTGGGTATTGGATACTGGTTTGGTTGCTAAATGTTAGTAACTCGAAATGAAAGCTGCGGAATAAACGGAGAACTAGCTAAGGGTGAGGTGATGATGTGTGTTGGAAATGTTTCCAAGGTTGATGTGATCAACATCGCACGATCTCTCCACCTTCGGGATTAGTGAAGAACCTAAATAAATGTTATTTGGTGTTTTGCGTTGAGCATGAATGTGATTAGATCGTGGTTATGGCAACACGGTTATTCATTTAAGTTAGAGAATAATGGTTATTCTGTTTACATGAATAATACCTTCAATGGTCATGCACCCAGTGAGAATGGTTCGTTGAATCTCGATCGTAGTAAATACACATGTTCATAACATTGATGCCAAAAGATACAAAGTTAATAATGATAGTACCACATTCTTATGGTACTACCGCTAAATGTCATATTGGTATAAAGCGCATGAAGAAACTCCATGCTGATGGATCTTTGGACTCATTCGATTTCGAATCGGTTGAGACATGCAAACCATGCCTCTTGGGCAAGATGACTAAGAACCCCGTTTTTCGGATTGATGGAGCGGGCAAGCGATTTATTGGAAATGATACATGTTGATGTATGCAATCCAATGAGTCTTGTAGCGTTCAATGGATATCGTTATTTTCTTACCTTCACCGATGATTTGAGTAGATTTAGTGTATATTTACTTAATGAAACACAAGTTTGAATCATTTGAAAGGTTCAAGCAAATTTAGAGTGAAGTTTAAGATCATCGTGACAACAAGATAAAAATGTCTACGATATGATCATGGAGGTGAATATCTGAGTTACGAGTTTGGCATACAACTTTAGACAATGTGAAAGTTGTTCACAACTCACGCCACCTGGAACACCATTGAGTGATGGTGTGTCCGAACGTCATAGTCGTACTCTATTGGATATGGTGCATGCTATGATGTCTCTCATCATTTTGCTACTATAATTTTGGGGTTATGCATTAGAGACAACTACATTCACTTTAATAGGGCACCATCTAAATCCGTTGAGATGACACCATGTGAGTTATGGTTTGATAGAAACCTAAACTGTCATTTCTCAATGTTTTGGGCTGCGACGCTTGTATGGAAAATGTTTTCACCTGATGAGCTCGAACCCAAAGCGGACAAATGCATCTTCATAGAATACCCTAAGAACAGTTGGGTGAACCTTCTATCTTCGATCCATATAATGTTTGTTGCTAAAACTGGGTCCTTTCTCGAGAAAAAGTTTCTCTCGAAAAAATTGAGTGGGAGGAAGATAGAACTTGATGAGGTTGTTCAACCTTTGTTTCATCCAGAGAGAAGCGCAGCATAGAAAGATGTTTCTGTGAAAGCTACGTCAGTTGAAGAGGAAGTAAATGATGATGATCATGAAGCTTCGGATCAAGTTACTATCAAACCTCGTAGGTCGACAAGGATGCGTACTGCTCCTGAGTGGTATGACAACCCTATCTTGGAGGTCGTGTTGTTGGACAACGATGAACCTACGAGATATGGAGAAGCGATGATGTGCCCGGATTCCGACAAATGGTTAGAGGCCATGAAATCCAAGAAAGCATCCATGTATGAAAACCAAGTATAGACTTTGGTAGACTTGCTCGTGGGACAGGAGGTCGTCGAGTACAAATGGACCTTTGAGATGAAGACAGAAGCTGATGGTAAATGTCACCATTTACAAAGCTCGACTTGTCACAAAGAAGTTTCCGACAAGTTCAAAGAGTTGAATGCGATGATACTTTGTCACTCGTAGCGATGCTAAAGTCTGTTGGAATTGTGTTAGCAGTTGCTGCATTTTTCATTTATGAAATTTGGCAGATGGATGACAAAACATCATTTCTTTAACAATTTCCTTGAGGAAAAGTTGTATGTGATACAACCACAAGGTTTTGTCAGTCCTAAGGATGCTAAAAGGTGAGCAAGCTTCAGTGATCCTTCTATGGACTGAAGCAAGCATCTTGGAGTTGGAATATACACTTCGATGAGGTGATCAAATTTTTGAGTCTATACAAAGTTTATGAGAAACTTGTATTTACAATAAAGTGAGTGGGAGCACTATAGAATTTTTGATAAGCATATGTGGTTGACATATTATTGATCGAAAATGATGTAGAATTTCTAGAAGCATAAATGGTTGTTTGAAAAGAGTTTTTCAAAGGATGAACTGGATAAAGCTACCTAATTGTTGGGCATCAAGATCTATAGAGATAGATTAAGATGCTTGATGAGACTTTCAAGGAGTACATACCTTGACAAGATTTTGGAAGAGTTCAAAATGGATTAGTCAGAGAGAAGTGTACTTGCCTGCTTTGTAAGGTGTGAAGTTGAGTGAGACTCAAAGCTCGACCACGGCAGAAGAAAGAGAAAGGACGAATGTTGTCCCCTATGCCTTAGCCACAGGCCCTGTATATTATGCCATGCTGTGTACCGCACCTGTGTGTGCCTTGCCATGAGTCCGTCAAGGGGTACAAGAGTGATCCAGGAGTGGATCACTGGAAAACGGTCAAGATCATCCTTAGTAACTAAAAGACTAAGGAAATTTTTCTCGATTATGGAGGTAAGAAAGAGTTCATCATAAAGAGTTACGTCGATGCAAGCTTTGACACCAATCCGGATGACTCTTAGTAGCAATCCGGATACGTATAGTAGAGCAGCCATTTGGAATAGCTCCAAGTGGAGTGTGGTAGCAGTGTTTACAGTTTGACATAGAGATTTGCAAAGTACACACAGATCTAAATGTCACAGACCCATTGACTAGAATACCTCTCTCACATGCAAAGCATGATCGAGACCCAGAACTCATTGGGTGTTAGATTCATAACAATGCGAATCACATGTTGATGTGAACTAGATTTTTGACTCTAGTGCAAGTGGGAGACTGTTGGAAATATGCCCTAGAGGCAATAATAAATTGGTTATTATCATATTTCCTTGTTCATGATAATCGTTTATTATCCATGCTAGAATTGTATTGATCGGAAACTCAGATACATGTGTGGATACATAGACAACACCATGTCCCTATTATGCCTCTGATGGACTAGCTCATTGATCAAAGATGGTTAAGGTTTCCTAGCCATGGACATGAGATGTCATTTGATAACGAGATCATACCATTACGAGAATGATGTGATGGACAAGACCCAAACTATAAACGTAGCATATGATCGTGTCAGTTTATTGCTACAGTTTTCTAGATTATGGAGGTAAGAAAGAGTTCATCATAAAGAGTTACGTCGATGCAAGCTTTGACACCAATTCGGATGACTCTTAGTAGCAATCCGGATACGTATAGTAGAGCAGCCATTTGGAATAGCTCCAAGTGGAGTGTGGTAGCAGTGTTTACAGTTTGACATAGAGATTTGCAAAGTACACACGGATCTAAATGTCACAGACCCATTGACTATAATACCTCTCTCACATGCAAAGCATGATCGAGACCCAGAACTCATTGGGTGTTAGATTCATAACAATGCGAATCACATGTTGATGTGAACTAGATTATTGACTCTAGTGCAAGTGGGAGACTGTTGGAAATATGCCCTAGAGGCAATAATAAATTGGTTATTATCATATTTCCTTGTTCATGATAATCGTTTATTATCCATGCTATAATTGTGTTGATCAAAAACTCAGATACATGTGTGGATACAGAGACAACACCATGTCCCTAGTATGCCTCTAATAGACTAGCTCGTTGATCAAAGATGGCTATGGTTTCCTAGTCATGGACATGAGATGTCATTATATAACGGGATCACGTCATTAGGAGAATGATGTGATGACAAGACCCAAACTACAAATGTAGCATATGATCATGTCAGTTTATTGCTATTGTTTTCTGCATCTCAAGTATTTGTTCCTATGACCATGAGATCATGCAACTCACTGACACCAGAGGAGTACCTTGTGTGTATCAAATGTTGCAACGTAACTGGGTGACTATAAAGGTGCTCTACAGGTATCTCCGAGGGTGTCTGTTGGGTTGGCATGGATCAAGACTAGGATTTGTTACTCTCTGTGACGGAGAGGTATCTCAGGGCCCACTCGGTAATACAACATCACAATAAGACTTGAAAGCAATGTGACTAAAGTGTTAGTAACGTGATCTTGTATTATGGAACGAATAAATAGACTTGCTGGTAACGATGTTGAACTAGGTATGGAGATACCGACGATCGAATCTCGGGCAAGTAACATACGGAAGAACAAAGGGAACATCATACGGGATTAACTGAATCCATGACATAGAGGTTCGACAAATAAATATCTTTGTAGAATATTTAGGAACCAATATGGGCATCCAGGTCCCGCTATTGGTTATTGACCATAGAGGTGTCTCGGTCATGTCTACATAGTTCTCGAACCCGTAGGGTCTGCACACTTAAGGTTCGGTGACGTTTCAGTAGTATAGAGTTATGTATGGTGGTGACCGAAGGTTGTTCGGAGTCCCGGATGAGATCCCAGACGTCACGAGGAGCTCTGTAATGGTCCGGAGGTAAAGGTTGATATATAGGAAGTCCTATTTTGGTCGCTGGAAATGTTTCGGGCTCATCGGTAGTGTATCGGGATTGCCGGTAGTGTACCGGGGGACCAGTGGGAGAGGTATTTCGACCCAAGAGGCTACATGGGCTGTGGGTGGAGGTAAACCAGCCCCTGGTGGGCTGGCCGAAGCCAGATCTAAGGGCCCATGCGGCTGGAGTGGTTTGAGAAGGAAGAAAAACCAAAGGTGGAGAGGTGGAAAGAGTTTCCAAGTGGAAAGGAGGAATCCTACTCCTAATAGGATTGGAGTAGGACTCCTCCACCTCCAATTTCGACAAAACCTTGAGGGTTTGAGGCTGCCTCCTCCTCTCACTCCCTCCTATATATACTAGAGGATTTAGAGGAAAAAGCTAACCCTAATAGCCACGTGCTACCTCTCCTCTAGATCGCAGTTTCTCCTCTAGATCAGTTTTCAGCGGTGCTTAGGCGAAGCCCTGCTGGAACAGCTCCACCACCATCGCCGCAACGCCGTCGCGCTGCCGGAGAACTCATCTACCTATCCTCTCTCTCTTGCTGGATCAAGAAGGCGGAGATTGTCATCGAGCTGTACGTGTGCTGAACGTGGAGGTGCCGTCCGTTCGGCGCTAGATCAGAAGGACCGTGATCAAGATCGCGAGATGGATCGTGATGAGATCGTGGGACGGATTATGATGAGTTCGCGGGCCGAATCGTGATTGGATCGCGGGACGGATCATGATGAGATCGTGGGATGCTCGGCGATTTGGATCGCGAAGACGTTCGACTACCCCAACCGCGTTTCTTAACGCTTCCCGCTTAGCAATCTACAAGGGTATGTAGATCCAATCTCCCTCTCGTAGATGCTCATCACCATGGATAGATCTTGCATGTGCGTAGGAATTTTTTTGTTTCCCATGCAATGTTCCCCAACAGTTTTATTTCTCGTTTCTAGTTGGAAGCAAACGTTCAGCACACGTAGAGTCATATCAGTGGCAGATAGGACGTGAGAGAATATTGATATTACCTTTAGCTCCTTGTGGGTTTGACACTCCATACTTATCACTTCCACCTGTGGAAATTTCTACGATGAATCCTTGCACTTGGGGATTATCAAGCTTTTTTCTAGCGTCGTTGCAGGGGAGCAATAGCGCGGGGTTGATATTCAAGCGTGTGCTTGTTTGTTTTCTTCACTAAGTAGATTTTGTTTTCCCTTTTTGATTTATTTAGTTGTGGGTGAAACAAACAAAAAATTAAATAACTAAAAATACAAAAAGAGTTACTTGCCCCTTATGTCTAAGAAGTTTTTCAAAAAGAGAAGTGATTGGAAGGTTGTTCATTGGAGAAGTGAGGGTCGACCATGAACACTTTTGTTCATGCTCATGGAAACAATGTAGAATTTTTCATGGAATCTTATGCAAAATAATTATCCCCTTGTATATATCTATTGCATTTATAAAAATAATGTGGCAAGATTTGGTTTCAGGATGATTAGATTGCTTGTTTGGTGTGTGCAGCGCAAAAACAGAAACTTTGGCTGTAGTGCGTGAATTTACATTTTTTTAGTTGAATGTCAAATGTTTCTGAAATTTTTACATAGTATTTCTATGAATTTTTGTAATTTCCCCTTAATTTTCAGAACTTTTTGAGTTACAGAAGTATAGGAAGTTTCCAGATTACTACAGACTGTCCTGTTTTTGAAAGATTCTGTTTTCTATGCATTGTTCTCTTATTTTGATGAATCTATGGGTTTAATCGGGGGTATGAACCATGGTGAAGTTGGACTATAGTAGATATAATTCTAATATGAATTTGGAATGAGTTCACAACAATACTTAAAGTAGTATTTTGCTTTATTATACTAACGGATCTCACGAGGGTTTTGTTAAGTTTTGTGTGAATGAAGTGTTCGAAGATCGAGGAGGTATCGATTTAAGAAGAATACGGAGAGACAAGATAGTATAACCCATGGCACCCCAATAAAATATTTAAAGGAGACTCAAGCATCCAAGCTTGGGTATGCCCCGGAAGGCATCCCATCTTTATTCTTCAACAATTATCGGTATACCTTGGTTTTTGTTTTGTTCACATGATATGCGTATTTAGTGTTCTTATTTTCTGTTATGCACCCTTCTAGTATGAGTTAGTCCTTAATTGATTTGTAAAATGCTTCATGCGCTTCACTTAAATCCTTTGAGTATGGCTTTGAAGAATGCTCTTTGTGCTTCACTTAAATCTTTTGAGTATGGCTTTATAGAATGCTTTGTGTGCTTAACTTATATTTTGAGCTCGGACATTGGATAATCTATATTAATTGTGGAATTCTCTATGAACTCCACTTATATCTTTTAGAGTATGAATAAAATGATCATCGAAATTTGGGTTGGAAGAGTATCATTAAAATGTCATGCCTAGCTAAAAATGCATTAAAGAAAAGCGCTTGTTGGGAGACAACCCAACACTTTTTCAGTTTTGATGTGTTCACATGATTAAGATACTGTAGTAATCATGTTTTGTACCCTTTATTTAAATAAAGTGCCAAGTAAAGCCTTTGGGATGGTGTGGATACTTGCTTGTTTGATTCTGTGCAAAAACAGAAAGTTTTGTGCCTAGTATATGAATTATCTGATTTAACTAGATTGTCAAAAAATTCTGAAACTATTACACAACATTTCCAAGAGAATTCTGTGACATGTCCTTATTTTTCAGAAGTTTTATAGTTAGGGAAGTTTGGTGATCATTCAGATATTTACAGACTATTCTATTTTTGACAGATTCTGTTTTGCATGCATAGTTTGCTTGTTTCAAGTGTTCCTACAACTTATATTGAGTAATATAAATTGTTTGAATGATGGAATACAGTAGGTATCATGTGAGAACAATTATGAATCTTGTCTTTATAGTACCTAACTGAATGATTTATATTTATTACACTAACCCTTCTCACAAAGTTCCGTTAAGTTTTATGTGATTGAATTTTTCATGTTTTGGGTGATATATCGATATGAGAGTGACAAGAACCCAAGATTCGGATTCCCAAGGAACCCCCAAGGTAATATTCAAGGAATACGCAAGCGTCTAAGCTTGGGGATGCCCTGGAAGGCATCCCCTCTTTCGTCTTCAACACTATCGGTATATCTTACTTGGAGATATATTTTTATTCGTCACATAATATGAGTTTTTCTTGGATCATCATTTTATTTTCTTGTTCCCTGTTAGGTGTTATTTATAATCTTGTTTTTCAATAAAAAGTTCCAAGAATTGCCTTAGGATGCTGATAACCCACAAGTGTAGGGGATCAATTGTAGCCTTTCTCAATAAGTAAGAATGTCGAACCCAACGAGGAGCTAAAGGTAGAACAAATATTCCCTCAAGTTCTATTGTCCACCGATACAACTCTACGCATGCTTAACGTTCGCTTTACCTAGAACACGTATGAAACTAGAAGTACTTTGTAGGTGTGATATGATATGTTTGCAAGATAATAAAGAGAAAATAAATAGAAACTAGGGGCTGCTAAGATAAAGAAACAACTAAGTTGGTTTAACGAGTGTGGAAAATTGGTGGTAGGAGTTGCGGAATTGTCCCTAGGGAATCGAGAACTAGACCGGTAACCATTATTGCAATTTTATATGAGGGAGAGGCTTAAGCTAACATAATTTCTCTACTTGGATCATATGCACTTATGATTGGAACTCTAGCAAGCATCCGCAACTACTAAAGATCATTAATGTAAAAGCCAACCATAGCATTATAAGGTATCAAGTCTTCTTTACTCCCATATGCAACAACCCACTTACTCGGGTTTATGCTTCTGTCACTCAAGCAACCCACCATAGGCAAATCATGAACACATTGAAACACCCTATAGCGAGGATCCCTCATGCTAGTGCGAAACGGAGAGCACCATAGGACAACACCAATAATAAAACATGCAACTCAAGCCAATCATGATCATCAATCAACCAATAGGAGAAAATAGATCTACTCAGACATCACATGATGGCAACACATCATTGGATAATAATATGAAGCATAAAGCACCATGTTCAAGTAGAGGGTACAACGGGTTGCGGGAGAGTGAACCGCTGTAGATAGATGGGGGAAGGTGATGGAGGTGTTGATGAAGATGACGGAGTTGTTGGAGTAGATCACCGTCACGATGATGGCCCCGACGGCGTTCCGGCGCCTCCGAGAGAGAGGGGGGCACCTCCAAGAGAGAAGGGGAGAGAGCCCCCCTCCTCCTTCTTCTTCCTTGAACTCCTCCCAAGATGGGATAAGGGTTTATCCTCTAGTCCATGGCATCCATGGCAGGGGAGGGGCGAGTGCCCCTCCGAGATTGGATCTTTCTTTCTGTTTCCTTGTGTTTCTGCCCTCCTAGATTCTGGCCTTTCACTGTTTCTTAAATATCCGGAGATCCGTAACTCCGATCGGGCTGAAATTTTGAGGGAATTTTCCTTATAAAAATATATTTCTTGTGGCCGAAGGACAGCTCCAAACGACCTAAAGGGTAGCCACAAGCCCCCAGGGAGCGCCCTATCCCCTAGGGCGCGCCTCACAGGCTTGTGGCCCCCTCGGGCACCGCCTTCTGTGGATTCCACTTCCCAAAATTCACAAAAAATCTCCGTAAGTTTTTATCCCGTTTGGACTTCGTTTGATATGGATTTTTTGCGAAACAAAAAACATGCGACAAACAGGAACTGGCACTGGGCACTGAATCAATATGTTAGTACCGAAAATAGTATAAAAAGTTGCCAAAAGTATATGAAAGTCGTAGAATAGTGGCATGAAACAATCAAAAATTATAGATACGACGGCGATGTATCAGCATCCCGAAGCTTAATTCCTGCCCGTCCTCGAGTAGGTAAATGATAAAAAAGATAATTTTTGATGTGGAATGCTACCTAGCATAATCTTGATCATATAATCTAATTATGGCATGAATATTAAGATACGAGTGATTCAAAGCAATATTCTATATTGACATAAAAATAGTAATACTTCGAGCACACCAACAATGCAATCGTGTCCTTTCAAAATAACATGGCCTTAGAAAGTGATCCCTCCAAAATCATATGGTCTGGCTATGCTCCATCTTCCCCACATAAAGTATCTAAATCATGCACAACCCCGATGACAAGTCAATGAATTGTTTCACACTTTTTATGTTCTCAAACCTTTTCAACTCTCACACAATACATGAGCATGAGACATGGATATAGCATTATATTTGGAATAGAATATGGTGGAGGTGATGAGGAAAAAGGAGAAGATAGTCTCACATCAACTAGGCGCATCAACGGGCTATGGAGATGCCCATCAATAGATATCAATGTGAGCGAGTAGGGATTGCCATGCAATGAATGCACTTAGAGCTATAAGTGTATGAAAGCTCAAAAACGAAACTAAGTGGTCGTGCCAAATATTCCACTAGTTATATGAAAGTGACAAAATAGGAGACTCTCTATCATGAATATCATGGTGCTACTTTGAAGCACAAGGTGGAAAAAGATAGTAGCAATTGTCCCTTCTCTCATTGTCTCATTTTTTTTGGTGAGCATCTTTGGCCTCTTTTTATTTATTTATTTGGGCTTCACTCGCCTCCTTTCCTTGTTGTAAAGTCTGGAGACTCCTCCCAACTTGTGAGGGAATCATAGCTTCCATCATCCTTTTGTCACATGGGACAATGCTCTAATAATGAAAATCATCACACTTTTATTTACTTACAACTCGATACCTAGAACAAAAATATGACTCTATATGAATGCTTCTGGTAGGATACCGGGATGTGTAACAATCTAGCCTAGCAAATGACATCAAAAAATGGACAAGCCATGAAAACATCATGCAAGCTATCTTAGGATCATGCAAAGCAATATGAAAATGATGGTGCATGTAATACTAAACGAAACGGTGGAAGTTGCATGGCAATATATCTCAGAATGGCTATGGAAATGCCATAATAGGTAGGTAGGGTGGCTGTTTTGAGGAAGGTGTATGGTGTCTGTTTTGAGGAAGGTGTATGGTGGCTGTTTTGAGGAAGGTGGGTTTGATGCACCGGCGAAAGTTGCGCGGTACTATAGAGGCTAGCAAAGGTGTAAGGGTGAGAGTGCGTATAATCCATGGACTCAACATTAGTCATAAAGAACCCACATACTTATTGCAAAAGTCTATTAGTTATCAAACAAAGCATTAGACACATGCTCCTAAGGGAGAGGTTGGTAGGAGTTAACCATCGTGCGCTCTCGACCCTTGCACAAAGGTTGATAATCATTAAACAAATCATGCTCTGACTTTGTTACATAACGGTTCACCATATGTGCATCCTACGGGAATCACAAACTTCAACACATGTATTTGTCCAATTCACAACTACTCACTAGCATGACTCTCAGATTACCATCTTCATATCGCAAAACTATTGCAAGGAATCAAATATATCATACAGAGTTCTACAAGTTTTATGTAGGATTTTATGACTAACCATGTGAATGACCAATTCCTGTTAACTCTCCAAATAGGTATACGTGAAGCATGAGAGTTTAATTCTTTCTACAAAAGATATGCCCACGCTCTAAAAAATATAAGTGAAGCAAAAGAGCATTCTACAAATGGCGGTTTGTTATGTGTGAGAAATAAGCAATCCAAACTTCAAATGATATAAGTGAAGCACATGAAGCATTCTATAAAGCCATACTCAGAAGATATAAGTGAAGTGCATGAAGCATTCTATAAATCAACCAAGGAATTTCTCATAACAGCATGGTGCATTATTAAAATTAAAATAAAATTAAAATGACACTCAAAGATTTGGGCATATCATGTGACGAATAAAAATATAGCTCCAAGTAAAATTACCGATGGTTGTTAGAAGAAACAGGGGATGCCTTCTAGGGCATCCCCAAGCTTAGCTTCTTGGGAGTCCTTGTATATTACCTTGGGGTGCCTCCGGCATCCCCAATCTTAGTCTCTTTCCACTCCTTATTCCTTCATCCAGCGTGATCTCACCCAAAACTTGAAAACTTCAATCACACAAAACTTAACAAAACCCTCGTGAGATCCGTTAGTATAATAAAGAAAATCACAACTTTATGTACTGTTGCCAACCAATTAATATTTTATTTTTTCATGGTAGCTACTGTATTATAATTTTTCCATGGCTTATACCACCGATACAATCGATAGTTTCATCAAAACGAGCAAAACAATACATCAAAAACAGAATCTATCTTAAACAGGACAGTTTGTAGCAATTTGAACATTCACCATACTTAAAGAGGACTCTCATACTTATGTAACTCTAAAAATTCTGAAACATTAGGAAAAAATAAACAATTTTCATAAAAGTACTGTGTAAAATTTTAAGAAACTTTTGACATTGTAGTAAAAATTGTAAATTCACACACTACAACCAAAGTTTCTGTTTTTGCACTGCACACACCAAACAAGCAATCTAATCATCCTAAAGGCAAATCTTGGCACATTATTTTTATAATACAATGGATTTATACATGGGGATAATTATTTTTGTTGAAAAGTTTCTGTAATCAAGATTTGTAAAGTTTCCATGGGCATGGACAAAGTTCAAGGCTAGCTCCGACTTTCACAATGCTCGTCTCTCTCACTTTCACTTTTCTTTTTGAATTTTTTTAGGTTCCCCTCTTTATTTTTTTTGTTTTTAAACTATATAAAAGCACACAACAGAGTAAAATGACTCTCTAAAACTTCCGGGTTGTCTCCCTGGCAGCGCTTTCTTTAAAGCCATTAAGCTAGGCATAAAGTGCTTAAGTAATGGATCCACCCGGATCCCAAGGTATATCAATGCCAATTTTAATTGACAATGATTTGTAATTTAGTATTGAGCGCAGAGTAACATATATCATGCAACAACGAAGTCTAAATCTCTTCCTATGCATCGACATGTCATAAAATAACAATTCATGCACACAAAGTAAAGGGCAATACATAGCGTAAGCAGATGCTTACAATTTTATCATATTGGAAACATAGAGAGGCGGAGATGTAGTTCCTATCTCATAATAATTGCAAGTAGGATCAGCAAGCACACACATATTATATCTATCAAAATCATCATGTGTAATAGTAAAAGGCAACCCATCTATATAATCCTTAATAAGTGCAAACTTCTTCGATATAGTGTAAGGAGAATTCAAAAAGATGCTAGGGCTATCATGTGTGGGTGCAATAGCAACAATTTCACGTTTAACATAAGGAAATATAGCAAGTTCATCTCCATAATCATCATTCATATTGGCATCATGGCCACAAAGATACCAAGCATAAAGTTCATCAAAAAAGGATATTTCAAACGAATCCAAGGGATCATAGCAATTATCATAGCATTCATCCTTCGGTAAGAACGAAGGGAAATTAAACAATGTATGAGTTGAAGAGTTACTCTCATTAGAAGGTGGGAACGGGTAGCTAATCTGTTCTTCCTCCTTTTGTTCTTTGCTCTCCTCCTCATCTTTTTCATCCAATGAGCTCACAGTGTCATTAATTTTTTCTTCCATAGATTCCTACAAAATATTAGTCTCTTCCAAGGCAGCATACATTCTCTCAATAAATGCATCAATATCGGAATTATATTCATAATTCTCATAACAATATTTAAGTATAGCAAAATTTTCAGGTCTATAAACAACATCATCATAATTTTCACACTTCTCAAACAAAGATTCAATTTCATAAGCACCCTTAGAAGCAACGAATTCCTCTATTCATTCCACATCATAGTAATCATAAATACCTTTAGCATAAGAAGCCAAGGTTTCATTATCATTAAATTTACATGAAAAAGGAAGGTGTTGAGCCTTCATCCTAGAGCAACAAGTATAATCATATCTCTGGCATAGATTCCAAGCATACCATTTCAACATATAAATATGATCCCATAACAGTTTCCCTTTTTGAGTTAAGCGATAATCCCTAAAGTATTCATGTTGATCCAACATGTCTCCCATTATATAATTGAATGGGGTTTTCTCAGGATAATTAAAGTAGTGCATAATATCTTTCACATAACGAGCATCGAGGGTTTTAGGAGGTTCCCCATCTCCATGAGTAGCAAGTACACCTAATTTTTTTGGTATTTCGTGTTCCATATCCATAACTAAAGATATAGAACAACTTAGAACAGAAAATAAAATCTACTTAGTGATAAAGCGAACAAGCACACACAAGAATATTCACCCACGCTATTGCTCCTCGACAACGGCGCCAGAAAAAGGTCTTGATAACCCACAAGTGTAGGGGATCAATTGTAGCCTTTCTCGATAAGTAAGAATGTCAAACCCAACGAGGAGCTAAAGGTAGAACAAATATTCCCTCAAGTTCTATCGACCACCTATACAACTCTACGCATGCTTAACGTTCGCTTTACCTAGAACATGTATGAAACTAGAAGTACTTTATAGGTGTGATAGGATAGGTTTGCAAGATAATAAAGAGCACGGAAATAAAAACTAGGGTCTGCTAAGATAAAGAATCAACTAAGTTAGTTTAATGAGTGTGTAAAAGTGGTGGTTGGAGTTGCAGTAATCATTATTGCGGTAATCAGATGGCCATGGTCGAGCTGGAGGAGTACAAGAAGAGCGCTGACCCTGCTGATTTGCTCCACGCAAAGAAGCCCGCTTCTAAGTCGGTGTTTCAGTTGGCAGGGGAAGTGAAGAACATGCACATCCACCCGACGGATCCAACTGCCACCCCGACAAATACATCATCAACACTCGATAGCAAATAGGAAGCCGAGCTCATCCAGTTCCTCCGTGAGAACTGGGATATCTTCGCATGGAAGCCTGCTGACATGCCGGAGGTTCCTAGGGGACTGGCTGAGCACCGTCTAAGAGTTGATCCGAAAGCTAAGCCCATCAGGGAGTATTTGCGTCAATTGGTGGCAAAGAAGCGCAAAGCAATTGGTGAAGAAGTGGCCCGTATCTTGCAAGCCAAGTTCATTTGAGAGATTTACCACTCCAAGTGGCTCTCGAATGTCGTGATGGTGCCCAAAAGGATAAGTCGTTGCACATGTGCATTGACTTCAAACATCTCAATCGGGTCTGCCCGAAGGATCATTTTCCACTCCCCGCATAGATCAGATTGTTGACTCGACTGCGGGATGCGAGCGTTTATCGTTTCTAGATGCTTACTCTGGGTACCATCAGATCTGTCTATATGGCCCATATGAAATAAAGACAGCCTTCATCACCCCATTCGGGTGTTTTTGCTACATCACTATGCCATTCGGTCTGAAAATGCTGGCGCTACTTTTATGCGCATGATTTAGAAGTGTTTACTCGACTAGATCCCTCGGAATGTCGAGGCATACATGGATGATATAGTGGTCAAGTCCCGCAAAGGTTCCAACCTGCTGGCTGACTTGGTCAAAACATTCGCCAATCTGAGGAGAGACAACACAAAGCTGAACCCGGCCAAGTTTACTTTCGGCATCCTTGGCGGCAAGTTACTCGGTTTTCTCGTTTCCGAACGAGGGATCGATGTCAACCTTGAGAAAATCAGCGCCATTACCCGAATGAAGAATCCCGTGTGAGTGCATGATGTTCAGAGACTCACAGGTTGCCTGGCAGCATTGAGTCGATTCATTTCTCGTCTCGGTGAGAAGGTGCTGCCTCTATACCAATTGATGAAGAAGTACGACACATTCGAGTGGACTCTAGAAGCCGAAGCAGCATTTCTTGATCTCAAAGCGCTGCTCTCCACCCAGCCGGTGCTTGCCGCTCCATGCAGCAAAGAGCCATTGCTCCTGTACATCGTGGCCACTAATCAGGTCATCAGTATAGTGCTAACTGTCGAGCGAGAGGAGGAGGGTAAAGCTTACAAAGTCCAACGGCCTATTTATTATGTCTCTGAAGTTCTGTCCCCCTCGAAGCAAAGATATCCACACTACCAGAAGCTGGTTTATGGTATTTATCTGTCAGCGAAGAAGGTGGCACATTATTTTCAAGACCACCTGATTTCAGTCGTAAGTGATGCTCCATTGTCCGAGATTTTCAACAATGGAGACACATCTGGTCGAGTGGCTAAGTGAGATATCGAACTCGGACATTTTGACATTAAGTTCGAAGCCAAGAAAGCAATCAAGTCCCAAGCACTGGCAGATTTTATGGCTGAGTGGATTGAACAGCAACAACCAATCCAGGTTCACTCGGCACATTGGACCATGTTCTTCGACGGCTCTAAAATGTTGAATGGGTCCGGTGCTGGTGTTGTCCTGATATCTCCCAAGGGCGACAAGCTTAGTTATGTCTTGCAAATTCACTTCGATTCCTCCAACAATGAGGCAGAATATGAAGCACTTTTGTATGGGTTGTGCATGGCTATATCACTCGGTGTCAAGCGCCTGATGGTTTATGGCGACTCAGATTTGGTGGTGAATCAAGTGATGAAAGAGCGGGATGTTCGAAACCCGGCTTTGACTGGGTACTGCAATGCTGTCAGAAAGTTGGAAAATAAATTCGAAGGCCTAGAACTTCCTCATGTTCCCTGACTGAAGAATCAGGCGGCCGACGAACTAGCAAAGATTGGGTCCACTCGATGGCCTGTCCCCAGCGATGTGTTCTTAGAGCACCTGCATACTCCTTTGGTGCAAGAAGATCCTTTCACCGAAGAGCCCCCACAAGCTATGAGCTCCACTGATCCGACTGAAGTCGATGTCCCTGCAGTAATTTATTTGGTCATGGAGATTTTGGTTGTCATTCCTGATTGGACGGTGCCTTACATTGCTTATATCCTCTGACAAGAACTCCCTGAAGATGAAACAGAGGCTCGACAGATCGTGCGTAGGTCCAAGGCCTTTACTATGATGAGAGATAAGCTGTTCAGAGAAAGCGCGACTGGCATGACGCATTGTTGCATCTCCCCTGAAGAAGGTCGAATGATTCTAGATGAGATCCACTTGGGAACTTGCGGCCATCATGCATCCTCACGCACAATCGTCGCTAAAGCATACTGAGCTGGTTTCTTCTGGCCACGGGCTAATGAGATGGCCAAAGACATTGTTGATCATTGTGATGGATGCCAGTTCTATGCAAACTTGTCACATAAGCCGGCCTCTACTCTGAAGACGATTCCCCTCACCTGTCCATTTGCTGTTTGGGGACTCAACATGGTTGGGCCCTTTCGGACCGGAAAAGGCGGTTTCACTCATTTGCTGGTTGCAGTTGACAAGTTTACAGAGTGGATATAAGCCAAGCCCATCAAGAATTTACAATCCCGCATAGAGGTCACATTCATGAGAGAAAGAATTTTTCGATGCGGCATTCCTCAAAGCATTATCACGGATAACGACACCAACTTTAACTCAGAAGAATTCAAAAACTTCTGCACCTCTCAGGGCACCCAGGTGGATTATGCGTCTGTCGCACATCCGCAAACCAATGGGCAAGTCGAGCGAGCTAATGGCCTCATCCTGCACTTTCTATAGCCTCGTCTCATGCGCGACCTGGATCATGCCGCTGGTGCCTGGGTGACTTAGCTGCCGTTTGTGTTATGGGGCCTGAGGACTACGGCAAATCGGTCGACTGGACGGACTCCTTTTTTCCTGGTCTACAGTGCCGAAGCTGTCTTGCCAAGTGACCTGTTTCACAATTCCCCTCAAGTGGAACTTTATTCTGAGGCTGAAGCTGAACAAGCCAGGAAGGATGGTGTCAATCTCCTAGAGGAAGAGCAAGAGATGGCTTAGATCCGGACCACAACTTATCAGCAGGATCTGTGACGCTTCCATGCAAAGAATGTCAAGAGTCGATCACTTCATGATGGAGACTTGGTGCTCCGAGTGGATCAACAGCGGCCTCATAAGCTTGCTCCTGCATGGGAAGGTCCTTTCGTCGTCACCAAAGTGCTGAACAATGGAGCTTATCACCTATAGAATCTCAAGAAGCAGATGGACGAGCCAAAAGCCTGGAATGTAGATCTGTTCTGACGCTTCTATACTTAGAGACAGAAGAGTTTTTGATTTAATAAGAATACTTCATCTATGCAAATCAGACTTCCACAATATATTGTCGATTTCGATCGTACAGTTTCGCTCTTGGGAAAACTCCGAGTGTCGAACCATCCTCACACTCGGGGGCATAGCTACGAACATGCTTTTGCCTAAGTTAAAAACCCTGTCGGGTGCATAGTAGTCCATTCACTCGACGATCTATTTGCGAATTAGTCTTCGCTTAGGTTAAAAAAAAAATACTCCGAGTGTCGAGCAATCCTCACACTCGGGGGCATAGCTGCGAACATGCTTTCACCTAAGTTAAAAACCCTATCGGGTGGATAGCAGTCCATTCACGCGATGACCTATTTGCGAATCAGTCTTCACTTAGGTTCAAAAATACCCTGAGTGTCGAGCAATCCTCACACTCGGGGGCTTAGCTGTGAACATGTTTTCGCCTAAGTTAAACTCTCTTCATCGAGTAGATAGTAATACATCCACTTGACGCCCTAGCTGCGAATGAATCTTCGCCTAGGGTCAAAAATATTTCGAATGTTGAGCAATCCTCACACTCGGGGGCTTAGTTGCGAACATGTTTTCGCCTAAGTTAAACTCTTCATCGAGTGGATAGTAATACATCCATTCGACGCCCTAGCTATGAATGAATCTTCGCCTAGGGTCAAAAATATTCCATGTGTTGAGCAATCCTCACACTCGGGGGCTTAGATGCGAACATGTTTTCGCCTAAGTTAAACTCTCCGTCAAGTGGATAGTAATACATCCACTCGACACCCTAGCTGCGAATGAATCTTCGCCTAGGGTCAAAAATATTCCGAGTGTTGAGCAATCCTCACACTCGGGGGCTTAGCTGCGAACATGTTTTCACCTAAGCCTAAACCCCAACTCAGTCGAGCAAACGATTGAAAGCCAAATACGGATAAATCCAAAGGTTTAATTGCAGATAAAAGTTTCGCAAGAAAGCAAAGGTGCTCAGGTCTAAGGCCTGAATGAAGTTTTAAGATGATATAGTTTCACTCGGCATACCGAGGCAAATAAAGTTTTTCTCCCAAAGATCATGTTTTTAAGCGCCCGGTGGGCTGGCTGGCTCGACGAAAGTGTCCAAGTCATAGCCGTCCACGATCCTGGTGGCTGCGTCGATGAAGGTCTCCATGAAATCTTTAAACTAGAGTTTCTTCATGTTAACCACTCGAAGCTCCTTCAGCTTGTCTTCCCTCACCTCCTTGCAATGGACCCTCACAAGGGAGAGCGCCACGTCAGCACCGCAACGAGTAGCAGATTTCTGCTAGGCTTGCACTCGACTGGGGAGGTCGTTCAGGCGTGCCATAATGGATGTGAGGTCGAGCTGAAGAGTGTCTTCAGGCCACAGCTCCTTGTCGATCCTCTCCATTGTAGTTTTCAATTGAAGGACATACGCTTGAACACCCTAAAGCCTGAAGTTGAGTCTGAGCATGTTCATGGCCACCGCGTCTCCAACAGGTGACTTGGTGGGATCCAAGTTGGGCTCGATCTCCTTAGTCTCTTTCTCAAAGTCTTGGCAAAATTCTGGGAAGGGAGAATGGGAGAATGGGAGGAGGGCTGATGAGATACAACCTTGAAATTTTTCATAAAGTTCAGTCGACAGAGAAACTCACCGTCGAGAAGAATATACATCTTCCTCGAGAACTCACCCAAGTGCCTCTCCAGGCTGTTGCTCCTCTTGGTTAGTTGCTCAGTCTTCTTGATAAGGTCCACACGCTCTTGCTTCAGCTTCGAGTTCTCTTCCTCCATCTTCTTCGTAGCAGCCAACCTCTGGTCAGCAGCTTCAGTTTTCTCCTTCGCCACGTGCTCGGCATCAGTGAGTGCTTTGTTCTTGTCCTCCAGCGCTTTCTTCATGGAATCTAAAGAAACAACATTGTTGAGTCGCGCTTGGAATTGACGATTTTCATTGCGTACGTCTGTTCGAGTGAAAGCACTCGGTTCAAAGAATGGAAAGTGAAGATGAGAATGCAGTGGGTCAACGAAAGTTACCTCCCAGAGTTTTCAGCTCGGCCCGCACTCTCTCCAAAGCATTGTTGGAGGCTTCCAAGTCCACGCGCAACCGGTTCCTTTCATCTTCAAGATCCTTGTACTGCATTCCAAGTTCACAAGCCCTCTAAAATCAACAAAGAAAGAAATTCAATCGACAAGAAATATCAGCTCTGAAGTGCAGAAGACCAAAAACGGTCAACTGGGCGGCGCACATCACCCTCCCCCACTATCTTGGAATAGCGTCATATCATGGTTGATCAATGATGTCCATGAAACCTGCGTCCATGGGAAAGAGAATTCATCCAAAAGTACACTCGACATGTCGAGTGGCTCGTGTACTCCGCGTACCGTAATCAAGTTCAAGAGTCTTTGTTAGAACCCCGCCAGTGCAAGCACTCGACGGCGGTCTCGGGGACTACACCTAGTGGGTGCACTCAGAGTGCCCCCACTAGAACGGTTAACACTCGATCTGTCGAGTGTTCCGTCGACCCCATTCCGTGCCTTTGAAGCAGCGTCTTCAGAGCGGGACGGTCAGGAAAAAATATATATACAACTCGACGTGTCGAGGGACAACCATACTCCGCGTACGACAGAAATTCCGATTTCAAGTTTTCAAGACTACTACTTATCGTCTTTGATCAACAGTAGCCTCGGGGACTACACCTAGTGGGTGCACTTAGCGTGCCCTCACTGGTTATAAAACAGTCGACAAGGTATGCCATGTCGAACATCCGTCACTCAATCTGTTGAGTAACGTGCCCCCCACTCCGTGAGGCAGTCTATCCTTATGTAGCGTCATATTATGGTTGATCAATGATATCCATGAAACCTACATGGTAGCCTCGGAGTGGTGTGATGAAAGGCAAACATATCCCGCATACGACACCCTCTAAGACCCCTGTCGATGCAAGCACACGACAGCGGTCTCAGGGACTACACCCAGTTGGTGCACTTAGCATGCCCCCACTGGATCTGCCAACTCTCGACCTGTCGAGCAGTAGAAAATATCCATCTATGGAACATCCATCACTCGATCTGTCGAGTGACATGCCTCCTACACTCCGTGAAGTGCAGTCTATCCTTATGTAGTGTCATATCATGGTTTATCAATGATAACCATGAAACCTACAGAGTAGCTACGGAGTAGCATGGTCAAGGGCAAACATATCCCGCATACGACAGACTCTAAGACCCCTGTCGATGCAAGCACTCGAGAGCGGTCTCGGGGACTACACCAAGTGGGTGCACTCAGAGTGCCCCCACTGAGACCTGGTCTATTCGAGTGGAGAGCTTTCAAACATTTTATGAGTGGAAAATAAACACCCAGTCGGAATTGTACTTACAATCGAACTTACTCGGACATTCGTGTGAAGCATTGTGCTGGCATCGTATGCCAGCTTGCTGGCCTCATACGCCTCCTTGGTGCGTAGCACCACCTGCTCCGCTTGGATCATGGCCTCCTTTGCAGCTTTGGTCTGATCTTCTAGAACACGATGCAGAGGAAAAGCCGTCATCGGCGCAAGCGGCGTAATGGTTGGGGTAGTCGAGGTAGTCTGGGCAGGTCCAGTTGGAGTCGACATCACGATGGTTGAAATAGCTGGAGGGGCACTCGCTAGAGGCACTGTTGGGTCAGCTCTGATCCGTGTCGAGTCGCTCATCCCCTGGGAGGACTCCGCGGTCGACCACTGAGGCGTTTGCGCAGATGAAGTTCTTCGAGTGCGTATGCCCAGGATGCTCAAGGTCTCGCCTCCGCCTCCCGTACCCCCAGGGTGTTCTTCATCATATTCTAGCTAGATGATTTTTGCAATTATCAATCAACGGAATTAGCTTTGGCAATCGACAAATCATATTTAAGAAGCATAACTGAAGAGTTGATTACCTCTGTGAGAAGTGGCTGCATCGGCAGTGTCTACATCCATTGCACCCCCTCCCTGATGTTGAGGCGACGTCATTGAAGTAGCAACTTTGATGGATCGAATAACAACAGGGATTCAAAGTCACAGTCGACAGTGAGAATTCAAAAGTAAACACTCATGTGGAGACGATGGGCACGTCCATCTTCATGCGAGGCAGGGCTTTGCGAGGTTTTGGCACATTCGGTTTGGGTTGCTTTGCTGATTGCTCACTCGATTCAATAGTCGATGGTCGGCTCTACTTCGGGTTCTTCTCGCTTGGGCCCGGGGCCCTATCCTCAACAGTCGTAGGATCTTGGCGGGACTTGGAGCGACGTTCGGAGCGAGGAGGCGACTCGACTTCTTCCTCGTTTTCGTCCGAGTTTTTGTACTCGTCTTTGGAGTCTTCTGAGCCGTCGCCGTCCACACTGCCACCCTTGCTCACCACACCATCTTCAGTTTGGTTCCTGTTCGGAACAGGCGAGTACATGTTCATCCACTGCTACATGATTCAAACAAAAAAGTCAGTCCATAAATCAATCTATCACTCGACAATACAAGTTATTCAGTCGACAAAGTGCAACTTACCAGATTCTTCGGCGGGTTTTCGACCGAGTAAGGGCGGATCCTCTTGGCTCCCAAGGGGTTGTCACACGCCCCAGTGATGTTGCGAAGCCACTGCTCGATAGTTTTTTGTGGAACCTCTTGTGGGTGCATCCTGGTCGAGTCCTTAGGGCCTGCGTAGTGCCACATGGTATGATCCCTCGCTTGGACTAGTTGAATTCGTCGACTAAGGAATGTCTCCAACAGATCCATGCCAGTCACTCCACCTCGAATAATTTGCATCACCGCTTCCACCAAGATTCACACTTGGACATGTTCCTCTTCAATCACCCTTAGAGACTTGGGAACAGCTGGACGGTCGGTTGTAAAGGGGGAAAGACCTGTCGACAGGTTGGGAGATGCTACATCTTTGTAATGGAACCAAGTCGACTGCCAGCCTCTAACAGATTCAGGAAAGGTCATAGAAGGGAAAGAACTACGAGCTCTTTTCCGAAGTCCTAGACCCCCACACAACTGAAGCACATGAGTCTTCCCATCCGCAGGGAGAGCTTTCTTCATAGTCTGAGATCTGACCGTAAAGATGTGCTTGAACAACCGCCAGTGAGGAGGACAACCCAGAAAACACTCACACAAGGTAATGAAGGCAGACGGGTAGGAAATTGCATTCAGCGGGAAGTGGTGGAGCTGAGCGGCAAAGAAGTTCAGAAAACCTCTAATGAATGGGTGGGGAGGCAAAGAAAAACCTCTTTTGACATGGGAGAGGAGGAGGACTCGCTCCCCATCGCGCGGCTCCGGTTCACGCTCTCCCTCCGGCAACCTCCAGGCGCCGTCCTCCACAAGCCTGTCGGCGACCAAGCCATGCATGTCCTCACGAGTGACCATAGAGGGGAGAAAGTCCCCCAGCATCCATCCTGCCAGCACGGTGAACCGAGTGGTCGAGGGCTTCTTGCCTTTGCTTTTCACCGCCCCCTTCTTGGCGCGCTCCAGTTTCTCCGTGGCGCCCTTCATCATCGTGGCGGCTGCTCTCGTCGGAGAAGAACAAGGTGTGGCGCTGGAGATAGGGGAGGCAGAGGAAGAGAGGAAGTTTGGGGAAAATATACTATGCAATCCGCGGCGATTCGGAATTTATACCCCACCAAGTGCCTCACTGACTGGTGGGCCCGCGAGATCACCGCACACGATAACCGTAGAGTGCACCCTGTTTGTGGCGAAATGACCGCCATGATAATCGAGGCATCATGCCCCCACTTGCTCCGATCGTGGCATCATCATCGCACGCGCGCGCTTCCCAAATTTTCATATCCCTCAAAATCCTGGTCTGACAGATCGACCCGCCACCTCCAAAGATTCCTTTAAGTCACTCAGAGCAAAATTGACACTGAACATTCACTCGGGCACTTTCAAGGTTGAGCGGATCCTGGAGAATGATGAAGAGTTCAGTCGACGCAAGTTTCGTTGAAGTCCCGAATATCATTCAGGAGATTTGATGCCTGATTCTGAACTGGCATCAATGTCCCATTCACCACTCGAACCCTGGTCCATTCGGGGGCTAATGACGAGGATATCAACCTAGGGTAGGGTCCTAGGCCTGACTAGACCCCCTACCTAAGGGCATGACATTCGAGGACTTGAAGATCACAAATAAAATTCCGACCGGATTCCCGATGACGCTCAAGTCACTCGACAAGCAATCCACTCGGAGACTTCTTCCTCCACTCGACTGTCGACTGTCATTCGAAAGACCTCATTTCCACTCGACGCTAGAAGACCAGAAGCCACCTCCAAGAGGCCAACGGGAAGGTGTTAGGCTTTTAGTCATTAGTAGCTTTTATTATGTACGTTACTAGTAACGCTAATCTTTAAACCACGATGAGACCCTTAGATGCCGGGCAATTATGAGGGGCAGCGAACTCTATGTAAGCCGCTCCTCCCCTCTGGAACAAGGGTTCACAACCACTGTAATCTCAACATTCCACACGACAAAGCTCCCGAGCACTACGACGTAGGGCTGTTACCTCCACGAGAGGGGCCTGAACTCATACATACGTGTGTACATCCTCGCCGTAGCTAGGACTCTGCCCTCTCCTTTCGTCCCTCTACCTTCTACTGCCAGGCTTGTTCTCATGACAAATACCTTATGAGCAGTTCTATCTCCCGCATGATGTGCTCCATAAGCTTCAGAATGCCATTTCCGTATATTCCTGTTCATGCTCAGGTACACAATATCTAATAATACCATCTACTCCTTCTTTATAAAGATGTGGGTCATCCCAAAAGTAATGTCTTAAATCATAGAAGACTTTTTATTTTGTTGGTATGTGAAACTAGGTGGTATATATTTAGCAACAATGTAGTTAGCATAATCAACATACCAAGGAGTGTTTTGAGAAACATTTATTGCAGCTAACCGTTCATCTGTAAAACTATCATCAATAGGTGGTGGGTCATCAAGAATATTTTCTAGCCTAGAAGAGTTATCAGCTACGGGGTTCTTAGCTCCTTTCCTATCAGTGATATGTAAATCAAATTCTTAAAGCAAGAGAGCCCACCTAAAGAATCTAGGTTTAGTATCTTTATTTTCCATAAGGTATTTAATAAGAGCATTATCGGTGTGATAAATAACTTTGGAATCAACAATGTAAGATCCAAATTTATGACAAGCAAAGAGAACTACTATTTTTTGCAGTAGTAGCATAATTTCTTGGGCACTGTCTAGATTTTTACTAGCATAATGGATAACATTTAATTTCTTATTAACTCTTTGTCGTAGAACAGCACCAACAAGATAATCACTAGCATCACACATAATTTCAAAAAGGCAAGTTCCAATTAGGTTGTTGAAGAATATGTGAAGGGGTTAAAGCTTTCTTAAATGTTTCAAAGGCTTCTACACAATCATCATAATAAACAAAGGGAATATCCTTTTGTAAAATATTAGTAAGAGGCCTAGGAATTTTGGAGAAGTCTTTAATAAACCTTCTATAGAAATCAACATGACCAAGGAAACTTCGAATACAATTGTTATCTTTAGGACATGGCATTTTCTCAATTGCATCAACTTTAGCTTGATCCACCTCAATACCTCGTTTGGAGATTTTATGTCCCAAGACAATACCTTCATTAACCATAAAGTCGCACTTCTCCCAATTCAAGACAAGATTAGTTTGTTCACATCTCTGCAAAAATCGATCAAGTTTGCTTAAGCAATCATCAAAAGAAGTTTCCTAAACGAAAAAATCATCCATGAAAACCTCACAATCTTTTCACAAAAATTGGAGAATATAGCATTCATACATCTGTGAAAGGTAGCGGGTGCATTGCATAAACCAAAAGGCATACGTCTATAAGCATAGGTTCTAAAAGGACAAGTAAAGGTGGTTTTATGTTGATTAGATTGTGACACATGTATTTGAGAGAAACCAGAATATCCATCCAAGAAACAAAAGTGCGCGTGCTTAGATAATATTCCTAGAATTTGATCAATGAAAGGCAGAGGGTAATGATCTTTTCTAGTATCTTTATTTAGTTTTCTATAATCAATTAATATTCTATATCCAGTAACAAATCTTTCTGGAAGAAGTTCATTTTTATCATTAGGAACAACAGTAATACCTCCCTTCTTAGGGACACAATGAATGAGACTTACACATCTACTATCAGCTATGTGATAGATTATACCTGCTTCCAAAAGCTTTAGTATTTCGGTTCTTACCACTTCTTTCATCTTAGGATTCAATCGTCGTTGTTGATCGACAACGGGTTTAGCATCAGGTTTCATATTGATTTTGTGCTGACATAGAGTGGGACTAATGCCCTTAAGATCATCAAGAGTATATCCAATAGAAACCCGATGCTTCCTGATACGTCTCCAACGTATCTATAATTCTATACGATTTTGGTATGTTTTTATTAGAACTAACCTGGACTGAGGCTATTTTTAGCAGAACTACCGTGGTGTTGTTTTTGTGCAGAAATAAAAGTTCTAGGAATGGGCTGAAAATTTACGGAGAATATTTTTGGAAAATATAAAAAATACTGGAGCGAAAAGATACCAGAGAAGAGTCCCGAGGGAGTCACAAGCCTGCCAGGCGTGGCCACCCCCTGGCCGCGCCTAGCGATCTTGTGACCTCCTCGGGAACCTTCCGGACATGGTACCAACGCCAAATACTCCTATAAATACCCAAACCTCCGAAAAGAAACCTAGATCGGGAGTTCCGCCGCCGCAAGCCTTCAGAGCCATGAAAAACCAATCAGGAGCCTGTTCCAGTACCCTGCCAGAGGGGGAAACCATCATCGGAGGCCATCTTTATCATCCCGGCGGTATCCATAACAAGGAGGGAGTAGTTCACCCTCGGGGCTGAGGGTTTGTACCAGTAGCTATGTGTTGATCTCTCTCTCTCTCGTGTTCTTGAGATGGCACGATCTTGATGTACCACGAGCTTTATTCATATAGATGAATCATATGGAGTTTTTCCCTCTCTATCTTCCTGTGATGAATTGAGTTTTCCCTTTGAAGTTTTCTTATCGGATTGAGTCTTTAAGGATTTGAGAACACTTGATGTATGTCTTGCGATGGGATATCCATGGTGAGAATGGGATGTTCTATTGATCCACTTGATGTATGTTTTGGTGATCAACTTGCGGGTTCCTTGACCTTGGGAATCTATGCATAGGGGTTGGCACATGTTTTTGTACTGAATCTCCAGTAGAAACTTTGGGGCACTCTTTGAAGTTCTTTGTGTTGGATTGAACATGATAAATCTGAAATTGTGTGATGCATATCGTATAATCAAGCCCATGGGTACTTGTGGTGACATTGGAGTATCTAGGTGACATTAGGGTTTTGGTTGATGTGTATCTTAAGGTGTTATTTTAGTACGAACTCTAGGGCTGTTCGTGCCACTTATAGGGATAGCTCATAAGATTGATAGGAGAAGATAACTTTGAGGTGGTTTCATACCCTACAATAATTTCTTTGTTAGTTCTCCGCTATTTTTCAGTTTGGAGTGAACTCTTTGTCGCACGAGAGCTATTTACATATGACTCAACTATGTCAGTATTGTTGAGAGAAATTGCACTAGTGAAAGTATGAACCCTAGGCCTTGTTTTCAAGCATTGCAATACCATTTGTGCTCACTTTATCATTAGTTACCTTGTTGTTTTTATTTTTCAGATTAGAAAACCCTATGTCTACCATCCATATTGCACTTGTATCACCATCTCTAAACTGAACTAGTGCACCTATGCAATTTGCCATTGTATTGAGTGTGTTGGGAAGACAAGAGACTCTTGGCTATTTGGTCGCAAGGTTGTTCGAGAGAGACCATCTTGATAGTACACCTACCACGGATTGATAAACCTTAGGTCATCCACTTGAGGGAAAATTTCCACTGTCCTACAAAACTCTTGGCTTGGAGGCCCGACACGAGTCTACAAGAAGAAGGTTGCGTAGTAGACATCAAGCTTTTTTTCTGGCGTCGTTGCCGGGGGGGGGGGAGAGTGCTTGAAGATATATCTTTAGATCTTGCAATAAAATCTTTTAGTTTCTTGTTTTTCACTAGTTTGGTTTTATAAAAGAAAACTACAAACAAATATGGAATTGAGGTTGCCTCATATGGTTCATCTTTTTAATGTCTTTCGTGAAAATGATGGAAAGGAAAATTGTGCTCAAGTGTTAGAAGAAGAAGTTATTAAAATGTTTGGCACTAAATCTTTCATTGATGAGCTGATAACCCACAAGTATAGGGGATCGTTTGTATCCTTCTTTGATAAATAAGAGTGTTGAGCCCAACGAGTAGCTAAAGGCAGAACAAATATCCCCTCAAGTTCTATCGACCACCGATACAACTCTATACACACTTGACGTTTGCTTTAGCTAAGACAAGTATGAAACTATTTTGTTGGAGTGATTCTAGAACTATTTTAAAGAATAAAACTAGAATTACTTTGCAGGATAATAAAAGTTAGGTGTTTAGTAAAAGGGTTTGTGTCAACAAGAAAGTTATTTGTCCCTAGGCAATTGATAACAAGTACCGGTAATCATTCTTGTAATTTTATATGAGGGTTAGACATGAGCTAACTGTTGGAAATATGCCCTAGAGGCAATAATAAAATGGTTATTATTATATTTCCTTTTTCATGATAATTATTTATTATCCATGCTAGAATTGTATTGATCGGAAACTCAGATACATGTGTGGATACATAGACAACACCATGTCCCTAGTATGCCTCTGATGGAGTAGCTCGTTAATCAAATATGGTTAAGGTTTCCTAGCCATGGACATGAGATGTCATTTGATAACAAGATAACATCATTAGGAGAATGATGTGATGGACAAGACCCAAACTATAAACGTAGCATATGATCGTGTCAGTTTATTGCTACAGTTTTTTGCATGTCAAGTATCTGTTCCTATGACCATGAGATCATGCAACTCACTGACACCAGAGGAGTACCTTGTGTGTATCAAACGTCGCAACGTAACTGGGTGACTATAAAGGTGCTCTACAGGTATCTCTGAGGGTGTCTGTTGGGTTGGCATGGTCAAGAGTGGGATTTGTTACTCCGTGTGACGGAGAGGTATCTCAGGGCCCACTCGGTAATACAACATCACAATAAGCCTTGAAAGCAATGTGACTAAGTGTTAGACACGGGATCTTGTATTACAGAACGAGTAAAGAGACTTGCCGGTCACGAGGTTGAACTAGGTATACAGATACCGACGATCGAATCTCGGGCAAGTAACATACCGAAGAACAAAGGGAATAGCATACATGATTAACTGAATCCTTAACACAGAGGTTCAGCCGATAAAGATCTTCGTAGAATATGTAGGAAACAATATGGGCATCCAGGTCCCGCTATTGGTTATTGACCGTAGAGGTGTCTCGGTCATGTCTACATAGTTCTCGAACCCGTAGGGTCTGCACACTTAAGGTTCAGTGACGTTTCGGTAGTATAGAGTTATGTATGGTGGTGACCAAAGGTTGTTTGGAGTCTTGGATGAGATTGTAGACATCATGAGGAGCTCCAAAATGGTTCGGAGGTAAAGATTGATATATAGGAAGTCCTGTTTTGGTCGCCAGAAAAGTTTCGGGCTCATCGATGGTGTACCGGGAGTGCCGGTAGTGTACCGGAGGACCATCGGGAGAGGTGTTTCGACCCAAGAGGCTACATGGGATGTGGGAGGAGGTAAACCAGCCCCTGGTGGGCTGGCCTAAGCCTCCTCTAAGGGCCCATGCGGTTGGAGTGGTTTGAGAAGGAAAAAATCCAAAGGTGGAGAGGTGGAAAGAGTTTCCAAGTGAAAAGGAGGAATCCTACTCCTAATAGGATTGGAGTAGGACTCCTCCACCTCCAATTTCGACCAAACCTTGAGCGTTTGAGGATGCCTCCTCCCCTCCCTCCCTCATATATATAATAGTGGATTTAGAGGAAAAAGCTAACCCTAATAGCCACGTGCTACCTCTCCTCTAGATCGCAGTTTCTCCTCTAGATCGGTTTTTGAGCGATGCTTAGGCGAAGCCCTGCTGGAATAGCTCCACCACCATTGCCGCAACGTCATCGTGCTGCCAGAGAACGCATCTACCTCTCCGATCCCTCTTGCTGGATTAAGAAGGCGAAGATCATCATCGAGTTGTACGTGTGCTGAACGCGGAGGTGCCTTCCCTTTGGCGCTAGATCGGAAGGACCGTGATCAAGATTGCGAGACAGATCATGATGAGATCGCGGGACGGATTGTGATGAGTTCGCGGGACGGATCGTGATGAGTTCGCGGGACGGATCGTGATTGGATCGCGAGACGGATTGTGATGAGATCGCGGGATGCTAGTCAATTTGGATCACGAAGTTCGACTACACCAATCACGTTTCTTAATGCTTCCCGCTTAGCGATCTACAAGGGTATGTAGATCCACTCTCCCTCTCGTAGATGCTCATCACCATGGATAGATCTTGCGTGTGCATAGGAATTTTTTTGTTTTCGATGCAACATTCCCCAACAGTGGCATCATGAGCTAGGTCTATGTGTAGATGAGATCTCGAGTAGAACACAAAGAGTTTGTGGGCGTTGATGCTTAGTTTGCTTCCTCCCTTGCACAAAGATGGCTGGCGGGTGTCTATTTCTCCTACTTTAGTTGGACCGGATTCCACTAAGGCGGTCCTTGAGAAGGTTGAAAAGCAACTTATATATCACCGTTGTGGTTTATGCGTAGGTGAGAATCATTCTTGCTAGATACCCGTAGCAGTGACGTAAAATATGCAACAACAATTAGAGGATGTTTTTGCAGGGTATGTTGTGATGTGATATGGCCAATTATATGATGAGATATATGTGATGTATGAGATGATCATGTTTTGTATAGAATATCACGACTTGCATGTCGATGAGTACGACAACTGGCAGGAGCCATAGGGTTGTGTTTAATTATTGTATGACATGCGTGTCAATCATTAAGCGCTATGAATGCTTTACTTTATCGCTAAATAGTAGCAATAGTAGTAGAAGCATGGTGGGCGCGACAACCCAGATGGCGACACATTGATGGAGATCAAGATGATGGAGATCATGGTGTCATGCCGGTGACGATGGAGATCATGCCGGTGCTTTCATGATGGAGATCAAAAGCACAAGTTCATGGCCATATCATGTCACATATGATTTTCATGTGATGTTAATCCTTTTATGCACCTTGTTTTGCTTAGGACGACGGTAGCATTATAAGGTGATCCCTCACTTAAATTTGAAGATAAATTGTGTTCTCCCCGAGTGTGTACCGTTGCGAAAGTTTGTCGTGTCGAGACACCACGTGATGACCGGGTGTGATAGACTCTACGTTCACATACAACGGGTGCAAGCCAGTGTTGCACATGCGGAACACTCGGGTTAAACTTGACGAGCCTAGCATGTACATACATGGCCTCGGAACACAAGAGACCGAAAGTTCGAACATGAGTCATATAGTATATATGATCAACATGATGATGTTCACCATTGAAACCACCTCAACTCATGTGATGATCGGACTTGAGTTGGTGAATTTGGATCATGTATCACTCGAATTACCGGAGGGATGTCAATTTGAGTGGGAGTTCTTAAGTAATATGATTAATTGAACTCATTATCATGAACATAGTCAGTAGTGTCTTTGCAAAATTATGTTGTAGATTACTAGCTCATGTTGTAGCTCCCTTGAATATTTATATGTTCCTAGAGAAATAGAGTTGAAATATGATGGTAGCAATATTGCGGACTGGGTCCATGATCTGAGGATTGTCCTCATTACTGCACAGAAGGCTTATGTCCTTAATGCACCGCTCGGTGTGCCACCCCCTCTAGCATTGTCTGTAGATGTTGTGAACATATGACAGACACGTTCTGATGACTACTTGATAGTTTAGTGCGTCATGCATTACGACTTAGAATTGAGGCTCCAAAAATGTTTGAACGTCACGGAACATATGAGATGTTCAAAGAGCTGAAATTGGGATCTCAGGCTCATGCCCATGTTGTGAGATATGAGATCTCCAACAAGATCTTTGCCTGCAAGATGAAGGAGAATAGCTCAATTGTTAAGCATGTGCGCAGATTGTCTAGGTGATACAATCGCTTGAATCGGGTGGGAGTTGATCTTCCAGATAAGATAGTGATTGATATAGTTCTCCAAGTCACTATTACTAAGCTACTACAACTTGGTGATGAACTATAAAATGCCAGGGATAGAAATAATGATCCCTAATCTGTTCGCGATGTTTGACACCGCGAAGGTAGAAATCAAGAAGGAGCATCAAGTGTTGATGGTTAGTAAAACCACTAGTTTCGAGAAGGGCAAGGGCAAGGAGGGAAACTTCATGGATGGCAAGTCAGTTGCTGCTCTAGTGAAGCAACCCAAAGTTGAACCCAAACCCGAGACTAAGCACTTCTATTATGAGGTGAGCGGTCGCTAAAGCGAAACAACCCTAGATACTTGGTAGATAAGAAGGTTGGCAACGTCGACACAAGTGTATTTGATATACATGTTATTGATGTGTACCTTGATAGTACTCCTAATAGCACCTTGTTATTGGATACCGGTTCGGTTGCTAAATGTTAGTAACTCGAAGTAAAAGCTACAGAATAAATGGAGACTAGATAAGGGTGAGGTGACGATGTGTGTTGGAAATGTTTCCAAAGTTGATGTGATCGACATCGCACGCTTTCTCTACCTTCGGGATTAGTGACAAACCTAAATAAATGTTATTTGGTGTTTTGCGTTGAGCATGAACGTGATTAGATCGTGTTTATTGCAACACGGTTATTCATTTAAGTTAGAGAATAATTGTTATTCTATTTACATGAATAATACCTTAAATGGTCATGCACCCAATGAGAATGGTTTGTTGAATCTTGATCATAGTAATACAGATGTTCATAACATTGATGCCAAAATATACAAAGTTAATAATGATAGTACCACATACTTGTGGCACTACCGCTAAATGTCATATTGGTATAAAGCGCATGAAGAAACTCCATGTTGATGGATATGTGGACTCATTCGATTTCGAATCGGTTGAGACATGCGAACCATGCCTCTTGGGCAAGATGACTAAGGACCCCGTTTTCCGGATTGATGGAGCGGGCAAGTGATTTATTGGAAATGATACATGTTGATGTATGCAATCCAATGAGTCTTGTAGCGTGCGGTGGATATTGTTATTTTCCTACCTTCACTGATGATTTGAGTAGATATAGTCTATGTTTACTTAATGAAACACAAGTATGAATCGTTTGAAAAGTTCAAGCAGAATCAGAGTGAAGTTTAAGATCATCGTGACAAGAAAATAAAAATTCCATGATGTGATCGTGGAGGTTAATATCTAAGTTACGAGTTTGGTATACAACTTAAGACAATGTGAAAAGTTGTTTCACAACTCACCCCACCTGGAACACCATAGTGTGATGGTGTGTCCAAACGTCGTAGTCGTGCTCTATTGGATATGGTGCGAACTATGATGTCTGTTATCGTTTTGCCACTATCGTTTTAGGGTTATGCATTAGATACAACTGCATTCACTTTAAATAGGGCACCATCTAAATCCATTGAGATGACACCATATGAATTATGGTTTGATAGAAACCTAAGCTGTCATTTCTTAATGTTTGGGGCTGCGACGCTTATGTGAAAAAGGTTTTCACCTAATGAGCTCGAACCCAAAGCAGACAAATGCATCTTCATGGAATACCCTAAGATTGGGTATACCTTCTATCTCAGATCCGAGTGCAAAGTTTTGTTGCTATAAACGGGTCCTTTCTTGACAAAAAGTTTCTCTTGAAAGAATTGAGTGGGAGGAAGATAGAACTTGATGAGGTTGTTGAACATTTGTTTCAACTAGAGGGTAGCGCATCGCAGAAAGATGTTTCTGTGGAGCCTATGCTAGTTGAAGAGGAAGTTAATGATGATGATCATGAAGCTTCGGACCAAGTTACTATCAAACCTCGTAGGTCGACAAGTACGCATACTACTCCTGAATGGTATGACAAACCTGTTTTGGAGGTCATGTTGTTGGACAACGATGAACCTACGAGCTATGGAGAAGCGATGATGGGCCCAGATTCCAACAAATGGTTAGAGGCCATGAAATCCGAGAAAGGATCCATGTATGAAAACCAAGTATAGACTTTGGTAGACTTGCTCGTTGGACGGCAGGTCGTCGAGTACAAATGGGCCTTTAAGATGAAGACAGACGCTGATGGTAAATGTCACCATTTATAAAGCTCGACTTGTTACAAAGAAGTTTACGACAAGTTCAAGGAGTTGACTGCAATGAGACTTTCTCACTCGTAGCGATGCTAAAGTCTGTTGGAATTATGTTAGCAGTTGCTGCATTTTTCAATTATGAAATCTGACAGATGGATGTCAAAACATCGTTTCCTTAAGGAAAGGTTGTATGAGATACATCCAGAAGGTTTTGTCAGTCCTAAGGATGCTAAAAGGTGTGCAAGCTTCAGTGATCCTTCTATAGACTGAAGCAAGCATCTCGGAGTTGGAATATACACTTTAATGAGGCGATCAATGTTTTTGAGTCTATGCAAGGTTTATGAGAAACTTGTATTTACAATAAAGTGAGTGGGAGCACTATATAGTTTCTGATAAGCATATGTGGTTGACATATTGTTGATCGGAAATGATATAGAATTTTTGGAAAGCATAAAGGGTTATTTGAAAAGAGTTTTTCAAATGAAGACCTGGATAAAGGTACTTAATTGTTGGGCATCGAGATCTATAGAGATAGATCAAGACGTTTGATAAGACTTTCAATGAGTACATACCTTGACAAGATTTTGAAAGAGTTCAAGTTGGATAAGTTAAAGAAAGAGTTCTTGCCTGATTTTTAAGGTGTGAAGTTGAGTGAGACTCAAAGCTCGACCACGGTAGAAGATAGAGAAAGGATGAAGGTCGTCCCCTATGCTTTAGCCACAGGCTCTATATAGTATGCCATGCTATGTACCGCACATGTGTGTGCCTTGCCATGAGTCCGTCAAGGGGTACAAGAGTGATCCAGCAGTGAATCACTCGACAGCGGTCAAGATTACCCTTAGTAAGTAAGACTAAGGAAATATTTCTCAATTATGGAGGTGATAAAGAGTTCATCGTAAAGAGTTACGTTGATGCAAGCTTTAACGCCAATCCGGATGACTCTTAGTAGCAATCCGTGTACGTATAGTGGAGCAGCCATTTGGAATAGCTCCAAGTGGAGTGTAGTAGCTGTATCTACGGTTTGACATCGAGATTTTCAAAGTACACACAGATCTGAATATCACAGTCCCATTGACTAAAAGACCTCTCTCACATACAAAGCATGATCGAGCCCCAGAACTCATTGGGTGTTAGATTCATAACAACGCGAATCACATGGTGATGTGAACTAGATTATTGACTCTAGTGCAAGTGGGAGACTGTTGGAAATATGCCCTAGAGGCAATACTAAAATGTTTATTATTATATTTCCTTGTTCATGATAATTGTTTATTATCCATGCTAGAATTGTATTGATCGGAAACTCAGATACATGTGTGGATACATAGACAACACCATGTCCCTATTATGCCTCTGATGGACTAGCTCATTGATCAAAGATGGTTAAGGTTTCCTAGCCATGGACATGAGATGTCATTTGATAACGAGATCATACCATTACGAGAATGATGTGATGGACAAGACCCAAACTATAAACATCGCATATGATCGTGTCAGGTTATTGCTATAGTTTTCTGCATGTCAAGTATCTGTTCCTATGACCATGAGATCATGCAACTCACTGACACCGGAGGAGTACCTTGTGTGTATCAAACGTTGCAACGTAACTGGGTGACTATAAAGGTGCTCTACAGGTATCTCCGAGGGTGTCTGTTGGGTTGGCATGGATCAAGACTTTGATTTGTTACTCCGTGTGACGGAGAGGTATCTCAGGGCCCACTCGGTAATACAACATCACAATAAGCCTTGCAAGCAATGTGACTAAGTTATAGACATGGGATCTTGTATTACGGAACGAGTAAAGAGACTTGCCGGTAACAAGGTTGAACTAGGTATACAGATACCGACGATCAAATCTCGAGAAAGTAACATACCGAAGAACAAAGGGAATAACATACGGGATTAACTGAATCCTTAACATAGAGGTTCAACCGATAAAGATCTTCATAGAATATGTAGGAACCAATATGGGCATCCAGGTCCCGCTATTGGTTATTGACCGTAGAGGTGTCTCGGTCATGTCTACATAGTTCTCGAACCCGCAGGGTCTGCACACTTAAGGTTCAGTGACGTTTTGGTAGTATAGAATTGTGCATGGTGGTGACCGAAGGTTGTTCGGAGTCACAGATGAGATCCCAGACATCACGAGGAGCTCCGGAATGGTCCGGAGGTAAAGATTGATATAGAGGAAGTCCTGTTTTGGTCGCCGGAAAATTTTCGGGCTCATCGGTAGTGTACCGGGAGTGCCGATAGTGTACCGGAGGACCATCGGGAGAGGTATTTCGACCCAAGAGGCTATATGGGATGTGGGAGGAGGTAAACCAGCCCCTGGTGGTCTGGCCTATGCCTCCTCTAAGGGCCCATGCGGCTAGACTGGTTTGAGAAGGAAAAAATCCAAAGGTGGAGAGGTGGAAAGAGTTTCCATGTGGAAAGGAGGAATCCTACTCCTAATAGGATTGGAGTAGGACTCCTCCACCTCCAATTTCGACCAAACCTTGAGGGTTTGAGGCTTCCTCCTCCCCTCCCTCCCTCCTATATATACTAGAGAATTTAGAGGAAATAGCTAACCCTAATAGCCACGTGCTACCTCTCCTCTAGATCGCAGTTTCTCCTCTAGATCGGTTTTCAATGGTGCTTAGGCAAAGCCCGGCTGGAATAGCTCCACCACCATCGCCGCAACGCCGTCGCGATGCCGGAGAAATCATCTACCTGTCCGCTCCTCTTTCTGGTTCAAGAAGGCAGAGATCGTCATCGAGCTGTACGTGTGCTGAACGCAGAGGTGCCGTCCGTTCGACGCTAGATCGGAAGGACCGTGATCAAGATCGCGAGACGGATTGTGATGAGATCACATGACGGATCGTGATGAGTTTGCGGGACGGATCGTGATTGGATCATGAGATGGGTCATGATGAGATCGTGGATGCTCGGCAATTTGGATCGCGAAGTTCAACTACACCAACCGCATTTCTTAATGCTTCCCGCCTAGCGATCTACAAGGGTATGTAGATCCACTCTCCCTCTCGTAGATGCTCATCACCATGGATAGATCTTGCGTGTGCGTAGGAATTTTTTTGTTTCCCATGCAACGGTCCCCAACACTAACATACTTTATCTACTTGGATCATATGCACTTATGATTGGACTTCTAGCAAGCATCCGCAACTACTAAAGATCATTAAGGTCGTGAAACTCAACCATAACATTAAATATCAAGTCCTCTTTACTCCCATACGCCATAACCCACCTATCCGCGTTTGGGCTGCTGTCATCCCGCGCAACATTGACAATAAGCAAATCATGAACATATTGCAACACCCTACAACAGGGGCCCCTCATGTTTGCACGAGAACGGAGGGCACCATAGGACGGCACCATAAATGAAATATACAATCATACCAACCAAGATCATGATTAACCCACATGACAAAACAGATCTACTCAAACATCATAGGAAGACCATAGATCATTGGGAAATAATATATGGAGTTGAGCACCATGTTTAAGTAGATATTACAGCGGGGAGAAGAGGTGTTACACCACTGCATAGAGGGGGAGATAGTTGGTGTTGACGATTGCAAGATTGTTGATGTAGATCACCGTCTCGATCGTTGCCCCGGCGGCACTCCGGCACCACCGGGAGCGAGGGGAGAGATCCCCCCTACTTCTTCTTACTTGGCCTCCCCCTAGATGGGGAGGAGAATTACCCCTCTGGTCCATGGTCTCCTATGGCGGCGGAGGGGCGGGATCCCCTTCGAGATTGGATCTCCCTTTCTGTTCTCTTCTGTTTCTCGTTCCCAGATCTGGTCGAAAACCGTTTCTTATATTCCTGGAGATCCGTAACTCCGATTGCGCTAAAATTGAAACACGATTTTTTTCGAATATATGCTTCCTTGCGCCCGAAGTAGAGACCCAACCGACTTAGGAGGTGGGCACAACCCACCACCACGCGCTTGGCTCCGGGACTCCTCCCTGGTGGGTTGTGCCCACCTCGGGCCTCTATTTGCGGTGATTCCAACTCCCAAAAATCAAAAATATTCACAAATAATTCTTCGTGAAATTTTATTGCATTTGGACTTCGTTTGATATGGATTTTTTGCGATACAAAAAAATGCAAAAAATAGGAACTAGCACTGGGCACTAGATCAATAGGTTAGTCCAATAAATCATATAAAAAGTTGCCAAAAGTATGTAAAACTTGTATAATATTGGCATGAAACAATCAAAAAATTTAGATACGACAGAGACATATCAGCATCCCCAAGCTTAATTCCTGCTCGTCTTCGAGCAGGTAAATGATGAAAAAGATAATTTTTGATGTGGAATGCTACCTAGCATAAACTTGATCATATATCTAATCATGGCATTAATATTAAGACATAAGTGATTCAAAGAAATAGTATATAATTTGACATAAAGACATCAATACTCATGCATCCCAAAAAACAATCATGTCTTTCAAAATATCAATGCTAAAGAAAGCTATCCCTAAAAAGCCATATAGTCTTGTCATGCTCTGTCTTCTTATCACCAAGTATTTATCATGTACTACCCCAGTGTCAGCCAAGCAATTGGTTCATACTTTTTAACGCACTTCATCTTTTTCAACCCTCACACAGTACATGAGCGCAAGCCATGGATATAGTACTATAGGTGGAAAAGAGTATGATGATAGGGGTAAATATAGAGAAGACAAAAAAGTAAGAAAGTCTCACATCGGCGCGGCTAACCAACGGGCTATGGAGATGCCCATCAATTGATATCAACGTGAGGAGTAGGGATTTCCATGCAACGAATGCACTATGAGCTATAAGTTTATGAAAGCTCAATATGAGACTAAGTGGGTGTGCATCTAATCCTATAATGAAAAATTCCCACTAGTACATGAAAGTGACAACATAGGAGACTCTCTATATGACAAACATGGTGCTACTTTGAAGCATAAGTGTTGAACTAGCATGCCCCTTCTCTCTTTTTATTATTTTTCTTCTTTTCTTCTTTTTCTTTCTTTCTTTCTTTTTCTTTTTTCCTTTTTCATTTCTTTTCTCTCATTGTCCGGAGTCTCATCCTGACTTGTGGGGGAATCCTAGTCTCCATCATCCTTTCCTCAGTAGGACATGCTCTAATAATAAATAAGGATGATCATCACACTTCTATTTACTTACAACTCAAAAGAAATAAATATTACAACTCGATACCTATAACAAAGTATGACTCTATATGAATGCCTCTGGCAATACCAGGATGTGCAATGATCTAGCGTAACATGTATGGAAAATGATGAATGGTGGCTGAGCCACAACTGCAATGTCAGCTATATGATCATGCAAAGCAATATGACAATGAATGCTCTAGTCATCAAAACGGAAGCGGTGGAAGTTGCATGGCAATATATCTCGGAATGGCTATGGAAGGTCCATAATAGGTAGGTATGGTGGCTATTTTGAGGAAGATATAATAAGGCATATGTGTGATAAAGCGTATGATATCACGGGGTTTGGATGCACCAGCGAAGTTTGCATCGACTCTCGAGGTGAGAAAGGGCGATGCACGGTACCGTAGAGGCTAGCAAATCGCGGAAAGGTAAGAGTGCGTATAATCCATGGAATCACATTATTCATAAAGAACTCATGTACTTATTGCAAAATTTTATTAGCCCTCAAAGCAAAGTACTACTACGCATGCCCCCAGGGGAAGGGTTGGTAGGAGTTAACCATCACGCGATCTCGACCTCTACGCAAAGGAAGACAATCAATAATAAGTCATGCTCCAACTTCATAGCATAACGAGAGACTATACGTGCATGCTTCGGGAATCACAAACCTTAACACCAATATTTTTACCTCCCACATATTCCATCTCTATATCGCAAAACTATTGCAAGGAATCAAACATATCATATTCAGTGATCCATAAGTTGTATGTAGGATTTTATGACTAAACATGCAATTGACCAATTCCTATTGACTCTCTAAGTAGATATAAGTGAAGCAAGAGAGTTTAATTATTTCTACAAAATACCATTCTCTAATAAGTATAAGTGAAGCAAAAGAGCATTCTACAAATAACGGTTTTGTGTGTGAAGAGAAACAGGCAATCAAAACTTCAAATGATATAAGTGAAGGACATGAAGCATTCTATAAAGCCATACTCAAAAGATATAAGTGAAGTGCACTGATAATTATACAAATCAACAATGTACTATCTCATACCAGCATCGTGCATAAAACAAAAGTGAAAAATAAACACAAAAGACGCTCCAAGAATTTACGCATATAATGTGAACAAAACAAATCCGAAAACATATCGATACTTGTTGAAGAAAGATGGGATGCCTTCCGGGGCATCCCCAAGCTTAGACGCTTGAGTCTCCTTGAATATTTACTTGGGGTGCCTTGGGCATCCCCAAGCTTGAGCTCTTGCCTCTCCTCCTTCTCTACACATGGAGACCTCCTCGATCTTCGAACAGTTCATCCACACAAAACTTAACCAAACTTTTAGTGGTGGGGTTAGTGAATATGGCAATGAAATCCCATCATGTACTGCTATAAAATTATTGTATAATTATAAAAAAACATTAAACACTGTATGATATCACAATTCTATGGCCCCAAGTCAAGGAGGCTTCAACAAGAATTCAAACATACACAATTAATGAAGCTATAACAACAATATGTGAAAACAAGACAGTCTGTAAAGATTTGAACATCCACCATAATTATGTAACTCTAAAAATTCTGACAAACTAGGAAAACATAAATAATTTGTATATAAATATAGTACAAATTTTTGGGAACCATTTGATATTCCAGTAAAAAATGAGAAATCAACAAGCAATCTAACCATTCTACAGCCAAAGTTTCTGTTTTGCACCGCACAAACCAACAAGCAATCTAATCATCCTAAAGGCAAACCTTGGTACATTATATTTATAATACTGTAACATCCCAAAATTCCATTTTGGAATGTTATGAATATAGCTATGCATCTATTATCATCATTGCTTGATTGTATGAACTAGTTGAAATGCCTCTTCTGGTTTTCAGAAAGTCCCCTTCTACTTTTCCCTATGTTGCTTCCTCTATTTAAAATTTTTGGTTAAAAGTTCAAATAAGAGAGGAGGAACATGACACTCCACACCAGGGTCTAATTGGTGAATTATTTGAACAAAAATAACCAGGAGTTATTTTGAAAATATTTGCAAAAAGGGTTTAAAAACAATTAGGACATTTCTGAAATAATATTTTTTTCAAAGTGTTCAAATGACAGAATAGAAATGTTCATTAAATAGCATTTATTATTCTGTTAATTTTGATATATAATACCCCTATATTTACAAACGATTTGAATGCTTTAAAAGCTTTTGAATGTCTCCGGAAATTATTAAAAAGAAACGGTAACCGTTTCCGGTATTAAACGGGCCGGCCCACCGGCTTTAAAAGCCGAAACCGTTACCGGTCGGCCGACCGAGCGCAGTAATGCTCCCGCTCTCTCACTGACACCGGGTCCCACCCCGTCCGACCGTTGCCCCGGAACGGTCATCGTCTTCACTCCCCGCGCTCGCCGGATCCGACGCCGGCCGTTACTCCCCCTCACCGGATCTCTCCCCTCTCTCCTCCCCGCACCCCCCCGAGCGCCTATATAAGAGCCCCACGGCCCCGCATCCATTCCCCCCCCGAGCCCCCTTCTCTCTCTCGCCGAGACGCCGTCGATTGCTCGTCGGAGTTCCACCACCACCGGAAGTCGCCGTCGATCGTAGCCACCACCTCCGACCATCATTCGCCACGCCGTCGCCACCAATCGCCTCCGGAGGACCGTCCCCGTCGCCAGGACCACTTCCCCGTCCTCCCCGACCACCGGAACACCTCGCCGTCGCAATCGCCGCTACCGGACTCGCCGGAGTACCCCGACGCCGGCAACCTCCCTCCGTAAGCCCCCTCGACCGTCCGATCCAAATCCCACGGTCCAGATTAGAACGAACTTAAGTCCGAACCGTTTTCTTCTACCGAACGGTCGCCCGCTCTAATTCACCTACCGAACGCCCCCCTTAGCCAATCGGATCGCGCCACGTAGCCCCCTGACCGACGCAAACTTTTTTTTTCATTTTCTGTTTTGTTTTAATTAACAGAATGTTTTCCAATTTTGTTTTGCTTATATCTTTTAATCTGTTTAGAGTTTTGAGTTGATTCTTTTTGCAATAGCTCACAATTTTCATGTAGTTTCACCCTGTACTTTTAAATTTCAAATTTGAACTATGAAATTTGAATTGAATCAAATTTGCTTAAAATCTTCAAATCTGAATAACTAGAGTTTGAAAATAGATTTTGATATGAATCTTTTTGCTACTGTTTGGTATTAGTTAGGACTATCTTCAGGTATAGTTTGAGGATTTTCATGATATATTTGATTACTGTTTTACCCAAAAAACAGAATCTGCTTATTATTATAATATAGTTTTATAAACTTAATTTTGATTAGTTTGATTTAGAATTTGGTTTTATTTGTTTATTAGGTTCTGTTAGTAAACATTTAGTGTTTTCACTTACTGTTAATAAAAATATAAATTTGCCTAGTTTAATTTTATTTAACATAGGAATCAAAATTTCTTTTCAATTAGGCTTAATTTGACTAAAACAACTAACTAGTAATAGTTTGTTTTCAAACAAAGTTTTCTATATTTTGTTTCTGTTTTCTAAGACAGATTTAATAGTAAATTATTTTTTTTCTGTCAAGAACATGTTTTGTTAACAAATTATAAGTTTAGTTTTACATTCTTTTGTTAATATAACTATAGTTGATTCATATAGTGTTTATCAAAACTTGTATAAACTTCACTAAACTTTTCCCAACAAGCTTAAATTGATTATTCTGTTTATTAATAAAATATTCTATTGTTTTCCTTGTTGTCAACAATTGTTTTGCTAATTCAAAATAGTTTTATTATGTAGTAGTGTTTTCATCATCCCCTTTGGAAAAAACAAAACTTTGTGTGTTTTACTTGCTAGAGACTTTTGTGCATTGTTTGCCTTGTTTGTTTAGTACTTCTTTGCTGAATGTTATGAGTACTTATTTTGGTTGTATGCTTATTTAAGTGCATTGTTTGTTTCGTTAGATTATCCGGAGTGCGAAACTTGTTACCTAGAGTTACTCAAGTACGAAGATCATCAATCAGGCAAGTCACTTTGATCATGTTTTACCCATGTTTTATATGCATTAGTTCTACCATCTCCCCAGTTGCATGCAAGATAGGTTAGTTGGAAACTTGGTTACATAGTAGTAGTATCATGTGGTAGATACCCCTCTCAACCCCTTTGACAACATTGGCCCCGGGAAACGTTGTTTTACCTTTTGCTATGCTATTAGTAGACGGGGTTGGTTGTGTGATTCATGAGAGTTGAGAGAGTTAATAATTTCAAGACCTACATAATGATCAAGATTTCAATACTCCAAGTTTTCAACATACCTCTGGGTGGATGATGGTTGAACGGCGCCCTGGAGAAACCAGTGGTTAGCCTAGGTGATGCTGGAGGTGGCCAGTATTCACGCGGAAAGGTCCACCCAGGCACAAAGGGATGGATGGGTGCTTCAAGACCCAAGGCTTACCTGCACAGCCACAAGTCATTATGGGCTCTGGCTTGGTTGGATATCGTGGTGACCCTGGACAGGCGGTGCTACGAGAGGTAGAAGAACGGTAGGAAAGGATGGGCATCGTCAGAGTCGCAGGGAAACCCTTTGGAAGACCATGTTTTGGTCATCCGTTTCTCAAACACCCTGAAGTGCGAGAAATCAAACGGAGGCGACCAAATCTTGTGGGGAACGTGTGCAAAAACTCTGCAGAGTACTTAAACCTAATCGATTAGCCGTGTCCACGGTTATGGACGACTTGAGCCAAAGGGATTGGAACTTCCGGAACTCTCAACACAAATAATATGATGATGTGGGAATTTAATAATTTTGGGTATGAGAATTGGTTGATGGAACCATCTCATTAATCAACCAACTTAGTAATGCTTTGCTTAGCCCTTTTTCTAGATGTAGGAAAAATTGGCTTTACGCAAAACTTACCACCCCACCTGCCATATAAGCATATAGACTAGCTGATTATTTTCACCCCTCTCTTGTGACTTTGCCGGCATACTCCATATGCTGACCTACACGGCTGCAACGTATCATGTTGCAGAGTATTTTTCCGACCAGGAGTGAGGACACGTTCTATGCTCAGTGAGATGCCCTTGGAGTCGGATGGACTCATCTACCTTCGACGCTTCCGCAAGATTTAGATATTCTCATGAGTTGGCCTTTGGCCACTTTATTGTAATTTTTATCGTAATAAAGAACTCGATATGAGATTTCGATTAATATAATGCTGTGTGATTTACCTTTGATATATACATTGATGTACCGTGTGTGTACCAGCATGATCTTGGGATGGTACGGAAACACCGGAGACTTGACCTTCCAGGTCGGGTCGTTACAGAAATGGTATCAGAGCACACGCTGACCGTAGGACGTAACCTCTAGGATTGGAAAGCCTTAGGATTGTTTCTCTTTGTCTTTAAATATCTTATACTCTCATCTATTCGTTTCTGACTCCTCTCCGATTATTTCAAAATTTATAGATGGCCACCTTCATCCCAGTGTTGATCACAGAGTTTTGCCAGCCTGACGCAACGATGCCCTTTGGTAAGGAGCTGATGAGGATCGTCAAGGACATAAGGATTGCTTTGCCGAGCATCACCGGGATTCCTATCATGTCATTTCCCCAAGATGGACGCTACAGGATCGAGGTGCATATTCCAGGGAAGACCTTTGGGAATCGGAAGGAACCCATAGATCTCAAGTTCGTGGCACCCAGTTGGATACTTGGAAGAGACATGGCCATTCATCGTGCCCTTGGACGTATCCAGGAGGAATACAGAGGTGGAACCATTTCACCAGGACTCAGCATGGTTTGCCGCAGAGATGCCCATGGCAACATCATCACCAATCCCACTGCAGACACCAATATCTCCTATATCCAGACCTTGGAGACTCACATCAGGACTCTGGAGCTTCGAGTTCGTGCTGACACGAAGACTATCAAGAATCTGATGAATCGTGAGCTGGACCTTGAAGCTGATCTGCGAGAGGCCAACTATGAACACGAGCATGAAGTGAAGGACTTCTTAGAGAGGATTGATGAGCAGAATGCACGCATCGCCACTCTGGAGGAGCATCTAGACATGGGAGAAAACCTTCACCCCGAAGGAGACATGGCACCCTTCATCAGCGACGATGAAGACTATGAGGAAAGCACCACCGGAGGACCTACGACTATGCACTTTTGAGGAGAACATTAGTTATGCCCTCCAATGTATCTTTATTTTAGTCGTTAAAGCGTAGGTCGATGTTTAGTTGTCTGAGATTTGTATTTTCCGATGTTTGACATTGATTGAATAAATGAATGAGTGTTTCGTGTGATATGTTTGTTGCATTGCATATGGGTAGTGAATTTCTTCCAGACCCTAGTTCTATTCTAATTCTCATCCCTCTGAAAACAGCAAGATGCCTCCACGACGTGAGACCGATTTCACTTTTCCACCGGAACTCACCCAACTCCTTCAGCAACAGAATGCACTGATGCAACTATTGATTCAGAATCAGACCAACAACCAGAACAACAACAACAACCACCATCCACCCCAGACTGACAATCTCACCCGTTTTCTGAGGTTGAACCCTCCAACTTTCTCCAGCAGCACTGAGCCCATTGTGGCAGATGACTGGCTCCGCAAGATGGAGAGAGAACTTGTCACCGCTGGATGCACTGACGCTGAGAAAGTGCGATTTGCCGCACATCAACTGGAAGGACCAGCAGCATCATGGTGGGAGAATTATACCACCACTTATCCTATTGCAGATGTGACTTGGGAGCAGTTCAAGCTTGCTTTCCGCACCGCTCATGTTTCAGCTGGAGCCATGAGTTTAAAGAAGCGCGAGTTTCGCAACTTGCGCCAGGGTAATCGTTCCGTGGCCCAATATGTGGACGACTTCAACACATTGTCACGTTATGCCCCAGGAGATGTGGCCGATGATGCGGCCAAGCAAGAAAAGTTTCTGGAAGGACTCAATGATGAGTTGAGCATACAGCTGGTAGTGGCTAATTTCAACAACTACCAAGAGCTGGTGGATAAGGCACTTATTCTGGAAGGTAAACAGCAGCAGATTGAGAACCGCAAGCGGAAGTACACTCAGGGGAAGTTCAACTCTGGAGCTCATCAGAAGCCTCGTTACTCCCCGTACTCCGGGAATACCGGATCAGGAAATGGTAAGTTTGGAAAGCACACTCATACTGTGCACAACCATGGAGGTCACCATCATGGAGGAAATGGGAATAACCGTCTCAACCATGGTAACTTCAAGAGTGACAATGGGAATGGGAACAACAACCAGCACCGTCAAGTTCCTGCTCAGAAGGATCTGAGTCACATTACCTGTTTCAAGTGCCAGAAGACAGGGCACTATGCTACTGAGTGTCCCCAGAGTAAGCAAGGCACTGGAAACGGCACTAACAACGGCAACTCCACAGCCAAGAAGCCCAATCCGTTTCCCCGTGCTCACGTGAATCACATCAACGTGGAAGAAGTCTATGATCAGCCCGAGACTGTGGTTGGTAAGTTTTTATTGCATTCACGTCCTGTTACAGTACTTTTTGATTCGGGTGCAACTCATTCATTCATATCAAGGGTAGTTGTGGATAAGTATGGTTTGCCCACCAAAACCCTTAGTCAGCCAATTCAGGTTAGTTCTCCAGGAGGTATGATGATGGCAGGGATAGGATGCCATGCCTTGAAACTCAATATAGGGAACCATGTTTTTTCCACCGACCTCATCGTCTTAGAGTCACACGGATTGGATGTAATCCTAGGCATGGATTGGATGACCAAGTATGAAGGAAATCTTGATTGCCCTAGCAAGTCTGTTTCACTCACCACCCCGGAGAACAAGAGGATTAAGTATGTATCCCGACGCACACGTATGAGTGCTCGGTTAAATTCTCTCACAGGAGTTGTTCAGGAGGAAGTACCTGTGGTAAAAGAATTTCCAGATGTATTTCCGGAAGAATTACCAGGAATGCCACCAGATAGGGAGATTGAGTTCTTAATAGAGCTACAGCCAGGGACAGCCCCAATTTCCAAGAGACCCTATCGGATGCCCGCAAATGATCTGTTGGAAATCAAGAAGCAAATTAAGGAGTTATTGGACAAAGGTTATATTCGCCCAAGTTCTTCACCTTGGGGAGCCCCAGTTCTTTTGGTGGAGAAGAAGGATAAATCTTTGAGAATGGTAGTGGACTATCGTGCCTTGAACGAGGTGACTATCAAGAACAAGTACCCTCTACCGATGATTAATGATTTGTTTGATCAGCTCGTAGGAGCCAAAGTATTCTCCAAGATCGATCTTCGATCAGGGTATCACCAGTTGAAAATTCGTGAACAGGATATACCCAAAACAGCTTTCACCACGAGGTATGGCTTGTATGAGTATACGGTCATGTCTTTTGGATTGACTAATGCTCCTGCCTACTTCATGAATTTGATGAACAAAGTATTCATGGAATACCTAGACAAGTTTGTTGTGGTGTTCATCGATGACATTCTGATATTCTCCAAGAACGAGGAAGAGCATAAGCAACATTTGCGTTTAGTTCTGGAAAAGCTAAGAGAGCATCAGTTATATGCCAAGTTCAGCAAATGTGAATTTTGGTTGACGGAAGTCGGATTCCTTGGACATGTTATTTCCGGAGAAGGAATAGCCGTAGACCCCGCTAAGGTTGAAGCCGTCACCGAGTGGAAGTCACCCACCTCAGTTAAGGAGATCCGCAGTTTCCTTGGACTTGCTGGATATTACCGGAGGTTCATTGAAAATTTCTCCAAGGTTGCCAAGCCCATGACAGAGTTGTTGAAGAAAGAATCCAAGTATGTTTGGACTGTGGAATGTGAAGCCAGTTTCCGGGAGTTGAAGGAACGTTTGGTCACAGCCCCAGTGTTGATCTTGCCCGATATTCGGAAGGATTTCCAGGTTTATTGTGATGCTTCACGTCAAGGACTTGGAGGAGTACTTATGCAGGATGGAAAAGTTGTAGCCTATGCTTCCAGACAGCTACGACCTCATGAGTTGAATTATGCCACGCATGACTTGGAGCTAGCAGCCGTAGTGCACGCACTCAAGACTTGGAGACATTTCCTTATCGGAAATAGTTGTGATGTTTACACCGACCATAAGAGCCTGAAGTATATCTTCACGCAGAAAGAGTTGAACCTCAGACAGAGGAGATGGTTAGAGTTAATCAAGGACTATGACATGAGATTACACTACCATCCAGGTAAGGCTAATGTTGTAGCCGATGCCTTGAGTCGGAAAACTTATGTGAACACACTCACAGCTGGAGGATTACCTCAAGAGTTAGTCGATGATCTCAGAGAGCTCAAGCTAGAGATAGTTCCAAGAGGATATGTTGCTACACTGGAAATTCAGTCCACCTTGACCGAAAGAATTCGAGAAGCCCAGAAATCGGACAAGGAGATAGCTGAGATTAAACAGAGAATGAAAGATGGTAAAGCTAAAGGTTTTCGTGAGGATGAACACGGAACTTTGTGGTTTGAGAACCGAATCTATGTGCCCAATGAACCAGAGCTCAGGAAGTTGATACTTCAGGAAGCCCACGATTCACCTTACTCGATACACCCAGGCAATACCAAGATGTATCTGGATTTAAAGGAAAGTTATTGGTGGACAGGTATGAAGAAAGATATTGCAGAGCATGTTGCGATATGTGATGTTTGTCAGCGAGTAAAGGCAGAACATCAGAAACCAGCAGGGTTACTCCAACCTTTGCCGATACCCGAGTGGAAATGGGAAAAACTTGGTATGGATTTCATCACAGGATTGCCCAGGACCCGTTCAGGTTATGATTCCATCTGGGTAGTGGTAGATCGCTTGACCAAGGTAGCACACTTCATTCCAGTAAAGACCACCTATACCAGTGCTAAGCTAGCCAAGATATACATGACCAGGATCGTATGTCTGCATGGAGTTCCGAGGAGTATAGTGTCAGATAGAGGAACACAATTCACTTCAAAGTTTTGGCATCAGTTACATGAGACTTTGGGTACGAGACTGGAGTTTAGTACAGCTTTTCATCCGCAGACAGATGGCCAGACTGAGAGAGTCAATCAGATTCTGGAAGACATGTTGAGAGCTTGTGCGCTAGATTATGGATCTAGTTGGGACGAAAACTTGCCTTACGCAGAATTCTCATACAACAACAGTTATCAGACCAGTCTAAAGATGGCCCCTTTCGAAGCTTTATACGGAAGAAGATGTAGAACACCACTGACGTGGGATGGTGTTGGAGACCGACAACTTTTTGGTCCCGACCTTATCCGAGATTCTGAAGAGAAAGTCAAGTTGATACGTGACAGACTCAAAATAGCTCAATCTCGACAGAAGAGCTATGCTGACAACAAGCGCAAGGAAGTGACGTATGAAGTGGGAGACCGAGCATATCTTCGTGTGTCCCCGCTTCGAGGAACCAAGAGATTTGGTGTTAAAGGAAAATTAGCACCCAGATTCATAGGCCCCTACAAAATTCTTGAACGTAGAGGTGAAGTTGCATACAAACTGGAATTGCCGGAAGGATTATCCGAAGTTCATGATGTGTTCCATGTTTCCCAGCTGAAGAAATGTCATGCTGAGATGGTTGACATCCCTTTGCGAGACACCGTGCCCCTAGAGGCCATACAGCTTGAAAGTGATCTGACTTATGAGGAGAAGCCTGTCAAGATCCTCGAGACATCCAACAGAGTTACCCGCAGCAAGATTATCAAGTTCTGCAAAGTTTTGTGGAGTCACCATACTGAGGAAGAAGCCACCTGGGAACGCGAAGAAGATCTTCGTAGAGACCATCCGCACCTATTTTCTAGCCAACCCGAATCTCGAGGGCGAGATTCATCTTAAGGTGGGTAGGTTTGTAACATCCCAAAATTCCATTTTGGAATGTTATGAATATAGCTATGCATCTATTATCATCATTGCTTGATTGTATGAACTAGTTGAAATGCCTCTTCTGGTTTTCAGAAAGTCCCCTTCTACTTTTCCCTATGTTGCTTCCTCTATTTAAAATTTTTGGTTAAAAGTTCAAATAAGAGAGGAGGAACATGACACTCCACACCAGGGTCTAATTGGTGAATTATTTGAACAAAAATAACCAGGAGTTATTTTGAAAATATTTGCAAAAAGGGTTTAAAAACAATTAGGACATTTCTGAAATAATATTTTTTTCAAAGTGTTCAAATGACAGAATAGAAATGTTCATTAAATAGCATTTATTATTCTGTTAATTTTGATATATAATACCCCTATATTTACAAACGATTTGAATGCTTTAAAAGCTTTTGAATGTCTCCGGAAATTATTAAAAAGAAACGGTAACCGTTTCCGGTATTAAACGGGCCGGCCCACCGGCTTTAAAAGCCGAAACCGTTACCGGTCGGCCGACCGAGCGCAGTAATGCTCCCGCTCTCTCACTGACACCGGGTCCCACCCCGTCCGACCGTTGCCCCGGAACGGTCATCGTCTTCACTCCCCGCGCTCGCCGGATCCGACGCCGGCCGTTACTCCCCCTCACCGGATCTCTCCCCTCTCTCCTCCCCGCACCCCCCCGAGCGCCTATATAAGAGCCCCACGGCCCCGCATCCATTCCCCCCCCGAGCCCCCTTCTCTCTCTCGCCGAGACGCCGTCGATTGCTCGTCGGAGTTCCACCACCACCGGAAGTCGCCGTCGATCGTAGCCACCACCTCCGACCATCATTCGCCACGCCGTCGCCACCAATCGCCTCCGGAGGACCGTCCCCGTCGCCAGGACCACTTCCCCGTCCTCCCCGACCACCGGAACACCTCGCCGTCGCAATCGCCGCTACCGGACTCGCCGGAGTACCCCGACGCCGGCAACCTCCCTCCGTAAGCCCCCTCGACCGTCCGATCCAAATCCCACGGTCCAGATTAGAACGAACTTAAGTCCGAACCGTTTTCTTCTACCGAACGGTCGCCCGCTCTAATTCACCTACCGAACGCCCCCCTTAGCCAATCGGATCGCGCCACGTAGCCCCCTGACCGACGCAAACTTTTTTTTTCATTTTCTGTTTTGTTTTAATTAACAGAATGTTTTCCAATTTTGTTTTGCTTATATCTTTTAATCTGTTTAGAGTTTTGAGTTGATTCTTTTTGCAATAGCTCACAATTTTCATGTAGTTTCACCCTGTACTTTTAAATTTCAAATTTGAACTATGAAATTTGAATTGAATCAAATTTGCTTAAAATCTTCAAATCTGAATAACTAGAGTTTGAAAATAGATTTTGATATGAATCTTTTTGCTACTGTTTGGTATTAGTTAGGACTATCTTCAGGTATAGTTTGAGGATTTTCATGATATATTTGATTACTGTTTTACCCAAAAAACAGAATCTGCTTATTATTATAATATAGTTTTATAAACTTAATTTTGATTAGTTTGATTTAGAATTTGGTTTTATTTGTTTATTAGGTTCTGTTAGTAAACATTTAGTGTTTTCACTTACTGTTAATAAAAATATAAATTTGCCTAGTTTAATTTTATTTAACATAGGAATCAAAATTTCTTTTCAATTAGGCTTAATTTGACTAAAACAACTAACTAGTAATAGTTTGTTTTCAAACAAAGTTTTCTATATTTTGTTTCTGTTTTCTAAGACAGATTTAATAGTAAATTATTTTTTTTCTGTCAAGAACATGTTTTGTTAACAAATTATAAGTTTAGTTTTACATTCTTTTGTTAATATAACTATAGTTGATTCATATAGTGTTTATCAAAACTTGTATAAACTTCACTAAACTTTTCCCAACAAGCTTAAATTGATTATTCTGTTTATTAATAAAATATTCTATTGTTTTCCTTGTTGTCAACAATTGTTTTGCTAATTCAAAATAGTTTTATTATGTAGTAGTGTTTTCATCATCCCCTTTGGAAAAAACAAAACTTTGTGTGTTTTACTTGCTAGAGACTTTTGTGCATTGTTTGCCTTGTTTGTTTAGTACTTCTTTGCTGAATGTTATGAGTACTTATTTTGGTTGTATGCTTATTTAAGTGCATTGTTTGTTTCGTTAGATTATCCGGAGTGCGAAACTTGTTACCTAGAGTTACTCAAGTACGAAGATCATCAATCAGGCAAGTCACTTTGATCATGTTTTACCCATGTTTTATATGCATTAGTTCTACCATCTCCCCAGTTGCATGCAAGATAGGTTAGTTGGAAACTTGGTTACATAGTAGTAGTATCATGTGGTAGATACCCCTCTCAACCCCTTTGACAACATTGGCCCCGGGAAACGTTGTTTTACCTTTTGCTATGCTATTAGTAGACGGGGTTGGTTGTGTGATTCATGAGAGTTGAGAGAGTTAATAATTTCAAGACCTACATAATGATCAAGATTTCAATACTCCAAGTTTTCAACATACCTCTGGGTGGATGATGGTTGAACGGCGCCCTGGAGAAACCAGTGGTTAGCCTAGGTGATGCTGGAGGTGGCCAGTATTCACGCGGAAAGGTCCACCCAGGCACAAAGGGATGGATGGGTGCTTCAAGACCCAAGGCTTACCTGCACAGCCACAAGTCATTATGGGCTCTGGCTTGGTTGGATATCGTGGTGACCCTGGACAGGCGGTGCTACGAGAGGTAGAAGAACGGTAGGAAAGGATGGGCATCGTCAGAGTCGCAGGGAAACCCTTTGGAAGACCATGTTTTGGTCATCCGTTTCTCAAACACCCTGAAGTGCGAGAAATCAAACGGAGGCGACCAAATCTTGTGGGGAACGTGTGCAAAAACTCTGCAGAGTACTTAAACCTAATCGATTAGCCGTGTCCACGGTTATGGACGACTTGAGCCAAAGGGATTGGAACTTCCGGAACTCTCAACACAAATAATATGATGATGTGGGAATTTAATAATTTTGGGTATGAGAATTGGTTGATGGAACCATCTCATTAATCAACCAACTTAGTAATGCTTTGCTTAGCCCTTTTTCTAGATGTAGGAAAAATTGGCTTTACGCAAAACTTACCACCCCACCTGCCATATAAGCATATAGACTAGCTGATTATTTTCACCCCTCTCTTGTGACTTTGCCGGCATACTCCATATGCTGACCTACACGGCTGCAACGTATCATGTTGCAGAGTATTTTTCCGACCAGGAGTGAGGACACGTTCTATGCTCAGTGAGATGCCCTTGGAGTCGGATGGACTCATCTACCTTCGACGCTTCCGCAAGATTTAGATATTCTCATGAGTTGGCCTTTGGCCACTTTATTGTAATTTTTATCGTAATAAAGAACTCGATATGAGATTTCGATTAATATAATGCTGTGTGATTTACCTTTGATATATACATTGATGTACCGTGTGTGTACCAGCATGATCTTGGGATGGTACGGAAACACCGGAGACTTGACCTTCCAGGTCGGGTCGTTACAAATACAATGGAATTTTACAAGGGGATAATTATTTTTGTGATAATATTCATGAAAAATTCTACATTGTTTCCATGAGCATGAACACAAGTGTTCAAGGTCGACCCTTACTTCCGCAATGCATCACCTTTCAATTGCTTCTCTTTTTGAAAAAAGTTCTAAGTTCACCTCTATAATTTTGTTTTTAAACTTTATAAAAGAACTCAACAGAATTAAATGACTCTCTAAAACTTCCGGGTTGTCTCCCTGGCAGCGCTTTCTTTAAAGCCATTAAGCTAGGTATAAAGTGCCCAAGTAATGGATCCACCCGGATCCCAAGGTATATCAAAGCCAATTTGAATCAACAATGATTTATCCTTTAGTAGTGAGCACAAAGCAACATATATCAATCAATGAAAAATTCTAACTCTCTTCCTATGGATTGGCATGTCATACAAGAACAGTTCATGCACATCAAGTAAAGGCCAATGCATAGTATAAGCAGTTTTTTGCAATTTTATCGTGTTGGAAACATAAAGAGGCAGAGATGTAGTTTCTCTCTCATAATAATTGCAAGTAGGACCAGAAAGCACATGCATATTATATTAATAAAAATTATCATGTAAATAGTAAAAGGCAACCCATCAATATAATCCTTAATAAGAGCAAACTTATCTGGTATAGTGTAGTTGGGAGAATTCAAAAAGATAATAGGACTATCATGTGTGGGTGCAATAGCAACAATTTCATTCTTAACATAAGGAACTATAGCAAGTTCATCTCCATAAGAGTAATTAGTATTGGCATCTCGGCCACAAGCATAACAAGCATCAAGTTCATCAAAAAAGGATATTTCAAATGAACCAACGGGATCATAGCAATTATCATAGCATTCATCCTTCGGTAAGAATGAAGGAGCATTAAATAATGTATGAGTTAAAGAGTTACTCTCATTATAAGGTGGGCACGGGTAGCTAATACGCTCTTCCTCCATTTGTTCTTCGCTCTCCTCATCATCTTTTTCATCCAATGAGCTTGCAGTTTCATCAATTTCTTCTTCCATAGACTCCTGCAAAATATTAGTCTCTTCTTGGAAAACGGAGACTTTCTCAATAAACACATCAATATCGTAATTGTATTTATAATTATCATAGAAATATTTAAGGATAGCAAGATTTTCAGGTCTATAAACTGAATCATCAAAATCTTCAAACTTTTAAAACAAAGATTCAATTTGACAAGCACCCTTAAAAGCAAAAAATTCTTCTATTTGTTCCACATCATAATAATCATATATACCATTAGCATAAGAAGCTAAGGTTTCATTATCATTAAATTTGCATGAAAAGGGAAGATGTGGAGTATTCATCCTAGAGCAACAAGTATAATCATATCTAGAGCATATATTCCAAGCATACCACTTCAATGTATGAATTTGATCCCATAATATTTTCCTTTTATGAGTCAAGAGATAATCCCTAAAGTATCCACGTTGATCCAACGTTACTCCCATTATATATTTGAATGGGGTTTTCTCAGGATTATCAAAGTAGTGCATAATATCTTTCACATAACAAGCATCGAGGGTTTTAGGAGGTTCCCCATCTCCATGAGTAGAAAGTACAACTATTTTTTTGGTGTTTCGTGTTCCATATCCATAACTAAAGATAGAGAAAAACTTAGAACATGAAATAAAAACTACTTGGTCATAAAGCAAACAAGCACTCACGAGAATATTCACCCCACGCTATAACTCCCCGACAACGGTGTCGTCGTTTTCTCACGACAGATGCCATGGGTAGGCTTATCATAGGTGGTTGGGGCCGAAGGACGCCGACGGGCTCCAGGTGCGAGATTGGTCACAAGCGGTGGTGGCACACGATGTACCCAGGTTCAGGGCCCTCCATGGGAGGTAACACCCCTAGTCTTGCTTGGTCTAGTTGGATGGATGGTTGTGTTTACAAGGATGCTCCTAGAGTTATGTCTAGAGGAGGAAGAAGGAGCAGCTGGCTTGTCTTCCTCCGTTGCTAGAGAGGGTATGAGGAGAGTTCTGTGTGGGTGTATGCGAATGATCGTCCGTCCCCGTTGCATGGGGGCTTGGGAGGTTTTATAGGCCAACCCCCGGCTCTATAATATGTTCTAAAGTACAGGGGTGAGGGGACCCGGCTGGCAGTCTCTCCGGCTGAGCAGGGGGTCCCGCCCTTCTTGTTGTCTCATCGTCTATAGGGTCCACCGGCTAAGCGGTCCCGTCTCCCGTTGGGGCCCGCCAGCCGGCTCTACAATTGGCCCTAGCCCACCTGCCGCGACACGGGTTGCTAGTGAGGCGTCGCCTAGTGCCAGCCGGCCAAAGTCTCCGGTATGGTCGGCCGTACTGTAGCCACGCTGGGGCAGGTAATCGAGTGGGCAAGGGCGTGCCGACACTGTTTCCCCGCCTGGTCGCGCTCGCTAGGGTCAGCGACCTAGATGGCCGGACTGTAGCCATGCACACCCGTGCGTAAGCGGCCACTGTAGATATAGTGTCGCCCGTCGTGGCAGTCACGTCGTGTTGTCGTACCCACGCATAGAGGGACGGGATGTTGCATGTCCGTCTTAGGGTCAACGGAGGAGGTGGCCTAGAAGCAGCCGGCTACGCCCAGCCGGCCGGGGGCCGAGCTGTCTCCTTGATCAGCCGCCTGCGCCGTCAGCCGGCGGCAGCTCGAGCCGGCCGTGGGTAGCCGGTCGCTTAGTTTTTCTTCAAAGCAGGGGGGAAGAACCCCGTGCTTTGGCCTACCCAGGGGTAATAACCCCGTCAAACGGTGCCAGAAAAAGGTCTTGATAACCGACAAGTATAGGGGATCATTTGTAGCCTTCTTCGATAACTAAGAGTGTCGAACCCAACGAGGAGCTAAAGGCAGAACAAATATCCCCTCAAGTTCTATCGACCACCGATACAACTCTATGCACACTTGATGTTTGCTTTACCTAAGACAAGTATGAAACTATTTTGTTGGAGTGATGCTATAACTATTTTTCAAGAATAAAACTAGAAGTACTTTACAAGATAATAAAAGTTAGGTGATTAGTAAAAGGGTTTGTGTCAACAAGAAAGTTATTTGTCCCTAGGCAATCGATAACAAGTACCGGTAATCATTCTTGTAATTTTATATGAGGGAGGGGCATGAGCTAACATACTTTCTCTACTTGGATCAGATGCACTTATGATTGGACCCCTAGCAAGCATCCGCAACTACTAAAGATCATTAAGATCGTGGAACACAACCCTATCATTAAGTATCAAGTCCTCTTTACTCCCATACGCCATAACCCACCTATCCGCGTTTGGGCTGCTGTCATCCCACGCAACACCCTACAAAGGGGGCCCCTCGTGTTTGCGCGAGAACAGAGGGCACCGTAGGACATCACCATAAATAAAATATACAATCATACCAACCAAGATCACAATAACCCACAGGACAAAACGGATCTACTCAAACATCATAGGATAGCCATAGATCATTGGGAAATAATATATGGAGTTGACTACCATGTTTAAGTAGATATTATAGTGGGGAGAAGAGGCGTTACAACGCTGCATAGAGGGGGAGAGAGTTGGTGTTGACGGTAGAAAGATTGTTGATGTACATCGTCGTCTCGATCGTTGCCCCGGCGGCACTCCGGCGCCACCGGGAGCGAGGGCAAGAGAGCCCCCCTACTTCTTCTTATTACTTGGCCTACCCCCTAGATGGGGAGGATAATTCCCCCTCTGGTCCATGGTCTCCTATGGCGGCGAAGGGGCGGGAGCCCCTCCGAGATTGGATCTCCCTCTCTGTTCTCTTCTATTTCTTGTTCCTAGATGTGGCCGAAAACCATTTCTTATGTTCTTGGAGATCCGTAACTCCAATTACGCTGAGATTTTAAAACGATTTTTTCCGGATATAAGTTTCCTTGTGCTCGAAGTAGAGACCCAACCAACGTAAGAGGTGAGCACAACCCACCACCATGCGCTTGGCTACGGGACCGCGCCTTGGTGGGTTGTGCCCACCTCAGGCCTCCGTTTGTGGTGATTCGAACTCCCAAAAATCACAAATATTTCAAAATAATTCTCTGTGAAATTTTATTGCATCTAGAATTTGTTTGATATGGATTTTCTGCGATACAAAAAACATGCAAAAAACAGGAACTGGCACTAGGCACTCGATCAATAGGTTAGTCCAATAAATCATATAAAAAGTTGCCAAAAGTATGTAAAACTTGTATACTATTGGCATGAAACAATAAAAAATTATAGATACGATGGAGACATATCATGAGCATGATTGCAATGTTGTTAGTATGAATTCTCTGAGTATTCATGATGCTAATGATATGCAAAGCCACAAGCTTGGGGATGCTATGTTTGATCAAGATGATATGTTTAGTCCCCCAAGTTTTGATGAACAAATTTGTTATGATGAAATCATGCCTCCTATTTATGATAATTATTGTGATGAGATGTATGCTATAAATAATAATGATAACCATGAGACTTCTCATCATGATTTTAATTTTCAGTTGGATCATGCCTAACATGATAGTTATTTTGTTGTGTTTACTCCCACTATTAGTCATGAGAAGAAATTTTCTTGTGTGGAGAGTAGTAAATTTTTTATGCTTGTAGATCATGAAAAGAATGCTTTATGTGCTAGTTATATTGTGTAATTCCTTCATGATGCTACTGAAATTTTTTATGAGGGAGTAACATATGCTTGTAGGAATTGCAATAATATCAAGTTTCCTCTCTATGTGTTCAAAGTTTTGAAGTTATGCTTGTTTTGCCTTCCTATGCTAGTTGATTATTGCTCCCATAAATTGTTTGCTCACAAAATACCTATGAATATGAAGTGGCTTATACTTAAATATTCTTTTCATGAGATTCATGATGCTCTCTTGCATGTTTCAATTACTATTCCTCTGTCAGCATCATTGAAATCACCATGCCTAGCTAAAAGGCATTAAAGAAAAGTGGTTGTTAAGAGACAACCCAACACTTTTACCTTCTGTTTTGATGTCTTCACTTGATTAATATACTGTAGTAATAATGTTTTATGTATTTTATATTTCAATAAAGTGCCAAGTAAAGCCTTTGGGATAGTGTGGATACTTGCTTGTTTGATTCTGTGCAAAAACAGAAAGTTTTGCATCTAGTATATGAATTATCTGATTTTACGGGAGCATAAGAAAATTCTGAAATTTTTGAGCAACATTTATATGCAAATTATTTAAGTTTTAATAATTTTTAGGAAATTTTAGAGTCAGGTAAGTATGGTGATCATTCAGATCTTTACAGGCTGTTCTGTTTTTGACAGATTCTATTTTACATACATAGTTTGCTTGTTTCAAGTGTTCCTATATATTATATTGAGTAATATAAATTTTGTGAATGATTGAATATAGTAGGTATCATATGGCAACAATTATGAATCTTGTCTTGACAGTACCTAAGTGAATGATCTATCTTTATTACACTAACCCTTCTCACAAAATTCCGTTAAGTTTTGTGTGATTGAAGTTTTCAAGTTTTGGGTGAGACACCGATATGAGGAGAATAAGGAGTAGCAAGAACCTAAGATTGGGGATGCGCAAGGTATCCCCAAAGTAATATCCAAGGAATATTCAAGCGCCTAAGCTTGGGGATGCCCTGGAAGGCATCCCCTCTTTCGTCTTCAACACTATCGGTATATCTCACTTGGAGCTATATTTTTATTCATCACATAATATGAGTTTTGCTTGGAGCATCATTTTATTTTGTTTTTATCTGTTAGGTGTTATTTATAATCTAGTTTTTCAATAACAAGTTCCAATAATTTTCTTTAGGATGCTTGAATTGCATGTTTGATGTGTGCTATGTAAAAACACAAACTTCTGTTGTAGTGTTTCAATTTTCATATTTTACTCGAACGTGGAAAGTTTCTGAATTTTTTCCAAAGTATTATAATATAAATTATTTAACATGTCCTAAATTTTCATAATGGTGTGAGTTACTTAAGTACACTATTTTCATATATTGCTACAGACTGTTCTCTTTGGATAGATTGCTGTTATAGTTTTGTTATCTACTTATCCTATAGTTTCCATAGCCTAGATTGTTAAATATAAATTATGGAAATGATATTATATAGTACCTAATGTTTGAAAATTATTGTGCAACTTGTCTTGGAAGTATGTAAAGAGTTTATTTATTATTATGTGTACTAACCTTTCTCACGAGTTCTTTTCGAGTTTTGTGTGGATGAAGTTTTTGAGAATAGGTGAAACCATGATATGAGAGGATTGAACGAGATAAAAAAGCTCAATATTGGGGATTCCCAAGTCACCCCAAGTAAATATTTCAATAAGTCTCAAGCATCTAAACTTGGGGATGCTATGCATCCCATCTCTCTTCATCAACAATTATCGATTAGCCTATGTTGAGCCTAAATTTTAATTCGTTCACATGATGCATCCTATTATTGGAGTGCTATTTTTGTTTTTCTTGATGTTTAAATAAAATAATCAGATCTGAAAATCTTTATTGAGAAAGAGAGAGAAAGTCCTCACATGGCTACTTAATTGTTTGGCTACTCATTGATCTTCAGTCATATGTTTTGGAGTAGTTTTGTCATTTACTCTCGTGCTTCACTTATATCCTATGAGTAAATGGTTGAATGAGTTGAATTTTAAAAATCTGAAATTATAGATGTTTTATATGATTATCCGATGGGGAGTAATGACTTCACATATAAGAAGTATAGGTGGTAAAATTTATTGAAAGTTAGCAAACACAGCATTGGTCAATTGAACCATTCATGAAAGAATACTGAAGGAAGAGAGATTTCACATATAAATATACTATCTTGGACATCTTATATGATTGTTAATACCCATTAATTATTTTCAAACTAGAGAAAATTAGTTGATGTTGGACAAGGAAGACAACGTAATTACTTATGTTTGGGTATATTTGTATGGAAGTTATATTTTTATGGATCCTCCAACATGTGGTGCTTTCTTCCACCTCATAATAGACAAAACTTCCGCACCAAGTAGAAATACTACTTGTGCATCCAAACATCCTTAAACCCAAAGTTGTTCCATATGAGTCCACCATACCTACCTATGTGCAGAATTTACCGGCCGTTCCAAGTAAATTTGCATGTGCCAAACTCTAAATATTCAAATAATATTTTGTTTGTATACCCAAATCGCTCATATAGTAACTAGGGGTTGTCAATATCTTTGATGCTAGGTGGGTTATTCTCATGATATTTGTTGATTCACTATCATTCATGAGAAAGTGGCTGGTAATAGGGATTCCCAGTCCTGAAATCAAAGAAGAAGAAAAAATGCAAATAATTAAACAAAACTCCCCCAAGAATGTTGTTGGTATGTACGGTACCCGTGAATTCGGTTTGCCGTGGAGTGTGATTGATTGGTGGAGGGGGAGGAAAAACTTTAACATTCTGTTTGGGAACCGCCTATAATGTATCTAGCATGGAAGATACCAAGATCTCTCGGTTGTTTTGGTGAAAATGAAAGCATACCACTCAAAATTATTATTCATCTCTGCTTTAAAAGGTCGAGCTATGGCACCTTTGCAAATCAATGCTTCCCTTTGTGAAGAGCCTCTCTTTTACTTTGTAGTCCTTACCTTTATGCAAGAGTCATGGTGATCTTCACCACTTTCTATATTTTGCCTTTTTCTCTTGGCAAGCATCATGTGGTGGGAAAGATCCAAGCATACATGGCCATTCAAATACATTTGATCATGAATTATTATTGTTGATAATTATCTATGTGATGAATAAGTTGGGAGGCAAAACTTTAAGCCCCTATCTTTCTCTGTGATCGACGGATGCCATTTGCTCTAAAAATATGCTTTGAGTGATAGCAATCATGGAAGACTTTATGATTGTTGAGTATGTGGAATTTGCTAAATCAAATCTCTTACATAGACCCTTCCTGAAAATAAGATGAATTGCAATTGTTTGGTGACTGAAACCATTGTTTGTTAGTTTTCAAGAAACTTTGTGGTCTATACTTTAACTTGTGAATAGCTTGTTAGTTTATTATGAGAAGTTTTACGAGATGAGCAACTGTTTATGATATATAATGATGCTACAAAAAGTGCTTGGAATTATCATTGATCAAATTTACGCACTATGCTAGCATTCACACTTCATAAATTATTTCTTTTATCATTTACCTACTCGGCGACGAGCAGGAATTAAGCTTGGGGATGCTGATGTCTCCAACGTATCTATAATTTATGAAGTATTCATGCCAGGTTTACAATAATTCTATATGATTTTATTAGAACTAACCCGGAGTGACGCTGTTTTCAGCAAAACTATCGTGGTGTTGTTTTTGTGCAGAAATAAAACTTCTCGGAATGGGTTGAAAATTTACGAAGAATATTTTTGGAAAATATAAAAAATACTGGAGCGAAAAGATACCAGAGAAGTGTACCGAGGGAGTCACAAGCCTGCGAGGCGCAGCTAACCCCCTGACCGCGTCTAGCAAGCTTGTAACCTCCTCAAGAACCTTCCAGACGTCGGACCAACGCCAAATACTCCTATAAATACCCAAACATCCGAAAAGAAACCTAGATCGGGAGTTCCGCCGCCGCAAGCCTCCAGAGGCACGAAAAACCAATCGGGAGACCATTCCGGCACCCTACCGGAGGGGCAAACCATCAACGGAGGCCATCTGCATCATCGTGGCTGTCTCCATGATGAGTAGGGAGTAGTTCACCCTCGGGGCTGAGGGTATGTACCTGTAGCTATGTGTTTGATCTCTCTCTCTCCCATGTTCTTGAGATGGCACAATCTTGATGTACTGCGAGCTTTATTGATATAGATGAATCATATGGAGTTTCCCCCTCTCTATGTTCTTGTGATGAATTGATTTTTCCCTTTGCAGTTTTCTTATCAGATTGAGTCTTTAAGGATTTGGGAACACTTGATGTATGTCTTGTGATGGGATATCCCTGGTGACAATGGGATGTTATATTGGTCCACTTGATGTATGTTTTGGTGATCAACTTGCGGGTACCGTGACTTTGGCAATCTATGCATAGGGGTTGGCACATGTTTTCGTCTTGAATCTCTGATAGAAACTTTGGGGCACTCTTTGAAGTTCTTTGTGTTGGATTGAACATGAGGAATCTGAAATTGTGTGATGCATATCGTATAATGAAGCCCATGGGTACTTGTGGTGACATTGGAGTATCTAGGTGACATTAGGGTTTTGGTTGATGTGTATATCTTAAGGTGTTATTTTAGTACAAACTCTAGGGCTGTTCGTGACACTTATAGGGATAGCTCATAAGATTGATCAGAAAAGATAACTTTGAGGTGATTTCATACCCTACAATAATTTCTTTGTTAATTCTCTGCTATTTGTGACTTTGGAGTGAACTCTTTGTCGCACGAGAGGTATTTACATATGATTCAACTATGTCAGTATTGTTGAGAGAAATTGCACTAGTGAAAGCATGAACCCTAGGCCTTGTTTTCAAGCATTGCAATACCATTTGTGCTCACTTCTATCATTAGTTACCTTGCTGTTTTTCTATTTTCAGATTACAAAAACCTATATCTACCATCCATATTGCACTTGTATCACCATCTCTTCGCCGAACTAGTGCACCTATACAATTTGCCATCTTATTGGGTGTGTTGGGGACACAAGAGACTCTTGGTTATTTGGTTGCAGGGTTGTTTGAGAGAGACAACCTTCATCCTACACCTCCCATAGATTGATAAACCTTAGGTCATCCACTTGAGGGAAAATTGTCACTATTGTACAAAACTCTGCGCTTGGAGGCCCAACACGAGTCTACAAGACTTCCTTAGAATTTTTAATAATATTTCTTATTCATATTCTGAAAGGCTAGCACTAATAATAGCATGATATATCTTTTTCTCATCAAGATAAGCATACTTCAAAGTGTCAGGCAATTGTTTTAATTGAAACATAGGATCACCTTTAGGTGGAGGAGGACCTCCTAGAGTTTTAATAGGAAAATTATGTTTTAGTAGAGGGTTTTGTTTAAAGAAATTTTTATCTATTTCATTTCTTTCACGCAAGTTCATATCATTCTCATGGTCTAGAAAATATTGTTATAGTGGATCAGTAGGAGTAATGGCAATAGAAGCAATACCAATTATTTCATCCTTACTAGATAATTCTTTATCACGAGGTTCTCTACTAAACATGGAGAAATTAAACTCATGAGACACATCACCAAACTTAACACCGATAGTGTAACATCCCAAATTTTGGAATGTTATAATAAATATTAGAATGATTGTTTGTTTGATTGAGTGATTGAAACTGAGTGAAATTTTTGAAACTTTTGAAAACTTTTGAATGAGAGGGAATGACATGACTTTCCCATATGCTTTTGGAATTCAAATTCCTACATTTCAAATTAGTGAGAGAAGATGACATGACTTCTTCAATATAAAAAGATTTGAAGAGTGAATTTGAAAGCATTTGAAATTTTCTGATATGGAATTCATTTCATATTTTGTTCCATTTTAAACTTTAAAGAATTCAAATACCCTTGACAAGATCTTGAGAGGAGTAACATGACACTCCACACCAGGGTTATTTTGTGAAGTATATGAACCATAAAACCCAGGGGGTTATTTGCAAATTTATTGCAAAAGAATTTAAAATAAATTTAGGCATTTTCTGAAAATAATTGTTTAAAGTATTCATTTTGGCCGTGGAAAAATGTTCATTAAATAGCATTTATTCCCCTGATCAATTTGATATATATATATCTTCAATTGTTGGAAAAGTTTTGAGTGCCTTAATGAGATTTCAATTCTCTGGAAATTAGAAAAAAAGAAACGAATTAACGTGTATTAAAACCAGCCGGCCCACCTGCCCTAAACTCCCTCCCGAATTTATTCCGCACCGGCCACCGACGACTCGCCCCCTCTCTCTCTCTCGCTGACCGCGTGGCCCCACCGACCGCTCGCGCCATCACCGCAGTCGCCTCCCTCCTTTGTCTCTCCCCTTTCCATGCCGGCGTCTACCGGATCCGTCGCGGTCTCCCCTCTCCTTCCTTTCAGACGACGCCGAGGCTACCTATAAAACCCCACCCTTTCCCGCATCTATTCCCCTCCAAACCCCCAACTCCTGAGCGCTCCCTCGCCTCGCCGTCACCACCAACTAACGCCGGAGGTCCGCCACCGTCGACAGGACCCCTCGGTCCCCGTCTCCGACCACCGCAGCGCCGTCCCCGACGACCCCGCCGCCTCAGACATCGTCGAAGCTCTCGCCGGAGCACCCCGACCCCCCTGTGAGCCTCTCTCTCCCCTCCGTTCGATCTTATCCCAATGGCTCAGATTAGAAGGCCCGTACCCCTTCGGTTTATTTTAGAAGAACCGACCGGTTTTCTGTTAACTTAGTATTATCCGAATCGTTTTCCCCTAAATTCCGGTCATTCGAATCGTTTAAAAATAGAATAGTTTCTGATTTTATTTTCTTTATATCTTTTATGTTTTTAATTGTTTTAATTTGACTCTTTTTGCATTGTGTCACAAATTTTATCTAGTTTCTGTAGATACAAAGTTTGACCATATTTGAATAATTTAAATTTGAATTTCGAACAGATTTGCTTTAAATCTTTTTTCTGAATATCTTGAGTTTAAAAATTTATTTTTAGTTGATTCTTTTTGCTACTGGTCATTAGTGATCTTAGCTCTCAGTAGGAATAATTGAAGAATTTTTAGAATATTTTAAAAGAGTATTTTCAAGCAAAACATATTCTGTTTAGATCTTTTTAGGTTTATTTATATTTCTTTTGTTTTAAGTTGTTTTAATTTATTTTCTTTTATATTAGTTGATAGATTTTATAAAGTTTTCTGTTAGATAACAGTAGCCCTTCAAACAAATATTATTTTATTAGTCGATTGCATGAAAATCAATTCTAGTTAATTATAACTTGTAATTGATTTCCATTGCTAGTTTGATTTGCTATTGGAAAATACCTTTAATAAAATTGTTTTATAAAATGTACTTTCTGTTAATTTAGTTGTTACATATCTTGTTTCTATTATTTTAATATTTCATTTGTTTTCTTATTGTTAGGTTTATTAGGCAAAAATCTATGTTGTTTACAGTATTACTTTCTTAGTTCTTAGTTGTTCTTCAAAAGTAATTCTTTTTGCTAAGTAAAATATTTACTAAGATACTTTTGTTATATTTACTTTCCTTTTGTTTTGTGTTTTTACTTTTCCAAATAGGATTTACTTGTGGAGAAAACCAACCTTAGTTGTGTTGATGAAAGTTTTGTTGTTTTCAGTTTTGTCTTAAGTATTTCCTTCGTCACAACCTTGTTGCTTTTAGTTTTGTGTTGTCTATTGATTGTTAGTATTGGCTGCTAGAAGTGTTTGCTTATGAATGCGTTGTTCGATTGTATAGATTTTCGTCGGAGAGTGACGAATAGTCTATCAAGTTATTTCTGAGAGCGATATTATTTCTTCATCAACAGTACAAGCAAGTTCACTTTGACCATCTATTTCATACCTATGTTTTATTGCATGTAGTGATATCCTTCAACAAATCCCTCCAGTAGTGTTATTGAAAATTCTTGTAGTCAAGTAGAATGCATGAGGTAGGAACCCCCCACTTGTTACTATAGCCTCGGGAACATTAGTTATTTTAATGCTATGCTAAAGTAGACGGGGTCTGGTATGAGTATTCGTGAGTGGTGTGAGAAGGAGGAATCTACGTCAAGATGACAACTTCATGAAGGCATCTTCAAGTCCTGCATCTTCATGACCTCAAGACTTTGAGACTCGAGAAATAAGTTTTCAATACACACTACTGGGTGAAGGATGGTTGATTGGGCATCCCTGGAGTAACCGGTGGATGTCCGGGATGCATGGAGAAGCGCCAAGACATCTTGCGGAAAGCTTCACCCAGACTCAAAGAGACGGATGAATACTTCATGCCCGGAAGCTTACCTATGTAGCCACAAGTCATTATGGGCACTAGCTTGATTGATCTTTGTTGTGACTCTGGCTGGGCAGTGCTACGAGATGTAGTCGACGTTAGGATTGGATGGGCACTGATAGTAGTCAGGGAAACACTCTAAAAGACCATGTTTCGTTCATCCTGTTCTCAAACACCTGGCAGTGCGAGGACTTACCAGGTGGGAACGAATCTTGTGGGTAAAGTACACAACACTCTGTAGAGTTAAACCTAATCGATTAGCCGTGTCCCCAATTATAGACAATTAGAGCCTCTGGACTTGGATTTATCTCTGAACTCTCAACGCTGGACTGATAATTAATTGTGGGCAACTTATGGTACTTGTGGGCATTAAGACATCGGTTGGCGGAACCATGTCATATAGGTAACTCTGTAGTGAAAATTCTTGATATTCCTTTGTTGTAGGAAAAGAAATAAAATCAGCTTTTATGCAAAAACTCAGACACAGAGCCACAAAGCCTTACTGCATACAGAATAGTTTTTATCTTCTGTTCTACTATGGTGATCTTGTCGGTACATTCAATGTACTGACCTACATGGCTGCAACGTCTCATGTTGCAGATACTCTTCTTCGACGAGTAAGAGTACGATTCAGGGTTACGGTCTACACTCAAACTGCCGTTGGTGTTTATTGGGACTCCACTCCCGTTAATTGTTTCCGCTGAGATTTTAAGGTATATATCAGTTTTACGTTAATTACATGTGATTGCACTTTGATATATACAATGATGTACTGTGTGTGCCAGCATACCGATCCAGGGATGGCACAGAACACACAGAGGCTTCACTCGTTTTGAGTCGGGTCGCTACGGAGATGGTATCAGAGCACATGTTGACTGTAGGACATGACCCTAGGAAATGGATTAGAAATAGGAAGACCTTGACAGGAACAACTTTTGTTTTCACTACTCTCGTAACTTCTAAATTCTTTTTCTGAACCCTCCCTATTTCAAACTATAGATGGAGAACTACACCCTAAACAAAAGAGAGGACTATGAAGATGTTCTCGAAGGCTCATTCCTCATGGAGCTAGTGCAGATGGTGAAGCTGCCGATACCTGAGATCAAGGCAACTAAGAGGAAGTCTGGATTTTGGGGCATCAAAACTAAAGATTTTGGACGTGACGAAGACCCCAAGAGTGAAGACATCAACTATGGCACATTGAGCCATGAATGTGAGATGGGCATGAACACTGCTATCCATGATGCCATCACACATTTGAGCTATCGTCATCGTGCTGAGTTGTGCAACCACTACTTTGGAAGGCTTGGATGGCAGATGCCTGATGGAGCACTCATTGACCTGATCGACAAACAGAAGATGAAGTTTTCGCCCGTACTTGTGTACAATCAAGAAATGGAGCGCTACATCAAGAACCTTCAAATGGACCTTCTCTTAGAGTTATTTGAGAACGAAGCACTTCGTGAGAGCCTCAAGAACGAGAAGCTGAAGGTAGTCAATCTGAAGAAACATGATCCCGAGATTCAGAAGCTTCGTCAAGACTTGAAGAATAGTCAGGCCATGGCTCATGCTAGAGACGTTGAAATTCCAGAGCTCAAGAACCAACTCCTAGAACTACAGGGATGACACCGGAAACTCCGCATCAACAGGGAAAATCTGGTGGAAGAACTTGAGAATATCAAGCATGACCATAAGAAGCGCACTGAAGACGAAGACATGATATAGACTAGCTTAGTAGCAGCCCCACCATGAGAGAAATAAAGATAAACGTTTTTACGAATTGAGTGATCGACCACACAAACCTTATGTGGGTGGCGATACTATAGTTTGATTGAACTTTATGAATGTGTGGACTTGAGTTTGATGTTTTTGAGTTGTTTGTTTCCCTTCTCTCTCTCCGTCTCTCTGTCTCTCTCTTACCCATCTCATCCCCAAAACCTTGAACCCAATAGATGGTGAATGAAGCTGGACTTGAATTCTCTGGACCAATGACCCATCTGGAGGTAGAAGTATGGATTCAAAACATGGATGAAAATGAGTTGTGGATGCATAAACTGGGATTTTGCTAAAGTACAAGGATATAATAGAATATGGTAAATGGAATAGAAGCTTGGTTTGGATGATAAGGAATGCTTACACAAGAAGAAACATATGTTATTCTGAGTAGCTTTTTTCTGACACCTGCAGATGACCACCCTTTATGAGTCTTTCCTCAAGGGCCCGGAGACGACCATGACCCTGACTAGTGATCATGATTACCCAAGGATCCTGAAGGATATGATGAAGCACATCCATCTTGAAGGAGATGCAGTCTACAAGGGCTACCCATTCATGTAAAATGGAGTGGAACTCTGGTATGTGGAGGTACACCTCAACCGTGTGAAAGGAGTTTGCCCAAAGACTATGGGACAATACTTTTACATATCTCGGGTACCACGAGCAACTTTCTTTGAAGCTATTCATGATGCTGCCATGGAAGCCATATGTCAGATTGGAGAATTACTTGAAGCAAGACTCCATCATACTCAGGAATACCTACATGAGGTGCATACGGAGATGATGGAGATGAATCTCATGTCCACCCTGATCAAGCAAAATATGGATGATTTCAAGGAGCACATCGCAAAGTTCTAGTGGTACTAAAATATCTCCAAGGGGAATAAATGGATAAAGTTGAGAGTGATGCTGGACCATGCCAAACTATGTGGATGAAAGCATTTGTAATAAAGTACTTTTAGGAGTTTTAAGAAGTGATTGAGGATGTGACAAAGGACTGAATAGGAGAAGAAAGCTAGAATAGAGTAGTTAAGATGGCAATAACTGTATCATGAAGCACTCTTGTTTTCATGAGATTATTATGTAATGGAAGTCTCAGAGTTTGTAATAAATTCATGAGTCAATGGAATTATGGTTCTCGAATGTTGAATTATAAGAACTGTTACTCTAGGAACAAAGATCACTAATCATTTTTGAGGATATGAGAAAATATGGTCTATGCAGGCATGTGTACATTTCATTTTAAGTGTGGTAGTAACCACAGGGACCAATGAATGAAGAAAGTACCATTCTTGTTAAGGAGTTTGGATAAGTGAATACATGTGAAGAGAATGTGGAAACATATCTAGCTATGTGGATGGCAACACCTGAAATAGTATACCTTGGATTTGAATATGATGAACCAAAACTATTATTGGTAAATAGACCAATGGAAAGGAAAAACATATTCAAGGAATAGAACGTGTATCAAGGATGGATCTCATGGTTTCATGAAGGTTACCCCAAGATCTTGAAGCAAGAAGGTGTGATTGGATCAGCAAACGTTTTCTTAGGAGTATACGAAAACCTGAGAGTTGTGATGGAACGATAGATGTTTTGCTTAGCTTGCAGAATAAATGGATTTATCCGAACTTTGTTCGTTGACAAGAGAAGTTTCTGCAAGGCTTATGAGGAAGCCTAAGTGTTAGAATACGAGATTCACTGAACCTTATACAAGGAAATGATTTTAGTGCGGCATGGATTGATCACCATGACGACTTATTCTTATCATTTCTCTTGCTATTCGGAATGGTAAATCTGAGTGACTTACCCATAGTAAAGAGACGATGTTCCTTGAAGCTTTTGTTTAAGCCTTAGAATGATATGAAGAAAACCCCTTGTACATGACAATTGCTGTCACACGTAGGAATTTTACGGTGAGGAATGAATCCAAGACCGTTTCACTGCAGGAACCACTAATGGTAGACCACCATGAGATCTTCGATAAGTTACTTAGAATGAATGCGAGACTTATTTGTTAAGAAGACCCAGTGTCGGAGGAAATACATTTTTGTTATGAGAACACGAGATTCTGATTAAACGGAAGAGCATCACCGATGGAGCTATCGTGAAGTATTTGAAGAGACAGATGCATCCAGAGGACTGCCATGATTTTGAAGGACCAGTAACTCTCATTTTAAGTGTGGTAGACCCCACCCTTCCAGGACAATGGATTTGTTAGAAGACCCCAAACCCAAACCTTTTCTTTCTAGCCCTTTTGAATCTTGAGGACAAGATTCATTTTAAGTGTGGTAGGTTTGTAACATCCCAAATTTTGAAATGTTATAATAAATATTAGAATGATTTTTTTTTGATTGAGTGATTGAAATTGAGTGAATATTTTGAAAGTTTTTTAAAACTTTTGAATGAGAGGGAATGACATGACTTTCCCATATGCTTTTGGAATTCAAATTCCTACATTTCAAATCAGTGAGAGAAGATGACATGACTTCTTCAATATAAAAAGATTTGAAGAGTGAATTTGAAAGCATTTGAAATTTTCTGATATGGAATTCATTTCATATTTGGTTCCATTTTAAATTTGAAAGAATTCAAATACCCTTGACAAGATCTTGAGAGGAGTAACATGACACTCCCCACCAGGGTTATTTTGTGAAGTATTTGAACCATAAAACCCAGGGGGTTATTTGAAAATTTATTGCAAAAAAATTTAAAATAAATTTAGGCATTTTCTGAAAATAATTTTTTAAAGTATTCATTTTGGCCGTGGAAAAATGTTCATTAAATAGCAGTGATTCTCCTGATGAATTTGACATATATATCTTCAATTGTTGGAAATGGTTTGAGTGCTTAATGAGATTTCAATTCTCTGGAAATTAGAAAAAAAGAAATGAATTAACGTGTATTAAAACCAGCCGGCCCACCTGCCCTAAACTCCCTCCCGAATTTATTCCGCACCGGCTAGCGACGACGCGCCCCCTCTCTGTCTCTCTCGCTGACCGCGTGGCCCCACCGACCGCTCGCGCCATCACCGCGGTTGCCTCCCTCCTCTGTCTCCTCCTCTTTCCATGCCGGTGTCCACCGGATCCGTCACGGTCTCCCCTCTCCTTCCTTTCAGATGACGCCGAGGCCACCTATAAACCCCGCCCATGCTCGCATCCGTTCCCCTCCAAAGCCCCAACTCCCGTGTGCTCCCTCACCTCGCCGTCACCACCAACGAACGTCGGAGGTCCACCGCCGTCGACACGACCCCTCGGATGCCGTCTCCGACCACTTCAGCGCCATCCCCGACGACCCCGCCACCTCGGATATCACCGGAGCTCTCGTCGGAGCACCCCGACCACCCCTCTGAGCCTCTCTCTCCCCTCCGTTCGATCTTATCCCAACGACTCAGATTAGAAGGCCCGTACCCCTTCGGTTTTCTTTAGAAGAACCGGCCGGTTTTTTGTTAAGTTAGTATTAACCAAATCGTTTTTCTCTAAATTCCGGTCGTCTGCTCATTTCAACCTAGCACGCATAGGTCTCGGCCAATCAGAGACTACCACGTGTACCCTATCCGTTAGTTAGATTTTTTCTATTTTTCTGTTTTTTGTTTTAAAAACAGAATAGTTTCTGATTTTGTTTTCTTTATATCTTTTATGTTTTTAATTGTTTTAATTTGATTCTTCTGCATTGTGTCACAAATTTTATCTAGTTTCTGTAGATATAAAGTTTAACCATATTTGAATAATTTAAATTTGAATTTCAAACATATTTGATTTAAATCTTATTTTCTGAATATCTTGAGTTTAAAAATTTATTTTTAGTTAATTCCTTTTTCTACCGGTCATTAGTGATCTTAGCTCTCAGTAGGAATAATTTGATATTTTTTAGAATATTTTAAAATAGTATTTTCAAGCAAAACAGATTCTGTTTAGATCTTTTTAGGTTTATTTATATTTCTTTTGTTTTAAGTTGTTTTTATTTATTTTCTTTTATATTAGTTGATAGATTTTATAAAGTTTTCTGTTACATAACAGTGGACGGTCAAACAAATTTTATTTTATTAGTTGATTGCATGAAAATCAACTCTAGTTAATTATAACTTGTAATTGATTTCCATTGCTAGTTTGATTTGCTATTTGAAAATACCTTTAATAAAATTGTTTTATAAAATATACTTTCTGTTAATTAAGTTGTTACATATCTTGTTTCTGTTATTTTAATATTTCATTTGTTTTCTTATTGTTAGGTTTATTAGGCAAAAATCTATGTTGTTTACAGTATTACTTTCTTAGTTCTTAGTTGTTCTTCAAAAGTAATTCCTTTTGCTAAGTAAAATATTTACTAAAATACTTTTGTTATATTTAATTTGTTTTTTTTGTGTTTTTACTTTTGAAAATAGGATTTACTTGTGGAGAAAACCAACCTTAGTTGTGTTGATGAAAGTTTTGTTGTTTTGAGTTTTGTCTTAAGTATTTCCTTCATCACAACCTTGTTGCTTTTTGTTTTGTGTTGTCTATTGATTGTTAGTATTGGTTGCTAGAAGTGTTTGCTTATGAATGCAACGTTCGATTGTATAGATTTTCATCGGAGTGTGACGAATAGTCTATCAAGTTATTTCTGAGAGCGATATTATTCTTCATCAACAGTACAAGCAAGTTCACTTTGACCATCTATTTCATACCTATGTTTTATTGCATGCAGTGATATCCTTCAAAAAATCCCTCCAGTAGTGTTATTGAAAATTCTTATAGTCAAGTAGAATGCATGAGGTAGGAACCCACCACTATTTTAATGCTATGCTTAAGTGGGCGGGGTTTGGTATGAGTGTTCCTGAGTGATGCATGGAGAAGCGCCATGACATCTTGCGGAAAGCTTCACCCAGACTCAAGGAGATGGATGAATACTTCATGCTCGGAAGCTTACCTGTGTAGCCACAAGTCATCATGGGCTCTGGCTTGGTTGATCTTTGTTGTGACTCTGGCTGGGCAGTGCTACGAGATGTAGTCGACGTTAGGATTGGATAGGCACTGACAGTAGTCAAGGAAACACTCTGAAAGACCATGTTTCGTTCATCCTATTCTCAAACACCCGGCAGTGCGAGGACTTACCAGGTGGGAACGAATCTTGTGGGTAAAGTACACAACACTCTGCAGAGTTAAACCTAATCGATTAGCCGTGTCCCCAGTTATGGACAATTTGAGCCTCTGGACTTGGATTTATCTCTAAACTCTCAACACTGGACTGATAATTAATTGTGGGCAACTTATGATACTTGTGGGCATTAAGACATCGGTTGGCGGAACCATGTCATGTTAGGTAACTCTATAGTGAAAATTCCTGATATTCCTTTGTTGTAGGAAAAGAAATAAAATCAGCTTTTATGCAAAAAATCACACACGGAGCCACAAAGCCTTACTGCATACAGAATAGTTTTTATCTTCTGTTCTACTATGGTGATCTTGCCGATACATTCAATGTACTGACCTACATGGCTGCAACATCTCATGTTGGAGATACTCTTCTTCGACGAGTAAGAGTATTATTCAGGGTTACGGTCTACACTCAACCTGTCATTGGTGTTTATTGGGACTCCACTCCCGTTGACTGTTTTCGTTGAGATTTTAAGGTATATATCAATTTTACGTTAATTACATGTGATTGCACTTTGATATATACATTGATGTACTGTGTGTGCCAGCATATTGATCTAGGGATGGCACAGAACACAGACAGGCTTGACTCGTTTTGAGTCGGATCGCTACAGACAGTTTCCTTTGGACAATCTATCTTAGCATTAACAGTGTTCAAGAAAGGTCAACCGAAGATAATGGGACAAAATTCATCTTGTGGGGAACTAAGAACTAGAAAATAAGTAGGACATTTTATTTTCCCACACAAGACTTCAACATATCTAACATTCCCAAGTGGTGTGATGGTGTCTCTATTAGCAAGTCTAATAGTAACTTCAATATCTTCTATTTTAGCAGGTGCTATGTCATTCATAATTTCTTGGTATAAGGTAAACGGAATAGTACTCATGCTAGCACCCAAATCACATAAGACATGATAGCAATTATCTCCTATTTTAACTGAGACAACAGGCATGCCAACTATGGGTCTATGTTTATCTTTTTCATCGGCTTTAGCAGTTCTAGCAACTTCATCACAGAAGTAAATATCATGCCCATCAATATTTTCTACCAAGAGATCTTTAACCATGGCAAAACTAGGTTCTACTTTAATTTGTTCAAAGGGCTTAGGTGCTTTAATATTAGTCTTGCGAACCACAATTGATACCTTAGCATGTTCCTTTATCCTAACAGGGAAAGGTGTTTTTTCAATATAAGTAGTAGGCATAACTAGATCAACATTGTAAATAATAGTTTCTTCTATAGCTATCACCGGTTCTTTGATTTCTTCTTTAATAGGGGGATGATATTTAAACCACTTCTCCTTTGGGAGATCAACATGAGTAGCAAATGATTCATAAAAAGAGGCTACTATCTCAGAGTCAAGTCTATATTTAGTGCTAAACTTATGAAAAGCATTGGTATTCATAAAATATTTAACACAATCAAACTCAAGCTTAATACTCGACTCATTGAGATAGTCTTCTTCATAAAAGAACCAGTACAAGAAGTATCAAGCATGGAACAATCATTATGAGAAAGACAAGCATATAAAATTTGAATAATAATTACTCTCGAGGGATCATGAGAGGGGCATGAATATAACATTGACTTAAGCCTCCCGCAAGCTAGAGATATGCTTTTCCTTCACGAGAAAAAAATTATATATGTAATTCTGATCATGATGAACTAGATGCATATGATAAAACTTTTGGTGGAATTCCAATTTCAATCGATTCCAGTTCCATGATCCAATATCATGACATAGCCTATACCTTGTCAATGCTTTTCCCTTCAAATATAAAGGGAAAACCTTTTTCTTAACTTCATCCCTGGATAAACCTGCAAGCTTAAATAATCCACAAATTTCATCCACATGTATTAGGTGCATATCAGGATGTTCAGTTCCGTCTCCTACATACGGATTAGCTAGCAGTTGTTCTATCATACCCGAAGGAATTTCATAACCAATATTTTTAGGAGGTGCGGTAGGTTGAGTTGAAACTAATTGTGGTTCCCGTCGAGGTGAAGATACCCCTAACAAACCTCTCAAAGGATTGTTCTTCATAGTAACAAGTGACAATAAATTTCAGCACGTAGTATAAGTATTTCCTTACCGATTTCCACTTACCAAGAGCACTTCACTCCCCGGAAAAGGGCCACAAAAGAGTCTTGATGACTCACAAGTGTAGGGGTCAATAATAGTCCTTTCGATAAGTAAGAGTATCGAACCCAATGAGGAGCAGAAGGAAATGACAAGCAGTTTTCAACAAGGTAATTTCTACAAGCTCTGAAATTGTAACGAGCAATTCATCGGAGCTTTACAAACAAACCACAAAACAGGATTACATCGAATAGATCTCCATGAAGATCATGAAGAACATGGTATTTAAGATCGAAGAGAGAGAAGAAGCCATCTAGCTACTAGCTATGGACCCGTAGGTCTATGGTGGACTACTCACGCATCATCGTAGGGGCAATGGAGTTGATGTAGATGCCCTCTGTGATCGAAACCCCTCCGACTGATGATCGGAAAACGCTCCAAGATTGGATCTCTCGGGAACGGATGCTTTCGGTGGCAGAAAAGTATTTGCGTGGCTCTTTTTGATGTTGGGGGAATATTTGGGTATTTATAGGCCAAGAATGAGTGTTAGGAGACCTGCCAGGAGGCGACAAGCCTGCTAGGTGCGGCCAGGGGGGCGCGCCTAGTAGGCCTGTGGCACCGTAGCACCTCCCCTGATGTGCACTCCAATCTTGGATGACTTGTTTCCTTCCAGAAAAATTCCTTCCAAAGGTTTTATTACGTTTGGACTCCGTTTAATATTCCATATCTGCAAAACTCAAAAACAAGGAAAAAATAGAAACTGACACTTGGCTCTAGATTATTAGTTTAGTCCCAAAAATAATATAAAATAGCATATTAATGCTTATAAAACATCCAAAACAGATAATATAATAGCATACCATTATCAAAAATTATAGATACGTTGGAGACGTATCAGCACACGGGAATTTCATCTAGTCACTTTCATCATGTTGGTTTGGTCGGGTTCGCTACTTTGATAATTTGATATGTGGGTGCATCGGTGCTTGGGTGTTGTTCTTACTTGAACAACCTCCCACTTATGATTAACCCCCTCGCAAGCATCCGCAACTATGAGAAAAGTATTAAGATAACATCTAACCATAGCATTAAACATGTGGATCCAAATTAGCCCCTTACGAAGTAGCGCACAAACTAGGGTTTAAGCTTCTGTCACTCTAGCAACCCATCATCTAATAACTATTCCACAATGCATTCCCTTAGTCCCATGGATAGTAAAGTGTCATATAGTCAACGTTCACATGACACAACTAAGGGAATCACAACATACATATCATCAAAATATCGAACACATATCAAGTTCACATGATTACTTGCAACATGACTTCTCCCGTAACCTCAAGAACAAATGTAACTACTCACAAATAATATGCATGCTCGAGATGAGAGGGGTATTGAATAGCATAATGGATCTGAACATATAATCTTCCACCAAATAAACCATATAGTAATTAACTACACAAGGTAATCAACACTACTAGTCACCCACAAGTACCAATCTGAGGTTCCGGTACAAAGATTGAACACAAGAGATGAAATAGGGTTTGAGAGGATATGGTGTTGTTGAACATGTTCATGAAGAATGGCCTCCCAAAGATGAGATGGTTGTTGGTGATGACGATGGCTTCGATTTCCCCCTCTGGGAGGGAAGTTCCCCCGGCAGAATTGCTCCGTCGAAGAGCAAACATGCTCTTGCCCAAGTTCCGCTTTGAGATGGCAATGTTCCGTCCCGAAAGTCCTCTCCTGATTTTTGTTGGTCAACACACCTTTTATACCATAAGATGGGCTCCGGAGGTGGGCCGTGCTGAGCACAACCCACCAGGGCATGCCTAAGGGGGCCTGGCGTGCCCTGGTGTCTTGTGCTCACCAGTGTGCCCCCTCTAATAGTTGTTTGCTCCATTATTTATTATATATTCCACAAAAATCCCCATGAAGTTTCAGCTCATTTGAAGATGTGCAGAATAGGTATCTGTGACATGCTTTTTTAGGTCCAGATTTCCAACTGCCTGTATTCTCCCTCTTTGTGCAATCCTTGCAAATTATGAGAGAAAAGGCATTAGAAATACTCCATTAAGCATTATTATTCATAAAAACATTGTAAATAACAGTTGGAAATCATGACGCAAAATGAACGTATCAGGGTTGAAAACAGCGTCAGTCCGGGTTAGTTTTGAATAAATCATATAAAGTGCATCAAAACCATATAAAAGCAGTGTAAACATAGGTGAATGTGGCATGAATACTTCAGAAATTATTGATACATTGGAGACATATCAACATCCCCAAGCTTAATTCCTGCTTGTCCTTGTGTAGGTAAATCATAAAAATAATAATTTATGAAGTGTGAATGCTAGCTTAGTGAATAGTTTTGATCATTGATAATTTAACTCAGCTTTTTAGCATCATAACCAGCAACTTTTTCTCATAAAAATCATGATGATAGAGTAGCCATGAATTCACATGTCATGGTTCGAACAATGCATTCTATTGAAACTTAACAATCTATGTTCTTAGTCACCAAACAATTTCAATACATCATCAAGTCTAAGTAGGATCTCCTACTAAATTATCATACAATATTTTATGATTGCTATTAATCAAGGCATATTTTTAGAACAAACAACATCTATCAAACATAGAGAAAGATAGGGGCTTTCCCAACATACTTATCACAAAGATAATTGCCAACAATAATGAATCGTGATCAAATCTATTTGAGTGTATATATATGTTTGGATCTTTCCCCCATGACATGATGCTTGGAAACTAATAGATTGAGCTTTGAATAGGAAGTTGACTCAACATGAAAAGTAAATAACATGAAAGTAAACAGATTGTCCCTTCACAGAGGGAAGCATGGATTTGCGAAGGTGCCAGAGCTCATTGTTTAAAATAGAGATGAATATGTAATTTTGGGTGGTGTGCCTTTCCTGTCAACGTCACAATAGAGTTTTCAATATCTTCCATGCTAATCACATTATTAGCATTTCCCAAACAGGATTAATGTTTTACTCCCCCTCCACCATTCAAACACATTCCATGGCTGGCCGAATCCATGGTTGCCCTTCAAAGAATCAACTTTCTAGGGGGAGTTTGTGTTTATTTATTTTTGTGTTATGCAGAACTAGGAATCCTTTTTACCAGTCTCTCTTGTGCAATGACAAGTGAATAAACACTCACCTTGAGAATAACTCGCTTATCATGGAAGATAACGACCGCCCATCGCTCCATGAGCGGTACGAGTAGACAGAACAGATGTTTATTTGAAAGTTTAGAGGTGGCACATGCAAATTTACTTAGAATGGCAATGAAATAAAATTGGCTCAAGTATTGTTATTCACAAGTATTATCTCTACTTAGTACAAAGTTTTGGCTATCAAAAGGTTCTAAACAAGCACCACATGTTGGAGGATCCATAACAATATTACTTCTATGCGAATATACCGAAACATAACTATTACGTTGTCTTCCTTGTCCAAATTTAACTATTTGATCAAGTTTGAAAATAATTGATGGGTATTCACAATCATAAAAGATGTCCAAGATAATATACTTCGAAGTGAAAGTTCTCTTTCTTACACCAATCATTCATGAATTGCTTCTATGACGAATTTGATGATTGTCAAACTTCAATAGATTTTGTTTTATAAACCAAGTGTCAAGCTACTACTACGCATAAAGCACATGTATAATTTCATATTTATGATATTCAATTCATTCACAATTTCCTCTTAGGATATAAGTGAAGCACAAGAGGAAACAATCAAACTACTCTCAAAAGATATATTTGAAGATCAATGAGTAGTCAAATAATTAAGTAGCTATTTGAGGGATCTCTATCTCTCAATAAATATTTCCAGATCTGAGTATTTTATTTAAACATCAAGAGAAATAAAAATAGCACTCCAAGAATAGCACATATCATGTGGGACAAATAAAAAATTAGGCTCAGCATAGGCGAACCGATAGTTGTTGATGAAGAGAGGTGGGATGCATAACATACCCAAGATTAGATGCTTGAGACTTATTGAACTATTTACTTGGGGTGCCTTGGGCATCCCCAATCTTGAGATTTTGTATCTCTTTTAGTCCTCTCATATCCCGGTTTCACCTATGTCTAAAAAAACGTCATTCACAAAAAGCTTGAAAATAACTCGTGAGATAGGTTAGTACACATAAAAACAAATCAACACTCCATGTACTTCCAAGACAAGTTGCACAATAATTTTCAAACATCATATGCTGTTTACTATCATTTTCACAATATATATTTACTAATATAGGTTATGGAAACTATAGGATAAGTAGATAACAAAACTATGACAACAATCTGTCCAAACAAAAAAGTCTATAGAAATTTATTAAACCAATGTACTTATGTAAATCAAACAATTCTCAAAATTTAGGACATTCAAATTTTTTTATGACAACACTGTGTAAAATTTTTAGAAACTTTCCATGTTCTAGTAAAATATGAAATTTCAAACACTACATCAAAAGTTTCTATTTTTACACAGCACACATCAAAACATGCAATGGAGTCATCTTAAGGCAATTCTTGGAAATTTTTATTGGAAAACAAGATTATAAATATTATATAATAGAGAACAAAAAATTATAATGATGTTCCAAGCAAAACATATATCATGTGACAAATAAAAATATAGCTCCAAGTAAGATGTATCGATAATGTTGAAGATGAAAGAAGGGATGTCTTCTGGGGCATCCCCAAGCTTAGTCTCTTGAGTTTTACTTGGATATTACCTTTTGGGTGCCCAAGATTAGGTGCTTGTTACTTCGTATTCACCTCATATCGGTATCTCACACAAAACTTGAAAACTTCAATCACACAGAACTTAACGAAACTTTGTGAGATGGGTTAGTATAATAAAGGTAGATCATTCACTTAGGTACTGTTAAGACAAGATTCATAATTGTTCTCACATAATACCTACAGTATTACAATATTACCATAATTTATATCACTCAATATAATCTATAGAAACACTTGAAACAAGCGAACTGTGCATGCAAAACAGAATCTATCAAAAGCAAAACAGTCTGTGAAGAATTGAATGGACACCATACTTCCCCGACTCTAAAAATTCTGAAAAATTAGGAAAATGAAGAGAATTTGCATAGAAAGTTTTTGTGAAAAAACCAGAATTATTTGGCTCTCCAGTAAATTCAGATAATTCGTATACTGGACGAAAAACTTTTTGTTTTTGCACAGAATCAAGTAAACAAGTTTCCACACTATCCTAAAGGCTTTACTTGGCACTTTATTGAAATAAAATACACAAAACATGATTACTACAGTAGATTAATCAATTTTAACATATAAAAACATAAATTAAAAGTGATGGTTTGTCTCCCAACAAGCGCTTTTCTTTAATGCCTTAGGTAGGCATGATGACTTCAATGATGCTCATGTAGGAATAAAAGTTGAAAATGGAAGAGAGGATCTTGAATCTCATGACAAGGAAATTTAAGTCTAACCCACTTACTATGCATAGGGATTTTGTGATTAAAAAATTTATGGGGGAAATAATCAACTAGCATAGGAAGGCAAAATAAGCATATCTTCAAAAAATTGAACACATAGAGAGGAAACTTGATATTATTGAAATATACATAAGCATATATTCCCGTCTCATGATAATTTTCAGTAGCATCATGAAGGAATTCAACAATATAACTATCACATAAAGCATTCTTTTCATGATCTACAAACATAGAAAATTTATTACTCTCCACATAGGCAAATTTCTTCTCATTCATAATAGTGGGAGCAAACTCAACAAAATATCTATCATGTGACACTTGATTGACATAACCACATTGAATATTAAAATCATGATGACACGTTTCATGGTTACTATGAATTTTTATATCATACATGTCATCATCATAATCATCATAGATAGGAGGCATGCCATCATCATAATAAATTTTCTCATGAAAACTTGGGGAACTAGAAATATCATCTTCATCAAACATAGCATCCCCAAGCTTGTGGATTTTCATATCTTTAGCATCATGGATATTTAGAGAACTAATACTAACAATATTTCTATCATGCCCATCATTCAAATAACTATCATGAATCACTTTATAATTTCACAATTTTTAGATTCATTATTTTCAGGCAAGAGCTCATAAACATAATCTAGTGAACTCTCACTAGCAATTGTTCCAACATAATCGGGTCGTTTGAAAATATTAGCAAGTGCATGAGGATCCATTTATCTTTATTTATAGTTTTCTTTTATGAAACCAAACTAGTGAAAAACAAGAAACTAAAATATTTAATTGAAAGATCTAAAAATATACCTTCAAGCACCCACCTCCTCGGCAACGGCGCGATAAAAGAGCTTGATGTCTACTATGCAACTTTATTCTTGTAGACTATGTTGGGCCTCCAAGCGAAGAGTTTTGTAGGACATTAGAAATTTTCCCTCAACTGGATGGTCTAAGGTTTATCAATTTTTGGGAGGTTTAGGATGAAGATGGTCTCTCTCAAAGAACCCTGCAATCAAATAAAAGAAATCTCTTATGTCCCCAACACACCCAATACAATGGCAAATTGTATAGGTGCACTAGTCCGACGAAGAGATGGTGATACAAGTGCAATATGGATGATAGAAATAGGTTTTTGTAATATGAAAATATAAAAAAAACAACGTAATAAATATTAAACAGTGAAAAAAACAATATATTAATGCTTGTAAACAAGGCCTGAGGTTCATACTTTCGCTAGTGCAATCTCCCAACAATGCTAACATAGTTGAATCATATGATCATCCCTCAACGTGTAACAAAGAATCACTCCAAAGTTCCTATCTAGTAGAGAACAAATAGATGAAATTGGTGTATGTAGTAGAACCACCTCAAAGTTATTCTTTCCGATCAATCTTTTGAGCTATTCCTATAAGTATCACAAACAGCCCTACATTTCATAGTAAAATAACACCAACGATACATATCAATCCACCCTAATGTCACCTAGATACTCCAATGTCACCTCAAATATCCGTGGGTAAATTCTATGACATGCATCAAACAATATCACATCTATCATATTCAATCCAACACAAAGAACTTCAAGGAGCACCAAAGATTTCTATCGGAGAACGTGGTATGAAAACATGCAATCAACCCCTATGCATAGATCCCCTAGGTCACCGGAATCCACAAGTTGATGCCTCGACATATATCAAGTGAATCTATAGAATACCCCAATGTCACCACGGGTATCCCACGCAAGACGTACATCAAGTGTTCTCAAACCATAATATTCAATCCAACATAACGAGATCTTAAAGGCAAAGATTCAATTCATCACAACAAGGTAGCAAGGGAATAGCATCATATGATCCAACAATATTAACAAAGCCCATAATACATCAAGATCGTGCCATCTCAATAACACGAGAGAGAGAGATTGAACACATAGATACTGGTACAAACCGCCAGCCCCAAGGGTGGACTACTCCCTCCTCGTCATGGCCTCCGCTGGGATGATGAAGATGGACACCGAAGATGATCTACCCACTCCGGCAGGGTACTGGAACGCCTCCAAATTGGTTTTTCGTTGACATATAGAGTTTTGGCAGCAAAACGAGGAGTCTCTCTTTATTTCTAGGTTTTCTAGGATTTTAGGAATTTTTAGTGTTGGAATCATGCCGAACGGAGCCACGAGGGGCCCACCACATATTAGGCCGCCCCCTAGGGGGTGTGGCAGCCAGATGGCTTGTGGCCCAAGGATGGCCCCCTCCGATGATTCTTCACTCTAATGTGGCTTATTTCCTCCAGAAAAAATCAAAAAAAGTTTCGAGTGATTCTGAGAACTTTCGTTTGCTGCACAAAAAACAACACCACGGTAATTCTATTCAAAACAACGTCAGTCCGTGTTAATTCTAAATAAATCATATAAAGTGCATCAAAAACGTATAAAATTATTGTAAACATAGGTGAATATGGCATATATACTTCATAAATTATTGATACGTTGGAGACGTATCAAACCCTACATCTTGCTTTTGTTGTATTGATGTTGTAGAGAATACAGAGTTGATCTACCTCGAGATCATGGATTTGTGGGCTAAACCCTAGGGGTTATGATGTTTTGTATGAGTATCTTTGACGGACTAAACCCAAGATTTATATAGGCAGCAGGGGTGACTAGGGTTACATGAATGTCAGTTATTACCTATGCACTATATGTCGAACGGAAATCTTCCTCCGTGGAGCTCATGCCAAGTCTTCGAGAGAATATGGGATGCTCATGCCTCGTCACAAAGTCTCCAAAGTCATTCCTCAAGGGTGGGCCCCTGGCTTGGCCCATTGACTAACTCACCTTGGCAGGGACCCCCTACTCCAGGACTCCCTCACTAGGCACCCCTAGTCTTTATATAAACTAAGGGGTGATGACCGTAGACGATGACTCATACATACACAATCTCATGGTAGATCACACGTACATTGTACCACCTCAAAATCAATACAATAAAAACATGACATAGGGTATTGCCACTTCAAGAGGGCCCAAACCTGGCTAAACACATGTGTCCTTGTTACCATTGTGCCAACTCTACAAGCTGGAACCCCCTACGCGAGATCGGTTGGATTTCACTCCAGCATTGTTCGCCCAAACATTTCCACATGTGTAGTCGAAGCAGCTCGATAGGATCGACGATCGACGATCACGTTGGCACCAACACATTTTTCGCGTTAGGATCCCTTCCTTCGGCCTGACCAAACCATCTAAGAAGATCAAAACTCTGACACCTTGTCAAGACATAGAGCTAGATAGATCAAAACCCATTGTTCTTCCATGCCCATGATGTTAGACTCGGTCGTGGAACATCGGCAATCTTCACCCAAGCGTTGACGTCTCGTCAAGATGAGGATGGAAAGTATGGTAACCAAGCACCGCAGGTTAATCTAGGGATGGTGTCAAATCGACCCTTGGACAAGCCATCTTTGGTTCGATATTAGACCGAATCGGATCCAAAAATTTTCATCTACTGTGGGATCGAGAGTAGGTCCAGTGGATGAGGGGGTGATTAGACTACTTCACAAATTAAAACCTAACCTTTTCCCAATTTTAGTTCTAGGCAAGTATTAGCAGTTGTTGCAAATCGAGTACACCCTACACATGCATGTCTATGAGTATAGAAGCGGAAAGTAAAGACACACATATGTAAATAGAGGATTGGGATAGGAAGATCAAACATAATATATGACATGAAGATTTTTTCCATGGTTTCTGATAGGTGGTGCTATCATTGGTCCATGTTGATGGATACTTCAACCCATGGAGGGTAGCAGTTGTGAGAGTCCACGAAGGGCTCCACCCGTTAGGGTCCACAAAGCAGCAACCTCATCTATTCCATAATGGCTTCCGGCCATGAAGGACTAGCCTCACTATGGGTAGATCTTAACGAAGTAGGCGGTCTCCTTTCCCGTACAAACTTCTTGGTTCAACTCCACAACACGAAGTAGGAGGCTCCCAAATGACACCTAATCAATCTAGGAGGTACCACCCTCCAAAAGGTAATAGATGTGGTAACTATGATGTACTCCTTGCTCTTGTGCTTCAAAAGATAGTCTCCTCAACACTTCATCACCCTCTCACAAATTTGGCATGGCTAGAAGAGATTTATTGGATGGAAAGCAACATGGGGAGGCTAGAAATCGAGATTCATATGGTTGGAGTGGATGATCTTGATCTCAACACACGAGTAGGTGTCTCTCGCTCAGAAATATGGATGGGGCAAGTGTTTGTATGTTCTGAGTGCTTCCTCTACGAGTGAGAGGTGGTGGAGGGGTATATATAGGCATCTCCAAAAATCCAACCGTTACAACATTATTTCCCAACTCGATGAAACTGAAGTGAAAAATCGGTTCTAGTGACTAGTGCAAAATGTGGCAACTTTGGCGTTTCAGTGAGACCGATATATAAATCTTGGTGTTATAGAATTGGCTAACCTAGGTAGTTTCCAAATCTCGATGTCAGCAATTCCTAAAACTCAGAAATTCCGATTTTTGGAAATGGGACAAACGGAAGGTTGGTCACTGTTTTCGGTTTTAACGAAATTTCAAGTTGGTGTCACCGAGAAGCTAGGTTTTGGCATGGATTCTGTCTAAGTCAAAACTTGGTAGGACCGAATGAGAATTGTTGGTGTCATTGGTTTTGGAGTTTAGGGTTTGGACTGAGAATTTTTGTGGGAGAATGACTGAGTATTTTTGGTGGATAATCTCTAAGAACTTGAGCAACCATATCATCATAATTCTTCATCCCCTTTTAATAGTATTGGCTTTCTGGTGGACTCAAGAGTGATTTCTCACAAAATATAAAATGTAGAGTCTGGTATCTTGAAGCATGACCAATCCTATTCCTTTCCTTTCCTTGAAGAGATTCTCCACACAATCCTTTAGCCATCCCATCATTGAACTTTTTCCTGAGATACACTTGGTGGAAACATTAGTCCAATGAAATATATGTTCATATTAATTACCAAAACAACCTAGGGATAAGTTGTGATTTCAATCTCCCCCTTTGGTAATTGATGAGAACATATAGATCAATGCTTCGACAAAAGATATAATCAATGAATATCATCGTGGTTTTCATAGGTATGTGATAAGCAAGAGCTTCCCCTAAATTTGTGCACTGTATTAAATTTGCGTTTGAATGCAAATGCACAATCAATTAGGTTCGTGGGTTACTCTTCCATGTCAGATACAACTTTGTGGTGTGCATAAATGATATGAATGAGTAACAATGCACATAACACCACACAAACGCGAATGATCATAACATAAGCAACACATAGGTAAGACATGGTAGCATCAACCATCAAAGCGTATGATCAAACACAACGAATTTAAGCCATAACACATGATAAAATGTTTTTGAATCCAAAGAGAGCAACAAAAAGCAAAACACACTCTCTCAAAGCCCTATGATCTATATATCTCCCCCTTTGGCGACAAGTTAACGAAAAGTTCAAAGAATATAGAGCTAAGCATCACTCTAGGCTTGATCTCCTCCGGTGGCTGTTGAAGGAGTCGAGAGAAGGGTGTCTGCAAATGCTTCGCTAGCTGTCCTCTAGGGTGGTGGTGTAGACACTGGAGGGGCTGAAGGAGCAGACATAGCATTAGCTGGTGCTGCTGAATGTAACCCGAATTTTCGATTTGGAATGTTTTACAATTATATTTAAGCATCGATGCATTTCAATTGAAATGAACGTGACAATTAAATTTTCATTATTTATTTATTTATTTGACTCCATTTCAATTGGCATTTGAATTTTATTCACAAATCCATGACAAAATACTTTGATTAAAAAACTATGAGAGGAGGTAACATGACACCCCAAAAGTCACAAGAAAATAGTGTCATTTGTTTGGAAGTCAAAATTGGTTTTATTTAGATTTAAAAAAACAAGTTTTTATAAAGTTTTTATTTTGCCTATAGAAAATGTTCACGCCTTAGGATGTATTTTTATCATAGTTTTGATATATAATACCCTATATTTTATTTTTAATTCAATATAATTTTTCCCGTTTAGTTTTTGTAAAAAAACGCTTAGCGCCAGGCCAGGCTAGGCTGGTCGGCCCAGCCAGCCAGCAGGATGCCCCAGCCCAAGCCAACACTAGGGCAGGCTAGCGATGGAGCTAGGAGCGAGCGCTCCCAGTGCTGCCGCCACCCCACATGCACCCGTCTCTCTCCCGAATCTCTCTCTATTTCAAATTTTCTTTTTTGACCACTAGGCCCTGCGTTGACCTTGTTCTTTCTCTCCACGAAACAAAACATGTTCTATTCGCGCGCATACAGGAAGCGACCATGACTCAAATCCGTGGAAACTCTATCTCTAGCCTTCCCCTCGCCCAAGAATCATGTCCTATAAATTCCTACGACTCTCCTCAACCGATTCCTCCAAACCACTTCGCCTGAAACCATCTATAACTTAAGCCCTAGACATATGGATCTCGTCGCATACACTGTAGTTCATCACCGTATTCCGATGCCGGTGAGCTGTCCCGAGCCTCCGTGTTGTGTAGTTCGACTTTTCTCGGTCCCTAGATTAGTTTTTACATGATGTTGCGACATCTCTCCATCTATAGAGACCTCCTCGAGCTCGCAACACCGTCGAAGTTCATGGAGCTCGCAACACCTCGCTCGCTTCCGTCATCACCAACCTTCATCAACACCAAAACTCGGTCGTCCCCGACTTCCCGCATCCGTTGGAAAGCCTTGCCGCAGCCGCCGACAATCGGAGCCGCCGCCCCATCGTCGTCATCTTCCCTGCCTACCTCCAGTTTCTCTTTGTTCGTGTTTTTGCTTTTTAGATCTAATCATCATGGATCGGTTTTCTCCGGTTTAGGTCGAACCGACTCACAGTTTTCCCTTTTAGTTAGTATTATTTCCATAATTGTTTAGGATCGGCAGTCCACTTGTTAGCATCACCGCAAACACCTTTCTGCCACTCATATCACGCCACTTGTGATCTGCCCGGAATTTCACAGATTTTCACAAAAAAAATCCTGTTTTCAGATTGGATCTCAATTTTGTTTTTTTATATCATTAGTTCTACAACTCTGATTCTTGTAATACTTTTTCCTACGGTTTCATAAAAATCCCATCTGTCCAGAGAACCAAACGAAAATATTTTTGAAGGTTTTAAAATTTGAATTCAGACATATTAGTATTCGAACTTCATTAGGCCATAACTTGAGTTTCGTAACTCCGTTTTGGGTGATTCTTTTTGCAAATCGAAGTTTGTGATGTATACTTTCTGTTAAAAAAATCACAAAGTTTTCAACTAGTAAAATTTCATTCTGTATAGAAGCTTTATTTGGTTATTTTCGGAGTTTTTATAAGTGTCTTTCTCGTTTTATTTTTGGATCCTTGCGTGTATGCTTATGTATGTTATTGCTTGCTTACGCTAGCTTGTCGAGAGTGTAAGTTGGAGTACTACCAATACTTAGAGTTTAAAGAACTTCAGTAAGGCAAGTTCATGCTTTGATCATACTTTCCTATACCCAGTTTTATTGTGCATTAGTTTCACTCTTAGAAATTTGCATGTGTAGGATTGGGAAATTATGGTATTGCTATGTAATTCATCAGGTAGGAACCTATGACACTTGATCATCCAGTGAATATCATTAAGTTTATATATGGGTTAGCCATGCTCATAGACAGGGATTGGCATGTGTGATTCATGTAAGTTATGAGAGAGAGGTAATAATAATGGGTTAACCTTGAGGTGGCAACATTAACACAACTCTGGGTGGAATGGTTGGGGCACTTGGAGAATCCAGTACTTGCCCAAGGGGATCCCGAAGGACCCATGTGATCACCCTATGGAATGCCACCAAGGCTCAAAGGGATCAGTAGAATTTGTTTTGCATAGAAAAAAGAAGGGGAATATTGATATATATTAGAGGGTATTGATATATATTATGATCTGATGTGCTTTCTTGGTATCCTAAATATAAGATTAATAGTTCAAGTTGCTGAGTTGAGAAACAGATGGTTGAATCAAAAGAATTCCTTTTTTGAAGTTCAATTTTTATCAGAGGACAATATGAATATTATACCTTGTTCCATTAAAACACTCAAGGGGTTATATGATATATCGGGTGTAGAAGTAGGCCAACACTTCTATTGGCAAATAGGAGGTTTTCAAATTCATGCCCTAGTACTCATCACTTCTTGGGTCGTAATTACTATCTTGCTAGGTTCAGTTGTCATAGCTGTTCGGAATCCACAAACCATCCCGACCGACGGGCATAATTTTTTTGAATATGTCCTTGAGTTTATTCGAGACTTGAGTTTATTTCATGCCTAGAAACTTTTGCGTGCAGCTACAAGCCATTATGGGCTCTATCATAGTTATGTAAGTTTGTGTGAGCCTTTTCAAGTAGGCTGGCAAATGTAGGGGAAAGTATGTGTACTAGCCTATCCAGGGTTAAGGGGAACACATTCAAAAATACTATGTCTCGATCTTCCGGTCATGGAGGTGGTCGAGTCTTGTGGGGAAAAGTGCGCAAACCTATGGAGAGTGTATAAACTAATCATGATTAACCGTGTCCCCGGTTATGGACAAATTTGAGTATCTAGAAGTGAATTATTGGTTGATCTTGTCAATCTATTTCATTGAAAGCACATTTGCTCCCTTGGTGGTTTTGGTAATTAATAACAACATATAAGTCATTCAACTAATGTTTCCACCAAGTATATTTCAGGAAAAGTTCAATGATAGGGATGGCAAAAGGATTGTGGAGATTGTGGAATCACCCGAAGATGCAAGGAAATAGGTTGGCCAAGCTTCAAGAAAGAGGACTCTACATTTTACATTTGTGAGAAATCACTTTGAGTCCATAGGAAAGTCAATACTATTAAAAGGGGGTAAGGTTTTGTTGATGAAAAAAATGCTCATACGTGCACAAGTGATAGTCACCAAAAACCTCCACAAGATCTCCCACCAAAGTCTGTCTCTAGCCAAACATGCAAAATCGGTGCAACCAACATTCCTATCCCAGTGCCACCAATTCCAAACCCGAGACAGACTTAGCCAAACCCTAGACACTTCGGTGCAGCCGACACTGCTTTCGGTGCCACCAAGTTGGGTTGCCAACTTTCTGCTATGCAAGTTCACACTTTCGTTCCGTCCGAGAATGTTGAATCGGCATCACCGAGTTCGGCAATCCTAACCAAGATTCCTATATCGGTCTCACCGAGATTCAAAAGTTGCCACCTTTTGGTCACTTCGGTACCACCGAGATTAACACATCAGTGTTACCGAGTTGGTCATTTTGTGTGTAACGGTTGGATTTTTGGGGATGCCTATATATACCCCTTCACCACCATCCACTCGAGAGAGAAGCACTCAGAACTATTCCACACTTGCCCCATCTAGTTTTCTAAGAGAGAACCACCTACCCTTCTGTTGAGGTCAAGATATTACACTCCAATCATACGGATCTTGATCTCTAGCCTCCCCAAGTAGCTTTCCACAAATCACATCTCTTCTACCAGGCCAAATCTGTGAGAGATTGATTGTGTGTTGAGGAGTCTATCATCTTGAAGGACACGAGCAAGGAGTTCATCGTCATTACCGAGCCTATTACCTTTTGGAGGGTGGTGCCTCCTGGATTGGTTAGGTGTCGCTTGGAAGCCTCCTACTTCGTGTTGTGGAGTGAACCAACAAGTTTGTAAGGGCAAGGATATGGCCTACTTCATGAAGATCTACCACGAGTAAGGTTAGTCCTCCGTGGATGTAGGCCGTCATGGTACAATCAAGGATGCTTCTTCGTGGAACCCTCCGTGGGTAGAGCCCTCCGTGGACTCTCGCAACCATTACCCTCCGTGGGTTGAAGACTCCATGAACGTGGATGTACGATAGCACCACCTATTGGAACCACGGGAAAAATCATCGTGTCTACAATTGCGTTTGATCTTCCTATCCTATCCTTTTAGTCATGCTTGTTGTTACTTTCCGCTGCTATACTCTTAGACCTACATGTGTAGGGTGTACTTGATATACTATGAATGCTAAAACTTGCCAAGAATTAAAATTGGGAAAAAGCATAGTTTTATTTGGTCAAGTAGTCTAATCACCCCCCTCTAGACCTACTTTCGATCCTACAAGTGGTATGAGAGCCAGGTTTCCATTCTATTGGTTTCACAGCCTAGGAGAAGTACGACATCTAGTGAGGGAAATTATCACCGTAGAGGTCCGTACTTTGATGGCACTAATTCTGCTAGTTGGAAGCATAAAATGAAAATGCATTTGCTTGGTCATGATCCTACCGTTTGGGCTATTGTTCGTGTTGGCTTACAAGGTGAATTCTTTGGTGATGGAAGAGAACCGGATCATGAAGTGAGCGTGGAAGAATTGAAGATGTTGCAACTCAATGCTCAAGCATGTGACATTATCTGCAACTGCCTATGCCCCAAAGAATTCAGCAAAATCAGCCATCTTGAACAGACAAAAGAGATTTGGGATACTTTGGTTGATATGCATGAAGGAACTGAGTCCATGAGAGAATCCAAGTTAGATGTTCTTCAAGGTCAACTTGATAAGTTCAAGATGAAGGATGGTGAAGGAGTCGCTGAAATGTACTCTAGGCTAGCTCTCATCACCGATGAGATTGCCGGCTTTGGAAGCAAAGAAATGACTGACAAGTTCATCATCAAGAAGATACTTTGAGCTTTGGATGAGAGATATGACACCATGTGCACATTGATCCAAATGATGCCCAACTACAAAAATCTCAAACCAGCGGAAGTGATTGGTAGAATTGTTGCTCATGAGATGACACTCAAAGACAAGGAAGAGATTCACCACAAGTCTAGCGGTGCTTACAAAGTCACAAGTGATGCTCCCGCTACCTCAAGCGACAACCTTGTCACAAATGAAGAGATAAGCTTCATGGTCAAGAAATTCAACAAGTTCTACAAGAATAGAAGCAAAGATCATAGATCCAACTCAAGACATGAAGAGAAGCGTTCGTCAAGTCGTGACCGAAACTGCTGCAATTGTGGGAAGCCCAAACACTACTCCAATGAGTGCACGTCTCCCTACAAATGAAGAGAAGAGTCACCTAGAAGACAAAGCTCAAGAGATGAATCACCTCGAAGAGAGAGAAGGAGTAGAGATGATCGTTATGAACAAAGACCCTCAAGGAGAAGTAGGGACTCAAAGAAGAAGGACAAGTACACCAACAGCTACCCAAGAAGGAAACATCAAACTCATGTTGGTGAATGGGTTTCCGGCTTCGACTCCGACAACCACTCCGAGAGAAGCTATCACTCCATGATACGTCTCCAATGTATCTAAATTTCCAAACTCTTTTAGCAGAGTTGCCTTGGTGTTATTTTTGTGCAGAAATGAAAGTTCTCAGATTGTTCTGAAAATTTACAGAGAATATTTTTGGAATTAATAACAAATACTGGCACAAGAATTACTAGAGGGGGGCCACCTGCAGGCCACAAGCCTGCTTGGCGCGGCCACCCCCCTAGCCGCGCCGAGCAGGCTTGTGGGGCCCTCATGGCTCCTCCGACCTCCTCTCCAGCTCCATATAACCCTATTTGTCGAGAAAAAAATCAGAGAGAAGAATTCATTGCGTTTCATGATGCGGAGCCGCCACCATTGCCTATTCTTCCTCGGGAGACCAGATCTATAGTCCGTTTTGGGCTCCGGGGAGGGGAAATCGATGCCTTCGTCATCACCAACCGTCCTTCATCACTAATTCCATGATGCTCCCCACCGTTCGTGAGTAATCTCATCTTAGTCTTGCTAGACGGTGATGGGTTGGATGATATTTATCATGTAATTGAGTTAGTTTGGTTAGGGTTTGAACCCTAGTATCCACTATGTTCTGAGATTGATGTTGCTATGACTTTGCTATGCTTAATGCTTGTCACTAGGGCCCGAGTGCCATGATTTTAGGTCTGAAGCTATTATGTTTCCATGAATATATATGTGTGTTCTTGAACCTATCTTGCAAGTTGTAGACACCTATAAGAGTTATGATCCGCATCCCCCAGGGTGACAATAACTGGGATTCTTTCCAATGATTACCGTAGTTTGAGGAGTTCATGTATTCACTAAGTGCTAATGCTTTGGTCCGGTTCTCTATTAAAAGGTGGCCTTAGTATCGCTTAGTTTCCAATAGGACCCCTCTGCCATGGGAGGGTAGGACAAAAGATATCCTACAAGTTCTTTTCCGTAAGCACACATGACTATATATGGAATACATGCCTACATTACATTGATGAATTGGAGCTAGTTCTGTTTCACCCTATGTTATAACTCTTGCATGATGAAGCCATCCGACATAATTATCCATCACTAATCCATTGCCTATGAGCTTTCCATATACTGATCTTTGCTAAGCTACTTTGCCGTTGCTACTGTTACAAATACTACAAAACTGCTACTATCACTTTTGCCACCATTACTGTTACTTCCATACTACTTTGCTACTGAATACTTTTCTGCAGACATTAAGTCTTTCAGGTGTGGTTGAACTGACAACTCAGCTGCTAATACTCGAGAATATTCTTTGGCTCCCTTGTGTCGAATCAATAAATCTGGGTTGAATACTCTACCCTCGAAAACTGTTGCGACCCCCTATACTTGTGGGTTATCAAGACCTTTTTCTGGTGCCGTTGCTGGGGGGCATAGCTTTATTCTCTGATTCACTTGGGATATATATCTGTTGATCACTATGAAGAATACGAAAGATCTAAAAACCAAGATCTATCCCTCTACTACGAGGGGAGGTAAGGAACTGTCATCTAGATCTGTACTTGATTCACCTTCTGTTATGAGTAAGTTTATGACACCAACACCTGCTAGTAATTCTGATATGTCGCAAGTAATTGATGATGCTACTTCTGCTATGCACGATGCTTATGATAATGCTTTGCTTCATGATACTATGCCACTTGGTGAATTTCTTGATGAACAAATTGCTAGAGCTAATGCTGAAATTGATAATATTTCTGAATATGATGAAATTATTGAAACTGAACACTATGATTCACCTGCTAGACCTACCTCTCCTAGATATGAATTTCCTGATATACCTGAGGGTTATGTTATGGAAGGAGAGGTAGCTAGGGACTTTCTTGCTTGTCAGGATAGAGATGATCTTAATAAATTGCTTCACAAGAGGAACAAAAAATCTCTGGATGCTAGAATGCAATATGATGCTAAGTTTGCTACTTCACCTATCTTTGTTACTGATAAGGATTATGAATTCTCTATCAATCATGTGTTAATTAATTTGGTTGAATCCGATCCTTTCCATGGTTATGAATCTGAAACTGTTGTGGCACATCTTACCAAATTGAATGATATAGCCACCCTATTTACTCATGAGGGAAAAAATTGCTATTACTATATACTTAAGTTGTTTCCTTTCTCATTAAAGGCTGATGCTAAGAAATGGTTTAATTCTCTTGATCCTGGTTGTGTGCGTAGTCCCGAGGACATGGTTTATTACTTCTCTGAAAAATATTTTCCTACCCATAAAAAACAAGATGCCTTGCAGGAAATATTTAACTTTGTGCAAATTGAAGAAGAGAGTCTCCCAAAAGCTTGGGGGATGCTTCTCCAATTACTTAATGCTTTGCCTGATCATCCTCTTAAGAAAAATGAAATACTTGATATCTTCTATAATGGACTAACCGATGCTTCTAGGGACTACCTAGACAGTTGTGTTGGTTGTGTTTTCACGGAATGAACTGTTTAACAAGGTGAATTACTATTGAAAAACATATTGAGCAATGATAATGATTGGACTATTCCCGAACCACCTCCAAAGCCAACTCCAAAGAAAAGAGGTATTCTATTCCTCGGTCTTGAAGATATGCAAGAGGCAAAGAAATCTATGAAAGAAAAAGGTATTAAAGCTGAAGATGTTAAGAATCTACCACCTATTAAAGAAATAAATTCTCTTGATAACCTGACACAGATAGTAGAGGTAAATTCTCTCAGTAGATTCGACGAAGGAGACATCCCTTATAATAAGTCTGCTAGCCAATGCTTGGATGAATTTGATAATTTTGTTATGAAGCAAGAAAATTTCAATGTCTACGTTAGTAGACAATTGAAACATAATGCTTATATGCTTGATCGCTTGGGTGATTATTTGAGTAGAACTGTCAATGATCTTAATCTTATTAGTAAACATGCTTCCATGCTAACCACTCAAGTACAACAAGTGCTTAAGGCTCAAAATGATTTGCTTAATGAGATGAATAGTAAAGACAATGATCATTCTGGTAAAGTTGTGACTAGAGGTGGTAGAATGACTCAGGAACCTTTGTATCCCGAGGGCCATCGTAGGAGAATTGAACAAGATTATCAGAGAGTTAATACTGATGCACCTATTCCTTCCAATAAGAGTAGGAAAAAGAATGATGATAGTACATTGCATGCTGCTACTGAACCTGTTACAGATACGTCCGAGAATCCTAATGATATTTCTATTTCTGATGCTGAGACACAACCTAGTGATGAACATGAGCCTAGTGATAACATTAATAATGATGTTCATGCTGATTCTCAACCTAGTAAAGATAATGATGTGGAGATTGAACTTGCTGATGATCTTGATAATCCACAACCTAAGAATAAAAGATATGATAAAATAGACTTCATTGCTAGGAAACATGGTAGAGAAAGAGAACCATGTGTTCAGAAACCCATGCCCTTTCCTCCTAAACCATGCAAGAAAAAGGATGATGAGGACTTTGAGGGCTTTGCTGAAATGATTATACATGTCTTTTTACGTATGCGCTTGACTGATATTTTGAAAATGTCTCCTTATGCTAAGTATATGAAAGATATCGTGATAAATAAAAGGAAGATATCGGAAGCTGAGGTTTCCACCATGCTTGCTAATTATACTTTTAAAGGTGGAATACCGAAGAAACTAGGAGACCTCGGAGTACCTACTATACCATGCTCTATTAAAGGAAATTATGTTAAAACTTCTTTATGTGATCTTGGAGTTGGTGTTAGTGTTATATCTTTCTCTTTATACCGTAGACTTGATTTGAATAAGTTGACACCTACTGAAATCTCTTTGCAAATGGCTGATAAATCAACTGCTCTACCTATCGGTATTTGTGAGGATGTACCCATCGTAGTTGCAAATGCTACTATCTTGATGGACTTTGTTATTCTTTATATTCCCGAGGACGACAGTATGTCGATCATCCTTGGTAGACCCTTTTTAATACTACAAGGGCTGTTATTGATTGCAACAAGGGCAATGCCACTTTTCATATTAATGGTAATGTACATACGATACACTTACCGAAGAAACAACCTCAAGTTCATAGTATCAATTCTATTGAAAAATTTCCAACAATTATTATTGGAGACTTTGAGTTCCCTCTTCCTACTGTCAAGAAGAAATATGATATACTTATTGTTCGGGAAATGCATATCCCCATTGAGGTAACTTAGTGTTATTCGAAATTTTTTTGGTTTCATGACATTTGGAAGAAGTTTGTTAATAAGACATGATCAACCTTATTGATGGATTCCTTTTGATGAGCATGAGATGGATGAATTTAGAAAGGAGAACTTCCTGCACCTAACTTTTACTTCTTGTTACCTAGATGAAATTAAGTAGAAATGCTTTATTTTTATTCTTTCTGAGTTTTCCGCGCAAGAGAAAAATGACCTGAAAATAAAAGTTCCCAAAATCCCCTGAAAATTTAATATGATTTTTTTCTGGAATATTTAAGAATTTTTGGCACTGAGAATGCATCAAGGGCTGCACCAGTGGGCCACAAGCTTGCAGGGCACGACCAAGTGGCTGGCCGCGGCCTTGGGGCTTGTGGGTCCCACATGCCCCCTCCACTTATTCCAGCAACCATTCACTTCATCTTCCCCCCAAAAAAAATCCACCATTGCTCAAACCCGTGTTCTAGCTTATCTTGCTGCCATTTTCAATCTCCTTGCTGAAAGCTCCATTTCCAAAACTGTTTTAGGGGACTGCTCATCGGTATGTGACTCCTCCAATGGTCCCCTTAGTTTTTGTTCTAGTGCCTTATATATTGAATTTTTTTGCTGTTATTGTGACCTTGTTCTTGAGTTTGCATGTCAAATTTGTATGGTCCCAAGTAGTTTTGATGCATGATATAGTCTCTAGGAACTTGAGGGAGTAGTTACTATGAGTTTAATTGAGGTTTGTTCACCTTTATTTTCACTCACTAAATATTTCAGAATTTTTTAGAAATGTTGAGAAGGTTACTAAGAGGTACTTCAAGCCGGGTTTTTAAGGAAGATGAAAATGAAATGAAGGAGAAACCCAAATATAATGTTCCTTGCGTCGCAGAAATCCGACCATGTGAATGGTCGTCTAGCAGATTCTTGAGGACAGCAGGAATTTATGAAGAATTCTATTATTTGGCTGAGAATGCAGGCATCACCAACTACCTCAATGATAAGTGTGACCAGTACCTCTTGCTCACTAATACCTTCGTGCAAAATTTTCACTTTCATCCTAGGGAAGACCCTCCTACAATAGAATTTCACTTATATGATGTGACTAAGAAAATGAACCTTTATGGTTTTTGCAAAGTTTGCAAGATACCCTATGAGGGCAGCATCAGGGAACCACGTACTCAAGACCTGGAAGATTTTATTGCCATGGTCACTGTAGGAGAAGAGAGAGGCGTATCAAGGTCAAGACCAGCTAGTTTACATTTTCCCGTGCTATGCTATTATTCATTATTTGTGGGAAGATGTTTAGTTGGTCGCTGGGAGAGTGGAAGCTTGCCCCTGACCTTGCTACTTTGCACCATGCTTTATTTGCTGATAGAACCTTTAGTCTGGGCTCTATGGTGGCCCAACGGTTGAACACCAACCATTCGAAGGGGCCCATATTCGGAGGTATCAATGCATCTTGTTTAGCTAAACATTTTGAGATACCCATTAGGCTTCACGAGAAAGACGAGAGGCTAATACCCGCGAAGTTTTTAGATTATGACCGTATGGTATCCCATGATGTTATTAAAAAGAATGATGATAGGAGGTTGCTTTACAATTTAGTATTTAGTCAGGGTACTTGTGAGATTATTACTCTGCTTGCTTCTTCTCTGTTCGATATTCATTCAGGCAGGTACACTGTTATGCCCGATGACATCTACCGACATTGGGGTTTGGCGCAACCCCCAACACCTAAGCCAGCACCAGCTCTGGATCCATATCAAACCCCGTTTTTTTAGTGGGAGTCACAAGAGGTTGCCAATCAATGGAACCCTCAGTGTCCTCCGGAGTATCGGGGAGAAGGTTATTTCCAGCCGTGGCCCTAGACCAACTTAGGCCAAAAACCTAAGCTTGGGGGAGTACGGATTTCTCACCGACATTACATTCATGTTCACACACTTATTTCAGTTGTCGGTGTTCATAATTTTTCATTGTACTATCCATGGTATTTTAATTCCTGTTTTTCTTTCTTCTTGTGTGTTTAATAAACTTTGAGAAAAATACAAAAAATTAGTTCTAGCTTTATTTCCTAGTTGCTTAGTTGTAGCATTAAAGAGAAAACCAAAAATGCTTTCTTACTCTTCTTTTTGCTTCTTGGGAGATTTTCCGTGTAAATAATTTTCCTTTCTTTTTTTGGGTCATAAGGAGAAGACCACGATGACGTGTTCAGTGGCTCTCATATGCACTATTGTTTATCTTACAAGGAGCCCATATTGCCTTGTCTTCTCCTTTGGTTTATTGTTTGCAGATTCCAGCTTAGTCCAATGCACGCACATTCTTATTATTATTCACATCGTTTGGTCATGCAAGTGAAAAGCAATAATGACGATATTTGATGAAAAGATTGAGATGGAGAAAAGCTGGTATGAACTCGACCTATCTTGCTTTTGTAAATATGATTAGCTCATCGTTTCGAATTCAGTACATTATGGGTTGAACATGTTTGCAATGACAATTAGATATTATAGTTATTCATGCCATGCTTAATTAGCTAAGAGTGGATAATGGTTCATCTTGAGTGCCAACATGCGCATTAAAATGGTTGTGATGTAGTATTAGAATAGTATCCTCCTCTGGAAGATTTAAGTGGCTTGACTTGGCACATGTTCATGCATGTAGCTGAAACAAATCAACATAGCCTCCACGATATTTATGTTCATGGTGAATTATATCCTACTCATTCTTGCATTCGATGTTGGTTAATCTCAAAGCATGTTGATGACTGTGTCTCTCTCTACTTGGTCGCTCCCCAGTCTTTTACTAGCCTTCACTTGTACTAAGCGGGAATACTGCTTGGGCATCCATCTCAATAGACCCAAAGTTGTTCCATATGAGTCCACCATATCTACCTATATGCGGTATTTACCTACCGTCCCAAGTAAATTTGCATGTGCTAAACTTTAAACCTTCAAATACACTTTCTATTTTGTATGCCCAAATCGCTCATGTGGCGACTAGGGGCTGTTAGTATCTTCCATGCTATGTGGGTTATTCTCACAATATGTGTTGATTCACTATCATTCACGAGAAAGTGGTTGGTAATCAGGATGTCCAGTTCCATTCTCGAAATTGAAAGCAAAATATAATTAAACCAAAATCCCCCAGGACTGTGTTTGTATGGACAGTACCCGTGAATTTGGCCTGCTGTGGAGTGTGACTGATTGGTGGAGGGGGAGTAAAAAAATTACCATCCAAATTTGGGAGCCGCCTATAATGTATCTAGCATGGAAGATATTGAAAACCTCTTGGTAGTTATGTGAGCAACGAAAGCATACCGCTCCAAAATCATTACCTATCTCTGTTTTAAAAGCTTGAGCTCTGGCACCTCTACAAATCAATGCTTCCCTCTGCGAAGGGTCTTTCCATTCACTTTATTGTTGAGTCATCATCCTCTTATAAAAGGCACCAGTTAGAGAGAACCATTTTCATTTGTATGCCTTGCTATTAGTTGATATTGAGTGTGAGCATGACTCGATCTCTCTCACCGTAAATTACAATGTTTAGTCAGTCCTTGTTCTCCAGAGGTGCTCTGCATTTATGTTTTGCGGTCTCAGAAAGGGCTAGCGAGATACCATTATGTCATATTGTATCATGATTGTTTTGTTAAAATTGTTGTCATCCGAGACTTGTTATTATTGCTCGCTAGTTGGTTATGCCATTGACATGAGTAAATGTGAGACCTAAATGTTATTGTGAATGTCATTAGTTTATAATCTTTGCTGAAAAGCTGAACATAAGTTAGACATATTTACAAGAGCAAGATCAAACAGAGTTTGTAGAAGTTTTTCTTTATCACTTTCACTTTATCAACTGAATTGCTTGAGGACAAACAAAGGTTTAAGCTTGGGGTATTTTATACGTCTCCAACGTATCTACTTTTCCAAACTCATTTGCCCTTGTTTTGGACTCTAATTTGCATGATTTGAATGGAACTAACCCGGACTAACGGTGTTTTCAATAGAATTGCCTTGGTGTTATTTTTGTGCAAAAATAAAAGTTCTCAGATCATCCTGAAAATTTCCGGAGAATATTTTTGGAATTAATAAAAAATACTGGCACAAGAATTAACCAGAGGGGGCCCACCTGCAGGCCACAAGCCTCCTAGGCACGACCACCCCCTGGCCGCATCGAGCAGGCTTGTGGGGCCCTCGTGGCTCCTCCGACCTCCTCTCTAGCTCCATATAACCCTATTTGTCGAGAAAGAAACAGAGAGAAGATTTCATTGCGTTTCACGATACAGAGCCGCTGCCACCACCTATTCTTCCTCGGGAGACCAGATCTGGAGTCCGTTTTGGGCTCCGGAGAGGGGAAATCGATACCTTCGTCATCACCAACTATCCTTCATCACAAATTCCATGATGCTCCCCACCGTTCGTGAGTAATATCACCATACGCTTGCTGGACGGTGATGGGTTGGATGAGATTTATCATGTAGTCGAGTTAGTTTGGTTAGGGTTTGATCCCTAGTATCCACTATGTTCTGAGATTGATGTTGCTATGACTTTGCTATGCTTAATGCTTGTCACTAGGCCCCGAGTGCCATGATTTCAGATCTGAACTTATTATGTTTCCATGAATATACGTGTGTTCTTGATCCTATCTTGCAAGTTGTAGACACCTATACGAGTTATGATCCGCATCCCCCAGGGTGACAATAACTGGGATTCTTTCCGGTGATTACCGTAGTTTGAGGAGTTCATGTATTCACTAAGTGTTAATGCTTTGGTCCAGTTCTCTATTAAAAGGAGGCCTTAATATCCCTTAGTTTCCAATAGGAAACCGCTGCCATGGGAGGGTAGAACAAAACATGTCATGTAAGTTCTTTTCCATAGGCACGTATGACTATATATGGAATACATGCCTACATTACATTGATGAATTGGTGCTAGTTCTGTGTCAGCCTATGTTATAACTGTTGCATGATGAATGCCATCTGACATAATTATCCATCACTGATCCATTTCCTACAAGCTTTCCATATACTAATCTTTGCTAAGCTACTTTTCCATTGCTACTGTTACAAATAGTACAAAACTGCTACTATCACTTTTGCCACCGTTACCGTTACTTACATACTACTTTGCTACTGAATAATTTGCTACAGATATTAAGTCTTTCAGGTGTTGTTGAATTGACAACTCAGTTGCTAATACTCGAGAATATTCTTTGGCTCCCCTCGTGTCGAATCAATAAATTTGGGTTGAATACTCTACCCTCGAAAACTGTTGCGATACCCTATACTTGTGGGTTATCACTCCAACTCCTACTGTAGTCAAGATGATGGTGTTGCCGGAATTGCACTAGTGCCAACCAACTCCTATGATCTATTTGGTTCACCAAATGAAGTGAGTGGAAGTTGCTTCATGGGTAAAGGCCCCAAGGTATCACACCCCGAATATCTTGATTTCGATAGTGATGAAGATGACTTGCTTTACGATGATGACTTGCTATGTGATAAAACTAGTGATGTTGATCATAATAAACTTGATATTTCTCATGCTAGTCAAGGTATGTCAATTGACGATGATAAGATGAAAAAAGAAGAACTAACTAAAGAACTCAACACTCTTAAGTTAGTCCATGAATCTACTCTTGAAGATCATAGAGAGCTTGTAAGAACTCATGAGAAGCTACGCTTCGAGAAGCTCAATTTGGAGCAAGAACATGAGTTTCTTAAAGCTATCAATGACGATATCCGAAAGAAGACTTCATCTTATCTTGCCAAACGACTAATCTTGTCTACATTTATGGCACAAGTCAAATCTAAGCAAACTAGTAACAAAGGCAAGAAAGGTTGTTCATCTAGTAGCAACTATAAAAATGCTAAATCCAATGATGTTTCTCCTAGTAGTTCTATTGATTTCACTAATGATGATTCTCTTAGGGAAGTTACACTTGAGCAAGAAAATGTTTTATTGAAAGGAATTATAGAGAAAGGTATCTACAAGAGTCTTGAAGGGTATAAACAATTTGATGAGATTGTACGCAAGCATGGAGGATACCAGAAGAATCATGGTGTTGGCTACTTCAACGCAAATGGAGTTGAGTGGGAAGAAGGTCAATACCCCAATCCCAGGTTTGTTTCTCAAAAGGAAAAGTATGAAAATACTCTTCCCAAGGGAACAAAGTTGCAAGATGACCTTCCACCACAAGACACCAAGCTCAAGGGCAAGAACAAGCTCCAAGAGGACATTGACTCTTATGAAGATGAACACCAAGCTTTGGTGAAGTGGGTTGCCAGGGCTACTACAAGCTCAAGTTCTACAAGTGCTACTTCAACACCAAGGATCCCCATAAACTTGATGTGGGTTCCCAATAAGAAGAACTAGAGAGTTATTGAGGGGTGACTCCGCCAATGAAATTCACTCATATTCATTATTAGCAAGATCTATTTGCAATCAACATCAACCCTATGCAATAGATCAAGGAGTCACACATTCCCTCAATGTGAAGCAAGGGACAAGGTAATCAACAAATCAATGGACATCATCACACATGCTTTGCACTCCATGTCCATAGATATCCTTGCATTTGTCTCTTGTGTGTTGGGACTAACCCATGTAGGTGAGAAGAGTAACGAAACCACAAGGATGCTCCCAACTCTTGGTGATCTTCATCAACCTTGAGCATCCACCACTACCTCACCAACATGAAGTCTTCATAGACAAAACCCAAGGTTAGTTTATCCCTCTTATGGGGTTGTCACATCAAGGGGGAGATTTACTCTATGACTTGAGTCAAAGCATCTCTTAGTATGTGACAACATTAAATGCTTTATGTCAAAGTGGTAACCCCACTTGTGCTTAAACGATGAGTATGACCTATGATCAAGTACTCTTACTTGGCTCCTAAGTCAAATACTCATATATAGATGACTTCGTCATCACCCAAATGCTTGTTAGATGCTAGAGTGTTTGTGCATGTTTGCCATGATTTCATTTGACATCTTATTGTGTGAGCATGTTAGTCTGCATTTATTTACTCATTCAAGGATATCCAATTGTTGCTATTTGGCTTTTGATTTATCTTTTGCCAATTAGATATACAAGAATGCCTAGGACCACTTATTTAGATATCTATGCTTTCTCACCTCATACTCTATTCATGCTGCATCACAAAATTTGAACAAGTGCTTTTCGATCCCTCTGTGTGAGGAGCACTCGGAGTTCCATATCGACAAGAACTGCCATTAAAACCTCCCAAGTACATCTCGGTGGAACCAACAACAAAATCTCGGTCTCACCGAATGCCTAGGGTTGATATGGTTTTCAATATCGGTACCGCCGATTCCATCTTCTCGGTTACACCGAGTGTCCCTCTGAACTGACAGATGAGGAACTCGGTGACACCGAAAAGTTTGAATCGGTGACACCGACAGTGGTGGGTATATATAGACCCCGACATTTTGAATTTCACCCTCAAACCGTCGCGCCTCAGAACCCTAAGCTGCCGCCTTCGAGACCCCTGGTCATTGCCCTTGTCTCCCTACGCTCCTCCGCCACTGGGAATCGCCGTCGCCGACGAAATCCTCTCCATCGTCGCCGCCGTAGCGGATCTACACCAATCTAGGGTACGAATTCGACCTCTTTTGTGCTCCTCGTTCGATTCTTGCGCAATGGATTAAAGTTTATCTATAAGCGTCTCTTTGCATGCACTCCTATCCACTCAAAATTCCGATGGCCTAGCGAATATTAGATTTTCTAGGGTTTTCCCATCCGCTCGATGGAACTCGGTGGAACCGAAGCGAACAAATTGGTCTCACCGATTTGTCTTCCTGTGTTGATGAGAACGGTCTCGGTGGAACCGAGTACTTCTTTTCGGTCTCATCGAAAAGAGTGCCAAGGTTTTGTTAAGGGGGACAGTCAGTCTCGGTGGCACCAAAAATCTTGCTTCGGCTGTACCGATCTTCATTTGAGAGAATGCAAAAAACTTTGAAAATCTATTGTTCAAACTTTCAAAAACAAGCCTCATTTTCTGATGACTCATCTACTTATGCTCTTCTATACTCTATTCATAGGGTCAATATGTCAGATGCCGAGGACAGTCAGAATATGCCAGAGCAGGGTGCTGACATGAGTTCACGCACAAGCACAAAGTCCAGTTCATTTTCAGATCTAGGCACCCCCAGCTCCCATGGGTTGCCCAAGGCTGCCACCAGGACCATGAAGAAGCTAAATTCTAATGAAGAAGATTCAGATTTTGTTACTGAGGATATTCTTGCCAAGAAGCAAGAAAAGGCTGCTAAGAAGTCTGCTATTAAAGCTACTTCTTCCAGAAGAGTTGTCAACAAGGACTACGCCAACTCTGAAGCTATCAAAGTACATGAGAGTGCTAGGGACACAATGTTTGTTACTCCCCCAAGGAAGTCTATCCCTAAGAAGGCAGGGGAGAAGAAAGCCAGGAAGAGGATTATTCATGTGATAGGCGGGCTACCTCCATGTATGAAGATCCAGAGGAGGCTGCTGGTGCTGCTGTTGACGAAGAGGAGGATGAGCCAGCTGCAAAGGCTCCTCCCAAGAAGAAGGCCAAGAAGCTTATGGTTGATGCAATGCCAAATACTAGCAAATCCAAGAACACCAAGCCAAGAACACAGTTGCTAGCAAATCCAAGAAGTCCAAGAGGACAACCAAGAACACAGTTGAAAAGAACAAAGGAATTTCTTCAGATGATGATGAATATGATGGATTACCTCTTAGGACGAGAACACAGTTCACAACTCAGGCTAGATCAGCCACAGTTCCTGCACCAGACATCAGGCCCTCTTCATGAGCTCCTGCTACTGTCAGCACAACTCCTGCTCCATCAGCTCCAGTTCCTCCAGTGACCACTCGAGCTCCATCCACGACATTTGCAGAGATCTTCACTGATGTCGTTCTCTCGACTCCTTCATCAACAATTAGAGGAGATCAGCCCAAGAACGCTTAGATATATGCCTTTGAACTTTTTGGTAACTTGTTGCCAAAGGGGGAGAAGTGTATATAGATCTTTAGGCTTCGAGTGAGAGAGCATTTTGTGTTTTGTTGCTTGTTTTCAAAAACAATTGCTTTTGGTTGCTGTGACACACTTTTTCTTCGCTTGTGATACACGTTTGATGATGTTTGATCATACGCTTTAATGTGTGATGCTACTATTTCCTATCATCTTAATGCTTATGTGATGATCATTCATTTTTGGTTGATTGTGTTGTGCTATGATGCTTATTCTAATTACTCTCACACACCACCAAGTGGTATGTGACATGTAAGAAGTGACCCATGTACCTAATCGATTGTGCATTTGCATTCAAACGCAAATTTAAAATAATGCATAAATTTAGGGGGAGCTATTGCTTATCACATACTTCCCAAAGTGACGATTATATTCATTGATTATATCATTGTTGAAGCTTTGATCTGTATGTTGTCAGCAATTACCAAAAAGGGGGAGATTGAAAGCACATTTTCTCCCTTGGTGGTTTTGGTAATTAATAACAACATATAAGTCATTGAACTAATATTTCCACCAAGTATATTTCAGGAAAAGTTCAATGATAGGGATGGAAAAATGATTGTGGAGATTGTGGAATCACCCCAAGATGCAAGGAAATAGGTTGGCCAAGCTTCGAGCAAGAGGACTCTACATTTTACATTTGTGAGAAATCACTTTGAGTCCATAGGAAAGCCAATACTATTAAAATGGGGTAAGGTTTTGTTGGTGAACAAAATGCTCATACGTGCACAAGTGATAGTCACCAAAAACATCCACAAGCTCTCCCACCAAAGTCTGTCTCTAGCCAAACATGCAAAATCGGTGCAACCATCATTCCTATCCTGGTGCCACTGATTCCAAACCCTAGACAGACTTAGCAAAACCCAAGCCACTTTGGTGCAACCGACACTGCTTTTGGTGCCACCGAGTTGGGTTGCCAACTTTCTGTTACACAAGTTCACACTTTTGTTCCATCCAAGAATGTTGAATCGGTGTCACCGAGTTTGTCAATTCCGACCGTTGGTCACCTTGTCGGTGCAACCAAGATTCCTATATCGGTCCCATCGAGATTCAAAAGTTGCCACCTTTTGGTCACTTCGGTACCACCGAGATTAACACATCGGTGTCACCGAGTTGGTCATTTTGTGTGTAATGGTTGGATTTTTGGGGATGCCTATATATACCCCTTCAACACCACCCATTCGAAAGTGAAGTACTCAAAACTATTCCATACCTATCCTACTTAGTTTTCTGAGAGAGAACCACCTACCCTTGTGTTGAGGTCAAGATCTTCCACTCCAACCATATGGATCTTGATTTCTAGCCTCCCCAAGTTGCTTTCCACCAATCCCATCTCTTCTACCAAGCCAAATCTATGAGAGAGTGATTGTGTGTTGAGGAGACTATCATCTTGAAGCACAAGAGCAAGGAGTTCATCGTCATTACCGAGCCTATTACCTTTTGGAGGGTGGTGCCTCCTAGATTGGTTAGGTGTCGCTTGGGAGCCTCCTACTTCATGTTGTGGAGTGAACCAAGAAGTTTGTAAGGGCAAGGAGGTCGCCTACTTCATGAAGATCTACCCCGAGTAAGGCTAGTCCTCCGTGGACATAGGCCATCATGGTATAGTCAAGGTTGCTTCTTCGTGGAACCCTCCATGGACTCTCATGACCATTACCCTCCATGGGTTGAAGACTCCATGGACGTGGATATACGATAGCACCACCTATCGGAACCACGGGAAAAATCATCGTGTCTACAATTGCATTTGATCTTCCTACCCTATCCTTTTACTCATGCTTGTTGTTAGTTTCTGCTGCTATACTCTTAGAATTTCATGTGTAGGGTGTACTTGATATACTATGAATGCTAAAACTGGCCAAGAATTTAAATTGGGAAAAAGCATAGTTTTATTTGGTCAAGTTGTCTAATCACCCCCCTCTAGACCTACTTTCGATACTACATTAATTAGTGAATTGGGTTATCAATAACTTGGGAATTTTGGGATTGAGTTTAAGGAACCTTCTCAATAATGGCATAAACTTGGTAGTAAATAAAATTTATTCCTTTGTTTTAGGAAAGAAATTAGATTTATGCAAATTAAACTTAGAGCCTCTACCAGCCAAATTTGCATATAGAGATAGTAATTTATGGTGTGACATTGCCAACATATTCCATGTGCTGACCTACATGGCTGTGACATCTCATGTTGCAGAGTTTTTCGAGGAGGATTAAGGTGCGATAGGTCATTGTTCTGCAGTTAGTTTTGCCAGTGGAGTTGGTGGACTTATTTACCTTAGAAGCTTCTGCGGTTATTTTATTTAGATGACCTTCATCCATATTTATGTAATAAATACTCTTCTGGGGACCTCGATGTAATAAAGTGTGTGATTGGACTCTGTTATAATTCCTAGAGTACTGTGTGTGTTAGCATACCGACCCAGGGATGACACTTAAGCACAGAGACTCCGATCCATTGGGATCGAGCCGCTACAATGAAGATCGTCTCGACTCGGAAACTGGCATGTGAGATGATCTTGCCCGAGTCTTGAACTGAGTATTGGTCCGGAGAGAAGGACTATGATCATCTGTGGAGTTGGGACTGGGCACTCCAGCAACCTCCTGCTTCAGCTCAGTGACAGTCTTCGTAAGCTCATCCAACTTGTTGTCTAGATCATGAAACTTGGTTTCCATGTTCCGCATAATGCTCTTCTTGTTCTTAAGAATCTTAGCAACATCCTTCTCTATACATTGGACAGATTTGACGAGAAGTGCCATTTGATCGCTCTTTGACTTGGGCACTCGAGCACTAGTGGCTCTGGCTGCCTCTGCCTGTGCAGTAGCAGAAGTGGGATGGGAAGGGTCCATCACCACAACATTGTCCTCTAGTTCTGGCTGAAGTGGCATATGAGGACGATCAAGTGCATACAGATTCTTCTCCAGCTTGGAATTGATGAGCATATGAATGTATGGTGCATATCCACATGATCGTTTCTAATTGACATCAGTCCTCTTGATTGTCTCTACAATCAAATCCATCACGCAGAATCTGGTGTGGGTCTCTACATGGTGCAACATGTTGATGGAGTACCCCTTGATCATCTTGTCATCTCCAGACTTGGGCATCAAAGTATATCTCATGATCTTGTTGGTGGTGGTAGTCCTGCTTGCAAATGATAGACATAGGCAAACTTATATCTGTTCACATATGCAGCTGGGATAGGAGTGTACATGTCAGCCATGGAATTATGGTTCATCTTGGCTTCAACGTAGACATCAAGATCTCCTTCTTCTACCTTTGGGGCTCCTAAGATGGTAGCCCACTCATCCACTATAGACTGGTATCTGACTCCCTCAGTCATCCATATGATACGACCATCTGGGCAGAAGTGTGATGTGGAATAAAACTGCATAATCATCTTGTCATTCCAAGCTGTGAACTCCCCCCCCAACAAAGTTGTCAACGTCGATGCATCTGAAGTTGTCCTGCAGATTGGGGGAAGTAGTTCTCATTTTCCTTGATGTACGCCTAATCGACATATCTCATGTCACTGGTAGTTGGGCTCTTGTCCAATAGGACAGTGTCATAGAAATCCTGATGTTCCTTAGTATAGAACCTGTCATCAATAGCAGTCTTCCTCCTGGAGGCATACGGGGCTTTTGTTCTCCACTTCCTTAGCCCTTGATCTCTCCTTTTCTTCATGTCTTTAGCAACTGGGTGAGCATCATTGTGTTTAGGCAAATGGGGTCTCAGCTTTCTCAACATAACAACATATTCTTCTTCTTCCATGGTGGAATATTTGTTGTTCTTCTCAGCAAGAGGAATATCTCTTGTTGTCTTATTGGATTTGGGGGCAGACTTCTTTGGAGTAGATGGCTTGGCCTTAGATGCATCCTGACTGGTCATTGCATCAGGCGTCAGCTTCTTCTTCTTGGAAGGAGGAGGTTTTGCAACTAGTTCTTCCTATTCCTATTCTTCCCGCTCTGCTGTGTTCTCATACATGGAGGTTGGCCTGCTAATAACATGCAGTATCCTTTTTCTAGCTCTCTTCTTTTCTCCTTCCTTCTTGGGTATAGACTTTGAAGTCCTTTGGGACTCAAGAGTGAGAGTCATCCCAACCTTAGCACTTTGTGGTGCTCTCATAGCTTCCAAACTGGCATACTCCTTCCTGACTGGCCTCTTAGCAGAAGTGGCCTCATTGGCAGATTTCCTTGCAGCTTTTTCGTTCTTGTCTTGGTGCTTCTTGGAGGTAACCTCTTCAGGAAGAAAGTCTGCATACTCTTCATCTGAATTAAGTTTGCTCCTTGCCCTTGTGGCAGCCTTAGACAACCCATGAGAACTGGGAGTGCCTGGATCCTTTGAAGATGAAGAACTACGTTCTGGGCTAGTGCTAGCATCCATGTTATCACTCTGATCTCTTAAATCATTGTCACTATCTTTCGAGTCTGATATACTATCCATCCGAATAGATGTAGATGTGCCGAAGGGATGAGGATCCCAAAATACAGAAGTTTTTTGAAAATTTGAGCTCAAAAATGTAGTTTCAGAATTCTGCATCATGTAATTTGATTCCACTGATTTTTAGTTTTCGGAGCTACCGAGACAAACTTTCTCCTATGCCAGAAACTTGGTCACCTTTTCAGGTTCACCGAAAAGAATGACTGAGTCTCACCAAGAAAGTTCTCACGACCAAAAAACTAAATCGGTCGTACCGATTCTCTCCACTCGGTGACACCGAAATGCAGGTTGCGGAACCCTAAACCTATATTTTTGTGTTCTGCTAATATAAGGGATTTGCAATGAGGATGGAGTCGTCTTCAATCCGTGGCAAGAAGAGGAACAAAGCCTAATGCGCATGAATAGGAAAGGGGAGCGCATAGGGAGGTGAAACCTCACCCTAACTCGGTGAAGGTTCCGCTACGATGGCGATGGTGGGGTTGATTGCCGTTGACGGCAAAGGAATCCGGTGGCAAGGGCATGTTGGAGATGAGGTGGAGCTCCAGAGATGAGAGCTCCGACTGCAAAGGGGTGCGGGAGGCTGAAGAGTCGAAGTATTTTTCAATCTCGGGTCAGCGGAGTATATATACCCTATCGCTGTTGGTGACACCGATTCAGAAATTTTGGTGCCACCGAGTTTCATAACTGTCAGGTGACAATGAAATTCGATGAAGCAAAGATTTAGGGATCGGTTGCACCGAGGTCATAAAACCAGATCACACAGTGTTTTGGTGGAACCGAGATTTTGATGTTGGTTACACCGAGATGCACATGGGAGGTTGTGGAAGCCAACTCTTTGTCAAAACGGAACTCCGAGTGCTCCTCACAAAGAGGGTTCGAAAAGCCTTGTTCAAGTTTTGTGATGAAGCATGAATAGAATTTGAGATGAGAAAGCATAGATAGCTAGAGGGAGGTACTTAGGCATTCTTATATATCCAATTGGCCAAAGAAAATGAAAGCCAAATAACAACAATTGGATATCCTCGAATGAGAAAAGATATGCATACCAACATGCTCACACAATAAAAGTCAAATGAAATATGGCAAACATGCAAAACCGCTCTAGTGTCTACCAAGCACTTTGGCGATGACGGAGTCATCTATACATGAGTATATTGACTTAGGAGCCAAGTAAGAATACTTGATCATAGGTCATAGTCATCGTTCAAGAACAAGTGGGTTGACCACTTTTACATAAAGCATTAATGTGTTCACATATTTAAGAGATTCTTTGACTGAGGTCTTAGAGTAAAACTCCCCCTTGACATGACATCCCCCCAAAGAGGGATAAACTAACCTTGGGTTTTGTCGTAGAAGACTTCGTGTAGGTGTTGTAGTAGTGAATGCTCATGGTTGACAAAGATCATCTGTGTTGGGAGCATTCCTTATTGTTTGTTACTCTTCACACCTACATGGGTTAGTCCCAGAAAAGGAACACATACAGGGATATCTATGGACATGTAGTGAAATGCATACATGGTGATGTCCATTGATTTATTCATTAGCTTGTCCCTTTCTTACCTATGAGGGAATGTGTGACTTCTTGAACTATTACATAAAGTTGAAGTTGATTGCAAATAGTCCTTACCAAAATGAATATGAGTGAAATTTGTTGGTGGAGTCACCCCTCAAAGAACTTCTCTAGTTTATCTTCTTTGGGAACCACATCAACTTGATGGGGATCCTTGGAGTTGAAGTAACACTTGTTGAGGTGGAGCTTGTTGTAGCTTTGGGAACCCACTTGACTATGGCTTGGGACTCATATTAAAATGTGTCAATCACCCCTTGAAGCTTGTCCTTCCCCTTGAGCTTTTATTCCCTTAGGGAGAATATGTTCGTACTTCTCCTTTTGTGGAACAAACTTCGGCTTGGGGTATTGAACTTCTGCCCATTCAACTCCATTTGTGTTGAAGTAGCCAATGCCTTGCTTCTTCCAATATCATCCATGCTTGCATACAAGCTTCTCGAATTTCTTACATCTAGAAGACTTTTATAGATACCTTTTTCTATAATCCCTTTCGGTAAATCATTTTCTTTCTCAAGTGTAACTTGTCTAAGAGAATCATTAGTGGAGTCAATATAACTACTATAAGAAACATCATTGGATTTTGTTGGAAATATGCCCTAGAGGCAATAATAAATTAGTTATTATCATATTTCCTTGTTCATGATAATCGTTTATTATGCATGCTATAATTGTATTAATCGGAGACTTAGATACATGTGTGGATACATAGACAAAACCATGTCCCTAGTATGCCTCTAATAGACTAGCTCGTCGATCAAAAGATGGTTAAGGTTTCCCAGCCATGGACATGAGATGGCATTTGATAACGGGATCACATCATTAGGAGAATGATGTGATGGACAAGACCCAAACTACAAACGTAGCATATGATCATGTCAGTTTGTTGCTACTGTTTTCTGCATGTCAAGTATATGTTCCTATGACCATGAGATCATGCAACTCACGGATATCGGAGGAGTGCCTTGTGTGTATCAAACATCGCAACGTAACTGGGTGACTATAAAGGTGCTCTACAGGTATCTCCGATGGTGTCTGTTGAGTTGGCATGGATCAAGATTGGGATTTGTTACTCCGTGTGACAGAGAGGTATCTCGGGGCCCACTCGGTAATACAACATCACAATGAGCCTTGTAAGCAATGTGACTAATTGTTAGTTGCGGGATCTTGTATTACGGAACGACTAAAGAGACTTGCCGGTAACGAGGTTGAACTAGGTATGGAGATACCGACGATCGAATCTCGGGCAAGTAACATACCGAAGAACAAAGGGAACATCATACGGGATTAATTGAATCCTTGACATAGAGGTTCGACCGATAAAGATCTTAGTGGAATATGTAGGAACCAATGTGGACATCCAGGTCCCGCCATTGGTTATTGACCATAGAGGTGTCTCGGTCATGTCTACATACTTCTCGAACCCGCAGGGTCTGCACACTTAAGGTTTGGTGACATTTCGGTAGTATAGAGTTATGAATGGTGGTGACCGAAGGTAGTTCGGAGGCCCGGATGAGATCTCGGACGTCATGAGGAGCTCCGGAATGGTCTGGAGGTAAAGATTCATATATAGGAAGTCCTGTTTTGGACTCTGGGAAGATTTCGGGCACTTTCGGTAGCGTACCGGGAGTGACGAATGGGTCCCGGGGGTCCACCAGTGGGGCCAACCCACCCTATGGGCCAAAGTGCCTACCCACCAGCCCTTAGTGGGCTGGTGGGGTCGGCCAAGGTGGCCTAGGCGCAGGAAGAGAAGGCCCAAACCGAATTGGGGTGGAGTCCTCCCCAAGTTCCACCTCTCGTGTGAGAGGTGGACTCTTAGGTGGAGGAGGACTCTCCCTCCACCAGTTCGGCCGAACCAAAAGGAGAGCCCTCTTTGGGCGCAGCCTCATCTCCCCTCCTCCTATATATATATATGAGTTGTTTTAGGGTTTTTTGGACAAGGATTTTCAGCCACATCTAAATCCTACCTCTAGATCAAGTTCCTCTAAACTAGACTAGTTCGGCAGTTCTTAGGCGAAGCCCTACCGGAACAGCTCCACCACCATCACCGGAACGCCATCACGCTGCCGGCGAACTCTTCTACCTCTCCACTCTCTCTTGCTGGATCAAGACGGCGGATATCGTCATCAAGCTGTACGTCTGCTGAACGCGGAGGTGCCATCCGTTCGGCGCTAGATCGGAAGGACCGTGATCGAGATCGCGAGACTGTTCGTGATGAGATCGCGGAACGGATCGTGATGAGTTCGCAGGACAGATCGTGATCAAGATCATGAGACGGATCATGATGAGATCGCGGGACAGATCGTGATGAGTTCACGGAACGGATCGTGCTTGGATCGCGGGATGGATCGTGATGAGATCGCGGGACACTCGGCGATTTGGATCGCGAAGATGTTCGACTACACCAACCACGTTTCTTAACGCTCCCCGCTTAGCAATCTACAAGGGTATGTAGATCCACTCTCCCTCTCGTAGATGCTCATCACCATGGATAGATCTGCGTGTGCGTAGGAAAATATTTTTGTTTCCCATGCAACGTTCCCCAACAGTGGCATCATGAGCTAGGTCTATGTGTAGATGAGATCCGGAGTAGAACACAAAGAGTTTGTGGGCGTTGATGCTTAGATTGCTTCCTCCCTTGGTCGTATTTTGGTTCAGCGGTATTGTGAGGTGAAGCGGCCCGGACCAACATTACTCGTACGCTTACGAGAGACCGGTTCCCTCGATGCAACTTGTTGCATAGATGGCTTGCGGGTGCCAGTTTCTCTCACTTTAGTTGGATCGGATTCGACAAAGGCGGTCCTTGAGAAGGTTGAAAAGCAACTAGTGTATCACCATTGTGGTTTTCGCGTAGATGAGAATTGTTCTTGCTAGATACCCGTAGCAGCCACGTAAAACATGCAACAACAATTAGAGGACGTCTAACTTGTTTTTGCAGGGTATGTTGTGATATGATATGGCCAATTACATGATGTGATATATGTGATGTATGAGATGATCATGTGATGTATAGATTATCACGACTTGCATGTCGTTGAATACGACAACCGGCAGGAGCCATAGGGTTGTCTTTAATTATTGTATGACCTGGGTGTCAATCATTAAGCACTATGTAATGCTTTACTTTATCGCTAAACGGTAGCAATAGTAGTAGAAGCATGCAGGGCATGACAACCACGATGGCGACACGTTGATGGAGATCAAGATGATGGAGATCATGGTGTCATGCCGGTGACGATGGAGATCAGCCGGTGCTTTCTAGATGGAGATCAAAAGCACAAACTCATGGCCATCTCATGTCACTTATGATTTGCATGTGATGTTAATGCTTTTTATGCACCTTGTTTTGCTTAGGACGACGGTAGCATTATAAGGCGATCCCTCACTTAATTTCAAGATAAATTGTGTTCTCCCCGAGTGTGCGCCGTTGTGAAAGTTCGTCGTGTTGAGACACCACGTGATGATCGGGTGTGATAGACTCTACATTCACATACAACGGGTGCAAGCCAATGTTGCACATGCAGAACACTTGGGTTAAACTTGACGATCCTAGCATGTACAGACATGGCCTCAGAACACAAGAGACCGAAAGGTCGAACATGAGTCATATAGTAGATATGATCAACATGATGATGTTCACCATTGTAGCCACCTCAACTCACGTGATGATCGGACTTGAGTTGGTGAATTTGGATCATGTATCACTCGAATGATCGGAGGGATGTCAATTTGAGTGGGAGTTCTTAGGTAATATGATTAATTGAACTCATTATCATGAACATAGTCAATAGTGTCTTTGCAAATTATGTTGTAGATTACTAGCTCGCGCTGTAGCTCCCTTGTAGTTTTATATGTTCCTAGAGAAATAGTATTGAAAGATGATGGTAGCAATATTGCGGACTGGGTCCGTGATCTGAAGATTTTCCTCATTGCTGCACAGAAGGCTTATGTCCTTAATGCACCGCTCGGTGCGCCAACCCCTCTAGCGTCGTCTGTAGATGTTGTGAACATCTGACAGGCACGTTCCAATGACTACTTTATAGTTTAGTGCGTCATGCATTACGACTTAAAATTGAGGCTCCAAAACATTTTGAACGTCACGAAACATATGAGATGTTTCTAAGAGCTGAAATTAGGATCTCATGCTCGTGCCTGTGTTGCGAGATATGAGATCTCCAACAAGATTCTTTGCCTGCAAGATGAAAGAGAATAGCTCAATCGTTAAGCATGTGCTCAGATTGTCTGGGTGCTACAATCACTTGAATCAAGTGGGAGTTGATCTTCCAGATAAGATAGTGATTGATATAGTTCTCCAAGTCATTGTCACTAAAGCTACTAGAACTTAGTGATGAACTATAAAACGCCAGGGATAGAAATATTGATCCCTGAGCTGTTCGCGATGTTTGACACCACGAAGGTAGAAATCAAGAAGGAGCATCAAGTGTTGATGGTTAATGAAACCACTAGTTTCGAGAAGGGCAAGAGCAAGGAGGGAAACTGCATGGATAGCAAGTCAGTTGATGCTCTAGTGAAGCAGCCCAAAGTTGAACTCAAAGCCGAGACTAAGTGCTTCTGTTATGAGGTGAGCGGTCACTGAAGCGGAACAACCCTAGAAACTTGGTAGATAAGAAGGCTGGCAACATCGACAGAAGTATATTTGATATAACGAGTTATTGATGTGTACCTTGCTAGTACTCCTAGTAGCACCTGGGTATTGGATACCGGTTTGATTGCTAAATGTTAGTAACTCGAAATAAAATCTACGAAATAAACGGAGAACTAGCTAAGGGTGAGGTGACGATATGTGTTGGAAATGTTTCCAAGGTTCATGAGATCAATATCGCACGCTCTCTCTACCTTCAGGATTAGTGACGAACCTAAATAAATGTTATTTGGTGTTTTGCGTTGAGCATGAAAATGATTAGATCATGTTTATTGCAATATGGTTATTCATTTAAGTTAGAGAATAATGGTTATTCTGTTCACCTGAATAATACCTTCAATGGTCATGCACCCAGTGAGAATGGTTTGTTGAAATCTTGATCGTAGTAATACACATGTTCATAACATTGATGTCAAAAGATACAAAGTTAATAATGATAGTACCACATACTTGTGGCACTGCCGCTAAATGTCATATTGGAATAAAGCGCATGAAGAAACTCCATGCTGATGGATCTTTGGACTCATTCGATTTCGAATTGGTTGAGACATGCGAACCATGCCTCTTGGGCAAGATGACTAAAAAAAACCGTTGGATGGAGCGGGCAAGTGATTCATGGAAATGATACATGTCGATGTATGCAATCCAGTGAGTCTTGTAGCATGCAGTGGATATCGTTATTTTCTTACCTTCGCTGATGATTTAAGTAGATATAGTGTATATTTACTTAATGAAACACAAGTCTGAATCGTTTGAAAGGTTCAAGCAAATTCAGAGTGAAGTTTAAGATCATCGTGACAAGAAGATAAAAATGACTGCGATATGATCATGGAGATGAATATCAGAGTTACGAGTTTGGCATACAACTTAAGACAATGTGAATTTGTTTCACAACTAACGCCACCTGGAACACCATAGTGTGATGGTGTGTCCGAACTTCGTAAGTCATACTCTATTAGATATGGTGCGTGCTATGATGTCTGTTATCATTTTTCTACTATAATTTTGGGGTTATGCATTAGAGACAACTATATTCACTTTAAATAGGGTGCCATCTAAATCCGTTGAGATGACACCATGTGAATTATGGTTTGATAGAAATCTAAGCTGTCATTTCTTAATATTTGAGGGGCTGCGACACTTGTGTGAAAAATGTTTTCACCTAATGAGGTCGAACCCAAGGCGGACAAATGCATCTTCGTAAAATACCCTAAGAACAGTTGGGTGAACCTTCTATCTCAGATCCAAGTGCAAAGTGTTTGTTGCTAAAACGGATCCTTTCTCGAGGAAAAGTTTCTCTCAAAAGAATTGAGTGGGAGGAAGATAGAACTTGATGAGGTTGTTAAACCTTTGTTCAACTAGAGATTAGCGCAGCGCAGAAAGATGTTTCTGTGAAGCCTACGTTAGTTAAAGAGGAAGTTAATGATGATGATCATGAAGCTTCAGGATCAAGTTACTATCAAACTTCGTAGGTCGACAAGGATGTGTACTGCTCCTAAGCGGTATGACAACCCTGTCTTGGAGGTCATGTTGTTGGACAATGATGAACCTACGAGCTATGCAGAAGCAATGATGGGCCCGGATTCTGACAAATGGTTGGAGGCCATGAAGTCCGAGATGGGATCCATGTATGAAAACAAAGTATGGACTTTGGAAGTATTACCTGAAGGGCAAAAGTCCATTCAGAACAAATGGATCTTTAAAATGAAGACATACACTGATGGTAAATGTCACCATTTGTAAATCTTGACTTGTTGCAAAGATTTTTGTGACAGATTCAAGGAGTTGACTATGATGAGACTTTCTCACTCGTAGTGATGCTAAAGTCTGTTGGAATTATGTTAGCAGTTGCTGCATTTTTCAAATTATGAAATCTGGCAGATGGATGTCAAAACATCGTTTCCTTAACGGTTTACTTGAGGAAAGGTTGTATGTGATACAACCAGGAGGTTTTGTCAGTCCTAGGGATGCTAAAAGGTGTGCAAGCTTCAGTGATCCTTCTATAGACTGAAGCAAGCATCTCGGAGTTGGAATATACACTTTGATAAGGTGATCAAAGTTTTGTAGTTTATACAAAGTTTATGAGAAACTTGTATTGACAATAAAGTGAGTGGGAGCACTATAGAATTTTTGATAAGTATATGTGGATGACATATTGATCGGAAATAATGTAGAATTTCTGGAAAGCATAAATGGTTGTTTGGAAAGTGATTTTCAAAGGAAGACCTGGATAAAGCTACCTAATTGTTGATTATCGAGATCTATAGAGATAGATGAATATGCTTGATGAGACTTTCAATGAGTACATACCTTGACAAGATTTTGAAAGAGTTCAAAATGGATCAGTCAGAGAAAGAGTTCTCGCCTGATTTTTAAGGTGTGAAGTTGAGTGAGACTCAAAGCTCGAGAACGGCAGAAGAAAGAGAAAGGACGAACGTCGTCCCCTATGCCTTATCCATAGGCTCTAAATTATTCCATGTTGTGTACCGCACTTGTGTGTGCCTTGCCATGAGTCTATCAAGGGGTACAAGAAGTGGTCCAGGAGTAGGATCACTGGACAGCGGTCAAAATTATCCTTAGTAACCAGAGGACTAAGGAGATATTTCTTGATTATGGAGGTGATAAAGAGTTCGTCGTAAAGAGTTACGTCGATGCAAGCTTTAACACCAATCCGGATGACTCATAATAGCAATCTGGATACATATAGTGTTGGGGAACGTTGCATGGGAAACAAAAATTTTCCTACGCACACGCAAACCTATCCATGGTGATGAGCATATACGAGAGGGAGAGTGGATCTACGTACCCTTGTAGATCGCTAAGCGGGAAGCGTTAAGAAACGCGGTTGGTGTAGTCGAACTTCTTCGCGGTCCAAATCGTCGAGCTTCCCGCGCTCCAATCACGAACCGTCCCGTGAACACATCATGATCCGTCTCGCGAACTCATCACGATCCGTCTCACGATCTTGATCACAATCTGTCCCGCGAACTCATCACTATCCATTCCGTGATCACATCACGAACCGTCTCGCGATCTCGATCACGGTCCTTCCGATCTAGCGCCGAACGGACGGCACCTCCGCGTTCAGCACACGTGCAGCTTGATGACGATCTCCACCATATCGATCTAGCGTGAGGAGGTGGAGAGGAGAGAGAGTTCACCACCAGAGTGACGGCGCTTCGGTGATGGTGGTGGAGCAATTCCGGCAGGGCTTCGCCTAAGCACTGCAGAAAACCGATCTAGAGGAGAAACTATGCACCGGTGTAACGGGTAGCACGTGGCCGGAAATTCTGTCCAAAAACCACCCAATCCACTAGTATATATAGGAGGAGAGGAGAGGAGAGGCAGCCAAGGCCTTTGGGTCGGCCGAAATAGGAGGTGGGAAGCAATCCTACTTCACCTCCAATCCTAGTTGGAGTAGGATTGCCTCCTATTGGCTGATTTTCCACCTTTTGCTTTAGGACTTTCTCTCCTGCGCCATGGGCCTTTGTGGATGTTTTCCTAGCCCACTAAGGGCTGGTTAATACTCTCCCACAGCCCATGGACCTCTTGGGGTCTAAGTACCCCTCCCGGAGGTCTCCCGGTACACCACCGGCACTCCCGGTACACTACCGGCACTCCCAGTACACTACCGATGAGCCCGAAACTTTTCCGGAAACCAAACTGGGACTTCCTATATATGAATCTTTACCTCCGGACCATTCCGGAGCTCCTCGTGACGTCCGGGATCTCATCCGGGACTCCGAACAAACTTCGGTCACCACCATACATAACTCTACACTACCGAAACGTCACCGAACCTTAAGTGTGCAGACCCTACGGGTTCGAGAACTATGTAGACATGACCGAGACACCTCTACGGTCAATAACCAATGGCGGGACCTGGACGTCCACATTGGTTCCTATATATTCTACGAAGATCTTTATCGGTCGAACCTCTATGTCAAGGATTCAGTTAATCCCGTATAACGTTCCCTTTGTTCTTCGGTATGTTACTTGCCCGAGATTCGATCGTCGGTATCTCCATACCTAGTTTAACCTCGTTACCGGCAAGTCTCTTTACTTGTTTCATAATACAAGATCCCGTGACTAACAATTAGTCACATTGCTTGCAAGGCTTATTGTGATGTTGCAATACCGAGTGGGCCCCGAGATACCTCTCCGTCACACGGAGTAACAAATCCCAGTCTCGATCCATGCCAACTCAACAGACACCATCGGAGATACCTGTAGAGCACCTTTATAGTCACCCAGTTACGTTGCGACGTTTGATACACACAAGGCACTCCTCTGATATCCGTGAGTTGCATGATCTCATGGTCATAGGAACATATACTTGACATGCAGAAAACAGTAGCAATAAACTGACATGATCATATGCTATGTTTGTAGTTTGGGTCTTATCCATCACATCATTCTCCTAATGATGTGATCCCGTTGTCAAATGACATCTCATGTCCATGGCTAGGAAACCTTAGCCATCCTTTGATCAACGAGCTAGTCCATTAGAGGCATACTAAGGACATGGTTTTGTCTATGTATCCACACATGTATTTAAGTCTCCGATCAATACAATTATAGCATGGATAATAAACGATTATCATGAACAAGGAAATATGATAATAACTAATTTATTGTTGCCTCTAGGGCATATTTCCAACAGTCTCCCACTTGCACTAGAGTCAATAATCTAGGTCACATCACCATGTGATTCGCATTGTTATGAATCTAACACCCAATGAGTTCTGGGGCTCGATCATGCTTTGCATGTGAGAGAGGTCTTATAGTCAACGGGTCTGCGATATTCATATCCCTGTGTACTTTGCAAATCTCTATGTCAAACCGTAAACACTGCTACCACACTCCACTTGGTATTATTTCCAAATGGCTGCTCCACTATACGTATCCAGATTGCTACTACTAGTCATCCGGATAGGTGTTAAAGCTTGCATCGATGTAACTCTTTACAACGAACTCTTTGTCACTTCCATAATCAAGAAACAATTCCTTAGTCCTCTGGTTACTAAGGATAATTCCGACCGCTGTCCAGTGATCCACTCCTGGACCACACTTGTACCCCTTGACAGACTCATGGCAAGGCACACACAGGTGCGGTACACAGCATGGCATACTATACAGAGCCTATGGCTAAGGCATAGGGGACGACGTTCGTCCTTTCTCTTCCTTCTGCAGTGGTCGAGCTTTGAGTCTCACTCAACTTCACACCTTACAAATCAGGCGAGAACTCTTTGTCTGACTGATCCATTTTGAACTCTTTCAAAATCTTTGTCAAGGTATGTACTCATTGCAAGTCCCATCAAGTCATCTTGATCTATCTCTATAGATCTTGATGCTCAACAATTTGGTAGCTTTATCCAGGTCTTCCTTTGAAAATCACTTTCCAAATAACCGTTTTATGCTTTCCAGAAACTCTACATTATTTCTGAACAACAATATGTCATCCACATATACTTATCAGAAATTCTATAGTGCTCCCACTCACTTTATTGCAAATACAGGTTTCTCGTAAACTTTGTATAAACATGAAAACTTTCATCACCTCATCAAAGCGTATATTCCAACTCCGAGATGCTTGCTTCATTCCATGGAAGGATCACCGAAGCTTGCACACCTTTTAGCATCCTTAGGCCTGACAAAACCTTCTGGTTGTATCACATACAACCTTTCCTCAAGTAAACCGTTAAGGAAACGATGTTTTGACATCCATGTGCCAGATTTCATAATTGAAAACACAGCAACTGCTAACATAATTCCAACAGACTTTAGCACCACTACGAGTGAGAAAGTCTCATCGTAGTCAACTCCTTGAACTTGTCACAAACATCTTTGCAACAAGTAGAGCTTTACAAATAGTGACATTCACCATCAGTGTATGTCTTCATTTTAAAGATCCATTTGTACTCAACGACCTGCCGTCCAACGAGCAAGTATACCAAAGTCTACACTTGGTTTTCATACATGGATCCTATCTCGGATTTCATGGCCTCCAACCATTTGTCGGAATCCGGGCCCATCAACGCTTCTCCATAGCTCGTAGGTTCATCATTGTCCAACAACATGATCTCCAAGATAGAGTTGTTGTACCACTTAGGAGCAGTACACATCCTTGTCTACCTACCAAGTTCGATAGTAACTTGATCCTGAAGCTTCATGATCATCATCATTAACTTCCTCTTCAACTAACGTAGGCTTCACAGAAACATCTTTCTATGTTGCGCTACTCTCTGGTTGAACAAAGGTTTAACAACCTCATCAAGTTCTACCTTCCTCCCACTCAATTCTTTTGCGAGAAACATTTCCTTGAGAAAGGATCCGTTTAAGCAACAAACACTTTGCACTAGGATCTGAAATTGAAAGTTCACCCAACTGATCTTAGGGTTTCTATGAAGATGCATTTGTCCGCCTTGGGTTCGACCTCATTAGGTAAAAAAATTCCACACAAGCGTCGCAGCGCCAAACATTAAGAAATGACAGCTTAGGTTTCTATCAAACCATAAGTCACACGGTGTCATCTCAACGGATTTAGATGGTGCCCTATTTAAAGTGAATGTAGTTGTCTCTAATGCATAACCCCAAAATTATAGTAGTAAAACGATAAGAGACATCACAGCACGCACCATATCCAATAGAGCATGACTATGATGTTCAGACACACCATCACACTATGGTGTTCCATGTGGCGTTAGTTGTGAAACAAATTTCACATTGTCTTAAGTTGTATGCCAAACTCGTAACTCAGATATTCACCTCCACGATCATATCGCAGTCATTTTTATCTTCTTGTCACGATGATCTTAAACTTCACTCTGAATTTGCTTGAACCTTTCAAACGATTCACACTTGTGTTTCATTAAGTAAATATACACTATATCTACTCAAATCATCAGTGAAGGTAAGAAAATAACGATATCCACTGCACTCTACAAGACTCACTAGATTGCATACATCAACATGTATCATTTCCAATGAATCACTTGCCCGCTCCATCCAACGGGGTCCTTCAGTCATCTTGCCCAAGAGGCATGGTTCGCATGTCTCAACCGATTCGAAATCGAATGAGTCCAAAGATCCATCAGCATGGAGTTTCTTCATGCGCTTTATACCAATATGAGATTTTGCGGCAGTGCCACAAGTATGTGGTACTATCATTATTAACTTTGTATCTTTTGACATCAATGTTATGAACATGTGTATTACTACGATCAAGATTTCAACAAACCATTCTCACTGGGTGCATGACCATTGAAGGTATTATTCATGTAAACAGAATAACCATTATTCTCTAACTTAAATGAATAACCGTATTGCAATAAACATGATCTAATCATGTTCATGCTCAATGCAAAACACCAAATAACATTTATTTAGGTTCATCACTAATCCTGAAGGTAGAGAGAGTGTGCGATGTAGATCACATCAACCTCGGAAACAATTCCAACACACATCGTCACCTCACCCTTAGCTAGTGTTTATTCCGTAGCTTTTATTTCGAGGTACTAACATTTAGCAACCGAACCGGTATCCAATACCCAGGTGCTACTAGGAGTACTAGCAAGGTACACATCAATAATTCGTATATCAAATATACTTCTGTCGATTTTGCCAGCCTTCTTATCTACCAAGTATCTAGGGTTGTTCCGCTTCAGCGACCGCTCACCTCATAACAGAAGCACTTAGTCTCGGGTTTGAGTTCAACTTCGGGTTGCTTCACTGGAGCAGCAACTGACTTGCTATCCATGAAGTTTCCCTCCTTGCTCTTGCCCTTCTCGAAACTAGTGGTTTGATTAACCATCAACACTTGACGCTCCTTCTTGATTTTTACCTTCGCGGTGTCAAACATCGCGAACAGCTCAGGAATCATTATTTCTATCCCTGGAAATTTATAGTTCATCACCAAGTTCTAGTAGCTTAGTGATAGTGACTTGGAGAACTATATCAATCACTATCTTATCTGGAAGATCAACTCCCACTTGATTCAAGCGATTGTAGTACCCAGACAATCTGAGTACATGCTCAACGGTTGAGCTATTTCCTTCATCTTACAGGCAAAGAATCTTGTTGGAGATCTCATATCTCGCAACACGGGCACGAGCCTGAGATCACAATCTCAGCTCCTAGAACATCTCATATGTCCCGTGACGTTCAAAACGTTTTGGAGCCTCAATTCTAAGCCGTAATGCATGACGCACTAAACTATCAAGTAGTCATCGGAACGTGCCTGTCAGATGTTCACAACATCTACAGACGACGCTGGAGGGGGTCGGCGCACCGAGCAGTGCATTAAGGACATAAGCCTTCTGTGCAGCAAAGAGGACAATTCTAAGATCACAGACCCAGTCCGCAATATTGCTACCATCATCTTTCAATACTATTTCTCTAGGAACATATAAAACTACAAGGGAGCTACAGCGTGAGCTAGTAATCTAAAACATAATTTGCAAAGACACTTTGACTATGTTCATGATAATGAGTTCAATTAATCATATTACCTAAGAACTCCCACTCAAATTGACGTCCCTCCGATCATTCGAGTGATACATGATCCAAATTCACCAACTCAAGTCCGATCATCACGTGAGTTGAGGTGGCTACAATGGTGAACATCATTATGTTGATCATATCTACTATATGACTCATGTTCGACCTTTTGGTCTCTTGTGTTCTGAGGCCATGTCTGTACATGCTAGGATCGTCAAGTTTAACCCAAGTGTTCTGCATGTGCAACATTGGCTTGCACCTGTTGTATGTGAACGTAGAGTCTATCACACCCGATCTCACGTGGTGTCTCAACACGACGAACTTTCACAACGGTGCACACTCGGGGAGAACACAATTTATCTTGAAATTAAGTGAGGGATCACCTTATAATGCTACCGTCGTCCTAAGAAAAACAAGGTGCATAAAAGGATTAACATCACATGCAAATCATAAGTGGCATGATATGGCCATTATCTTGTGCTTTTGATCTCCATCATGAAAGCACCGGCATGATCTCCATCATCACCGGCATGACACCATGATCTCCATCATCTTGATCTCCATCAACGTGTCGCCATCGGGGTTGTCACGCCCTGCATGCTTCTACTACTATTGCTACCATAGCGATAAAGTAAAGCATTACATAGCGCTTAATGATTGACACGCAGGTCATACAATAATTAAAGACAACCCTATGGCTCCTGCCGGTTGCCGTATTCATCGACATGCAAGTCGTGATAATCTATACATCACATGATCATCTCATACATCACATATATCACATCATGTAATTGGCCATATCATATCACAACATACCCTGCAAAAACAAGTTAGACGTCCTCTAATTGTTGTTGCATGTTTTACGTGGCTGCTACGGGTATCTAGCAAGAACAATTCTCACCTACGCATAAACCACAACGGTGATACACTAGTTCGCTTTTCAACCTTCTCAAGGACCGCCTTTGTCGAATCCGATCCAACTAAAGTGAGAGAAACTGTCACCCGCAAGCCATCTTGGCAACAAGTTGCATCGAGGGAACCGGTCTCTCGTAAGCGTACGAGTAATGTTGGTCCGGTCTGCTTCATCTCACAATCCCTCTGAACCAAAATACGACCAAGGGAGGAAGCAATCTAAGCATCAACACCCACAAACCTTTTGTGTTCTACTCGAGATCTCATCGAACCATCAAGCTAGCTCTGATACCACTGTTGGGAAACAAAAAATTTCCTACGCACACGCAAAACTATCCATGGTGATGAGCATCTACGAGAGGGAGAGTGGATCTACGTACCCTTGTAGATCGCTAAGCAGGAAGCGTTAAGAAATGCGGTTGGTGTAGTCGAACTTCTTCGCGATCCAAATCACCGAGCGTCCCGCGACCCAATCACGAACCGTCCCGCGAACACATCATGATCCTTCCCACGAACTCATCACGATCCATCTCACGATCTTGATCACAATCTGTCCCGCGAACTCATCACGATCCGTTCCGTGATCACATCACGAACCGTCTCGCGATCTCGATCACGGTCCTTCCGATCTAGCGCCGAACGGACGGCACCTCCGCGTTCAGCACACGTGCAGCTTGATGACGATCTCCACCGTCTCGATCCAGCAAGAGGAGGTGGAGAGGAGAGAGAGTTCACCAGCAGCGTGAAGGCTCTCCGGTGATGGTGGTGGAGCAATTCCGGCAGGGCTTCGCCTAAGCGCTACAGAAAACCGATCTAGACGAGAAACTATGCACCGGTGTAACGGGTAGCACGTGGCCGGAAATTCTGTCCAAAAACCACCCAATCCACTAGTATATATAGGAGGAGAGGAGAGGAGAGGCATCCAATGCCTTTGGGTCGGCCGAAATAGGAGGTGGGAAGCAATCCTACTTCACCTCCAATCCTAGTTGGAGTAGGATTGCCTCCTATTGGCTGATTTTCCACCTTTTGCTTTAGGATTTTCTCTCCTGCGCCACGGGCCTTTGTGGCTGTTTTCCTAGCCCACTAAGGGCTGGTTAATACTCTCCCACATCCCATGGAGCTCTTGGGGTCGAAGTACCCCTCCCGGAGGTCTCCCGGTACACTACTGGCACTCCCGGTACACTACCGGCACTCCCGGTACACTACCGTTGAGCCCGAAACTTTTCCGGAAACCAAACTGGGACTTCCTATATATGAATCTTTACCTCCGGACCATTCCAGAGCTCCTCGTGACGTCTGGGATCTCATACGGGACTCCGAACAAACTTTGGTCACCACCATACATAACTCTACACTACGGAAACATCACCGAACCTTAAGTGTGCACACCCTGCGGGTTCGAGAACTATGTAGACATGACCGAGACACCTTTACGGTCAATAACCAATGGCAGGACCTGGACGTCCACATTGGTTCCTACATATTATACGAAGATCTTTATCGGTCGAACCTCTATGTCAAGGATTCAGTTAATCCCGTATAACGTTCCCTTTGTTCTTCGGTATGTTACTTGCCCGAGATTCGATCGTCGGTATCTCCATACCTAGTTCAACCTTGTTACTGGCAAGTCTCTTTAGTCGTTCCGTAATACAAGATCCTGCAACTAACAATTAGTCACATTGCTTGCAAGGCTTATTGTGATGTTGCATTACCGAGTGGGCCCCGAGATACCTCTCCGTCACACGGAGTAACAAATCCCAGTCTCGATCCATGCCAACTCAACAGACACCATCGGAGGTACCTGTAGAGCACCTTTATAGTCACCCAGTTACGTTGCGATGTTTGATATACACAAGGCACTCCTCCGACATCCGTGAGTTGCATGATCTCATGGTCATAGGAACATATACTTGACATGTAGAAAACAGTAGCAATAAACTGACACGATCATATGCTATGTTTGTAGTTTGGGTCTTATCCATCACATCATTCTCCTAATGATGTGATCCCGTTATAAAATGACATCTCATGTCCATGGCTAGGAAACCTTAACCATCCTTTGATCAACGAGCTAGTCCATTAGAGGCATACTAGGGACATGGTTTTGTCTATGTATCCACACATGTATTTAAGTCTCCGATCAATACAATTATAGCATGGATAATAAATGATTATCATGAACAAGGAAAATATGATAATAACTAATTTATTATTGCCTCTAGGGCATATTTCCAACATATAGTGGAGTGGCCATTTGGAATAGTACCAAGTGGAGTGTGGTAGCAGTGTTTACAGTTTGACATAGGGATTTGCAAAGTACACACGAATCTGAATTTTGCAGACCCGTTGACTGTAAGACCTCTCTCACAAGCAAAGCATGATCGATCCCTAGAACTAATTGGGTGTTAGATACATACCAATGCGAATCACATAGTGATGTGAACTAGATTATTGACTCTAATGCAAGTGGGAGACTGTTGGAAATATGCCCTAGAGGCAATAATAAATTAGTTATTATCATATTTCCTTTTTCATGATAATCGTTTATTATCCATGCTATAATTGTATTAATCGGAGACTTAGATACATATGTGGATACATAGACAAAACCATGTCCGTAGTATGCCTCTAATAGACTAGCTCGTCGATCAAAAGATGGTTAAGGTTTCCTAGCCATGGACATGAGATGTCATTTAATAACGGGATCACATCATTAGGAGAATGACGTGATGGACAAGACCCAAACTACAAACGTAGCATATGATCGTGTCAGTTTGTTGCTACTGTTTTATGCATGTCAAGTATATGTTCCTATGACCATGAGATCATGCAACTCACGAATATCGGAGGAGTACCTTGTGTGTATCAAACGTTGCAATGTAACTGGGTGACTATAAAGGTTCTCTACAGGTAGCTCCGATGGTGTCTATTGATTTGCCATGGATCGATACTGGGATTTGTTACTCCGTGTGACGCAGAGGTATCTCGGGGCCCACTCGGTAATACAACATCACAATGAGCCTTGCAAGCAATGTGACTAATTGTTAGTTGCGGGATCTTGTATTACGGAACGATTAAAGAGACTTGCCGGTAACGAGTTTGAACTAGGTATGGAGATACCAACGATCGAATCTCGGGAAAGTAACATACCGAAGAACAAAGGGAACATCATACGGGATTAACTGAATCCTTGACATAGAGGTTCGACCGATAAAGATCTTCATAGAATATGTAGGAACCAATGTGGACATCCAGGTCCCGCCATTGGTTATTGGCCGTAGAGGTGTCTCGGTCATGTCTACATAGTTCTCGAACCCACAAGGTCTGCACACTTAAGGTTTGGTGACGTTTCGGTAATATAGAGTTATGAATGGTGGTGACCGAAGGTAGTTCGGAGTCCCGGATGAGATCCCGGATGTCACGAGGAGCTCCGGAATGGTTCGGAGGTAAAGATTCATGTATAGGAATTCATGTTTTCGACTCCGGGAAGATTTCGGGCACTTTCGGTAGCGTACCGGGAGTGACGAATGGGTCCCGGGGGTCCACCAGTGGGGCCAACCCACCCCATGGGCCAGAGTGGCGACCCACCATCCCTTAGTGGGCTGGTGGGGTTGGCCAAGGTGTCCTAGGCGTAGGAAGAGAAGGCCCAAACCGAATTGGGGTGGAGTCCTCCCCAAGTTCCACCTCTCGTGTGAGAGGTGGACTCTCAGGTGGAGGAGAACTCTCCCTCCACTAGTTCGGCCGAACCAAAAGGAGAGCCCTCCTTTGGGCGCAGCCTCCTCTCCCTTCCTCCTATATATATGAGTGGTTTTAGGGTTTTTTGGACAAGGATTTTCAGCCACGTCTAAACCCTACCTCTAGATCAAGTTCCTCTAAATTAGACTAATTCGGCAGTGCTTAGGCGAAGCCCTGCCGAAACAGCTCCACCACCATCGGCGGAGCGCCGTCACGCTGCCGGCGAACTCTTCTACCTCTCCGCTCTATCTTGCTGGATCAAGACGGCGGAGATCATCATCAAGCTGTACGTGTGCTGAACGCGGAGGTGCCGTCCGTTCGGCGCTAGATCGGAAGGACCGTGATCGAGATCGCGAGACAGTTCGTGAGGAGATCGTGGAACGGATCGTCATGAGTTCGCGGGATAGATCGTGATCAAGATCATGAGACGGATCATGATGAGATCGTGGGACGGATCGTGATGAGTTCACGGGATGGTCGTGATTGGATCACGGGACGGATCGTGATGAGATCGTGGGACACTCGGCGATTTGGATTGCGAAGATGTTCGACTACACCAACCGCATTTCTTAACGCTTCCCGCTTAGTGATCTACAAGGGTATGTAGATCCACTCTCCCTCTCGTAGATGCTGATCACCATGGATTGATCTGAGTGTGCGTAGGAAAATATTTTTGTTTCCCATGCGACGTTCCCCAACAGATTTATCATGTTTGTTGTTACTACTAGGTGAAGAACCTTTCTTGCCTTTGTTACTAGTTTTCCTAGGTTTAACTTGTGTAACAAATGTAGACAAGAGTAGTCGTTTGGCTAGACAATAGGAAGTCTTCTTTCGAAGATCATCATTGATAGATTTAAGAAATCTTGTTCTTGCTCTTAATTGAGCTTTTCGAAGCGTAGCTTCTCATGAGTTCTTACAAGATGTCTATGATCTTCTAAAGTAGATTGATGGGATAACTTAAGAGTGTTTAATTCTTTAGTAAGTCGCTCTATTTCCTTCTTATCATCAGAACACAACTTATCTTGACTAGCATGATCATTATCAAGTTCACTTTGACTAATATCACTAGTTTTATCAAAAGTGCAAGTCATCATCTCCAAGTAAGTAATCCTCATCACTATAAGAGTCAATGTATTCAGGGTGTAATACCTTGGGGCGTTTAGCCAAGAAGCAACTTCCACTCCCTTCATTTGGTGAATCAAATATGTCATAGGAGTTTGAGGAAATGAGTGCAAGTCTGGCAACACCTTCATCTTGATTATAGTTGGAGGCAGAGTGATAGCTTCTCTTGGATTGGTGTTGAATTCAGAGCCCGATACCCATTCACTAACATGATCTTGATGTGTTCTTCTTGTGTAGCTCTTGTTGTACTTGTCCTCCTTCTCCGAGTCTTTACTTCTCTGGGAGGGTTTTCGTTCATAACGATCATCTCTACTCCTTCTATCTCTCTAAGGTGACTCATCTCTTGAGTTCTTTCTTCGAGATGACTCTTCTTTTCTTTTGTTGGGGCTTGTGCACTCATTGGAGTAGTGTCTGGGCCTTCCACATTTGTAACAATTTTGGCCACAACTAGAGGAACGCTTCTCTTCATATCTTGACTTGGAGCTTCTATCTTTGCCTCTACTCTTGTAGAACTTGTTGAATTTCTTGACCATGAGGCCTATCTCTTCATTGGTTACAAGGTTATCATTTCATATAGCAGGAGTGTCACTTGAATCTTTGTAAGCACCACTTGAATTGTTATGAAGGTCTTTGTAGTTTGACATCATTTCGATCAATTTGCACATGGTGTCGTACTTCCCATCCAAGGCTCTAAGCATCTTCTTTATGATGAATTTGTCGATCATCTCTTCACTTCCTAAGCCGGCAATCTCATTGGTGATGAGAGCAAGCCTAGAGTACATTTCTACCACTCTTGCACCATCCTTCTGTTGGAAATATGCCCTAGAGGCAATAATAAATTGGTTATTATTATATTTCCTTGTTCATGATAATAATTTATTATCCATGCTATAATTGTATTAATTGGAAACTAAATACATCTGTGGATATATAAACAACATTATGTCCCTAGTATTCCTCTAGTAGACTAGCTCGTTGATCAAAGATGGTCAAGGTTTCCTGGTCATGGACATGAGATGTCATTTGATAACGAGGTCACATCATTAGGAGAATGATGTGATGGATAAGACCCAAACTATAAACGTAGCATATGATTGTGTTAGTTTATTGCTATGGTTTTCTGCATGTGAAGTATCTGTTCCTATGACCATGAGATCATGCAACTCACTGACACCAGAGGAGTGCCTTGTGTGTATCAGACGTTGCAACGTAACTGGGTGACTATAAAGGTGCTCTGCAGGTATGTCTGAGGGTGTCTGTTGGGTTAGCATGCATCAAGACTAGGATTTGTTACTCTATGTGACAGAGAGGTATCTCAGGGCCCACTTGGTAATACAACATAAGAATAAGCCTTGCAAGCAATGTGACTAAGTGTTAGCCACGGGATCTTGTATTACGGAACGAGTAAAGAGACTTGCTGGTAACGACATTGAACTAGGTATAGAGATACAAACGATCGAATCTCGGGCAAGTAACATACCGAAGAACAAAGGGAACAACATACGGGATTAACTGAATTCTTGACATATAGGTTCAACCGATAAATATCTTCGTATAATATGTAGGATCCAATATGGGCATCCAGGTCCCGCTATTGGTTATTGGTCGTAGAGGTGTCTCGGTCATATCTACATAGTTCTCGAACCCGGAGTGTCTGCACACTTAAGGTTCGGTGACGTTTCGGTAGTATAGAGTTATGCATGGTGGTGACCGAAGGTTGTTCGGAGTCCCGAATGAAATCCCGGACATCACGAGGAGCTCAGGAATGGTCCGGAGGTAAAGATTGATATATAGGAAGTCCCACTTTGGTTATCGGAAAAGTTTTGGGCTCATCGATAGTGTACCGGGAGTGCCGCGAGGGGTACCGAGGACCATCAGGAGGGGTGTCTCTACCCAAAGAGCTTCATGGGCTGTGGGAGGAGTCAAGCCAGCCCTTAGTGGGCTCGCTGAGCCCGCCACTAAGGCCCATGTGGCTAGGGGTGGGAAAAACCCAAAGGTAGAGAGGTGGAAAGAGTTTCCAAGTGGAAAGGAGGAATCCTACTCCTAATAGGATTGGAGTAGGACTCCTCCACCTCCAATTTCGGCCAACTCTTGAGGGTTTGAGGCTGCCTCCTCCCCTCCCTCCCTCCTACATATACTAGTGGATTTAGAGGGGAAAGCTAACCCTAATTTCCACGTGCTCCCTCTAATTCATCTAGATCGGTTTTCTCCTCTAGTCTAGTTCGGCGGTGCTTAGGCGAAGCCCTGCCAGAATAGTTACACCACCATTGCCGCCATGCCTTCGCACTGTCGGAGAACTCATCTACCTCTATGCTCCCTCTTGCCGGATCAAGAAGGCGGAGATCGTCATCGAGTTGTACGTGTGCTGAACACGGAGGCGCCGTCCGTTCGGCGCTAGATGGTTCGTGATTTGATCACGGGATGGATCGTGATGGGATCGCGGGACGGATCGTGATTGGATCATGAGAAGGATCATGATGGGATTGTGGGACGCTTGGCAATTTGGACCGCGAACACGTTCGATTACATCAACCGCGTTTCTTAACACTTCCCGCTTATCTATCTACAAGGGTATGTAGATTCAGTCTCCCCCTCGTAGATGCTCACCACCATTGATAGATCTTGCATGTTGTCGATGCACTAGAGTTTTTGGGCTCTCCAGTGCCTGTTACTCATGCACGGGCAGTAGTAGCCACCCTGGCGGAAAGGCCTAGCAGGGAATTGCTAGATACCAACATAGGAAAATAAAGACCACCAGCAAGACCTTGCCGGGAGGACTATTGAACCCCCAAACAAAGCAAGGCCCTGGCAAGGCCCTACCAGCGCATGGGCCAGGTGTTGATCCACCTAGACATGTGTCACGGCATTGACATTGGAGGGGGCGTAGCGACACCGATGGGATGGGCTCCCGTCCCATCCCACTAACGGACGGAGATGCCTGACGGTCCATTAAATGCGCCTGTCCTACTCTGTCAGTTTTAGGTATGATAGCACTGTAGCTCTGTATACCCCGTGTACACACTATACGCCACTGTTGGGATCCCCTTCATAGTATAAAACGAGGCCCAGGGAAATATGGTAGAGGAATTTCGGACTTTCCGACTTTTGGGACTATCTAGCTCACGTACTTGGCAGTTGCTCATAGCGCCCCTATAGCTAGAACCCTAAGAACACTCTCAATACAACCAATAAGGAGTAGGGTTTTACGCATCTGTGCGGCCCGAACCTGGGTAAAGATTCCCGCATGCTATTCATCAGACCGGCTCTTTGCATGAGCCTTTCCCCCACCAAATCGAAATGGGTCTCTATGATCCCATAAGTGTTGGTTCCCATGACATCTTTGGCGCACCAGGTAGGGGGATATCTTAGGTCGTGCGAACCCATTCTGGTAATCAACGCGCTAGTTTCTTCACGCTCATCATCGCCATGGCCCCAAAGAAGAAGGGACTGATAGTAGTTCGCCCGTCCGTGTCCGCCATCCCTGTATCTGCACACACAGGAGACGACATAGACGGAGGTGGAGAAGGAGGAGGCGGAGGTTCCAAACTTCCGCGTTGCTCTGGTGACTAAGGCCAAGCAAGCGGCGACACTCGCCGCGGAGACTCCCATGGCGACGATGGGAACCCCCGCGCCCCTGGGTCACAAGGCGGAGCGGTACCGCCTGCGGGTGGTACAGCGAACTCTGAGGGCGGAAGGGTATCTTCCAGGGCACCCATGCCGGTGCCTATGCCGCGACCTTCTCAGGACGCGTGCGGAGAGCCGCGCCACGGCGCCCGCAGTTCTCAATGTCCCCCACGGAAAAGCTCCTGCGCATTGTTCCCAAGATGCGCATGACCAGCTTGCTCACCAGCATACAAGCGGGAGTGGCATGCCGAAGCGGGACCGCGACGGTGCTCCTTCTAACATGGTTAGGAGTGAGAGCACCTCGCTCCTCTCGCCGTTTGCTACCGACCACGTCGGAGGAAGCGATGGCGCGGGCGCAGCTACTCCTAAACTTCCCTCCTGCTACGGAGAAGCTCGATGAATGGAGAGCAACCATTCAGAGCCTCCTCAGCCTCGTAGATAAGTTTCGGTCCACCGAGCCGGCTCATGCCAGTGGTGAGAGGGCCAGGGGTGGCGCAACTTTGGCGCACTCGCCTCCACAACAGCATCGCCGGTCATCGACTCTACGAACTGACGCTTACGATGGTTACTCGACGACGTCATCTGACCCACGGACACGCTGCGATCAGCGTCAAGTTCTTCGGGAATGTGGCAAAGAAGACGCTCGAACTGCAATCTAGCGAAGGCGGGAAACGCGCCTCCAGTCTGATAGGTGCGTGGGGCCCACTGTAGACATGTCTGCACCGGGGTATCCTATCAGCCTACCTTATGAGGTCGGTTGTCCAGCATTTACCTATGAGCTGCAGCAAGGCAAGTGGCCCAACTCCCGCACGTTCAAGCCAGAAGTCCTGGAGAAGTATGACAGCAAGACTCATCCGTTGGAGTTCCTGAGCATCTACACCATTGCGGTGCAAGCTGCCGGGGGCCGCGACGACAAGATACTCGCCAACTACTTCCCATTGGTGCTTAAGCCCAACATTAGGTCGTGGTTGATGCACTTGCCAGAGGGGTCCATCGCCTCTTGGGTAGACTTATGCCATGAGTTTGTTGGCGCCTTCACAGGAGGTCATCAAGCTCCTGGCCAGGAAAGTGATCTACACATCATCCCTTAGAAGGAGGGCGAAACTTTACGCAAGTATGTCCAAAGTTTCAGTCGCGTGCATCACAACATCCCAGACGTTCATCATGCCGCTGTTATCAGCACGCTCCATCAGAACGTGCGCAACCGTAGGATGTGGGAAGAGCTGGCGATGAATAGAGTCAGGGACGTCGCCGAGCTTTATGCTTTGGCAGACAAATGTGCTCGGGCTAAAGAAGGGAGGAGACTCCCCAATAAAGATGCCGGCGCAGGGGTCGACTCTGAAGATGAAGACATCGCTGCCCCGACAAAGAAGGGCCGACGGCAGAACACGATGCGCAAGGGCAAGACTGTACTTGCCATCGAGGGATTCGGCAACCCCAGTGCCGCCAAGAAAAGCAAGGTTGATGACCCCAGCAATGATGTTGCTGGGTGCGCCTCCTGCCATGCCCTGGCGGCTGCCGGCAAGCCAGAAGACTCCGCCAAGTAGTATTGCAAGATCCATCGCACTAGAGGCCACGATCTCCAAGACTACTGGCAAGTTGAGCAGCTTTCCGAGAAGTAGAAGGCCGAGTACAAGAGGCGAGACAAGGAGAAGGGTCAAGATGGTTTCGAGGGTTCTAGCAAGAAGTGTGTTAGCCGAGGAGGTCGCCGTGGCAAGCCCAAGCAACAAAAAACCCGGCCTGCCCGCGGCCGCGACAAGCAAGATGGAGATGATGCTGACGTTGAAGAGGACGACGAGTCCAGCGAGCATGAGTTTCAGAAGGCTACAAAGATGTTGTGCATAGAGGGAGGTGCCTTGTCGCATTCCTCTCACCGCCAACTCAAATAGTCGGCGTGCGAGGTTTACACGGTAGAGCTCTCTATCGGTGCATAGAGACCTCTGAAATGGTCCAACACTCCTATCATCTTCGACGCAGAGGATCACCCTGATTGCATAACTGCGGTCGGGTGCTTGCCGTTGTTGGTTTCACCAACAATCCACAACCTCAAGGTGATGAACATGTTATTTGATAGTGGGGCCAGCCTAAACCTAATTTCAGCTGATGTCATCGAGAGGCTGCAAATTCCCGACGAAGATCTCGAGCCGACAGGCACTTTTCAAGGGGTCCATTCAGGAAGAACTCAGCCGAAGGGCAAGGTCACGTTGCCGCTGACTTTTGGCAACGATATCAATTTTAGAACGGAGAAGATTGTTTTTGATGTCTCCAAGACCTCGTTACCGTACAACGGCATTCTTGGTCGCCCGACACTAGCCAAGTTCATGGAGGCCACACACTTCGCTTACAATGTGCTGAAGATGCCCGGGCCAATGAGCATCATCACCATCAACTCCGACAAGAAAAACGCACTTATCTATGCCGACCAACTCTACCAGGGTGCAGTCACAGCACCTGCCACCAAGGCGCTTGCTCCTGCCGCTGAAGCTCCCGGGAGGAAGAAGACTGGCAAGGAATCTGGCGCACATTCCGGCAAGCACACCTCCTCTGATTGTTGCGCTCCCATTGACGATGTACCAGAGAACTCCACCAGCAAGAGCAAAAAGTCTAAGGCTACTCTGCTTGAGACCAAGAAGTTGCCCGCCAAGGAGGACGACACGGGGGGAACTTTCCAATAGGAAAGCGCATTCGTCACCTTCCTATGAGGGAATGTTGATGTGTTTGCATGGCAACCATATGATATCCCCGGTGTTCGTAGGGAGGTGGTTGAGCACCACCTTGTCGTCTGCCCACACGCGCGGCCCGTCAAGCAGAAGGTCCAGAAGCAAGCTTTGGAGTGGCAACAGTTTATTGCCAAAGATATTAAGAAACTAGAGGCAGCTGGCTTGATTAGAGGAGTACTCCATCCAACATGGCTGACCAACCCGGTTGTAGTGCGCAAGGTGAATGGAAAATGGAGGCTGGGCATTGATCACAGACATCAAAAAAGCCTACCCCAAATATCCTTTTCCCTTGTCGCGCATCGACCAAATTGTGGACTCCACCGCTGGTTGCGATCTGTTGTCTTTCCTTGACGCCTATTCCGGTTATCATCAGATTTTGATGGCTAAGGAAGACGAGGAGAAGACCGCATTTATCACCCCATGTGGTACGTACTGCTTTTTGTGCATGCCTTTCGGGTTGAAAAGTGTTGGTTCTACTTTTGCAAGAGAGGTCCAGATTGGTAATAGACCCAGCTACATAGATATATGAAGGCTTATATGCATGACACAGTGGTCAAAACCAAGGACAAGGCTACGCTCATATCAGACCTAGAACAGACATTTTCCAACCTGCACAAGATCAACATGAAGTTCACCCTGACAGGTGTGTGTTCGGCGTCCCATCTGGCAAGCCTCTCGGGTTCTTTGTATCTCAACGAGGAATTGAAGCAAAACCCGAAAAGATCAACGCAATTGAGCAAATTGAAGCACCAAGACGAGTCAAAGACATGCGACGTCTTGCCGGCTCTGTTGCTGCTCTAAGTAGGTTCATCTCAAAATCTTCTGAGCGCGCCCTGCCCTTTTTCAAAATCTTGAAGAAGGCAGGTCCAATGAAATGGACTCCGGAGGCGGAGGTAACGTTGCAGGATTTGAAGAAGTACTTGTCCTCTCTGCTAGTCCTAGTCGCGCCAAAACCATAAGAGCCGTTGCTGCTGTATCTGGTGGCAACAAATCAAGTGGTGAGTGCTTCATTAGTGGCTAAAAGAGAAGTTGATGAAGAAGCAGCGACAATGGCAGTGCCGCCAAGCGATGAGCCAAGACATTCCCCGGTAGGGTCTGGTGCCGGCAAAGAAGGATCTGCGTAGTTGAATGACACAATCCAGAAGAAGAAGAAGGTGGTGTAGCGACCAGTTTATTTTGTTAGCTCCTTGTTGTAGGGGGTTAGATCAAGGTATTATGGCATGCAAATATTGCTCTTCGACCTTCTTATGGCCTCGAGGAAGCTGCGCCACTACTTCCAAGCACATGAGATCACCGTTGTCACTCACTTTCCGCTACAGCGGATCTTGCGAAAACCCAGAAGCTACCGGCAGGATTGTAGAGTGGGCTTTGGAATAGTCAATCTTTGGTCTCAAGCTTGAAAACACTTCGACCATTCAGAGCAGGGCCTTGGCGGAGTTCATTGCAGAATGGACACCGATGCCTGATGAAGAGATTCCAGAGTCAACTCTCCCCGGTGTAGGATCGAAAGTAGGTCTAGAGGGGGTGATTAGACTACTTGACCAAATAAAAGTATTGCCTTTTTCCCAATTTTAGTTATTCGCAAGTTTTAGCATTCATAGCATATCAAGTAACACCCTACACATGCATGTCTAAGAGTATAGCAGCGTAAAGTAAAGACATTGCACATGTAAGTAAAGAGAGGGTTGAGAATGCAAACACAAGTGATGACACGATGATTTTTACCATGGTTCCGATAGGTGGTGCTATCATACATCCACGTTCATGGAGTCTTCAACACACGGAGGGTAATGGTTGCGAGAGTCCATGGAGGGCTCTACCCGCGGAGGGTTCCACGGAGAAGCAACCTTGACTATTCCATGTGGATTCCATCCACGAATGACTAGCCTCACTATGGCTAGATCTTCACGAAGTAGGCGATCTCCTTGCCCTTACAAACTTCTTGGTTCACTCCATAACATGAAGTAGGAGGCTCCCAAGCGACACGTAACCAATCTAGGAGGCACCACCCTCCAAAAGGTAATAGGCCCAGTAATGACGATGAACACCTTGCTCTTGTGCTTCAAGATGATAGACTCCTCAACACACAATGTCTCTCTCTCATAGATTTGGCTTGGTAGAAGAGATGGGCTTGGTGGAAAGCAACTTGGGGAGGCTAGAAATCAAGATCCATATGGTTGGTGTGGAAGATCTTGACCTCAACACAAGGGTAGGTGGTTCTCTCAAAAAACTGAGTAGGATAGGTATGGAATAGTTCTGAGTGCTTCTCTTTAGAGTGGGTGGTGGCGAAGGGGTATATATAGGCATCTCCAAAAATCCAACCATTACACACAATAAGTCAGACTCGGTGACACCGATGTGTAAATCTCGGTGGTACCAAAGTGACAAAAAGTGGAAACTTTTGAATCTCGGATGGACCGATATACAATTCTCGATTGCACCAACAAGGTGGCCAATGGTCAGATTTACCAAACTCGGTGACGCCGATTCACCATTCTGGGTCGGACCAAAAATGAGAACTTGCGTAAGAGGAAGTTGGCAACCCAACTCGGTGGCACCGAGTGCAGTGTTGGCTGCACCAAAGTGTTAGGCTTTGGCTAAGTCTATCTAGGGTTTGGAACTCAGTGGCACCGGGATAGGAATGTTGGTTGCACCGATTTGGCATATTTGGTTTGGGACAGACTATGGTGGGAGAGTATGTGGATGTTTTGGTGACTGTCACTTGTGCACGTTTGAGCATATTGTTCACCATCAAAACTTTACCCCCCCTTTAATAGTATTGGCTTTCCTATAGACTCAAAGTGATTTCTCACAAATGTAAAATGTAGAGTCCTCTTGCTTGAAGCTTAGCCAACCTATTTCTTTTAATCTTGGGGTAATTCCACAATCTCTTTGCCTTTCCCATCAATGAACTTTTCCTGAAATATACTTGGTGGAAACATTAGTTCAATGACTTATATGTTGTTATGAATTACCAAAACCACCAAGGGAGCAAATGTGCTTTCAATCTCCCCCTTTTTGGTAATTGATGACAACATATAGATCAAAGCTTCGACAAAGATATAATCAGTGAATATAGTCGTCACTTTGAGAAGTATGTGATAAGGAAGAGCTCCCCCTAAATTTGTGCATTATTTTTGAATTTGCGTTTGAATGCAAATGCATAATCGATTAGGTACATGGGTCACTTCTTACATGTCACATACCACTTGGTGGTGTGCGAGAGTAATTGGAATGAATATCATAGCACAACATGGTCAACCAAAGATGAATGATCATCGCATAAGCATTTAAGATGATAAGAAACAGTAGCATCACACATCAAAGCGTATGATCAAACATCATCAAGCATGTATCACAAGCAAGATAAAAGGGTATCACGGCAACCAAAAGCAATTGTTTTGAAAAGGCAACAAAATACCAAACGCTCTCTCTCTCTCGAAGCCTAATGATCTATATACACTTCTCCCCCTTTGGAAAAAAGTTACAAAAAAGTTCAAAGGTACCTATCTAAGCATTGTTGGGCTGGTCTCCTCCGGTTGTCAATGAAGGAGTCGAGAGCACGACATCCACGAAGATCTCTACAGATGTCGTTGATGGAGCCAGAGTACACACTGGTGGAACTGGAGCCGATGGAGCAGTAGTTGTCCTGATAGTAGCAGTGAACTTGCTAGTTAATCGCTACTCGTAGGGTGACCGAATCGAATAACACCAATTCATCGCATTAACTTGCCAGGCTGATTAATTCACTAGTTAGACCAATTAATCAGTGACCAACCGATTAATCAATTGCCAGACCGATTAATCGCTACTGGCCCATTAACTCATGGGCAAACGAATCCCAAAATTTTGGCACATAACCCCTCCCACCCCCTCTTTCTACTAAATACCAAGCCTAGGGTTTGGACGTCCTCCCGCTCCCTCATCCTCATTTCATCTCCTCATAACCTTGCTCGTGGCTAGCCAAGTCCTCGCCAGTGCCAGCCACCACACTGCACCTCCAAGATCCATTTGCTCCGCCACTCTGGTTAGCTGCCTGGACTCGACCTCCTTGGCTACTCCCCATCCCCTCCCATGGGAAGCTCCCCAATCTCTTTGTCCGTGGCATCACTAGCAGGCAAGGTACTTCCATCTTAACCCCATATCTTAATGGAGAATCCAACATTCATATATTAGTAGATTATAAACTACAATTTTGTAGATTAGTGGATGGAACGGTTGGTTTTGATTGTTATTTATAGTATAGTGTGTGATGTATATTAGTGAGTATATGGAGAAGTTTAAATGTTAAATTGATAATTTTGATATTTTGTAGATTTGGATGTATAACAATTATTAACTTTACCTCTTGTCCATTTTTTATATGCTTAGAGTAGAAATTTTGGTATATTACATAGCTTGGTGCATGGAAGTATGGTACAATACATAAAAAATCTAGATATAAGTTGGAAAGTTTCTATTTAATCTACCGATTAATGGTCGACCAATTAATCCAGTTAGTAGGCCGATTCACCGATTAATCTCTACTCCCAAGCTGACTGAGCAGCTACCAGTTACCGATTTCTTGAACATTGATCTTAACTGAGTGAAGAACTGGGTGCCCGGCCTGAGAGGTGATCCCTCCTCCTCCTCCTCCTCATCATCATTAGAAGAGGTAGAAGAGATCCAGGGAATGTGCATGGAGTCAATTGCCTTCTGAAGCTCTATCACTGTCTTTGTAACCTTGTCCACTTTGTCCCCAAGCGCTTTGATCCTCGACTCAAAGATCCTCACAAGGCTGTTCTGGTTCTCCAGAATCCCTTTGATATCCTTTTGCATGCACTGGATGGCTGTGATCAGAAGATCCATTTGCTCATTCCTGGATATTGGGGCTTGAGCACTAGTGGCTCGAACAGCTTCTGCCTCTGCTTGTGCTGTAGCAGATGTGGGATGATCTGGGTTCATCACCACAATGTTATCTTCAAACTCTAGCTGTAGGGGCAGGTGTGGGCGATCAAGAGCAAAAATGTGCTTCTCAAACTAAGAGTTGATAAGCAACTGGATGTAGGGTGCATAGCAGCATGAGCGCTTCTGGTCAGTAGCAACCTGCTTGATTGTCTCAACAATCAGATCCATGACTCTAATCTTGGTGTTCCTGTCAAGGTGGATTAGCATATTGATGGAGTAGCCTCTGATCATGTTGTCACCTCCAGACTTGGGCATCAAGGTATGCCTGAGAATAGTGTTTATAGTCCGGAGGCTTGCCTATAGATAATAGATGGATCCTAGCTTGTGTGATTGCACCTTGTCTGTGGGGATAGGAGTATACATGTCTTTCATGGCATTATGACTTGCCTTGGGTTCAGAGTATACATCCAAATCTCCTTCCCGAGCTTCAGGAACTTCCAGTAGAGCGACCCAATCCTCAAAAGTGGATTCATATCTAGCACCTTCTGTCATCCATACAATTCTACCATGTCGGGACCCCGATCCTAAGTCACATGAATCCAGAATGTAACATATCACATCACTTTGCGGCCTCACGCACGGTAAGTTCCATGGATGCAGCCTTACCTTAGCCGGGACCATTTGCGTCTTTTAGCTCACATATGTAAACATGTCGCTGGCAATCAAACGACACAGAACTCGGGCCAACATGACTAGTCATAGAACCCAAGTGGCACATCCGTACAGAAACATCCATACATAACCCAACAATGTAGGTGTTGGCCTCAAGTGTGTGTAGACGAGTCATAGCAAGCTACAAGGACTCCATTACACCATGAGACATAAATGCCATCACTACACATAGACGAGTCATAGCAGGCTACAGGGACTCCATTACACTACGAGACATTTCCCCGAAGGGACAGACACAGCAGCAAAGAAGGATACATGTCGGTCAATCAATGTGTCTGGAGCAGTAGCAAGCTACCATGGCTCAATGGAAGCACAAAGAGGCAGTTTCCCATAAAGAGTACTACTAAAGTCACACAACTAGGTGTCGGATCCCATACATACCGTTGCACGTACACACGACATGCCCGATATGCATAGATACAACCATGGCATCACAATATAACCATACAACACCTTTTATTTAAGAGGCTCAGACGAGCCTTGAATAATAAGTTCTTACAGATAGGGGTCACATGACCCGACACTCAAGTCATACAAACAAGTTCATACAAACCAAGTGGAAGCATAAGCTTTCTGAATAGAGACAAACAAAAGGGTAAAAAGGCACATGGCCTGACTATCTACAACCCGCCACAGGGCATAGGTCGTAGCTGGGACACCAGCTATTCGGCGTCGTTGACATCTAGAAAGAACCCACCTGATGGGTCCTGGGTCTCATCTGCAACATTTATTAAGAAAACATGAGTACAAACGTACTCAACAAGTCTTTAAAGCAGACCTAGTCTATTCATGCTCATGTATCAACAAGGGGGGTGGTGGAGTTTATGCAGCAATGCCATCTTTGACTCATGGCTAACCTATACTACACAATTTTAACTCTTTGTTTAAATTTTAGATATCGCACACGAGTCCACTAACTCCTGGACAATACATGACCATGGATTCACTTCCCTCTCCTGGGAGTGTGCCATCCACAATACTCACACTTGTCTTGACATTTTTATGGGTACCCATTTGATTATCCATGAACAACATAAGTTATCCAAGTAGTCCATAACTGAGGACGCGACAATTCGAATAGTTTCATACCCTGCAGGGGTGTACTTCTTCACACACGCTCTCGCCACTTATCGTTGCATGATCATAAAACCAGGCACCTCGGCAACCTTCAAGTAGAAGCCCAGCGAGGGAGTCAGCCATGACTGTCAATCACATAAGACCTCTAGTTCAGGCTATGGCCTATTTGAGACCGAACCCGCACGAAAGTCTAGTCGAAGTTTCTGCTATGGCCCCAAACGATGTGCGTAGGCTTCCCAAGCCCACCATTCGGGTGACCCTTGGTACACCGTGCCACTGCCTACCGCGTCGTAACCCACCCCTGGGGTCAGCGCTATGCACGACCTCCAGCATGCTAAAAACACCAGAAACTACTTGCAACTCCTGGACTAAGGAGTAAGCGATGGATAAGTCGAGAGGGTCAATTAAGTATCCCAACGTGTGGTAGTAACTAGTCTTGGATCACAAACACGGAACTCAGTTCCTAAGAACGGTCCCAATGAGACAACCCGCTATGTACTCCTACATAGGCTCTCATCGCCACCTTTACCAAAACGAGTTCATCATAAGCCTATCACATGGGAACAACAATGTTTCACTCCAGTCCATCACCTAGATGAATCAAACCTGAGACAACTCTAAGCATAGCAAGCATAGCAGTCAAATTAAGCTAAGCACATCATGGCACAAGCATCTACCAGGTATGCTAGGTTGCAAGGTTTAGCTATTTACTGTGACAATGACAGGTCCTGCATAAGAATAGGTTCATCTACTGAGTATGACAGACAAGTGAATGTTTGTCCTAATGCAATAAACAAGAGCAGGAGCGAGAGAGTGGGATGTTATTGGAATGATCAAGGGGGTTGCTTGCCTTGCTGGGTAGTGGGAAGGCTCTCTCCTTCGTTGGAATACTCGGGGGTATCTCAGAAGTAGGGCCTATCGCAATGCAGACAAATAACAATCAATAGATGCAAGTGCAACAATGTGATGCACGATCATGACATGGTAGCATGTATGGATGAGCTAATGCAACTAGTGTTGAAGTTCATTGAAGTGAGTTTGAATATAGGTTCAAAATCGTTCTTCATTTCAATTTCCATATTTTAACCTATTAGCAAATGTCTCTGTTCTTCTACATAGGTTTCCCTAACATGCATGATAATAGCACCATTGGATTCATTGGATTTTTCTGATAAATTTTCATATATAAATTATTTTCATCTGATTTATAGATTAATTTATATGAATTTTTCAAATTTTAAACAATTTCTGGAATTATTTTTAAACTGGAAAAGGATTAATGGCGTCAGCCTGACGTCACCACGACGTCAGCTGGTCGGCTGACCAGGCCAGGTCAAACCTGATAGGGTGGGACCCACTGGTTAGTGACCCAGTCACTTAATTAGAAAATTAAAACTAATCCTAATTACTTAATCAACACTGGGCCCACTGGTCGGTGACTAATTAGGTTAACTAATTTGGTTAATTAAGTTATCAACCTAAATTTGACTAACAGGGCCCGGCCCCACTTGCCAGTGACCCAGGGGTTAAACCCTTGGTGGTCAAACTGGTTGACTCGACGGCGTTGAGCCACCGACGACGTCAGGGATGGTGGAGGGGGTCGAGATTCCTCCTCCGACGACCAAATGGACGGCAGAGGGCACCAAACTACTCTGCTTGCTCGCACGCGTCGAGCCCAACACTTCCCAGGGGCTAGGATGGCCGGAGTCGGCGTCGACGATGAGCACGGTGGCTGCCGGAGCTCGGACAAGCACGGGTTCGTTGAACAAGAGTGAGACACGGCCGGAACTAGGCACCTACAAGGACTACGTGGCCCCACGAGCTCGATGGTGGCCTCTGATGGACCAACTAGTCACCGGAGCATCGCCGACGATGAGCTCGTGCGGCAGTTCATTCGGGAGCCGGCGCAATCGGGTCCTACAGAGGGGGAAATGGATGAAAAGGAGAGGGGAAAGAGTCGGGAGCTCACAGCGGACTCGAAGCCGTCGAGAGCTTGCTCGGGGAGGGCTCGGAGACGGCGATCAACGACGGCGAACCTTCGGGTCTGAGGACGAAGATGAGCTCAGGGATAGCGCTTCGGGGCTCCTAGCGATGCGCGGCTCAGGGAGGAGGGAGAAGGCGATGAGGCGGAGCGATTGGAGGGTTCAGAAGCGAGGGGGAGCGGCTACAAGTGCAACGGCGAAGCTAAGGCACAGGCAGCCATGGCGGAGCAGAGGAGGAGGAGAGCAGAGAGGCGAGCGAGGGCAAGAGGGAGAGGGCGATGGGGACGGCTCTCAGAGCTTATCCCCGTCGCGCTGGCGAGGGGAAGCAGGCAGGCAGCTACCGGCATGGAGGCACGCCCGCGCGCATGCTCCGACCACACGCCCGTCCTCCCGGCCGCTAGGAGGACGACGATGGAGCTGGGCCAGCTGGGCCGTCCCAGGTTCATCCTCCCTTTTCCTTGCTGCTTTATTTTCTTTATTTTCTTTTCTATTTTCCTATTTCTGACATTTGTTTTCTTTTCTTTTCAGGTACATATGCTAATTTAAAATATCCGAAATATTTTATATATTGAAGTTTGAATATTGCAAACTTATCTAAAAAATTTCAGGATATTTTGGAAACTAAAATAATGATAGTGCTTTATGTGATATTTTGAGAATCTTTATCATTTATTTTTAAATTGCTTGAGTTGTTCAAATATTTAAAATGGCCCCTGTTATAATCATGTCCATATTTATCAGACATAGGGAACATTTTGGTAGGGCATTTTGGATTTGTTGAATTTTCACCAACTTGAATTATTTTGATTCAATGTGAGCTTGGGGTTTGTTTTAATCCCCATTTCATGTTGATGCAAAAAATGAAACATGATGCAACACCCATGATGTCCTATGATATCTAGCTAGGGATGTGACAACTCACCACTACTCAAAAGAATCTCGTCCCGAGATTTGAAGTCGTCGGGAAGAGCGCGGGGTACTCTAGTCGAAGGAGATCTTCTCTTTCCCATGTGGCCTCCTTTTCAGAATGGTGTGACCACTGAACCTTGAGAAACTTGATGTTTTCACACCGAGTGGTACACTCAGCTTGATCAAGAATAAGAACAGTGTATTCTCGAGATGTAAGGTTATCTTGGAAATCAAGTGCTTCGTGGTCTACCTCATGGACATGGTCCAAGAAGCGACACCTGAGTTGCGAGATGTGGAAGACATCATGAACCTTGGAAAGATGCGGCGGAAGTTCCAATTGGTAGGGAACCTCTCCTTGTTTAGCAAGAATGCGAAAAGGTCCAATGTAACGAGGAGCCAACTTGCCCTTGATACCGAATCGATGGTACCCTTTAGAGGTGTAACCCGAAGGTAAGCCTTCTCGTCAACTTCATAGGTCACTTCCTTATGATGGCGATCATATTGGCTGTTTTGACAAGATTGGGTTGTTTTCAACTTTTCACGAATAATGCGAACTTGCTCCTGTGCATCCTTGATCATATCCAGGCCAAAGAGTTGCCTCTCTCCGGTTTCTGGCCAGTTAAGAGGTGTTCGTCACCTTCGTCCATAGAGAACTTCAAAAGGGGCTTTGCCCAAGCTTGATTGATAACTATTGTTATATGCAAATTCGGCAAATGGAAGACATTTCTCCCAGTTCATACCGAAAGATATAACACAAGCTCGGAGCATGTCTTCGAGGATTTGATTGACTCGCTCAACTTGACCACTTAATTGCGGGTGGAAAGCAGCTAAAGGATAGATGAGTCCCCATATTGGTTTGAAAACTTTCCCAAAATCGGGAAGTAAAGATACTTCTGCGGTCTGAGTTAATCTCCAAAGGAACACCATGAAGAGAAACTATTCGAGAAACATATAACTCAGCTAGCTGGCTAGCAGTTATACTCTCTCGAACAGGAAGAAAATGAGCCACTTTGGAAAGGCGGTCAATGACCACAAAGATAGCATTATTCCCTCTCTTAGTCCTAGGAAATCCGGTAATGAAAACCATACCGACCTTATCCCATTTCCATTCAGGAATAGCTAAAGGTTGAAGGGTGCCAACAGGCCTTTGATGTTCTGCTTTCACGCGACAACAAATGTCGCAATTAGCAACGAACTGGGCAATTTCTCTCTTCATCCTAGTCCACCAGAACCTCTGGCATAGGCCTGATACATCTTGGTACTACCCGAATGAATTGTGAGAGGAGAATCATGAGCCTCCTTAAGGATCAGCTGTCTTAAGCGTGTGCTCTTGGGAACCACCAACCGGTTCTGGAAGAATACAACACCTTCATCGTCCATGGGGAAATCTTTAGCATTTCCGCTAGCAATATTCTCCTTGATCCGGGATATACCCTTATCATATTTCTGGACAGCTACTATTTGATCCTTAAGATTAGGTTTCGCCACCAAGTTGGATAGGAATCCTTGAGGAACAATGTGGATGTTTAACTTTCGAAATTCGTCATGGAGAAGTCGTTCACCTTGTTGTAAGGTTAGGTTGTTGCAATAAGACTTACGACTTAGTGCATCAGCCATAACATTGGCTTTCCCCGGGGTGTAAGTTATCCCTAAGTTGTAATCTGTAATCAACTCAACCCACCATCTTTGCCTGAGATTCAAATCCGGTTGGGTGAAAATATATTTCAGACTTTGGTGACCAGTGTAAATTTCGCAACGATTACCCAGAAGGTAATGTCGCCAGGTTTTCAGTGCATGGACCACAGCTGCAAGCTCAAGATCATGTGTTGGATAATTATCCTCATGTGGACGCAACTGTCGAGATGCATATGAAATCACATGACGATCTTGCATGAGAATGTAACCTAATCCTTGTCGCGAGGCGTCGCAATAGATAACAAAGTCCTTAGAGAAGTCTGGTGGCACCAGAATGGGAGCAGAGGTCAGTCGTCTTTCCAACTCTTGAAAATTGTTCTCACATTGTGGAGTCCACTTGAACTTTTTATATTTCTTGAGGAGTTTAGTTAGAGGTTTTGCAACTTTGGAGAAATTCTCGACAAAGTAGCGACAATAGCTCGCTAAGCCAAGGAAACTCCGAACTTGCTTAACCGATTCAGGTTGAGTCCAATCAAGGACGGCCTAAACTCTCTCGGGATTGACAACAATACCTTTACCAGAGATCACGTGGCCTAGATAGGTCTCTTCTGGCAACCAAAATTGACACTTGGAGAATTTGGCATACAGACGGTGCTCTTGAAGTTTCATCAATACCAGCCTTAGATGCTCGGCATGTTCCTGTTTGTTCTTCGAGTAGATGAGTATATCGTCGAGGTAAACCACGACAAATTTATCCAAATACTCCATGAAGATCGAATTCATCAACCGACAGAAGGTGTCTGGGGCATTGGTTAAACCGAAGGCATGACAGTGTACTCGTATTGGCCATAACGAGTAACAAAAGCCGTTTTTGGAATGTCCCCATTTCTAATTCTGATTTGATGGTATCACAACCTCAAATCCGTTTTGGAAAACACAAAGGATCCAGCGAGTTGATCATACAAATCGTTGATCCTGGGGAGCGGATACTTGTTCTTTATGGTGACCAGATTCACTGGCCGATAATTTACAACCATCCGATCCGATCCATCCTTCTTCTTAACGAAGAGGACGGGACAAGCCCAAGGAGAAGAACTAGGTTGGATGAAACGTTTCTTCAAAGCCTCATTGAGTTGGATCGTAAGTTTGGCTAGTTCTAAGGGTGCCATCTTATAGGGTCTTCTGGCTACTGGGACAGTCCCTGGAATAAGCTCTATCACAAACTCAACATCTTTGATAGGAGGAATTCCTGGCAGTTCTTCTGGAAAGACATCTGGAAAATCACGGACTACCGGCATATCTTCTAACTCTGGAAGAGGGTAGCATTGAGGGAATAGAGTTGGCGCTTGGCTGTTCGAGTGGAGACATTAACTATCTCATCCAATGGATGTGTAAGTTGAACATTCCTAGTGTGAGTATCAATCTTAGCATAGTGGGGTTTCATCCAATCCATGCCTAGAATGTTATTGATGTCCGAAGACTTGAGGGCTATCAAAGATGCTAGGAAGACTAGCCTATCCACCAGAATCTCATTATCATGGCTCACTCTAGAAGTTTGCCACTTTGAACCAGGAGTCTGAACTACTAAAGGAGTAGGCATATCACAAAAAGACATGTTATGCAACTATGCATAACTTTCTGAGATGAAAGAATGAGATGCCCCGGTATCAAATAGAACAGATGCTGGATGACTATTGACAAGGAGTGTACCTAGGATAACATCAGGATCCTCAATGGCTTCCTCAGCAGAAACATAGTTCACTCGTCCACGAGCAGGAGCTGGCTTCACATAGAAGGCTTTTCCTGGCTTCCCATGTCCAGCCAGCTTAGCATTAGCCTGACGACAATCATGAGAGTAGTGTCCTGGTTCTCCACATTTATAGCAGACCACGATGGCACGAGGAGTAACATTGGCAGGCGGTCCTCCAAATGGCCTGGCTGGAGGGTGCGAGGCGCCTAGAAGGATGGCCTCGCGGTGTATCTTGGCGGCAGAGCTGCGTTGGGCACCCACATCCGGCGTTTGTTGGAGGCCGAGCAAGATGCGGGGCTGAAGTCACAGTTGCGCTTCCTCGTGGCCTCATAGTCAGTCTGTCCAGACTCGGCATTGATAGCCTTGTTAACGAGAGCCTGGAAGGTTGTGCACTCATGCAGACGCAGATCTCGACGGAGCTCAGAGTTAAGTCCCTTGCGGAACCTAGCTTGCTTCTTAGCATCGGTTGAAACTTCCTCCGGAGCATAGCGAGCAAGATTGCCGAACTCACGGCTATAGGCATCCACTGACAGTCTGCCCTGGGTGAAAGCACAGAATTCCTCTCTCTTGCGATCCATCAGCCCTTCTGGAATGTGATGGGTACGAAATGCTGCATTGAATTCTGCCCAAGTTGGTGTGGGGCCTGCGGGACGCATGGCTTCATAATTTTTCCGCCACAGATTGGCTGGTCCTTCTAGAAAGTAGGTTGCAAAGGTCACCTTGTTGGCCTCGGACACATTGGTAGCCCGGATCTTGCAGAACATGCTGGTCAGCTAGTCATCCGCATCGAGTGGGTCGATTGAATGATGATACTTAGGTGGGCACAGCCTGACGAAATCACCGAGTGACACGCCATCATTGAGATCATTGTGGGGAGCACGCGTTGTGTTCTGCTCAATTCGTTCCAGCAGCCTATGGGTCTCCCTTTTGTTCCTTTCAGCCTCTAGCATCACTTCTGCCAAAGAGGTCGCATGTGGCATATCCTCTTGCCTTGGCTGGCTTCCCTCGCCCTGCTCGGGGGCAGGCACGGGGTCATTCCTAGTTGCCACCATCCTGGGAAAACAAACCCACAACTTAAACATAGAGGACATCAACTCTAAGACATGAGATAAGGAATGTACTAGACAACATGCTATGTAGGGTAAGCACCCAAACAACATGGTAATATCAACTGCCATATGAACACCACGATTCATACACACCATGAAATAGTTCAGTACAAGCCCAAGCTGAAAGCAAACTACAGAGAGATGACACAACTCATCGGAGGTATTACAAGCTTCCTATACATTATCTATCTACACCTCCGGAACCCAACTCTCAACCTCAATCATATCCCACAAGACACGCAGGACAGTGGCGATACGACTACTACCATACTATTACTAAAATCCACGTACTCAAGCATCGTCGTAGAAGGCCTCATACAGGTTACCCCCATGACCCGGGAGCTGAACCTGAGGATATGGAAACACTCTAGCCTATGATCCCTAGACACCGTCAGGACACTGATGTGGCCTTGGTCCCCTTGTTGGCGGCAACAGCGGTCCTCGAAGAGGGGTGATGCCTCCAACATCGGGCCAGTTTACATGTGCTGGTAGATGAGTCCGTGATGGGGTCAGCATCTCCAAATCTCCATCGCCTGTCTACACAACAGGTGCCAACTACGTCAGGGCTGTCCAAAGACGTGCACGGGTAGTATAAAGCTCCATGCGAAGGGCACATGCATCACGATCCCTGTTCTCCAACATCTGAGCGGTCACCTACAACCTAGGATCCTCATGGGAATGATCATAGTAGGCTGCGCTAAGATAACCATCCTCTCCTCCCATAGAAGCAGGAACATAACAAAACTCCGTGTTCTGAAGCAGACCATGGTGAAACCTCATGATAGCCATCATGGTCTAGGCGGCCTCCTGAACTGCCATATCTATGGTGACACATAGTCCATAAGTCCAGTGAAGCGGCTCTGCAGCTCCAGGATATGAAGGATATATCTTAACAGTACACAGATATTGGCTCTGGTTGAAATCTCGATACTGTTCCTCCACTGTGTACTTTGGGTACCAATGGTAGCCAGCCTCCATCATAACTCTAACCAACATGGCCGTGTGACCCGGTACATCGATGCACCTGGTCAGACGGACCACCTGACGGGAAGGATGAGGGGGCATCTGAAACAGAGAATGATGCAAAGAAATTAGAGACTCTAGCAGAAATTGGACAGCATAACAGCTGTAATTGCTCAAAAAGGATTTTGAGACAACTGCAAAAGATTGGAAAAGCATAACCACTCGACTTTCTAGACTCAAATCTCTTCTCCATCTGTTTGTCACACCAACAATACATGAGTACCGACAATCTATTGCAAACAAGCTAGCTATTAGTCCATGGTTAGTAACTCATCATCCTAAGCAATAGATGAGAATCCTAGTTCTTAACCCCATAGAAATGATGAGCACGACTCAGAATAGAATAACTTGGGAGGAGGAGTAAAAAGAGTCTTACGTTCCCTTCCACAATCAATTCCCCTACTTTCCTATAGTGTTTCTAGACTCAACTTCGACCGGTTTGGCTTGGTAGTCCTACAGTCAGTCAGGCTCTGATACCAACGCTGTTGGGACCCCGAACCTAAGTCATATGAATCCATACTGTAACATATGACATCACTTTGCGGCATCACGCATGGTAAGTTCCACGGCTGCAGCCTTACCTTAGCCAGGACCGTTTGTGTCTTTTGGCTCACGTATGTGAACATGTCGCTGGCAATCAATTGACAGAGAACCCGGGCCAACATGACTAGTCATACAACCCAAGTGGCACATCCATATGGAAATAGGCATACGTAACCTAGCAATACAGGTGTCGGCCTCAAACGTGTGTAGACGAGTCATAGCAAGCTACAAGGACTCCATTACAACGTGAGACATAAATGCCATCACTGCACGTAGACGAATCGCAGAAGGCTACAAGGACTCCATTACACTGTGAGACATTTCCGCGAAGGGACAGACACAGCAGCAAAGAAGGATACATGCCGGTCAATCATTATGTCCGGAGCAGTAGCAAGCTACCATGGCTTGGTGGAAGCACAAAGAGGCAGTTTCCCGTAAAGAGTACTACTAAAGGCACACAACTAGGTGTCGGATCCCATATATACTATTGCACGTCACACGTACGCACGACATGCCCGATATGCATAGATACAACCATGGCATCACAACATAACCATACAACAACTTTTATTGAAGAGGCTCAGACGATCCTTGCATAATAAGTTCTTACAGATAGGGGTCACATGACCCGACACTCAAGTCATACAAACAAGTTCATACAAACCAAGCGGAAGCATAAGCTCTCTGAGTATAAACAGATGAAAGGGTAAAAAGGCACATGGCCTGACTATCTACAGCCCGCCATAGGGCATAGGTCGTAGCTGGGACACTAGCTATTCGGCATCGTCGACACCTAGAAAGAACCCACCTGATGGGTCCTGGGTCTCATCTGCAACATTTATTAAGCAAACATGAGTACAAACGTACTCAACAAGTCTTTAAAGCAGACCTAGTCTATTCATGCTCATGTATCAACAAGGGGGGTGGTGGAGTTTATGCAGCAATGCCAGCTTTCACTCATGGCTAACCTATACCACACAATTTTAACTCTTTGTTTAAATTTTAGATATCGCACATGAGTCCACTAACTCCATGACAATACACCACCATGGATTCACTTCCCTCTCCTGGGAGAGTGCCATCCACGATACTCACACTTGTCTTGATATTTTTATGGGTATCCATTTGATTATCTATGAACAGCATAAGTTATCCAAGTAGTCCCATAACCGAGGACGCGGCTATTCGAATAGTTTCATACCATAGAGGGGTGTACTTCTTCACACACGCTCTCGCCACTTATCAATGTGTGCTCATAAAACTAGGCACCTCGGAAACCTTCAAGCGGAAGCCTAGCAAGGGAGTTGGCCACGACCGTCAATCACATAAGACCTCTAGTCCAGGCTATCGCCTATTTGAGACTGATCCCTCACGGAAGTCCGACCGAAGTTTCTGCTACGACCCCAAAAGATGTGCGCATGGTTCCCAAGCCCACCATTCGGGTGACCATTGCTACACCATGCCACTGGATACCGCGTCGTAACCCACCCCTAGGGTCAGCGCTACGCACGTCCTCCAGCATGCTATAAACACCAGAAACTACTTGTAACTCCTATACTAAGGACTAAGCGACGGATAAGTCGAGAGGGTCAATTAAGAATCCCAACGTGTGGTAGTAACTAGTATTGTATCACAAACATGGAACTCAGTTCCTAAGAATGGTCCCAATGAGACAACCCGCTATGTACTCCTTCATAGCCTCTCATCGCTACCTTTACGAAATCGGGTTCATCATAAGCTTATCACATGGGAACAACAATGTTTCACTCCAGTCCATCACCAAGATGAATCAGACCTGACACAACTCTAAGCATAGCAAGCATAGCAGGCAAATTAAGCTAAGCACATCATGGCACAATCATCTACCAGGTATGCTAGGTTGCAAGGTTTAGCTATCTACTATGACAATGACAGGTCATGCATAAGAATAGGTTCATCTACCGTGTATGACAGACAAGTGAACGTTTGTCCTAATGCAATAAACAAGAGCAGGAGCGAGAGAGTGGGATGTTATCGGAATGATCAAGGGGGTTTCTTGCCTTGCTAGGTAGCGGGAAGGTTCTCTCCTTGCTTGCAATACTCCGGGGTATCCTCAGAAGTAGGGCCTACCACAATGCAGACAAATAACAATCAATACACGCAAGTGCAACAATATGATGCATGATCATGACATGGTAGCATGTATGGATGAGGTAATGCAACTAGTGTCCAAGTTATTTGAAGTGAGTTTGAATATAGGTTCAAAATCGTTCTTCATTTTAATTTCCATATTTTAACCTATTAGCAAATGTCTATGTTCTTCTACGTAGGTTTCTCTAACATGCATGATAATAGCACCATTGGATTCATTGGATTTTTTGATAAATTTTCATATATAAATTATTTTGATATGATTTACAGATTAATTTATATGAATTTTTAAAGTTTTAAACAATTTCTCGAATTATTTTTAAACTGGAAAAGGATTAATGGTGTCAGCCTGACGTCACCACGACGTCACCTGGTCGGCTGACCAGGCTAGGTCAAACCTGACAAGGTGGGACCCACTTGTCAGTGACCTAGTCACTTAATTAGAGAATTAAAACTAATGCTAATTACTTAATCAACACTAGGCCCACGGGTGAGTGAGTAATTAGGTTAATTAAGTTATCAACCTAAATTTGACTAACAGGGCCCAGCCCCACTTGCTAGTGACCCAACGGTCAAAGCCCTGGTGGTCAAATTGGTTGACTCACCGGCGTTGAGCCAGTGGCGACATCAGTGACGGTGGAGGGGGTTGGGATTCCTCCTTCGGTGACCAAATGGACGGTAGAGGGCACCAAACTGCTTTGCTTGCTCACACGTGTCGAGCCTGACACTTCCCAGGGGCTGAGATGGCCGGAGTCGGCGCCGACGATGAGCACAGCGGCTGCCGGAGCTCGGACGAGCACGGGCTCGTCAAACCAGAGCGAGACATGGTCGGAACTAGGCACCTACAAGCACTACGCGACCCCACGAGCTCGATGGTGGCCTCTGATGGACCAGCTGGTCACCGGAGCATCGCCGACGATGAGCTCGTGCAGCAGGTCATTCGGGAGCCGGCGCAATCGGGGCCTACAGAGGGGGGAAAAGGCCGGAAAGGAGAGGGGAAAGAGCCGGGAGCTCATAACGGACATGAAGCCATCGAGATCTTGCACGGGGAGGGCTCGGAGACGGCGATCAACGGCGGCGAAGCTTCGGGTCCGAGGAGGAAGACCAGCTCGGGGATGGCGCTTCGGGGCTCTTGGAGATGTGCGGCTCAGCGAGGAGGGAGAAGGTGACAAGGTGGAGCGATTGGAGGGCTCAGAAGCAACGGGGAGCGGATAGAACTACAACGGCGAAGCTAAGGCACCGGCGGCCATGGCGGAGCAGAGGAGAAGGAGAGCAGAGAGGCGAGCGAGGGCGAGAGGGACAGGGCGATGGGGATGGCTCTCAGAGCTTATCCCCGTCGCGCTAGCGAGGGGAAGCAGGCAGGCAGCTACTGGCATGGAGGCACGCCCGCGCGCGCGCTCCGGCCACAGTCCCGTCCTCCTGGCCGCCAGGAGGACGGCGATGGAGCTGGGCCAGCTAGGTCGGCCCAGGTTCATCCTCCCTTTTCCTTTCTTCTTTATTTTCTTCATTTTCTTTTCTGTTTTCCTATTTTTGATATTTGTTTTATTTTCTTTTCAGGTACATATGCTAATTTAAAATATCCCAAATATTTTATATATTGAAGTTTGAATATTTCAAACTTATATAAAAAAATTCAGGATATTTCAGAAACTAAAATAATGATAATGCTTTATTTGATATTTTCAGAAGCTTTATCATTTATTTTAAAATTGCTTCAGTTGTTCAAATATTTAAAATGGCCCCTATTATAATCATGTCCATATTTATCAAACATAGGGAAAATTTTGGTAGGGCATTTTGGATTTGTTGAATTTTCACCAACTTGAATTATTTTGATTCAATGTGAGCTTGGGGTTTCTTTTAATCCCCATTTAATGTGATGCAAAAAATGAAACATGATGCAACACCCATGTTGTCCTATGACATCTAGCTAGGGATGTGACATACCATCTCCATAGAAATGAGAAGTGGAGTAGAATTGCATGATCATCTCATTGTTCCATGCTGTAAGCTCTCTGCCAATGAATTTGTCCAGACCAATGCAATGGAAGTTGTCTTGGACACTTGGGAACTAGTCCACATTATCTTTGATGAACTTCTAATCGACATGCCTCATGTCGCTAACAACTGGGATCTTGTCAAGCAGAACGTTCTCGTAGAAATCTTGTTGCTCTTTGGTGTAAAACTTGTAGTCAAGGAAAGTCTTCCTTCTCTGAGCATAAGGATCTATGGCTCTCTAGGATCTCAAGCCTAAGTCTTTCCTCTTCTTCATTTCTTCGGCTACTAAGTGGATGCCATCAGACTCTGGAAGATGTGTTCTGAGCTTCATCATGGTAATCAAGTCCTCATCATCTTCCATTCTGGAGGCAATCCCTTTGTTCCTCTCTAAAGCAGGAATGTCCCTGGTAGTCCTCTTGGACTTCTATGCAAGAACCTTCTTAGATGTAGGCTTGGTGCTCTTGGAGGTGCCAGTCTTTGGCATAACATCATCCATGAGATTCTTGGCCTTCTTGGGAGGGACTACCTCACATTGCTCTTCCTTGTCCTTAGCTCTAGCAGCACCAGCAGCCTCCTTTGGATCTTCAAACATGGAGGTAGGCCTGCCAATAACATGGATAATCCTCTTCCTGGACTTCTTCACCCCTGCCTTCTTAGGCATATCTTTCTTGGGGACCTCAACTAACATAGTATTAGGAGGAGCATAGACTTTGCTGACAACTCTTCAAGAGGAAGTAGCTTCAATTGCTGACTTCCTGGAAGACTTTTCTTGCCTTTTAGCAAGAATCTCCTCTGGAATAAAATCTGAATCTTCTTCATCGGAGTTGAGCTTCTTCCTGGTTCTGGTGACAGCCTTGGGCAACCCATGAGAGTTGGGGGTGCCTGGATCTGAGAAAGAACTGGCTTCTAGGCATGTTCCAGAACTCATATCAACTCCCTGCTCTAGCACATTTTGACTATCCTCTGAGCCTAACATACTGACCCTGTGAATAGAGTATAGGAGAGCAGAAGAAAGTGAGTCATCACAAAATGAGGCTGCATTTTGAAATTTGATCAATGAATCTTCAAGACTTTTGCATTCTATCAAATAGATATCGGTGCAGCCGAAACAGAAATTTTGGTGGGGCCAAGATTGACTGACTCTTTAACAGAAACTTGGCAGCCTTTTCGGTCAGACCAAAAAAAGCAACTCGGTTCCACCGTGTCTGTTCTCTGCCACAAAGAAAAGAATATCGGTGAGACCGATATTTCCATTTCGGTTCCACGATATCGGGCGGACGGCAAAATCCTAGAAAATGCATCTGTCGTGAGATTTCGGGGATTTGATAGGATGGAAACATGTGCAAAGGGTGTACCAATGAATAACAAGGATCTAATGCACAAGAATTGGACATGGAGCACAATAGAGATCGAACCCGTACCCTAGTTTGGCGCGGATCCTCTACGATGACGACGAGGGAATGGATTTCGTCGGCGACGGCGATTCCCAGCGGCGGAGGAGCACGGGGAGACAAGGGCGACGACTAGGGGTCTTCGGATCGGCCGCTTAGGGTTTTGGAGCGCGACGTTTGAAGGTGAAATTTCAAAGCACCGGGGTCTAGCTTTATATACCCACCATTGTTGGTGACACCGATTCTATTTCGGTGTCACCCAGTGCCTCAACTATTAGCTGACAGGGACACTTGGTGTAACCGAGAAAATGGAATCCGTTGTACCGAGATTGAAAAACCAGATCAACCCTAAGCATTCGGTGAGACTGAGATTTCAGTGTTGGTTCCACTGAGATGCACTTGGGAGGTTTTAATGGTCAGTCCTTGTCGATACAGAACTCCAAATGCTCCACACACAAAGGGATCGAAAAGCACTTAGTCAAGTTTTGTGATACAACATGAATAGAGTATGAGGTGAGAAAGCATAGATAGCTACAGAAGTGGTCCTAGGCATTCTTGTATATCCAACTGGGAAAAGATAAATTAAAATCCAAATAGCAACAATTGGATATCCTCGAATGAGAAAATAAATGCAGACCAACATGCTCACACAGTAATATGTCAAATGAAAACATGTGAAACATGCACATATACTCTAGCATCTAACAAGCACTTGGGCGATGACGAAGTAATCTATATATGAGTATTTGACTTATGAGCCAAGTAAGAGTACTTGATCATAGGTCATACTCATCGTTTAAGCACAAGTGGGGTTACCACTTTTACATAAAGCTTTTAATGTTTGTTACATACTAAGAGAAGCTTTGACTCAACTCTTCGAGTAAAGCTCCCCCTTGATGTGACACCCCCCATAAGAGGGATAAACTAACCTTGGGTTTTGTCGATGAAGACTTCATGTTGGTGAGGTAGTGGTGGATGCTCAAGGTTGATGAAGATCACCAAGAGTTGGGAGCATCCTTGTTGTTTCCTTACTCTTCTCACCTACACGGGTTAGTCCCAACACACAAGAGACAAATGCAAGGATATATATGGACATGGAGTGCAAAGCATATGTAATGATGCCCATTGATTGTTTATTACCTTGTCCCTTGCCTACCTTTGAGGGAATGTGTGACTCCTTAATATATTGCATAGGGTTGATGTTGAGTGCAAATAGATCTTGCCAATAATGAATATGAGTGAATTTCATTGGTGGAGTCACCCCTCAAGAACTTTCTAGTTCTTGTTCTTAGGAATCCACATCAAGTTGATGGCGATCCTTGGTGTTGAAGTAGCACTTGTAGAAGTTGAGCTTGTAGTAGCCTTGGGAACCCACTTCACCAAAGCTTGGGATTCATCTTCATAAGAGTCAAAGTCCTCTTTGAGCTTGTTCTTGCCCATGAGCTTGGTGTCTTATGGTCGAAGGTCATCTTGAGTGTTTGTCCCCTTGGGAAGAGTATTTTCATACTTCTCCTTTTGAGGAACAAACTTGGGATTAGTATATTGATCTTCTTCCCATTCAACTCCATTAGCGTTGAAGTAGCCAACGCCTTGATTCTTCCGGTATCCTCCGTGCTTGCGTACAATCTCATAAAATTGTTTGTACCCTTCAAGACTTTTGTAGAAACCTTTCTCTATAATTCCTTTCAAAAAACATTTTCTTGCTCAAGTGTAACTTGGCTAAGTGAATCATCATTAGTGGAATCGATAGAACTGCTAGGAGCAACATCATTGGGTTTAGCATTTATATTGTTGCTACTAGATGAAGAACCTTTCTTTCCTTTGTTACTAGTTTGCTTAGATTTGACTTGGGCAATATAAGATGAAGTCTTCTTTCGGAGATCGTCATTGATAGCTTTAAGAAATTCATGTTCTTGCTTCAAATTGATCTTCTCGAAGTGTAGCTTCTCATGAGTTCTTACAAGCTCTCTATGATCTTCAAGAGTAGATTCATTAGCTAACTTAAGAGTGTTGAGTTCTTTAGTTAGTGCTTCTATTTTCATCTTATCATCGTCAATTGACTTATCTTGACTAGCATGATAAATATCAAGTTCATTATGATTAACATCACTAGTTTTATCACATAGCAAGTCATCATCGTAAAGCAAATCATCTTCATCACTATCGAAATCAAGATATTTGGGATGTGATACCTTGGGGCCTTTAGCCATGAAGCTACTTCCACCTCCTTCATTTGGTGAATCAAATAGGTCATAGGAGTTGGTTATCACTAGTGCAATTCCGGCAACACCATCATCTTGACTATAGTCGGAGTTGGAGTGTTAGATTCTCTTGGAGTGTTTGTCAGAGTCGGAGCCGGAAACCCATTCACCAACATGAGCTTGATGCTTCCTTCTTGAGTAGCTCTTGGTGTGCTTGTCCTTCTTCTTCGAGTCCCTAGTTCCCTTGAGGGTCTTCGTTCATAACGATCATCTCTAGTCCTTCTCTCTCTTTGAGGTGATTCATCTCTTGAGCTTCGTCTTCTTGGTGACTCTTCTCTTCGTTTTTAGGGAGCCGAGCACTCATTTGAGTAGTGTCCGGGATTCCCACAATTGTAGCAGTTTCGATCACGACTTGACGAACGTTTCTCTTCATATCTTGATTTAGAGCTGCAATCTTTGCTTCTATTCTTGTAGAACTTGTTGAATTTCTTGACCGTGAGACTTATATCTTCATTTGTGACAATTTTGTTGCTTGAGGTAGCGGGAGCATCACTTGTGGCTTTGTAAGCACTGCTAGACTTGTGATGAAGGTCTTCCTTGTCTTTGAGTGTCATCTCATGAGCAGCAATTCTACCAATCACTTCCGTTGGTTTGAGATCTTTGTAGTTGGGCATCATTTGGATCAATGTGCACATGGTGTTACATTTCTCACCCAAAGCTCAAAGTATCTTCTTGATGATGAACTTGTTACTCATTTCTTTGCTTCCTAAGCCGGCAATCTCATTGGTGATGAGAGCTAGCCTAGAGTACATTTCAGCGACTCCTTCACCATCCTTCATCTTGAACTTGTCAAGTTCACCTTTAAGAACATCTAACTTGGATTCTCTCATGGACTCAGTTCCTTTGTGCATATCAACCAAAGTATCCCAAATCTCTTTTGCATGTTCAAGGCGACTGATTTTGTTGAATTCTTCACGACATAGAGAGCTGAAGATAATGTCACATGCTTGAGCATTGAGTTGCAACATCTTCAATTCATCCGCAGATGCTTCAGGATCTGGTTCCTTTCCATCCACAAACAATTCACCTTGCAAGCCAACACGAACAACAGCCCAAATGGCAGGATTGTGACCAAGAAAATGCATTTTCATTTTATGCTTCCAACTAGCAAAATTAGTGCCATCAAAGTACGGACCTCTACGGTGATAATTTCCCTCACTAGATGCCATACTTCTCCTAGGTTGTGAAACCAATGCAATGGACACCAAAGCTCTAATACCACTTGTAGGATAGAAAGTAGGTCTAGAGGGGGGTTATTAGACTACTTGACCAAATAAAAGTTTTGCATTTGCCCAATTTTAGTTCTTGGCAAGTTTTAGCATTTGTAGCATATCAAGTAACACCCTACACATGCATGTCTAAGAGTATAGCAGCGGAAAGTAAAGACATCGCACATGTAAGTAATGAGAGAGTTGAGAATGCAAACACAAGTGATGACACGATGATTTTTCCCGTGGTTCCGATAGGTGGTGCTATCGTACGTCCACGTTCATGGAGTCTTCAACCCACGAAGGGTAACGGTCGTGAGATTCCACGGAGGGTTCCACGGAGAAGCAACCTTGACTATTCCATGCGGCTTCCGTCCACGAAGGACTAGCCTCACTATGGGTAGATCTTCATGAAGTAGGCGATCTCCTTGCCCTTACAAACTTCTTGGTTCACTCCACAACATGAAGTAGGAGGCTCCCAAGTGACACCTAACCATTCTAGGAGGCACCACCCTCCAAAATGTAATAGGCTTGGTAATGACGATGAACTCCTTGCTCTTGTGCTTCAAGATGATAGACTCCTCAACACACAATATATCTCTCATAGATTTGGCTTGGTAGAAGAGATGGGATTGGTGGAAAGCAACTTGGGGAGGCTAGAAATCAAGATCCATATGGTTGGAGTGGAAGATCTTGACCTCAACACAAGGGTAGGTGGTTCTATCAGAAAACTGAGTAGGATAGGTATGGAATAGTTCTGAGTGCTTCTCTTTTGAGTGGGTGGTGGTGAAGGGGTATATATAGGCATCTCCAAAAATCCAACTGTTACACCCAATTAGTCAGACTCGATGACACCGATGTGTAAATCTTGGTGGTACCGAAGTGACAAAAAGTGGAAACTTTTGAATCTTGGATGGACCGATATACAATTCTCGGTTGCACCGACAAGCTGACCAACGGTCAGATTTACTAAACTCAATGACGCCGATTCACCATTCTTGGTCAGACCGAAAATGAGAACTTACGTAACAGGAAGTTGGCAACCCAACTCGATGGCACCGAGTGTAGTGTCGGCTGCACCGAAGTGTTAGGGTTTGGCTGAGTGTCTAGGGTTTGGAACTCGGTGGCACCGGGATAGGAATGTTGGTTGCACCGATTTGGCATATTTATTTTGGGACAGACTATGGTGGGAGAGTATGTGCTTTTTTTGGTGACTGTCACTTGTGCACGTTTGAGAATATTGTTCACCATCAAAACTTTACCCCCTTTTAATAGTATTGTGTTTCCTATAGACACAAAGTGATTTCTCACAAATGTAAATTTAGAGGCCTCTTGCTTGAAGCTTAGCCAACCTATTTCTTTGAATCTTGGGGTCATTCCACAATCTCTTTGCCATTCCCATGAATGAACTTTTCCTGAAATATAATTGGTGGAAACATTAGTTGAATGACTCATATGTTGTTATTAATTACCAAAACCACCAAGGGAGCAAATGTGCTTTCACCCAGCAAGGAAACCGATCGAGAATGGATCATGTATTTTGATGGAGATTTCTCGCTGCAAGGCACCGGTGCTGGAGTGCTGCTTGTTGCACCCACCGGAGAGCACCTCAGACATGTGATCTAGATGCACTTTCTCCAAGAGGGATCAACAGAGAACACTGCTGAGTACGAAGGAATGCTTGCCGGTCTCAAGATCGCGGTAGACCTTTGGATCAAGAAACTTATTGTCAGGGGTGATTCTCAACTTGTCGTCAGGCAGGTGAACAAAGATTACTAGAGCCCGTTGATGGAAGCTTATGTAGAGGAAGTGAGGAAGTTGGAAGAACATTTTGACGGCCTGCAAATGGAGCATGTTCCATGTGCAAAGAAGAGCATTATCGATGGCCTATCAAAGTGTGCTTCCCTTAAGTTACCTGTGGAACCGGGGACTTTCATGATCCAACTAACTCAACCCTCCGTGACACCATCAACCGGACAAGAGAAGAGAAGGAAGTTAAGGTCCGGTAAGTATTTCCTGGTAGGGCTCCCGGAAGCCGCCGGTGAGAAGGTTGCCAGAGAGAACAACATGCTTGTCGATGAGAACTGTGCTCCGGTAGGGCCCCTGGCTCTTGCCATGGAAGCGCACGCACCTGCCAGGCTTGCCAGGGTGCAACAGGCTCCGGCAGGTCCTCGGGCCCTTGCTGTTGAGACAAATGCTACCCCGGCAGAGTATATGCCTTTTGTCCTTGCTGTCGAGCCCCAGGCTCCAGCATGGGCACAACACATCGTCTGTTTCCTTCAGACGGGAGAACTTTAGGGGGAACAAGAAGAAGCAGAGAAAGTAGCCCGCCGGTCTAATATGTACCCGTTTTTGGACAACGACCTATATAGGAAGAGGCCGAATGCTGTGAAACTCAAATGTATTTCCCGAGAAGATGGACTGGAGCTGTTGGAAGAGATACATGGAGGCATATGTGGCTCCCACATAGGATCAATAGCCCTTGTCGAAAAGGCATTCTGGCAAGACTTATTTTGGCCCACTGCCCTCCAGGATGCAACGACATTAGTAAACAAGTGTGAACCATTCCGGTTTCATTCGAAGAGATTACATCAACTGGCTCAAGCACTTCAAATGATCCCTCTTTCCTGGCCATTTTCAGTCTGGGGGCTTGACATCTTGGGCCCCTTTCCCTGTGCTATCGGGGGCTTTGAGTACTTGTACGTTGCAATCGACAAGTTCACAAAGTGGCTGGAAGTGGAAGCAGTGAGAAAGGTGATAGCACAGTCAGCCGTCAAGTTCTTCAAGGGACTAGTTTGCCGCTTTGGTGTTCCCAACAGGATCATCACTCACAACATCACACAGTTCACGAGTCACACTTTCATGCAATATGTCCAAGACCTTGGTAGCAAAATCTGTTTTGCTTCCGTTGCCCACCCGAGGAGCAACGGCCAAGCAGAGAGGGCTAATGCTGAAGTGCTGCAAGGCCTCAAGACAAGAACTTTTGATAGGGTGCACAAGTGCGGAAGGAACTGGATTGATGAGTTGCCGGTAGTTCTTTGGTTAATCAGAACGACACCGAATCGAGCTACCGGTCAGACACCCTTCTCCCTTGTCTATGGGGCAGAGGACGTTCTCCCCACAGAAATCATATACGGGTCGCCTCGAGTGCTCACTTATGATGAGCAAGAGCAAGAGCAGTTGACGCAAGACGACACGATGCTCCTTGAGGAAGACCGTCTTCAAGCTGCTGTGAGAGATGCACGCTACCAGCAAGCTTTGCGCCGCTACCATAGCCGCAAAGTTAATGCTAGAAGTCTTGAGGTAGGCGACCTTGTTCTTTAGCGAGTTCAATTCGCCAAGAATTCCAACAAGTTGACGCCAAAGTGGGACGGCCCTTATCGGGTAGTACGAGTCACGAGGCCTGGCGCAGTCCGCCTGGAGACCGAAGATGGCATCCCAGTGAGCAACTCCTGACATATCGAACACCTTTGCAAGTTCTACCCATAAGGCGTGGTTGTCGGGCCTCCCGACAACCACCTTTTGTACAAGTCTTGCCACTGAAGCATGTAATCCTTGGTACAAAGCGAGGCTCAGACCCTGTGCGTAGTTAAATAAAGATAAGTGTTCCGCAATCCTGATTGATTCTCATGTTTACTTATGTACTCGCTCCGTCCAAAAATACTTTTCCTAAAATTGAATAAAATTGATGTATCTATAACTAAAATATTCTAGATACATCAGTTCTTAGGACAAGAATTTCCAGACGGAGGGAGTACATGTTTGTCTGAAGAGTTGCATCACACTTAATACCGGCAAAGGCTAACGGACCGCCAAGGTTCCATACCTATATTTTCTCTTTCTTTTTCTCAAAGGACAGAAGGACACCTCACGTGCAGCTTTGCCAAGGGGAATGGTGGTACGGATATCTATGAGCGACTTTCCAAAAAAGACTTGCTGGAGGGAGGACGGCAACAAAAAGATAAGTTGCAATAAAACCAAGTGAATCGACTTCTGTATGGAATACCTGCATGCACGGGAACCTTGCCGCAATTGGCTACGCCCTAACCGTGTTCGGGACCACTCAACGGCTTAAGTGGCGATGCCTACGCTCCTTGTTTTGTTTCAAGTCGGCTCCACGACTCAAGTGATAGCGCTCGCGTCTTTATTCTGTTTCGAGCTAGACCAACACCTTGAATGTCTGTAGCAAGTGCGCTAAGGTATATTGCTAGTAGTAGCACCACCAGCAGGCCGCTAAGGACCCGTTCCTCGAAGTGCTCGCGGTAGGGCTACACACGCCGGCAAGATTTTTCCGAGAAAGCGTAGGGAAAGTTCCATACACAGGAAAGGTCTAACAAGGAAGATAATACGCAGTCATTCAAAATAGAGCGAAATTTACATAAGATATTGCTTTTTCCTAAGTACATCTTTATTTGACTTTCTCTCCTAGGGGAGATTACAAGAAGAAAAAGATGGAAAGGAGAGGCAGATTACAAGAAGAAAAAGATGGCGAGTGCCCCCCGGGCAGAAGCCCAGCCTGACCCCTCTGGACTAGCACTGCATGGAGGAGCAGGGCTGCCAGATGGGTAGGCAAGAACCTGGCCCCTCCTGGACCAGCATTGCATGGAGGAGAGGGCTAGCGAAGGCGGAAAGGGTGAGGGACCCCAGAAGCCGAAGTCCACGAGCCTACCGGAAGACCTAGCTGGAACATGAGGCAGCGCCCGGGACTAAGGCCCTCGGCAAGGATATCCCGCCGGGAAGGGAGAGACATGAGGCTGGCGGTGATGGTGCGGGCGACGGTCAGTCCGAGCTCGAGTCGTCGGGATCCATCTTGACTGCTCGAATACCGGACTCATCATTCCTGTCTTCGCCGCTGTCCTCCTCATCACTCTCGCCCGAGGACAGGCTTTTGGCGCTGCTCGAGCTTTCTTCAGAGCAGATGAGACGGATGTCGGAACACCCATTAATCTTGATGGAGAGCATATTTGCCTCCGTCATTTTAAAGCGAAGGACATGCCACACCTAGAGGTTGTGGGTGCGGGCGAAGGTCTTCCAGCCGGTCCTAAGGAACATGACACGGTTCACTGGGTACTCGATGTTTATCTGCGTCGTGCCGTTACAGCAACTAGCCACCCGTAAGCACAGGAGGGGTGGCTCGTCGCCCTCCATCGCCCTGGCAAAGAGGCGAGGGAGGTGCAGATGGCCCCGGAGGGGACCGGCCAGCTCGAGCACGAAGTCCAGCGTCATCCCCTTGGCATGGGTCTCCTTAATGGAGAGGCTTGGCGTCAGAGGAGGAGGTGGAGCAGTGCTCCGCCTCCCCCTACCTCGGCCTCCATGTTGGCCGTGGCCCCTCGCGGCTCTTCCATTGTGTGAGCTCGAGCTTCCCTCCGCCTCCGTGGCTGAAGCGGTGGCATGATCCCAACGAGAGCTCCTCCTTCGAGCAGAGGAAGATGGTCGCCCCCGCCCCCTAGTCATGGCGAAGGGAGAGCGCTACCTGAAAATTGCGGGGACGTGGAAGGGAAATCTATGGAGGTTTTCTCTCGGGAGATGGAAGGAGGATGAATGAGTGTCACCCTCGCTAGCCCCCAATTTATAGGGGGCAGCGCAGAGGCCGGCTTTCCTCCACTCCAAAGGATGCCGCCCACCTCCTCCAAAAGTGGTGCCCTCGATCACGGGGCGAACAGAAACCACCCCGTTGCCCCAATCCATGGCGTTGTAGTTACTGCTTTTCCCGGGGACTTTAAATCATGGGCGCCCATTGCTGGCTCCCCACTATGCATGCGGCGCGCATGGCGGAAATGACCTGACACGATAATTAAAATTTTGAAGGCTGCGCCGCGCACGTATCCCACATCTCGCATTCAATTGGCGTCGTGGGGAAGTGCAGCGAGCACAATGATCACAACCGCAAGGCCCTACCATGCGTGCCCGTACACTGATTGGGCCTGGCTCAATAGCGTCTCGCGACGTGTGTGGCCCAAGCCCAGTTGCTCCTATTGGTGCACTAGAGTTTTTGGGCTCTCCAGTGCCCCTTACTCGTGCACGGGTAGTAGTAGCCACCCTGGTGGCAAGGCCCAGTAGGGACTTGCCAGATACCAACACAGGACAAGCAAGACCACCGGCAAGACCTTGTCGGGAGGACTATTGAACCCCCAGACAAAGCAAGGCCCCGGCAAGGCCCTGCCAACGCACGGGCTAGGTGTCGATCCACCTAGACGCGTGTCGCGGCTTCAATGGGACGGGCTCTCGTCCCGTCCCACTGACGGACAGAGATGCCTGACAGTGCATTAAATGCGCCTGTCCTACACCGTCAGTGTTAGGTATGATAGCACTATAGCTCTGTACACCCTGTGTACACACTGTACACCACTGTTGGGATCCCCTTGAGAGTATAAAAGGAGGCCCTGGGCGATACGGTAGAGGACTTTTGGACTTTCCGACTTTTGGGACTCTCTAGCTCACGTACGTGGCGGCGTCTCATAGCGCCCCTGTAGCTAGAACCCTAAGAACACTCTCAATACAACCAAGCTGGAGTAGGGTTTTACGCATTCGTGCGGCCCGAACTTGGGTAAAGATCCCCGCGTGCTGTTCATTAGACCGGCTCTTTGCACGAGCCTTTCCCCCATCGAACCGAAAGGGGTCTCTATGATCCCATAGGTGTTGGTTCCCACGACACGTGTGCGTAGGAATTTTCTGTTTCCCATGCAATGTTCCCCAGCCGTCGTATGAGAGCGTGGTCTATGTGTAGATGAGATCATGAGTAGAACACAAAGGACTTTGTGGGTGTTACTGCTTGGATTGCTTCCTCCCTTGATCGTGTTTTGATTCAGTGGTACTGTGGGATGAAGCAGCCCAGACCAAACCTTACTCATACGCTTACGAGAGACCAGTTCAATCGACTGACGTGTAAATTTGTTGCACAAAGATGGCTGGCGGGTGTCTATTTCTCCTACTTTAGTTGGATCAGATTCGACAAAGGTGGTCCTTGAGAAGGTTGAATGGAAATTTATGTATCACCGTTGTGGTTTTTGCGTGGGTGAGAATTATTCTTGCTAGATACCCATAGCAGCCACGTACAACTTGCAACAACAGTTAGAGGACGTCTAAGTTGTTTTTGCAGGGTATGTTGTGATGTGATATGGCCAATTACATGATGAGATATATGTGATGTATGAGATGATCATGTATTGTATGGAATATCATGACTTGCATGTCGATGAGTACGGCAATCGGCAGGAGCCATAGGGTTTTCTTTAATTATTTTTTCCGTTTTGCTTTACTTTATCGCTATGAGTTAGCAATAGTCGTGGAAGCAATAGCCGGCGTGACAACCCCGATGATGACACGTTGATGGAGATCAAGACGATGGAGATCATGGTGTCATGCCGGTGACAATGGAGATCATGCCGGTGCTTTGGAGAGATCAAAAGCACAAGTTCATGGCCATATCATGTCACTTATGATTTGCATGTCATGTCAATGCTTTTATGCACCTTGTTTTGCTTAGGACGACGGTAGCATTATAAGGTGATGCCTCACTTAAATTTCAAGATAAATTGTGTTCTCCTCGAGTGTGCACCATTGCAAAAGTTTGTCGTGTCGAGACACCATGTGATGATCAGGTGTGATAGACTTTATGTTCACATACAACGGGTGCAAGCCAGTCTTGCACGTGCGGAACACTCGGGTTAAAATTGACGAGCCTAGCATGTATAGACATGACCATGGAACACAAGAGACCGAAAGGTCAACCATGAGTCATATAGTAGATCAGACTTGAGTTGATGGATTTGGATCATGTGACACTCGAATAACCGGAGGGGTGTCAATTTGAGTGCCAATTTTTAAGTAATATGATTAATTGAACTTATTATCATGAACATAGTCAAAATGTATTTGCAAATTATGTTGTAGATTACTAGCTCGCGTTGTACCTCCCTTGAATTTTTTATATGTTCCTCGAGAAATAGAGTTGAAAGATGATGGTAGTAATAACGCGGACCGAGTGCGTGATCTGAGGATTGTCCTCATTGCTGCACATAAGGCTTATGTCCTTAATGCACCGCTCAGTGAGCCACCCCCTCAAGCATCGTCTGTAGATGTTGTGAACATCTGACAGGCACGTTCTGATGACTACTTGATAGTTCAGTGCGTCATGCATTATGGCTTAGAATTGAGGCTCCAAAACGTTTTGAACATCACGGAATATATGCGATGTTCTAAGAGCTGAAATTGGGATCTCAGGCTCGTGCCCATGTTGAGAGGTATGGGATCTCCAACAAGATTTTTTGCCTGCAAGATGAACGAGAATAGCTCAATCATTGAGAATGTGCTCAGATTGTCTGGGTACTACAATCGCTTGAATCGAGAGGGACTTGATCTTCTAGATAAGATAGTGATTGATATAGTTCTCCAAGTCACTGTCACTAAGCTACTAGGGCTTCTTGATGAACTATAAAATGCCAGGGATGGAAATAATGATCCTTGAGCTATTCGTGATGCTTGACACCACAAAGGTAGAAATCAAGAAGGAGCATCAAGTGTTGATGGTTAGTGAAACCACTAGTTTCGAGAAGGGCAAGGGCTAGGAGGGAAACTTCATGGATGGCAAGTCAGTTGCTGCTCTAGTGAAGAAACCCAAAGTTGAACACAAACTTGAGACTAAGTGCTTCTAGTATGAGGGGAATGGTCGCTGAAGCAAAACAACCCTAGATACTTGGTAGATAGAAGGCTGGCAACATCGACAAAAGTATATTTGATATATATGTTATTGATGTGTACCTTTCTAGTACTCCTTGTAGCATCTGGGTATTAGATACCGGTTCGATTGCTAAACGTTAGTAACTCAAAATAAAGGCTACAAAATAAACATAGGCTAGCTAAGGGTGAGGTCATGATGAGTGCTGGATGTGTTTCCAAGGTTGATGTTATCACCATCACACGCTCTCTCTACCTTTGGGATTAGTGATGAACCTAAATAAATGTTATTTGGTGTCTACGTTGAGCATGAATGTGATTAGATCCTGATCATTGCAATACGATTATGCATTTAAGTTATAGAATAATGGTTATTCTGTTTACATGAATAATACCTTTAACGGTCATGCACCCAATGAGAATGGTTTATTGAATCTTGATCGTAGTAATACACATGTTCATAACATTGATGCCAAAATATACAAAGTTAATAATGATAGTACCACATACTTGTGGCACTGCCGCTAAATGTCATATTGGTGTAAAGCGCATGAAGAAACTCCATGCTGATGGATCTTTGCACTCATTCGATATTGAATCGGTTGAGACATGCTGACCGTGCCTCTTGGGCAAGATGACTAAAACCCTGTTTTGCGGTTTGATGGAACGGGCAAGTGTCTTATTGGAAATGATACATGTTGATGTATACGGTCCAATGAGTGTTGTAGAATGCGGTGGATATCATTATTTTCTTATCTTCATTGATGATTTGAGTAGATATAGTGTATATTTACTTAAAGAAACACAAGTATGAATCGTTTGAAAAAGTTCAAGAAAAATCAGAGTGAAGTTTGAGATCATCGTGACAAGAAGATAAAATGTCTACGATATGATTGTAGAGGTGAATATCTGAGTTACGTTTTTGGTATACAACTTAAGACAATGTGGAAGTTGTTTCACAACTCACGCCACCTAGAACAACATAGTGTGATGGTGTCTCCAAATGTCGTAGTCGTGCTCTATTGGATATGGTGAAAACTATGATGTCTCTTATCGATTTGCCACTATCGTTTTGGTGTTATGCATTAGAGACAACTACATTCACTTGAAAAGGGGTACCATATAAGTTCTTTGAGATGACACCGTATGAATTTTGGTTTGGCGGAAACCTAAGCTGTCATTTCTTGATGTTAGGGGTTGCGATGCTTATGTGAAAAAAGGTTTTCACCTAATGAGCTCGAATCCACAGCAGACAAGTGCATCTTCATAGAATAACTTAACGTAATAATTGGGTAAACCTTCTATCTTAGATCCAAGAACAAAATGTTTGTTGCTAAAACGGGTGCTTTCTCGAGAAAGAGTTTCTCTCGAAAGAACTGAGTGGGATGAAGATATAACTTGATGATGTTGTTGAACCTTTGTTTCAACCAGATAGTAGCACATCACAAAAAGTTGTTTCTGTGGAGCCTACGTTAGTTGAAAAGGAAGTTAATGATGATGATCATAAAGCTTCAGATCAAGTTACTATCGAACCCCGTAGGTCAACAAGGACGCGTACTACTCGTGAGTGGTACGACAACCCTGTCTTAGAGGTTATGTTGTTGGACAACGATGAGCCTACGAGCTATGGAGAAGCGATGATGGGCCCGGATTCTGATAAATGGTTAGGAGCCATGAAATCTGAGAAAGGATCCATGTGTGAAAACCAAGTATGGACTTTGGTAGACTTGCCTGTTGAACGGCATGCCATTGAGTACAAATGGATTTTTTATAATAAGACAGACAATGATGGTGAATGTCACCATTTATAAAGCTCGAGTTGTCGCAAAGAAGTTTCTGACAAGTTCAAGGAGTTGACTGGGATGAGACTTTCTCACCTATAGCGATGCTAAAGTCCATTGGAAATATGTTAGAAGTTGCTGCGTTTATCAATTATGAAATCTTACAGATGGATGTCAAAACATCGTTTCCTTCCTTGAGGAAAGGTTGTGAGAGATACAACCAGAAGGTTTTGTCAGTCCTAAGGATGCTAAAAGATGTGCAAGCTCCAGTGATCCTTGTATGGAATGAAGCAAGCATCTCGAAGTTGGAATATATGCTTTGATGAGGTGATCAAAATTTTGAGTCTATACAAAGTTTATGAGAAACTTGTATTTATAATAAAGTGAGTGGGAGCACTATAGAGTTTCTGATAAGTATATGTGGATGACATATTGTTGATCGAAAATGTTGTTTGAAAAGGATTTTTTCAAACAAAAACCTAGAATGAAGCTACTTAATTGTCGGGCATCGAGATCTATAAGACATAGATCAAGACGCCTGGTAAGATTTTTCAATGAGTAAATATCTTGACAAGATTTTGGAAGAGTTCAAAATGGATCTGTCAAAGAAAGAGTTCTTGCCTAATTTGTAAGGTGCTAAGTTGAGTAAGACTCAAAGCTCGACCACGGTAGAACAAAGAGAAACGACGAAGGTCCTCCCCCTATACCTTAGCCATAGGCTCTATATAGTATGCCATGGTGTGTACCGCACCTGGTGTGTGCCTTGCCATGAGTCTGTCAAGGGGTACAAGAGTGATCCTAGAGTGGATCACTGGATAACGGTCAAGATTATCCTTAGTAACTAAAGGACTAGGGAAATTTTTCTCGATTATGGAGGTGATAAAGAGTTCATAGTAAAGGGTTACTTTGATGCAAGCTTTAACACCAATCCGGATGACTCTGAGTAGCAATCCGGATACATATAGTGGAGCAGCTATTTGGAATAGCTCCAAGTGGAGTGTGGTAGCAGTATCTACAATCTGACATAGAGATTTGCAAAGTACTAACGGATCGAAATGTCGCAGAACCGTTGAATAAAGACCTCTCTCACATGCATAGCATGATCGAACCCAAGAACTCATTGGATGTTAGATTCATAACAATGTAAATCACATGGTGATGTGAACTAGATATTTGACTCTAGTGCACGTGGGAGACTATTGGAAATATGCCCTAGAGGCAATAATAAATTGGTTATTATTATATTTCCTTGTTCGTGATAATCGTTTATTATCCATGCTATAATTGTATTGATTGGAAACTAAATACATGTGTGGGTATATAGACAACATTATGTCCCTAGTATGCCTCTAGTAGATTAGCTCATTGATTAAAGATGGTCAAGGATTCCTAGCGATGGACATGATTTGTCATTTGATAATGGGGTCACATCATTAGGAGAATGATGTGATGGACAAGACGCAAACTACAAACATAGCATATGATCGTGTCCCTTTATTCCTACAGTTTTCTGCATGTCAAGTATATGTTCCTATGACCATGAGATCATGCAACTCACTGACACCAGAGGAGTCCCTTGTGTGTATCAAATGCCTCAACGTAACTGGGTGACTATAAAGGTCCTCTATAGGTATCTCCGAGGGTGTCTGTTGGGTTGGCATGGATCAAGACTGGGATTTGTTACTCCGTGTGATAGAGAGGTATCTCAGGGCTCACTCGGGAATACAACATCACAATAAGCCTTGCAAGCTATGTGACTAAGTGTTAGCCACGGGAACTTGTACTATGGAACGAGTAAAGAGACTTGCTAGTAATGACAATGAACTAGGTATAGACAAACCGACGATCAAATCTCACGCCAGTAACATACCAAAGAACAAAGGGAACATCATACGTGATTAATTGAATCTTTGACATAGAGGTTCAACCGATAAAGATCTTCGTTGAATATGTAGTAGACAGTATGGGCATCTAGGTCCCGCTATTGGTTATTGGTCGTAGAGGTGTCCCGGTCATATCTACATAGTTCTCGAACCCGCAGGTTCTGCACACTTAAGGTTCGGTGACGTTTCAGTAGTATAGAGTTATGCATGGTGGTGACCAAAGGTTGTTCGGAGTCCTAGATGAGATCCTAGACATTACAAGGAGATCCGTAATGGTCCAGATGTAAAGAATTATATATAGGAAGTCCCGTTTTGGTCACCGGAAAAGTTTCGGGCTCATCAGTAGTGTACTGGGAGTGTCGAGAGGGGTACAGGGGACCATCAGGAGGGGTGTCTGAACCCAATGGGCCTCATGGGCTGTGGGAGAAGTCAAGCCAGCTCTTATTGGGCTGGCTGAGCCCCCCCCACTAAGGCCCATGCGGCTAGGGGTGGGGAAAACCCAAAGGTTGAGAGGTGGAAAGAGTTTTCAAGTGGAAAGGAGGAATCCTACTCCTAATAGGATTGGAGTAGGACTCCTCCACATCCCATTTCGGCCAACTCTTGAGGGTTTGAGGCTGCCTCCTCCCCTCCCCCTCCTATATATACTAGAGGATTTAGAGGGGAAAGCTAACCCTAATTGCCACATCCTCCCTCTAATTCATCTAGATCGGTTTTCTCCTCTAGTCTAGTTCGGTGGTGCTTAGGCGAAGCCCTACCCGAATAGTTCGACCACCATCGCCGCCACGCCGTTGCATTGCCGGAGAACCCATCTACCTCTCCGCTCCCTCTTTATGGATCAAGAAGTCACAGATCATCATCGATTTGTACGTGTGTTGAACACGGAGGCGCCATCCATTCGGTGCTAGATCGGATGGACCGTGATCATGATCATGAGATGGTTCATGATTTGATCACGGGACGGATCGTGATGGGATTGTGGGACGGATCGTGATTGGATTGCAAGAAGGATTGTGATGGGATCACAGGACGCTCAATGATTTGGATAGCAAAGACGTTCGACTACATCAACCGCGTTTCTTAATGCTTCTTGCTTAGCGATCTACAAGGGTATGTAGATTCACTCTCCCCGTCGTAGATGCTCATCACCATTTATAGATCTTGCATGTGCGTAGGAATTTTTTTATTTCCCATGCAACGTTCCCCAACACCTTCATCTTGAACTTATCAAGTTGACTTTGTAGCACATCCAAGTTAGATTCCTTGATGGATTCGGTACCTTCGTGCATATCAACCAAAGTATCCCAAATTTCCTTTGTATTCTCAAGACGGCTAATCTTGCTGAATTCTTTGGGGGCATAGGCATTTGAATAGAATGGCAAAGGGTTGAGCATTGTATTGCAACAACTTCAATTCTTCCATGATCGCTTCACGATCCGATGCCTTTCCATCACCAAAGAATTCACCTTGCAAGCCAACACGAAGAACAACCCGGTGGGGTTATGCCCAAGAATATGCATTTTCATCTTATGCTTCCAACTAGCAAAGTTTGTACCATGGACCTCTATGGTGATAAATTTCCCTCAGTAGACGCCATGCTCTCCTAGGTTGTGAGACCAATAAAATGGAGACCAAAGCTCTAATACCACATGTAGGATCAAAAGTAGGTCTAGAGGGAGGGGGGATTAGAATACTTGAAAAATTAAAAACCTAACCTTTTCCTAATTTTGGTTCTAGGAAAGTTTTAGCAATTATTGCAAATCTAGTACACCCTACACATGCATGCCTACGAGTATAGCAGTGGAAAGTAAACACAAGCATATGTAAATTGAAGATAGGGATAGGAAGATCAAACTCAATAAATGACACGAAGATTTTTCCCATGGTCGATAGGTGGTGCTATCGTACGTCCACACTGATGGAGACTTCCACCCATGGAGGGATCCACCTGTTAGGGTCCGGATACGTGTGATCTACGTTGGGTTTTCGGTGAAGAGCAACCGGTTATCACAGCACAATGTGGCTAGTTATTTCCCTCAGTTATGACACCAAGGTTTATCGAACCAATAGGAATGCCAATCCTCAATCATCTTCATCGGCTGCACACAAAAGAACAAACAACTTGCACCCAATGCCGGCAAGAGGGTTGTCAATCCCCTTGATCTTGTTATTTGCAAGCAAGTGAGTTGTGTAGATAATTGTAAATTGCAAAATACAACAAAAGGTAAATAAGAACTATGAGGTAATGATAGCGTTTGTAATATATGAGTGAATAGGCCCGAGGGGCATAGTTTTCGCTAGTGGCATCTCTCATAGAAATAGCGTATGATGGGTAAACAAATTACTATTGGGAAATTGATAGAAAAATGGATAGTTATGCGATATTCCCGACAATGATCATGTCTATATAGGTGTCATGTCCATAAGCAAATAGGCCGACTCTTGCCTACACCAATTACTATTACTCCACCCATCGACCGCTATCCAGCATGCATCTAGAGTATTAAGTAAAATAGAGCAATTCTTGGTGAATGATGACATGATGTGGACAAAGTACACTCAATCAATATGAATTAAACCCATCGTTTTATCCTTAGTACCAGCAACACAAAGACGTATCTTGTCCCCAACTTTGTCCCTGGGATATAGAAAGTTGTCAGGTTGAACCTACCACAGCGCACCACTCACACCGAAGAAATATCAATCTACTTGGCCAAACTATCTCAATAGATCGGAGAGCATTCCGAAGCTATGATGATCATGCACGCACATAAGAATCATATTAGAATTCTGTGAAGACTCAAATATTTATCATGAAGAATATGAACATAAACCCACAATTCATCGGATCCCAACAAATGCACCATACAAGGGGATTACATCAGATAGATCAAGGTAAAGATGCGATGAACATTGTATTGAAGATCAAGAGAGAGAGAGAGATTGCCATCTAGGTACTACCTACGGACCCGTAGGTCTGTGGTGAACAACTCATACATAATCATGAAGGAAGCAAGGTTGATGAAGAGGCCCTCTGTGATCGATCCCCCCTTTGATAGGGTGCTGGAACGGAGTTCTAGATGGGCCCTCGTTGGAACAGAGACTTGTGGCGGTCTGAAAAGTGTTATGGGATCTCCTGTGGTGTTTTTAGGTTAGATGAGAATTTATAAGCCAGAGAAGGACATCAGAAGGGCCACCAGGGGGCCACAAGCCATCAGGGCGCGACCCCCCCAATGCATGTCCAGGGGGTGGTGGGGGCACCTTGTTAGCTTGGCACCAATAGGTGACCCACCTTTGGTATATTTTTGCTCCATAAATTTAGATAAATTCCAAAAAAAATCCTCGTGAAGTTCCAGGTCATTTGGAGACCAGTGCATTTTCTGCCATTTTCTTGGCTTTCAGGTCCAAAATTCTAGTTTCTGACAATTTCCCTCTTTGTGATGTACATCGTAAATACAGAGATACAATGCATAAGAATTGTAACACAAAGTGGAATAATGGCCTAGAATAGTATAAATATCAATAAGAAATCATGATGCCAAATGGATGTATCATACTATCATCATTACTTTGCATATTTTGGGATCAATACTATGAACATGTGTATCACTACAATCGAGATTCAATGAACCATTCACATTGGGTGCATGATCATAAAATATATTATTCATGTAAACAGCACAACTATTATTCTTTGACTTAAATGAATACTCTTCTAGCAATAAACATGATCCAGATATATTTTTCATGCTCAACGCAAGCACCAAGTAACATTTATTTAGGTTTAATAGTAATCCTGATTGTAGAGAGAGCATGCCGATGGCGTTCACATCAACCTTGAAGATACTTCCAATGCACATCGTCACCTCGTCGTTAGTTAGTCTCATTATTCCACAACTCCTATTTTTAGTTACTAATATTAGGAACAGAAGTAGTATCAAATACCCAGGGGTACTATGAACACTAGTAAGGTACACATCAATAACATGTATATCAAATACACCTTTGTTGACGTTGCATGCCTTCTTATCTGCCAAGTATTAGGTGGAGTTCCGCTTCAGTGACCGTTCTGTTGGAAATATTCCCTAGAGGAAATAATAAATTGGTTATTGTTGTCGTTTTCTCATGACAGGTGCCATGGGTAGGCTTATCTTAGGTGGTTTGGGCCGGAGGACGCGGACGGGCTCCGGGTGCGGGATTAGGTACAAGCGGTGGTGACACATGATGTACCCAGGTTCAGGGCCCTCCGTGGGAGGTAATACCCCTAGTCCTGCTTGGTCTAGTTTGATGGATGGGTATGTTTACAAGGTTGCTCCTGGAGCTGTGTCTAGAGGAGGAAGAGGGAGCAGCCGGATCACCTTCCTCCGCTATGAACTATGAGAACATGAGGGGAGTATCCCGTAGGTGTGTGCGTGAGACTTGTCGTCCCTATTGCATGGGGGGCTCTGGGGTTTTTATAGGCCAACCCCCCGGCTTACAATATTCCTGAGGTACATAAGTGGGGGGACCCAGCTGGCAGCATCTCCGGCTGACCAGGGGGTCCCGCCCCTTGAGCCGTCTCGTCGCCCATAGGGTCCACCGGCTGCACGGTCCCATCGCCCACCGGGGCCCGCCAGCCGGTTCCACGATTGGCCCTCGCCCACCTGCTACGGCACGAGCGGCCCAGGTGGCGTCATCTAGTGCCAGTTGGCTGAAGTCTTCGGTACAGCCAGCTGCACTATAGCCACGGTGGCACAGGTAATCGAGTGGGCGGGGGCGTGCCGGCATTGTTTCCCTGCACAGTCGTGGGCGCCAAGGTCAGCGGCCTGGACGGCCGAACTGTAGCCATGCACACCCACGAGACAGCGGCTACTGTGGCTACAATGGCGCCCATCGTGGCGGTCATGTCGTGTCACCGTACCCGCGCGCAGAGGGACGGGACGTTGCTTGTTCCCCCGGGGGTTAATGGAGGAGGCGGCCCGAGGGAAGCCGGTCACGCCCAGCCGGCCGGGGGCCGAGCCGGCACCTTGACCAGCCGTCCCCGAGCCAGTCGGCAATCGCACGTGCTGGCTATGTTGTTGCCGGTCGGGGCCAGTCGGTCGCATACTTTTTCTTCGAGGCGGGGAGGAGAACCCCGTTGCTTTGGCCTACGATGGGATAATAACCTCGTTAGTAGTCCCCAAAGCCGGCGGGGGCCACGTCCATCAGATGGAGGGGAGCCAGCAACTCCCCCCTAGTGGAAGCACCCGCACCCCACTTGCCCCCTTGCCGACCCTCCTCTTCATCTTCTTTGCTTCCACGTGCATCGCTGCTCCTCTCGCACGCAACCGCGCTTGCACGCCGTGCCTCCATCGCAATGGCTGAAGGGTGCAGAGGAAGCTGGGCCGGATCCGTGGTCACCGAGGGTGCCATTGCGGATCTCCGCCGCGCGCGCATGCCGTCGCCGGCGGAGAGTGTGATTGCCCGCACACCGAGCAACGAGGTGGTGCCCGTGCCGTCTCCTAGCTAGTTTGTCATCTTCCTCTGACATTTCTCCCGCGGCTTCAGGCTCCCGGTGAATTATTTTTTCCAGCTGATGATGTACACGTTCAACCTCCAGCCGCATCATCTTGGCCCCAATGCCATCCTCTACCTCGCCGGCTTGTTACGCTATGCGAGGGATACTTGGGGATTCTTCCCTTCCTCGACCTCTTCAACTCCCTCTTCTACCTCAAGGCATTGAAGAGCAATGCATGCGGGGGCGCGGCGGTGTGCTGCTGCGGCACGCACTTCCCGCACTTCTCCCTCATCAACTCTATCAAGGGGTGGCACCAAATTGTCTTCTACGTGAAGAACTCTAACCCGCAGTAGGACTACATCCGGCTAGCGCCCTTCGTCAACACACACTCCTCCGGAGTCAACTGGTCGGGAGCCGCCCCGTGCGGGGTGGCTCTTGCGGAGTTTGGTCGGCTCGTGCATCTGAGGACAGGGGACGGGCTGGTTGCCTCCGACCTAGTGGCGGCCTTCATCTCACGTCGGGTGCTGCCTCTACACCCGAGGCCGCATCGGATCTGCGATATGTCCGTCCGCCGGGACCCCTGCTGGCTGACGACCGTCGACCTGATGCCGGCTCAGGTGGTGAAGTGGGTGAACGCCATCACGACGTTCAAGCTAGCGCTGGTGTCATGGACCTTCGACATGGAGCCATACGAACTCATCAACCGACCTCCCCTGGTACGTTTGGTTAAGGCGGCTCTTTTCGCTTGATTCTTCCCGGCCGGCAGCCGGAATCAGACCTCACTTCTCCGTGCTAACCGCAGTTGCTCATGCGACAGAACACGCCGGATGGCCCACACCCCCAAATCTTCGAGGTGGAGCGTGACCACTCTGACTCCGAAGACTACGAGCAGGGAGGCCCGCCTGAAGAGGGTATTGACTCCTCGGGAGGGGTCGAGGAGCCAGCGTGCCGAACGGAGCCAAAGGATCTGGCACAGCCGAAGAGCCCAACGGAGCCGGTGAGTATCCTAACGGTCCCATGATCCGGGACTGTACTGATGACGACGATGACAATGATGATGAGATGATCCTGAACGCACCTCCCCCTTAGTCTAGCAGGGCCAGCGCACGCGGAGCGAGGAGCGGCCGGCTCAAGCCTCGGCAGTCGGAGCCGCCTGCTGGGCGAAGAGGCCGGTCCAAGAGGAGCCGGCAGCCCCGCCACCATCCCCTAAGAGGGTGAAGGTGGCCGCATGGAAGCCACCGGCGCGCACCAAGCGGGCTCTATCCATCGTCACCGGGTACGAGCCTTCCTGTTTTGCATGTGTTCCTTTCCGGGTCGCGGGCCGGTGGGTTTTGACCCTTATGTGTCTCAGGGAACCCATCGAGCTCCATGAAGTGGAGTCGGCGGTTGACCCGATGGACACCGCCAGCCGGCTGGCCTGCGAGCACGCGGCCACGCAACGGGAGGAGAAGAGGAGGCTCATGGAGCTGCGAGCCTGGAAGTCCGCAGCGCGAGGCAGGGCCTCGCATTCTGGGACTTCAAGCGGGTGGAGGCAAAGGATGTCCGCGGACCCCGCACGGGCGTCCGACATGGCGACAAAATTGACCCGTCTGTCGAGGCCCCCATCGAGCGAGTCGCATGGGGCGGCTACGAAGCCGGCTACGCCCCCGCCTACAAAGGAGGCGGCCCGATCGGGGGCGGCGGCTATGGAGCCGGTCTTTGAGGCGGCACGACCGGAGGTGCCGGACGTGACGCCACCCGCGGCCAAGCCGGCCTGGGCCAATGCGCCAGAGGTTCCGGAGGCCACGGAGGCGGCTCCGGCGGAGGCGGCCATGGAGACAGAGCCGCCGTCCGTCGTGGTCGCCGTGTCGGGCCGGCAGGGGGAGGAGGCAGCACGAGCGGCGAGCGAGAGAAACTATGGTCCGATTCCCGTGCCCTGGCCGTCATCACCCCCCTCCAAGTGGCTGGCAGCATGGAGAGCATCGGGACGGGCGGCAACGGCAGCTGGTCCTAGAGGTCCATGCAGGACGTGATCCGGGACTGGGAGGCACTGGCACGCGTCCTAACCCTTTCGGGTCCCCCGACAGGTGGCCCGGTCCCCGCATTCGGGGAGCTGGGGAGCGTCCTGGATCGGTGCCGCCAGGAGCTGGCCCGGTTCACAGAGGCGGCCGACACCACCCTGCGATGCGCGAAGGCAAGCGTTGTCGTCCTTGTTAGAATTTTTTGTGGGAGCGCGCAAGCGCACCCACTGGGTGTAGCCCCCAAGATGAGGGCTGGCTGACCGGCTGACGGGCAGCCGGATCGGATCTCCTTGTGCATCTTTTGATTTTGGTTTCATGTGGCAGGAGGGGAAATCCTAGCGGTAGAAGTTATTTGAGGAGGCGGTCTCCACCCACGGCCATGGCAAGCACGGCTTCTACCGGCTAGAGGAGGAGCTGGCGTGGGTGCAAGGTATGTCAAATCTTGTGGGGGGCGTATCCCCCGGGAGCCGGGCCGGCTGCCTAGCAGCCAGAGCAGGCATGGAATGACCGGTTGATGCCCGCTTTGCTTCGTAGAGGAGCTGACCACCCTCCGGGCAGAGAAGGTCGAGGCCATCTCCAAGCGGGACCGGTTGGCGCGGAGTGTCTAGGAGGTCACTCAGGAAAGGGACTAGCTCAGTGCCCAGCTGGCGGATGGGCAGGTGGCCCAAGACCGCTTGAAGGCCGACGTGGCGCGGGAGATGACGACCAAGGAGAAAGCCGTCAATGAGGCGGCCAAAGACGCTCAACGCACTGCCGCCCTCCAGGACGAGGTGACCCACCTCGAGAGGACGCTCGAGGAGCGCACAGAGGCTCTTGCCGAGGCGGAGGCGGCGCTAGCGGCGGAGCGGGACTCCTCGCTCCACTTTGCCATCGAGACAGATGACTCCATCGAACGTGAGTGTCCAATTTTCTTTTTCTTTAGCCGGTTGCCTTTTTTCTTGCCAGTTCTTGTTTTGGACTTGCCTTCCTCTCCTTCTTCCGTTTCTTCTTTAGGGCGCTTCCCAGAAACCCAGCGCCGCACTGAGCGTGCCGTCGAAGATCACCGGGAGTATCATCGGGCACACGGGCGCTCCATCGAGGAGGATGTTGTGTGGAGTATGGCGGAGCTTGGGCTCGCCATAGAAAACCGGCTGATCCACCTCGAGCAAAGCATGGAGCGGCTGAAGACGGACGGCAAGGAGGTAATTGCCGCTTTGTCGCTGGGCCGTGGAGGGGCTCCGGAGAACCGCGTGGCCTTGTGGCTGGAGCATGCCATGGCCCGGCTCGAGGTTTGGAAGGCGTCAGCGGATCGAGCCGGAGCACAGATGGCGCTCCGGTTTGTCACTTCGTGGTACTGCAGCGTGGACTTGGACCGGCTCACCACTATGCAGGACGAGCCGGCCGAGGAGCGGGCGGCCCGTGAGCCGGTCCTTGTCCGCCGGCCAACGAGCTCACGTCGTATGTCAACCTGGATGAGCTCCTATCGGCACTTGGCGAGGACGGTGAGCCGGCAGGTGAAGACTCCTTCGGCATCCCCCAAGGTCCGAAGGACGAGGAGGTCGCCGATGAGAGTACCGACTCCAGCGTCGAGATGGCTGGGACTGCGGAGGCTTCCTTGAAGGCCAAGGAAGCCGACCCGAAGGCCGCAGCCACCTCTCGAACGGGAGTCGAGCCTCCCAGTGATGCGCCGGCTGGAGATGCGCTAGCTGGCGACCCGCTAGTGGCCTGAGCCCCCGGGCGTCTTATCTTTTTCCTTTGTTAACCTTCCTGCATGTTAGACTTAAGTCCACACACTGGGGGTGTAATGTAATGAACCGTGATGGCCGTGGGCCTCTTTTATCGTAAATTCGTGTTCTGAATGTTTGATGTGTTTCCCTACCATGCGTGCCTGCTCGTCCTTACCCCTTTTTTGCCTATTTGGTGCCATCTGCTCGGTCCCTTTTCCCCTTTGGTTTTGGCCCTGCCAGCCCGACAGCCGGGAGCCAGTCTGTAGCTGGGTCGGGGCATCTGCCTCGAGGGAGCCGGTTCCGAACTTAGGAACAACGAGAGCATTTTTGGGTAAGTTGAGTGGTAGAGGCAAGGCGGTGGTCTAGCTGGACCTAGCCAGCGACCCCTTCGCGATCGAAGTTTCATGTGCGCTAAGTTTTGCCGCTCCGAGGCCCCATCAACCGGATAGCCAAGAGCCGGTTTGTAGCTAGGAGGGTTGGGAGGGCTTGCTCAGCTCACACTACTTGGTCAATTTTTGGGAGAGGCGACCTAGGACCATCCGGAGAGCCCCCGGGCCCGGGAGCCGGCGAGTGAGGAGACCTTTGAGGGAAGCAAAGAGGGCATACCGCAAGAGCCAACGTGGGGCACCCATTGCATTCATAAGCCCAAAAGGGGAGCAATACATGCATACACTGGTCTCTTCAGCAGTAAAACGGACGGAGGAGCGCCGCGTTCCATGGGCGCTCGGTCTCCTTGCCGGAGGCATCTCTTTTGCGCTTCTACGACTTCTAGGCGTCTATTAGGTAGTACGCATTGTTGTGCAGCGCCTAGCTGATGATGAACGAGCCCTCCCATGGGGAGGACAACTTGTGCTGTCCAGCTATCCGCTAGATCCGCCTGAGCACTAGGTCCCCTTCACGGAAGGAGAGCGGCCGGATCCGCTTGCTGTGGTAGTGCCCGAGCTTCTGCTGATAGATTGTCATCCGGCCCAAGGCCAGTTCGCGAGCTTCTTCGAGTAGGTCGATGTCGTCTTCCCTTTCCTCCTTTGTGTCCTTCTCCGTGTATAGGGCGACCCGTGGCGAGTCAAACTCGATATCGGTGGGGATGATCGCCTCGGACCTGTACACAAGGAAGAAGGGCATGTAGCCAGTTGAACGGTTGGGGATGGTCCTGAGGCTCCAAAGGATAGCCGGCGGCTCGTCGACCCAGCAGCCGGCTGACCTCACCAGCAGCGTTACGAGCCGGGTCTTGATGCCAGACAAGATTAGGCCGTTTGCCCTCTCGACCTGGCCATTTGACTGTGGATGAGCGACGGAGGCTAGGTCGAGCCGGATGCCCTGCTTGGAGCAAAAACGCGCGAGCGCGCCCTTGGAAAAGTTTGTGTCATTGTCGGTGATGATGTTCTGGGGGATATCATAGTGAACCATGATGTCGTCGATGAACCGAACAGCCATGGGGCTGTCCAGCTTCTTGATTGGCCGGGCCTCAATCCACTAGGTCAATTTGTCGACGGCCACCAGTAGATGTGTCATGCGCCTCGTGCGGTCTGGAAGGGACCCACCATGTCCAGCCCCCAGACGGCGAACGGCCATGAGAGGGGGATGGTCTGGAGGGCTGACGCCGGAAGGTGACTCTGCGGGCTGAAGCACTGGCAGCCCTCGCACTCGTCGACCAATTTCTTGGCCGCCTCTAGGGCGGTGGGCCAGTAGAAACCGTGGCGAAAAGCCTTGGCCACCAGGGTCCTGTAGGCGGCGTGGTACCCTCACTCACCCTGGTGGATGTCGAGGAGGATCTCCAGACCCTTTTCCGGCTCGACACACCGCTGGAAGACACCGATGGTGCTGCGGTGGATGAGCTCGCGTTTGATGATGCTATAGGCCGAAGTCCAATGCTGAATTTTCCTTGCCATGGCCTCGTCAGGGGGCAGCTCGCCGTGCAGAAGGAAAGCCAGGATGGGCTGGGCCCATGAGGAAGCCGAGATAGGGGCCGGTTTGGGGGCCCCAGGCCTAGATGATCAGTCACCGGGACCGGCTCGCCAGCCCCTAGGTCGGGGATGGCCGGAGGGGCATCGATTGCCATCATGACGGCCGCGGCGTTGGAGGAGGCTGGCTCGGATGCAGCCGGATCATCCACTGCTGGCAAGACAGCCGAAGTCGATGGAGCCGGTGGCTAAGATGCCGAGGGGCAGTCGGAGCCGCCGATGGGCCGGCACGTCTGCCGGCACGAACATGGATTCCGAATCAAGTGAAGGCTTGATCGATGGCTTGAGCAGCCTATCAAGGGAGATGCCGGTTGGGATGGCCTGCCGGGTGGAGCCGATCTTCGCCAGTGTGTCGGCCGCCTCGTTGTTCACCCGTGGGACGTGGTGGAACTCACAACCCACGAAGGAGACGGTGAGTTGTTGTACGAGGAAGAGGTAGCTGGCCATGTTGGCGTCCCTGGCATCCCATTCGCTAGTGACCTGCTATACTTGTCTTTGTTTCCTCACGACAGATGCCATGGGTAGTCTTATCGTAGGTGGCTGGGGCTGGAGGACGCCGACGGGCTCCGAGTGTGAGATTGGGCACAAGCAGTGGTGACACAGGATGTACCCAGGTTTGAGCCCATCCGTGGGAGGTAACACCCCTAGTCCTACTTGGTCTTGTTGGATGGGTTGATGTGTTTTCAAGGGTGCTCCTAGAGCTGTGTCTAGAGGAGGAAGAAGGAGCAGCCGGCTGATCTTCCTCCATTGCTAAAGATGATATGTAAGGAGAGTTCCGTGTGGGGTCTATGTGTGAGAGTTGTCAGTCCCCGTTGCAAGGGGGCTAGGGGTTTTTTATGGGCCAACCCCCCGGCTCTATAATGTTCTGTAAGGTACAGGGGTGGAGGGACCCGGCTGGCAGCCTCTTCGACCAGCCAGAGGGTCCCACCCTTCGTGCCATCTCGTCATCTATAGGTTCCAACGGTTGTGTGGTCCAGTCGCTTGCGGGAGGGCTGCGAGCCGGCTCTACGATTGGGCCTCACCCACCTGCCGTGGCACGGGTGGCTCGGGAGGCGTCGTCTAGTGCCAACTGGCTGAAGTCTCCAGTACGGGCGACTGTACTGTAGCCATGCCAGGGAAGGTAATCGAGTGGGCGAGGGTGTGCCGGGAGTGTTTCCCCATCCGGTCGCGCTCGCCAAGGTCAGCGGCACGGACTGCCGTACTATAGCGATGCACGCCCGTGCGTCAGTGACCACTATGGCCATAGTGTCGCCCGTCATGGCGGTCATGTCATGTCGTCGTACCCGCATGGAGAGGGACGGGACGTTGCATGTCCTCCCCAGGATCAACGGAGGAGGCGGCCCGAAGGCAGCGGCCACGCCCAGCTGGCCGGGGGTCAAGCCGGCTCCTTAACTAGTCGTCCGTGTCGCCAGCCGGCGGCAGCTCGAGCCGGCCGTGCCCCAGCCGGCCGTGGGCAGCCGGTTGCAAAGTTTTTCTTTGAAGCGAAAGGGGGAAGAAACCCGTTTCTTTGGCCTACCTGGGGGTAATAACCTGTCAGAAGTCCCCGAAGCCGCAGGGCCCCGCGTCCGGCAGACGGAGAGGAGCCGGCGGCTTCCTCCCAGCGGTAGCCGCCATCGGCACGAAAACGAAGAGTCAGCCAAGTCGGCAGCTGGACCCGATGCCTCGGGTTCCGACGTGTCGCCATCGGTCCCGGGCCGTCCTGCCACGCACCACGCGATGAGCAATGATGTGGCAGGCCCCACACACACGGGGAGACGGGACGCCAACCTGGGCCTAGCCCGCTAGGCCTCGAGCATAGCCTAGTAGGACTCGGGGCGCAGGCCAGGATCCTCTATGCCCTGAAGCGGCCGCTACGGTCCGAGCCGCTCGTATGTGCGCGGATTTTCCAGGGGAGTGGGCACAATTAATCCCCACGTCCCCCGATCGTGGCCTCCCGTTTAAAAGGGGAGGAAGGGGAGGGGGCAGAGACACCGACATCCCACTCGCCCCCTTGCTGCCTCGTCTTCTTGCCTTCGTTGCCTTCCTCTCCCCTCACGCAACTCCACTCCCGAGCTCGCAAATGCGCCCACACGCTGCTGATCCACCGCAATGGCCGACGGGCACGGAGGATGCTGGGCCGGATCCATCGTCACCGAGGGGGACATCATGGACCTCTGCAGCACGCGCATGCTGCCGCCGACGGAGCGAGTGGTCACTCGCGCGTCGGGCGAGAAGGTGGTGCCGGCTCCGTAGCCAGGGGAGCATGTCGTCTTCCTTTGGCATTTCTCCAGTGGCTTCGAGATACCGGTGATCCATTACTTCCGACTTCTCATGGACACCTTCGACCTCCAGTCGCACCACCTCGGCCCCAACGTATTCCTTTACCTCGCCGGCTTCGTGACATTGTGTGAGGGGTTCCTAGGGGTCCTCCCTTTTCTTGATTTCTTCAACACCCTCTTCTACCTCACGGCGCTGAAGAGCAGTGCCTGCGGGGGCACGACGGTGTGCTTCCGCGGCACCGCGCGCTTCCCGCCCTTCTCTCCTATCGAATCCGTCAAGGGGTGGCACCAGACGTTCTTCTATATGAAGAACACCGACCCAACCCTGGACTACATCCGGCTGCAGCCGTTCATCAATGCGTAGTCCTCCAGGTTGAACTGGTTGGGAGCCGCCCCACGCGGCATGGCTCTGGTAGAGCTCAACCGGCTCACGCATCTGAAGATAGCCGAGGGGTTGGTCGCCTCTGATGCCTTCATCTCGCGGCAGGTGCTGCCTGTCTAGTTGAAGCCACACCAGATCTGTAACATCCCAAAATTTCATTTTGGAATGTTATGAAATATAGCTATGCATCATGATGACATTGTTTGAATGAAATGAATTGTTAAAGTTCTTCTTTTGAAATTCTTAATGTTTGGAAATGAACTGAATGCATTAAAGGGTTATAAACACTCTGAAAAATAGAAAAGGAAACGAATTAAAGCGTTTAATTAGAAAACCGGCCAGCCCACCAGACTTTACTCCCGAGATCCTTTCGGTTCGGTCACCGACGTGCAAATCCCACCCCCTCTCTCACTGACACATGGGACCCACCGTCCGATAGCAACATCCGCATGCTCGTCTCCCTCCTCGCGCCGTCAACGTCGCCGGAGATCCATCCTCCGCTGATCTCGCTCCTCTTCCCTCTCCTGCTCCCACACCGGGCCTATAAGTAGCCCCTGCCTTCTCCGCTCTCCGTTCCACCCCGAGCGCCCCTTCCCACGCCCACAAACACCACCGCTCCACCTCGCTGGAGTTCGGTCAACGACCGAAGCTCTCCGAGCACGAGGTCGTTGCCTCCGTCGTCCCCAGCCTCGTCCGACGCCACCAATCGACGTCGGAGCTTCGCTGCCGTCGCCTGAGCACTTCAGATGCCACCCCCAACCACCACACCCTCGCCTCCGACCACCTCCGACATCCGGCCGCCATCGACCTCGCCGGAAAACCTCGACCCTCCCCCTCTGTAAGCCACCGCACCCCCATAGCCGTCAAATCTAGATCCAACACGCCAGATTAGAAGGATTAAAACGCCGAAACGTTTTCTTCTAAGCTTCGGTCATCCGCCCGCAAACACCCACGCGCACGCGCTAGCAACCAATAGGAAGCCACCACGTAGCCCTGTCCGTTCGCTAGGAATTTTTTGTTCTTTTTTGTTTTGTTTTAGAAAACAGAATGCTTTCTGATTTTGTTTTAGTTGTAACTTTTAAACTAATTAGTGTTTTTAATTGATTATTTTTGCATTAGGTCACAAATTTTATGTAGTTTCATCCTGTAGTCTTAGATTTCAGATTTGAACTTTAAAACTTGAATCTAACCAAATTTTCTTAAATTACTAAAATCTGTATAACTAGAGTTTAAAAATATATTTTTGTATGAATCTTTTTGCCACTGGTTTGTATTAGTTAGACCTATCATCCTACATAGTTTGAGAATTTTTAGGATGAATTGGGTTAGGGTTTTTAACAAAAACAAAATCTGTTTAGTTCTTAATAGAGTTTAGTTAGTTTGATTTTAGTTTAGTTTGAATCTAAGTTAGTTTAACTTTTGATTTTAGTTTTCATTAGGTTCTGTTGTTTCAACATTAGGTGAAATAACTTGCTATTAATAAAATAATTGTTTAGTTTTATACCTTATTATTATAGGAAATCCTTATTCCTTTTCATTAGGTATAGTTTTATAAAGCAAGTTAGTTTTACTTTTCACAAAACATTTTAGGAGATTTAATTCTGTTTTCTAATAAAGAATCTTAGTAATTCTTTTCTATTAACTATTGTTTTGTTATTAAAAATAGTTGTTGGTCTTATTTTATATTAGTAGTAGCTTTGACACTAAATATTTGTGAATAAAATATTGGTTTTGAATTCTTTCTCTTGATTATTACTATTGAATTGTTTTAGGTTAATCTTGCTGATTGTGTGAGTTGTATTATTAGTTGTATGCTTATTGTGTGCTTTGTTTGATTCGTTAGATCATCTCGAGTGCGAAGCTTGTTATCTAGAGTCACTTGAGTACGAGGATGGTCAGCAAGGCAAGTCACTTTGATCATGTTTACCCATGTTTTATTGCATTAGTTCTACCATCTCCCCAATTGCATGCAAAGTAGGTAATTTGGAAACTTGGTTACTTGATGTAGTATCATGTGGTAGGATCCCCTCAACCCTTTGACACATTGGCCCCAGGAAATGTTGATTTAATTTTGTTATGCTATTAGTAGATGGGGTTGGTTGTGTGATTCATGAGAGTTGTGAGATAATAATATCAAGACCTACAAGATGATCAAGACTTCAAGACTCCGAGTTTTCAACATACCTCTGGGTGGATGATGGTTGAACGGCGCCCTGGAGAAACCAGTGGTTAGCCTAGGTGTTCATGGAGAAGTGCCGATATTCATGCGGAAAGGTCCACCCAGGCACAAAGAGATGGATGGATGCTTCAAGACCAAAGGCTTACCTGCACAGCCACAAGCCATTATGGGCTCTAGCTTGGTTGGATATCGTGGAGACCCTAGACAGGCGGTGCTACAAGATGTAGAAGAACGGTAGGAAAGGATGGGCAGCGACAGAGTCTCAGGGAAACCCTTTAGAAGACCATGTTTTGGTCATCTGTTTCTCAAACACCCTGAAGTGCGAGAAATCCAACGGAGGAGATCAAATCTTGTGGGAAACGTGTGCAAAACTCTGCAGAGTAGCCAAACCTAATCGATTAGCCGTGTCCACGGTCATGGACAACTTGAGCCAAAGGAACTGAAACTATCTGGAATTCTCAACACAAATAATTACATTGATGTGGGTATTAATGACAACTTGGGTATGAGAATTGGTTGGCGGAACCATCTCATTAATAAACCAACATTGTAGTAATAATATTTTGCCCCCTCTTGTAGTCGAAAAATTTAGCTTTATGCAAAACTTACTACCCCACCTACCAAATATGCATATAGAATAGATGATTTACTTTACACCCCCTCTTTTGTGATATTGCCGGCATATTCAATATGCTGACCTACACGGCTGCAACGTATCATGTTGCAGAGTACTTTTCCGACCAGGAGTGAGGATACGCTCTACGCTCGGTGAGATGCCCTTGGAGTCAGATGGACTCAACTACCTTTGAAGATTGCGCAAGATTTTTTTGTTTAGTGTATCTCATGAGTTGGCCTTTAGCCACTTTATTGTAATCTCCATTGTACTAAAGAACTCAATATGAGATTTTTCGATTAATAAAGTTGTGTGATTTCACTTTGATATATACATTGATGTACCGTGTGTGTATCAGCATGATCTTGGGATGGTACGGAAACACCGAAGATTCGACCTTTCAGGTCGGGTCACTACAGGATCTGTGACATGTCCGTCCGTTCGGACCCCTGCCGGATGACCACCGTCGACACGGGTGAACGCCCTCATGACGTTCAAGCTGAAGTCCACATTGTGCACATTTGACATAGAGCCGTACGACCGCATCAACCGCCCCCTAGTAATTCTTCGACGAAACGGCTTCTCTTTGTCCGATTCTTGCCAGCCGACAGCCGGCAGCGGACCTTACTTTGTCGTGCTGACTGCAACTGTTGGTGCGACAAAACACGCCGGACGGCCCGCACCCCCAAATCTTTGAGGCGGAGCGCGAACACACTGACTCTGAAGACTATGAGCGGGGAGGCCCACCGGAAGAGGGGATGGACTCCTCAGGAGGAGTCGAGGAGCTGACAGACCCGCGAGCCGACAACCCTAGCGGAGCCGGAGGGTCCGATGCAACTGGGGAGCCCAGCGGAGCCGGTGAGTTCCCTATGGCCCCCACGACTAGGGACTGGACGGACGACGTTGATGATGATGACGATGATGATGTGATGATTCTTAACGCGCCTCCTCCCTCAGCTCAGCAGGGCCGGCATGGGCAGAGCAAGGAGTGGCTGGCTCAAGCCCCAGCGGCCGGAGCCGCCAGCCGGGCGAAGAGGCCAGTGTAGGAGGAGCCGGCGGCCCCACCACCCGTCCATAAGCGGGTGAAGGTGGCCGCGCGGAAGCCACCAGAGCGCGCCAAGCGGGCCTTGCCCCTCGTCATCGGGTAAGTTTTTCTTTTTCTTGCCTTGCATGTATTTCCTTCCGGGTCACAAGCCGGTGGGTGATTGACCCTTGTGCACCGCAGGGAACCCATCGAGCTCCACGACGGGGATCCAACGGGGGATCCGACGGATGCCACCAACCGGTTGGCCCACGAGCACGCGGCCACCCAGCGGGAGGAGAAGAGGAGGCTCGCGGGGCTGCGAGCCTCAAAGTCTGGGATGCGAGGCGGGGCCTCGCACTCCGGGACTTTGAGCGGCGGGAGGCGGAGGAGGTCCGCGGAGCCCGCGCGGGCATCGGACTCGGCGGCGGAATCGACCCATCTCTCGAGGTCCTTGTTGAGCGAGCCACGAGGGGCAGCTATGGAGCCACCTATGCCCCCGTCCATGGAGGAGGCAGCCCGAACAAGGACGACGGCCACAGAGCCGGCTCCCGAGGCGACCCAGCCAGAGGTGCCGGACGCGACTCCGCCTGTGGCCGAGCCGGCCCGGGCCGACATACTGGATGCTCCGGCGGCGCCAGAGGCAGCACCGGAGGCAGCGGCCATGGAGATGGAGGTGTCGTCCGTCGCGGTCGTCGCGTCGGAGCGGCAAGAGGAGGAGGCAGTGACGGCATCGGGCAAGGGGCTGACAGGGGGCGACTCCCGAACCCTCGCTATCATCAACCCACCCCCGACGGCGGGCACCATGGCGAGCCTGGGGAAGGGCGGCAACGGCAGCCAGGCCCGGAGGAGTCTGCAAACCATGTAGGAGGTGCTCCGGGACTGGGAGGCACTAGCGCGCATCCAAACCCTTCTGGCTCCCCCGGCTGGAGGCCCGGTACCCTCGTTCGGGGAGTTGGGGAGTGTTCTGGACCGGTGCCGCCAGGAGCTGGCCTGGTTCGTAGAGGCAGCCGACGCCACCCTGTAGCGCGCGGAGGTAAGCATGGTCGCCTTTGTTAGAAATTGTAGTGGGGGCACGCAAGCTCACCCACTCGGTGTAGCCCTCGAGATGCGGGCCGGCTGACCGGCTGATGGGCAGCCTCCTTGAGCGTCTCTTGACTTTGACTCCATGTGCAGGAGGGGTACTCCCAGCGGTAGAAGCTGTTCGAGGAGGCGGTCGCCATCCACGACCGTGGCAAGCATGACTTCTACCGGCTGGAGGAGGAGTTGAGATGGGTGCAAGGTATGCCAAGTCTTGTGGGAGGGGCATGTAGCCCCCGGGAGTCGGGCCGGCTGCTTGCCAGCCGAAGCGGATGTAGAAGGGCCGGCTGACGCTTGTCTTGTTTTTGTAGACAAGCTGACCGCCCTTCGGGTGGAGAAGACCGGGGCCATCTCCGAGCGGGACCGGTTGGCGCAAAGCGTCTAGGCGGTCACACAGGAGAAGGATCGGCCGGCCTCACTACTGGTGGATGGGGAGGCAGCCCAGGACCGCCTCAAGGCCGATGTGGCACGAGAGGTGGCGGCCAAGGAGGCGGCCGTCAAGGAGGCGGCTGATGCCGCCCATTGGACCGCCGCCCTCCAAGGCAAAGTGTCCAGCCTCGAGAGAACGCTTGAGGAGCTTAAGGGTTCCCTAGCCGGGGCGGAGGTGGCATTGGCATCGAATAACAACTCATCGCTCCACTTTGCCATCGAGGTGGACGAATCCATCGAGCGTGAGTGTTCGCTTTCCTTCTTTCAGCCGGTTGCCTTTTTCTCTTGCTAGTTCTTGTTTTTCATTTGCCTCTCTTTCCTTTCTTCCCTTTCTTCTCTTAGGGCACTTCCCGGAAACTCAGCTTCGCGCTGAGCGTGCTGTCGAGGAGCACCAAGAGTACCTTCGGGCACACGGCCACTCCATCGAGGGACACTGCATGGGTTATGGTGCAGCTTGGGCTCACCATTAAAAATCCGCTGATCCAGCTCGAGCGAAGCGTGGAGCGGCTGAAGACGGCCGGCAAGGAGGTCATCGCCGCCTTGTGGCCGGGCCATGGTGAGGCGCCGGAGAACCACGTATCCTTGTGGCTGGAGCAGGCCGTGGCCCGGCTCGAGGCCTGGAAGGCGTCAGCGGCCCGAGTCGGCATGCAGATGGCTCTCCGGTTCATCACGTCGTGGTCTCATGGCGTGGATTTGGGTCGGCTAGCCACTATGCGGGACGAGACGGTCAAGGAGCTGGAGGCCCGTGAGCCGGCCCTTGTCTGCTGGGCCAACGAGCTCACGTCGTACCTCGACGTGGATGTGTTCCTGCCGGCCCTTGGCGAGGACGGCGAGCCGGTGCCTGAAGACTCCTTCGGCATCTCCCAAGGTCCGACGAATGAGGAGGTTGCCGACGAGAGCATGGACTCCAGCGGCGAGATGACTGGGACTGGGGAGGCCGCCTCAAAGGCCAAGGGAACCGACCCGAAGGCCGCAACCACCTCCGAGACGGGAATCGAGCCGCCCAGCGATGCACCGGCAGGAGGCGCGCTGGCTGGCGATGCGCCGGTGGCCTTAGCCCCGGGGCATTTTATCTTCTTTTCTTCTTCCTGCATGTTAGGCCTAAGTCCACCCACTAGGGGGTGTAATGTAAAGAACCGTGATGGCCGTGGGCCTCTTTTGTCTTAACATTCGTATTGTGAATATTTGGTGTGTTTGCTTTATTGCGCGTGCTTGCTCGTCCTTACCGTTTCCCCCCCTGCTTTGTTCCTTCCATTCCGCCCTTTTCCCCTTTACTTTCGGCCCCGCCAGCCCGACAGTCGGGAGCTGGTCTGTAGCCGCGTCAGGGTGTCCGCCTCGAGGGAGCCGGTTTTGAACTTAGGAAATGCGAGAGATTTTTAGGGTAAGAAGAGTGGCAGAGGTGAGGCAGTGGTCTGGCTGGGCCTAGACGGCCTCTCCTTTGCGATCGATCTTTCGTGTGTGCTAAGCTTTGCCGCCTCGAGGCCCAGTCAGCTGGACAGCTGGGAGCCGGATCTATAGCTGGGAGGGTGGGAGGGTTTGCTCGGATGACACTACTTGGTCAATTTTTGAGAGAGGCGACCTAGGTCCAGTCGGCGAGCCCCCGGGCGCGGGAGCCGGGTCAGGGAGCCAGTGAGTGAAGAGACCTTCGATGGAAACGAAAAGGGCGTGCCCCAAGAGCCGGCCTGGGGCACCCATTGCATTCGTAAGCCCAAAAGGGAAGGGATACATACATAGACTGGTCTTTTCAATAGAAAAAACGACGGAGGAGTGCCGCGTTCCATGGGCGCTAGGTCTCCTCGCCGGAGGCGTCTTTTTTGCCCTTTTGTGACTTCTGGGCGTCTATTAGATAGTATGCATTGTTGTGCAATGCCTTTCTGACGATGAATGGGCCCTCCCATGGGAGGACATCTTGTGTTGTCCGGCTGTTCGCTGGATCCGCTTGAGCACCAGGTCCCCTTCATGAAAGGAGAGTGGCCGGATCCGCTTGCTGTGGTAGTGCCGGAGCTTCTGCTAGTAGATTGCCATCCGTCTCAAGGCCAGTTCATGGGCTTCTTTGAATAAGTCGATGCCGTCTTCTCTTGCCTCCTTTGCGTCCTTCTCCGTGTATAGGGCGACCCGAGGCGAGTGGAACTCGATGTCGGTGCGGATGATCGCCTCGGACCCGTATACAAGGTAGAAAGGCGTGTAGCTAGTTGATCGGTTGGGGGTGGTTCTCAGACTCCAAAGGACAGCCGGCAGCTCATCGATCCAGCAGCCGGCTGACCTTACCAGTGGCGTAACAAGCCGGGGCTTGATGCCGGACAGGATGAGGCCGTTTGCCCTCTCCACCTGGCCGTTTGACTGTGGATGAGCGATGGAGGACAGGTTGAGCTGGATTCCATGGTTGGAGCAGAAACGTGTGAGCGCGCCCTTGGCGAAGTTCGTGCGGTTGTGAGTGATAATGTTGTGGAAGACGCTGTAGCGAACCATGATGTCATCGATGAACCGGACGGCCATGGGGCCGTCCAGCTTCTTGATTGGACGCGCCAAGATCCACTTGGTGAATTTGTTGACAGCCACCAGCAAATGTGTCATGACGCCTCATGCGGTATTGAAGGGACCCACCATGTCCAGCCCCTAGAGGGTGAAGAGCCACGAGAGGGGGATGGTCTAGAGGGATGATGCCGACAGGTGGCTCTGCATGCTGAAGTGCTGACAACCCTCGCACTCATCGACCAATTTCTTGGCCGCCTCGAGAGTAGTGGGCCGGTAGAAACCGTGGCAGAAGTCCTTGCCCACCAGGGTCCTGGAAGCGGCATGATGCCCACACTCGCCGTGGTGGATGTCGAGGAGAATCTCCAGACCCTTTTCCGGCTCGACGCATCGCTGAAAGACGCCAGTGGTGCTGCGATGTACGAGCTCGTTGTTGACGATGCTATATGTCGAGGCCCGGCACTGAATTTGCCTTGCCAAGGCATCGTCTTGGGGAGCACTCCGTGTAGAAGGAATGCAAAGATAGGCTAGGCCCACGAGGGAGCCAAGACGGGGGCCTTCTCGGGAGCCCCCGGGCCTGGATGATCAGTCCCCAGGAGCGGCTCGTTGATTATCATCCTGACGACCGCATCGTTGGAGCCGGCGGCCTCGGACGTGGCCAGCTCAACTAGTGCCGGCCAGGCGGCCAAGCTTGTGGGAGCTGGTGGCAAAGATGCCGGAGGGGCAACCGGAGCCGCCGATGGGCCAACAGCATCTGTCGGCATGAAGATGGATTTCGATTCTAGGGAAGGCTTGATCGACGGCTTGAGTAGCCGCTCGAGGGAGACGCCGGCTGGGATGGCTTGTCGGGTGGAGCCGATCTTTGCTAGTGCGTCGGCCGCCTCGGTTTCCGCCCTTGGGACGTGAGGAAACTCACAGCCCTCGAAGCAGCGGGTGAGGTGTTGAACAAGGAAGCGGTAGCTGGGCATGTTGGCGTCCCTGGCGTCCCATTTGCCAGAGACTTGCTACACCACAAGGTCGGAGTCGCCGAAGCATAGGATGCGCCTGATGCCGATCTCCTTGGCGAGCCGGAGGCCATGGACGATGGCCTCATACTCGGCCACATTGTTGGAGGCGGCGAAGTGGATTTGGAGGGCGTACTTGAGCCGGTCACCTTTCGGGGAGGAGAGGACTATGCCGGCACCCAGGCCGGTCCTCATTTTCGAGCCGTCGACATGCATGCGCCAATGTGTGGAGTCCGAGGGAGGCGACACGAACTCGGTTTCCGCCCAGTCGACGAGGAAGTCGTCCAAAGCCTGTGACTTGATGGCGGTGCGAGGTTCGTACCGGATCTCGTGATCGGCGAGGGTGATGACCCATTTGGCGAGCCGGCCGGTGGAGTCCCGGTCGCTCATGATCTCGCCGAGCAGGGTCGTGCTCACTACGGTAATGTTATGCTCCTGGAAGTACTGCTTGACCTTCTTGGTGGTGAAGTATATGTCGTAGCACATCTTTTGGTAGTGGGGGTAGTTCTGCTTGGACGCGAAGAGTACCTCGCTAAGGTAGTAGAACGGGCGCTGGACCGGCAGGGACTTTCCCTCCTTTGGCCGCTCGACCACCAGGACGATGCTGATGATGTGGGTGGTCGCCGTGATGTAGGTGAGCAAGGGTTCCTTCTTAGCGGACATGGCCAGGATGGGCACGCGAGTGAGAGCCTTCTTGAGGCCGCGGAAGGCCTCATCCGCCTTGTCGGGCCAATCGAACATGCCCGGCTTCTTGGTATGACATGGCTTGACCAAAGCCATATTGCGAAAGAGCCCATAGAGGGGCAGGGCCTTCTCCCCCACTCGGCTGATGAACCGGCTGAGCGAGGCGAGGCAGCCGATGAACTTGTAGACATCGTGGAGCTAGGTTGGCTTGGGCATGCGCTCGATTGCGCTGATCTTCTCGGGGTTAGCTTCGATACCGCAAGAAACCCAGGAGTTGGCAGGCTAGGACACCGAAGACACACTTCTCTGGGTTGAGCTTGATCTTGTACTCGCGCAGGTTCGCGAAGGTCTCCGAGAGATCATCGAGGAGGCTGAAGTGCTTCTTCGTTTTGACAACGATGTCATCGGCATAGACGTGGACGTTCCTACCTATCTGAGGCAGGAGGCACTTGTGCATGCACTGCTGGAAGGTGGCGCCTGCGTTCTTCAGGCCAAAGGACATGGTGATGTAGTAGTAGGCCCCGAAGGGTGTGATGAAGGAGGTCTTGAGCCGGTCCTCCGGATCCAGCTTGATCTGGTGGTAGCCGGAGTAGGCGTCCAAGAAGGACAACAAGTCACAGCCGGCCATGGAGTCGATGACTTAATCGATCTATGGCAGGGCAAACAGGTCCATGGGGCATGCCATGTTTAGGCTGGTGTAGTCGATGGACATGCGCCAGGTCTTGTTCTTCTTCAGCACCAGGACTAGGTTGGCCAGCTAGTCTGGGTGGAATACTTCCATGATGAACCCAGCTGCGAGCAGCTAGGCGATCTCTTCTTGTATAGTATGCCGCTTCTCCTTAGAGAAATGGTGCAGGGGTTGCTTGAACGGCTTGGTGTCTGGCCGGACATGTAGTTTGTGGTCGGCGAACTTCCTCGGAACACCCAGCATGTCCTTGGAGGACCACGCGAAGATGTCCTGATTCTCACAGAGGAAGTCTACGAGCTCGCCTTCCTATTTGCTGTTGAGGCGGGAGCCAATGGTGACGCACTAAATGGGAGTGGCTGGGTCGAGCGGGATTTTCTTGGTGTCCTTGGACGGCTGGAAGGAAGCCTCACCGATGAATTGTGAGGGTGGAGCCGGCATGGCCGACTGGCTATCAGCGAGGGCCACGAGCTGGTCGAGCTGCTGCTTTTCCTCGGCTATCTCCAGGGCCTCGGCCAGCCGGCTCCCATCTCGAGTGCACTTGAGCGACATCTTGTAGTCACCCATGATGGTGATGATTCCCTTGAGGCCTGACATCTTGAGCTTGAGGTAGGCGTAATGGGGGACTGCCATGAACTTGACAAGGGCCGGCCGGCCCAACAGCGCGTGGTAGGGACTCGTGAGGTCCACTACCTCGAACAACATCGGCTCACAGCGGAAGTGGCCGGGACCGCCGAAGAGGACGTCGAGCATGATCTTGCCGATAGGGGAGCAGGACCTTCCAGGCATGATGCCATGGAAAACCGTCCGGCTTGCCTGTAGGTCTTCCATCTTCAGCCCCAGGTTGCACATTGTGTCGAGGTAAAGGATGTTGATGCTGCTGCCACCATATATCAACACTCGTCAGAAGCGGCAAGTGCACTTCTCAGTGGCGATCGTGGGGTCGAGGACCTGGGCGTAGATGCCGGGACTTGGCATCACGACGGGGTGATCTACCCGGTTGTAGATAACCGGCTTCTTCGACCAGTCCATGAACTAGGGAGTCGCCGCCATGGTAGCGTTCACCTCACGATGGAGCCGGTGTTGAGCATGCTTTCTCGTCTCTTCACTGGTGAATACAATGTAGCAACCGTCTTGGTTGGGGAACTGGTCGTGCAGACGGCCGTCATTTTGGGCCGGAGCCGTAGCCGGCGTCGGGGCGTCAGCTGGGGCCGAGGCCGGCGTGGGGGGAGTCAGAAGGCCATCCCCCCAGGCCAATCACTGTGAGAAGCTACACTGCGGGAGCGTGTGTGTGGAGGGCTTGGCCCCAGAGTGGTTCTTGCAGGGGAGGTCGAGCATCTTCTCAAACGTGAGCTTCGGCTGCCAGGCAGCCTTGCTAGTGCACTGGCGCTGGCTAGAAGACTGGGTAGCTGGCTCCTGTTCCTTGATGGTGGTGACTTGGCGGCTCCCGTAGCGGGAGTCCACCTGGTTATTCTTGCACTTGTTCTATGGCTGTCGATTGTCGGCAGCCGGTCGGGATGCCGCCGGTGTTGATGTTGCCTTGGTGGGCGGGGTCATCTTGACCCAAATGGCAGAGTCCGCCATGGCGTACTTGTCTGCCTTGGTCATAAGTTCGGCGAGCGTAGGAGCTTGTGCTTGAGGGGCGTGCCATCACGATAGCCTTCGATGAAGTATTGTATGGCTTCACCTCGTGCACCCCCTCACGAGAGTTGCGGAGCTCGGTCCACCGGGTGAGGTAGTCGTGGAGGGACTTGTCCAGTCCCTGAATGCACATGGCTAGTTCACGGAGATGACCAGGCCGCTTGTAGATGACAGTGAATTTGCGGATGAAGGCTTCCTCAAAGTCCGTCCAGGTGTTGATGCTGCTGACCGCCAGGCTGTTGATCATGGTGCGGGCCGAGCAGATCAACATGAGGAGAGCGTAGCGAACGGCTACGCGTTTGTTCCCCCTGGCGATGCCGACCGCGGTGGTGTAGTCGATCAGCCAGTCTTAAGGCTTGGCGGCCCCGTTTAACTTTGGGGTGTCTCGGGGAGTGTGAAGCCGGTCAGGAATGGCTCGTTGCGAATCCGAGGGCCAAAACAGGCTGGGCCAATCGAGCTCTCCTCTTCGAGGATGGTTGACTGTGTGAGTTGGTCGATGCGGTTGTGGGCGTTGTCCTCACTGTGGGGGACACGTGGTCCGAGCCGAGCCGAGAGCTCGAGGCAGATGATGGGCGGAACCGACCATTCCGGGTCGTGCCTTGGGGGTGGTGTGTGCCCACAGCTGCGCCGGCAACCGGCTGCCGGTGCCTCGTGGTGGTGGCCGCTACGAGGCGGGTCGTTGGTGCACCGGTTGTTTACAGCCGGTTGTTTGTTCCCCGGCAACTGAGAGGGCCGGGTGTTGCTTGCCTTGACCCGGCGGTCGGAACGCGAGGGGAGCAGGAGTGCTGAGCCGGCTGACGACCAGCAGTCCTCATGCCCTCGCACTCGAGCCGGGGGCCTTTGGAGGCGGTGCCGTCTACCACAAGCAGATGTTGCTCTGCGTCAGCGGCGTTGATGAGGTCCTTGATGTGACGCTCGTGGGCGGCAGGTTCTTTGCCCTCCAAGGTAGCCAAATCCTCGTAGGCTACCTTGGCGGCCCGCAGGTTGGCTGCGGGGGTGTCGTAGACGGGCATGTTGCTGCCCAAGATTTCGGCGACCACGCGGCCATGATCGCTCACAGCCCCACATCAGCTGGGCTCGGTGCCAGGCGGGGTGAGACCGTAGGAGGAAGCGTATTCCCACTGAGCGGCCTACATGCGGCGCCGCGTGGCCACGAGGGTGTTGGCGTCCTTGAAAAGGTGGCGGCAAGCCGCCTCGAGCTCGGCTGCGGCGGCTGGGGGGTTTGCCGTTGGGGCAATAGGAGTGCTCAAGCCCCGGAGGGCCGCATCGAGTGGGTCAGAGGTGCCGACGTAGGCCGTGGCGGCGTCAGGCTCGGCCCACGCACGCCCGGAGGAGGTGGAGGAGATGATGGCCATTGCCCTCACGCAGTCATGGGAGCCACTAGACGGGGTTGCAGCGAGCGCGGCCATGGCCATTGGCGGACCGGCGCAGACGAGCACCTGCCTTGGGTACTCGTCGGTGGCTAGAGCTTCGGCAAGGCTTAGCCTGCCGAAGAGCTCGGTGAGCGCGTCGATGTCGAGTGCGAGGTCGACGGAACTACCCGCATGGCCCGCCGGAGCAAGCCCCACGAGCCCGTGGTTTCGCCTGGACGTGCGGCGACAGCGGGGGATGGCGAGAGGTCCCGCCCGAAGCATGAATCCAGACGGCACCACGTACAGCCCCAAGGTGGGCGCCAAGTGTCATCGTTTTCTCACGATAGATGCCATGGGTAGGCTTATCGTAGGTGGTTGGGTCCGGAGGACGTCGACGGGCTTCGGGTGCGGGATTAGGTACAAACGGTCGTGACACACGATGTACCCAGGTTCAAGGCCCTCCGTGGGAGGTAATGCCCCGAGTCTTGCTTGGTCTAGTTTGATGGATGGGTATGTTTACAAGGTTGCTCCTGGAGCTGTGTCTAGAGGAGGAGGAGGGAGCAGCCGACTCGCCTTCCTCCTTTATGAAGTGTGAGAACGTGAGGGGAGTATCCCGTAGTCGTGTGCATGAGACTTGTCGTCCCCATTGCATGGGTGGCTCGAGGGGTTTTATAGGCCAACCCCCCAGCTTACAATATTCCTGAGGAACATAAGTGGAGGGACCCCGCTGGCAGCCTCTCCGGCTAACCAAGGGGTCCTGCCCCTCGAGCCGTCTCATCGGTCCCATCACCCGCTGGGGCTTGCCAGCCGGTTCCGCGATTGGCCCCTGCCCACCTGCCACGGCACGGGCCGCCCAAGTGGCATCGTCTATTGCTAGCCGGCCGAAGTCTTCATTATGGCCGGCTGCACTGTAGCCACGCCGGGGCAGGTAATCGAGTGGGCGGGGGCGAGCCAGCACTATTTCCCCGCCCGGTCATGGTTGCCAAGGTCAGCGTCCTGGACGGCCAAACTGTAGCCATGCGCACCCGCATGTCAGCGCCCACTGTGGCTACAATGGCGCCCGTCGTGGCGGTCACACCGTGTCGCCGTACCCACGCGCATAGGGACGGGATTTTTCTTGTCCGCCCCGGGGTCAATGGAGGAGGCGGACCGAGGGCAGCCGGTCATGCCCAGCCGGCCGTGGGCCGAGCCGGCACCTTGACCAGCCGTCCCCGAGCCAGCCGGCGATCGCACCTGCCGGCTGTGCTGCCGCCGGCCGAGGCCACCCGGTCGCGTACTTCTTCTTCGAGGTGGGGAGGATAACCCCGTTTCTTTGGTCTACCTAGGGTAATAACCTTGTCAGTTATTATTGTATTTCCTTGTTCATGATAAGTGTTTATTATCCATACTATAATTGTATTGATTGGAAACTCGAATACATGTGTGGGTACATAGACAACACTGTGTACCTAGGATGCCTCTAGTTAACTAGTTCGTTGATCAAAGATGGTCAAGGTTTACTGGCCATAGACATGAGATGTCATTTCATAATTGGATCACAGCATTAGGAAAATGATGTGATGGACAAGACCCAAACTATAAAACATAGCATATGATCGTGTCAGTTTATTGCTATAGTTTTCTGCATGTCAAGTATCTGTTCCTATGACCATGAGATCATGCAACTTACTAACATAGGAGGAATACCTTATGTGTATCAAATGTCACAACATAACTGGGTGACTATAAAGATGCTCTACAGGTATCTCCGAGGGTGTCTGCTAAGTGGGCATGAATCAAGACTGGGATTTGTTACTCCATGTGACGGAGAGGTATCTTAGGGCCCTATCGGCAATACAACATCACAATAAGTCTTAGAAGCAATGTGACCAAGTGTTAACCACTGGATCTTGTATTAAGGAGTGAGTAAAGAGACTTATCGATAACAAAATTGAACTAGGTATAAAGATACCGACGATCGAATCTCGGGCAAGTAACATACCGAAGAACAAAGGGAACAACGTACGGGATTAACTATATCCTTGACATAGAGGTTCAAGTGATAAAGATATTCATAGAATATGTAGGAACCAATATGGGCATCCAGGTCATGCTATTGGTTATTGACCATGGAGGTGTCTCGTTCATGTCTACATAGTTCTCAAACCCGCAGGCTCTACACACTTAAGGTTCGGTGACGTTTTGGTATAGTAGAGTTATGTATGGTGGTGTGATGACCCACAAGTATAGGGTATCTATCATAATACTTTCGACTAGTAAGAGTGTCAAACCCAACGAGGAGCAGAAGGAAATGACAAGTGGTTTTCAGTAAGGTATTCTCTGCAAGCACTGAAATTATCGGTAACAGATAGTTTTGTCATAAGATAATTTGTAATGGGTATCAAGTAAGAAGTGTAGCAAAGGTGCAGCAAGGTAGCCCAATCCTTTTTGTATAAAAGGACGGTCCTAGACGAACTATTATATAATGCAAAGCACTCCCGATAAAACATGGGAATTTCTGGCAAGCTAGTTTTCATCATGCTCATTTGATTCACGTTAGTTACTTTGATAATTTGATATGTGGGTGGACCAGTGCTTGGGTGCTACCCTTACTTGGACAAACCTCACACTTATGATTAACCTCTCTCGCAAGCATCCGCAACTAAGAAAGAAGAATTAAGATAAATCTAACCATAGCATGAAACATATGGATCCAAATGAGCCCCTTACGAAGCAACGCATAAACTAGGGTTTAAGTTTATGTCACTCTAGCAACCCATCATCTACTTATTACTTCCAAATGCCTTCCCCTAGGCCCGAATAATGGTGAAGTGTTATGTAGTCGACATTCACATAACACCACTAGAGGAGAGACAATATACATCTCATCAAAATATCGAACGAATACCAAATTCACATCATTACTTATAACAAGACTTATCCCATGTCCTTAGGAACAAACGTAACTACTCACAAAGCATGTTCATGTTCATAATCGGAGGAGTATTAATTATCATAAAGGATCTGAATATATGATCTTCCACCAAGTAAACCAACTAGCATCAACTACAAGGAGTAATCAACACTACTAGCAACCCACAGGTACCAATCTGAGGTGTTGAGACAAAGATCGGATATAAGAGATGAACTAGGGTTTGGAGAGGAGATGGTGCTAGTGAATATGTTGATGAAAAATCTCTCTCTTTCTTTTTTCCAGGTCAAAACCCTTCATATAGCAGAAGATGGGCACCGGAGGCCTGCCAGGGGGTCCACCAGCCACAAGGGCGTGGCCACAGGGTAGGCCGCGCCTAGCAGGCTTGTGACCTCGTGGTGGGTCCCCTCTGGTATTTGTTTCACCCAATATTTTTTATATATTCCAAAATAATTCTCCATAACTTTTCAGTTCTTTTGGAGTTGTGCAGAATAGGTCTCTGATATTGACTCCTTTTCCAGCCCAGAATTCCAGCTGCCGACATTCTCCCTCTTCATGTAAACCTTGTCAAATAAGAGAAAAAAGGCATAAGTACTGTACCATAACGTGTAATAATATTCCATAATGCAATAAATATGAATATAAAATCATGATGCAAAATGGACGTATCAACTCTCCCAAGCTTAGACCTCGCTTGTCCTCAAGCGAAAGCTGAGGTCGATAAATATGTCCACCAGTTTAGAGATAGAGGTGTCGATAAAATAGAATACGAACATGAGGGCATCATGATCATCTTTAGAACAGAAATACTTATTGATATACAATTTCTTACACTAGAGTAACAATTCATTCACAGGACAAAGTATGAACCAAGAACTCTATTCAGAACCAACAAACTATGCTCTTAGTCATGGAAGCAATTTGCAATTTATCAGAACATCGAAAAGAGTCAATATAAGAGCTTGTAAGGAAAATCCACATACTAAATCATCTTTCATAATTGCTAACACTCACGCGGTACTCATGAGGCCAAAGTTTCAATTGGACACAGAGAAAGATAGGGGATTAGAGTTTTGCCTCCCAACTATTTACCTCAAGGGTAATGTCAACAGAAATAACTCATGATCACCCACATCCGAGTGGATATATGTGTCTAGATCATTCCCCAACATACGACGCTTGACAAGAGGAAAAGGATAAATATAGGAAGTGGTGAAGATCACCATGACTATTGCATAAAGGTAAGTACTAGAAAGTAAAAGTAACAGATAGGCCCTTCGCAGAGGGAAGCAGAGGTTGTCACGCGCTTTTTGTTTTTGGATGTGCAAGACCTTAATGCAAAGGAACATCGCGTTGTATTGCCCTTTCTAATAGCAACCTTTATTATGCAGTCTGTCGCTTCTATTTGTTTACCATCACAAGTTTGTACAACGCTTATTTTCCCTTACAATAAAAGATCATACATATTTATTAGCAATTCTTATTGCTTTTTGCACCGATGAGAACTTACTTGAAGGATCTTACTCAATCCAAAAGTAGGTATAGTGGACTCTCAAGGCAAAACTAGGTTGAGGGTGTTTGGATGCACTAGTACTATCTCTACTTGGTGCAGAAGTTTTGGCTAGTATGAGGTGGAAGCAAGCACTACATGTTGGAGGATCTATAACCATATAACTTCTATTCGGAAATAAGCAAACATAACCCATTATGTTGTCTTCCTTGTCCAACATCATCTTCTTAACATATAATATTTTAATGAGTGCTCAGAATCATAAAAGATGTCCAAGATAATATATTTATATGTGCACCTCTATTTCTTTATTACTTCATTTTAATTGCACCAATGACCAATCTCTATGTTTTTCAACTCTCAACAAATTTCAATCAGCATACTTCTTATGTGAAGTCATCGCTCCCCATAAGACCAACATATATAATCTTTGCTTTTATTCTATTCTTCTTTCTATTTCTTTTTCTCAAGATCATAGCTGCAAACAAAGTCCTCACATCAAAACTACTTTTTATTATATAACTCTCAGACTCGCTTACATAAGGGGAACATAAAGCAAAACTCAAGGCTAGATCATACTAAAACTTTATTCTACTAAATCAAGGAAAAACCAAAATGATCAAACTTGGAAAAAATGAGAAAAGTCAAAGGATGTGATGGTGATACGATATCGGGGCATCTCCCCCAAGCTTGGCACAAGCCAAGGGGAGTGCCCATACCCATGTGCTTAGTTGTCCTTCTCAGAGGTGGTGATGTTATATTCTTGGCGATGATCCCCTTTAGAATGCGATTCTCCTCCTCAAACTTGTTATTTTGTCGTCTAAGATCCATTATCTCCTTGCGAAGCTTTCCGATGACGGTTAGGGCTCCCATCACCCATGGATGTTTCATTGCTGCGGGAGAAGAAGCAACACTCTTTTTCATATTTTCATAAGTAAGAAATCTAGCATTGGGAGGGATGAACGGATTTGGAATTGTTGAGCTCTGAAGTTCCTCCAACATGACTCAAGGATGCAGACGAGAGGTAACTTCTTGGTCTTCCTCCATGGCACACAACCTTTTCAAGTCGGCCTCCATCTCTTCCTCCATGGCCTTCCCAAAGTGATTTGCTTCGTTGTATACTCCCGGACCCGGTGTCGGGTGAGAGACATGGCTCTCTCCGATCGATTCTTGTGAAGACAGCTTGCTCTAAATCTGCCGCAGAAACATCTCAAAACGAAAACAGGAGGTATTGTCATGCTACGAAGTTCCAAACCTTCGGGAGATTATATAAAAAAATTACAGACCTAAAGGAGTGTATCACAAGAAAACGGAGTCCGGGGGGTGCATGGGGTGGCCACAAGCCATAGGGGCACGCCCAGGGGGGTAGGCCACGCCCTACAGGCTTGTCGCCTCCTCGTGCACTATTCAGCCTGCTTTAAATTTTCCTAATTTATTAAATAATCCAAAATGGAGAAAAATTGCTATTAGAAACGTTTTGGAGTCGGTTTGCTTACCGTACCACATATCACTACTGGAATCAGCATCTTTGCCGTCAGCGAGCTCTTTGTCGTCTGCTAGCTGACAGCAAAGAAGGTCTTTGCCATCAGCTTGCAGAAAGCTAACGGCAAAGATGCTGCTGACGGCAAAGATCATGTTTGCCATCAGCCAGCTCTTTGCTGTCTGCTAGCAGACGACATAGAAGCTTTGTCGTCTGCTAGTAGACAACAAAGAGCCTAGCTACCAGACTGCTAACGGCCACTTTCTTTGCCGTCTGCTAGCGGACAGCAAAGAAAGTGGCCGTTAGCAGTCCGTTAGCTAGGCTCTTCACCGTCTGCTAGCAGACGGCAAGGATAGGCCTCTTTCTTTGTCGTGCCCGAGCCGCCGCCGCCCCGCCTGCCCCGTCGTCGGCCGCCCCGCCCCGCCATGCCGCGCGCGGCCTTCCTACCCCTGCCCCGCCCCGCCTTGCTCCTCCCCGCCGCCCATCGCACGCACGCCGCTGCCCTGTCGCCCCACCACCCCGCCCCCCACCGGCCCCCCGCCACCCGGCACTACCGCCGCCCCGTTGGCCCCGCTGCTGCGTTGCTCCCGCCACCGCGCGCCCGGGCCCCCCTGCGCCCCACCGCTCGTCGCTCGCCAGCGCCGCCCATCGCCCGCTCCCGTCGCCCCACCGACCCGGCCGGTGCCCTACGGCCCCCCTGTGCCCCCTCCGGCCCCCCTGCGCCCCCTCCGGCCCTGCGGCCCCCGGTGCTCCCCAGCCCTCCCCGGCGCTCCCCGCCCCTCCCCGGCCTTCCCCCAACCCTCCCCGACGCCCCTGCCCTGCCCCCCTCTGGTAAGCTCTTCCCCTCCTCTTTTTTATTTTATTTTAGGTTTAGATTATGTAATTAGGTTAGTGTTAATTAGGTTAATGTTAATTAGGTTAGTGTTAGTTTAGGTTAGTGATAGTTAGGTTAGTCTTAGTTTAGGTTTATTAGGTTAGTGTTAGTTTAGGTTTATTAGGTTAGTGCAAAAAGGAGAAGAAGAAGAAGAAGAAGAAGAAGAAGAAGATGAGAAGAAGAGAAGAAGAAGAAGAAGAAGAAGAAGAAGAAGAAGAAGAAGGAGAAGAAGAAGAAGAAGAAGAAGAAGAGAAGAAGAAGAAGAAGAGAAGAAGAAGAAGAAGAAGAGAAGAGAAGAGCCCCTGATCCCCGACGCCACTATCCCCCAGCCTCTGACGCCACCGACCCCCGATGCCACCGACCCCCGATGTCCCGGACCCCCGACCACCGATGCCATCGGCCCCCGACCACCGACACCACCGACCCCCAACAACCAACACCATCGACCCCCGACCGCCAATGCCACCGACCCCTGACACCACCGACACCCCAACCCCCGACACAACACCCCGACACAACACCCCGACACCCCGACACGGCACCCCAGACCCCGACACAGCACCCCTACCCCGACATGACACCCCCGATACCCCGACCCCGACACCACCCCCGACACCACGCTCTTCGGCCTTCGATAGGCCGATGAGTCATATATTTGTGAATTATGAGTTAGGTCATATATTTTTCGATTTTGTAATACAGAACATGATATTTATGTTGATCAGATGGACTTAAATGTGCAGTTGTTTCGTTACTGCGAGGGTCTGGTGTTCGACGACCTACCCGTGTGATCGACGAGCTCCGCCCCTGCGTTTGTGGGTGAGCACAAATGACATCTCCTCTTGCCCCCTTCATTTCCTCTGTTCCGGTCTTCGTGTCGATGAAACTTGCTAGCTATAGGTGTTTTCAATCATCACTGTGTGTGACCACTATGCGTCTCCCGTTCGAAAGGGTTGCATCTATAAATATGCATTCATTCGCATATTTATAACTGTGATTCTTTTGAATTGTCCAACGTTATCCATGGACAGCCCGAGTATGTGTAGATTGGGTTTGTTTTTCCATATGCTCTGGTCTGGATCCGATGCAGAATTTCGTTAGTGCCTCCATGTTGTTCTCCGGGTACACATCCTCTCTGCTTATTGCCGAGACGTGTATCAGGAGAACAACGGGGAGGTGTGCTGCCAAAATTGTGCGTCGGATCCAGAGCAGAGCATGGGAAAATGAACCCAATCTACACATACTCGGGTGGGATTAGGACCTATCTTTACCTACTAGCGTCTAGGTTGCATCGACGTAATAAAACTGACAAACTCTATTAACTGATGAATATGGTTTGCTGAATTATGTATATATTTTGTGTGTGTCCAGTAGCTAGGCAAGATGAGTGATCATGGGTGGATGTACACCGGTCACACGAGTGAGAAAGACATGACCCGTGAATGGATAACAAAAACCAAGGAGTTTCTGAGAGTCGCATTTGCAAATGGACAGAAAAGAAGCTGGTGCCCTTGTGTCGATTGCGACAACTATAAGAAGAAGTCAGAGTTTGAAATGATCAAACACCTGTAGAAGTGGGGTTTTAGGCCTAATTATACGGTCTAGACATTTCATGGTGAGTCTGTCCAACGTGCCAGGGCTGAGGTGGTTCGTCGTCACACCAACGAGCATGGTACCGAGATCGAAGACATGGTGCAAGACGTTGATGATGCTCGGGATTCAGACGATGAGATGGAGGAATCTACAAAGGCCTTTTATGAAATGTTGGAGTCTTCAAAACGTCCTCTCCACGAGCACACTAAGCTTTGTCAGCTGGATGCCATCGCGCAAGTAATGGCTCTGAAGGCTCAGTTCAACCTGGGCAGAGAATGCTACGACTCAATGATGACGATATTTGGACGCTTTCTACCCAAAGGACATGTATCGCCACCAAAACTGTACCAGTCGGACAAAATCCTATGTGCGCTTAAGATGCCCTATGAGAAGATAGATGCCTATGAGAATGGATGTGCCTTATTTAGGCTTGAGTATGCGGGCTTGAACTATTGCCCCATTTGCAATGCTTCCAGGTATGTTCTGGTAGAAAACGGTATGGGTGAGAAGAGTCAGCACAAAATCCCCATTAAGTTTCTTTGGTATATGCCAATCATACCAAGACTTCGACGTCTTTTCATGGTCAAAGAGACGACCAGACAGATGACGTGTCATAAATTGGGCAAAAGAGCAGAACTAGATGCAGATGGGAATCCGATGCTGGGACACACTTCAGACGCTTTTGCGTGGAAGCACTTCGATGCATTACATAAGGATAAAGCGACAGATCCAAGACATCCTCGAGTTGCCATCAGCACGGATGGGTTCAATGTGTATGGTATGACGGCAGCACAATACAGTTGTTGGCCTGTATTTGTCATTCCACTCTATCTCCCCCCGGAGAAATTATGAAAAGAAAGAACATTTTCCTGACGTTGATAATTCCAGGGCCCAAATATCCGGGGAAGAATATGAATGTGTACATGCAACCGCTTAAGGATGAATTGCAAGAAGCCTGGGATAATGGGATCAAGACATACGACGCCGCTACAAAAAAGAACTTCAAAATGCATGTGTGGTACATGTACTCGATGCATGACTTGCCGGTGTATGCGCTATTCGTTGGCTGGTGTGTGCATGGAAGGTTTCCGTTTCCCACATGCAAGGTAGCTCTTTAGTTCTGTTGGCTGGAGGCGGGTCGTAAGTTTTCTTGCTTCGACATGCATAGACAGTTCCTCGATCCTGACCATAAGTTCAGAAAATACAAGAAGAATTTCATCAAAGGTAGAGTTGTCAAAAACACTGCACCACCTGCGTTGACAGGCCAATAGATCCTGGATCAGATAAATGGTCTCGAGCCGAATCTAGATCGTCCAGGGTATTTCAAAGGGTATAATACTGAACACGCCTGGACTCACAAGATATGTTTGTGGGTTCTGCCTTACTTTAAAGACCTCCTTTGCCCACACAACATCGACGTGATGCACACTAAAAAGAATTTCGTGGAGGCCCTTTTTGGTACATTGTTCGGCATAGAGGGGAAGTCGAAGTATAATCCTAAGGCTAGAGCCAATCAGGAGGCTCTATGTGATAAACCGTTACAAAACATTCGACAACCGAAAGGAAAGAAGAACTGGAGGAAGCCAAAGGCATGGTTCAATCTTGGAAGGCCATCTATGAGGGAAATGATCTTGCGGGTGAAAATGCAGTTGATGTTCCCCGATGGGTATGCAGCGAATCTAAAAAGGGGAGTGAGTCTTGACAAATTGAAAATATTTGGTCTCAAGAGTCATGATTGGCACATATGGCTTGAGCGGGTAATGCCAGTGATGTTGCATGGCTTTCTCCCTGAGGATGAATGGCTAGTATTGGCAGAGCTGAGCTATTTCTTTTGTGCTCTTTGTGCAAAAGACCTATCGCCTGACGTGCTAGACGAACTAGAAGAGTTGGCACCGGAGTTGATCTACAAGTTAGAAAAGATCTTTCCACTGGGCTTCTTTAATCCAATGCAGCATTTGATTTTGTATCTCTCGACCGAGGCAAGATTGGGGGGCCCGTGCAAAATCGTTGGTGCTTCGCAACTGAGAGGATGTAGAAGATGCTTTGAGCAAAATGTAAAAAAAATGTAGAGTTGAAGCATCGATGGCTGAGGCATTCATTACTGAGGAAGCGGCAAACTTCGTGACACCACACTACAAGCCAAGAATTGTCCGTTGCATAATCCAAAGCCTCGGTACAATGATGGTGACCGTGAAAAAGGTCGATCCAACCTCAGCCTATTCAAAGGGAAGCTCGCACCAGCCGGTGCTTCAAAATCAATTGCGTTGGATGTCGAAGAATGGCAGACCATTTCGTCGTATATCTTCAACAACCTAACAGAAGTGTGGCCGTACATCGAGTAAGTTCTTGGTACATTGTTTCGCAACTTCTAATTCCTTTGAAATGCTATTATTCCCGGATATGTGATACAGTCGATACGTCGCCAAATTCTCGTATGGAGCGGTGATCCAAAAAGGATTCCATCGAAGAGTATGAGCTTCTGGCAAAGCATGCCGGCGGCTATCCCGGTTTCATCTCTTGGTTCAAGCAAACGGTACTTTCCATTAATTAGACGATTTCATTTCCTCGCCTAGTTTGCGGCTAATGCAACAATCCTTTCGTATTAAACTTGTAGGCTAATGTAGAGTCTATGGACTCCGAATTGAGACAAGTCGCTAATGGTTTTGACTATAAGGTCCGTTCATTTGACAAATACGACATCAACGGGTATCGCTTTCGTACTTTTGGCGAAGAGCTATCTATGGCCGACCGAAAGTGTACAAATTGTTGTGTCTCCGTCGAGTTTTATGGAAGAGTTGAAGCAATTTATGAACTTACATTCTTCGGTGAAAACCCATCAAACACCATAGTCTTCAAATGTTATTTGTTCCAGCTGAAGGAGACTAGAAGGACTCATGAACATATAGGGCTAGTCGAAATCAAACAAATCACCCATTTAGATGTTCCCGATGTCTATATTACGGCTCAACAGGCGACCCAAGTTTTCTATGTACCATGAGCCTGCCAAATGGATCCAAATTTGAAAGGTTGGGATGTCGTTTATGATGTGCCACCACATTTTAGACCACCTCCCCTCAATGAAGATGATTATGAACCTCACATTAACATAGACACATATGAAGGAGAATTCTTCCAAGAAACACGTGTTTCCAAAAAATGTTTCAAGAACCGCTCTACTTCACCCAAGAACATTGAGGTCGACAGCAACAGTGAACCCGACTTCACCCCTGAGCCGGAAGAAGAAGAGACGGAAGAAGAAGAGGTTACTACTGCGGGTGACTTGACAATGCTTGACCGATTACATAGAGGCCTTCCATATGTTGATGCATTTATTGATGGTGCTGATGAGCACGTCATTACTGATAGTGATGATGATTATGCATTTATTGATCCTGAAGCATATATAGACGATGAAGATTAATATTAGTAATGTGAGGTATTCAATTATTATTATGTACATATATAATATTAATTAGTTCATGTTATTAGGTATTCAATTTTTTTATGTTGAACTAATTTTGTTCACTCTTTGTCATTGTAGGTGTTGACACATGGTGGGCTCAGGTCGAGAGGGCTCTAAGCCTCCTTCCTCGGCGGGTGCTGGGTGGGGTGCTATTATTCCACCCCAACAACTCCGGAGAGCGCTGGTACACAGCATGCAGACACCGGCAAGCGCTTCTTCTTCGACCGGGAGAGGTCGGGGGAAGACGAAGAGAGGTGCTAGAGGTAGGAAGGCAATAGCGCCTTCCTCGCCACCACCCCAGCTGATTCTCCAGACCACAGGAGTGCTCCGTCTCAGGTGGACCCGTCTGACTTGGACCTGTCTCGGACTCCGGTCCATGAGCCTCAAGTCGACGAGCATCGAGTCACCAAGCCTTCGTCCCAGGAGACTCCGGTCCCAGAGTCTTTGTCCCAAGAGACTCGGGTCCCAGAGTCTTAGTCCCACGTGACTTCGGAGGCTAGTGGCCATGCTGATGGTGGCGAGGACAACTTGTCTGAGGACACCTATAGCGAGGACGAGCTGGTTGAGGAGGGCAAGAAGGTCTACCAGCGTGGTTGTACAAAGATCCCGCCCGTGCCCACGACCCGCGAGCAGAGGTGGTTGATTGCGCCTAATGCGGAGAAGTAAGTGCATTTACTCTTTTTTAACCTTTTGCCTTCATGTTTCTTCAAATTAATATCTAATGTGTTGGCCTTGTCATACTGCAGGGGGTGGAAATACGAGCATGGTGTCCGTAGGCCCAACCAGGTCCTTGGTGTGCTTCCCCGGCACCACTTCCCGGGGAAGGTCCAGTTGCCCGGTGAGGCTCCACAGGTAGCACTGACCTGGGAGCTGTACATGGCTACCCCGGCTCTACCGGAGGAGATGGTCGACGGTGTCTTGTGCGAGACGGTGGCTGACATTGTGATCCGTCGCTTTTGGGTAATTTCTCCTTTACAGAATTAAAAATCAATAGCACCTAGAGATTGTACTAATCAGTGTTGTGTTATTTGATTGCAGACCTTCTACAGGTGTCTTGAGGAAGACGAGGCGAAAGCGGCTGTTGTTCTCGAAGCCGAGTGCAAGCGTCTACTTTAGAACTTACGGCACGAGGCTCGGGTGCACGCTATTTGAGACTACTACGCCTCAACTAATATTAAGAGGGCCAAGAAGAAGTGCCGCAAAAATTATCTGAGTAAGGAGAAGTTAATGAAGGTAATTATCTATTCTTAAGGCCTTGTACTTAGTTTCTTTGATTTGATTCGTAGGCGTAGCGCTGAAATTTCTCTTGTCTAACTTAGGTGCCCCCGAGATGGTGTGCGGATAGGATGGACTATTGGGAGGCATTGGTGGATGAGTGGTGCTCTCCCCAATGGCTAGCCAAACACAATAAGGCAAAGGATAAGCGTGCCCAAATGAGAGGTGTGCCACACCATCAAGGGAGCTCCAACCTATTTGAGTACGGGGATCACTGGGTATGTGGTTTGCTTCATGATTCATGCAATTTCATTCTTCATGCTAGCTTGAGCCCTTAACTAATATCTTCTTCCTCTCTTTTAGGCGCGAGAAAACAAGAAGGAGGTGCCACCTCTGTTCGACCTCTATGCCATGGCCCATACTGCCTCGTACAAGAAGGCCAAGGCATTCTTTGAGGATGACCTTGATCATCCAGAGAGCTTCAGCAACATCTCCTCCAGAAACAAGCTCGTGAGGTATAGATATGAGGGGAAGGCGAGGAAAGGGGAGGTCTTCAACCCGAGCCAGAGTCCTTTTGATCCAGAGCTCGTGATGATATCTGGTGGCAGGAGGCCCCATGGCTCGATAGCCATTGGGGATGGACTGATATGTTGTCCTAGAACTCTCCCGGATATCAAGAAGCGTCAGACGAGCTCTGATCCTGAGATAAGGCCTCGTCCACAGCCAATGGAGCTCTCCATTGAGGCTAGGGCCCAGGAGCTTCTGGCGGAGGCAAACAAGCAGGCGGCATAGAGGGAGAGAGACATGGAGGAGAGGACGGCTAGGCTCTTGGAGGAGGAGAGGAACCGGAACCATGCGTTTCACCGGGCCCTATACGAGCTCCTTGTGGTAAGTTTCTCCTGCATATTAGCCAAATCATGCACGTAATGTTCGTTTCATCACTAACTAATATGAATGACTCGTGAAAACAAAATGTGCAGACCGTGTGCCAGAACAATGGTCAGGCCCCTCCGTCGATGCCCCAAATTGCTATAGCACCCACGGTGAGTTTCATTTGAATGGTGATTAGTTACTAGTATTCACATTTGAGTTGCATCATGCTAAGGAGACATTTCAAATGATCTTTGGTGCAATGTGCCTCCCAACAAGCATCGACCGATCCTTCTGCGTCTGCCGCAACCCCGACCGGTCCTTCTACGTCTCACCCTGGCGCAAACCCGATCGGTCCTCCACCTCCATGATGATGGTAAGTTTTCCCAAGTGTTTTGCTTAACAAATGCATACTTAGCTTAAGAAATGACCTAATTAGCTCCAAAATGACCTATACTTAGCTTATTTTCCTCAAAAATGACATAATAACCTTACTTAGCTCCAAAATGATATATTCTACCTAGGATAGCTATAAAATGACCTATACTTAGCATTTTTTCCTCCAAAATGACTTGATATGCTTAGTTAGCTAGAAAATGGCATAACTACCTAGGATAGCTCAATAATGATCTATAGCTAGCTTAGCTAGTTCATTTATGACATAATTAGCTCACTTAGGTAAAAAATGTCATAACTACCTAGGATAGCTCAATAATGATTTATAATTAGCTTAGCTAGTTCATTTATGACATAATTAGCTCACTTAGGTAAAAATGGCATAATAACCTAGGTTTAGCTCCAAAATGACCTATACTTAGCTTATTTTCCTCAAAAATGACATAATAACCTTACTTAGCTCCAAAATGACATATTCTACATGGCATAGCTATAAAATGACCTATACTTAGCATTTTTTCCTCCAAAATGACTTGATATGCTTAGTTATCTAGAAAATGGCATAACTACCTAGGATAGCTCAAAAATGATCTATAGCTAGCTTAGCTAGTTCATTTATGACATAATTAGCTCACTTAGGTACAAAATGGCATAAATACCCTGGACAGCTCAATAATGATCTATAATTAGCTTAGCTAGTTCATTTATGACATAATTAGCTCACTTAGGTAAAAAATGGCATAATAACCTTGGTTTAGCTCCAAAATGACCTATACTTAGCTTATTTTACTCAAAAATGACATAATAACCTTACTTAGCTTCGAAATGATATATTCTACCTAGGATAGCTATAAAATGACCTATACGTAACATTTCCCCCCTCCAAAATGACTTGATTTGCTTAGTTAGCTAGAAAATGGTATTACTACCTTGGAGAAGAGGAGAGGAGAGGAGAAAAAGAAAGAGAAGATAAATTCTTCTTCTTCTTCTTTTTCTTCTTATTTTTCTTCTTTTTCTTCTAGCTAGTCTTATTGTTCTTCTAACCTTCATCTTTCCTAATTTGTAGATTTGCTAAAGATGAGGAAGCTTGCATTGATGGAGTGTACTCTTCTACTTGTGCTTCCTTTTTGTTGATGGAAACTTGTTTTGGATATGTATGTACGGATATGTTGTTGGAAACCATTGTATGTTGGATATGTTGTTGGAAACTTTTATGTTGGATATGTTGTTGGAACTTATTGTTGGTATGCTTTTTGAAACTAATTGTTGGTATGCTTGTTGGAAACTTCTCTTGTTGATATGTTAGATATATATGTGATATTCTGTCAAATTGAATGATTTGAAGAAAAAACAGAAAAAGCAGGAGCTATATAGCCACTTTGCCGTCTGCTGGCGGACGGCAAAGAGCTTTGCCGTCTGCCAGCAGACGGCAAAGCTGCCACGTGGTAGCTACCTATGCAACCTGGGGTAGCACCAGGCCGGCCTAGGTGGGTTCTTTGCCATCCACTAGCAGACGGCAAAGACCTTAGTTCTTTGTCGTTTGCCAGTGGACGGCAAAGAAACCACCCAGGCCGGCAAAGAAACAGGTGCTTTGTCGTCCGCTGGCAGATGGCAAAGACCTAAGTTCTTTCCCATCTGCCAGCGGACGGCAAAGCACACCGTTAAGCCCTTAACGGAACTAAGTTGCCACGTGTGCCGTCCATGCCCTTTGCCATCCGCTGGTAGACGGCAAAGATGCAAAGGTCTTTGTTGTCTGCCAGCAGATGGCAAAGCGCCATTTACCGTGGCTTATTCAGCCGGACGGTTGGCTGTCTGCTGGCAGACGCAAAGCCTTTGCCGTCCCGGATGCATGCCTTTGCCGTACGGGATGGCTGACGGCAAAGTGCCTGATTCCTATAGTGTATCTATTCCTTTCGGAGTCTGAAACGTTCCGGTAGGTCTCCCTAATGTACAACTCCGGAGTTATGGTATTGATAATATTGGTTTCAACATTTATGGGAGTACCTGAGATATAATGTTTGATTCTTTGCACATTTACCACCTTCGGGTTAGTGCCCTCAAAATTATTAATCTTGATGGCACCGGAACTATATACTTCCTAGACAATGTAAGGCCCTTCCCATTTAGAGAGAAGTTTTCTTGCAAAAACTCTTAAACGAGAATTGTATAGCAAGACATGGTCACCTATATTGAATTCATGCTTTTGTATCCTTTCATCATGCCATCTCTTAACCTTTTCTTTAAACAACTTGGCATTCTCATAGGCCTGGGTTCTCCATTCATCAAGTGAGCTAATGTCAAATAACCTCTTCTCACCAGCAAGTTTGAAATCATAGTTGAGCTCTTTAATTGGCCAATAATCTTTAAGTTCTAGTTCACGAGGTAAGTGACAAGCTTTACCGTAAACCATTTTATATGGAGACATACCCATAGGGTTTTTATAAGAAATTCTATAAGCCCATAATGCATCATCAAGTTTCTTAGACCAATTCTTTCTAGATCTATTAACAGTCTTTTGCAAGATCAATTTAATTTCTCTATTACTTAATTCTACTTGACCACTAGACTGAGGATGGTATGGAGATGTGATTGTATGATTAACATCATACTTAGCAAGAAATTTACGGAAAATACAATGAATAAAGTGTGAACCACCATCTGTCATTAAATATCTAGGGACTCCAAATCTAGGGAAAATAAATTCTTTAAGCATTTTAATAGAAGTGTTATGATCAGCACTACTAGTTGGAATAGCTTCTACCCACTTAGTAACGTAATCAACAACAACTAGAATATGAGTATACCCGTTGGACTTTGGAGAAGGTCCCATATAATCAAAACCCCAAACATCACATGGTTCAATAACAAGTGAGTAATTCATAGGCATTTCCTGACGTCTACTAATTTTACCAATTCTTTGACATTCATCACAAGACAAGACATACTTACGAGATCCCTTGAAGATAGTAGGCCAACAAAAATAGATTGTAATACCTTGTGTGCAGTTCTATCTCCAGCATGGTGTCATCTGTAGGCCTCGGAATGACACTTGTGTTGGATCTGTTCTTGTTCATGCTCAGGTACACAACATCTAATAACACCATATACCTCTTCTTTATAAAGGTGTCGATCATCCCAAAAGTAATGTCTTAAATCATAGAACTTTTTCTTTTGTTGGTATGTGAAACTAGGCGGTATAAATTTAGCAATAATGTAATTAGCATAATTAGCATACCATGGAGCATTATGTGAAGCATTTATGAAAGTAATTGTTCATCACGAAAGCTATCATCAATAGGTAGTGGGTCATCCAGAACATTGTCTAACCTAGACAAGTTATCTGCTACGGGGTTCTCAACACCCTTTCTATCAATAATATGCAAATCAAATTCTTGTAGCAGAAGAACCCATGTAATAAGTCTTGGTTTAGCATCTTTCTTTTCCATACGATATTTAATAGCAGCATGATCAGTGTGAAAAGTTACTTTGGAATCAACAATATAAGGTCTAAACTTGTCACAAGCAAACACAACTCCTAAAAATTTCTTTTTAGTGGTAGCATAGTTTCTTTGAGCACTGTCTAGAGTCTTACTAGCATAATGGATAACATTTAATTTCTTATCAACTCTTTGTCCTACAACAGCACCAACGACATAATCACTAGTGTCACACATAATTTCATAGGGTAGGTTCCAATCAGGTGGTTGAACAACAGGTGCATAAATCAAGGCATTCTTAAGGATTTCAAATGCTTCTACACAATCATCATTAAAAACAAAAGGAACATCTTTTTGCAAGAGATTAGTGAGAGGTCGAGTAATTTTAGAGAAATCTTTAATAAATCTCCTATAGAAACCAACATGACCAAGGAAACTTCTTATACCTCTGATATCTGTGGGACACAACATTTTTTCAATAGCATCTACTTTAGCTTTATCCACCTCAATACCTCTTTCGGAGATTTTGTGTCCCAAGACAATGCCCTCATTAACCATAAAGTGACACTTCTCCCAATTCAAGACAAGATTAGTTTCTTCACATCTCTGCAAAACTCGATCAAGGTTGCTCAAGCAATCATCAAAAGAAGTTCTGTAAACGGAGAAGTCGTCCATGAAAACCTCAACAATCTTTTCAAAAAAGCGAGAGAATACAACAGTCATACATCTTTGAAAGGTAGCAGGTGCATTGCATAAACCAAAAGGCATACATCTATAAGCAAAGGTACTGAAAGGGCAAGTAAAAGTTGTCTTTTCTTGATCCTCTTTTGACATAGGTATTTGAGAGAAACCAAAGTAACCATCTAGAAAGCAGAAGTGTGTGTGTTTAGATAGTATTTCTAGAATTTGAACAATAAAAGGCAGAGGGTAATGATCTTTCCTAGTAGCTTTATTTAATTTCCTACAATAAATTAACATTCTATATCCTGTAACAATTCTTTGCGGGATCAATTCATTTTTATCATTAGGAACAACATTAATACCTCCCTTAGGGACACAATGAATAGGAGTAACCCATCTACTATCCGCAATAGCATAAATTATACCTACCTCCAAAAGCTTTAGTATTTCATTTCTTACCACTTCTTTCATTTTAGGTTTTAACCATCGTTGGAGATTGACAACTGGTTTAGCATCAGGTTCCATATTAATTTTATGATGACATAGAGTGGGACTAATGCCCTTAAGATCATCAAGAGTATATCCAATAGCAGCACGATGCTTCTTCAAACTTTTCAATAATCTCATTTCTTCATGCTCTGAAAGGTTAGCACTAATAATAACATGATATATCTACTTTCATGAAGATACACATATTTCAGAGTATCCGGTAATTTTTTAAGCTCAAACACGGGATCACCCTTGGGTAGAGGATGATCCCCAAGTATTTCAACAGGCAAGTTGTGTTTCAAAATAGGATGTTGATCAAAAAAACCTATCTATTTCATTCCTTTCATTCATATGCATATCGTTTACATGGTCTAGCAAATATTGTTCTAAAGGATCAGTATGAGGCACAACAATAGAAGCAAAGACCAATAATTTCATCCTTACTAGGCAATTCTTTATCATGGGGTTGTCTATGAAATTTAGAGAATTTAAACTCATGAGACACATCCCCAAAACTCACGATAGCAGTTTCTTTCTCACAATCTATCTTGGCATTAACAGTATTCAAGAAAGGCCTACCAAATATAATGGGACAAAAATCATCTTGTGGGGAACCAAGAACAAGAAAATCAGAAGGATATTTTATTTTCCCACAAAACACTTCAACATCTCTAATAATCCCAACTGGTGCTATAGTATCTCTATTAGCAAGCTTAATGGTAACATCAATTTCTTCCAATTCAGTTGGTGCAATATCATTCATAATTTCTTTATATAAGGTAAAGGGAATTGCACTCACGCTAGCACACACATCACATAGGCCATGAGAGCAATGATCTCCTATTTTAACAGAAACAACAGGCATGCCAACAACAGGTCCATGTTTGTCTTTAGCATCAGGTCTAGCAATTCTAACAGCTTCATCACAGAAATGAATAACATGTCCATCAATAATATCAACTAAGAGACCTTTAACCATAGAAATACTCGGTTCAACTTTAATTTACTTAGGGGGTGTAGGTGTTCTATCATAGCTCTTACAAACCATAGTTTAAGCTTTAGCATGTTCCTTTATTCTAACAGGGAAAGGTGATTTCTCAATATAAGTAGCAGGAATAACAGGATCAACATTATAAGTAGTAGTTTCTTCTTCAACTTTAATAGGTTCAACTACTTTCACTTCAATGGGAGGATGATATTTAAACCACATCTCCTTAGGGAGATCAACATGAGTAACAAATGATTCATAGAAAGAAGCTACTATCTCAGAGTCAAGTCCATATTCAGTGCTAAATTCATGAAAAGCATCGGTGTCTAGGAAGGATTTAACACAAGCAAACTTAAGGTTTATACCTGACTCCTTAACTTCGTCGATTTCCCAATCTTCATATTTGCATTTAATTCTTTCCAATAAGTCCCATTTGAAGTCAATATCTTTCTACATATAGGAACTAGTACAATAAGTATCGAGCATGGATTGATCATTACGAAAAAGCCGAGCCTAAAAGTCATGAATAATAATTTCTCTTGAGAGATCATGATTGGGGAATGAATATAACATTGACTTAAGCCTCCCCCAAGCTTGAGCGATTCTTTATCCTTCATGAGGCCAAAAATTATAAATATAATTCCAATCACGAGGCCAAAAATTATAAATATAATTCCGATCACGATGAACCAGATGCATACGATAAAACTTCGGATGAAATTCCAATTTCAATCGGTTGTAGTTCCATGATCCAATATCATCACATAGCATATACCATGTCAATGCCTTATCCATCAAAGACAAAGGAAAGACCTTATTCTTGACATCATCCTCGGGCAAACCTGCAAGGTTAAATAATCCGCAAACTTCATCTACATAGATTAGATGCAAATCAGGATGTAGTGTTCCATCTCCTGCATAAGGATTAGCTAGCAGTTTCTCCATCATACCTGAAGGAATTTCATAATAAATATTTTCATTATGTTCAGTAGGTTGAGGAGCAACTCTTTGTGCTTCCAGTCGAGGTGAAGATACCCCGAACAAGCCCCTCAAAGGATTATTTTCCATAGTAACAAGTGACAGTATATTTCAGCACACTCTATAAATTTTTTCTTTACCAGATTCCATTTACCAAAGGTGCTTCACTCCCTAGCAACGGCACCAGAAAAGAGTCTTGATGACCCACAGGTATAGGGGATCTATCATAGTCCTTTCGATTAGTAAGAGTGTCGAACCCAACGAGGAGCAGAAGGAAATAACAAGCGGTTTTCAGTAAGGTATTCTTTGCAAGCACTAAAATTATCGGTAACAGATAGTTTTGTGATAAGATAATTTGTAATGGGTAACAAGTAAAAAAGTGTATCAAAGGTGCAGCAAGGTAGCCCAATCCATTTTGTAGCAAAGGACAGGCCTCGACAAACTCTTATATAAAGAAAAGCGCTCCCGAGGACACATGGGAATTTCTGTGAAGCTAGTTTTCATCATGCTCATTTGATTCACATTCGTTACTTTGATAATTTGATATGTGGGTGGACCGGTGCTCAGGTGCTTGCCTTACTTGTAAAAACCTCCCACTTATGATTAATCTCTCTCACAAGCATTCGCAACTATGAAAGAAGAATGAAGATAAATCTAACCATAGCATGAAACATATGGATCCAAATCAGCCCCTTATGAAGCAACGCATAAACTAGGGTTTAAGCTTCTTTCACTCTAGGAGTCCATCATCTACTTATAACTTACCAATGCCTTCCCCTAGTCCCAAATAATGGTGAAGTGTTATGTAGTCGACGTTCACATAACATCACTATAGGAGATACAACATACATCTCATCAAAATATCGACCGAATACCAAATTCACATGATTACTTATAACAAGACTTATCCCATGTCCTCGGGAACAAACGTAACTACTCACAAAGCAGGTTCATGTTCATAATTAGAGGAGTATTAATTATCATAAAGGATCTGAACATATGATCTTCCACCAAGTAAACTAACTAGCATCAACTACAAGGAGTAATCAGCACTACTAGCAACCCATAGGTACTAATCTGAGGTGTTGAGACAAAGATCGTATACAAGAGATGAACTAGGGTTTGGAGAGAAGATGGTGCTGGTAAAGATGTTGATGAAGTTTGACCCCCTCTCGATGAGAGGATCGTTGGTGATGACGATGGCTTTGATATCCCCCTTCGGGACGGAAGTTTCCCTGGCAGAATAGCTCCACCGGAGCTCTAGATTGGTTCTGCCCAAGTTCCGCCTCGAGACGGTGGTGCTTTGACCCGAAAGCTCTCTTTTTATTTTTTCCAGGTCAAAACCCTTCATATAGCAGAAGATGGGCATTGGAGGCCTACCAGGGGACTCACAAGCCACAAGGGCACGGACAAGGGGGTAGGCCGCGCCCAGCAGGCTTGTGACCTCCTCGTGGGTCCCCTCTCGTATTTGTTTCGCCCAATACTTTTTATATATTCCAAAATAATTATCCGTAACTTTTCAGGACTATTGGAGTTGTGTAGAATAGGTCTCTCATATTTTCTCCTTTTCCAGCCCAGAATTCATACTACCGACATTCTCCCTCTTCATGTAAACCTTGTAAAATAAGAGACAAAAGGCATAAGTATTGTACCATAACATGTAATAATAGTCCATAATGCAATAAATATCAATATACAAGCATGATGCAAAATGGACGTATCATGGTGACCGAAGGTTGTTTGGAGTCCCGGATGAGATCCTGGACATCATGAGGAGCTCCGGAATGGTCCGGAGGTAATGACTGATATATAGGAAGTCCTGTTTTGGTCACCAAAAAAGTTTCAAGTACTTCAGTAGTGTATCGGGAGTACCGGGAGGGTACCGGGGGCCATCGGGATGGGTGTCTCAACCCAAAGGACCTCATGGGCTGTGGGAGGAGTCAAACCAGCCCCTAGTGGGATGGCCGAATCCACTAAGGCCCATGCAGCTAGGGGTGGGAAAAAACCGAAGGTGTAAAGGTGGAAAGGGTTTCGAAGTGGAGAGTAGGAATCCAACTCCTAGTAGGATTGGAGTAGGACTCCTCCACCTCCAGTTTCGGCCAACCCTTGAGGGTTTGAGCCTGCCTCCTCCCCTCCCTCCCTCCTATATATACTAGAGGATTTAGAGGGGATAGCTAACCCTAATTGACATGTGCTCCCTCTACTTCATCTAGATTGTTTTCTCCTCTAGTCTAGTTCGGCGGTGCTTAGGCAAAGCTTTGTTGGAATAGTTCCACCACCATTGCCACCATGCCATTGTGCTTCTCGAGAACTGATCTACCTCTCCGCTCCCTCTTGCTGGATCAAGAAGGTCGAGATCGTCATGGAGCTCTACGTCTGCTGAACGCGGAGGCACCGTCCATTCGACACTAGATCGGAAGGACCGTGATCAGGATCACGAGACGATTCGTGATTCGATCGCGGGATGGATCGTGATGGGATCGCGAGACGGATCATCATTGGACCGCGAGAAGGATCATGATGGGATCACGGGATGCTTTGTGATCTAGATCGCGAAGACGTTTGACTACATCAACCATGTTTCTTAATGCTTCCCGCTTAGCGATCTACAAGGGTATGTAGATCCACTCTCCCTCTCGTAGATGCTCATCACCATGGATAGATCTTGCGTGTGCGTAGGAAATTTTTTGTTTCCCATGCAATGTTCCCCATCACGTTCCCCCTTACACTACAAACAATCAATTCAGGTTTAGGTCCAACCTTGGGTTCCTTCACCGGAACGACAACTGGCTTGCCATTGTTGAAGTTTCCCTTCTTTCCCTTGCCTTTATTGAAACTAGTGGTCTTATTAACGATCAACACTTGATGCTCCTTCTTGATTTATACATCCGCGACATAGGAAATTGCGTGTGTGTAGAGTTATGCTCCTTCTTGATTTATGCTCCTTCTCTCCTTCTTGATTTATGCTCCTTCTTGATGGATAGATCTTGCATGTGTGTAGGAATTTTTTGTTTCCCATGCAACGTTCCCCATCAGTGGCATCATGATCTAGGTCTATGTGTAGATGAGATCTCAAGTAGGGCACAAAGGAGTTTGTGGGTGTTGATATTCAGATTGCTTCCTCCCATGGTCTTTTCTTGTTTCGGCGGTATTGTGGGACGAAGCGGCCCGGACCAACATTACTCATACGCTTATGAGAGACTGGTTCCATCAACTGACATGTAACTTCATTGCATAGATGGCTAGCGGGAGTGTGTTTCTCCCACTTTAGTCAGATCGGATTTGACAAAGGCGGTCCTTGAGAAGGTTGAATAGCAATTTTTGTATCACTGTTGTGGTTTATGCGTAGGTAAGAATTGTTCTTGCTAGATACCCATAGCAGCCATGTAAAACTTGCAACAACAATTAGAGGACATCTAACTTGTTTTAGCATGGTATGTTGTGATGTGATATGGCCAGTTACATGATGTGATATATGTGATGTATGACATGTTGTCTTCAATTATTTTTGCCGTTTTGCTTTACTTTATCTCTATGAGTTAGCAATAATCATGGAAGCAACAGTCAGCGCGACAACCTCATGGCGATACATTGATGGAGATCAAGATGATGGAGATCAGGGTGCCATGCCTATGACGATGGAGATCATGTCGGTGCTTTGGAGATGGAGATCAAGAGCACAAGTTCATGGCCATATCATGTCACTTATGATTTGCATGTGATGTTAATCTTTTTATGCATCTTATTTTGCTTAGAATGACTATAACATTATAAGGTGATCCCTCACTTAAATTTCAAAATAAAATTGTGTTCTCCCCGAGTGTGCACCATTGCGAAAGTTCGCCGTTTAGAGACTCCACGTGATGATCGGGTGTGATAGACTCTATGTTCGCATACAACGAGTGCAAGCCAGTCTTGCACGTGCGGAACACTCGGGTTAAACTTGACGAGCCTAGCATGTACAGACATGGCCTCGGAGCACAAGAGATCGAAAGATCAAACATGAGTCATATAGTAGATATGATCAACATGAAGATGTTCACCATTGACACCACCTCAACTCACGTGATGATCGGACTTGAGTTGGTGAATTTGAGTGGGAGTTTTTAACTAATATGATTAACTAAACTCATTATCATGAACATAGTCAAAATGTCTTTGCAAATTATGTTGTATATTACTAGCTCGCATTGTACCTCCCTTGAATTTTTTATATGTTCCTAGAGAAATAGAGTTGAAAGAGGATGGTAGAAATAATGTGGACTAGGTCCGTGATCTGACGATTGTCCTCATTGCTGCATAGAAGGCTTATGTCCTTAATGCACCGCTCGGTGCGCCACCCCATCAAGCGTTGTCTTTAGATGTTGTGAACATCTGACAGGCACGTTCTGATGACTACTTGATAGTTCAGTGTGTTATGCATTACAGCTTAGAATTGAGGCTCCAAAACGTTTTGAATGTCACGGAACATATGAGATGTTCTAAGAGCTGAAATTGGGATCTCATGCACGTTCCCATGTTGAGAGGTATGATACCTCCAACAAGATTCTTTGCCTACAAGATGAAGGAGAATATCTCAATCGGTTAGCATGTGCTCAGATTGTCTGGGTACTACAATCGCTTGAATCGAGTGGGAGTTGATCTTTTAGATAAGATAGTAATTCATATAGTTCTCCAAGTCACTGTCACTAAGCTACTAGAGCTTCGTGATGAACTATAAAATGCCAGGGATGGAAATAATGATCCCTAAGCTATTCTCCATGTTTGACACCACGAAAGTAGAAACCAAGAAGGAGCATCAGGTGTTGATGGTTAGTGAAACCACTAGTTTCAAGAAGGGCAAGGGCTAGAAGGGAAACTTCAATGGATGGCAAGTCAGTTGGTGCTCCAGTGAAGAAACCCATGGTTGAACCCAAACCAGAGACTAAGTGCTTCTATTATGAGGAGAACGATCGCTGAAGTGGAACAACCCTAGATACTTTGTAGACAAGAAGGCTGGCAACATCGACGGAAGTATATTTGATATACGTGTTACTGATGTGTACCTTGCTAGTACTCCTAGTAGCACCTGGGTATTGTATGCCGGTTCGGTTGCTAAATGTTACTAACTCGAAATAAAAGCTACGGAATAAACGGAGGCTAGCTAAGGGTGAGGTGACGATGAGTGTTGGAAGTGTTTCCAAGGTTGATGTGATCACCATCGCATGCTCTCTCTACCTTCGGCTTTAGTGATGAACCTAAATAAATGTTTATTGGTATTTGCGTTGAGAATGAACATGATTAGATCATGTTTATTGCAATACGATTATTCATTTAAGTTAGAGAATAATGGTTATTCTGTTTACATGAATAATACCTTCAATGGTCATGCACCAATGAGAATGGTTTATTGAATCTTGATCGTAGTGATACACATGGTCATAATATTGATGCCAAAAGATACAAAGTTAATAATGAGAGTACCACATACTTGTGGCACTGCTGCTAAATCTCATATTGGGGTAAATCACATGAAGAAACTCCATGCTGATAGATATTTGGACTCATTCGATTTCAAATCGTTTGAGACATGCGGACCATGCCTCATGGGCAAGATGACTAAAACCCCATTTTCCGGTATGATGCAACGGGCAAGTGACTTATTGGAAATGATACATGTTGATATATTTGGCCTAATGAGTGTTGTAGCGTGCGTGGATATCGTTATTTTCCTACCTTCACTGATGATTTGAGTAGATATGGGATATTTACTTAATGTAACACAAGTCTGAAATGTTTGAAAAGTTCAAACAAAATCAGAGTGAAGTTTGAGATCATCGTGACAAGGAGATAAAATGTTTATGATATGATCGTGGAGGTAAATACTTGATTTACGAGGATTGGTATACAACTTAAGACAATGTGGAATTTGTTTCATAGCTCACACCACCTAGAACACCATAGTATGATGGTGTGTGAACGTCTTAGTCGTGCTCTATTGGATATGCTGCAAAACATGATGTCTCTTATTGATTTACCACTATCATTTTGGGGTTATGCATTAGAGACAACTACATTCACTTTAAAACGGGCACCATCTAAATCTGTTGAGATGACACCGTATGAATTTTGGTTTGGCAGAAACCTAAGCTATCATTTCTTAATCTTTGGGGCTGCGATGCTTATGTGAAAAAGGGTTTTCACCTAATGAGCTCGAACCCAAAGTGGACCAATGCATATTCATAGAATACCCTAACGTAACAATTGGGTAAACCTTCTATCTTAGATCCAAGCACAAAGTGTTTGTTGCTAAAACATGTCCTTTCTCGAGAAAGAGTTTCTCTCGAAAGAATTGAGTGGGAGGAAGATAGAACTTGATGAGGTTGTTGAACCTTCGTTTCAATGAGAGAGTAGTGCAGCGCAGAAAATTGTTTCTTTGGAGCCTACATTGGTTGAAGAGGAAGTTAATGATGATGATCATGAAGCTTCAGATCAAGTTACTATCAAACCTCATAGGTCGACAAGGACAGGTACTGCTCGTGAGTGGTACGGCAACCCTGTCTTAGAGGTAATGTTGTTGGACAACGATGAACCTACGAGCTATGGAGAAGTAATGATGTGCCCGGATTCCGAGAAATGGTTAGAGGCCATGCAATCCAAGATGGGATCAGTGTAAGAAAACAAAGTATGGGCTTTGGAAGTATTACCTAAAGGGCAAAAGGCCATTCAGAACAAATGGATCTTTAAAAGGCAGACGGACGCGAACGGTAATGTCACCGTCTACAAAGCTCGCCTTGTGGCAAAGGGTTTTCGCAAGTTCAAGGAGTTGACTACGATGAGACTTTCTCTCCCATAGTGATGCTAAAGTCCGTTGGAATTATGTTAGCAGTTGCTGCATTTTTTGATTTTGAAATCTAGCAGATGGATGTCAAAACATCATTTCCTTAATGGTATCCATGAGGAAAGGTTGTATGTGATGCAACCGGAAGGTTTTCTCAGTTCTAAGATGCTAAAGCATATGCAAGCTCCAGCGATCCTTCTCTGGACTAGAACAAGCACCTCAGAGTTGGAATATATGCTTTGATGAGGTGATCAAAGTTTTTTTGAGTTTATGAGAAACTTGTATTTACAATAAAGTGAGTGGGGGCACTACAGAATTTTTGATAAGTATATGTGGATGACATATTGTTGATCGGAAATGATGTAGAATTTCTGGAAAGCATAAAGGGTTGTTTGAAAAGGAGATTTTCATAAGAAACCTGGAATGAAGCTACTTAAATATTGGTCATCTTGATCTATAGAGGTAGATCAAGACGTGTGATACAACTTTGAATGAGTGCATACCTTGACAAGATTTTGAAAGAGTTCAAAATGGATCAGTCAAAGAAAGAGTTCTTGCCTAATTTGTGAGGTGTGGGGTTGAGTGAGACTCAAAGCTTGACCACGGCAGAAGAAAGAGAAAGGACAAAGGTTGTCCCCTATGCTTTATCCATAGGCTCTGTATAGTATGGCATGATGTGTACAGCACCTGTGTGTGCCTTGGCATGAGTCTGTCAAGGGGTAGAAGAGTGATCCAGGAGTGGATCACTGGACAACGGTCAAGATTATCCTTAGTAACTAGAGGACTAAGGAAATATTTCTTGATTATGGAGGTGATAAATAGTTCGTCGTAAAGGGTTACGTTGATGCAAGCTTTAACACAAATTCGGATGACTCTGAGTAGCAATCTTGATACGTATAGTGGAGCATCCATTTCAAATAGCTCCAAGTGGAGCGTGGTAGCAGTGTCTACAGTATGACATAGAGATTTGCAAAGTACACATGGATCTGAATAGCACATACCCGTTGACTAAAGACCTCTCTCAAATGCAAAGCATGATCGAAGCCCAGAACTCATTGGGTGTTAGATTCATAACAATGTAAATCACATGGTGATGTGAACTAGATTATTGACTCTAGTGCAAGTGGGAGACTATTCAAAATATTCCCTAGAGGCAATAAAAAAAAATTTATTATTAAATTTCCTTGTTTGTGATAATGTTTATTATCCATGCTATAATTGTATTGATTGGAAACTCAAATACATGAGTGGCTACATAGACAATACTATGTAGCTAGTATGCCTCTAGTTAACTAGTTCGTTGGTCAAAGATGGTCAAGGTTTCCTGGTCATATACATGAGATGTCATTTGATAACGGGATCACATCATTAGGAGAATGATGTGATGGACAAGACCCAAATTATAAAAATAGCATATGATCGTGTTAGTTTATTGCTATAGTTTTTTGCATGTCAAGTATCTGTTCCTATGACCATGATATCATGCAACTCACTGACACCAAAGGATTACCTTGTGTGTATCAAATGTCACGACTAACTAGGTAACTATAAATATGCTCTACAGGTATCTCCGAGGGTGTCTGTTGAGTGGGCATGGATCAAGACTGGGATTTCGTACTCCGTGTGACAAAGAGGTATCTCAGAGTCCACTCCGTAATACAACACCACAATAAGCCTTGCAAGCAATGTGAATAAGTGTTAGCCATGGGATCTTGTAGTACGGAATGAGTAAAGAGACTTTCTGGTAATGAGATTGAACTAGGTATAGAGATACCGACGATCGAATCTCGAGCAAGTAACATACTGAAGAACAAAGGGAACAACGCACGGGATTAATTGAATCCTTGACATAGAGGTTCAACTGATAAGGATCTTTGTAGAATATGTAGGAACCAATATGGGCATCCAGGTTCCGCTATTGGTTATTGACCGTGGAGGTGTCTCGGTCATGTCTACATAGTTCTCGAACCCGCAGGGTCTGCACACTTAAGGTTCGGTGACGTTTCGGTTTAGTAGAGTTATGTATGGTGGTGACTGAAGGTTGTCCGGAGTCCCGGATGAGATCCTGGATGTCATGAGGAGCTTCAGAATGGTCCGGAGGTAAATATTGATATATAGGAAGTCTTGTTTTGGTTACCAAAAAAGTTTCGGGTACTTCGATAGTGTACCGGGAGTGCCGGGAGGGTATCGAGGGCCATCGGGAGGGGTGTCTCTACCCAAAGTCCTCATGGGCTGTGTGAGGAGTCAAACCAGACCCTAGTGGACTGTCCGAACCCCCCACTAAGGCCCATGCGGCTAGGGGTGGGAAAAACCCAAAGGTGGAAAGGTAGAAAGGGTTTCCAAGTGGAGAGGAGGAACCCTACTCCTAGTAGGATTGGAGTAGGACTCCTCCACCTCCAATTTTGGCCAACCCTTGAGGGTTTGAGGCTGCCTCCTCCACTCCATCCCTCCTATATATACTAGAGGATTTAGAGGGGAGAGCTAAACCTAATTTCCACGTGCTCCCTCTACTTTATCTAGATCGTTTTCTCCTCTAGTCTAGTTTGGCGGTGCTTAGGCGAAGCCTTGCCGGACTAGTTCCACTACCATTGCCGCCACACTGTTGCGCTGCCAGAGAACTCATCTACCTCTCCACTCCCTCTTGCTGAATAAACAAGGTAGAGATCGTCATCGATCTGTACGTGTGCTGAACCCGGAGGCGCCCTCCGTTCGGCGCTAGATCGGAAGGACCGTGATCAGGATCGCGAGAAGATTCGTTATTTGATCGCAGGATAGATCATGATGGGATGGCAGGACGGATCGTGATTGGATCACGAGAAGGATCGTGATGGGATCATGGTACGGATCGTGATTGGATCGCGAGAAGGATCATGATGGGATCGCGGGACTCTCGGCGATTTAGATCGCAAAGACGTTCGACTACATCCACCGCATTTCTTAGTGCTTCCCACTTAGCGATCTACAAGGGTATGCAGATCCACTCTCCCTCTCATAGATTCTCATCACCATGGATAGATCTTGCGTGTGCGTAGGAATTTTTTTGTTTCCCATGCAATGTTCCCCATCATGTTCCCCCTTACACTACAAGCATTCAATTCAGGTTTGGGTCCAACCTTGGGTTCCTTCACTGGAATGACAACTCGCTTGCCATTGTTGAAGTTTCCCTTCTTTCCCTTGCCTTTGTTTAAACTAGTGGTCTTATCAACCATCAATACTTGATGCTCCTTCTTGATTTATACATGTGCGGCGTAAAACATGCCAAAAAGCGCAAAGATCATCTTCGCCATCCCTTGCATGTTATAGTTCATCACTAAGATCTAGTAGTTTGGTGGTGGTGACTGGTTTGCTAGTTCTCTCTCTAACTCTCGCATATGCAAGATCTCTCTCTAACTCTCGCTCTCTCGTGGTTTGCTAGTTACGTCACTAAGATTCTCCTCCTCCCCTAGTTTTCTCGTAGCTTTCTATCCTGGATGATGGTGTGTCATTGAACCACTGATACAATATGTGTGAATACCATAGAGTGGTCGTGTTTTTGACTCTCGATCAGGGAAATTTCTCGCTACTGGGAGGTAATACCTAGCTATAGGAATATGCAAATCTTCACCAACATCTACATCATGTTTGTTCTGTAGTCTTGGTGAGATTTATCTATCAATGCATATTCATATTGATCCTGGGTGTTTTCATTAATATGTAATTTTTTATTTCACACTATGATCCCCAACACTTGTGGAGTTTACCTCTCACTTAGTATTGACTAGTTTGGTATCTTAGAGACAGTACATGATGCCCAACCGTTCCTTCTTCACATTAGCAATCACAAAACTGGGAGAATAAAAAATAGACAAAATATGGTGTATAAAGGCAACCAGTCTTGATAATAGGTAAATGACCACCCATAGCTAGTCAAATACTCAACTGCATGCTTGAAGTTTAACATGTTATAGGCACGACCTCGCACATGCGCTGATATGTAATGATCTTTCACGGTGCAGTGACCTCCTCTGAAGTACACCAATTATGTGGGTAGTATGTGTGACCTAAAGTTGGGGTAACAAAAACCAACAAGTGGTCCCTCTACACACGAGGAACGTCACGCCAAAGTATAGTGACCGGTAGGCATTCTATACCTGACAACGAACCTTACACAATAGCACGACAATCCTTGGCAACATAAGAACCTTTTCACGATCACTTGATAAAAATATAAAATAGACGACCCGCACAGGTCCAATTTTGTTTACATTGCTAGAAGAAAAGCGTCAACAATTTTTTCCACTCAAAGCCATGACTTAGATGGATATATAAAGACCTCTTGACATCCAACATAAGGCTGGAGTTGAAAACAGGCCGACCTATATCTTTTCTAACTTATATGACTTGAATTGGAAACTCGGGATTAATAACAATGAATTGTTTGGAAGATACCGACTTGTTCTGCCAAACTAAAGGTTGTTCATATATAATTTGGAAAGCAATCCAGCTTTCGAATTTGTATGTATTTGCCTTATTTAAACACATGTACGAATTATGCACCTATTTAGCTTTTTGTTCCCTCCGGTCAGTAGATCAAATGCAAAAAGGAATAATCTATATCCATCTTCTATTCTCCTTGGTGGATGGTGTCCCCACTTTGGATGGATCTTTGCTTGTCGTAGGCTGTCCTCGGGTGTCATGAGGTGAAGATGATAGAAATCTAGAAAGGCCCGCATACCCCCGGAAAGGTGTTGTCCTCAACATTGCAATTCATCCGCATGAAGCGTCACATCAATGACATTGCCACTCTTATTCTTAAATTCTTCCTAGCCTGCCATGCTGCAACCTCCTTCTCCGCTAGCTTGAATTTATGTGCACTTAACACCTCCTTCCATCTCCAAATGAGATTGAACTTTGGTGTCACTTCCCTGTTTTTTTCAAACAAAGCCCCTGTCCTGCATCCTTTACCTTAATGACCTTCTTGTTTGGTTTCTTTTTGCAATTCATCGAGATAAGTGCAATATTAGGAATACATAACATGCAAACACGAAAATATTTACCTTTATTCCAAACACGTTTTGCCTCATTCCTTTGGTCATCTACTCTCACATTCCTTTGGAAGGACACATGATTAGTTGGTTCATCATCGAAATTATTTATTTGTATGCTTTTGTCGATGCATGTGAAAATTCTTGCCTCCCCCCTTGATAGACACACAAACATCATGAACCTCATCTACTCGAATTCCTTTGTTGATGAAAATGTAAATCATAGCACCCACGAGATCATCGCTTTTTCTTTGTTGAATGTCTTGTCATCAACTGGTTTTTCAGCAACTGGCATAAATAAGATATTACCATTACCAATTCTCCTTATATCATTCCCCCTCTTTAAGCAAGGCCATCCTTGGTCTCTGAGTAGTTTCCTACACTTTCTCCCTATGCATAACCAATGCCACCTCAAATTGGATCTTAGTCTCCCCCATAGGCTTGAGTTTTCTCTGCTTACTACGATGAGTAAATGTATTTGTATTGGTACAACATGGCTAGCATGGCAATCATGCTTCCGTTGATGCCCTAGCAACAGTCTAGAAAATTCTAATGGCAACAAACCAAAGTCAAGTGCTCAACATATTATCCAACTACCAATGGCGCACATACCTTATGTGTAGTTCTAGCACACCATCACTACTCAACAAGTCAAAATGCTTTGGCTCTAGGATACGCCATGTAGATAGTCCCAAAGTTTCCACCGCTACCTTGTTGATGCCATTATAGTAGCTACCCCTGTCAATGATCAATTTGAATGAATTTCCTCGATGATGCACTAAGTATGAAACATGCTCCCTCCTTGATTGTTAAACTAACATGTCAACAATGGTCATCTTGTTAAATTTTGTTGTCATACCACACACTCGTAAATCCTCATCCAGTGTTTTAGTTGGCACCGACATTGGTGCCTCTATAAAAAATAACCTTAGTTTCTTACTCATTGTGGTCACCACCTCATTAAGAACATCTACCTTGGTGATCTCCTGATCTTGGGCAAGAAATGATGTAAGTAGAAATTTCATGAAGTCCGCCGCCCAAGTAGATGTGCCATATTTTATGTCCTTCACATCCCTCTCTTCACACCACCAAAATGGTATCTTTGCCACCCCCATATGTTGTGCCACGAGAGCATAAGAAACCTTGCCATTAAACTGGGGATAAGAGGACGTGCACGTACGAAAACCATGTTGCATTGTATCTTCCAAGAACTTGTAATCTATAGGTGTTGCATCTCTCTTCAGCCACCACATGATTTTATTCGAATCATAATTTACACCTTTTCTCATGTTATAATATCCCAAAAAGACATCCTCAGCCAACATAGTAACATCGCTAATGCAAGAAAAGGTAGAATTATCCATCTCTGACTTTTATGCAGCACCACAAACCGCCCCTTATGCATCCATCATCCAAAATAGCATGTCATGGTTGTACTATAGAAGTAATTCACTGACTTGCGATACCACTAACTCGCTGCCTTGCAGATCAATCTCCATAGAGCAATAATTTGCACTGTGACAAACCCATAAATTTGACACAGCTAACATAGGCATAACCTTGTATGTGCCTCTAATTTTGCCCAATCTTTGATGATGCAACGATCTCCTTCGAAATAATACAATGAAGGGTCCCAATTACATGACTAGTACGTGTAACATGAAGTCAGGGTAATGATAATTAACAGGCAATACCATGAAAAACAAGGAACCTCACACCAAGCAGAGAAATGAGCAAGAATCCGTTGGCGACAAAGAATGTCATGCCACATAACGACAATCCCTGATAAGGCAAGAACATTCTCTCAATTACTTGATAAAATAAGAAAATAAACGATGCTCGATGGTCCCATTCTGTTTACATGACTAGAAGCAAAGCTTCAACACTTGTTTAAAACCTAAAACACAACCTGCCTTCAAAGCCATAACTTACATGGATATATAAATACCTCTAGACATCCAACATAAGGTTGGAGTTGAAAAAAAATGACCTGTGACTTTCCTATGACTTATATGACTCTATGTGCAAACTCAGGATTTACAACGAAGTATTGTTTGGAAGATATTGACCTGATCACCCTAAATTAAAGGCTGGCAACATACAATTTGTAAAGCACACATACCCAACTTCCCAATTTGTATTTATTTTCCTTATTTGAAGAAATTATACAAATTCTACACCTATTTCAGTTTTTGCCTTGTTGTCAATGAAAGAATTTAGGAAGGGAATATTTTGAATCCACCATATGTTCTCATTGCTTCATGATGGCACCACTTTTAGACTCATCTTGTTGTAGGTTGTCCTAGTGTGTCATGAGGTGAACATGATAAAGAGGTGGACATGCTCGCATCATAGGCACTTCCCCGTACCATGTTCATAGAAGTATCAAGCATTTTCCTATCAATGAAGTCCACACCGACACAGAGAAAAATGTAGCGTTCCCCTTACTATGATAACCAAAATACAGCCATATGGGATCTCCAGAAAAAGAAAAAGAAAAATTGTACAATAATATGAACAAAGCACCATTAGAAAATTTATAATCACCTAGAATCAGTCATT